>OV656846.1:17156746-18415828 GCA_927399475.2 Acleris emargana
ATGTTAATTGACAACTCACACGAAGCGGTCACAGCATCAGAACTCTACTGTTAAAATAAACACTATCTTAAAACTAAAATGGGTTTATTGTACGTTTATGAATAAGGGGGTCATTCCTTTGGTATTTCAAAATATTAAAAATTCCTCGGAATGAAAAAGTTCAAAACGTTTATCGTTCAATGATTTTTTAGAATTTAAATTAGGTAATGACTGCAATTTTTACTTAACAGTACTTTTTTATGTTATATGATAGCAAACGAGCACACAGGCCACCTGATGGTAAGTGGAAACTGTGACCCATAGACATTCGCATTCACAAGACTGCAAATGCACTGCCAACCCTGAGGACTAAGATGGAATGCCTCTATACTAGTAATTTCACCGGCTGTCTTATCCCCAAACCGGAACACGACAATGCGAATGGTGCTTGGCGGTAGGTTGATGGACAATTCTACAGCTGCTTTAAATGCCACAAATATCGAATCAGATCTCATAGCTATAATACATACATGTAGCTATCACTGCCTGCCCGTTCCGCGACTGACTTCCCGAACGCCTCCAACCAAACGAACCGTAACGAAAATACCTAAAGGGACTCCCAGAAAACATTGAACGCACGCTGGACGTTTGATTTCTGAACTAGAAAATGAAATCTCATTTAGTTAGAAAGACCTCAGCACGGGAGGTCACTCCCTGGGGCGAGGGATCGATCCGACATTAATAAACGAAAGAGTAGCGTATTTTTTGGAGCTGGAGTTAAAATATTCATGGAACGGACACTGTGGTTCGGCTGAGATTAGAGATATGTGTAAAAAGTGGCGGCTTTGACGCCATGTTGGGCTTCAAACAATTCAGAGTCCCCCGACGATCTAGGGCTGCGTCAGTTTTGATCGTTTTAATACGTGTCGTGGGTCTCCTGACGATACGTGGGGTAACGTGGAATCTTAAATAATGTAAGCTTAGAACTTAGTTTGGGACTAGGTCACTTTGAGAATGTCGTTTGGTATATATTACTAGTCTGTTGAGATGTTTAGTTTTAAATTCGTTGCTTTTATCTCTGTTTGGTCTCCTTGATACACAGCATACTTGGGCCTTATTATTTTTGTCACAAAAGCAAGACAAAAATATGGCGGACTTAGTGGAATTCTCTACCAGTTGAATTAAACCAATCAATATTATCTAGGTTCAGACTGTTCACAAAACTAGATATATGTAAGTTTATATTAGTTTATTTGTTATAAAAATACTTATATTGAGAGAAACGTAGAAAACATTCAAGACTCAGAAAAAAAAAAACTATTCGCGTTAATCTTACAAGTATTTGCCCACACAGCGTAACTATGGTTGCGTTTATATCGCGTGACAAATGTGGATAAAGAATTCGTCACTACTTATTTACGTGTCAGAAAGTGACGGATGTATTATCTACATTTTGTCACGCGATAAACGCAGCCGTAATAGGGCCGCAGGATTGAAACCCAGGTAAGCTAGCTTTGGAGGAAGGGTCACTACTAGGGAATGCAATTTAACCGGTTATTAACCGTTTTTGTATGAAAATAACCGGTTATAACCGGTTAAAACCAGTTATAACCGGTTATTTGCATTCCCTAGTCACTACCAACTAACTAACATCGTCGCCATATTTCAACCTATAATTTGGGTTAGGTACCAAGGTCTAGATGTTCTTATACCTGTAGTAATTTCGTCGTAAAAACAACGCACGCAAATGCGTTGTTTTTACTACATTTTCGTGATTTCACCCGTTTCATGAGAAACCATTTCCGCTATATGATTTTCGGGGACGCGTAAGCATAAACCATAATATTTTTACGTTACAGATATTTTTTTTTGGAAGCAAGGCTTTATTCTAGACAGTAAAACCACATTGCCTTTGACATGTTATCGTATCGTTTTTAACTCGTCCGTCATTACTGTCAAGTAAATATACGTTGGCATAACGTTGACAATACGTAAATGATTTTAGCGAAAAGAATCGAGGCCCTGATTATATTTTACTAGATTTTGCTTGTAACACTATGTGTTAAATATTTTCATTCTTAGGTTTCATTTGACATTCAGTAGAGAACATTATTCACGTCAACATCCAGTACACAATCTGAAATCGGCCAGGACATCATCATCATCATCATCAGTATTTTACGGAGCCCTAAGACCATTGATCAAAACTTCGTTTAAAAAAAAAAAAAAACTATTTTAGGATATTGAACGTTGTCTAGTACCCCTAGTACAAGTCTAGAGCTCAGTTTAGTTCTAGCTATTTTTTTCTGAGATGATCCCTTGATCACAATAAATGTTTAATGATCAAAAACATCCCTACATTGTTATGAGGTGTGTATTTTTATGGCTTTACCCGTGTTTTGTTGACACTCATTCCATATCACTTTGGCAGAATTTGCATATCCACGACAGGCTTTTCTATGCGCAGGAGATAAGAGTCTAACCGAACGTAACCTACGTTATAAATATTACGATATATCTATAAACCACAGGGTTTCAACAGACTTTCGATGAAACTTGGTGAGTGATACATTCTATGAAACGTCTCTCAAACAGGACACCATTTACATGTGATAAAATGTTGGTACATATCACGTATCAAATTAACGATCAGTCTTCAATCATCAACGGTAAACGGTATAAACGCTACAGAAAACGCTCGTAAGCGGAGTGATTACTATTGGCAAATTAAAACGCATCCTTAATCCGCTCGCTTAATGACACCCTCTTGAACTCCAATTACTCGTCTCATGGCAATTCAGCTAACAAGAATTGTCGGCTGTTATATTACCAGCATGCTCCCAAAGTGCCCGAAGACCTTGATTTCTATGACAATGTGGCTCCTCGCGGCGCCGACGGGACTTTACTGAATGGACCATTCGTAAAAAGTAGCGTGAGCTGTTTCACCCTATCTGGCCCGTATTTTTGTAATAAACCCAAGCTTTTAATCGTCCAGGGGGTAATCAGAGGTCGGGGTAAATTGTTATGATAAACAGCTTGACGTTATAACAATCTTTTGTGGACTTTTTTGGAGTTTTCACGGAATTGACAACATTTCATTTTGGTGACACCTGCAAATTACTAAACGAATCGAAAGAGTTTTGCCTCCTGAACACGGCAAAATATTTATTTAGATTTATTTTTCTTTATTGACAAAATTACAAGTAAGTTAAAAAAAAAACGAGTTTTACCAATACTATGCCTGAATAGATATAATACCATTGCCTTTTTCATGAGAAAAAAAGCTGTCATACTTCAAGTTTGACATTGACACTATTGACAGATGGATAGATACTTGAGATCGGTTGACCGCCATTATTAAAAAGAAAAACTTTTTTTTTATACAGATTGGACTAACGTAATATGTCCATTGTGTCGTAGAAATGAAGTTACGCCCTTTTAGAATAAGAACATCTTAATAAATTAATAATAAAATAATTATACATCCTAGGGAAAAAATAAAACTATTAATGTCTTCCTCCTTCCAAACAGTATCTATAAAACGAATAAAATTAAAGTCTTGAAAATATGAAATCTTGTCAATTGTTCTGACTGAAATTTTATGTTGGCAAAAAATTCATTTAAGTTAAATTAAAGTGTGTATATTTTAAATATTATTCTCTACGTCTGCCGTAAAACATGCGAGCAGGGGACCATATCAGTTTCGGTGGGAAAACCGTTATAATAATATCATCCACATAAAATCACGGACTATACAGACCGTCGGCCGATATGGGCCTGTTAGTTCATAGTGTTAGTACACAGACTATCAGTCGCTCAGGTTATTCATAATGATCCATATATTCCCTTTCATGTTTGCTAATCTGTTGAAGAGAGTTAAGAATCAAGGTCTGCGCTTACAAGTAAAATGTTACCAACTTTGCTTATCTTTAGTCATACCAAGGATTTCTTTAACTGATTTTACTAAGTAACCAGAAAGTTTCCTAACAGTTTGCAGATTAATCCCCAGAAATATAATTCTGCGTTGCCACGGAGGCGAGAGACGACGGGTGACAGATATGTTTATTCCTCGGCGGACCGCCGTGAACGGTCACGTTTCGTGATGGAATTGAAACCGGTCCCGGACGTGACGTACGCATTAGATCACGTTTTTTTACTTCACACTATGATGGGAGAAATCAAAAGATAGTTCTGGAATTTGACGACGTGGTCAGTTTTATTGATAGTGATCTTAAAAGTAGCTTTCTCGGGTTTTAACCATGTCGAGAACATACTTATTGATTTAAGGAGCATGATGAGAGATTAATTACAAGAATGGCAATAATTGAAAAAAAACGGGTTGTAGTTAAATAGACTAGCGTAGGAGGGGTTATTTTACAAGGAATATTGTCTAGTACCTTTGTAGTTTTTACACAACAAATGAAAAGAAAAAAGAAAATAACCGAAATACCATCGTTCAAAGTTAAGCCTACAACGAACATGTCCAATTGCCAATACCAACGAGTTATTCCACTCGGTGATTCTCATCAAAACAGTGTTTGAAAATACGCACGTTTTTTTAACGATTTATATGAACAACGAACTCGCAAATAAAATCCCATGTTCGTTTTAGGCTCCTTTGGTTTGTTCTCTTGCATAGAATATCGAAACATTCATTTTATTCACTTTTTAATTCATCTATTAAAGTATTGAAGGAGTTTCAAGTAGCTAACTTTTTCTTTACATTTGGTATACAATTTGCAGATTGTTAAGGACTATCACACTCTGAACTATAACAAAAACCACGAAATATGTCCCGTAAAAATCTTTGATAACAAAACAGACATCTCAATACACTCTGTACTAGCTATCCAAAGAGGTAATGCAGCCAGTGTCATAGGGACCATGCAGCGAGCGGACCTGCTAGAGGGGGGGGGGGGGGCGGGGGGGGGGGGGGGGGGGTTCTTTTTATAGTGGTGATTATTATTTACATCTTTTATATTTGAGTAGCGTAGTTTTATTTTAATTGAAATAAGTTTAGTTTTAACTTTTAATTGTTAACATCAATAAATCTGTAATATACCTAATATTGTGATCACTTTGTACTAATTGATATTTATGGACGTATCAGGAATTAACCGATTCTTATGTGTTTTTTACAAACTCTCAAAATACATCTATGTATGTTAACCATAATAACAACGCTGGAATTAACCCATATATATATACAGGGTGATTGGTCATGCGGTACATTCCTTTTACGGGGGAATAGGAGACCACATTTACAGCAAAAAAGGTAACGAATTTACCTTAATCGATTTTTGTTTCTAAAATACATTTCCAATGCGTATTTTGAAAAGTGTAGATTGTTTACCAATGTTACTACCAAGGAAGATTTACTATTTAATTTTAATAGTAAACTAAAAAGTCGTTTTCTGCTGAGTGGCAACCTTTTTAGCATTGCATTATTATGCTTGAAAAATTTACGCTCTTTTTATATGCTGAATAAACATGTGTCATTCCATATTTGAGCAATTATTTTTAGAAAACCTTGTTGAAATTCAAAAAGGTGTCTCATTTTTAAATGTTAAAAGTGGAACTGGATAAAAAATGTATTTCGCACAGGTTTAGTAAGATGTATCGAATAACCTATGTACAGAGCACAAGATGCGCCCTTGTTTTCTTTCAAAATCAGGATCCAGCCCGCAATAATCCTGAATCCATTCTGTCCGATTCGAAAACAGTAGACGAGCGCAAAATCTCTACCAAATAACAAAGGGAAATATTGCGATCGTTCACAGTCGAGTATTCATTACTCAGCGTTGCAAAACCCCGATACGAACTATTTAAAACCGCTGGGGTCGTGCCGCAGTTATATTTTAAAAACGACTACGTAATAAAACGAACATAATTGATTGGAAATCGAAACCCAGCGATTGCGAAGATCGTGTCGTTGCATCATTTTTCAGCCGGAAATATGTATTATTGTTTTAATAACGAGATTGATCGAGTGTAAAAGTAAGGTCATGATTAATAAATGACGCTGCCAACGCGTACATTTATGAGGTGTTTTCAAATTGGTTGATGACATATCTACAGGGTCTCTTTTATGAAGAGGCAATCGAGCATGTGGAAAGTAATTACCACCGCTCATAATTACCACGCAAGTAGAATTGTTGGTCCGTTGCTGGTTAATTAGAGGAATAAACTCTTTTCTTGAAGGCACCCATGTCATAACTGGTTGGAAATAACGCCAAAGGGAGTTCGTTACACAGTTTCACTGTATGAGGCAAAAATTGAAACGCATGTTGGGAGAACGCCATTTATCAATGTGATGTTGATGTAACCTGGCTTTAAGACCAGTATAGATCAATGGAACTAAGCGGCCGGTAAAAGTATGAATAATTCTTCAGAGCACTAGATCATAGAGCCTGTACAGCACGCAAAGTGAACCGACGTCCCTTAGGATGGAGAGGGAATCCAATCTGACAGAGATCGCTGGGTCGATGATAATTTTAACCGCTAATGGAAGAAGAAGGTATCGGCCCCTGCCCAGAGATGAGAACAGTTCTCCATATGAGGCCAGACCTAAGTGGATGTTGTCTAACGCACTTGCAATCGCAACCGGCTTCACAGTGGAGCAATTGTTTGCATTTTGTATGCAGACAAGCCTTCGATTTTCAAAATGAAATCGATTGCCATTGCGAGTGCGATAGACAATAAGCCCTCTGAGCCTTATAAATGCACCAAGACAAGATAATGAAGATATTAAGATATTACTCAAATCTTTCCAGTATTTTAACGCATGTTTTTTTTTTTTTTTTTATGTCAGAGAAGGCAAACGAGCATACAGACCACCTGATGGTAAGTGAATCTGTGACCCATAGACATTCGCATTCACAAGACCGCAATCCTAAGACTGCAAATGCACTGCCAACCCTGAGGACTAAGATGGATTGCCTCTTTGCTAGTGATTTCACCGGCTGTCTTATCCCCAAACCGGAACACAACAATGCGAACACTGCTGTTTGGCGGTAGGTTAATGGATAAGATGGTGGTACCCTGTACGGGCCCTGCACTAGGTCCTCCCACAAGTACATAATAGCTTTGTGGTATTACTAATGATGTTAGACGTTCAAACGATAGTTCGAGTGGTTGTTCCTTCGACGCATCAAATAGTTTTAGAACGTTAGAAACAGGCCAGGGCCTCTATTCAACGCAGGAAAACAAAAATCTTCTGACACATTACTGCCGCCATTATTGTCAAGTAAATAAGAGCTGTCAAAACGGTGACAATACGAGAACATGTCAAAGCCAATATGGTTTTTACTCGGTATAAATGTAGTAACCTGTATAACGCATTTTTGCAGTAAATAAACAAGCAAAAAACACCGTAACAATAAAAAAATCACAGGCGATAAAACTCACCACGCGACGACGCAATTATGGTCCAAACGGGCCGTGTATAATGAGTAAGAACCAATACCCACGCTGATTACGGCCTTTAGTAATTATATGGGAATGATTATTGGGATGATCGCATCCCATTTTAATGTAGAGGTTTTCATTAAGGTGTCAACATTGTTAATCGAGTGCGTTCGCGATTTATGACAATGATCTGAACGTGTCCACCAACCCGGTTTTACGGATCGAATAGAAGTGAATTTATATTCGCACGCATTAAACGGTAATTTAAATACAACGGACGCTGGATAGGCTTTAACGCGTTAGCGTTGGTTTTAACGCTTTGCCAGATTAACTATTAAATTTCGCGATTTGAAAAAAACGCGTTGGTATATTATGTGGGAAAAATGTATATATGGACACATAGTATACGGTATGATCTTTTTACTCCTGCTGTCTACGAAACGATGAGCTCAATTGCCGTGTTATAGTGTAATGGAAAAATACCGTAGCGCATAAAGGACGCGGTCATACATGAAGAATATACCTAATTATAATTAACTGCGTCCTTGTTTGCCTGAATACATCGAATATGTATGAGCCCTTACATTATGTACGCCTTCTTTACTCGTAGCTAAACATGGTCTCTTATTTCATGACAATTCCGACGTTGTTCAACAACAAAACAGCTTAAGTTCCTTTTGTCCCACTTACCTTCGTTCTGGAGCTTTAAATATTTAATTTATTACAGAAAAAAAGGTTTCTATCAACAGTTGTGTTCAGAATGAGTTTTAAAATAACACTTGCTTTCTGGGTCCGGGCTTCTGAAACAGATAAAATCTTGTTAGAAAACTTACGGGTTAAATATCTGATATATATATTTGTAGTATCGTTGATCGGTGGCCGGTACGGTATGATTATTGGCAATTCTTCAGTAGGCAACGAAGTCGGTAGGCTGGGAAGCTCCGGTAGATCCACGTCCGGTAACTCCGGTAGATTTGGTAAATTTGGTAGATTTGGTAAGTTCGGTAGGTTCGGTAGGTTTGGTAGGTTCGGTATGTATACTTCTGGAGGCTCGGTTTCTTCTAATTCTTCTGTCTCGTCTGTTTGGAAATAGTTATCGTTTGAACGCGAGCGGTTGTCGTATTTTTGTTTTTCTTTGATTTTGATTTTTAGTTGTGAAATGTTTTTGACTTAAAATTACAATCACTTATTCTAATAAATCGATTCAGAGTCAACAACAGAAATCACTATTTGTGTTGACTGCGAATTTACAATGAAATTTTATTCCACTAAAATATTTTCAATCCACACTATTACTAGTATTAATCACGCTGCGTTGTTTTACTTCCGTAAAATTTAAAACAACTTATTAATTTCAGATCCATCATGAAACTTCGAGCATCCTCATAGTTCACATTACCCCGGTTGTTTATTAAAAGGTTCACAAAACAACACTGTGCCAGCAATTAGTTAACATCGCTCCAACTTTTTACTCAGTTCAGCTACAAAAGCTAAGCAAACTCGAAACAGAACAGACAACACCCTGTAGGTAAATCATTCATTGTTGAAAAAACTGGATATCTCGATACTTTCCGATGCTTGAGTATCGATGCAATAAATAAACTCTGGCACATCGATTATCAGGAAGATTTATATCTGGTTCTTTGACGTGCTTTTACCATCATTACTCATATGAGGATTGCTATTGTGCTGTTACGGATGTGGTGCTGAAAACTCGGAGGGATACGGTGCTTTGTGTTCGATGCAAATGTTGTGATGAGAGTAGAATGAAGCTACTTGGCAAATGGAATCACGGCGGGATGCAACAAAGGCTTAGCAGCTTTGCCCAGCCTGTATCAGATATCTGATACTTCTATAGTCTATCTATGGCATTAATAGCATAGATTAATCATGTTTGTTCCGTTAGTTTTTTCTTGTGAAATTAAAACAAAGATCACGTCCATTTGCAATCTGGCAAACTACGCATAACCATAATAAAATAAAACAATGAAACAATACAAACTCAATTTAAAAAAGCAATTTCAATATCCGCTTCGAAAATCGCAAAGGTAATCTTTTTTAAATGCTGAAACGTTTCAAAATATTTATCTAAATTTATTTTGTATAATATATCACCCCGTATACACGTTTAAAAAACATACCGAACGTAAGAACAAATACGGTCCCATACGGTAATAAAAAACGAGTAACTTAAGAAATTCGAAACAAAAAGATACCTATTTATACTGAGAAGTATATTTACGCGCTCGGCAAGGCGTTCGTACTCCCTTATTATGTAAAATGAGTTATCGAAAGTTCGGGAAGGCGTTGTTCGGATTCTGCGACTTGTTTTTGTATTGATAATAAAAGTTCTGAAAAATACCCATTATTATACAGGGTGTCTATGAGCTCGGGACTTTAAATGTAAGAACAGTCAAATAACATTTTTCTCTTCATTTTTTTTGTAGCTGTAGGTACATAACTACAACTTATTTAGGATTAAAATGTAATAAGTACTTAAATTGTTTAAAAAATTTTGATATGCAACACCTAATTTGTCATCATTGGCGGTTCTGCAATTCCCTTTGGAATGGAGGGCATTACATAAAACACCATAATCTTAACTAAAATCCGGCTTTGATTGAGGTCTCGTTAAATTATTTCGATTTAAGGACACTGACACTTCACAACTGATAAAAAAATGTTACAAACAGACTTAGAGTAGGATTCGGTTTTTGACTCTCTCACTCACCCTCATACGGTCTTATGCAAGTACATCCGACTTTACCCCAATCCGAGAGCTCTTCTAAGTATTGACGGACTGTAATAGAGATATATTCTAGTATTGCAATATGAACGCGAGTATATCCCTATACGACCATATTTCTAAGGAACTCGAAATTGGACAAAGAGGACATAAGGAACGAGGGTTGTTATTGTGTCCCCCGAAATGCATGCTGGGAAAATGGTAAACAAATTACATAACATTTTCAAGTTTTGGTTTACCTACATAACCGGTTTTTTAGTTTATTTTTGTTTAAAATCAATCTTCTTCCTGATTCTTGAGAAGGAAATATTAACAAGGAACAAAGTACCTATGTTATGAGGTATTTCAAATTGCTTCTTACACAAAATATGTTAAAACTAAAATCCGATTGGCGACTAGTTGGACGCACCATTGTATTTTTGAAATTGCTTTACTAATACATTATTGACGAATTATTATGATACACGCTTTGTTTAAATCGGTATAATAGTTGGAGTTTGATTTTTTCTCACACACAAGGAAATTGATTCCTAGACCATTTTGGACTCAAAGATTCAAAGACTCAAAGACTCAAAGGTCAAAGTGACACTGTAAATAAAATCATAAGAAGTCTCTTACGTTATGATTGAGTACGTCACTATGACATTGTCCAAAATGGTCTAGGAATCAATTTCCTTCACTGTACATATTGGATCTCATTAACAATTACCCTCTTTTTTGGCTTCGCACAGCCGGGTAATAATTACTGTTGTGTTAGAAATGTACTCTAAATAATTTAAAAATAAACCACCAAACTTTTGAAACTAACGTCAAAACCTAATTAAACTAAACTAAATCTTAAATCCTTCACTATAAGAGCGATAGGAATCATAACACGCCATCGTCTGGTAGCACTAAATGAATGGCATTCGAGACTAGACAAAAAGGTTAAAAATAAAGAAAGTATAGTGTTACCAACATAACAGCGTCGCTCAGGACATCAAGTGGGAACGGATATCGCTTTTAATTCTATGACGTTTGTGCTAGTTCTTAATTTCGCGGGCAGCAAAGTTAACTTGGCGGCATTATAACAATGGCCGCTAAACAAAGCGGATTTCCCTCAAAGGAGCTTTGGTGTAAAAAAAGAAGCGCGGGAAATCGAAAAGCAACAAACGTATATTTTTCTGTTATGCTCTGTTGTAGGTTGACTGTTTCATTTTCTTATAAAGTTGAGATTCAAAAAGCTAACTGCCGCACTCAGAGACGTCAATTAAATTTAATGCTTTTTTAGTGACGTGTTGTCTTATTCTATTGCTATAGCAAAAAAGTTTACAGCAATTAATTAATCAAGCATTAAATTTAATTGACGTTAGTTGAGTTCGGCAGTTAGCCTCACAAAGATTTATTTTAATTTGTTATTTCAAAAAACACAAAAAACACACGATCAGCGGGTAACCCATCCAAAACTTGACCTGAGTCAAAGTTGCTTTACTTTTTACATTAATTTATTAGAACCTTTGATTGCCGAACCATAAGCCGCGCGCACACGGCGCGATCCGCGAAAACGCGATATTTCACGCCTCACGCCCGCTTGATACACGTAAACAAATAGGTTTTCTATCGCTCTAGCGGGATTTATCGACCGTTCTCCGGTTAATAGTATACATTAATATACATCGCGCCGCGCAACGTGCTCTATTGTACATCTATGCACAAGAAAAAGTTTTCGTGGCATCAGTACTTTATTTATTAACATAAACGCTCCATTAGCTAAAGTGTGCTTGAAAATAGCTTCGTCCTTATGCCATTGTGACATTTCCATTTAACAGAAAAGGACAACAAATACTGTAACTAAAATAGGCTTATAGTACTTTTATGAACAAGAGAGTTAGCCTCAGCCTCAGACTTCATGTCTCCCTTTTAATGCGCGACCATTTTCAGCTGTGTAGCTTACCATAAATTTAAATGTTTGAAACAATTGCAAGCATATGCTTGCAATATTAAGTATAAAAGTATTTTATTTAGCTATCTATGCATGCTCGTATAAGGTAGTCACCAAGAAAGGTATTTAAAAAACTGTAGCAGCACCTAATCTTTAAAGCAATGAACTTATAAAATTATGAACAATTAAGACTATCCTTAAAACGCCGTTAACCGCGCCGCAGCTAAAACATCCATGTAATAATCGAGCCGTCACATTTTATCACCATATCATCGATAAATAACAAAAAGCGGCGCGCTCAATATAAATCACGACTGCCCCAGATTTGATCGCGTCATAATATATTTGATTTCCTTAAAAAAGATGGCTTACATAGTCGATCGTCACAGGAAATTGACTAGAATAAGCGCATCGTTCGTGCTTAATGGCGTCGAAGAATACTCTATTAGTTATACGTTCTGATTTATAACTCAATTCTTCATGTATGAAATATTTTTATACGAGGGAGCAGTGTTTGTGTCGACCTATTTAACGAGGGGAGATAAGTACTAGCCCAGTCCTTAAATCGGTGGGCTTGCTCAGTCACGTCATGCCACGTTGAATGTGTTTTAGCTTTCGAGTGGGTTTTTGTCGGGGACTATCGATCGGGAGTGTTGTGTGGATGTATGCAAGATGGGATAGGCTTCGGGGTTATATCATGATATTTCACGTATATGATTTTATGTTAGATCTTTTACAAGTCTTATTTGAAATAACGTGGCATTTTGTTGAGATAATGCGAATAACAAGCAGTTCTTTTGTAAGAACTCAGATTCCGGAGTAAACTGAAGTTGTAAATTATTGTCAGACCGGCTTTAGTACACACTTCAGAAGATTCTTGAGGATACGCTAAAATCGCGTAGCTGTCAAAAAAATCATACAAATTTGGCTCCGGGCGATAAAGTTACTGTCTCCCTAAATCAAGTCCAATTTGCACGAATACGTATATACTTGCTATGAAAATCAAGGTTTGTACGATTTCATACTTTTCCCTTGGTTCTTCCCAAAAAATCATTTCTTGGAAAGGAGAACCTACAGACCTAGTTTTACATACCCAATATTTATAACATATTCAAACATCGTAAAAATCGGACTAGATTCGAGGGGAGAGAAACATCGCATTTTATGTGATATTTTTTAACTAATGCTCTTAAGACAAACCAAATATGTACTTCAATACAATTAGTATCTGAGTAGCAACAAAAATACTTCGTATTTGTACACAAAGAACATTATTTCATAGAGTAAATCAAAAGGAACGCCCACTTATAAAAAGTCCACAGTGCACGCACATCTGTCGTCACGTAAAAAAGTTAATAATAAAGTCTGAGCAGCCCAATAAAACTTACATTGTGGGAAGTCTGCATGGCGTCTTATCATTATTTCATTGGGATGCACGGAGATGCGCAGCTATAAACCATTTTAATACCGTTCCTAAAGTGCACTCGGGGTACAACACGTCTTTGTTGAGAACATCAAAGTTTGCCTTTTTAGAATATTGAAGAGGACTTTTTTAGTTTAAAACTAAGTGCATACTAAACTTCCTTCGTGTTGTCTCTTCAAGTATTTTTACTTTAAGCTGTATTTTATCCAAAGCCTGTTTTTATCATTTAAAGATAGAATAAGATTATAAGCTATATAAGCCTGGGTATAGTAAGTACCGTCATAATTTAGCCTTGTAATGCAAATCGGGCATACTCGTGTGACATCGTCGTGAACGACTGATAACGAATACGTCTATATTCGTGTAACAGAAAGAGTATTCTATCTTTTTAATTAGGTATTTCCATCAAATCAGCTATCAAAATAATCTGACACAACTTCGGTTATTTATTAAATTATTAGACTCGTAAACAACGTTCGGATAAAGTCATAGATTCCGAGTTTTCCCGATATAGTATGACCAATCATGATTTTTCCGTTGATATCGTTTCGTTATAACGACTGCCGCTAGGCTACTGTTTCTATATCTGTAATTGGTTGACTTTGGGTGTAATCACTCTATGGGCAGGTTGGCTGGCTTGGTCTTCAGGTTAGCCAACAGTTAAATTGCATGAAAATATAACATTGATCACGTGATTCTTACTTAAATGGCACTTCTCGCCTATCAAACGCGATGACAAAGATGGAATATTTTCCTGCTACTTTCCTTGTCTGGATATATGGGTGTAACTGACTAAACCGGATTTGTATTACACGGCCAAAATACGTACAGTGGCAAGTGGCTCAACCATCCCGTGTTGTGGCTGTACATCAGCGTAGGCGAATCTAACGTAATACGTATAGTAAGATTAGTAAGAAATCCTTTTCGCTCTTGTCACAAGTTTCCCTTACCGTAAATATCCGTTTTAATATAAACGGTCTTTGAAATATAAATTCTGTATTTTAGAACCAGTCAGGCGCACAAGTCACACATTAAAAAAGTTATTCTATTTAAATACACATCACGACATCAAAACACACGTTAGACTACGCGTACCCGACTAAAGTTTACAGTCATTCCTGTGTATGTTTTCCACAAAGGGGAACATCCAGATTTTCATTCAGATTAGACATTATTTTGTTTTACTAACCGGGCACTGAGCTCTAGATTACGGTACGTAACGCCATATGCGCCCTTTTATATCCTATAAATCTTCATCAGTGTGAGTGGTAGCGAGTGCCTGTAAAAGCTATGCTACCTTTTTAATGGGAATTTTGGTGTAAAAAGGATAAGTTGACATGTGACTGACTCGGCGATATTTGTAACTTCATTTTGACTGTTTGTAGATGTTGTGTTCACTTCTTACCTTTTTCTTTTTTGCTAAAGTAAAGTAATCCTAGACCCATTAAAAGAGACAAACTAAAATAAACACGCAATATATAAATAATAACAATAAGTAATGGTGTGGAATGAAAACTCTTTAAACAATAACTTAAAGCTAAACATATTAATAACAGTTAAATTAGTAAATACACATATTAGTAAATGGGTCAATCGACGCAACGGTTTTTCTAAATCGAAAAGCAATAATTTGTACAATTATATGAATTTGCCGCCTTTTTTGCGACGAAATATATGTTTTCACACGTATCTATTACACTTTTAAACTTAGTAAATATTAATATGTACGACACAGTAAACGATTAGGTCATATCATTTTGGAATCACTCGGCGTAAAAAATATAGCTAGTTAATATAAAACGTTTGCTCCAAATATCATACTTGTTACCTTTGCCAAGAACATTCCGAGAAGTCCTGAAAATTAGCAACATGTAGGTACATTAAAGCCGGTAAAGGAATTTTATGAATAATAATCATAAAGTTTTACCGTCGAAATACATTTGTTTACCTCATAAGGCAAGTTCTCAACTCATTACAGCGAACGAAGCTTGTTTTATAGTGTTACGTTTTTTAATGCAACCTCTAGTTATATAAATCAACTAGCTTACGCCCGCCACTCCATCTGAACTGTCCAACTTTCCGGGATAAAAACTATCCTATGTCCTATTCCAGGACCTAACCAATATGTGTGCCAAGTTTCATCTCGATCCCTTAACCAGTCAGTAGCATGCAAGAAACCGGAATGAGTGAAAATGTTTGAAGAAAGACTATATGACAAAGGGCAATCATATTATTTTAGTTCTTCCGGACAAACGTGTCAGCGACACTGTCACTGTACAGTCAGCGTCAAAAGTAACTGGTCACTTCAAGCTACTTTTTTACTTTATCGCATTAACACATTAGACAATCTTGTTTGACATTGGTATTTAAGTGATCAGTTTCTTTTGACGCTGACTGTCACTAATGAAATCCGAAACCGAACTAAGGTTTCCGTGCCACCCGAATCACGTTTGGCCGGTTTTTTCCCCGACTCTCGAAGGAGGAGAGTAATGTGTTTAACAGCCTACATATATGTATGCATGTTTGTTCCTTTCTGGCGCTTTAGAAACTAAACGATTATGTCAATCGATTTTTTTATCGTGTAAGTGTTATTAAAGATATCACAGTAATTAAAATTAAATATGGCGGCAACCAGACGCCATAATGTAAAATAGAAAAAAATAAAGTCGACTCACTTATATGTAAAGTATAAGTATATGGGTATCATTCAATAAAAAAAATAAAATAAAATGAACTATCATTTGGTTAGCATCAGTCGGGTATTTTAAAACTTGCTTTTTGTTAGACTTATTATATGTATCATTTGTTGTTTTTCTTTAACTTATGTAGCTTTATTTTACATCCGTGTAATTTAGTTATAATCAAGTGTTTAAGTAACGAACGTAAACTAATTTGTGTATGTTCGGAAACAGCCTCCGGTAACGAAGCACGCGTAAACATATTTGGTTTATATTAATTCCAATCGTAGACAAGTTATTACGTACTATGTTTATGCCTCTTGTACATACAGTGTGTTACCGATATGAGGGCTTTCCATGAAGTAACAATGGGCAACTCCTTAATGTACCTACAAGTTTTTTTTTTTTTAAACAAGAAAAAATTGTACACACTTATTTATAACAAAAAATAAATTGCAAGCAATGTACACTGTGCATTAAAGTCACGTGACCAAACTA
This sequence comes from Acleris emargana, assembly GCA_927399475.2. NCBI lineage: Eukaryota > Metazoa > Arthropoda > Insecta > Lepidoptera > Tortricidae > Acleris > Acleris emargana. The sequence goes on from OV656846.1 coordinate 17,173,399, forward strand.
AGCCTTGTTTGTGACCATAGCAACCCCATTTGGGGGGGGCCATTTGCAACGTTAAAAGATGGCGGACGTGTAATTCGTTTTAGACTTTAATTTTTGGGTAATTAGGTGTTCAAAGTTCTTTTCTGATAGTGATTTGTACTTTTTATGCCTTTGTGTCGCACAGTGATTGAAGACTTGGACTTATTTCGTGTATCTGGCATCTTTCTTCTCGTTTCAAGTGGACTCGCAGTGGTGCAGAGGTTAAAACTATCTTGACCTCTGACCTACAAATCACCGTACAACGTTGCCCCCAATCTTCCTAGAGAATATTGGATTGTGTTTTATTGCTATATTGATTGATACTCATATATACCTTGACACTGGCGAAATCACTTCACGTGGAAACGCCATTATCCTCGCGGTAGTAGCTGTTCAAGTCGCCGCGGGGAAAAAAAAAAAAAAAAAAACCCCATTTGGCGTCTGACTAAAATCGAGGATCGAATACACTTCGTTCTGTCCTTTTCTTGCTTTGGTTACGAATGGAGAAAGAGTGTCAAGCGTGAGCGTGCGTTACGTTTCACTCTTGAGCTTTTACATAATGGACTATGGCTCGGATTATTCGATACTTTTCGGCATGTAAAACTATATTGTTTTAGAATTTATGAAGTATCTTAAGAATTATCTTTTGGATTGTTGTATACTTGTTTTGATTTCTAAATTGTTTACAAATCTGACAAATTCAAGGAGTATTAATAACTCTCTGTGTTGCCCCTGTACCAATGTATGCCCTGTACCAAGTAATAACGATACTGATTACGATACTTACACATAGCTCCAATACGTTGACGGTAGTTAAAATCACTGAAGTTAAATTGCAGTGATACGTTAGTTAACTTCGACTTAATTATACCAGCAAATAATTATTGTTACTTATACAACATATTATCGTCAGTTAAACGAGAAGCCTTCATGCCAGTAACACTGTATATCACGGGTGTCTAAGGCTAGATTTCCACTCAACTACCGGTGAAATTACAAGCATTGATACATTCAGTCTTGGTCCTTAGGGTCGGCAACGCGTTTGCAGTCTTAGCATTGCAGTCTTGAAGTTGTCGTTTAGAGAATGCAAAAGGCCTCATCCACTTACCATCAAGTGGCCTGAGTGCTCGACTGCCTTCTCCTTGCATTTTTTTTTATTTTCCTGACCTCTCACAGCTTAGCATCCGTGAAACGCAGCAAATTTCTTGTGGCGCTTCTTTTCTAGTAATTGCTTAGGAAGTGGTAGAATCAGGAAAGGAAAGTTCCCGCGTTTTTCTCGCAGAACAAAATTTAACGCAATTTAATTATTATACTAAAGCTTACTTAAAAAAAAACTCAACTGCACATTTATTTAATCTAAGATTATTTGAATATTCCTCTTTATATCTGTCTCTCGATTTAATCACAAATTATGATGAAAGGGAGACCGAATCCAAAGTATAGGCGCTGGCCTAGTTGGTAGTGACCCTGCCTACGAAGCTAACGGTGCTGGGTTCAAATCCCGGTAAGGGCAGATATTTGTGTGATGATCGCGTATATTGGTTTCTGAGTCATGAATGTGGTATTATTAAGTATATATTTCTCTATATAAGTATTTTTATCGTTGTCTAGTAGGTACACATAATACAAGCCTAGAGCTTAGTTTGGGACTAGGTTAATTGGTGTGAAATTATTATTATTATTATTATTTATTTGATCGTAGCAAGTGGAAAGAAGTGGTCTCTGCCTACCCCTCTGGGAAACAGGCGTGATTTAATGTATGTATGTATGTAGTAATGGTCTCTACCTACCCCTCTGGGAAACAGGCGTGATTTAATGTATGTATGTTTTTATTTACTTTATCGTAACCATCGTTCCATAAATAACAGTTTTATTACTTCCACTACGTTTTAAAACCATGTCTGGATATAGGTTCACTCAATGGAATTTCAGGTAGATGTTAGTAAGATCTCTGCAACGCTAAACCTACCAAAGAAGGCGGCTAACTACAATGTAGCAGTCAAACCATTCTGTACTCTATTGGTATCCACATTGAATTTAAAATGCTTGTACTATTACTATGTCGTTAGTCGCCTTTTCCGCTAGTGCTGAACGTGTGCTGATGGGACTCAGGGTACGAGGATCACGTTCAACTAGGAGCATAAAGGAAGTTACCGCGGCGGTAAAAACATAAAGCTATGCGAGACTTACACGCTCGACTCGGTTCTTGTGACACACGGACGTGTTAACCGCATTTATTGTTACAACTAGCTTTTAACCGTGTTTTTATCTGCGTAGATAGAAAAATACAGATATACAAGTAAAAAAAAATACTGTCATACTTTCACGCAGTATATGTTTTTATAAAACAAATAAAAAATGATACATCAAAAAAAGCGCTACTCAACATGATACTGTGGCCGGCCACGACCCACAACCCTTTTTTTTAGTGTCCCATTTTTTTCAAAATATTATTGTCACTAATTTAACTTACTTCCTTCATTCTTTTCACTAACAATGGGTAAATAGCTTAGAAATCAAATGAAATATGACGCAAAATCACACCAACAAAATGAGCGACGTATAACTGAGAACAAACTGTGCGGTTCATATTAAAAAAGTAAGTGGTACCATTATTTGAAATTCGGTAGAGTGTAAAAAGTGAAAACAAAAGAGGAACGTAACAAAACAAACATCACGCACGATTAAGCCACAAAATTGAAACTATAAAAACGGCATAAAATAAAACAAAGTCTCCGACTGGGATTTTAGGCATACCCGCACCCAAGAGTTATCTTAACAAAAGGTTTAATTTAAAATTACGAGGTGTTAAACAGATCAACAAGGAAAATTTGTCACGAAAATACAAGCTTAAGTATCGTTGGGAAAATTAGCTAATTTTTCGACCAAAAATTAAAAGGCTTCGCAAGGACAGTGTTTTGGAATTTTGATGAAGCGACTGCAATGGGTTTAGATGCATCTTTTTCTAATGTAGTCTTTGTCTATGATTATTTATTAATTATTTAGGACAGTAATTATGTAGCACAGAATGAGGAAGTACTTTGCATAGTGACGGAAAAAAGATAGCTACTGCAGACAATAGATCCGTTAATCGAAAAAATGTTTTCATAAACCCGCCATATTTTTGAAAAACTTATCCAACGATTCCCTCACTAAGGGTAGAAGAGAAAAAAATATATATCCCCTCGTAAGGTACGTGTAGGGGAGGTGGAATAAAAAAACAGAATTTATTTTACCACTTTGTTAGCGTGGCTAATATTATGTATATTCAAGCCAAATTATATTCTAGTACTAAGAGTCTCTGAGCTAGGCTGCAGACGGACGGACGGGCGGACGGACATGACGAAACTATAAGGGTTCCCAGTTTGACTACGAAACCATATAAAGGAAAAAAGGGAGATCAAGAAACACTTACCTAGACCAATTAAAAGAAAAAGTAGGAGTCGTACCGTATCAGAATAATAAAGAGAAAGCTTGGAACAGGGAAGAATGGAAATTACTCAACCGACAAGAGCACAGCCCTTAAGTAAATTATGATACATTATATAGTTAAAATAATAAGACATCAATGAATTTAACTGTAAATACGAGTAATTACAGACAACCACAGCATGTTTTTTTACTTATTAGTCCACTTATTTAACAACTACTGTATATTATATTCTACGAGTGTTATTACTAAAATCATCCTTTATGTAGTCAACCGCTGTCTTTTCGTTCGTGTGTCACGTTGGCGCCACTGAAAATCAGCGTTCTTTTTTTTTAATTTTGTTCTCAGTGTTGCCATTCTTTGTTTTATGTGCAGTTTAATTTATTTTTTAATAATATTTATATTTCTAATAGGTTCAGGTGCGAAAGAGAACAGTTTTCAGAACTATTTTTTCAATAAAAAATCACAACATACAGGCAGATAAGATAACAGTGTGTAACAGCTCGTACTATATACGCTTACGCTCCTCGCGCTGTGTGTGTATAACGATGAATGTGAGAGGAATACAGCCACGACAAGATTCCCTGCTTACCATAAACCATATTATTTCAAAGAACACCTCCCTCCCTATGTGAACATGAAAAACATAAACAAACTTTACCGCTCGGTTATTAAGGATGTACTCAGGGTATTCGAAATGTTAGTTATGAGGAAATATTAAGCATAAAACGAGAAAATGCAAGAATTACTAGCTTCTGCCCGCGACTTCGTTCGCGTAGATTTTGATTATCGTTATTCCATCGGGAATTTCTAAATTTTCCGGAATAAAAACTTTCCTATCTCCTATTCTAGGACCTAACCTATATGTGTACCAAGTTTCATTCCGATCCGTTGAGTGGTTGAGGCGTGATTAAGTAACAAACATCCAAACATTCAAACTTTCTCATTTATACTATAAAAAGAAGTAAGATTACACGCATTTGGAAAACTAACAGTAAAACCAAATTTTATGTAATATTTGTAGTTTTATCGAAATAAAAACGACGAAACAAAAAAATATGAAGACAAAATTTGAAGGGTAAACTAACAGGCCAATATCAACCGGAATATAAAGGAATGTTCAGAAAAATATTGTTAAGTTTTATTATACTTATTATAAATATGAAAGTAACTTTCCCTGTATGTTACACTTTTACATCAGAACCTATAACCATGATTTCAATGAAATTTGGTATTGAGGTAGCTTGAGTCCCGAGGAAGGACATAGAGTACTTTTTATTCCAAAAAAATAGAAAGATCTCGAGAAAATAGCGATAAAAAACTTCTAAGTATGCAAACGGAGTCGCGGGCAACATATAGTAACTATATAAATCTAAAAAATGTAAGATTGGCAACAGAAATACGTGTAAAAACAGTTTACAGAAGAAACTCGAGCAGATTAAGTAACATAAACCAACAATTTAGAATAAATTAATCCGGCTCTACATTTTCAGAATCCAATACAATAACCAGGAACCACGGTTGACTTTCCAGAGGCTTATCTTATTTAACGCGTAGATAGACCCAGCAAAGCGTAATCGGATAGGATATACCAACACCATTTTAAAATGGCCCTAATTCCCCGTCTCGAACGGTGTGCTCCACGGTTCAATTTAGGTTGGGCGGGGCACATTTTTCGTTGAAGTTATGGTGGGAAGGGGAGAGTTGATTTTCACCAATTATGGGGGAGCGTGGGCTGTGTCTTTGGGGGGTATCGCCATGCATATTGCATGAGAGGCAATAAGGTGTCAAAGTTTGGCGCCACTGGAAAAACGCGTGAGCGTATTGACGGAGATTTGAGCTGACGTGTGCAAATACAACTTTAATGGAATGTTGCCCTTTAAATTGGAAACCCTACTTAATTACAATAACAACCTTTTTAACCTCTGAAAGGAGAAATTATTATATACTTAGAGGTTTTACCAACTCTATAGGAATTTTATTAAAACAATTTTATTTATGTTTAATGTACGAACTATTTGTTATTTTGTCAATTTGTCTAACCCCTAAATTGTCCTGAACTTATTCTTCTCTTATCCTACGACAAAGGAACCGATGATGAAATAAAAAATATAATTGAAATATTACTGGATATTCTACAGATGAAATCGTAATAATAACGATGTGATACGCGTCGGGTTTTATCCGGTCTTTTTTAAATTTTTAACTGATCAGGGATTTAAAAAAGTAAGACCGATCCTTTTTAAGCTGCCCCGCCGATTTTCAAATCTCCTCGTTAGTGCTCTCCTTTTTTTGCTACGGAAATATTATCCACGTTCTAAATTTTACGTGATACAAAAGTTTCTTGTTCATAACGCACAATACCTAGTTAAAGCTAAACTTTAATTCAGGCATTAAAATTTGTCGAGTGACGAAACATCCTTTAACTGAATTAGGTTAACAGCGCGTTATCTATTAGTCTACGAGTATAACCAAACAATAGGTATTTAACGGGTGTGTAATGTTTAGCATAAAAACAAATGGTCGAATGATCTTTTACATAACACGAATTGCATAATTTCGATGTGTATAATAAACCATCGATATAATAGTTATGATGCAAAAAACAAAATGCATAATTTCAAAAACTATAATTAATGAAAATAAAATACGAAGTCACAGTACTAACCTAACCAAACCTAGTTAGAAGAAATTGACTTAAAATGCATAATTACAAGAAAATTATAGTTATACTAAATGAGTGTTATGATATTCGATCGTATGCCAGATAAAATTATACAATTGGTTTTTATGCTAAATGTTCATTATGCTTTTCGTGAGTAGTTAAATAAAATTATACGAAATGTTTTCATACTGATTAAAACGCACCCGTATTTAACAATACCGTTTGGTACATTGACTGTCTTTGATTCACAATAATCATCAAAAAGTCTATGTTAATTGAAAAATATATGGTATAATTATATTAAGATAAGAAAGATGTAAGACCATCCGTCCACGCCCGCCACCTGCTCCGAGGTGTTTGCTCTCCGATCTAATTATGGGAAACGTGTGGGACCATAAATCATCTTTCATCATAATCGGAACTCAAGCAATTATATTTTTTATCTTGTCTTTGGTATAGAGTTCCTCATTTTGAGAATTATTCCGGGACTCCACTGTATATTTGCCTGAATAAAATTGGATGAAATTTTTACATGGAAATTTTGTGTTCTGCGTGACTCTTTTTATTTCAGGACAATTGAGAGTACGTGAAATAATTAAAATAAATGAGCTTAGTGCAATGGTGTTGCTCCAGCGTTGCAAATGTGCAGAGCCGGCGGTGATCACTTTCCATCCCGTGGGCTCTCTACCTCTTTGTCGATGGCAATAAAAAAAACGTGGACGGAGTCGCCTTTACGGTACGTTATATACACATTCAAAATGTCTAATCAAAATGTCTAAGAATCAAAAATATACAAGCATTATTTTGATAATATATACATACAATGAATTGCAACGCAGTTATTAAATATCAAAACGTAGAGATTATTTTGATCCATGTTTTTGTCACATATACCTAAGTATGTTCATCGTTGCCTAGGCTTAGAGCATAGTTTATAACTAGTTCTATATTTGTGTAGTATTTTGTTGAAAATATAAATTGGTATGAATTGTTTACTAAAAGTTCACGGACATAATAAAACAACTACATGCTTTGAAAATGTGTGAAGCACTTAAAAATCGTTGAAAATGCTTTTAAAGAATTCCGAATATATGTAATAAAATTGAAAAAATAATTGTATTTCAAACAAAGCGGACAGTAATAGTTGTTTTAAGTAGTTCCACATCAAATGGACCTCGATTCGAGTTGATGCGGTTAATTACGCGAACCAATTTAACTTGGCAGTTAAATTATGAATGATACACTAATAGTTATGTTGGAAGTTTCCTCATTTCCGGGTCAAGGGATTCGGTGGTCCTTCGCCGAAATTCATATTAATCTGATATTACATGATGGACCTGCTCTTTCTTTACATGAAAAGCATAAGAAGAACTGGGACAGCTGGTTGTTAGTGGGTACTCGCTTAATAAAAATGGTTCAAAGTCCATATTTGAAACTTCTTGTTAGACTACAATCGAGTTTGACGTTTATTACATACATACATACATACATATCTTCACGCCTGTAATCCCAGAGTGGGGTAGGCAGAGCTACAGAATTACCTACAAACTTAAAAACTTGTTGATAATTCTGTAACCACATTTTGCACAAATAGGCTAAGATGTCTACCAGCGTATTAGTGACAGGTTGCAAGCCCATCGCCTAACAGTACTACAAGCCTATATTCCCTTAGTCGTCTCTTACGACATCCACGGGATGACATGGAGTGGCACTATTCTAACCCGGCAACCACACGGGTTGACGTTTATTAATATTTAAAAATACTGGAAAGTGATCCGAATTAGCCCCAATGTACATATTCTGCATTTTGCTTTTTTTATGGCATAGGAAGGCAAACGAGCACACAGGCCACCTGATGGTAAGTGGAAACTGTAACCCATAGACATTCGCATTCACATGCACTGCCAACCCTGAGGACTAAGGGGGGCATTCCAGCCTCTATGCTGGTCATTTCACCGGCTGTCTTATCCCCAAACCGGAATACAACAATGCAAACAGTGCTGCTTGGTGGCAGGTTAATGGATAAGATGGAGGTACCAACCCGGACGGACGCACAAGGTCCTCCCACAAGTAACCTTCACTTCCTCCCACTTTGGACTGCACAAAACATTAAATTTTCCATTTATACAAACAGCGTTTACTTCGTGTTTGACATCAATATCTCAGCTGTCAGCAACATGTTTCATGTCATCCAATTGAACATTCGAAAATACCCACGGTCAGTGGTAAATGGTTATTTATTTTAACAACACATCCATGGCAATTTTAAAACCTTTTAGTGGATCAACCTTTTTTTGTTTAGCTGTACCAGGACTAGTTAAATGGTTCGAGGGTTGAGATAGGATAAATGTCAGGATGTTTAAATGGATAGCAATACTAAAATGCTAATTACTATTCATTCATGTGCGTTCATCCATTTTTAATCTCCGACTGATACAAATGCTTGTTTCGGTTTTTTATTATTTATGTCTCATTAAATCAAAGACGGCGGTCAAAGGTGAATGAGACATAAATAATAAATCATTCACCTTTATTTATCTCATAATTATTTTTTATTATAATAAATACGCCACTTCGAAAACCATCCTTAAAATACATCACCTTGCGCTCCTTTGTGCAGCAGTATGGCAACATTAAATATACAGATACGATATTTCACGGTAACTGCGCGGGAACTTTTGAACGCGCAACAGTTTAGCCTGCATAACTTCGTAACTGAGTAACGTTGTACGGTGGACTACGCTGATGCTATGATATGGTTACCGTTATGACGTTTTTGAATTCTTGCAACAGTTTTATTTGGAAACTGCTCCGGAAATGAATATTTCAGGATAAGAAGTGCCTGGAGTAGTATTATGTTGATTTGTTGTGTCATTAGTCATTAGCGCCAAAGAATTACAAAAGAGCACATGACGTTCTTTAAAGCATTTCAGTAAGTTTAACTGGGTTTTTTAGAGCCATAAAAAGTTTGAGAACGACAACTGTTGGAACGAAACGCAGGGCTTATGAGGGGACTGCGGTGAGGCGAGGCGGATGACTTTCACATTCAAAATAATTGTCAACGTTCTTACTGGACTTTTGAAGAGCCAACCGACATCTGTTTTTTATATACTTTCTTTATTTAATTTGGCAATATATTACTTTTTTATTCAAAATACTACGATTTTAATTTACACCAATACGAGTAAATACAACAACTGAGGTGACCATGCGCTGTTTAGCGTAGCGTAAGTAAAAGAAACAGTAACCTGATAGTTAAAATATGTAATAAAGACCATGTCCATATAGAAAACTTGAAAAAATACTAGAAATAAACACTGCTCCAAAATCATTATCATAACTAAAATATTCTAAGTTAAAGCAATTGGAAACTGTTTGCGCTCTTAGCGAATTCAGTATTTCAAAGTGCTCCAATTAGGAATAACAATCGCCTATACCTGCGACACGTAAATTTCATTTCAATTAAAATAATCAACAGACATTTCGAATAGCAACTCGAGTGGATGAAAGACTTCACGGACAAAGACCATCCAATACGCAAATAGAAACAATACCGTTCAAAGTTTATAGTCAATTTGAAAAAAATATTGCCACAGTAAACTCAATTGAATTCCGAGTGGTTAAGAAAGCTCTCATAACTTCAATCAACTATAAAAGTAAAGTATCGAAGTAAAATCGAATAGGAATCGGAGCACGCGCAGTTTTAATTCGACTAAATTAAAATGCGGCCGGTCGACAGACCGTTTGAATACAAATGGTTTATTGGCCTTCCCCCCCTCTCGCCCTTTAACTCATTAGCCCCCCCCTACCCTTTAAATTTATATACGACCCCCTTTTTATTTATCTCTAGACAGAAGGTGTGTCGTTTGATTTGATTATTCTTTTAATAAGATGTTATTAAAAACGAGGTGTAAATTAGAGGTCTTCTTTTTGTTACGATTACGGCGTTTTGCTTTTAGCTTTTTATGCGAAATTGCCTAATGAAAATTTAGTTTGCGAATAAAATGCTTGATAGCCTTTTAAGTGCAAAAGTACGTTCGAAAAAGTAAAGTAAAGTCAGTAATAAGACGGTTTACATTCATTTTATTTTATACTTAATTTTTTAAGTGAGAAAGAGGTTGCTTTATGAACATTATGTACCCACGGACCAAACGGACTTGCATATAATTTAAAAATGAACTATATACACTATGTACAGTAACTGTGACAACTTTGCCTATCCGTGTTTATTTTCTTGTCGCAATAGCCCGCATATGCGACTTTTCGCGAAAAGAAAGTTACCACAATTTGCTATGCAGTTCTTTTAACGGCAAGCGTACAGGACAGAGTTATAGCAGTTATATAGCTCTGTCCTTTACCTCTCAGCGACAACTAAACTGCATTGCTACGTCATAATAACCCCCCTGTTTAGCGTATTGTCAACATTTTGATAGCTCTTATTTACTTGACGGTAATGGCTGCCGGGTTAAAAATAATACCATAACAAGTCAAAGACGATATGGTTTTACCGCCTAGAATAAAGACCCGTGGCCTGTGGGGTCGTTTGCTTCCAACCCATACGTAATGGAATTATTTTCATTCCACTTTTCATCGACTTATTACTCATTATTACGTTTTCCAGTAACAACGCCACCAAGTAAATACTGCAATTATGATTTTACCGCCGTGACGTGACCGGCCCGTAATTATATAAGTTCAGCTTTTACTGCCAATCTACGGTTTATTTACTTATCTGCATCGTAATGTGGCCCTTAGCGATGAATTACTGCGTGTTACGGGGTTCTATTATGCTTGGAGGAGAAATTAAAAAAAGATATTATTACGCGAAAAAATAATAATTTCATACTATTATTATTAACTATCTGCCTGCTAGCGGCTTCGCTTCCGCTGTAAATATCCAACTTTGCCGGTGGTTTTTTGTCTGTCGTACTAACCTTGTCCTGAGAATAACGAACACAACAAAAAATAATGATCCAATTTGGTGCAGTCGTTTGGAAGTTTTGCGCGTACGGTCGGCCAAGAAAGTGTTCTACCAGTTGACAAAAAAATCTGTGAGATCTAATTATTGCTAAGGTTGACACTTATGACTGTTATAGTATTATTGCAAGGGAAAATCGAACTTTTTGTATCATGACGTGCAAATGACCTTGAACCGTAGGGTGGTAGGCGGCATTTATGGCTGACTGTACATACATTTCGACGATTCATTTTTATTTATATAGATGTGAAAGTAACTTTGTCTGTTTGTTACGCTCTCGTGGCTAAACGGCTGAACCGATTTCGACGAAACTTTGTATGGAGATACCTTGAAATCTGAGATATAGGATACTTTATACCGCAACATTGAAATGTAGAAACGAGAACTTTCATGGTAAACAAACGTGGACTAGCGCACCGAGGATTACGTACACAATGTAATTGTTAGTATTAAATGTGTTACAGCAGATCAATTATAGCTGTTTGAGAGAATATTCCCAAAACTAATGCGGATTGACAAATAAATGGCGCAATTAAATAAATACAACTCAAGTACCTAAAAGGTCACTTTCTTCAAGTGGATAAGTAAAAATATCTGCACGAATTTTACGTTCACAATTCGACAAACACATCAGCAGCAGGTACATTCCGCTAAAATATTCACTAAACTAGAGAGAACTTCTAAATATGAGTTATTTCAAAAGTTAGGGGCTTCGTGTAATCCACAGAGCACATGGAATGGAAATCGCGAGGATATTAAATAAAAACTTTTCCGCATCGCACCTTAACACCTGTATTTTGCCTTTACTCTATTATCGAGGTTTATTTTAAGTCAATAAAGAGAATACAAAGCTGCTTTTTTAAAATTATATTGATAAAATCCCCCTTTACACGGGACAACCGATATCTCTTAAACGTTAGGTTGATGAAACGTTCCGTTTTTTAAACTGGCATTTAAAAAACAGTATGCAGTGTACATCTCATTTGCACCTACCAAAAGGTCAAATTTTCGTTCCCAACTGCTCCATTGGTCAAATAATTAAAAATATAGGAAAGCATTGCTTACTGAATAATTGAAAAGTTAATAAACTCTTCAATGTTGAAAGAGATGTTACCTATAAAACCTATAGTTTTGGTTAGGTTGCTAGGTAGTAAAAGAGTCTCAGAAAAAATGCACTTCTAACGTGCCAAAACTTGAACAAATGAAACTGTTAGAATAGAAACTTCGACCTCAGTTTTCATTTTCTTGTTTCGATGAAACTTTTAAAACGCAAAAAAGCAATCAACTAACTCGCCCCGTTTTACCTTTAAAAATAAAAATCTTTATGCCGGTTTAAAACAGACAAGCATCAAACGTAAAAGGCATAAACCGCAACAAGCGTAAGACGGGCCAAATAAAGTTGCCAAGTAAATTATCTTACTCTTTTAATTCGGGCGCCCGGCCGTTTTTCAAACCTGGCCACCCCGATATTAAACCGGCGTCCATTTGGTCAAAGATGGCGGCCGAGAAATTACTGTGTTGCGACCGAAATGACTTGTAACCCGACTCGTAAAGTAAGTAACTAATGGGACGGTAATACGTATACACTTTTGATATAAAGTAAGGTTTATTCATAGACAATCAATTTTAATTCCAGATTCGTTTGAAAAAAGAGTTTCATAATAAGACGAAGAGACCACTGCGTGTGTTACGTACAAAATTCTTATTATGATTTTATTTTAGTGTCATAACTCTAGCTATAGTTTGGTCGTTCTAAGAGGCCCGATTTGACAACTGTCAACGCAGTACAAAACAACCTCAAACACATAATTTGTACACAGTTGACAGCTGTCAAATCGGGCCTCTTAGAACGGTAGAACTGTAGTATGCTTGAGAAATGAAATCTTACTGTTTAATTTACTTAAATCATAAAGAGATACTGGTGACTATTTTATAAAAATACCAAGTGCATTACTGATCGCTACGGTAATTAATTTTCCAAAATTGACGATTATTGGATGGATTCCTTATAAAACTGAACTTGAACATTCCGAACTGATACATTGAAATAGTTGAATAAATTCTACGAAATTAACAGACTTCTAATGACACCATCATCTATTATTTAAAAAGACAAAAACAAATGATAAAGTGATGCATTGAAAGAAAAAGACTATAGTGGGGTTATTATGACCTAGCTTTGCAGTTCATTTCACTGCGAGCGTAAAGGACAGAACTATAGTAGTTATATAGCTGTGTCCTTTTCTCTCAGCGTAAAGTGAACTGCATTGCTACGTCATAATAACCCCTCAGAAGTCTGAAGTTGTCACAGATCGTTTTTAATACGTCAAAATATTATTTAAAAATATGCAAATTAAATGCAGACTTTCAAAGAAAACAATCACTTACATTCACAATCCATGAATAAGAAGGAACAAAGTGAGGAGAATCGAAGCTTTAATCTTTGCATTGGGCGCAATCCGCCGCGATTGCCTATAAAGAGCGCTTTTAATTAACCGAACACCGGCCCCGTGGTCTAGTGAGAATACTTTTGTATACTTCATCAATTTCAAGCCTTAATAAAAAGATTAACCGGATTATGATTCCTCTTTTTATGTGTTCATCGCTATAATACATATGCTTACATACATACATAAACTCACGCCTTCATTCCCAGAGTGGGGTAGGCAGAGCTAAAGAATTACCAACAAGTCTTAAAACTTCTTGATAATTCTGTAACCACATTTTACACAAGTATGCTAAGATGTTTCCCAGTGTATTAGTAGCAGATGGCAAGCCCATCGCCTAACAGTACTACAAGCCTTTATTCCCTTAGTCGCCTCTTCCGACATCCACGGGAGGACAGGAGTGGCACTATTCTAACCCGGCAACCACACAGCAAAAATAATATAATAATATGCGTTATTTATATATGACTGACTTACTGAGTCATAGACAAGACAAAGCCGCTTCAGAAAGGGTTTTTCGAAATTTCCCGCTTTTTTTATTGCATGGGAAGGCAAACGAGCGCACAGGCCACCTGATGGTAAGTGGAAACTGTGACCCATAGACATTCGCATTCACAAGACTGCAAATGCGTTGCCAGCCCTGAGGACTAAGATTCAATTTTCTAAAAACCTTTCCATAGCGCATCTCAAAATGAAACAAAAATAGACGTACGCTACTCAAATGAAATCGAGTACTTTTTTCTTACTAGGCTCTGTTCTACATACTTTTCTTTAAGTGCAAACAATATGTTTTATATAAAAGGTCTCTTCAAGACAAAGCCGGAGCCGCTACTCTTTTGCCTGCCCCGTATTGGCTCGCTTGAATGCCAACTCGTTTACCTTTCCCTCCTTTGTTCGTAAAAGCCCACACTGAAGGCGTTATTGAGAATTTTCAAAAAAGGAACTTGTTTGGATGCTTAACTCACACAATTTTAAATTTAGAATTTAGCTTTTACTCAACCATATATTATTATTAGCTGCCAGGTACCTTAGTCAAATTCGATTTTTTACTATCAAAGCAAGAAGAAAAATAATCATTAGGAATCTTTAACACAAACATTAAGAAGGTAAACTAACGCCATCTATCGCCACTTGTATAAAACGAACTATTATTAAAGCCAACTTTTTATTAATGTAAACACGTTCGAAATTTAAAAATAATCAGAACAATTATGGCATATCGCTTCTATTTACGCAGACTCTACGTACTTACAAGGCCTCTAATGAAGTACCTAGATACCTATACCTACTGAAGTGCGCACGGCCACGCTCCGCCGGTTCCTTTAGAAGGCCTCCCTCCGTATTCCTTATATTCAGTACACGTTGGTTTCAAAAGGAAATATTTGCAGGGTAGAAATATAACGCGATTGTCGCAATTATTTTAGCATACTTTCAGAGCATTAAAATGTCAGTTCAAAAAGGTAAAGTAGTTACCTAACACGTGACAGCTTAACGTCCCACCCTGTTATTCATAAATGCACAATACTTAGTTTGCTTAAAATTTGCTTTGGCCTTCCCGTCATTGTGAAATTTCCATATCGACGGTTAACCACCAATCCCTCCTATCTCAATATGTTAAAACTTTACAGTATACACAAAAAACTTTGTATTTTGGGCAAAAATCGCGCGTTGTCATTTAGCGGGTATTGCCAGGATAACAAAAACACTAGAAATATGCTTTATTTGAAATAGGAGATCTTTCTAATGTGTGCGTTAGAGGGTATTTATCATGAATTGCGAGAAAAAGTTGTTTGACCAAAAATGTCAGTTAGGAGGTATTGGTGGTTAACCGTCAATATGGCAAATACTTTCAATAAAATAGATTTAAATAAGGTTTAAGAACATTTTTTAAAGAAAATAAAATAAATCAATTCATTAAATTAATCTCTACCTGGTCCCCAACTAAGCTCTAGGCTTGTACTGTAGGGTACTAGTCAACGATAAACATACTTATATAGAGAGATACATACTTAAGTACGTAGAAAACATGCAAGAACCAGGAACAAATACTCGCGCTCATCACACACATATTTGCCCGTACTGGGAATCAAACCCAGAACCGCTAGCTTTGTAGCCAGGGTCACTACTAACTAACTAGGTTAAACATGTCGTCCATTGTCGTCACTTGTCCTGGTCGTCGTCGTACGTTGATGCAGCTTATAAGACTATCATATTTATACCGTTAAAAAAACGTTCGATTTCTTAAGCCATCACGAACAGAAATAGATTAAAATCTATACTTTTAACAGTAACTCCACGATCGTATTTTTTTAAATTAAATTTTCGAACTACATCCAATGCGCGCTTTCGGAAAATATTGAACGCGCAAGTCGAGTGCAAATACACAATCGAATTTGACGTCAGAGTGCATTTGTTTTATTTCATTCCAGTGAACAGTTTCGATTGACGCATGCCCATTGCCTTCCCTATCTTTCACTCAATGTTGGAAAGAGAAATAAGTTTTCCGTTTCCTTAAAATCGTTTGCATACATTGAGAAGTGTACGTAAAACTTTGGGCTGTTGACTTAACTCAACTTTGGTATACTAGAATATTGATTCTCTTTGCTTTTTGTGTACTGCCTGCCTTTTTTACAGAAGGTTTTGGCGAAATTAATAGTCGATTTTTTAATGTTTTACCTCTTAAACCTAAGTAACTTCCAGAATGTGACATTAAGCTACTCAATATCCTATTTACATAAACTTAAATATTTAATATTTAAGTTTAACGACAAAACTTATGGACATTTCACAGACGGCTCTTACTGCAAATGAAATATCATGTCATCAATGTTATTAAATAAAATATCAATGAATTTCGAGTGTCTGAAAAGAGCCGTTATTAATTTCATGGCTGTAATTAAACATTTATATTGAAGTCAAAGAAATCGACATCCTTTATTCTTTACATCTTTATTAACTCTCAAAACAATAAGAGTTGCAAAAAGACAGTAATTTTGACTTCTGCAAGTGAAAAATAGGATTTAGGTCGGCCATTTTGTAAATTCGTAAAGGTCGCATTCGCTGTAAAAGCAATTTAAATTAGGACATAAAACACGTCAAGGGATTGTCAACGGAGAATGGAGTAAAATCTGGACCAATTTATCTAAGACTTTTGAGGTGGCATTTTTAAATATGGAACAAAAGAAACGTTAAAGGGATTTCACATTGAAAAGATTGACGATCACGAGTTTTCTCTTTGTTTTAAAATTATACGACGCGCGATTTCATTTTGATGTTTAACGTTCAAATAGAATGCTGTTTTATCATTTGCAGACTTCAGTTAAATGATACTTATGAAATAATAAATAAATAATCGAAAAAAAAACGTGAATTGTTTCGATAAATATAAACGTTACAGCTACACAGCTGATTGTTTTTTTATTCGAACAATCATCAGTCGGTCCGTATTGCAGGATGTAAAATTCGTCCGAACACTTCGAACGCGTCGGAGCGGCAGCCGTAAAAAACGACGCGTTTTGAACAAAACATCAAAGGAATTGGTGTCAATTTCTAGCTGTCACGCGCACGGCGCGTGTGAGCTCGACTTTACGGTTTGACGTATCGTTTAATTTATTTAACCTACCAACATGTGTAAAGACTAACAGTTTTTTTTGTAACATCGGCGTTAATCTTCTTGTGATTTTTTTGCGATGGTGATTTAAATGGCATAGATTTGTTTGCACTTTGCTACTTGTTTTCATTTATTCTTACTTAAACAATAAGAACAACAATATTTACACTCAACAAAAACAACATGAAAAAAAGTAAAAGGCACTGTTACATAAGGTTTTAATGAATAAGTCAGAATAAGCGATATATAAACTATCGCAGTTTAGTGTAAGTTTTATTGTATTGTTTTTATTGTATTAAATTTCGCCTCATTTTGTAAGGCCAAAAAAAAATCCCCAAAAAATTGTTTCCTACGATTTTTATATTTATTCCTTAGAGCTGGCAACCCTGGCCAAGTTCGGGACCATCTTGTGCGTACAAAAGCCCGGTCGCCGCATTGTGCCGTTTGCGAGTATTGGTTTTCCTTTACATTTCTATCTGCGTGCCCTTGGTGTTTACATTACTGTTTATTGCTCTAACAAATCGAATTCTTCAATAACAGGATGAGTGTTGGACATTTTATGTATTATTTATTGACTTTTGAAGCTATGTTTGAGGCTCTGAGCCGAGGCGCTCTCTATGAGTGGCTCCCTCGCAGTCCAATGCGAAGTTGTGACGGTGCTTTGCACCAACAACAATAGTCAAATCAAAAAAAAAATTTGAGCCAAAACGTCTGCGACACCGTTCGTTTATTACTATTCAACGACATAAAAAAATGTATCATCGGCAAAATATAATTCTGACCCATCATATAATCAACCTTACAGTGACATTATAAAACAATTTGTTTTACATTTCTTACGATTTTATTTATAACTTCACTGTGACACAGTTCTATGGTGGGTCAGAGTTCCAATCTTACATTCTTCGTTCTCTAGATTAGAACAAAAATTACATTCAGAATTTAAATAAAAACCTTCGGTGGATACTGTCAACTGTTTGCCAGTAATAGTAACAAAATAGCTGCATAGTCAGGTTAACTGGAAGAGATCCTTTAAAGGGATAAGTTCGCCATTGCACACGTTATCTTAAGTTTATGTACGAACTTACTTTTGATTGGTTTTTTTTGTGCAATAAAGAGTTTACATAAATACCTACATACATCTACGTACACAAATCTCCCTTTCAAGCTAAGCAAAAAAAAACCGAGGTATTTTTTAATAAGATTGTTCACTGCCGTAATGATACCTTGTCATCCTTCCCCCCCAAGGGGCAACTCGGGGTAAATTGCATGTTTAATCTCAATTTTTACGTGACCCGAATTAAACTCAATGACCTGACTAAAAAGGTAAGTAACAAGTGGATAAAAAGGAATAATCAATCGGTCTTCTCGAACTTTCCCGGTTTTAATTTGCCCAATAATCAGGGCAGGCGCAGGCAGAATAACAAATGCCGATCAAGCGTTTCATTACGACTTGCTCATTACCATTCATTAGACAGACGGGCAGATTGGATAAAAGGTGTTATTAAGATTGTAGTATCCATTACTGCTGCCTGACAGCTAAAAGTGTCCATCACTGGTGCCGTCACCCTAGGTAGTCGTAACTATTATACTATAAGTACAATGTCAACTTACCCCAAAATGTTTCGTCTAACTTATTTGAGACTTGTCAATGTTAATTTCGAATTGAAAGAAATTGTTATCCTTTCAGAAATAGTGAAGATGCCTTATCCAAAGAAAATGGAGTTAAAAAGGTAGCCGCGATGTATCGTAAATTCATTTCTAAGAATGGTCTATGTATAATGTTTATGCGGAATTTTCGTTCCCCCTGCCATGTTTAGTCGTACTCAGAAGTAGTTGGACAGTTAAGTACCTTGTTGCAGTAACGTATTAAAGTGATTTGAATTTAATGTATCAATTGCTGCGACATGGCTGTAAAATGTACTGATACTTCTGACTTCAATCTTACCGCGTCACGAATACACCTAATATTAACAAATATATAATAAAACAAGTCCAATAATAACTGCGTATTAACGTTACTATAATAAATAATGTAATTACTGCTTATTAACAGTCCTTACGAAATCGTTAATAATTAGTTTAAAAATAGATTGCTTCCAATCTACTAATATTGATTAAGAAACGTTGGCGGTAAAACATTTACTTCCATGAAGGCTTAATACGAGAATTATTTATGTAATACGAAAGGAAGGGTTCGTTATACTGCAGAAAAAAACATAACTCTAGTTGAACTAGCATGTACCTATTGCTATATTTATTTGTCATGAATGGCAAGTAATATTTAATACCCAAAGGTTTCCGATCAATGCCCTTACCTTTCAGAGCTAAACGAGGGAGAGACTTCAATAGATTTTCCCATGAAGCCAGAGGTCATAAACCTTCTTGAATTTCATACAATTTAACTTGATTATCTTGGTTAATTAAAGCAGCAGTGTGTGACCTAAAAGGGGGTTTCCATGCTCAAGCGACCCAGCAGCCTGTCAACGTTAACTTGACAACTCCAACCAACTTCACGCAAGTTTTTCCTACTCCAAGTTCTTTTAATTAATCCTGGTTTTAAGTCAACTTTACAAAAGGAAAATAGCGTGTTTTTTAATGTATTTTGAAGCGTTTCTTTATGATGTTAAGGGCTATATTAACAATTATTTTGGCTGAAAAGCCCTTGTATCACGTATCTTGCGAGGTTCATCGATTTCAACTTTCATCGAACGCTACATTCCGCCGAAACCATGATATTTTCAGGATATCTTAACCATTACGTAGGTTAAGTGAGTTGTAACTATCAAATAAATAAAATTCATACGGCAAAAATTGCCTTTCGATGAAATGACACGTTCGTTGAAATTGATTTCAATAAAATAATAGGTACCTGTCTTAAGAAGGAATTCTCAGCTGAAATCAGTTATTAAAAGGACCCTGAGACCGATTAAAATAGTATCCATTAAAACGTAGCTTAAATTACTACGTAATTCTGCTAAAATTATTAAGGTACCTTTATAAGAAAGCTAAAGCAAATGCACTCGAAGAAATACTAAGAATACTGTCTGCTGCAGCGTTAACTAATTACATGTCATTGCATTTCCAAGAAACGGTTAATGCAATTTCCATTTCACATAATTGAATTACTTAAATAAAGTACTGGGAGAACACTAGTAAAAAAAAGCAGTGTTTAATTTTTTTATTTAACCTATCAAGCATTCACTAAATGTGCTACAGGTTTGATGTTTCCGTCAGTGAATTGAACAGCAATAGGACATACATCTTTGTCCCTTTCATTGCCTGGATCCTGTCAAGATTGACAGCTCGTAATACGACCTTTAAGTGCTATTAAAGCTGACTCGTACGCCTACTTAAGTTGCAATCTATCAAGCCAAAAGATACATTAAATAAGGAATATACGCATCGTATTGACTACACCAAGTATTTGTTTAAATTTGGATCTTGATTACTTATGTTTACATATTTTCCATATTAGGGCCTCAATAAAAGGACTGCTTGGAGCAATCATCAGTGAAATATTGGGCTATCTGCAGTTTTAGAGCTCTAGTTTTGTATTAAAACTGTAGATCGCCCAATAGCGACAGTAGGACCCTGACTGCTCCAAGCAGTTCGTCATTGAAACCAGGTACACACGTTACTTTACTAAACATTTCGTTACTAAAGTTAATTGCAAAATTACTAAAGGAGTCTTACACGACTGCCAAAGGAGTAGGGTATTGTGTTGAACAGTCTACACCGTGTTTTTTTTGATTTACGATAACTTTAAGGGAACGTTCTTTAGGTCAAATAAAGTTAATTTCCCGAAGTCAGACAAATGATAACTCTTACGGTTTTAAAGATATTTCATTTAAAAATTTAATTAGTTAATCACGTTGAACTGGTGTAAAAGGCTCTTAATGGTGTGTGTTCGAGTATGTCACGCCAACATTGACGTATTTGACACTGATTATCTATTAGTTAACTCCAAAGGTCCTTTTAGAATGACCAAAGATACAAAATTTAATTACTTTGTTCTAAACAGAAAACATTTTTTTTCTTGCAATATTTAATTTTTTTATCTACCACTTAGTTTCTACGGATGTACCTAGTAATATGCCGAAGTTATCGTAAATCAAGAAAAACACGGTGTATATATGTATGTTTTTTTATTTTTTTATTTATTTATTATAACAATCACAAAGTTTATATATTATTAATTGTTCCACAAAACTGTTTGCATAGTTTGACTGCGGAATCTTCGGTCCAGCTTGTTGATTACTACATATTTTTTTTTTTTTTTTAATTTGTTCCTTTGTGGCGCTCTATAAACTAAACGCGTGGACCGATTTTGATGATTCTTATGTTATTCGATTAGTCTTAATCTTGTGAGTGTCACTAAAGACATGACAGTAATAATAATTCAATATGGCGGCAACTATACGCGCCATACCTATAGTAAATAAGAAAAAAAAAGTTGAATAACTATAACAAGTGGGGTATCGTTGAATAGGTATTTAAAAATCATACATAGGTTTATTTAATCATTTTTCATTTCGATCGATCATTTAAATTTTATAACGATTTAAAGTTGGTTAGCAACAACTATTGCTTTTTATTGTTATTATTGACATAAGAAGTAATACATTACCATTGAACGTAAATTAAGTTGGTGACTAACTTTTCACGTATTTTATATTTGGATTTCTCTTTTTTACCGTTTCACGAATTCACGAGTCGCAGACTAGACTAAAGAAGAATCTTTACAGATCCGCCCAGCCATTCACTGGATTAGTTTGCCTTTAATTTGGCTGAGCGCGGCGACAAAATAAAAACAAAATGGCGTGTTGTCGCGAAATGAAACCCGCCTACCAACGGGATTAATCTGTGTCGATAGAGCTTTGAGTATACAAGGCTTGTAATCGACCTAGGCAGGTGACAAAACCCGGGTGAGGTGAGAATGGCAAGTTAAGTAAGTGTGTATGGATGTTAATGGTGACGTGTCGCTATAGTTCGGTATTTGTGTACGACTTCGGACGGCTTGCAGAAAAAGTTCAACTGAAGTGTTAAGACACTAAAGGGTGAATTGCAAAAACATTTTAAATAGTTAAGGAGTTAATTGAGATAACGTTAACTCTCTTCCATTGTTTTTTCTTTGCGTAACGAAAATTATCCAGATGACTATCTTTGTTACACAAAGGAAAAAGTCAAGGATGCTTAAGGATTATTTAATTGAGCCCTTAATTATGTACTATTTTTGCAATTCACCCTAAACTGAGCTTAAGATCGTCGGATTCATATGATTACTGTCTTTATAGTCTACCTATATCTTGTTATACCATACACTCATAAATTAATCTTCAAGTTTAAGTGGCCCATGTTTTGATTTTTTATTAGAATTATTTTTACGGGATCGTCTTCGATCCTTGTTGAAATGACATTCAG
Source organism: Acleris emargana (assembly GCA_927399475.2). Lineage (NCBI taxonomy): Eukaryota > Metazoa > Arthropoda > Insecta > Lepidoptera > Tortricidae > Acleris > Acleris emargana. Next base: position 17,195,971 of record OV656846.1, read on the forward strand.
ATTCAATTTCGAAACATTTATTTCGACTAACTGGGATCATAGTTAAGTTATTTACAATTTCTAAGTCTTATGTTAGCAAATATTATAAGCCTTATCTATTATACATATTGTAAAATAAAATATAAATAAGATACTAAAAATCAAACCTATAATGAAATGCTTTGTTTTGAATAAAATTGAATACAGTACAAAGCATACAATACCAAATTTAATTATATAATATTGAAAATTACTACCTTATTATTTCTCAGCTTTCACTTAAAAAACATTATAACCTCCTTCAAATGTATCCGGCGCTTCAACTCTGCCTTGAAGCCAGAATTTTATACCTTTTAAAATGTGCTCTGTTATCGACTATCTCTAACAAATGGGGCTCTAGTGAACTCGGAACCACATAGAACACTTACTTCGGCAATATTTCAGATAGATAATACCGCATTACCATAGGTATTACTCTGTTCCGCAGAGTTACCAGTTGATTAACGGCGTTAAATTGTAGTAGCAAAATACGTAGTTATGCCTTTTATATTTCAACCGGCACCTTTGAAAACATGTATTTGCGTTTCGTTTTTTGTTCACACTGGCAGTTTTCTGGATGAATGGCCGTTAGCGAATTCAATAAAAACGGAATACTTTGAAACAGATTCGATTTTTAAATCCATTTACTTTGTTTCAAAAATAGCGTAGATATGCGTCAATAATACTATTACTGAAAGTGAGTACTTTGAGTAATTATTATTTCTTTAAATTGAGTTTCTGTTTTTGCTTGCATTTCCGGTTTATTTTCAAAGTAGATTAAAGGTTAATCCGATAAAGATAAACTGCGCTCGACCAATAGGTACCGTCGTTTCCCACAGAAGAATTGTAGAGGTTCCAATCATAATCATACATCTTGCATCCAGTTAAGCTGTTAAAACTGGAACGAGTTGGTATAATGTTACAGGTTAGTGCAAAAGTCGACCATAAAGTTATTTTGGGCAAACTTAATCGATTATGCATGGTGATTATTGTTTTTACGGGTTTTGGACGCGTATTTTATGAAAAAGACCAAAAAGGACTAAAATTTTAAGCACTGACAACACAGAAGAATGATTAAGGTAATTCGCATCTATTCGAGGACCAATAAAATACAAGGACAAACCTTAAAAAGCAAAATAAATTAACTTTTAACAAAATGAAAATAATAACATACATACATGAAATCACGACTGTTTCCCAGAGGGGTAGGCAGAGACCACTTCTTTCCACTTGCTACGGTCTTGACAAATTTCTTTCGCTTCTTCAACATTCATACATCGAGTCATGCACGCACGTCGGTTTGATATATTCTTAAATGCATTATAAAACAGAAACATAACAGTCAAGTGTGTCTTACTCGATATAAATATGTTCCACACGTTAAAACACCATAACGGGGCCTGAGTCTTTTCCCGAAGCGTCCTAAGAATCCGCGCAACACGCATTAACCGCCCCTTATGTCGGAACATGGCAGAATTCCATTTCAATTACGGGACTTAGAGTGAATTTAAATAGAAGGAGGATCCCAAGATGTACCCATTTAGTTAATCCGGCGTTTTCTTTCGATCTAATCCGATTTTGAAGCGGGTATCAGTGCGTCTTGGAAGCAAACAACCCTGAGCCGAGTGTCTTTGATACTTTTAAACGATTTGGAATAAACGCTTCGATTGGGAGACGGAATTGAGGCGAAGATTACTTAGATTTCGGGAGACCTAAGTTACTTCGACCTATTTCAGCGCTGGATGGAGGAATTGAAAAGATAGATTTATTTTATTTATTTTATTTTATTTTTATTTTTTATATCATAGGAAGGCAAACGAGCACACAGGCCACCTGATGGTAAGTGGAAACTGTGACCCATAGACATTCGCATTCATAAGACCGCAATCCTAAGACTGCAAATGCGTTGCCAACCCTGAGGCCGAAGATGGAATGCCTCTATGCTAGTCATTTCACCGGCTGTCTTATCCCCAAACCGGAACACAACAATGCGAACACTGCTGCTTGGCGGTAGGTTAATGGATAAGATGGTGGTACCAACCCGGACGGACCCTGCACAAGGTCCAAGCAAGCTTCAAAAAACGTTTTAAAGTAGCTTTGTTACAGTCGAGTACAAAGATATGAACTTATACACTTTTGCGCTTTATCAAATTAAAATGAGGAGCAAAATTGTATTCATATCCTTGAATTTGACTGTACTCACTGCAAGAAGTCATTAAGTCTTTCGAATGTGGGTAACGCTGGTTAGACTCCCATAAAAGCGTATGAGAGAGAGTGAGACAGAAACACAAACCTGAAGGTTGCTATAGTACTGAAGCTTCTGTTTAACATCGACATCATTAGAAACAGCCTTTGTATGATTAAAACAGAGATCAAAGAAACATAAAATCATTCGCAATACGAGAGCAACCTGTAGCTAGTAAACATCCTTTTGCCTTTCTTTCGATGCTAACCAAAACCTTCATTATTCGAAGTAACAGAATTTAAATTAAATAAGATGGCAAGCCGCGATCCCGGAGTTAACTAATTTTCAGTTTGAAAGGGTGGTGGAGGGGGGCGTAGGGCGAGCGGCCGCAGCGGAAACGGTAAAGACAATTGGTTTTGATTTGATGGCTCAAAGCGCCAATTGTGAGAAAGAATAGATTGATTATTGATTAAGATATTGAAGTTTTATTGGACGTCAAAACAAGAGTGGGGGGGTTGGTTGAGTCCTTTTGTGTTTTGATTAAGATATCGGAGACGTTTATCGGAGACAATAGATGAAAGTACTGTTAGAAATATGTAGAGTTCGCAGGAATGTTCGTTTATTTAATTACTTACAATCAAACAGTATGTACTTATGCATGTATGAATGTATGTATTTAAGTATACTCTTTATTGCACATGAGTAATTATATGAGAATTCGCATGTTTATAATTGCAAACTTATCCCATATAGAATCTCATCCAGCTAACATTATAAGGATTCCAATTCGAAACGTGAACTAATAAAGGTCTGAGGTTCTATTGTAATTAAATGGTAAACACAGATTGCAAAATTTTATTAATTTCTGGAACTAACACATGGTTTTTATTTACAAATACTGTAAATTCGAGTGACACACAGTAAAAAAAAAGGATAGCGCAAATTTGTATTATTACAAACACAAAGGTTTCTGAGAATGAAATACCAATAAAATATTGACACTTCCATTGAAATTTCCTACGCATTGACATGCATATTAAAATAATTTCACTGAATTCGTACAAAATGTTTGTTTTATTGTATGCAATAAAGTCTGATAGGTTAACTGGATTTAATCAAATACACGGATGGCCGACGCGGATATTGACAAGTCCAAATCGATGCTAAATCAATTTAGCGTTAAACAAAAATATTATTCGAGCACCCTGGATGAAGAGCAACGTGTTTTTTTTTTAATTATACACGAAGAGACACGATAAATCTAGTTAATTCGTGTATCAACTTATACTGGCATATGTTTAAATTTAGAAAAGAAACGATTAAGCTCAGAAATTTAAAAAACAACCGATCACGTCAATACATTTTATACGGCTTAAATTAATAAAGGACACTGCCGATCACAAGATATTTTAACGGAGAATAGCCCTCAAAAATACTTGCATGAATTTAGTTGGTAGTGCACAAAAAAAATAAAGGACACAATCGACCATAAAAACATTTAAGACAAAGAGCTACAGCTACCAGTCAAACCCTTCTCTAGATTTAATTTGCAACTGAAGAACAGAATTTACGTGAAAACAAACAAATGCATGAATAAACAAATTATTTGAAGTAAACTAACCCGCGCCTTGACTAAGCTCGTACTCAAGAAAGATCTACCTGTTTTATTAATGTAATCACATCAAGACATAAGTATAATAGACAAAGACAATCAAACACATTTCGATTAATAAGTTTGCAAGGGTGCACTTTCACAAATTGGATTGGCATTGTTCATATTTTTATAATTACTCTAATTCGAAAACCATTTCGAGGAATAGGATTTTAAAGCCGTTCTGCATTATTAACATACATACATAAACTCACGCCTTCATTCCCGAGTGGGGTAGGCAGAGCTACAGAATTACCAAGCACTCTTAAATAAGTTGTTGATAATTCTGTAACCACGTTTTGCACAATCAGGCTAAGATGTTTACCAGTGTATTAGTGACAGGTTGCAAGCCCATCGCCTAAGAGTACTAGAAGCCTTTATTATTCCCTTAGTCGCCTCTTACGACATCCACGAGAAGACATGGAGTGGCACTATTCTAACCCGGTGACCACACAGGTCCAGGAATAGGATTTTAAAGCCGTTCTGCATTATTAAGTTTTTGATATAACGGATATTTCGACAAAAGTATATTTAACCTTTGTTTGACTTTCGTTTTCGGCATGAAGCCCTCTTAGGTGTATTTTACGGGTTAGGCGAGAACCGCTTGAAATTGTATGTTTTAATACACTATTACAATCACTTTTTATCATCAGATATCATTTAATTGTTGTAATTTCTAAGAAAATGCCAACCCGAGTGATGATTAATTTATAATCATGTCATCCATAAAATGCCAGCTAAATAATTAAAGATATTTAAACAAAACTATTGGGTCAAATACACAATTAATGAAATAGGAATCTTAAAATTACCTCGGAGCTATTTTTTTTGGACAATCCCAATTAGAAGTAGCAAGTAGATAACCAAATCTAAATAAAAAAAGACTCGTTGCCAACGTTATTCAAGGCAAACTAAGCTACGCCGCGTGACGAAATTCGTACTCAAGAAAGGCTCTATTAGTGTTATTAGTGTAATCACCGGGCCACTACCCTCTGGGACTCCCTCGCCTCGTTAGCCAACCTGGGTCTACGGAACCTCAAACCCTCGAGACCAAACAGGAATTTTACAATAAGATCCACCTTTAATTAATTAGGTTAATACTCCACCGAATGTTATCGAGGGTTCTATGTTGTAATTAAAGCTCTGGATCTCGGTGCGTTTGAAATTTTTGCCTGGATATGATTACCTTTTGAAAGGGTCAAAGGGCTCATTAGCTAACTCGTTTCGGTTTTGGGAAGATTTTGACTACTTAGGTTTGTTTTAAATGTCGTTTTAGTTAGTATGTTTCAGGTTCCAGTATTCTAATTAGATGCTATAATAATAAAGTAAAGTGTTAAAGTTATAAAAACGGAGGATTAATAACGATGAAGTTAGATTATTGATGTTATGATTTTTCGGTCTGGCAGTTCACTTCTGCTGAGTTTCTGTAGGTCCATTGTTAAAAGTAAGTTGAGAAAGAACATACATACATACATACATTCATTAAATCACGTCTGTTTCCCAGAGGGGTAGGCAGACACCACTTCTTTCCACTTGCTACGATCTTGACAAATTTCTTTCGCTTCTTCCACACATTCATAACACAGTCATGCACGCACTTCGGTTTCGGGTACTTAAGATTCGGCCCTTTTCCAGTATTTCTCCGATTTGATTCGAAAAAGTACGCCTAGGGCGGCCCCTTCCGACCCTTCCACTCCCTTTCGATCTGTTTATCTCTTTCGTCAATCTTCTTTCATCAATCCTTTCCAAATGACCGAACCATCGAAGCATGCCCTTTTCAATCTTAGTCACTACATCTTCTTTTATTCCACATTTCTCTCGGACTTCGGACATCGAAAATTAGTTCCCATAGACAATCGATTGTTAAGCTAAAAAAACATGATTTTTGGTTTATGAATTATGTTAGCAATGCTTTCCTTATAGGGTGATTCTCCTGAGTCAAAATCGGGAGACGTAAGCATCCCTAATACCACGTACTCATCACTCGTTGCCAGGCAACGGCCGGACCCCGTCAAAGAGTAACCTTTATTTATTATTCTCTTTACATTTTGACGCAGGCAGGTAAAAGGTTTTTCAGATTAAGCGATCCTAACGAAGATAAAGAGGTGGCTAATGGTGCGCAACTTGCTGAAAGAAAACTGTAAACAGTAATGGATGCTAATTGCTGGGTTATGCTGGCCGGAATTTTAGGATTCAAGCTGCTTCTGTATGCAATTTGATATAAGGCAACAGAAAAGTTTTGGTTCGTAAGAGTTCGAGACAACAGTTTACAAAAAAAACATATTCAAGACTTACAAAGGCTTATTTTTTCTACCTATCTGTTTCGTGCATATACTTGAAAGACGCCCAGTGCGTGGACGGACAGTCCATGTCGCAAGGTTCTTCCCATGTACCACACACGCTACAAATGTGAGCTACACAGATCAATTGTTCCAGGTGTGTGTCACTGCCGTCACGTACGTGTGCCGCTGTGGGAGTAACTGCAAATATTTTGATACCAAGCGAATATGTACCCACGTATACTTGCGCAGAGTGCACCGCCGTAGAATTCCAGTTAAGTCGTGGTCTTATGTGTAGGCGAGCAAGTGTCAAGCAACGGGTCACGTACTAAATTAGCATAACACTTATTAATTTTGGCGTGGTATAAGTAACACCGTAAAATCTAGCCCCATCTGGAGATTATACAACAGTGGCTCTAGACAAAATGTGGCGAGATCGTTATCATCATCGAAAATGTATATACATTTTCGTATGGATGCCGGGATACAATAGTGCCACTCCTTAACTTCCCGTGGATGAAGTAAGAGGCGACTAAGGGATAAATAATGGCTTGTAATGGAGTTAGGCGATGGGTTAGCAACCTGTCATTAGTACACTAGTAAACATGTTAGTGATTGTTGAAAATGTGGTTACAGAATTATCAACAAGTTTTAAGAGTGGTTAGTAATTCTGTAGCTCTACCTACCCACTTCACAGAGTGGAATGAAGGCGTAACGATATGTATGTATCTATGTAAATGTATAGGATTCCCGTAAGCTACCAGATTAGGAAATGCAATTAAACCGGTTAAACCCAGTTATAAACGATTATTTGCATTCCCTATACCAGATGGTATTGTCAAGCGTCTGCGTCAATTCCATTCATTTTGTCAGTTTTCGAAAATTGTTTTCGTTAGCGTTTAAGAACTTCTAGCCTCACAGTTCTTTTTCCATTATTTATTTTACAATATTTTGTAGCAAGTACTCAGAACCATAGATAACCTAATTAAGGTCCAGTCGTCTTCGACTGAAACGTTTCCATTGTACGCCCACTCCGCGTCGCTTCCACGCAGACTGCAAATTGCATGCATGATTGCCTGTCTGCCGTGACACGGCAATGAATCGCTGATTAGATAGACTAATTTAGTCTTCGGAATACTTAGGCTATTAACTGATGAAAAACCGTTTCGTTTTGATTGTTTTGCTGTCTTTCGTGTTGATAAACAGATCTTGGAAGTGAGATGTCTGTCTCAACTCTTGAGACCATTTCAATCAATCCGATCGTGACGTCGATCTTAACACACGTCTTTAGATAAGTTTTTAGAAAGCATGCAACATGAGTTTATGAATACGGTCCATAGAAATCTGTCATTGCTGATGAATCTGAAACTATCATTGGAACTGTTCCTTCATTTTGAATACGCTACCAAATGGAAAACTAGTGCTGTCTTATAAGCCTGCTTCACGCTGAGTTAGGTTAGGTTTTGTGAGAACAGGGGGGTTATTATGACATAGCTATGCAGTCCATTACACGGCAAGCGTAAGGACAGAGCTATAGCAGTTATATAGCCCTGCTCTTTTCTCTCAGCGTAAACTAAACTGCATGGCTATGTCATAATAACCCCCCAGGTCTTTCGTTCCTATCTTATGTTCCTAGTAGTTCATCATAAACATTTATTTTTTCTCCCTGTGCCCCACTACTAGGGAACTGAACTACTAAGGAACCGAAATAAAAATCTGATTAAACGAATTTCCACATCACAAGTGACTCTAATAACTGGAATCCTCCCATCCTTGGTATCCAGAGCAGATGAGCGCGGCAAACAACGTTAAGTATTAAATTTCAATTTGTGTAGAATGGCATTAATTAGTTGGACCGACGATTACGGAAATTAATTGCGTAACCCAATAGGCATTTAACGACTATATTTCGACGCTTTACTGGAAGCTCCGGTCTCTTATAATGTTTAAAAATATAAATGTTGAACGGTCGTCAACTCAGAGTGAGTTAATGACGATTAAGTCGTTTCTTAAAAACGAGTTTTCCTACCCAATTTTGAAAATGGAACTGGTTAATTGTGGCTAAAATGTCTCTGAGTATGGCGGCAATGCTTCTTTGCGAACAGGGGGGTTATTATGAAATAACTATGCAGTTCAGTTTATGCTGAGAGAAAAGGACAGAGCTATATAACTGCTAAGCTTTGTCCTTTACGTTCACCGTAAAATGAACTGCATAGCTATGTCAGAATAACCCCCCTGTACTATCTTCTACACGTACTTACAATAGTACATTGTTGCCTAGGCGCGGAAAGTAAGGGTTTTCCTGACGAGGTGGTTAGCAGGCCGAGCAACAGCGAGGCCTGCTAAAATACGAGTCAGGAAATCCTTGTTTCCGCCGAGGCATACATAATGCTTTTCTCAAACATGTGAGGAAATAATACAAATACATTTCTAAAAAGCAAGTAATTTAATTTACATTTTTGTTTGCCCTCCACAGCATAAATTGGTCATAAGTTCGGTTATAATTTTCCTTAGATTTAGCGGGAAGCAGGTTTTGCCTAACCGAGGCAGCTTCAGACTTTAATATAGGCGGTGTGGTACCTATTTCGTCGCTTTCGTCGCTTGAGCTCATTTTTTATAGTAAGTATTTCACACAACAAATAGTTTAATATTCGGTTTCACAATTATATTATGCAGAATGAACGAATGTTACCGACTGTCAATTGTTTTTAAATACTAACCATAGACATTGGAATGCAAATTCAAAAAGAAACACACGCACTGTGCTAAAAAAGCGAGCAGTTACCTTGGCCGTTTGGAATTTTTGTCTTGGTCCTTTTGATTTTGTATGCAAATTGACAGCATTTTTAAGAAATATATGGACATGGACGGAAAGTGTTTTCATATGGTTTTTTTACTCCTAGGAGTAAAATGAGGCTCTTTCCGTCCTTGTGTTTCAATCGGAAAACCGTTTTTTCCGAGCATGTTTTAGAAAAGATTTATTTCTGCTTTCTATTTGAGATTTTGCTAACGATTAAATTCCTTTAACAATAGCTCAGGTAATATACCTTCCTGCGTAATCTTCATATCAGCTCCTGGACACCATAATACCTATCTAGTTTCTGTCACTTTGTTCCGCTTCAATTTTCGTATATACAATAAAATGTAATGATAATATTCAGAATTCAGGGACAACAGAACTGTATAGGCATTGTTCACTAGTGTTTACTGTTTCGTCATTTAAAACAATGAGAAGAAAAGAGGGCAGACAAGGAGCAAAGTTAGATTTTTAAAATGTTTCTCTTCAACTTATTGTTTTAGAAATGAATACGAGAAATAGTATAATAAACGACTACAACACTCGTTACCGCGAAATTCGTAATTAGGAAATCAGTGTGAAAACTATTTTACAATAATTATGCTAACTAAGTATTTGTGAGCACATTAATCACGTTTATTTTACCATAGGTAATTGAATGCTGCAAATAATGTTAATTTCACTAGTTATTTGTGTAAACAATATCATCATTGGTAATAATGGCGTAATCAATGTTTTGTGTTAGTAACAAAATTGTCGTCATCATACGAGTATCAGTAGGAAGATGTCCATTGCTGGAAAAAGGCCCCACAGGCCTCAAATGCTTAACACTGACCTACATAGACCTCCATTTCTGGACATAAGTCTTGTGCTAACATTATCTGCATCTGGCGGAATCTTCCTGTGCCATTACTAGGTCGTCGGTTCACCTTATAGGCACCTACCATTGCAGTCTTCATATACGTGGTCACCATTCTAGATTTTTTGCCGAATCGGCCAATCAGCCCTGCTTATCGTGTCGTAAATTTAGCAAACGTTGGCAATGCCTGTGACCTTGGTAATTTTCCGAAAAAAAATGCGGACAGGGCTATCCTTCCCAAAATGACCTTCTGCTGCTTGTCGAAGTAGATTATTTCTACATTACCGTCGTGTAAAAGAACCCGTTATGCGAATTTGAATTTGCATTGCCCTCTTAGTAAACTTGTGCTTTCTTATAACGCCTTGTGTCTAAGAGCCTAACATCATTACTGGCAACACACACTAGTCAAAGACTTTTGCTTTGAGTCACAACGTTGCATCGCAAAAAACCCAAAGCATTTTAATTAAATGTTCACGGCACATTACCATTTAAAACAAAAAAAAAGTTTAAAAATGGCGTCCGCTGCGTTCCATTTTCGTATGCTCTTTAGTTCTAAGACAATGTTGGCTCCATGTCACCTCCGAACTCCCGAGAGCAAGCGCTCAATATTCACGAGACGTAACAACAAAGCACTTAATGCCCGCTAATGCAGAACAAACCTTATCTACTACGGGATACAGTGTATAGTTAAATAAAGGAAAAGGCACTATGTTTTAAATTGTAAAGACGAATATAGCATTCGAATTTGGAACGCACTTCGCTCAGCTTTTTAAAATGGGTGACGTTGACACTTGACGTGAAAGCAAGGTAATCACAGATCGATTCCTTTTTTAAATCAACGGCACAGATGGTGTTAGTCGCAACACATCACCATATCGAGTACATCGGTCACCCATCATTTTATCGAATTTCGCCTTATCGATTGTATTATTTCATCGAACGCTATTTTCTGCTGAAACCACGATGTTTTTAGGATACCTAAAACATTAGTTACGTAAGTTTACTAAACTTGTCACTTTCAAGAATAAATAACTCCTGCGGCGAGAAGTGCCTTTCGATGAAAAAACAAAACTCGTTTCTCTGAAAACGGATACAAAGTAAAAAAAAAACTATCATGAAAATAAATTTCTACAAATACAATATATTCCATTCCTTAATACTATTGAGAACGTTTGCCCAGATGTTTGCGTGTTTCCCTTGTTTGAACACTTTCGTTACACACGTGGGATGTACTAAGCCAACGAACGTGATCGAAAAACTTATCCGGAGTCGGCCATTTTCAGATATTACGGAGCGACGATAATCTCTTCTTCTCTTTCATACTTATCACTCTTGTCAGCAATTAGTGATGTACCACATTAATGTTCTGAGAACTACGGAAATCTCGGAAGGATTATCAATGCCAAAGATCAATAGTAATTAATAATTACTATTGCATTTTGTTCAGTTACTCCAAATCCTTTTCGTTCTCAATTTATTTTTCACTCCCCCATCTATTTTTATAACTCAAAATGGAATAACATTTTCGTGTGTTGCGATAATCCACGTGGTCAACTGTCATCCAATAAATTTAGAGTCATACAAAAGAAAAACGTTAGTAGTGTTAGAGTCTTGGCTAGGGCCCTAGGAGTTTTTGGATCTATCTGTAACTATAAACAAGAAAAAAGAAGCATCCTTACTGACTTTACTTAAGGTATTGCTACAAAATTACCATAATAGTACAGCAAACTCGCCAACAGCTGCACAATACTTCGACAAAATTCGTTCTCCAAAACGCAAAGCAGAATTAAGGCAAGAAGTTTGACTCCGCAAGCCACTCGTATTTGGCACCTCCGGCGCACCTGGTCCTATTCAAAACCTCCAGCAAAATAAGGTTAAAGCCACGTAGCCTCGAATAAACACGTATATACTTCGATTCCTATCCGAGCCGTGGAAATACATCGAAATATCGATGTTCTTACGTTCCGCTATGAATTATTGATACACAAACATCACTACGCCGAAGCTTTTTATTAAAAATAAACCACGCCGTATTACTAAATAAATAACCATTATTGTGAGTACCCGTACAATAGACAGCAAACAAATTATGTGAAAATCGCTTATAGAATTGATTAATTATTCGGATTTAGTTAATGAGCACGCACGCAGCGCCGGGCGGCTGATGTGGCGTCTCGCTCGATATCAATTAGCGATACCCGCGATTATTTAAACCATAACTCACCCAATGCACACAATAAGTACAGTGTACATTCATTAAATTAATACCCGGGATGGGAGAGGCTGATATGATCTATGTATCGCAATGCCGATCATGTGTAACCGCGCCGACTAACTCCGTGAACGTGTTTATTTTGGATGAAAACGTTCCGCGCTCAAAGAACCGACGCGTGCTCTGCAGGGCTAGGAGCTAACTGGAGCAAATGTTGTAGCAAACCGTATCGTCTCTTCTTCTCACGTATCACTTTTATTCCCGTAAAAGCAGTAAAACCGTCAATCTGCCATACAGGTAAAGAAACTTGCGGGTTATTTGGTGAATAAATCATTTCCTCTGATTTACAACCGCCATGGCGGCAGTCTAAATAAAGAGTATACCGTTCACGCTAGTGAATACAGGCGAAATGCGAAAAGTAGTATCCAAAGTTATTTATTCAAGAGATCATAAATCAAATCGGCACGTGCAGAAGGCACCGAGGTCGGAGCGCAAGTGATGGCTGCCGCGAGCCGAACACAAAAAGGCAGTATAAAAACAAACTTACTTTTTATACTATTTACCCACGCCTACATATTACGTTTTCCCGGGGTGCAAAGTTATGGAAAAGAAAGGACGCTCGCATGAGATATAAACAACGGATGATATATTATGGCAACATAAGTAGAGAATTTTCCGCGTTATTTATCGGAATGAGGCCGCGTATTGGGAGGAGCGCGATCCGCGCCTCGGAGGCGGAGGCCGAGGCGGCCCAAAGGCAGTCCCCGCAGGGCGCCCTGTATCAATAACAGAAGCAAACGATGTAAAAGTTGGACGCTGGTCAGTTGAAACTTTGTTACGGCCGGGATTCGCGCAGTTTGTCAATAAAAGTTCCAAAGTAATTTTACCTTGGGACTATCTCCTATCTTTTTATAAACTTAAGCGAGCCGAGTTTTATTACGTCCATGTATATAAGTACCGGAACACATTTCATTTGGTGCGCGGAATGAAAAAGTAAGATCAACGTTGGGATCGACAAAGGGTACACCCCAAGGCTGGAGGTATCGATTATCGAATCTACTCCTCCCGCTGGAAGTTGGACAAGTAGGTAACGATAACAAACGCCGTCTAAATCCACTATGAAACTGCTGGAATCGCTTGAAAAATATGCTGCGAACTAAGCCTGAACTCAGCAACAAAGTAAATCTGGAATTTAGCGCGGCCACCGCGGATTAGCCGCCGGGAAGTTTCGCGACCGGGGAAGTTTTCATCTCTTGTTGATGTCGAAAAAATAAAAATACGGGAACTAGGGTCCTGGGTAGCCGCAATGAATAATCGAGACATGATTTAAACTAATACTTTTACACGTCAAGCGTTTACGAAATGGGTAAAGAATTACTTGTAAACATTGATGAGAATGGGCAACAGACAATAACAAACAGGACGAATGACGAATAATCGCTCAGGCACGGAATGGCATTGCACTTCATAAATATTCGAAGCTATTATTAACGATGTATTGTTAATGGATACGTGTCAATGAAAATCAGTTTATTATTCTTTGAAACACAAATCAATATTTTCTTTACATTTGTTCCTGATATTTCCAAAGCTTGTCACGAAATATATTCATACTTCCCGGGTATTCCCATATCCGCAGTGGTAAACTAATCAGATACTTCAAAAGGACACAGCGGAGTTATCAGATAGCTATTAAAACTAAGTTACATTACATCGACTTCAGTCTACACATGACGCCGCGTCGCCGACTCCATCTTAGCGAAATTGATTTGATTTGTCTGCCTCTCTTTGGCAATCTTCAAAGTGCTCTGTATTGCGGCTTAGAAGAGATTTCTATATAGTATTTATGTAGGGTATTATTATATTACCTAGGTATCTTTATATTAATCAGTAAGTGGAGACATACTTGAGCATGTGTTAACTTAACCTCGTAAGACCAATGTCAAATTTTGTTAGTTCGAAAAATAATCTTGTGTCCATCAACTAAAGGCAAAAGTCTAATATGAACTGACAGGTACAAAATCCTGCATTTTCAACCAAATTAAAAGTTTTAAACAAGCATTAAATCAGAATATGCATATGTATTCCCAACCGCCAAAACAATATGAAGCGCCGTATGGATTTTGAAAACAATCGGGAACAAAATGCAAATGGGTTCCGTTACAATTTTCAGTAGAGCGCGACTTCACCGCAGCCAGGTATAACAGAAGGCCGCTGTATTGAAATAATAATAACAAAAGCAAGCTTGAAAAAAACCGACTGTTGTTGCTAAACAATTTTAAATCATTGTTTTTTTTTTTTTTTTATGGCATAGGAAGGCCATCGAGCACACAGGCCATGGTAAGTGGAAACTGTGACCCATAAACATTCGCATTCACAAGACCGCAATCCTAAGACTGCAAATGCACTGCCAACCCTGAGGACTAAGATGGAATGCCTCTATGCTAGTCATTTCACCGGCTGTCTTATCCCCAAACCGGAACACAACAATGCGAACACTGCTGCTTGGCGGTAGGTTAATGGATAAGATGGTGGTACCAACCCGGACGGACCCTGCACAAGGTCCTCCCACAAGTAGTATTAAACAACCATTGTTGTAAATCCTAAATGATCGTTAAAAGAGAAAAATGATGGAAGAAACCTCATCATCACAGCATGTCAGCCGAAAAACGTCCACTGCTGGACATAAGCCTCCCCCAAGGCTCTCCACTTAGACCGGTCTCGTGCTTTTCGCATCCACCGCGTTCCCGCGATCTTAACCTAACCTAACCTAATGATATTCAATGGTGCCCCATTGGTCATAGTTCGTCGACCTTTTTTTTCTTTTTTACAACATGGCGGCTAGTTACCGCTATATTAAATTTTAATAACTGTCATATCAAGATTAAGACAACTCGATTGCCATAAGAATCATCAAACTAGGTCCACGCGTTTAGATTCTAGAGCGCCACAAAAGAACAAACATATATATATAGTTACATAAACACATTACCCTCCGCCAGAAAAAAATTGAGAGCTCTGACATAGCTACCATGTGATTAACAATACGAAGACTACGTGATTTACTGGGATGACAATCACCAAATTACATTTAAAAAAGGCACAAATATTAACAACATTATCAGAATGAGATGCTTATAGAGATTTTCATTTTGGATATCATGTATTTTTACGTCACTAGTCCCAAATGGAAACCGTAAAGGAATAGAAATTCTCATAATACACGAGATGTACATAAAGAAAAGTCATTCACTACCGAGGAGCCTGATGGGGTGAAATGGAAATTGCATTTCTAAATGCCATTACAGCAAGATCTATTAGGAATTCTCAAGTACTCCGCATCAAGTTGTTACTGTTTTGACAGGCAATATTGCAATAACGAGCATGTCCAGGAACGCGTTTGTCGCTCTCGTCAGTAAATTATTCACAGTTCCATTCCAAACCGTTCATATTGAATCGTTAGTTGGAAATATTACATTCGCTACACTATTCATTACAAAAACACTTAACATGTTTACGTTGCAAACGCTTTAAATAATTTACAATTCTGTAGCGTTACATCGACCGAGTGATTTATCTTTCGTAAGCTGTGCCTTGACCGCGGTTAGGTTACGTAGTTTTAACAACGGGCGTATTTTATGAATAATGAGGCTTCTTGCATACCAGCGCCATTAAACAGGCTTAGCGGACTTATTTATGTACAGCAAGCAGGAACATTATCTCAAAACGGCTTTATTCTTAACAACGTAAGAGCGCTTATTTTTGAATTGGTCGCAGTTACTTGGTGCTTAAACCAATGGAAATGATTATAAGTAGTACATACATACATACATAAACTCACGCCTTCATTCCCAGAGTGGGGTAGGTAGAGCTAAAGAATTACCAACAAGTCTTAAAACTTCTTGATAATTCTGTAACCACATTTTGCACAAGTAGTAAAACCAGATTATTAATAGTACTTGAGTGTCTATCGCTGTCACACTTTCTTTCGCATTTGTTGGTATACTTTTTATGCTAGAGAGAGTGAGGAAGCAATAGACAGCTGATAAAGGCGGTAATAGGATCAAGGAAGTTCCGTACTAACATGGAAAATCAACTAGCAACTTTCTAACGTTACTAAAATTTTAAAACGGAGGATAGAAGTTTGATAAATCCAGTGCCTCAAGGCCACACTCAGAGTCAGTTAAAGACGATTTTTCAAACACAAGTTTGAATAAGTTTCTGTCAAAAAAAAAATGCGACCAGCTTTTGTTGCCGACTGTACTTACCTACTTTTGTGTTAGTTGGGTCTACGTTAAGAATAGCGGAGATCATCAGATCAGCTCTTAGATTCCATAATATTGCATTGTCATCGGGTTTACATATGTGGTCCAAATTTCAGCCCATTCCGTTGACGGAAAATTGGTCAAATTTAACTTGCAAGATTTTACCCATACATACATTACCTACATACATACATTAAAGTTAAATAAAAACTTGTATAAAGGAACGAGTTGATTGTCTGTAAAATGTATCCAAGTACGATATCCGATAATTGAATAATACAAGTTTAAGGCATATCTCATCTGAATTTCATTGTGACTCTTTAAAACATAGACATATATATTTATCAAAAAATTATGTTTGGTAAACCGTCTACAACTGCAAATAATGAAAATAAATACCTACAAGTTAACACGCAGCTACGATCGTAGTACTCACGAGATCAGAGAAAAGTTTGTATTTAATTTTAATGCATTTAACGCTAGGAACTAGAGGTCTGAGGAGAGATTATGACATAGTCACGCAGTTCAGTTTACGCTGAGAGAAAAGGATAGAGCTATATAACTGCTATAGTACCCTGTGAATCCAATACACTGTATCTGCAGATACGGTGTTTTGAATTAACAACGTCCATTCGATTTATTTTTGCCTATTACATAATCCTGCATTCATACATTTTGGTACTTGTTCAAGAAATATTGAGATATCGCTGTATTTAATAAAAACGGAAGTCCTAAAACAGCAAAACACGGAAATCTAAGATGCAGCGTGTTTCCAAAATAATAATAATAATGCGCTTGAATGCCTCATAAATTATCTTTATATTGATACCAAAATGATGATGTTGTTGGTAATTCTGTAGCTCTGCCTACCCCACTCTGGGAATGAAGGCGTGAAGGTATGTGTGTGTGTGTGTGATACCAAACACTTAATACTTTGTAAAGAAAACTTAGGAGTAATCTTCAGAAAACAAAAAAAAACATTTTTGCTCGTTTTCTCAAAATATATATTTTGTAGTTACAGTATATTGGATTCACAGGGTACTATAGCTCTGTCCTTTACGCTCGTCGTAAAATGAACTGCATAGCTATGTCATAATAAACCCCTCTGATCCGGATTACATCTGGTAATAAATATGAAAAAAAATTAATTGGTTATTTTATTTGAAAGTAGAACACATAAGCATTATGAAAGAATGTAACTTAATTCAGACCTTCCTCAGAAATGGTTGGTAGATTCAATTTGTTTGCAAAATGTTCTACCCCTTCTTAAACCTGTCGGTATACAGAATATGATCAAGAGTCTAGACAAGTTAACAAGCGATATCCGCCGTATCCGATCGACGTGACCTGCACGCGAACGCTCTTAAGCCTAGAGAGGAAACGAGAAATAGAGAGTTAAGGAGTCGCTGAAATTGTTCAAAAATGCATATTCGTTTACTACTAGTTGATGACCGAGTAAACGAGAAACGGAAACGTAGACATGTCACAAACATGAGACTCATTCCAATGGTATATAATGTTTATTAACTTATACAACTTCATGCGGTAGTCGGTTAAACTGCTATGTGGTAGGCACTAAAACTCACTAGTGAAGTCTAAAAGCGAGCCTCTGTGGCAGGAAAATGTGATTTATTCCAAGCGTCGTGCGAAGTGGCATATTCGCTCGCGGATGCGGTATATTGGGTACATGATGAAGCTTTATTTGGCGTATATTGAGCGAGGCTGAACGGGCCGCGCCATTGCTTTATCGGCCGTGAGGCGGGAAAAGAAACAAATCGATGTCTGTGGCCATCCTCGTGGTTGGGAGCTAGCTATTTTTCAAAAATAGAACAGTAAACAAATTTGAATACGGTTTCGTGCAATGATTTGCGGCCAGTTACGTTTTTCTTCTAAAGAAATTTAAGCATCAGTGTACAAACATTAAAAATCCCGAAATTAACTATAATTTTAACTTACCAATAAATTAACAGACGCCAATTAAGGCACAAAAGAAAAGTTGCGCTTGTATTTTTTGTTCACTTCTAATTAATGCAATAACAACAAATCTTGTTACCGCCGTTGAGTTTCCCTTTGGGAATCAAACGAAAAAATGTTTCATCTTCACTTAATTAGAAGGTAAATAAAGTAATAGAGATGCTACGGACTGATTTTTACTTTCCTCCTCCAAATTGTTAGCTTCGAATCGTTATGCAAATAAAGTACGTGTTTTTTTTGCTGATATGGTTCAATAATTTGGAGTTTCCCAATTATACTACACCAACGCACAAAAAACGCACCTAACAATTTTTGAGTATAGTAACACTGGCCTCTCTGGGTTCCAATAACTTCGACGTTCGCTATGTGTTTAATATACATATTATTTATTTAAAAAAAGCTAAAATAAATACAACAACAGTATAAAAAAAGTTCGTCATTCACCATGTCCATAAGCATGCGTAGGGTATCCACGAGTTAGTACAGAGTAGTCGAGACAGCGTCATAAGTAGTGCTCCTTAGAGAATAAGCAAAGACTAATGCGACCACATGCTCGGACGTAACTGGGACTCGTGCCAAATTGTAATTTGTGGCGTTTGGCCAAGTATAGAGGCTTGATAGAGACAATTGTTTCCGTTCATTCCTAATCTTGATTAGAACGATGTTCTAGATTCTACTACACCAATCAGAAAATTGAGAATATAATAATCATGAAAAAAAACCATATAATAAGTAATGTAACATCTAATGTTGAAGATAAAAAAAAAATTCTAACCGTAAGAAAATTGTGGAACCGAACATTAAAATGCCTTATTTCATATGTCCAACTATATTAAGTAACTAAACGACCAAATCTTAGACAAATAAAAAAATAGCATATAAAGTCATTCAGATTACATCTACGAATTTGTGTTCTAAGACTACGACTAATAAAATCATCAAATTTAAACGATACATAGGAAACAAAATAGAGTAGAATATAGCTTGAAGTATAAAGAAAGTCAATACAGTTCTCTTTATTGCACACAGCAGTGTTATAATTGAAACAAATTCTAGCAATGCCTATGAAAATCCTAAGAACAAGAGGATTCTTGGTCACAGCAGCGAAGACGAAGCGAGTCGTACGTCGAAACGAGTTATGAATTTCAGAGTGGTGTGAAAAATGGGCGAGATCACGGGGGGCATCCGGCGGAACCGCGGTCCTGGAGGAACGAGGAGTGTTACTTTGTTAGCTTCACACACGATTTCACACATTCATGCGTTTTAGAGCTCTGGCTAAACCATTATTCACATGAATCAACTTAACTGAGCTTTTATCATGTCAGCCGAAAGATGTCCACTGCTGGACATAGGCCTCCCCCAAGGCTCTCCACTCGGACCGGTCTTGTGCTTTTCGCATCCACCGCGTTCCCGCGATCCTTACGAGGTCGTCACTCCATCTTGTTGGAGGCCTACCTACAGCTCATTTTCCGGTCTCGGAACTGAGCTCTAGAAGGTAAATTATAACGCTACTCAAGACGATGTCAAACTCTATAACTCCAGTTTGTGAAACAGAATTCAGCAGAAAAACCAAAAAGACTGCTCGTTTTAACGAAGAGTAAAGACAATTACCGTAAGAACTGAAATACATTCCTAAAATCGCTTTCAAATGAACCCGAACGAAACAAAAAGACCCACAAAGGGCGTTCGTTAGGACACCCCTTTCGAGGATTACCCAAATCACACCTCCGAACTAATAGTCTATTAGGGGAGAAAAAAAGAGTCTTCCCCGCCTAACTCACAACATTATTCGAAAAACATTTTATACACCCGGGGCTTATGCAAAAGACCAATAAACGTTAAAAATATGACTCGAGAGCAAACGTCGACGGGCTAAACGTTCGTTCTAATGTATTCGGAAAAGTTATTTTATGAACCGCCTATAAAAATATAACTGGCAGTAAATGTTAAAATTCGGCCTCCATCGATGTAAGCGTATTCAGAGACGGAGTTCGAGCTTAGTTTAATTTGGTGGAACCGTTTTTTGGCCCATTACGCAGACCGTAATGTGACAAAGGCTTGCGTTTTGAACGGCTGTTATCTCACCGTTTTATTTGCAGTACGTTCGTTTACCTTGTACAGAGGAATATTAATAAGGGACACTTTAATTGTCCAGATTTGTTAAGTCACTGACATTGAGAATGGCTGTAGTATGTTTCAGAAGGTTAAATTTAAATATACAGTACAATTATATTTACTGTTTTGTGGCAAAATTGCAAATGTTTATGAAATATGACATCATTTATACAGAGAGAAAAGGTTCGATTCAATAACATTGTTCTAACTTAGACAACTCCATACGATTCTAGCAAACGGCTATTCAACGTTGGAAGGAATAAAATCGAAAAATTTATTGAAGGCCCAATATAAGGAGAGATTTTATGTCCGTCGATGTGGGCCGTAGGACCGGGCGGTATGAACAGATTCTCCGCAAACACTCGTAAATCCGCACATTGCTCTGACCCGACGGTTTAATAAAAAAGAGAGAATACAAACATGATATTGTTCGCTGTGGACGTGATTTATTTCAATGTACGCGTCTTATCCTTTAGTATTCTCTCAACAACAATACTATTTTCTGACTGTGCACGAGCGGCAGATATGCCTCGAGCAACAGTCTTTTTATACCAAAAACCCTCCTAAAATTCACATTAAACGCAATAAAACAAAGATACGAATTAATAGCACTCACTCAAGCGGATCTATTGTGAGATCTCCTAAGGGTGCACCCTTCCATTTCGTAAAATTGGACGCGGATGAGAACCACTCTAAATTGACCTCCTTTGCCGTCCAAAAGTCATATTGATAAACGGTGAGAAAGGTGAAATTGAACGCGCACTACAGGTCTCCTCTTATTGGACGCGTGGCAACAAACGGAATGGATATAGGGGACCGTTTATTAGATTCGTCGCTTTTCTTTCTTTACCTTTGACTAAGAGGTTATGTATTGTCTTTTGAGGAGGCAATCCGGTTTGGCACCTACCTTCTACGCGGATAGAAAATGGAAGTCGGGATAATCGGAAGGCTTACAGATTGTGTGATGCGTTATCGACGTGTGCCGGCGTAGGGGAAAAAAATAATTATAGATCTGGAATATACAAATAACTATATCATTTTTTGCAAAACCTATCTAACCCGATGCAAAAAATCAATCTAAAAAGTACGAGTACCAGGTTTGTGTGCGATATAGGGCGGTCAAGTGTACCTAGTCAATATGATGGCTAAGCTGATACTGTGTAGTAACTATGTAAAAGAGAAACGGAAGCATGAAATACAGTAACAAATTGCGTATTACCATTAAATCGCGATTCATGCCATAAAATGCACTATCAAGAAAACAAAATCAACTCATGAGTTGAGCTGTGTGCGGCAAAAACACTCCTTTGACGTATTTCAAGAGCGTTTTTACGATAGCACATAAAAATATTTCAGCCGCTCGTAAAATGATAATATTTGGCCGAAAATGTTGCTTTTTAGTTCGCGAAACCGTTTAGTTTTGAATGGGTAGGTTTATTTTATGTCTAGGGAGTTGCGCATACAAAGTGAGCGGTAGTCAATGTTGTTGCTCCTTTGAAGCACATATTTCATCTTCGTAGATTCCATTAATGCGTTATTCATGCGTGAGAGTTATTTATAAACTTGAGCCAACTCCTATTTTATTTATTTTTTTATTTTTATGGCATAGGAAGGCAATCGAGCACACAGGTCACCTGATGGTAAGTGGAAACTGTGACCCATAGACATTCGCATTCACAAGACTGCAAATGCACTGCCAACCCTGAGGACTAAGATGGAATACCTCTATGCTAGTCATTTCACCGGCTGTCTTATCCCCAAACCGGAACACAACAATGCGAACACTGCTGTTTGGCGGTAGGTTAATGGATAAGATGGTGGTACCAACCCGGACGGACCCTGCATAAGGTCCTCCCACTAGCAAAAAGAGAGAGTCCTTGAGAGTCTTCTCTAATGCTGAAGGATGAAGTAGTTACATGTTTATTTTATTACTCAAAGTCCCACGCTGGGCGCCAATTTGAGACTATAGATAATAAATAATGTACGGTTTCGCACACACTCTGTTTTATGTACTGTTTGTAAAGTGGAAATAGAGGTTAGGCCGGCCGGGGACATTGTTTGAACGCTGCAAAGTAAACCGCACGGCAACCACCACTCATTATGATAATTGGCACACAACCGCCAGCATTTGATGATATTTAGATAAAAAATGTGTTTTATAAAACCGTTCAGCATTTTTCATTCCAGGATATAGTTAAAACTATTAGCATTCATAGACGAAAAATAAATGACTAACTACCTAGTCACAAATTAATAACTGGATGAACCAGATAAACCATTGATGAAGATTTATTTTTCGTCAGCGGACCTTTTGTAAAACAATTTATCAGTAATTGTTTGAACTGTGATCACACGAAGGGCGTACCTATAACAACGGTTGGATGGATTCGCAAGGACTCCTAACAAAACCTTTTATGCTTGTAATGGATGATCTTTCAAAAAGTAAAAGGGGAATAGTCAAATTGATATTACTGAGGTCGTTGAGCACATAATGGATTTGTAGATATGTTTTCTTTGATCATGTACATTATTTGCTTAAATTATACCCATTACAAAAAGTATTTTAGACTAGAACTAGACTAAATATAAGTACAGTAAGTTGATACGGTTGTATTAAGTTCAGTAAATATAGTTGAGAATTCGTCGCTCCCAAGAATTGTGTATTATCTGGGTTAAAACTAAAGATAAAGATTATAGCTATTTTAATTAAAATTTATTTTTAACAAAGCTACTTTCACGTCTAAAACAGATCAATACAACCCATAGTAATTATTAAATTCAAATTTCAGAAGAATGGTTTGTTTTGACGGTGTGAATAAATAATTTGGCTTGTTTTATAAATAGCCTTCAAAGCATTATTTAACAACTCTTCTTCCTTCGTGTCGGCAAGAACTCGGGCTAAATTTTACTTGCCCAGAAAGCGGCTACCGTGGTAGCCCTCTGGTTACTGACAAGTAAGTCCTCACGCGAGCAGGTGGTCGGGCACGCGGGACAGTTAGTGAGGTGTTACATGGTTTGCAGGGGTTCTCCACATTCACAGCTAGCGTCTGCGCTACTTGAGTACCCCCACCGACACAGGTTATCTTTGCTTCGGCCAACCTGCTAAACGACCTCAGTAATAACAACTGAATTTCCCTAAACAGGTACTTAATAAAGAAATACCAACCTAATAAAGTCAAATTTCCAAACCGGAACCATAAACCAACAGCATATGCATTTCAGGACGATTCACCACCGTCGTAATTTAAGACTGAATCGTTAAAAACGAAAATAAACAGCAGTCACGCAAAACCATATTTAGAGAATCAATTACTGTGCGGCATAAAATATATTTACATACGGAGTCAAAAGCTTCAGGGAGCCAATTGATTGAAATTAAATGCTCGTTTTAGGGCGGCCACACACATATAGAATTCTGAAGGCAGCTAATCCATACAAAATCTATGACACTACCACACACGACCTTTCGATTTTTTTTGTGACCGCACTTAGCGACCTTCGGAATTCCGAAACGTAATTTATGGAATTACAAAACGTGGCCGCCCTAAGGGAGTATTAATGGCAAACAAATGCAATTTAGTGGTGGTACTTGTACGGGGTCCGCTCGGATTGCTACCATCATCTTATCCTTTAACATACCACCAAGCCGCATTCAGATTTGCGGTCTTAGGATTGCCATCTTAAGATTGTACTCTTGACAATGTAAATGTCTCTGGGGCACATATCCCACTTACCATTAGGTGGCCTGTGCGCTATTTTGTCTTCTCTATTACATAAAAAGAACTTTACGTTTCTTTACAAAATCGTTAAATAAGAAGCTAGATGAGAAGTATAATACTCGGGACGGGGTGATAAAGTATTTTCATAAGAACTTGTTACAGTAATAATATGGACGATAACGTTTGACCTATTTCGAGAACGCTGCCATCAATCCAATTTTAATCCCAAGTATACCTAATCAAGAATCCTATCCCAAAAGATACCGGAACTTGGTCGCCAAGGGTCCAATATAACCGTATGTTTGTCACACCATACATTTTATTCCTCAATTCTTTCGACATAAGGGTGTCCATTCCATTCCTTAAAACGAAAAAGGCGTAACATCAGCTTCATCGAAAGCCCATAAGGTAAGTTTGGTCGGCCATTTCGGGGGCCATTCTCTTTATGGCCAGTCTTAATAGAGGCTGCGAAGAGAAAAAAGTGGGTTTAGAAGTAGAATCTATCGTATTTGTAGATGTTTCGTTTAAAATAGGAACATGAATGTTTTATTTAAAATAGGAACATGAATGTTTTATTTGACTTAAATGCTGTTACATAATTTTCAGAGAATTCGTTGAGCTGCTTAAGTGGTACATTTTGTTGAAAGTTGTTTTGTATTTTTAACAGGATACAATCGTTTTAATGTATAATAACAGGGAACAATAGAAACAGTTTTGTTGGAATAGGGAATAGGAAGACGAAACAATCTAAAAGCTTTTCCTTCAAGCCTTAAATAAATAAACAATAATAAACCACATTGCTTCCTAAAGAATATTGCTGTTACAAATACTTCTTGTAGGAAATCATATCGAAACTAAAACTCTTTCAATAAAGAACGTAGGTAATCCAGAACAAGACAAAAATGTGCTCAGTCATTTATTGAACAATGTTGCTTTAAACATGAACAAAATTCAGCTTTGGAATTTGAAAATTTCTTCATAACAACAATTTGTACTGGAAACCGACGTTCGATCGTAACAAAAAGGAATATGTCGGACTCCCGATTTCCCAACTGAATCAAATGGGGCAGCAGGGTTGCTCCCGGATGAACATTTGTGGAATTTAAATGATTGCATTTTCAATACTGAACTGTGAAATTGATAGTGAGGGGTGACAGTGCCTCAAGTTCAGAACTGGTTTTATTTCAAAGAAATGATTAAAGGCAGGAAAGTAGAACACATTTTAAAACGCAAAATGGCAAGTTGCTTAAACAGTATAAAAATATAGCTGTTTAGTCTTGCTTAAGCGTCTAAACATTTATCTCAAAATTCTCAACTAGTGCCTAGTGTTTTCTAAATTATCTTATGTGACACTTAACACACGGGATCTTTTGCGTAATTACCCTCGTTCAAGCTCTTTAGCCCATGACCATTTTTACACATTTCAGAAAACGTATCAGGGAGCGCATCACATTCACACAATGTGTTTCCATATCTCTTCGTTGCACACATATTCAACCAAGATTATTGTTTAAGAAGGATTCGATTAGGTAAACGACCTTATTTTTTTTTGAAGCAGAGCTCTGGTCTAACAGGCTAGCAATTCGCCAACCCTGCGCAGAGCAGTTCGGGGTTAGTTGGCGTCTATTCGGCCGGCCGTTAGTCGTAATGGCCGATCGTAAAGGGCAGCGCACTCCGAAAAAATACCACTGTGTATGTTAATTCCTTCCACGCTCAGATTTGTTGCCGTTCTAGAGAGGGATTGGGACAAAAATTTGAATCTGGAATTAGAATGGCAGACGTTTGCGTTTTATGGGGTTATGACTGTCGGGAGAATCAATGTTGGCATGTTGGCATCATTCAATAGTTCGTTGTTAGATGTAATATGGATGTATCCACTTTTTCTCCTTATTGCATTATAATAAGGTACCTACAAGATTTAAAGGAATATAAATGGCGTATCATATCATTGCTAAAAACCTAGCAAATGTCTTAGCAATAAGCAACTTATTCTTAGACTATGTTGCACGCTCGTATAGAAACGTTTGATACTGTTCCAGAATGACAAAGTGCCCCATATTTAGAAACATGTAATGAAATAACATGGTACAAGGTAATTAAGTCGACAAGCAACAAACTCGTAAATTCAGCAACCTTAACAAAACCCTATTACCACTAAATGGCGTTATAAACCACAAATGAGCAACACTCGGAGTCATAGGCATTATAGCGTATATGTGCTCCACCACATTAACCCCATCGATTCTACGTCGCGTGACTGTGCAAACGAAATTACAAAAATCGCCGTGCGAAAGAAAATTGCATAAAACGATATAAAACTGCCCTCGTTACTTTTTATTGTCTTTAATGGTCAAATTACTGAATCTTCGGCGGTGATAGCAATGCAGGGTTTTTTGGATGATTGGCTTAATTTAAATTTTATTTTTTACATAATGGCGTCTGGTTGCCGCCATATTGAATTTTGATTATCTTCATAAATGTCATTAATGACATTTACAAGGTTAAGACAAAGTGTTTAGTGTCTAAAGTCGAGTCCGAAATTAGGCGAACTAACTTGACAGCCGAAAATGTTGCCAGACATAGGAAAAAATAAATAGTGATAGGTGGGTAAGTAATACGAGATATAAGAACTGATAATATAACACTCATAATATATACGCTCACTTTGTATAAACACGTTTAGTATAACGTTCACTGGATATAATGAACGGAAGATATAATTTCAAAATATCTATTTCCATACAGTATAACGTTATTAATATATAATCACCTAAGATTTAAAAGATATATTAATCAAATTATCTAACATCAAAAAACATAATACACGTATAATATAAATACATGCATATGTTATTTGAAATTAAATTCTATTTTCAGTATTAAAAAAAAATAACCTCGAAGGCCTAGGCGGGAGCTTTGCTCCCGCCTAGGTCTTCTAACCTAACCTAACCGAGTCGGTTCTGCACAGAGAAGTCTTGCTCGCTCGCTTCGCTCGCTCACATTTATATCATACGATATTATATCTTGTAACACTTATACTAAAAGATAATATGTATTATGATCGCTATATGTCATGTATGTTATACGAACTGAAATTAGTCATTGTGAGTGTTATATTAAAAAATATTATATAAAATGAATATTATATGACTTGACCGTTATTCCTTATAAAAATATTGATTTTGTTATTATAGCTAACGTTCATTATATCTCGTAAACGTTAGTAACATGAAAATAGTTATTATGTAGTTATATCTCGTGGGACGCACCCGTGATAGGTTTATGTCGACACAAATATGTCGATATAACCTTGTGCCTTCTGTAAATCTGATTATATTTATATTTTATCAAGTAATTGTCGTCGAAACTTTCACACTCATACATACTTGCCACATAGGGAAAAACTACAGCAATTTTTACGATATAATATGATCTGAAGGATGTACGGTTTAAAGCGGATATTTACGATACTTACTCCTCAAATTAGGAATAAAATACAAAAATAATGCTGACATTACAACAGGCCATTGTGATCCTTTTAGGTGGCTTCCAAATTATTATTTAGATTCCAAACACAATAATAATGATAAACTAGACTTTTTAAATATCGATATTAACAGCACTAGCCAAACTGTGGCAACATTAGTGTACAATGAACTGTCAAGTTAGTTCGCCTAATTCCGGACTCGACTTTAGATCGCCACAAAGGAACAAACATAAATACATTCACCTCCTTCGGCAGTCGGGTACAAAATCTAAATAAAACAATAACTTAAACCTAAAAAGGAAGAGTAGTAGTATTTACAAAAATCCAGATTAAAATGAATTTATTACATACGAGACACGAGTACACCATCGTCAGGTAACGAGTATAATATAAAAGCGAGTAGTGTAGATAAACGATAACCCGACTGGATTTTATACAAACGGTAACTATAAGGGCGATAGTGATCGTGAAACTACACATAAAAATCTACAGCCCTATTCAAAAGGAGCGATAGCACAAATTACTGAGCGTTCCGACATAATCATCGCACGGTATTAAGCGGGCATAATAATACAGATGGCATAACATAAAAACAACGATAAGGCAACTCTACTATCTAAATACGATGGGCATCGAAATGTTAATATTATGATTATGCGAAGCTTATCATGATGGCGATGCAAAAAAATGAGAACATTAGAAGGTACTCTATTTGTTACCTACATAAAATCAATTGCCACATGCACGATGGTGCATCACTCGAAAATGGCTGGACCGATTTAATTATTTTTTCGTGTGGTCATAGTTGTAAGAGAAAAAAAACACCCAGGCTACGCCGCCAAATAGCTAGTAATTTATATAATGTTTCCAATTAAAGAAAATCAATGCCGAAATATTAATAGTGATTTTATGAATCATGTGTATACCAAACAACATAAATTATTTTTACATAATGTTATAAATCGGTTTTTAATGTGTTTGCACTGTGGTTTGCATATTTTAACGATCAAAAAGTCAGACTTTGTGTTCATGTAAAATATGATTCTGCACTACAATATTTTAATGAATATGTGTTACGAGTAAGGCGCGAATTCTGAGAATCCTTTTAACTATATTACGTTTAGGTTACTCTAAAATGATAGGGAATGGAAGCGATAGGAACGCTTGTACTGTGAGTAGCAAATATTTGATATCGCACAATTAGAGCATCATTTGTACGCAAGCTGCGTTCAACAGGCTTGGATCGATCCAGATTACTAGAAACAGGTGCGACGAAACAATGAAATGAAATTTCTACTGGTATCAGGTACCGTCAAATAGCGAGCGAATATCGGTGAATTTAAAACATGTAGGTATAGTCTTTACTATTTGAACTGAGCTGATCTTCTACACAAAGGCCATTGTTTGTAAACAATACCATTGTCTTTCTTTGTGTCCATAACCGCAAGCCGATTACATACAAAAAAGTTAGAACTACATTGAATGTACATTGAATTATCAACCCTACCCTCTTAGTCAGTAGGTTTAAAATGTAAAGTGTCAGGATACAGATATAAGTCTTGTGTAGATGATAGTATTGTGTAGAGAATAAGCACAGTTCAAATAATAAAGATAAGATGGTAGGGTTGATAATTCAATGAGCATTCAATGTAGTTCTAACTTTATTGTATGTAATCGGCTTGCGGTTACGGATACAAAGAAAGACAATGGTATTGTTTACAAACAATGGCCTTTGTGTAGAAGATCGGCTCAGTAGAAATAATAAAGACTATACAGCAGTGTTATTGTGCATTAGAGACTAAATTGATAGCAACGGTCAAAGCGCTTCTCCACCTTACACAGATCCTTTTAAACAATATTCATGTTATAAACATACAAGTGAAGTTCTGTTACCGCCATTCGTGATGTAATCTAGCTGCATAATACAACGTTTACAGTCAAGCACTCAGCAAAATTGTATGTGCGGAGTCGTACCGTAGGCAGATAGGTAAACAGAAATCCTGGAATATGGGCAGCTTTCACTCGAAGCGACCGCGAATGAGCTAACGCTGAAAATTCTAGGCACCCAGAATTAAATATAGAAGTACTTGAAGTTATCGTTATAAAAATACCTAATGATATCGCAGTATAAAAAGATCAACAGCTAAAAGAAAACAAGAATAACGAAGAAAAAGAACAGGTATTAAAACACGAAGAAAAGGCTCGTTCTGTTTCATTCAATCTAACCTACGTATGATAGGTATATGTGTATGCATGCCCCGGTACTATAATGAGCTCGGAAGCATTTGTATTCGTCGACATTTGAATAGCGGCCGACCGTTTCAAATTCGTAATAATACATATGTACCGAAGTTGAATTCGGAGAGAATATTACTCATTTCCATAAAATTTTGTTCCCATCAAGTGGGTTTAGTGAAGTCAGACATTTCGTATAGCTTGTTAAGTAAACGAATTCTACTAGAAATGACTAATAACTTCAAAAACACTTTTATAAGAATATTTTGTTGGAGTAAATTTAGCTCCGCAGTAAAATCTAGCATTACAGCGTTAGGAAGACAGTTCAAGAAAAAAGAGCGTCTTTTGTAAATGAGGAGAAGTTTTGCGGAGATTCACGCCGGGGTTGTAAATTGAAAATTAATCCAGTACTGCCGCCGGTAACACTAGGTACCTGAGTAAATGCAGACAGTATTTTCTAGCATTATGATGGGATTATTTCAACATGTAGTCTAGCTGCTTGATATTAAATTAAGTTACACGTTGTATTTCAGTGAACAAGACTCGCATGTATAAAATAAAGACCGTGTTTGAAATGCTACAGCAAAAGGCAAACAAAAGCTCTCTTGACGCATTCTACTAAAATATGAAGTGTTGAGGTACACTACATAAGACAGCCTTTAAACTCTACTTTATGAATTAAAGGTGCTAACTGAAGAAAAATAATAAATATAGAGAAATGAACGAAGCACTTTACTTTATTAAGGCCGTGTTAAAACGAGACGTGGACGATGAATAAAACGAAATGAATGCAGGAAATCTATTACAGCTTCGTAAAGAGTCTCTATCTTACAGTGGACTATTTTTAAGTCTTTAAGCTGCAAATCAGAAAGAAAACACAAGGTTCGTTAATATTTGAAAATCTAATTAGATCAATTTATACAACATACAAATCAGTTTCATGATAACGAAGGCAATACTTTTAAGGACGTAAGTGAGTTAAGAAAAATGAGAGCAGGAGCTTGAAAATTCTTTACATGTTTAACATAATATTATGAATAATTCTGAATACACAAATTAATGTCTTTACCGAAGCAATGTACGGTAACGGAAAATGAGCAAGTGCCTTTTTATTATTGTTATCAATTTCACTGCTTTTACAATACCTTCTTGAAATACAATGGCTGCCAACGAAATAACGACCAATTCTTATTGCGTAGGTACAATGAGCGGCATTGAGCAAAACCTAATGAATTTGTCAGCGAATCAAATCAATGTGCCTCGTTAATCTATTTTCGTCTGTGCTTCAAAATTATTGAGCGTTTGGTTTTAGGTTACATTTTATTGGTTGCCTTAATAGTTTGATTTTATTATTCAGTGATAAACATCGATCGTTTTAATTACAAAGTCGGCGTAAAGTCGGATCGTTCCGAGAGCAGAACGCTTCTGTATTCTGAATTAATCAAGAAAACAATTATCCTCCCTTGTTACATTTCCGTGAATTGTCTTTTGGAATTCCTGCTCTTCTGTTTTAATTTTAACATAACTTCTCTTGTTCGTTTTGAATGCACGTTTAGGTTCTTTTGTGCGTAATGTGTTGGTAAGTTTGTTTTAATTGTTGTGCGTCGCTTGTTTTTGATTTGTAAATTTACATTTAGATTATTATAACATGCTATTTTCGTCATTTTGCAATTAACAACGTGGTAGGAAATTTTGTAATTGTTTTCAATAAATTTACAAATAGTATATCAAAGAAATAAATTCGAACACGAAATATGAGGTAAAAAAAGATTGATAAATATATTGGTTATTGAACACTTTCTATTTAAGTACGATTGGCATGGCACAGTTAATAGCAACAAAAAAGTAAATCTATTATACCTATTGTCATAAGTTGAACTTTTGTCTAATCATTCAAAAAGGAAAAAAACGTGTAATAGTTTCATATTTTTATTTAATCTTTATTACACGAAATAATACGCATTATATTCAAAAGGTAAACTTAATGCCGAAGGCATTGTCTACTAGTTAACCCTTGAGCAAAACAGAAATTGAGGTGGCAGTGCAACTTAGGGTCTAACTAAACATAGGTACCTTATAATTTACACCTTCATATATTGACGAATATATTCACACTTTCTCGGATAATTCCATTGCCCAAAATCAGCTCAGGGAAATTAATTTCAGAACGAATCTGTGCCAAGGAATGTCTGCGGTGTAAAATCGGATTCCTGTGTAGCACCGGGGCAGCGAAATTCCCAGTTTTCAGAACTCAACACGGTTCTCAGCTGGAAATCACAGAAATCTCACGGAACTGGACTTAGCTTAAAAGCTGCTTATTATTTTGAAAATCGAGTGTAGCATCAGCTATAAATACAGGGTGTGATTTGAGAATCACTCGATTAATGAATAAGGCAAGATAACATACACCAGAGGCCCTTCATAAGATGCTCATTAATATCAAGATTGATTTTCGAAAACTGTCAAAGTGTATGCAATTGACATAAGCCCTTGCCACAACCATCGGGCGGCTTAAGTCAACCCTATCCATTTTTGACAACGATAAATATCTCGCCACACAGATATCATTTCCATATTTAAATACGTCGTAATCGTTTATCATAGATGAGGAGTTAAAACCACTAGAAACAACGTACGGAATTCAACCAACTATAACTTTTAAGCAAGTTGTAAACAAGTATATATGTAGCATAGTTCCATATATTCTGTTGGTGTGTTCGATAACTTAGTTTACCTACACGATAAGCAAAACCACAACCAGGAGCGTCGAGCGGTACCGTTTGAAACACGGTAAGTGATTCTGATGTTCTAAATCGATTCCTCGTTGTTCTATTACTTAGATAATTAATTTATAGCAACAAATAAGCATTTCGTTGAAAACGTTTTCAACTATGAAAACGAAAACCGTTTCGAATGATTTCATAGCCTTTTCGTCATAACATGACACATTTTTCAAGAGCACTCTACTAACAGTTTGTGATCACGCTCTACGTGATAGCGTTTTTTTAAGTCTTGACCGACTACATTCCCCACAGCGTCCTAAATGCATGAGACTGAATGAACACCGAATCCATCACACGCTGTCACTTCTCCGCGCATCATGACTTCGAGGAAGGTCATCAGTCGTAACAATTGATCTATCTTCGCATTGCGGCCTTTAAATCTATTACCGGCCAGCGTGATCTGTCGCCATGATGGATGTAAAGGATTTTTGGCGTCGACATTTTTTTTCTTACTGTTTTTAGTTTTGGGTACGAGTCTATTTGCTACTGTCGAATCTGTGGCAGAGAAGTCACTGATATAAATAAAAATAAAATAAATAAATATCAGGGGACAATGTCACACCAATTGACCTAGTCCCAAACTAAGCTCAAGACTTGTACTATGGGTACTAGACAACGATATAAATACTTATATAGAGAAATATATGCTTAAATACATAGAAAACATCCATGACTCAGGAACAAATATTCGCGTTCATCACACAAATATCTGCCCTTACCGGGATTTGAACCCAGGACCTCTAGCTTCGCAGGCAGGGTCACCACCAACTAGGCCAGGCTAGGCGCGTCGTATATTGCTATACATTTTCTATTTTTTTTAATTATACGACATTTTAGAGCTAGATGTTAGTTTTATTTTAATATAAGGACACATGATGATGGGATAAAATTTCCCAGATAAAAATCTGTTGTTTGGGAAAAATATTTTTGGTCGAACATATAATTTCCCAAAAAGCCATTTATACTATTTTATTTTCATAAAACCAAAACCGCTACCTACAACAGGTCAGGTTGTCTTATGGTGCGTTCCTATATTCAAAACCGTTGGTAGAATTGTGACGTCTCGTTAAAATTTGACACATTTTGTACGTAGCAAATGTCATAAAGCTACTGCCCGTAAGGAAAACGATCCGTTTCTTGAATATAGGAACCGGGCATTATGCACTTGCAATCGCAATCGGCTTCAAAGCGGAACATTTCTTTTCATTATGTATGCAGAAAGGCCTTCGATTTTTTAAATGAAAACGATCGCGATTGCGAGTGCGTTAGGCAATCGCCCCTTAGGTTAGACTTCTGACCACAATTAAACGCAAACTGCTGCGCTGGAATATTTTCGTTTCTAAATGAAAATTAGGGAATTGATTCATACATACATACATACCTTCACGCCCTCATTCCCAGAGTGGGGTAGGCAGAGCTACAGAATTACCAACAACTCTAAAAACTTGTTGATAGCTCTGTAACCACAATTTGTGGTGGTGGTGGAATTGATTCATTCGACTAAATATTTCGAATAAACAGCAAAGCCCCGCGATAAATGTATAACTTTTAATTGTTGATCTTGTGTAAAGGACATAAAAGTTTAAAGGACTTAAACAAAGAAAGAAGCATGAAAAACCAGTCTTTAATTTGGTAACATTTGCAATTAAATTAACATATTACGAACTATTTCGTGTTTTGGTCAGCCAGTTAATAAACCTTGAGTTTTCGCGTTCTGCACGGCACGGCTTTCCACGGCTACCCACATTAGAGCATGCCTGACGTACATTACTTTTAAAATAACTTTATGCTGCCAAAACGAAGTCATATAGCGGAAGTGGAAATACAAAAAGGACCGCAGACATAACGTAGCTGGGTAACTTATGAATCGGTCTAGGTACGTAACGTAATTGAAAACATGTTTAGTGAAACATTATTCCGAGGCATCTGGCTGCTTTCCAGCGATCCTCCTGAATAGGATGTGACGCTCGGAAAACATTTACAATCGATATAAAGGCAACCATCATACATTCGTTTTGTGATTCTCAAATATAACTTCGGCTAAAGACGTTCGCTAGCTTTCCTTGATTTTGTTATGTAAAGAACATAACGGGGTTTTATTGAAACTTGTAAATTTGTAAGTATTCAGTGAAATCACACTTCTGATTTTTTGATTTACATGTATACAACTATAGCTTACATCACCTTATAAATACTCAATACATAAAAACCATCGATTTAATAATATAGTTACATACTTAGATGGAGTGATGACCTTGTAAGGATCGCGGGAACGCGGTGGATGCGAAAAGCACAAGACCGGTATGAGTGGAGAGCCTTGTGGGAGGCATATGTCCAGCAGTGGACGTCTTTCGGCTGACATGATGATGATGATAATTAACATACTTTCAGAGCTGATAGCTCTTCGGCGGCTGAACCGATTCTCCGGAACTTAATTCAGAATCCTAGTTCAAATAGCTTTCGACCCGATTTCGAAAAAACCGCGTCCGAATCGGTCCATGATTTTGAGAACGACGATGTAAGAGATAGACTCACAGACAAACATAGGCGTCAATCTTATAAAATCCCTTTTTTGCTTCGGGAGTTAAAAATGAAAATGACTATCTTAAGCCTGACTCCTAAAAGGCACTTAAGGCTCTTAAGATGTAAAGTGGCGTACTATCCAAGGCTCGTGAATGTTTAACGTTAATCCATTGGGAGATTGACAGTTCATTCTTCCTCTTATAAATTGATACGTCAAGGAAGGGCCGCGCAATCTCGCCGGAGGCAACATCTATCAGCCTTCGAGCAAAGGGGCTAATGATTGATGAGACTGGCCAGTGAGAATTTTTAGGAATCCAAAGAAACTTCGCTCTAAGTTGGTATCGATGTGGACGTCAATTGGTTAAGTTCGGTGAGGTTGCGGTTGGCAGCAGGGAGTTAGGTGATTCGGTGGTTTATGGCGTTAAGAACAATAAAGCTGTTAGTTTGGGTTTATTTAGGACTATAGGGAAGAGTAGCGCAGCCGCTGAAAGTATTCGCTGCTGAATGTGTCGGAAGGAGAGGGACTATATAGGGTGATGAAGTAATTAACAAGGACCTATGATGGACACTTGATTTATATGTAACCGAAGATAAGGGGCTGACGGCCAACCTTTACGATTGAAGAGGCACTGGAAGAAGAAGAAGAAGAAGATAAGGGGTATTCACTAATTTTGAGAAAATCAATTTATAACCTTATGAACTTTGAATCAAAACTTCAGCTAAGTCCATCATTGGTGCCGTCACGTTTCAGCAGTAATCACTTTTTAAATGTGAGGCCTTGAAAAGAAAGGGCATTGTGTCACGCGTGTTTAATACCCTCGTTAAGAATTGGTGTTGTCCAATGAACCGTAAAATCATGCCTACCTACCTAAGTGAAGCACAGTAACATACCAAAGTGTATTAGTAGTCGTGTTAATGTTATGTTATATATTGTTATGTATGTTATTCTGTAAGGTATTTATAAATATGGTCTTTGGAGCCTGAAATAAAGTTATTATATTCTCTATTCTATAATAACTAAAATAAATGGAAACCCTTCATTTTTGACGTAGAAATCACAACCATAAAAATATTTTAATTTTTTTGCTAACGCCCATTTAGCAGAAATCAAATCAATACGTTTGCCAATTTTCCTGGAACCCAAATAAATGCCAGTAATAAAGTCAGGATAAAATGACTCGTACAATGAACGATTTCACCGTCTCATTATATAATAGACGTTCTCAAGAATAGATACCACAAAAGGAGGTCGAGGAGCGGCCGAACCGAGAAATTACGTCCAAAATGAAATGCAAATTAGGAAAATTTATTATTACCCGCGTTTAAAAAAAAAGGAAATCCAAGAGGGAAATACAGGATGTGATTAATAACCGTATAATGATTACTAAGAACTCGCAAAATTTGTAGGTGTTATTTCGCGGCACATTTATAATGACTTGTAGCAGAAATTGTTTTACTGTTAACGACCAACGAAAATTTAAAGTGATGTTGTATAATACCAAGCTTTAAAAAACCTATGACACGAAAGAGAAAAAAAACCGAAGGAATATTTTGATATCGTATGTATAAAAGGGATAGATCACTCCTAAGAAACGTACAAAGCTTATCAACACACATCACTCCACAGACAATAAAATCCAATTTAGTTAACTTGATGATACCGCAACTTACAGCGTTTCAAAGCGCATCCCGTGCCCCGTCTGTGGCTTCGCTTTGGTTACTTAATATGTGAAGCCAGTTGCAACTAGTTAAATTTAGGCGCTAAGTTTCCCAGGTTCCTCGAATTCGTTAGGAACTTAGGTATTATTACGTAGATTTGTTGAGTTAAGAATATTACCTAGAACTAAGATTGGTGTAACTAGTGTTGAACATGAGGCACCACAAATGTGCTCACCGATATTAACTATTATTTACTATTTTTCGACGATGCGCTGGCTTAGTTGGTAGTGACCCTGCGTCCCGGTAAAGGCATATATTTTTGTGATAACCGCGAATATTTGTTCCTGAGTCATGGATGTTTTATATTTTCTCTATATAAGTATTTATATCGTTGTTTAGTACCTATTGTACAAGCCTAGACCTTAGTTTGGGAGTAGGTCAATGGGTGTGACATGGTGACATGTTTTATTTATTTATAATGTAACAGTCACCTTATTAAATTATTTCAATACAAATAATACCTACAGATATTAGTGAATAATTATAAAATACTACATCGTATTTTCCGGTATTCATCATACTTTCAATGCATACTGAAGCCAACTAAGAAATTAAGATAAATACAAACTGCTCCGACCAAATACGACGTCGTATCTTTATTAGTTTTGTCTGCACTTCCTTATTTATTTCACAGCAAATTATAGTTGATTCAACTCATTTCAATTTCACGTCCTGCCCAACACTAGTTATAACTTAAGTTTTTCAAGGCAAGTGCTTACGTAAACGTGTAATACTTTAATGGAAGTGGAACAAAACGATTCTTAGAAAATCTAAGTGGTGAAGGTAATATTTTAGGAATATGCCGCATACGAATAACACTTTTTGGCCGAAAGAAATTTTCTGTAAGCCCGTGTTCTTTCAATAACAATTTTTAAAGTATTCTTCTTTTCTACTTTAAACAGCAGGCATCATCAACAAACGAAACCGCTTTTAAAAATGTACATACATGAGAGTTTCCTTAAACCTATAAAAAAGTTAAAGACTTTCAAAACTCTATGTGAGTATCTCTTACCTTTTCCTTCTCCTTGTAAAGATCGCGGGAACGCGGTGGATGCGAAAAGCACAAGACCGGTCTAAGTGGAGAACCTTGGGGGAGTCCTATGTCCAGCAGTTGACGTCTTTCGCCTGACATGATGGTTGCTTGGTCACAAGTGACGGATGATTTAGATTTTTCGTATTTAATTAAATATAGAACTCATATAAATTTGATTTTCTGGTGTAACTTTCATTTGTTTTTAACAAACTCAAAAATCCATTTCCGCAAATAATTGTGTTTGCAGGATCTAAAAGCTAGATTCACCAATATTGACTATTTAACTGGGTCCTAAAAAAATATTTCATATCGGAATGGATCACAAAATTGCTTTTTTTCATAAACTGCCCCAAATCATTCATAGTTTTACGTTAAAATTGGTTCGATGAAACATGTTTTTGTTGGCTCTGTTGATTGGCCGTTGAGTATTGATTTGATTGATTATTTGCTAAGCTACACATGCGAACATTATTCTCATAGACATCTAAACATTTTTTTTGTTCTAAAAGTATCATCTATGTATTATTTATTTATGGTTGTGGCTGAAAAAAAATTGCATCGATTTTCAGATCTATACTAGAAATCTTACTGGAATTTTCCCAAACACTAATTGGCCAGTGTCAACGACTGTT
Source organism: Acleris emargana (assembly GCA_927399475.2). Classification (NCBI taxonomy): domain Eukaryota; kingdom Metazoa; phylum Arthropoda; class Insecta; order Lepidoptera; family Tortricidae; genus Acleris; species Acleris emargana. The sequence continues at coordinate 17,234,457 of OV656846.1, forward strand.
GACCGTCGCTTTGTGTATCAGCCTGTATAATCAGATTAGCGACTAAGAGCAGAGCGAGGGGGTCAAGTTGATCACAGTTGATTCTAAATGAAACGAACGGTCGCAAAAGCGTTGGCGGCAAAGCAAAATGTTCCCCACTGTTTTGTTTCAAAATTTGAGTGGCTATCAGTTTTAAATCCATTTTTGAAAGGTTTTGTCACGTTTTCAAACTGCTGTGGAAATTAAAACTTGTAATTGGTCTTTAATGGCACATTTATACTTTATTAAACAAAACACGTGATAAATTCATCTTAAAATAAACATGGTGCCGTGTGGTTGCCGGGTTAGAATAGTGCCACTCCATGTCTTCCCGTGGATGTCGTAAGAGGCGACTAAGGGAATAAAGGCTTGTAACTAGTACTGTTAGGCGATGGGCTTGCCACCTGTCACTAATACACTGGGAAACTTAGCCTACTTGTGCAAAATGTGGTTACAGAATTTTCAAAAAGTTTTAAGACTTGTTGGTAATTCTTTAGCGCTGCCTACCTCAATCTGGGAATGAAGGCGTGAGTTTATGTATGTGTATGTATGTAAAACAAACATTAACTTCTCAGAAATCAAGTAACATTCGACGCTATACATCATTGTATGTAACCACATAAATATTAACAAATTGGGGAAGCTTATCACGCTCCTTGAAACAGTAACAGGTGCTTATAAGAAAAATGTAGTATAAGAGTATGAAGTGCTTAAGCGCTTACTGCCTTTTGATTAAAGGCAGAGTAAAGGCCGGTCGATACGACCTTCGGCCGCCGTGTCTTGACCGCTATTTGTTTAGTAATTTTACAAAACTTGTATAAGATCTTATCAAGTACGTGTTCAAGAGAAATAAAAATAATGCGGCGTTTAAATTGTTGAATGAATGAGTGCAAGGTAAATATGAAGAATGAGTAGATGCATTTAAAAAGTGTATTTTTTTTGTGATGGTAGCGCCCTGTCCAGGGTTCGTCTGGATCGCTATCACTTTTTCCTTTAATCTACCGCCAAGCAGCATGTTTGCATTGTTGTGTTCCAGTATGGGGATAAGACAACCAGTGAAATTACTAGCAATGAGACATTTCATGTTATTCCTCAGAGTTGGCAACGCATTTGCGCGCAACTAACTTTAGCATTTCTTTAAGAGTGTTGTTAACTACTGATATTTTTACACCTTCAAGTATACTTCAAAAAATAATACGGTCAAAACCCCCTTAAACAAAAAGTAAAATGTGTAAAATCTCTTGATATGCTGTGTATGCTGTTATCTTTTTGAGCTTTATGACGAATTTCACCAACCACTTCACAGATCATTAAAGTGTAAACAGCTGTCAAAATGTATGAACTAATCAATTAACATTGATTAACATTTAACATCATTTGGTGAAATTGGTACTTAGGCGTAGACACGAATTACTGGGAAGTTTTTAACACTCTCATGTTCACATTTTCACGTCTAATATTTCTCTGCGATAACAAATTCAAACATCTGATAAACCTTTTTGTATTTAAGAACAAGTAATCTACACCAGAAAGCCTTCAAGAATTCCGAGTTTATTGATTATACCCAGTTGCTCAAACGTGCAATAATAATGTCACTAAATCGCCTGTTCTAATGGGTCAAAGTGACATTATAAAACGCAAATACAAATGAAAATTAATACAATAATGATGGTGTTGAAACAATAAAACTTATTATTGCCTATGCTGCAGTCGAATAGCATGATTGGTGTTTAGAGGGTTGATTTAAAAACCAACTTGAAAACTAAAGCGAATGATTTCATTGAATTGTTGTTGCATGTTGTAAACTATTTTCTGTGATTGTGTATTTCCCTATAAGTGGGACAATTTCACTTGACGTCGAAACTCGAGCTTAGCTCGTAGCAAATATTGGTTGCATAGCGGAAAAACGTTCCTTACGGACTTAACACGTTCACTGTGCATGCATCATATGTGTAGCATTTTAGGGTAAGTATATATGATACGTGTATGCACCACGGATGATGCACGACCCCGTGTAATCTTAAAGCGTTGCCAAAATTGACACGTGTGAGCTAGACGTTTTTTATTTGCATTTTGGGCACCAGTTTGAAGACTCATACGTGTATGCATCACATGTGGGACACTCGGAAAAACAGGAAAATTAGGGAAAATAGTCCTTAGGCATGGTGTTTTATGCACAAATATAATAATATATACCATATAAAAGTAATTTACACAGGGAACGTGTTAAGCTTAAGTGTTTAGAAGTGTAATAGGTAATACACTGAAAATTTAACTAAAGGGAATTGATTTCTTAAAACGCATTTCTCAAGAAGTGAAATTAAAATTAAAATCGGCTACGTAATACGAATGATACAAACATTTAGATAACGATTTAATAGAGATATCCGATACGTCACGACGACGACGCTTCCAACGGAAGACCAGCGCTGGCTTTACGGCTAGCGAATGCTGAGTTGGGACCGTTTCCCAACAATTTCTCTCTGTCTTGATCTTATTTGTATCTATGTAATGTTATTTTATAATGTTGCGAATAAATGTCTCTTTATCTTTTACTTAATTTCTCTTTGCATTGTATTTCTAAGTTTTTATGCATGGAACTCACTCATTTCTTGGCTTTGCGCATAAATAAAATTGAAAAAGTCTAACATAATTTTGTACAGGGCGAACGACATGAAGTGTTACCAAATTCACAAAATCGAGCCTGGTGTCAAAGTAAATGCGACTTACTATCGGGAAAATGTTTTGGAAGCTGCGTTCCGGAGCCTTGGGCACGCAAACATTTCGGTAGTAGACCGTGGACATTACAACAAGACTCGGCCCCGACTCATAAAGCTCGTGTGAACCAAGAATGGCTGAACAACGCGTGCCACAATTTATTTCGTCCACACAATGTCTTTCGAATTCCCCAAACGCGAACCCGATGGACTTCTATTATCTGGTCCATTGTGGAGAGCAAGGTGAGGAGAAGAAAACATGCCAGTATGGATGCATTGAAGAAAGCGATCGTACGTAATTGCCATTGCATACCGCAGGATCACATTCGTGCAGCGTGCAACTCATTTTTCTACCGTCTGAAGGCCATAGACAGCAGAAGGTGGTCATATCGAGTTAAAATAAAGTAATCTTAAAAATTTGATATCTTTTTCTCATTTTTTTCTTAATAATGAATAATTTAAGACAACAAAAAAAAATCGTAGCCTTTTGAATTTGGTAACACTTCATATCGTTCGCCCTGTACACTATAACAATTGCGTTACAATCAGATATATTTTAAATTTAATTTAATTGCATTTCAATTTATTATTATAATTATATTTAAAATTAAAATTCCATTTCATTAACTATTATATAATTTTTATATCATATTTAATTAATTTATTATTTATTTCATATTTATTTATTCGCCTCTTTGGCTATGAGGTAAGATATAGTGTAACTGAATTATTAGCTTCGTATATAAGACTAGATCGTAACCCAACTAACGACCCCGGACAGCCTCCGTAACTGAGTTACCATCATGCAGCTATTGCCGGTTATCCGGCGAGAATTATGGAGTGACGTCACATCGACTAACCTAATCAGTCCCTACTCAAGCTTATTTCACTTTCTTTGCACACCGCTCGTGTATACGAGACCCTTATTTATTTATTTAATCTTTATTTCATAACTAATTCTGAATCTTCTTGGAGTTGTGCGTGACAATTTCATCCATTTCGACTTATGGTCTATTCCGACTAGTTACATTGTTAGTTCCATTGATGGAACTAGATGGACTTTTTTTTCCTAGTAGTTACATTCAACGAAGATGGTTTCCGTAATGGAACTACATGGACTTTATTTTCCGAGTAGTTACATTAATAATACTTATAATAAATTTATATAAAACGAATGCAATCTTATAGAAGGTACTTTTTTTCAATCATCATCATCATCATCATCAGCCTATATTAATCCACTGCTGGACATAGGCCTCTCCCATTGCACGCCAACGAGCACGATTCGTGGCCACTCTCATCCAGCTCTTGCCAGCCACCTTGCGAAGATCGTCACTCCACCTAGTCTGAGGGCGTCCTACACTACGTTTGCCGATTCGCGGTCTCCACTCAAGAATACGATAACTCCAGCGATTATCGGTTCTGCGGCACAAATGGCCGGCCCACTGCCACTTCAAGCTGCTAATTCGATGGACTACGTCGATAACCTTAGTTCTCTGTCGGATCACCTCATTACGGATCCGATCCTTCAGAGAAACTCCCAACATAGCCCTCTCCATAGCTCGCTGAGCGACTTTAAATTTGTGAAGCCCTTTCGTAAGTGTCCACGTTTCGGCTCCGTATGTCATGGCAGGTAGGACGCACTGATTGAAGACTTTAGTCTTCAAGCTCTGTGGAATAGTCGACGTGAAAACTTGACGCAATTTCCCATATGCTGCCCAACCCAGCTGTATTCTTCTGTTGGCCTCCTTCTCGAAGTTGTTTTTACCCAACTGCAGAGTTTGCCCCAGGTAAACATATTCTTGAACAACCTCAAGAGCATCGCCCTGTACTACAATCGGTCCCCGCATGACATGCTCATTGAGCATAATCTTGGTTTTGTCCAAGTTCATGCGGAGACCGATGCGTTGAGAAGAATCAGCTAGGTCATTCAACATATCGTCGGTGAAACTGCAAAACCGCGTAAGTGACATTTTAAATAAGGAGCAAAATGCACCTTTTTAATAAGACTGTAAGGTTTATTTTGCTCTATCATAAATTTGTTACTTACGCGGTTTTGCAGTATCACCGACGATATGTTGTAAATCCTGCAACGTTCGGGCCATAATGACGATGTCGTCTGCAAATCGCAAGTGTGAGATGTACTCAATATCTTTGCCTAAATTAAAAAAAAAAAAAATTGTTCTCATAATATTTATTATAAGTAGTATTAATGTAACTACTTGGAAAAAAAAGTTTAAGTAGTTCCATTACGGAATCCATCTTCGTTGAATGTAACTAGTACTAGGAAAAAAAAGTCGATCTAGTTACATCAATGGAACTAGCAATGTAACTAGTCGGAATAGACCCGACTTATTATTGGTATATTGTAGCTATAATTGTGAACCTGTATAGTATGTGAGCCGTCCGTGATTTTATAATGTTTTTATTTTATTGTGTTTGTTTAATTTAAAATAACAACAAAAAGAAACCTTTAAAAACCCGACTATTGTTGCTAATCAACTTTAAATCGTTATAAATCCTGAATGGTCGTTCAAAATGAAAAATGATTAAAAAAACTAAAAGTACATACATACATACATAAACTCACGCCTTTATTCCCAGAGTGGGGTAGGCAAAGCTACAGAATTGACAAGATTTCATATTTTCAAGACTTTAATTTTATTCGTTTTATAGATACTGTTTGGAAGGAGGAAGACACTAATAGTTTTATTTTTTCCCTAGGATGTATAATTATTTTATTATTAATTTATTAAGATGTTCTTATTCTAAAAGGGCGTAACTTCATTTCTACGACACAATGGACATATTACATTAGTCCAATCTGTATTTAAAAAAAAGTTTTTCTTTTATAATGGCCGTCAACCGATCTCAAGTATCTATCCATCTGTCAATAGTGTCAATGTCAAACTTGAAGTATGACAGCTTTTTTTCTCGTGAAAAAGGCAATGGTATTATATCTATTCAGGCATAGTATTGGTAAAACTCGATTTTTTTTTAACTTACTTGTAATTTTGTCAATAAAGAAAAATAAATCTAAATGAATATTTTGCCGTGTTCAGGAGGCAAAACCCTTTCGATTCGTATAGTAATTTGCATGTGTCACCAAAATGAAATGTTATCAATTAACAACAACTCTAATAACTTGTTGATAATTCTGTAACCTCATTTTGCACAAACAGCCTGAGATGTTTACCTAAACTAAAAGTGATTTTTAAATACCTATTCAATGATACCATTTGTCATAGTTCGTCTACTTTTTTTTCTTCTTTTTTACAATATGGCTTCTAGTTACCGCCTCACGAGATTAAGACAAATCGATTGACAAGAGAATCATCGGAATCTGTCCACGCGTTTAGTTTCTAGAATGCCACAAACGATCAAACATACATATAAAGACTGATAAACACAATACCCTCCTCCTTCCACAGTCGGTTAAAAAATGTGTGTCACCTTCCGTGCCGTCACGGAGCGGTCCAAACGGAAGAACATCTCTGCCTTAACAGTCGGCACATACTTAGTTAGGACCGTATCACAAAATCCATCAAATATGTGTAGTTTTTTTTTAATTCGATTTGTGCGTACTCAGTCTACGGCTGTAATGAATAAAGGTATTTTCTTTCTTTCTTTCTTTCTCTCTTTCTTTCTCTCTTTCTTTCTTTCTTTCTCTCTCTTTCTTTCTTTCTTTCTTAGAGTGCATCTTGGCAAGCTCTAGTCGTTGTTAAATGTAGGTCAAGGGTTGTGATTTGTAAAGTGTTTGCTTTTTACTCACAAACATAATATAAGCAAGAGGCGAATACGTTTTGGTCTCAATCTCATTTCAGTCGGAGCTCGTAAAAAGTAACATCTTTGGCGAAGGAACTTGGCATGTGACAAAGAAATGATGAAGATTCGTTATTCAATTTTCTACTATGTCGTATTTTCTAGATAGAAATAATATCTACTCGATTTCAGACTGATTTTGAAACACTATCTGTCAAAACATAATTTATCTCTGTTCTTTTCTTTCGTATAACAGGAAAATAAAAGGGACCACTTTAAACGTTAAAAGTAACTGGCCACTACGTTGCCATTTTAATGTTTTCTTAGAACAAAAACTACTTACATAAGCATTGCTAAGAAAAGTCTTACCTGCGCATTGGAAAAATCGTTGTTTAGGGCCTTCTTGAGATCGAAATTGGGATAAAATCGCAAACGTACACATACATACAGATCAAAAACATTACCCTCCTTCAGCAATCGGGTAAAATAGACAGTATGTAGGCAAAAAAATGCTATCTCAAATAATATATACTAATCATTACAAAATAGGGGCCACGCTATGCTCGCTATAATCTTAAACTGTAATTTTTGAAATTACTACCATTCGAAAGCTGCAATGTTCAACTTACAAGCTGTGTTTTTTAATTCTTTGTCCCTTGTTTTACCGTGCGGGTTTTTTTAAAACAATTTTCAAATTTCATACAAAATGAGCAAAAATATGCAACTTTTTTAAAAACCTCACGCACGGTAAAAAAACACAGCCTGTAAGTTAGTTGTGACATTGCAGCTTTCGAATGATACTAAATTCAAAAATTACAAGTTAACATTTGTTATAATAATCCTTCTCCGAACATAGTTATTTTATATGCAGAACAAAGCGTGGCTCCTATTTTGTTTTGATTAGTATATTTATCTCAGAAATTAATTATAGTTATTACCGGCATGCCATGAACAAACATACATAATTGCGTCGTGTCCAAATGGACCCTCGGAATTATCACTGGAGCGTATAATGTCAGTGCCGTGTCCTCCACCCTAAGGCTCTAACTTCAACTGACCATAGCTAAGTGGAAGTGGAGGCAAAGCATGTTAACAGCTAACTCAATAAGTCCTGAAGAACATCTTGAACGTACCGTACATTTAGTTATATACGTAGGTTAATTAACTAAGTTAGGTGATGTACTCGTAATTTTAATAGGCTGGACTTTGGATTTGTAATTTAATAAACAATATGGTAAGTATACTTCATTCATAAAAACCGTCGATAAAGTGGCGACATGTATTTCAGCGCGGGTAGCATAAGTATTTTCTCGCTTGTCACTCAGTGCGTCTCTTTCGTTACTGATAAGATAGAAAGAGATATCCGAGCGATAAACAAGTCGCGGCCATCTTGTGCTAGACGAGCAGAGCTGATATATCTTAAACGGCTAAACCGAGTTTCATAAAACCTAGATAAGAGCCATTGCGATTAAACGAGATAATTTGAATTTACTGTAGGTGTATCAACGCAAGGTAGAAGTAGCAATGTATAACGTCGGTGAAACTGCAAAACCGCGTAAGTAACATTTTAAATAAGGAGCAAAATGCACCTTTTTAATAAGACTGTAAGGTTTATTTTGCTCTATCATAAATTTGTTAGTTACGCGGGTTTGCAGTACCACCGACGATAACTTGCAGAACATTTTCAGAAGTTAAGAAATATTCTCAAGAAATTACTGAGAATATTGAGAGCATTTTGACGACGCGCTGGTGATGGTAGTTGGTAGTGACCCTGCCTACGAAGTTAGCGGTCCTGGGTTCAAATCCCGGTAAGGGCAGATATTTGTGTGATGAGCGCGAATATTTGTTCCTGAGTTATGGATGTTTTCTATGTATTTAAGTATATATTTCTCTATATAAGTATTTATATCGTTGCCTAGTACCCATAGTTCAAGCCTAGTGCTTAGTTTGAGACTAGGTCAATTGGTGTGACATTGTCCCCTGATATTTGAGAGCATCGAGAATGTTCTCTTTCCATTGAAAATTTAAGAATATTCTTGGAAATGTCCGAGATTTTTTCTTAAGAGACTTTTATAATTTGAGAAGTTACTTTTCGGTACAATGCTAGGTAGAAGTGATTTAACTAACTATGTTCTTAAGCTCTTTTGACCCTGAAACCACTTCCGAAGACACTGCTTCACTAGAATTACAATAACACCATTAAAAACGGAACAAAGCAGTCTTATCGGGCTCACGATTTTTTATCGCCCATAAAATAATATTATGTTCAAGGCAGCTAAAATTACTTCCCATCGTCGGTGTTCGTGTCATATTCCGAGCTGATTTGAACACTAGACTCTTTACGGTGTTCTATAAAATACCAAAGAGTTTTGAAAAATAAAGCTTCTATTTATTTTTTATCTCAATCCCAAAGAGCTACCAAACTTTGACTACAATAAAATAAATAAATAAATAAATATCAGGGGACAATGTCACACCAATTGACCTAGTCCCAATTTAAGCTCTAGGCTTGTATTATGGGTACTAGACAACGATATAAATACTTATACACCGTGGGCCCGAATAACCCGAGGGATTTTAACCATCGATTTTAGAGCCCAATTGGAGTACATGTAGTCCAATAACGCACGATTCCCGAGATTTTTATTATTTAAAAATCAATTCCATAGTTAATTTAATTTGAACTCTTGTCACCTTAGCTTAAAGCATTATTTACTAAGAAAGATTCATGTTGTAAGTAGCACTATCATCAACATACAACATAAATTAATTAATCGATTTCTTAGTAAATAATGCTTTAGGTTAAGGTGACAGAGTTCAAATTAAATTAACTATGGAATTGATTTTTAAATAATAAAAATCTCGGGAATCGTGCGTTATTGGACTACATGTTATACTACTTTATATACTCCAATTGGGCTCTAAAATCGATGGTTAAAATCCCTCGGGTTATTCGGGCCCACGGTGTATAGAGAAATATATACTTAAATACATAGTAAACATCCATGACTCAGGAACAAATATTCGCGCTCATCACACAAATATCTGCCCTTACCGGGATTTGAACCCAGGACCGCTAGCTTCGTAGGCAGGGTCACTACCAACTAGGCCAGCGCGTCGTCAATAACGTCGACAATACTTCTATATGGTGTACAATAATAGTAGTTTATTTAACTGATACATAATAAGAGAACTTAAAACACGAGTGTGGTTTTATGAAACGAGCCGCTCCATAAAACCACACCGGTGTATTAAAACTTCTCATTATTATCAGTTACATAAATTACTAGCAAGTTGTATTTAATTGGACTTTTTATGCTTTAATGAAGAAAAGAAAAACATTCCCTCGCCATCTTTTAAGACTTACACCAACCATTCCGTGCCACGCCAAACCATGGTCTATAAATATTAAGAATCGCCTCCTGTGCCATTACTGGTGTAAAAGCGAGACTTAATAACTTACTCGGAAGGCACAAACAGCTAAGGTAACTTACTAGAGAAGTGGAACTCGGTTTTTGCCGCCATGTTGCATTTTCCATGACGTCAACCATTTGTGTTTCAGGCCAACTTGACCTTAATTAGGTACTTATGTAATAGAAATATGACGATCATTTTTAGTTTGATGGTATTTTTGTATTCACATACGTACGTTTAACCAAACGTTTTACGTAAATAATGTAACCTTTGACGTGTAATTTTATCGAAAAATATGAATAAATGAGTATGAGTATGAGTATGAGTATGGTTTGTACATTATAATTACTGACATTTGTTTGTTGGTCGTGTCTCCACGATTCAAAACTTCTACCGATCAACGTGAAAGGACTAAAGGCAAAGGCAACTTTGTATGAAGTCTAGACCTAGAACTAGAGAGCTAAATTTATAAGTCATTTAAATAGGTCTTTGGATGTACTTAATTTACCAATATAACCACGAAACTCTCTATCCAACACGGTAAAAACCATGTGTCACCGTTTTGACAGCTCTTGTTTACTTGACAGTAATGGCGGCTGACGCGTCATGACGTCATAACCGTTTTTACCTAGACTACCGGCCTAGAATTCCATTGCAGAAGCATATTTTAGTTGTAAGGGAAAGTGGAGTTACTCCGGGTAGTAAAGTGTACGTCCGCAGGTGTAACCTCATTTTCTTTTACTACTTATGTTATATATGTTTCCGCACTGGAATTTACGTATGGTCGTTTGGTACAGACACTCGAGCCCCTTAGTCATAAACGACCAATAAACCTGTTTTAGTTAAAGTATTCTTGGTATCTTTCTATCAAATTCAATTGTCACATGGCTATTAGGTGTATATGAATAAGTTGGAGTTTTTATCCCGTGAAATAAAACAGATTCCGAGGGAATAGCGAAAAGCGGGGACCTTCTACGTGGACGGAGTTGCAGGCCAACGCTAGTTTCTTAAAAGGCTACCTGTCCACTGGAGCGGAGCGAGGCAGCGGAGCGGTGAGGGTGGAAAAGATCCACCAATAGGGTTAGTTTGTTGTCCTTATCTCGCTTAACGCAGCTCTCCTATTGGTGGAATTTTTCCTCGCTCACCGCTTCGCTCCAGTGGACAGGCAGCCTAAAGGTCATCGTAATTACTTTATATGAGTATCGTAAAAAGCAATAACAGTAGGTAGAGCTTGGATGAATTGCGGTATTCGCGGTCAAGTGTAAGTCGTTCCAGCAACTGAATAGATGAAATGCTTCTTCCTCGTTTGTTATTAAAGATTGAAGTATTTCAGAATTTTCTAAAAAAAAAGGCTAAAGATATGACCAAATACCAATTAGTCACAAAGAAGTATGCTTATTTATGTGGTTATTGTTGTTTAATTATAAATAAATAAATAAAATGCCAAGCCGACGAAGTAGAAATAACATTTCAACACTTTAAAACACAAAGTACCTATTTTAAAGAACACGTACCATATCAAATACTTGTATGTCCAAATAGGGACATAAAGAACTCAATTAAATGTAAGATTATAGGTTAACGTTTAATTTTCAAAGTGTAAAAACGGGACCCTATTACTAAGACTCCGCTGTATGTCTATCCGTCTGTCTGACTGTCACCGGGCTGTATCTCACGAACCGTGATAGCGTGACAGTTGACACTTTCACAGATGATGTGTTTCTGTTGCCGTTATAACAAAAAATACTAAAAACCGAATAAACTTAATATTAATAATAAACTTAAAATATCACGTTTATTGTATGGGAGCCACAATAAACGTGATTTTTTATAAATAATTGTACGGAACCCGTCGTGCGCGAGACCAACTCGCACTTGGCCGGTTTTAAACATTATTAATTGAGAAAGGATCGTCCTGTAGATCGAACTGAACTCAAGTAGCCAATTAATCACACTAAAACCATGAATCAAGTTGGGTATCCATCTTGAGAAACATCGAAATAGATAGATAGAGAGAGACTATACTAAGCTTTCAATTTTACTGGCTACGTATTATACCTACCAATTCAAAATTTGTATGCATGTTTGTTTGAAATTTATGTTGGTTATAAACACCTTGACAAATGTAGCAGCTTGTTGAATGTCATTTTTTTTTAAAATGTTTTTCTACAAAAGTATCTTTATCTAATGAATTAATTTGGCACTCGGTCAATTTCTGTAAGATTACGAGCATCCGTTGATATTTATTTTATTTATCATCTCAGACGCGTTTTAAGTGAAGAATCTCACTCAAGACCGGGTTATTAATGCCTGAGCTCAAGTAACTCTCCACCATAAACCTATTCGCATACCATTATAAATGTAAACCTTAGATCATGCAGGCGGCAGATGCGAACCTCACCTGTTGTGAACTTTTACGGTAACTGCCTGAGACGCCTTTACTGCCTCGTAATACTGCCGGGTGTGATGCCATTCATATTATAAGTACTATTACGGGTTATCGCTGCATTTATGAACCAAGATATGCTGGATAAGGTGCTCTAATTTTAATACAGCCCTGTTATACGGCCGATTAAGAGTGGTATGTTTATGACTAGTCGTCAATTGTTTTAGGGTTGATAGTTTTGAAACATGAAGCTGTTACTGAAGATCCACAGATGCATCGACATATTACAGTATATGAATAATAAATTTGGATTGTTTGTCTTTGAATCACCTTTGAAGGGTTTAAAAACGCTAAAGAAGAACGATAGGTATAATTCAGACTTCAGAGGTCGTCAACTCAAATTTGGAATTTTGGAATTATCTTTAGAACTCTGTTTAAAACCAATTAACACACTTATGATGAATTTATAATACATTTTAACATTAAAATATTGAGCACAAAACGTCTTTAGAAATGTTCCTCGTCTTCTCGCTATGCGGGACGAATGAGAAACGAAATAAAGAGGTATAAAAGTGCGCCTTCCACTCGGAAAATGTATTTTACCCAGGCTGGAATAACTTAATTAATCAAAGCACTCAGTAAGCTCGTACGTTTTTCTCGGTTAATGTCTTTTTGCCTCTTATAATATAATTTAGGATCCCGCTTCTGATTTGTCTTGTTTTAACGTTGACGTTTACATTTGAGTTTGAGACGAAACCACTGGAGAATTAAAAAAATACGATGAATTAATTAAAAGACGTCATAAAATACTATTCAGAACGTCTTAATAAATCATATTTTAATAAAATGTAGGGTCAAGGTACCTAATTATATTAACTTTTTCGATAAAGGCTTTGACTATGTATTTATTACCTATAAATTATTTCCTTAGTAATAAAAACCGTTATTATCATTGCAACGATGAGCATAGAAATTATTCAACAACCTCGATGTTCAATAATTGACATGGCCGCAACAAAGCTTTTACCGTAAAGCTAGCTGCGTTTGAAAGCTGCTACTGAGCTTTACTCGCGTCTATCATACTAACATTTTACAAATGCCGGAAGAGCTATTCGAAACCCCTAATTTCAAGTCCGAAAGCTGTTTATAGTCATTAATTAAGCTTGATTATCATTAGTTTTTAAGTTGTAATTAGTTTGAAAAATCACATCGACTATTTCGTTCACTAACATCAATTCGTTAAGATTTAAAAGGAACGATAAACTAACTTAACGTAACCTCTTTGAATTAATTTAATGTATGCTCTTTGAAATCTGTCTTAAGTAACCGATTAAATAATAAATAGACCGAAGATTGACGTTAATCTATAATCTTACGGAACATAAATCATTGTAATATCATCTTTAAACGGTGAAGCGTACAGTATAAATTAGAATGCGTAGGATTAATTTCACCGTAATAAACTGTATTTATTACAGAATAAAGTTCAAATTATAATACTGTATAATTGACAGATGACTATAACCTAAAAGCACGCGTTCAGCATCGCTCAGCCAGAGTAAACAGAATTTATTTAAATTTGACGTATTACAATTTCTGACGCCGTGACGTGAAGTGTGTCGCAGCTTTAAGAGCATGTGTCTCTTTTATATTCAAAAATAAAGACAGGAAGGTACAACTTTTTTTTTACGTGATCGGAAATAAGTTCCTCGTTTTTTTAAGAGGACTTAGTTTATTAACGGAACCTCTGAAAACCCATGTAGGTATTATATATATTTTTCAGCTGAGCCATAAAGTAATAAAAAGGAAATACAGTAGCAAACTAAAAAACATTGTTTGTTGTGTGTGTTTAAAAATACATACATACATACATAAACTCACGCCTTCATTCCCAGAGTGGGGTAGGCAGAGCTAAAGAATTACCAACAAGTCTTAAAACTTCTTGATAATTCTGTAACCACATTTTGCACAAGCAGGCTAAGATTGTTTCCCAGTGTATTAGTGACAGGTGGCAAGCCCGTCGCCTAATAGTACTACAAGCCTTTATTCCCTTAGTCGCCTTACATATTTATTTTATAACATATAACTATACGTACGCGCAGGCCTGTCAAGTAATAAAAAAAAATTGAAACGAACTCACACAAAGCCTATAGCAAAACTTCTTTATCTCAAGATGAACATCTTGACCGACAATCATAACCGATAATCGTAAAATGTAGTTTATGTATGTACATTTAACTATTAATATATATATTTCTGTATCTATTTATGTGGGTATTTGAATGTAGTTTTATTTTTATTTTATTTATATAAGTTTATTGGTTACTTGATGTGTTATATTCTTCTTGTACACTTGTTTACTCGTTGCACAACCTTTCACTCTTCTCAATCTCTCAAGGGTTAGCTGGAAGAGATCCCTTAAAGGGATAAGTTCGCCTTTGTACATATTTTTATATTAATTGTATTGTTCTGTTTTTTCTTTTGTACAATAAAGTGTTTACATACATACATACATAACTTGAGCCGGACGCTCGTTGGTGTTATGCGTTGTTAGGTAAAACCATTCAGAAATAACCAAAGACGAAGCACGCACAAAGACGTAGATTGTACAAACTGACGGGTTTAGTAAGTCGCATCGGAGAGCTTGTTCGCTTATGTTATTTTTAATAATAACACTCTAGGTTCCAGACCGCTGTTGCAACCGCATTTTAATTTGGAGCCAGCCTCGCCTCGTGGAAATAAAACTGACTCGCTAATTACCTCTCGACCTCATATTTTACGCGAATGTACGACGAATGCTAAAACTCAAACAGCAACTATGAATAAAGTGGGTTATTTAGGAAGCTCAAATATTTGCAGTTGTTTTCGATGCCTCCATTGGCACTCAGGGTGTCCCTTCTATTTTATTTTTCTTTTGATCAGTTAATAATTGAATTGTAAACATTTACTCAACGTTCCCACAAAACTACTGCATCTACTCATTTACAAGCAAAAACAATAAAATAATTTAATTAATTTTGTATTATTTTATTATTGACTAGAATTTATATTGGAAATAGAATATTTATAATATTTGTACGCTTGCTTGCATGCTGAATACAAGTGCTTTAATTTTATAACTAAGACCGTGTATTACTGTATTCTGACAAATAAATGAATTTCGTTTGTTTTGTTTGTTTGTTTGTTTGTTTGTTTGTTTGTTTGTTTGTTTGTTTGTGTGTTTGTTAGTTTGTTTGTTTGTTTGTTTGTTTGTTCATTTGTTTGTTTGTTTGTTAAAAAAAGTGGCCCAGTGGGAATCGGACTCACGCACGAAGGGTTCCGTATCAATGTTATCTATACAACACAAGATACTGTACCAGTTGGCGTTATTAATATCGAGCAAAAAAGGGCTAATCTAAAATACCCTTAAACGAGCAAATCTAGTATAATATGTTTATATAATCTGAATCTCAGAAACGGCTCTAACGATTTTTATGAAATTTTGTGTGCAGGGCGTTTCTGGGGCGATAAATCGATCTATAGCAAGGTTTCTTTTTAAAAAAGTAAAAAAAAAAATCATACTTACAAATAAAAAACGAATGGATATTATAATATATACTAAATATTATAGAGATAGAGTGCGAATTTTGTAAATCTCATAAACCACTGCACCGTTAAAAAAAACATTTGGGATGTATATTTTCCAGATAGATAGATTGTTTTTTATTTAAATCAAACAAAACCAAAATAAACCAGATGTAAGCGAGGGCGGGATATAAAAACGAAATTAAATAAACATTATTATTTTACTGTTATTATTTAAAAAAGAGATATTTTAAGATGAACTTTTTTACGGATTAGAGCTACCGCTACAGAACACAATTCAACTCTGAACTTTGCGTAGTTTTCCAATGAAGATAAACTAACACAGCACAGCCAAAAGTTCCAAGCAAATGCTTCTAATTTAACAAAAAGTATTTTACGTACAATGCAAACTTTTAATTAGTCTTCTTTATTAAACATCGGTTAAAATACGACATGTTACCAAATGCATAAGCATTTTCTAACTAAATGCGAATAACCGAATTAATAAACAGATTTTTATCTGAACGCCCTGTGTCAAGATGCTTTCTGAAGGGGGTTATAATGACATAACTATGCAGTTCATTTTACGGCAAGTGTGAAGGACAGAGCAGAGCTATAGATGCTACATAACTCTGTCGCTTTCTCTCAGCGTAAACTGAACTGTATAACGATGCCATAATAACCCCCCTGATAACAACAAAGCGTCGTAAAAATTCAATAAACAAATGGAATTTAATATTTATGGGTTATAGTGGAGTCTTGTAATTGCGACTGTCTGGTTATTGCAACTAACTTGAATAACTGCCTCTAGCATCACTGTTTTGAACAAAGACAGGCGTGATATTGTTCTTCTATACTAAGAAATGCAATATCAAGCCTGTCGTTGTTCAAAACAGTGATGCTACAGGGAGTTATTTAGATCAGTTGCAATAACCAGACAGTTGCAATTACAAGACTCCACCTTACCTATTATTTTATCGAAATACCTCTACAAACAACGTCTCATTACGCCGAGTTTTCATTTCATTGAAAGGCATTCCTCGCTGCAGTTCATCTTTATTGGTAGTCATGTTTATTTTAATGGTAATAAATGTAATAATCATACCTGTGCTAACTCGGGCACCTAAACTAAAGTGATGTAGCAAAATATTTTATCGATAAATATATCGATGTTACCGTCAACATGTAAATGTTATTTAAGTATCATTTTTTCGGGTGAAAACTGATATTGCATTTAAGGCAAAATTACTTTGACTCACGTAGTTTTATGTTAGCACATGCACTAATCCATGAGTTAATGTAATATTCACGTGGGCGTGGGTTATTCTTGGGCGGGATGATAATTTTCGACTTCGTTACAATATTCGCGGAATATTAATGAATTAATTATCATGAATGACACTGACAGTAAATTGTCATTTTGTATTGAAATGACATCCGCATATTTTTACTATCTTAAGAGGCTCGATAACAGATATCGAACTTTTTTTTAGTCATCGAGAATTTTCAATGAGCACATGTATATCGACATATTATTTATCGATATCAAATCTCTAAAAAATGCCCCGAGTTAGCACAGGTATGGTAATAATACTATCGTTGAAGTGAACTTCGATAAAATGATGGGTTTCCCGTGCGAAAGAAACTACTCTTTTCAACGAGGATTTTGTTTGAATGTGTTTTGAGAACTTCTCAATCAAATCAAGAGCAGTATTTTAGTACGGTTCTAGTACTATCCAAATCAGCACGTGCTATGATCAACCTCACGAGTATTCAAGACTGACTCAACCGGACCCGTCAACTCCCAACTAAGCCCAGGCGAGGTAAACAGAGGAAGCCGCGACATAAATAATTATACGCCCGCTGAGCACAGCCCCGGAGTAGTGCTGGACCAATGTGGACAACTTTGGGTTTTCAGTTTTCGGCTTTGATAAAGGACGAGGCAAATTTTTGGCATGCAGTAGACGATTTAAAGTCATGTCTAAATTATAGTTTGGTAATCGGTCAATTTGTGTAAGATTGCCCCCTGATATTTATTTATTATTTTTTCAAAGCACTGTTAATGACTTCCAAAGTCAGTTCAGAAATCAGAGGAATTGACATTTAAACTAGGTAAAATGTATGTCTTAAGTGCAGTTTTTGCCAATTACAAAGCCTTACGCTGAATGAATACCTATTATATAGTCTCTAACCGCCAAACCCTATATTCAAACTGCGGATAGATAAGCCTTCTTGCTTCGGGTTGAAATTTGATATCTGCCCATACAAAACGTATCAAATTTTAACTATCAGCAGTTTGAATATAGGGTTCGACCATAAGAAAACTAAATTAAGTGCCAACCAAAATGTCTGCATATAGACGTGCGTATCATATATATATTGCGTTAAATTTCATTTCAATAGCGGACTGTACACGTAAAGTTTGGACCACAGGAAACGCCACGCGCCGTTCCAAAATTCGTTACGAACCGTCTTAAAAGAAGCAAGCGTGCTGTTTATTATAATAAATCATTAAGCCTCGATGTATTTTCGCATAACAAATCAATGTTATTATATATTAAAAGTTGCTAATTCATCTCTAGCTTAAAATTTGTTGCATTTTCGTCCAAAAGTGTTTTCCCGATCTCTTTGCTCTCGGCCAAGTAGACGTCCCACTTTCGGCGGACACTACCCAGGAGTTATTAGCCCGAACCGAGACCTTTGTTGCGTGTGTGTTTTGTACCTGAAATGTGTGCCTTCGAAGTTTGAGCAGTTTAAATTTAAGCTCTCGTTAAACGCGCTTGACATAAGGTTAGCTATTTTAAGATAGAAAAGCGGTCGGCGTATTGGAGTTCAGTGTTGCCAACTTAATTTAGAGTTAGAACAATCTCTCTAGCAGAATATGTTTGAGGTTTCCTAGAAATTAGGTCAAGCTTTGCTTAGATATATTTTTCTTTGAGCTAGTTAAACATTTCTAGCACCACATTACTTAAATGAGCTAAGTCGCCGGACGTTTTGTGGCTCGTCAGGTTTGTGATGAGTTCAAGCTTACCAACAGTACACTTGATTGATGTACGACTTTTAAAACACGCAGACTTTTTTATGAGAACTGCGATTGTGTCAATTATTTTAAAGCCCACAGCTGGAGCCGTGAGCAGGGCTGTGTGAAAGTGACACGTTGTCACGATATCAGTGTAAAGGAACGCGCGCACGCCACTGTAATTAAAAAAAGGTCAGGACGAGTCGTGTTCCGATGAATCCGACTGTATTTATGTCCCTATTTATATTAAGAATATAACCTAAAGGAATATAATAGTTTTTTTTAATGTGAAAAGGAGGCAGACGTAAAAATATACTATTTTTGTGCAATTGTGCCAGACTGTAACACCGTTGGGGCAAAGTAATTACCAAATGTACAAAAAACCGTTTTTATTAAAGTTTTCCTTCGTGGATTAAAAAATATGGAACCGTACGCCAACTTAGTGCAACAATCATTAATAACAAGAAGCTATTTATTGTATTTTCACCCTTTGATAGGCCAGAAGTAATTAATGACTGTGGCAAAATTGGGTCAATTAAATATAGCTTTTGGCTGAGTTTACTTTACGAATATTGATCAATATATTCCGCATGTTAATAAATTGTGTTTTAGGTGATGAATTGCCATTTCCGTATATTAAGTTAAATCTTCTTCGATTCGATATGATGTATACATGAAATCGTACAACTATTCTGCCCTACTAAACCGAATAGCAGTATCTCAAATAAAACTCCTGCAGCAATCACATCCTCATTACTAAGAGGAGAGGATTGAATCTACATTGGCAATTGAATCTGAGATAATGTTTTTTTGCTTAGCAGGACAGTATCAATTGCCACAACAAAAGCTATAGCAGTTATATAGCTCTGTCCTTTTCTCACAGCGTAAACTGAACTGCGTAGTTCTGATCTCGACTAACTGTAATGGTCGTCTCAAGATTCGTCAAATATGACAGTTTTATATGGGTTGATGTTTACTTTGACATATCTTGTGACGATCATCTCAGCCAAGATGAGTTTATTAATACGGCCCTTTATTATTCTGCTCTACTAAGCTTAAAGGCCCTATCTCAGACAAAACACATGTAGAAATTGCAACCTAGTTAAAATAAAACAGAGTTGAATCTGCTTTGGCTATTGAATTTATTTATTGCCTGTAGTCTTGAGAATGCAAATGACTATGGGTCACAGATCCCACTAATCCATGAGATGACCGTGCGGTCGTTGACCTTCTCCATCCCATAAAATTGAACCTTCAAATGAATCGCAAATTGTTATTTCAAATAGAAATATTGCCAAAGTGTATTTCTCTTATATCAGCAACAGCTACCGGGGAGTCATGACATCCCGCCGATTCCGGGTAGGGATTGTACCGTCCATTGTTTAGTTTGAGTCCGGGGATTAGGTAGGACTGAGCTTTTCATTACGGCTAGTGCTTAACACAAAGGATTCCCTGTTATTTTAAACAAATCCTGCCAATGTATTAACATCGTTATTCTGAAATGTTGCTACTGTTTAATTTGACACTTTTTAGGCTCCGGTAGTCAAACTAGGAACCCTTATATATTTGTTTCTCGTCTTTCCCTTCGTGTGGGGTGTCATTGGAGAGGTCTTTCAAAAATATTTCGAGTTTGTGATAACAATTTTTCGGTTAAGGGATACGTTTATGAAATAATAAGCTTTAAAGCGCTATTTTTTGTTAGAGTCAACGAAACTACAAATACTAAAAATCGGAAAAATATCCTTAATGAAAGCACACATTAGGAATTTTAAAGGAAAACTATGACAGCTAAGTAGACTTCATTGGTTCTTGAGTTACAAATGGTTTAAATGTTTATACCTACCGTAAACTTATGGTGTTGTTTAAACTGACCGGGACCTATGTCGATATATGGGAATAACAGTTTTCCAATAGCAAACTTGAGTTTATCGCGAGGTCTAATTTGTTTGTAGGCTTCGGAACCCTTCACTGAACATGGTCCGACATACTCTTGCCCGGTTTTTTTTGTATGTGTGCTTTTTACAGTTCCACTGTTGTAATGTGACAGAATGCTGTAACTTTAATATGCGCTTCCTGGCTAAGAAGACGGGCACTTTTTTTTTTTTTTTGATTGATTAATTATTTATTTACAATATACTCGTAAACTACTCGAAATAAAAGCGTCCCTTTACAATGCAAAAAGCATTAATAAAGTACCTATTAACGAAGATAATAACCTGACTTTCAACATACCCAACTACAATTTGATTTATTAAACAAATGTTCTCCTAAACAGACTATCCGTTGAACTAAAACACAAACTCGTAATTAACCGAGCAGAGAACGACAGAAACGCCTTTATTCAGTCTTAGTGGGACGACGTCCCTGACAGTTTAACAGCTTCCCACACAAAATGACATTCATAAAATCTTCCTTGAAGCTTAGGAATAAAAATGCATTTTTCATTTCATGAAATAATTTCTTATATTTTTGGAATTTGAACAGATCGCTCCGAGATTTTGAGGTTGAGAGTAAAGGATAAGGCAAAAAATAAGACATTATAAGATCCACGTATATGGGCATCATTTTAGATGCAATACAAAAAAAAACGTAGGAACCATGCATTGCAATGATAGAAGAATTATTCCATTCTGCGGAGATTGACATCTCCAGCAGTGAAGAGTAGGGTATGAAATTCCGAAATCGGTTTGTTTACAGTACCGGAACTGATTTCGTTATTACATTTTAGGAATTTGAAGAAAAAAGGAAACATAAAACAAGAGATAAATAAACGGCCATCGACATACTCGCTTACAAAAGTTTTGTTCCCAAATGTGACCCGCCCATCGTTTTTAATGGACTCTTAAAACCGTTCAAAGGGCCGAACAATTGTGATCTTTCAAGGGGCTGGATAAAGGACAAAACTTCCCTTTAATCCGACCCGCGTGAAATATACTGGGGTTGAAACGACGAGTATTATAACGAGGATGAGAATGGAGATAAATATGCCGAAAGATGTAATTGGAATATTGAAAAACTTGTATATTCTTGCTTACAAAACGCTTAATGTTTTGACCGCAGATTAAATTCATTATATTCCAACAAAGGAACATGACAATTAAAACAAAACATTTTAAAACAATTAAGCCAACAAATCTTTTCACAAGCTAAGCCATAAACGATGAAGGTCTCATTCAGCACGAAATTAAATTCACCCTAAAATTGGGCACGCATAAAGTAAAATTT
The DNA here is from genome assembly GCA_927399475.2 of Acleris emargana. Classification (NCBI taxonomy): domain Eukaryota; kingdom Metazoa; phylum Arthropoda; class Insecta; order Lepidoptera; family Tortricidae; genus Acleris; species Acleris emargana. Next base: position 17,256,562 of record OV656846.1, read on the forward strand.
ACCTCGCTCTGTTTGAAACGTCAAACCGCACGCAAAATCCGAAGTCACGGATGTAAATTATGTAGCCAACCCTAACGCGCGCGTCCGCGTCCGCCGGTGACCGACGTAAGCCACCGCCACCGCAATAGCGACCTATATCTGTGACTTAATAAAACCCATATTGGGGATCGAAACTGGATCCACTGGAGTTTTTATGGACAAGTGGGGGGCACTTTATAATTTCTTATGGTGTTCGAGAATCGTTACTAAGGGAACTCCCTTCGTTTTTATTCCGAATGTGCTTTCATGCGGCTTTGAGATTGTAAGAAATACAATTTACGAGTACGAATGTACGAAATAAGTCTAAAATATTATTACCTTATATCATATCGAATAAAATACTTCAGTCTTTAAATCACACTACTGATTGTATTAATAACCTTACAAAATTTAAATATGTTGTTTTTTTAAGGTACTCCATCTATTTACAGTGTGTATTCAAAAGATAAAGTAATAATTCATCAGTAACAAGAAGATACTAAAATAACGATCCAAAGAAAAATACCAAAGCTAGTTCTACTGAACTTTCAAACATTTCTGGTTTTATAGCCCGAAGGCAGATACTTTGAGGTTATAAAAGCCACTACTTTTTTATGAAACTTGATAGTAAAAAATAATAACACGCGTACATTAGCACGGGGACGAGCCCGTAATTTCGGCCGTATTTTGCGACCCACGCCAACTCGAGACGTTGTATGTTGTCTAATCATGAGATTACCATGTTCCGTGCGGCTTCCATACACGCCAGTTATTTAAGACCCTGTGAAATGTTATTGCTTTTCAAAAGTATTTTTTGTAAAACAACAATACATTATCGATACAAAAATAAATATCAGTAAGATAGTACATCTCCAAGCAGTGCTGATGACCAATGAGTCAACGATTCATCGAGTGAGTGAAGAATGTTGATATTGGTTCAGGTGGGTTATTATGACATAGCAACGCAGTTACGTTTACGCTAGCCGTAAAATGAGTTGCATTGCTATGTCATAATAATCCATTAGTTGTTATATGTTTTGAGAGAAAGGCCAATGTAAGTGGAGTAAAGAAATTCAAAGAAGAATCAGTGCACAGTCATTGGAAAAACCAAGAAAGATTTCCTACATACAGCACAACTGATATATAATCAGAGTAGTAGTTAGCAACAAAAACCCGGGCATGATTGTTGCAGGTGAAACTTGTTTGTGCTTGTGTAACAAATGTCACAAAGCAAACATCACGGTCTGTTGTCACAGAGCTAGAATCTACTAAATTTAGTACTGAGTTTTTCGGTGTAACCACTAAACATTCAACGCATAGGAAAGAGACGAATCACTAGAACTCAATTTAAAAAAACCAGTACCAGTAGTAACGCGTTTCGGTCAGTTTTGTCGGATGCAAATGTCAGAATTATAGAGATATAAATACATAAAAGGTTTCAGATACAAGCCAATATAATATAACTGATTGCGACATCACCTAAAACTATTATTTTCAAAGATAAAACAGAAGTAATTCTATAAAATTACATACATACAGTCATGTCTTCATTCCCAGAAAGGGGTAGCCAGAGCTACAGAACTACCAACAACTATAAAAACTTCATGTTAATTCTGTAACCACAATTTGCACTGGCTGAGATGTTTACCAGTGTATTAGTGACAGGTTGCAGGCCCATCGCCTAACAGTACTACAAGCCTTTATTCCCTTAGTCGCCTTTTACGAATTCCACGGCAAGACATGGAGTGGCACTATTCTAACCCGGCAACCACACGGCAAATTCTATAAAATTCTGGCTTTAATAATTTTCGCGTTTGTAAGGCGGCCGCGTCGTCCCTAATCTGGCGTAAGCTTACGTAAAGATTCTCTATTGTAAGGTTTAGGGGAGATTTTCTACCTTTTGTTTGATGTTGAATCCTATTTCAGGCCAAGAGATATGTTCGCGTTTGTTTATGTCACTAAGAGGTCACGATAAGTCAGATCGCCGTGAAAGGGACCTTTGCAAGTTTTGTCAAAAGCAAGATTATCTTTTGGTCCGCCCTTATCTTACGCAAGGGTTCGTCATTATGCTCTTGTATTTAAGCTGTCTTAAGTATTATGGCTATAAATTAAGATATTAATATTATATACGTTTTGTAAGCAGACCTCAATTTATTATTATTAATTATGTAATAAATGTTTTATCTACATAACTGTGTTTTAGATGATATAGTTACCATGTAATATTGATCTTGCTCTAGTTAACTTACTTTTCTAAAGATCTGAATGTCTTTGAATTAATTATTTTCAATCATCCAAAAAAGCTTATAAGCTTAGTTTCAATTTCAATATTAGTAAAGGTTTAACAACAACTATTTCGAGGAATTCTCCAAAATACTCCCAGGAGTCTTGAAACACAAGAGTTTTAAATTCCCCAAAAGTGAAATAAAACTTGGTAATACTGACAACACGGGACGTAAACCGCAACACTAAGTATGCGTTCGCGTTTTACAGCACTTGGTAATGTGGATTGTTCTCCGAGTCCGTCTTAGCACTTCTCAGTTTAGTGCTCTTGGGCACTTCTGTGGCTGATGACTTAGGAATCGAGATGAAACATTCAAGCATTTGAATTGTTGGACCGAAGTAGAAATCTTTATTGTGCCATCAAACAGCACTATGCTGTATAAAACGAGTCGTCATTTATCCGAACTGCATTGTCCTGTGGATGTAAATCTTGGTGGAACTACGCTTATTTTAGTAGAAACAGATTCTCACTTTCATTTCGATCACACACTACTTACAGAAGGACAACGATACTTTTACAAACAATAGTTGCTTTGTTTTATCTTTCCGTGCAATTTCCCGTTTAAAGAGTACGTACGCTTCAATAATGATCAATGTTCAAGTCCAGTATTGTCAATGTACGATTGCTATTTCACAAGTAAGTGAGAAAGTGATTTCAGAACAATATTTGGCTATGAACCAATGCCAATGTTTATTTTTTTAAATTGAATAAATCTGTCACATTTTATAACATACAATCCTTATGCCATCATCAAATTTATACCAGGAAACAGAAACGTCAAACCGCTCAAGTGCATTCTAAAATGGCACACCGCAAAATGGACGAATGCTCTTAAACGCAATTTGATATTCATAGCAAATGCATGTGGGCTTTCGCGTATTGAAATTTGTGTTTGCAGCGTGATATATTTTATTGATAACAATTTTTATTCCGGTCTTGCGGCTGCATTGTTTTATGTGCATCCATTTGTGATTGGAATAGAAAATGGATTCTTACGTCATTTTGCAACGAAAATTATGAATCTAAATGATTGCATGCATCAAACAAGCCAATCATTCATTGCTAACATATACATGCTTTTGGCATACGATGTTATTACACTACAGACGCAAGTGTGGTGTCAGTTTTTCTCGGCTCTATATTCACTCCATACGACGTGTAAAAGAACCCTCATCTGGCCAATTACACATAAATATATTTTCATTTATTACAAACGAGTGCGCATGGTGGGGGGGACGGAAAGGTCTTTAAAAGTTATTAAAGATATGACTGATGCCGATGGAGTAACTAACGACAGAAATAGTTTAAAAGAGAACAATAAAGATGAAGTTTTAATTAAACTTGCGATAAAACCTTTTGAAATCGCAAAGCATAAAACTTTTGTACAAGATCGAAGACTGAAGACCTACCTACAAGGGAAAATATACCGAATATTGCAATATGCATCAAAAATATGCTGTTTATTGTAAATATTGGAAACATTGAAGAGTTTCATCAGTTGTTCGAAACAATGCGGCTAGTAATTGATTGGTTTTTTAGAATTCCACGTTTTTGTATCCCGATATTTGTTCAAGTGAAGCAACTTATTTAACGAAGCGGTTTATTATACAGAATTCAATTGAAATACCTATTGAACTTCCTATTATTAGTTTTACGAACTGAAACCTAAGCAAAATGTTATAAAATACACAAGGAAACAAATGAATTACCTAAAGATAGCAGTAAGTATCTAGCGAAAACGATAAAACCAACACGGCAAAGTCTTTAACTGCCAAGATAAGAACGCTTTCATCGCACTCTCCTTACAAGTTCCATTAACTTTGGCAAAGCAGCGGCGGCGCTAAACTATGCACGTATCGTATGTGCATCTCTTTTCAACGCTGCCCACCTCGCGCTAGTTAACATTCAGCCTACATAAAGGAATGAAAAAACGTCCGTTCAAAGCGACTGGTTCACCAACACTCGAGATTCCATCTTTAGAGGGGCGCGAATTCGATCTCTTCGCTCTTCTCAGCCTTTGAATGTTTATGTTTTTACAACTGGCTTTGCACACATCACTGAACGCATATAATTTAGCTTTGTGAAAGGCAGTATTATTTTTTGATCCATGAATGAATCACAAAGACGATCAACATGAACAACAAATATTACATTCGTGATGTCTTTGAACGTGACTGTGTTTTTACTTCTTCAATCCTAGTTTTCGTGCAATTCCAAGAATCGCCTTCAACCTGGAACATTCCGTATTACCAATACAAAGGTCTGCTGCGTTCGGATTATTCAGTAACCCTATCGTCGTCCATTAGTTAGTGGCAGGTTAATAAGGTTCTTTGTTGGGGGCTCTTGACGCTTTCACAATTTCGCCTTGAATACAGCTTATCTCCGGGGCTTGTTTGCTTACACCCTCAGTAAAAGACCTAGTATCCTGCGCTGCGCCAATTTTTCTAGCGTTAGAAATTATGAACACAAGACAGCGTATGCGGCCTTTGATGAGGAGATTCGTTGTTCCGTGCTGTTATTGTTTCCGTTGGGGCCAGTTTATATCAATAAGAGTGTAAAAACTCGATCACTGACCTTACAAAGGCCCAATAATAAGTTACGGAGGGGATTTTGTCGCTCAAAATCCGACGATTGAGCCGCTCAATAGCTGGTTTCGAAGCGAAATGGAAAATTAATGGCACGGAAGTAAATTTCTTTGGATAAACGCGAGACAATAGAAGACGGTCCTTTATAGGTTTCAGTCGAGTGAAACTATATTTTGGTATGATATTACTTCATATGTACTCATACAATCATGGACACGGCAGTCATATTTTTTATTAGATAAAGTTAACAGACAGATATTGAGTAGGTATTTCTTTTTTTTTAATTTACCAGAAAATGTAACCTTAAGTTATTTATTAAGTAACATATTCGATTTTTCCAATCAAAGCCGCTATTATTTAAATAAACCATACATAAACTGTCAGTTTGGTAAATCTTCACTAAGAAAGTAAAACGGATTTCGAAACTACAAGAACACAACATCACTGTCAACTGGACACTAATGAGCCTAATAATTAGGCTCAAATTATTGTAAGGTGTCCAGATTAACAATGGGTCAGTTAACTCTGTTGCTGATGATACAATAGTAACATACAATTTAACGTCGGTGCTATTACAAGCTAGTTCATAAAAAATGCACATATTTTTTTAAATCACAATACAAATTTCAAGAACAAGGAGATTAAGAGGTCGTTCTGCAAAAAAATATAATAAATAAAAATAAACGCGACAATCAATGGCTTCTTAGTAAAACTACAGGGGGCTACTAAAATAGGTCCCACAAATCCATTTGCCAACCGTTCAATTTTTCGTTGAACCAGTGATTGCATTACCAAACAGCGCTCCGACAATGGATCCTATTGCACTCACGTGGGCCTAGCGGGTAGCACGTTATTAAACTTAAATAACACTGCTCGCCCATGCAGAAACTCCTATTACTGAGGATAGGAAGAAAATCCCTTATCAGAAACGATTATTGGGTCGGGATTAATATCTATCGGGGCTGGATGGGATTTTTAACGGGAAATACTTCTTTTGCGTCGACTTTTATTTTCTTTTTGCTCCTAGTTTGATGAGAAACGTAAGATACCTCCCGTGTTTCGTAGAATAAATGCTCTTGACGTATTTCATATTAATATTTACCGTAAATTATTGCAACTTGAGTAAATACTAGATCTAGATCTAGGGTAACGAAAGGGATCGTAATAAAGAAGTAATAAAAAAAGGTTATGGAGCAGTAAATTTTGAAAAGCCTATCGGAATGGTTCGTCTAAAAAGACAATATGCCTATAAACAGTAAACATATCTTATTTATCTGTAAAATCAATGAACTACTTTAAACAGCCCAAGGCAGCGAAATTCTACAGGATGATTTTGTAATAAACCAATTCATTATCATAACGGAAGCTTAAAATCAACAAAATGATGCTACAAATATTTGATATGGAATTTTGCTATCCGAAATAACAATAACAGTTATCTGGAAGAGGCCCGGAATTATCGTTCATTCATATTCATGAGATGTGAATGACGGGCTCCAGGCGCTTCTGTGATACACAGACGGGGAGTGTTAAACCAGAATGACGAGAAGAATAAACTTAGACTTTAAAACAAACAGTTTTTTAGGAATTGCAATCCTGGGAGAATGCATTAATAAAAAAAAACGAACGGATTTGTTCGTTTGGTAAAATAACTTTTCATATTTGTCCCAATTTTCTAATTACATACATACATACATACACCTTCACGCCTGTAATCCCAGAGCGGGGTAGGCAGAGCCGCAGAATTACCTACAACTTCATAAAGTTGTTGATAATTCAGCAACCACACTTTGCACAAACAGGCCAAGATGTTTTTCTAATTATTAAAATTAAAATCACACACATATTAAAAATTAACGATGAAAATTTGATGGTGTCTGTCTAATTACGCAAAAACAGGAGTGTGAAAAATATTGTGTCATCTATTTACACATCATCATCTTATCTTACTTGTACACCATTACAAATTAAAGTTATAAATATTACAAGTAAATTACCGCCTCCAATGTATCATTCATCATCCATACCTAAGCTATACTTATAAATCACATCTTTTTCTGAGAGCGGTAAAATTCAACGTCAAAGATGTTTACTGTAACTTGACGGAGATATATTAGCATTTAGATTATGAGCACGCAGCGAGACTTGAGACATATGGCGTCATGAGGCTATCAGTATTGACGGGGTCTTAAGCTATCGGGAAATGCAAAGGTTTTTTTTTTGCATGTGTTGAAGAGATTAAAACGGTTTTACAGACAGGCATTTCACTGAGCAGCCTGTATATTTTGGAGTTACAATTTTTTATTAATCTATATATTTCTCGTGCGTGGCACTTAACTTTTTGAACGCCGTACGTCAAATACAAAATGCGTCAATCACACGCCAAACATGTTTGCTATGCTACGCAAATTACAACTTAATCCATACGAAACAAAATATCTTTTAATCTCTAACTTGTGTCGGCTGTGGCGTCAGTGGCACGACTTTCAGTTGTATGTATGTATGTATGTAAACTCTTTATTGTACAAACAGAAAATAATAAATCAAAAATAAACAGAAACAAAAAAGGTATGTACAAAGGCGAACTTATCCCTATAAGGGATCTCTTCCAGTTAACCTTTGAGCGATTGAGAGAAATATAAAAACAACGGATGGCTAAACGTACAACGTATTAAAGATACAGAAGATTAAAATAATAATAGCAAATAAATATGTAGGTATAATAAATATATATATTAAATAGGATAAATAAATAAATATATATACATTGTATGTATATAAATATATATATACACCGTGTTTTTATTGATTTACGATAACTTCGGCATATTACTAGGTACATCCATAGAAACTAAGTGGTAGATTCTTTTTTTTTATATTGCAAAAAAAAAAAAAAAACCTCTATGGAGCAAAGTAACTAAATGACCTTAGCTCCATAGATATTTTTTTTTTTTTTTGCAATATAAAAAAAAAGAATCTACCACTTAGTTTCTATGGATGTACCTAGTAATATGCCGAAGTTATCGTAAATCAATAAAAACACGGTGTATATATATATATACATATATAAATAATTTTTATAAGTATGAAAGGAAGAAAAGACATACAGTCTTAGATCAGGAACAAGAGTCAAGCCAGTACCTCTTCAGCCTAGATCTAAGTGAGGCAACAGATTGTGATTGCCTGATATCAGTTGGAAGGCTATTCCATAAACGAACAGAATGTACCGAGAAGGATTTAGAGTAAGATTTGGATTTGCTAGCAGGAAAAGCCAGGAGTAGGTTGGCACTCGAGCGTAAGCGGTTCCGGGACCCGGTAGCCAAGAAAGAGAACCGTTCGACAAGGTAAGGAGGGGATTGAGGATTGAAAAGGATATTAAATAGCAACGACAGGACATGAACATTCCTACGCGATCTAATGGGCAACCATTTAAGCTGAGTGCGGAAATCAGACACATGGTCAAATTTCCGCAAGCCAAATATGTACCAGAGCCGACTGTGGCGTTCAAAAGGTTAAGAACGTGCTTGCGAGGTGTTGTCATAAACATGCGCAATACAAAGTAATTAAACAACACACCAAATGAAAATGGAAGCCATGTACCTAAGTGAAAAAAAAAGTTAAAACAAGCTTCCAATAACCTTCTTTGCTAAATGAGCTCTAGCCCCAAAGGAATATATCGAATAACCAATCATGTTAGAGCTGGTTTTTAATGGCATAACGAAATCAAGTAACGGTAGCTGCAGTAGAGGCAGAACAAAAAGAAAATGGCGTGACGATTTGGCTAAATTGGACCCAGACTGGAAAGGATTAGCCAGAACAAGATATGACTATAGAATTGGGCTTTGCCCAGAAGTGGGACACTAAATAGGCAATATAATATAGGCAGATAGAGAAAGAAAGCAAACAACAAACGTGACAGTTGCAATGTGTGTTCGTACGCGTAAAATTCGTCTCCTCGATTTTCTAACTCACTTATCGATGCTTTTCCTCTTTACTAGAGGTCCCTTCCAGCGTTTGTAAGTGTGTAATGGAGATAATAACTATTTCATAGTACAATTGGGATTGTTCATATGTTTTTAATTACTCTGATTTGCAAACCATTTCGAGGAATAGGGTTTTAAAGCCGTTCCGCATTATTACATTTTTGAAGTATTTATCTATTTCGGACATTTCGACAAAAGTATATTTGATCTTTGTTATCAATTCAGTTGAAGAGTTTTATATGTATAGAGGTGCTAAGATAAACAGAGTCCGCGGCGCGTATGAATCGCAGTGCCACGAGAATTTGCATTCCCATCGATCCTCAGTCCGAGCCCGATCGCTCCACAATATGACAGGTTCGTTCCGAGTTATCCCCTTGTGCATGTTAAAATGTAAATGAAGGCCAGTGGCAGGATTTTTTTCTCTCTTCGAATCGTTCCGACAGCCGTAATCGAGATAGACGGGTATAGTCACGTCTCTAATATATTTTTTAGGGCGTCGTAAAGACATTGAATGCGAAATCTTTTTTACTTATTCCAACATGTGCTGACATAAACCAATTTCAAACGGGTGTAAAATTTGTGCCTGTTGAAATTCAGACTTGTATAAAGGGATTAATGTCTAAAGCGTATTGTACGTTTTTGTTTTTTTTTACAAATTCAGTAGCTTTATCTTGTCTAGGGGACACCGTTGATGTAGGAAAACATATCAATCTTATGTGGTCGTCTTGCATCGTCTTATATACTTACACCTAGGTTCTTTTTATTTTTCCTTTCCTCCTTCTATCTCTCTCGCAAGATTTTGGTGTGTTTTCCTGCTGAAACTACGCAGGTTATTTGATATATTTTTTAATTTAATATTGATCGATTTATATAATGCTAGACTAAGTATACCATTGTAACATTAAATATATTTAAAAAATGACTGACTGCCGAGTTTCTTTCTTTCGCTGGTAGATTCTTGACGTGTACAAGTGCCCGTGCGGCCTACTTACTGAATAAATGTCTTTTTCTCAAACATGCAATGAAATGTTGGCGTTATGTTAGTTATTTTAGGCTTCAAAGTATCACGTTCTGGGCGGAGCAACTCGAGAGAGCTGTAAAGGAATATCATACAAAATTGAAGGCCTAGGCGGGGAAGTTTTTTTTTTTAAATTTTATGTTTACATGGCGGCTGTGTTCATGAACAGCCTAATAGCTAAATTATTGTTTTCATTGCATATGTTTGAGAAAAGCACTACACATACCTCGCCGTGAAAAGGGGTTGCCGGCCGAGTTATACACCGTGTTTTTTTTGATTTACGATAACTTCGGCTTATTACTAGGTACATCCATAGAAACTAATTGATAGATTAGATTTTTAAATATTGCAAAAAAAAAACTGTTTAGAACAAAGTAATTAAATGTTGTATCTTTGGTCATTCTAAAAGGGCGTTTAGAGTTAACTCATAGACCTCATAGTCAGTGTCAAATAGGTACGTCAATGTTGGCGTGACATATACAGATAGTTAAGAGCCTTTTAGACCAGTTCAATGTGATTAACTATTTAAATTTAAAAAATAAATATCTTTAAAACCGTTGCAGTGATCATTTGTCTATCTTCGGGAAATTAACTTTATTTGACCTAAAAAACGTTCCCTTAAAGTTATCGTAAATAATAAAAAACACGGTGTATAGACGGCCGAGCGAAGCGAGGCCGGATAGTTACGAGGCTGGCAACCCCTACTTCCCGGCCTCTGTAGTAATGTACTATATATTTATCTTTATTAGGGTTTTTCTTGTGCAGGACGTTGTAAGGGCTTGTAAAAAGCGTAATTTGGAGGCTGGCTGGCATTGTTGTATCATTTGGTTCATTAATTGCCTCCATAAGTTCGACGGCGGTCGTTTTATCGCCGCCGCAGCCGCGCCCGCTGCCGCTCGCTTATGCAAATGATAAGCGCCGCGTGTCCCTAATGTCGGCATTATAACAATTTAAGAAGTAAAACAACAATAAGTATTCCTAATATTACGCGGCCGTAATCTCGCGCAGGATGTACGTCCGCAACTAAAAAATTAAGCTTCGGATCCAGCCTATTACCATATTGAGATTAAATTGCAAGTCGTTATTTCCAATAACATAACAAAAAGCAAGCTCTTAAAACCCGACTGTTGCTAACTTTGAATCGTTGAAATGAAAAACTACGAAAGAAAGCTAAAGATGATTTTTAAATACTTATTCAACGGTCTTACCCGACTTTTTTTTTCTTTTTTTAAATATGGCGTCTGGTTGCCGCCATATTGATTTTTATTGCTGTCATATATTTAGTGACACTCATAAGATTAAGGCAAATCGATTGACATAAAAATTTAGTTTCCAAAGCGCCACAAAGGAACAAACATTATACATCGTCCCCGTAGAGCGAAAAATCACTAAGTCGTATTTAGCTGATTTGAGATACGGAGGTTCAAAGTCATGAAATAAAAAAAAAAACCTAACGTTTCTTTGGGATGACATATAATTATCTTGTTATAGTCTCATCGCAAGGATATTAATGTTTCGGTATAAGCTCCAACTGCCAAATCGAAGCAAGTAGCTTATTTTGCAAGTGATAAGCGATAATTACTATTATCTTTTAAATTATGGACCTGAATCTCAGTTAGTGATTTTTAGACTAGAGTTAGTGAATTGTCAGTCATTTTTAAAGTATTAATTAAGAAAATAAAATGTTCGAAAGTTCACTAAAAATACTTAGTTAATTTTCGATTTCATATTTTGTAACAAGCTTTGCAATTGTCAGGTAACTAAGTTGTTTTAGTGAATTTGGGAATAAAATTGTGCTCGGTCAGAAGCATAACTGAATAAGGCAAAAATAACTAAAATGACTTAAGTAACCACTTTGGCCGATTTTATTTTGGTATACATTCATTAAGTAATTCAATTAATTTTAACTTCAATTCATGCGCATAAACAAAAAAGTAATGAATTTACCAACTTTCTAAAATTGGATCCATGACTGCTTTTCAAATAGCAATAAGACTGAAAATTGCAGAAAAAAATGCAATATCGGTGGCATTAAAAACTCGATTTCGACATTTTGGAACTTGGTGACTTTTCGCTCTACGGGGACGATATATAGGTTGATAAACACTTAACCCTCCTTCAGCAGTCGGGTAAAAATCAGAAGCAGTCACGTTAACTTCGAGTTAAAAACCGCTCACTTCTCATTTTGATAAAGCAGTGCTACATTTAATTATGCGAAGGGTAGGTTCAGGACGCGGTGCGATTTTTGGTTGGAGTTTTATGTTAATTTGCGCCCAACGCTCCTCTATGCTAATGACTGAATATGAGAGGCGTATTCATACGGAACTACTGTTCAACCCCTCCAGGCGGCACGCGTCAACATAAGTACAATTACAGTAAGGACCAAAGAGGAATGTTAATTCGGAAAAACACCGCAGAACCTCGATTGAGTAAAATCAACAACCTTGAACAAATTTACATAATAATCATGGTTTATGTAAAGGGGGTTTATGATTGGATTGTAAAACTAATAAAGACAAAATACGGCAAAAAAGGCATTGGGTAAGTTTGTATGAAAAAATTGACATATTTTTTTTCAGCGGCCGCGATTGATTTTAGCATAGTTATTTAGAGGACCTCAAGGAAATATTAAAGATTTAAGTATTCAGTTTTTGGTACTAAAAGTACGCCCAGGTATGAATATTTAAATATCTCGGTGCCGATGCACTTAAGAGTATTACATAAAATAACAAAATAGGTTTATTTTGTATAATTCTATCATAATTGACCACTTTTACGAATGGCCGCTCATCTTGAAAATGTATGACTTGTACAAATGACAACACTTTTACCCAAACCCTTTTGTGTAAATTTGGGCACTTAATAATAACAATAGACTTAGTAGGTACAGTAATGACACGGTACAAACTTGACTAGCTGTCCAGTGACCCAGTTATTTCTGATAACAATAACATACGTAAAGCAATAAGTAAAATAAAAATACGATTGTAAAGGCGTCTACAAATTGTACCTTCAATTATAGTCATTATTGTTATTGATGTAATAATTAATGCCGTAGCGTCGTTGACCCATTTTTACATATTTCATTACCACTTAGAGCTAGAGTTCCTTATGATTAAATGTTATTTCACGGTGAAATCTCATTCGTCAACTTCGACAGTGTAATCGATACTAATTCATTTCAGAATGGACATTGCGTTTAATGATTCGTTTTCAAATAAGCACATTTTAAAAACAATTTATTTACAATTCAATCGCATTTACGTTAAAGAAACGGTCAAGTACGAACCAGCACCTAGCACGGAGGGTACCATATCACACAATAAGAACGCTAATTAAATGATAAAGAATACGATATATAGTATTATTTATATTAATAACTTGATATATTAATAAATTAATAACTTGAAGACTATAACATTGTAACAGTGTTACAATGTTATAGTCTTCACAGACTATAATATTGGAACATAAAGAGTTAAATTACAGTATTAAATAGCATAATAAAAAATACAGTAAACCGACTAGGTATTACTCTATATTGATATGCTTTATTATACTATTTAATACTGTAATTTAGCTCTTTAAATCAATTAATTATAAAATCATTTTCATGCCATGACTTTCTTGACAGACGAGATCATTACAGTTAATTTCGAAACACCACGAACGGTTCCAAAGCCCTTTACCTGTAGGACTGCAGGCCTTTATTTGGTATTTAGTCATAGCTTTTCTTTAGAATCGGTAAAAGTGAGTGAATTGTATTTTTGTTTAGAATGGCTCATCAAGTTCTAGTTTTGAGTAATCACCCTGTATCTAAGTTAACGAATGAGAGTCCTTGCTAAAACTGGTGCAAACTTACCAGATGCGTCCACTCGGCAGTTGAGAAAGAGCAGGCAGGCGAACAGCAGAGCGGCGGTGCGGTGGAGCGGGGAGCGCCGCTCTCGCATCTTACCGGCGCCGAGCCGCGCCTGCGCCAAGGACCACGTGACAACGCACCGCGCGCCCCGCACCCACCATCACCGCGCGGCGTGCGCGCGCGCGGCCATAAAGTAGGGGGGACCCACGGCGCAACTTTACTTACGATACACCCTATAGACTACACACATCACAACCGAGTTTTGCCACTTAAATTATTTATCCTAAGATCGATTTTATCACAAAAATACGACAACCGCTTCGATGATTAAAAATTTCGAAATTTTAATTATTATTAAGCTATTTGTATAAGATTTTTGAATAACACGTAGACGTTTTTTTTATTTATACTTATATTTACAACGATTTAACACGAGTTATTCGTTCTAATTTGTTTCTAAGCGAATAGTTAGCTAAGCAAGGGTTTCACTGCGCGAGATCATATTTGGAAGCACAGTTTGGTTGAAGCAGCGGTGGAATTTCAACCATATTCCATCGTTGTTAGCACTGTTTAGTTCTTCTCAACTGGAACCGCGTTGGGAAACACTGCACTGGCACGTTCGTTTCAATTTACAATACACGGTGAAACTCTTCTCAATCAAACACATTTTTGTTATTTGGAGCCAGAATCATGGACGCCGGTTTCCTCCCTTCACACCTGCAAACAGAGAACCGACCGTTAAGCGTCAGCCGAGCGGGCCAACAAATAACGTTTCGACGCTCAGGGAATTGGAATGCGCTTTCTGAATAACGAAAAATAAAACGCGTTGCAATAATCGTCTTTCCGTAAAATCTTAACTGCAAAAGGAACCCTAAAAGTCGTGCTGATATATTTAACGTTAGCCGCGGACGTGATCCGACTCGCCAGATCCCGATTGCACATGAAATTCAATTCTCAATAGAATAAAGAGCAACCCTGTATATGCTCAGTGGTCAGAACGACCAACATCCAATTAAGACCGACAATTCCGAACTAACATGTTACGTACTTGCTAGTTTCTAATTTATATTGGTCTGAAACAGTACGTCGAAATTATAGAGCACGGACGGAGTTCTAAATTAATAAGACTAAGTAAGATATGCCAGAACGGGACCACGAGATCTTCAGAGAAATGATATTGCGGAGTCGAATTGTAGCTTTTAATAAAGGGAGTGTATTTCGTTTGCGGCCGGCTTTAGTCCACAATTTCATTAAGTCTGATAAATAAAGCTCAGACACAGGGTGTTCTATTTAAACATCGGGACGATAAATTATTAGAGTACAAAGGCCATTTTGCCACCTAAATTCAAAGTTCAAGCCATCAGTTGCCAGAGTGAGATAGCTCGTCTCGAACTAAATATTCAATGATAGGATAGAGAGCGTCTGGAACAGTTTGCGCAACTTATAACTTCAATAAGAACGGACCAGGTGTGACCGGCGATGCCTCGAATAAAGCTATTTGCATAGAACCTAGTTGAATTGGTTTGGGTAATATAACTTAGTTATAGTAGCTGCACGTCAAGTTGAACCGCCGCCCTATTCAGCTGCCGATGTGTTCAATAGCGGAGCCATTTTACGACGTTTCATTCCTAATTAAGTTTCGACAGGCTTTGTTATTACTGCAGTAAGTGCACTTACATGGGTTGGACAGTTTCAGTAACCGTGATTAATAAACGACATATGACTTGAAAGTTTACAATATTAACTATCTTGTAAGTTAACTAGACTAACGCTTAGTAAAACATTTAGTCCAGTCTTTTTTTCAATACTTTTTATGTGCGAAATAAATATTTAAAAAACCTTAAGGTATAACATTTAAGATATAATAAAAAGGGTTACACATCTCAGTTTGAAAAGGCTTCATACGTTAAGAATACCGTTAAAAAAATAGGAGGCTAAATTACTAGAAGCAGTACCTATTTTAAGATATTTTGGATAGATAAAATAAACTTCAGTTCTTAAACTTATTTTTTTTAAATTCAAATAACGTTCCAAGGGTTTTCAATCAAAGTATCCAGTTAAAGGTTTTTGTTACGCGCTGTCTTTCCTTTTGTTTTTTTAGAATAAGTTTAAAAAGTCAATTTAAATTAATTAGGAACGTATAGGCATTTTTAACACAGTCTAATTTAAATTATAAAAAAACAAAACTGATTATTCGCAAAATAAACAAAGAAATGCTCCGTAAAGCCATATTCCCGTACTAAAACAATGGAACACATTTACCAGAATTAATTGGCAAAACGAATGCTTAAAATACAAGGACACAAGGACACATTCACACGTCATAAACCTTAATACGATAGATACAGGATTCACAATATTTCAATTCAGATTTTAAAATTATTTTGCGGGTGAAAACAAATGTTGCCAGGCTGTCACCACGTCAGCTAATCCGTAGCTTTGGTGTTGCCAGTTGAAAATACCCTTAAATGTCATATCAACGCGCGTCATTTTCGTAACAACCTAATGCGGGGATTTTGATGTTCTGTCTTTTTCGCGCAGCAGTGAGTTTGTAGGTGTGAAAGAGCGCCCTATCTAATCACCGGTTTCGGTAAGCTATTTGGATTAGTTTACATGACACCTAGGTATTCCGTAAGCGTAATGGATTAATTGCTGTTTTTAGTGCGGTAAAGCCACTCAAGTCTTAGATAATTATATTCAGCCTCGTTAAGCATCTCTAATTGGAATTTGTATGATTTTTTGACCAACTTGTGGGTCAAAGGCGTCATTTATAAAACATTTTCTTCTTAAACATTCGCGTTTGCTAACCACGAATTAAAACTTTCAATAATAATTCACATTAAAGGTTCTGACCTTTAATGTGTGAGGGGTTGAAAGAAGAAAATTTAATTTAAAACACAATGGAGCATTACAGTATTACCGACGCCAGACGCTGACCTATAAACTTTCTAGTTTGAAATCTAGACATCGAAACATAATTTGTAACAAGAAACACGAATACTTATTGCTTATTAAGCTCAAATTTGCCGTGTGGCTGCCGGCTTAGTATTGTGCCACTCCATGTCTTCCCGTGGAAGTCGAAAGAGGCGACTAAGGGAATAAAGGCTTGTATTACTGTTAGGCGATGGGCTTGCTACCTGTCACTAATATACACTGTTATACATCTTAGCCTTATTGTGCAAATTGTGATTACAGAGTTATCAACAAGTTTTTAGAGTTGTTGGTAATTCTGTAGCTCTGCCTACCCCACTCTGGGAATGAAGGCGTGAAGGTATGTATGTATGTATTAAGCTCTAATTATTACCCAGAAAAGTTCATTGTCGAAAAGCAAACGAGCATCGCTGTTTGCAATCCCGTCACACAACACCCTATATACATATACAGCGGGTGCCAAAAATCGCAAAACCGCGCTTTTTCCCGCGGAAACACGCGCCGCCATGATTTGATGACGCTGCGTAATCTGACTGCAGAATGTACGCTTGATTTACGAACATCGCCATTTAACAAGGGCTGCTAACTAGGACGAACATTCCAACGCGAAATCTTGATTAAGTTCTCAAAGAATACCGCGACATTTTAATTATGTAAAATTGTATTGCATTCAGAAAAAAATGATTTATTCCTCGATTAAACTTCATAGAAAATGCTACTTAAAGTGCATTTTGTATCCGACTCCATAAACGGCCATGTGGTCTTACTTTTTAAGGCTTAGGCATAAAACATGAACTCGAAAAGCTCTATGATGTGTATATTTACAACTGCCAACCCTGTATTTAGTTCAGCAGAACGGCAACGCGTTTTGGGACGGCCGTGTCAGCGGTTTGCTCTATGCTGTATACTGTGTACTGAATTTATGACTTACTACGTTTTACTCCGCAGCTTCATTTGAAGTTATTTGTTGGAAATAATTTAAAAATAAAAGTAAATTGAAACCAAAACCAATTTTTCCAACCGGTTCAAAGGATTAACCGAGACACTTTGTAAGAAAGATGTTATGATATGAGTGACCAAAATCAAAATGGTTAAAAGATAATAATACAGTGTGATCTAGTTTTCAAAGGCTTTCGGGGGTCAGTTGCCAGTTAGTCTGACGAGTTTTGGCAAATTGTTAAAAAGGTAGAGCGAGAATAAAGAGCATCTCATCAGTAGGAAGGGCATATGAACACATAGAAAAAGTATAAACGTCAAAATAATGCCCATATCTCGACAATGCACATATTATTCAAAAATAGCTGCATTCAAATTTACCTACAATCAACAGCGTCTAAATCGGGATAATGCAAAAACGAACTGCAGTACGACTGCCAATTTCAATTTGAATCCTAAAAATAGCCCGCTGAATATTCATCCATTCCGTCGACCACAAGGTTGAATAATTGAAGGCAGTTTACACATTAGTAGGGGAGTTAATTAGGTGCGGAACACGATGGAGAAATCATTCCCGTGTTTTACGGGCGTCATTAGCCCAAATTAGATGCTGTGTGTACCGCCGGTGTGGAATAATATAACAATTGAGTAAGTGATCGTCGGTTTATGATGATGCGCTCATTACAGCGGAGTAGGAAGGCTGTCATACTATATATATTGGTTTTTAGTAGATTCGGTCGCTTCACTGCCAGCGAGTCTTACATAACCATCGCAGCTCCCACCGGACCTGGATGGTATGCGCAAAACCATTTCCCCAGCATTCAAAAGGTTCTGTCTACATTTTGTATTTTTAATCAACCTGTACATTTTTCATTTTTAATTGGTAGTGAGCCTGCCTACGAAGCGAGCGGTCCTGGGTTCAAATCCCGGTAAGGGCAGATATTTGTGTGATGAGCGCGAATATTTGTTCCTGAGTCATGGATGTTTTCTATGTATTTAAGTATATATTTCTCTATACAGTGTGTAAATGGTATACGGGCGTTCCTTTTAACTATGGTTAGTATAACCCCTACTAAGCACATTTAGGCAGCTTTTGTTAAAATTAAATGTAAAAAAAATAACCATACAAAATAATTTAACTCGCAATGTATAACAAAATATGCTTAATTAAACACGCAAGTAAACATTACGTACTCACCTGACAGATGGACTTCGATGTACATTGCGGGTCGATAGTATGTTCAAAAATTAATTACGGTGTATACGTTAGCGTAATCAAAATAATTATTTCTGTTAATGATTAGTAGAGTCTTAACTATGTCCAGTTTTAATTAACGCCCGTATACCATTTACACACTGTATAAGTATTTATATCGTTGTCTAGTACCCATAGTACAAGCCTAGAGCTTAGTTTGGGGCTAGGTCAATTGGTGTGACATTGTCCCCAGATATTTATTTATTTATACTAGAAAAATAAAAAACAGTTGACGGGTAAAACCTAGGAAAGTCACTGTTCGTTTCTTAAGCAATCTCCAAACGGTTAACTCAAATTAGAAACCAGTGTATAAGTAGTATGTTTCATTTTCAAAACTATTTTTCAGTTACCAAATAAGCTTCGTTTGGATTTTTACTTCTAAACCAAAATCGCCTATAATTTTAATGGCCGGCCCAACGACCCACAGAAAGACTCTAAGCATCGCAGGGATTATAAGATATTCACAATAAAATTTAACAGGCCGATATAAAACTTTAGCGTTTTCCGATATCTGTGAATACAATCGCATATGCGCATACGCTAATGTTAATGCATCGTTATTATATACTCATAAAACTTTATAACTAAATAGCGTGGCGTGACAGTTTCGCCATTTTGATTCCGCATGCGTTTTTATACGTCACGTATTAAGTACGCAATTAACTGTTTTAAGGTTTAAAAAGTCGAAAATAACGAAATTCACTTATTTGTTATGCAGTGTCCCCGGTGTCCCCTTCTTCCAGAGCGGATATCTCTTAAACGGCCCAACCAATTTTCATAAAACCTAGCTAAGAACCACCGCTAGAAAACCTGCTTTCAATTAAAAAAAGCCACATCCATATCGGTTCACCCGTTTAAGATCTACGATGCCACAAACAGACATACGTACACACACAGACATAGTGGTCAAACTTATAACACCCCTCTTTCTGCGTCGCGGGTTAAGAAGACATTCATATTCTTTACTGCAGCTAAATCGTCAACGCAAAACATACTGAAGCTAATTTCCACATCTGTATTCGCGACACTCATCGCGGTATTTTCAATTTCCCGCCACAGAGCGCTTCGTTCGAACAACAATATTCCAAATTTAAATAAAATCTCCAAAGATCTAGCACTAATTCAATCGACCCCTAAATATCTCCGTCCCGCTCACTCGTTAGCGCAAATCGAATCAATTGATGCATTAATTTCCTGTCAACAAACGAACGGTTTAAACGTTACGATAAATAAAAACTGGATTTGCAATAACAAGCGATCTGTATGAAAATTCAATATCCGCTGTAGCCGGAGAAATGCAGCTACTATGCAAAATGAATTGTTATATTTATAGCGATTCGTTTCGGTCGGAGGAAATTTCTTAATCATTTAGCTTTTACACTGTATTTATTTTCACCAAGCAAAGGGCTTTATCTGCTTCAGCCGGTTTTGTTTGAGGCCAGTGTTTTTAAATTTGTCACGTCCTGTCATCGCTGTGGCTTTTTTGCACGAACCCGTTGGTTCCGCTGTGCGCTCATTTTGTATAAAATAATACAAATAAAATTGTAAATCTTTGGACTTTGATTTCTGCTAATCTAAACCAACTTTGGGCACACCAAGCTCACGAACCTGATGTACACAGCTATGGATTATTGTCAAACTTAGGAACATCTGACGTCTTGTTTACAAGTTATGCGTTGCAAGTTAACAAGCCCGTCGGTTTCACACTCATTTAGCATCAAGACGTTTGCATGAGAATGAGACACCTCTCATTACAATGACAAAGATCTACCGTCTCCAGACTTAATTAATCATTGTGTTTACTGATTAACATTCCGGGCTGTGTAGTTACCGAATTAACATCGTGATGGAATAGTTAAATTACAGCACAAGTTGTGGAAGTTGTGAACAATAAACAGCAGGATCTATCGCGGGTAATGGAAGCAAAGAAAAACACGAACAACAAACTAGTTATTCGATTGTGCGGGAACCATAACTGAGTGGCTATGAAGACCGACACCTGAATAACTTTGACCTGAGTGCTTAATGGAAGAAGGATATAGGTACCCAATGAAGAGCAAGCAAATGCATCTCGAACAAACATTATTGGTTTCGACGTTTCGCTCAAGTTCCAGTTCGCCTCCGAAGTTTTTTGTACGTACTATGACCCATAGACATATATGATTATGATAGTTCATTACGAACTATTTCCAGCCCGGAAACATTCAGAACTTTTTCAAATACAGTCGCTACTTTTTTCGGTTTGCGGGTGGTCCGTCCCGATCGCTACCACTATATTATCCATTAACCCACGGGGATTTGGGGATAAGACAGCCGGTGAAATTACTAGCATAGAGGAATTCCATCTTAGTCCTCAGGGTTGGCAACGCATTTGCAGTCTTGTGAATGCGAATGTCTATGGGTCACAGTTTCCACTTAACATCAGGTGGCCTGTGTGTTCGTTTGCTTTCTCTTTGCCATAAAAAACCTACTAAAAATAGTCAAAAGACATTACGTATCCCAAAATCAATCACAATCTGGCACATATTAACAGCATGTAAAGAAATCAAGGGTATTTATTATATACATACATACATACATACCTTCACGCCTGTAATCCCAGAGAGTGGGGTAGGCAGAGCTACAGAATTAAAACTTCAAAAAGTTGTTGACAATTCAGTAACCACAATTTGCACAAATAGGCTAAGATGTTTACCAGCGTATTAGTGACAGGTTCCAAGCCCATCGCCTAACAGTACTACAAGCCTATATTACCTTAGTCGCCTCTTACGACATCCACGGGAAGACATGGAGTGGCACTATTCTAACCCGGCAACCACAAGGGGCACGGGGTATTTATTATATTTTTAGTAAATATTCGTATCTTACAACAAGCGGAATACAAGGACACTACTGCAGAAACGCGTGCACCACGACGCTAATAAAAAAAACTTTCGTACCAGATTCGATACCGCATCATGTGACCAATTTTGACATAAAAATATTAGAACAGCCAGAGTATTAGATCGTAACGCTCGTTTATGTGCCTTTCTATTGGCTGAATGGGAACGGAGCCTCGTTATACGCGCCGTAAAGGTGGCAGATGGGCAGTAAAGAAATTGCGGCAAGTAGCGCGGAAAGTTCTTGAAAAATAATAATCTGTGTTATTTACGGCTTGGAAAAATCAGGGAAAGATCGCTTTTAGAAGTTTTCATCTATTTTCAGCTTGATTGATAACTAATAAATTCAAGTGATTTATTAAATTAATTTAGCTTATCCTCCCACGATGTTTCGTTGTGGAAACCTACGTACTTACTTGCCCCTAGTTCGGTACTGATTTATTACTTAATAATACAATTAATCGTGAACGAGAAAATATGGCCTAGAAAGAATATTAAAAATATGTTATTTTATTACATTTGTATGGAAATAATCCCAGGATATGGTAAAATATTGGGAAAAAGCCCAATGGTTCATTATTCCCCTTAAAGTAGACAAAAAACGGTCAATCAAAGTGAGACCGCTAAGCGAATGTATTTACTTACGCGTTTGATAACAAGGAAATCTCTTAAGAAGGCTTGACAAATGGACCGTCAATTCCTTTTTGTAGTTTATCCAAACCCAAACACGTAACCCCGAGAGGTTTGCGCGTATTGTGCAGAATAAAAACATTTACACTGTACAGAGTTGTTTGCTCGTCCCTGTTGTGTTGACTCTCTCCAACTTAGGACCCATGCTAGTCGTAATGCCGCGTGATATTTTTATATTTACAGCAAGGATACGTTTGTTTATTAACTTGGAATCAAAAGAGCGAGAAGTACAATTGAAAACAATAACCAAGCATACGTGCGATCGTAAAAAGGATTTTAAAATAATTCAACAACTTGAAAAGCATTTTGAAAACGAATATTGTTTTATTATAAACATTAACCAAGAGCTTTCAGGGCTTAACTACTAGTTATGTTATGTATTACTATGGCTTAAAATATTTTATAACGAATGAGTTAGACAGTTGGAGATGATTTATTATTTTCATTATTATGATGAAATGGAAATAATGCTGTTAAGAAACTGAGACTTTAATATTACTTTCAAATGCTGATGAACTAAGTTGTAATTTGTAAATTTAATTTAATCACGTCTTTACAATTATTCAAATTCCCTCGCAAAAATACAAATGGGTTTTCAGCAAACTGTTATGATATTTAGTTACATAAACGGAATTTTGTTTTACCGTTTACGGTAAAATGAATTGAAAGAAATACGGAATTAACATATCAGCGCCAAAGCAGTGTGTTGGTGAAAACTTGACTTTACGAGTTATTAACTACGCGAAAGATAGAAGCAATGTATACTCGTATTTCATTTCACACTAATTGGAGATCATTATGAGAACACAGTTGAAATATTTTCAATGTAGTTAAAATTGTCAATTTTTGTTTGAAGTGTTAGCATGGTTAAAAAAAGAGAAGCATGTCATTTTAAACTAAACTTTTAATTTATAAAATTAAAACATATTTGATTTTCCTAATTTCCTCGAAATTTCAATTAAGTTTAGGTATAATTCATATTTGTAATTTGTAAAATAAAACATTTTAGAGATGGGAGACAACGTTTACTTTATTCCAATATGTAACAAAAAATTGTCGACAGTCAAAATTATCGTCTATTTTCAAAAACGAAACATAAGCATATTTTCATTTGTTTTTGACCAACATTAAGCACGAATTTTGCACACGAAAATGCGCAGCCGAACCACAGTGCGTTTAATCCAATAACCATAATTACTGTCATGCGTGTCTAACGCCTAACCATAAAGGTTTAATTCTCTTTTTATTTCCAAATGACGTCACAAATGTCACGACATCACACGCCATTTTAACTTTTAAACGATAAATGACAGCGTTTGCAAGGTTTTTATAATTTGCATACGTTTGGTTGAGCTTTTACTTAACTGATTACTAATTATTATTTAAATTAAGTAAATGTTTCTATATTTAATAATATCCGTTATAATATACGTTTTAAATAATATTCGTTCTAAGACAGTTTACCTGTATCTCCTATGAATTCGGATATTCCCATAATTAATTAATTAATTTATAGGAATACAAACAGACGCAAACATAATTATTAGAAACTATTTTCAACTACAATTGATCACCGACAAACACTGTTCACGGTTGACAATGTCACAATTATAAAAAACACCCTGTACAAATGGACCAATGAGGAACAAATAAATGTTTAAAACCCTACGTTGACTTTTGCTCCTCTACGTACTATCATCGGCATATAATCAGCATAAGATTAAAACAAACCTTATGTCAAATGAAATTTATTTCCAATATCGCTCCCGTAATGGTCTTAGCGTAATTTGAAGTTTACCCAACACACCAGATATCGCCTATTGCCCAAGGGGCCCAACTAAACCAAACGGAACAAGTCAATACGTAACTCATATGCGCATACGTCCTTTATAAATAAGGTTCTAATACGGTTTAGTTACGGCAATTTGAGTCATATTGCTATGTGTTCAAAGCGTTGGCTTTTCCTTTGCGTAAGATGGGACGTCTATACAAGCAAACTTTGACAATTAATGGGTCGGTTAGTACGAGTTTCGCCTGGAATTAGTCGTTTGTACGTATTCGGTCGTCTAGTGGCGACTCTCCTTTGTTTTGTGTACGCAATACTTGAAACTAAATTAATTTAAATTTTCATAATTACAAACGTTAGTAAGATAACTGAAATGAAATGTGCATTGTAATATGTTTGATATTTAAGTTCTCATTGCTCGTTAATTATTTGAATTTACAACGGTAAGTACGAAGAATCTCATTACAGAGCAAGTTTGTAACACGCGTTAGGACTCTATTTTAATTCATTAACACTTTAAGCTTAGTTAGAAATGATTAATTACAACGAAAAGCGTAGACACAATAATTGCTTTTAATTTACATCTTTAGACTGAGTCGGCAAACCGTTCTAGTCGGCGCAACTATTCTGGTCGTTTATTTCCTTTCCACCAGCTCTAGTTTACCTTTTCCCATATCGAAATTAGTTTTTAAACTGAGGCGGAAAGTAATGACACTTATACAGAAGAAGAAAAAACAAATAATTCAAACGACATAACTTACTCAAAGTAACCTAAATCATCAACTGAAATCCGCAATCCAAAGATCACCCTGTATTTAACATAACTACCATGTTCATAACCATTTTAATATAACTACCCAGCGCTTCTCCGAACCCCGCGCCCTTCCCCTCTCTCTTTAGAAACATCAATCTTACGTGACATACCGACTTGATGCGTGTTATTGATAGCCTGTGTGTGCAGTGTGTGCTCAGTGAATTCCACCTATCCCGCGGGAACAGCAAAGGATACAGCTCCCAGCTCCAAGGTATGTACACGCTGACCTGACAAATTTAACGTTTTTCCCAAATTTTGTGTGCCCTACTCCGTTTTTGAACATTTTTGGTAGCAGAGCGTGGTTAGATCCCCTCTTTATTGATCATTCTTGTACTTAAATATTTACCCAAGATTACTTTCCGTCAAAATCATAATTGATTGCTAAATCTTATTGTAGTTATACCTAATTACCAAACGTTTAATACGTTCAATTACATTGACGAGTCACCTAACGCCCGGCCGCCGGCCTGTTTTTTTTTTGCATTCTCGACCCATAACTCGTTCCCGGCGCTTATCTTTTATCTATTCCTTTCTTGTTTAAATTTGCACCTTGTTTTCAAGTGTTGATGGTTAAACCTTCTTTGTTTGAGTAAATTGTTTGTTAATATTCTGTTGCCAAGTTAAAATGAGTGAACGCGGAAATAATGATACAATTAGGTCTATGTTGTACACGGAGACCGCAGATTATCGGAAGTCCGTGGGCACTCTAAGATTGACAAGTGACTGGATCGCAAACGCGCACCAACTCCTTAATACCGCGGATCATGCGCGACTGTTTGTGTTCCTCAGTGAACTCGACGAACAGTATAAGGAGTTCCGTGAGGCCAGCGCCCAACTCCTCGGTGGGCTCGACCAGGCCATCGATGTGGAGGAGTACAGTTATGTTCAGGGACTCATTCGATCAATGCGTGATAAAGTTGTTGATATTAAAATAAAACGCAACGAAATTATTCCTATGGCTACTAGTACCCCCAGCCGCCCAGCTACTGATAGGGCCACTTTAGTGGGGTTGGACCTTGATCGTCCTCGTCGCCAGAAATTACCTGACCTCCCTATCCCAAATTTTAATGGTCGCCCGGACGCTTGGATTAGTTTTATCGACCAATTCGACAGCGTCGTCGATTCTCGGACTGACCTACTCCCTACACACAAAATGCACTATTTAATGAGCGCTTTATCTGACGAACCGAAACGCTTGATACAACATTTACGTGTTGAACCTGGTAACTACAGTGTAGCCCGAGACCTACTCAAACGAAGATATCATAATACACGGGTTCTTGCGGATACATACATTTCCCAAATAATGACCTTGCCCGAAATCAGCCACAGGCTTACTGGCCTCCGCGCCTTATTTCTCAACCCCCTGCTTACGGCGTACCGCTGCCTGGAGCGACTCGAATTACCGGTCAGGCAGTGGTCCTATATTCTTGTCCACATTTGCTTTGGCAAACTCCCGACCGATTTAAAGTCCCGTTTCGAGCGTCGTCATGGTGACGGTCAGAGAGACCTCCCAACATTTGACCAATTAATTTCATTTTTAGAGGAAGAATGCCGCCATCACGATAATGTCGGAAACACCTCCATAGTCGATGCCTCGGCTTCCCATCCGAGGACCCCGCCCGCCGCGGTAAACCCGCGCCGCTATTTTGTCGCTGAAGCAGACTCACGCGTACCTGGGACGCCTAAATGTTATATGTGCTCTAGCCAATCCCACTACCTACGTGAATGTCGTGATTTTTTGGATATTTCACCACGTGAGCGTTCAAATTTTGTAAAAACAAATGGTTTATGCTACAGATGTTTGGATAAGCACCCAATAGCATCGTGCGCACGCGATTATCGTTGCAATACTTGCCGACGCTCGACGCATCATTCACTCCTGTGCTTTAATGACCCTCGTCACCCAGTATACCCCTCCTCGCCTGCCCCGACCTCTCGGTCGGTTGCCTTCCATCGTCAGTCCGAGCCGGCCCGCCCTGGCTCCCCGCGCTTTCGCAGGGGCGGGGGTGGACACTACTATGCGCCTGCGCGCCCGAGCCCCCGGGCGACACCGACAGCCTCGCCTCGCGCTTCTCCCCCGCCCGAGCCTTCCCGATCCTGGCACCGTACCGCTGCGCGTTTCCCAGCCCGACTCTCTTCTCCACCACCTCGTCGCAGTCAACGCTCCCCTACCCCTACCACCAGTAGAGGCAGACGTGCAGCGTCCCCCTATTCACCACGTGAAGCTCCGTATAGTGACTCTCGTCACGACAATCAACAATAGCTAGACTGCCCTCTCCCCTCCATATCCTCCCCTTCTCCCCCTATCGTTGTAAATACTGACTTTGTCCTACTCCCTACTGCATTAATTAATGTGAGGTCTTCCAGCGGACATTTCATTGAAGCGCGAGCACTTTGCGACACCGGTGCTCAAGGCTGCCTCCTAACAACTGATTTAGCTATTACGCGACTAAATATGCACCTTGCACCTCCAGTGTCTCCCGGGCTTGTCCGTGGCATAGGTAATATACCCTGTGTACCCGTGCGCGGCTGTGTTTCCTTGACCTTTAAACCAGTTAATACTTCTTCCCCAATAGTTAACACAAATGCCATGGTAATTGATACTATCGCCGGCACGCATCCTGATGTGGAGTTACCTTTATCCATTCAGTCGTGCACTAAGTCTTTGCCTCTTGCCGATGTTTCATTTTACCAACCTAACTCGGTCGACGTCTTACTAGGTGCTGACGTACTGGGCTCCCTTTTGCGCTCCAACATAGTACAATTAGAGCCTAGCGGCTTAACTGCTATATCCACTGTCTTTGGGTACATAATTTCCGGTCCTGTTTTGAATTTAACTTCCTCCGAACCTTTAATGACTGGCGTTTCCTTATCTCAGGTAGTTGAAAGGTTCTGGAAAATAGAAGAGCCCCCTGAGTTACCTCATATAAATCCACAGGACCTTGAGTGCGAAAATATTTTTAAAATGCACACTATAAGAAATCCTGACGGTACCTTTGTTACACGATTGCCCTTCTTAAGTAATAGACCCCCTCTCGGCGAATCTCGTGCTATAGCAGAAAGAAGATTTTTTAACTTAGAAAAGCGACTACAAGCTGATTCTTTACTCCGATCTAAGTATATAGAATTCATGCGTGAATATATACTCCTAAACCATATGTCCTTATCCCCTTTTGACTTTCAAACGAGTGAACATTACTTCATCCCTCATCACGGCGTCTTTAAATTGGCAAACAAAGATAAAATAAGAGTCGTTTTTGACGGCAGCAGCCCTACCACTAATGGCGTGTCCCTCAATCAATGTCTGCATACAGGCCCCAAATTACAGCGAGATATTTCCCATATTCTCCTAAATTTCCGCAGACATGCCGTCGTATTTGTTGCTGACATCCGCATGATGTTTCGCATGTCCTGGGTAAATCCTGAAGATAGGCGATATCAGCTGATCTTATGGCGCGAGTCTCCATCTGACCCTCTTTGCGTTTATAACCTAAACACTAACACTTACGGTTTGCGATCCAGCCCCTATATTGCAATCCGGGTTCTCCTTGAGTTAGCTGAGCTGGAACGCGATAGATTTCCCCGAGCCGCTGCTGTCATTGATACCGATATATATGTCGATGACTGTTTGACTGGAGCTGCCAATCTTGAAGAGGCACGTTGCCTCAAGTCCGAACTAGAATCTTTGATGCGGTCAGGTGGGTATGAGTTGAGAAAGTGGCTCTCGAATCGACCCGAGCTTTTAGACAATGTACCCCAGGGGCACATTCAACCCCTTCATACCATCCAGGACGGCGAGAACCCGCAGACAGTAGCAGTCCTCGGAGTGCAATTTAATCCTGTGACTGATGCCTTTACTTATTCTTCCCATATAGATTTTGATGATCACCCTACAAAAAGGAAAGTTCTTTCGTTGATAGCCCGAACCTTTGATCCATGCGGTTGGATAGCCCCTGTTGTCTTTAAGGCCAAGGTGTTTATCCAACGCCTCTGGCTTTCTGGTCTTAATTGGGATGAACCTCTTATTCATGAACTGAAATTGGAGTGGCTGACATTTGCTGAAGACTTGGTCAACATCGACAAAATATCGATCTCCCGGCGTATTGCCCCTGACGAACCATCGTCATACACGCTTCATGGGTTCAGCGACGCATCGGAGGCTGGGTTTTCTGCTGTCGTGTACCTACGAGCCGTAGACCAACAAAATAATTGCTCCGTCCACTTGTTAATGTCCAAAACAAAGGTTGCCCCCGTTCGGACTCGTTTAACAATTCCGAAGATGGAATTGCAAGGAGCTTCGCTCCTGTCAAAATTAGTTCAACACGTTACCTCCTGCCTTCAGAAAGTAATAGTGTTGGACGCTATCTACACCTGGACGGATAGCAAAATTGTTCTTGCCTGGCTTAACACTTCACCGTACGAGCTGCAAACCTTTGAAGCGAACCGAGTCTCTCAAATTAATAATTTTAAGTTTCCCTCTACTTGGCGACATGTACCCGGAAACATAAACCCTGCTGACTGTGCTTCTCGCGGTATGTCACCGCAAGCGCTCCTACAACATGAGCTCTGGTGGTCCCCCTCATGGTTACTAAAACCCCCCTCTAGCTGGCCACAGCATGAACCCCTTCAGCCCACTGAACTTCCTGGACTACGTTGTCTCTTAGTCACCAGTGTAACTCCACCTCCCTCCCCTGATTTCCTGCTGGATAAGTTTAGTTCGTTCCAGAAGTTGATAGGTGTGACTGGTTACATTCTCCGGTTTATACGTAACACTCGCCAACCTCATCTACGCGATTTTCTGCAATACCTATCAGTGAATGAACGCAAAGCCGCACTCTACTTCCTCATTGAGCGAGTACAAAACCAGTCATTTTCTAAGGAAATTAAACTTCTTAAACGAGGCTCTACAGTTGATTCCCCTATTTGTAGATTGAACCCCTTCCTAGACAACAGCGGCCTTATACGAGTCGGTGGTCGCATAAAACATGCTGAGTTACCTTTCGATGCTCGCCACCCACTCCTCCTCCCTAAAAGGGGCAGCTTTGTAAATTTGCTAGTCTCACACTATCATAAGGTGAACTCACACGCCTCACCAGGTGCTTTAGGCGGAATAATTTCCCGTGAGTACTGGATTCTTTCAGCTCGCCGGTTAATTAATAACGTGGTGTTTAAATGCTTACCTTGTTACCGTTTGAAAGCCCTTACTAGACAACCATTTATGGGTGACCTTCCTAAAGATCGGGTAACCGCTGCGCGCCCATTTCAAGGCGTAGGCACGGATTTTGCTGGGCCATTTTACACTAAAGTACAAGCGGTTCGAAATAGAAAGTTAGTGAAAACTTACCTGTGTGTCCTAGTGTGCCTCGCGACTAAGGCCGTCCATCTCGAGGTAGTGTCCGACCTCTCAACAGAAGCCTTCATGGCGGCTCTTACCCGGTTCGCTTCTCGCCGCGGCCTCCCTTCCCTTATTCGTTCGGACTGTGGTAGAAATTATGTAGGAGCAGATAATCATCTCCGAGACGTGTACAGTTTCCTTAACCAAAATACCTTAATGCTAGGATCAGAAATGGCCAAACGCGGAATAACCTGGATTTTTGATCCCCCTACCACACCACACTGGGGTGGCCTTTTTGAAGCAGCAGTTAAGTCTGCCAAGGCCCATTTAAAACGCGTCGTTGGAGATACTCCACTCACATACGAAGAGCTTACGACGGTTTTTGCAAAAATTGAGGCGGTCCTTAATTCGCGGCCTTTATGTCCCTTATCCCCGGACCCTAATGACCTCGAGGTGCTCACGCCCGGTCATTTTATTATTGGACAACCTTTAACTGCGGTTCCCGAGTATCCGTTGCATGACGCCAAAATCAGTCGGCTTACTCGGTTTCAGCTTGTGCAACAGATTACGCAACACTTTTGGTCGCGATGGCATGTACAATACCTCTCAACCCTGCAAACAAGGCCGAAATGGACTACCCGTGTAGAACCCCCTTCAGTGGGTGACTTGGTTCTCCTCAAAGAGGACAACGTTCCTCCGTTGGAATGGCGTCGCGGTCGTATACTAACTCTACAACCCGGCAAAGACGGCGTCGTGCGTGTGGTGACCGTGAAAACCCCCACAGGTGTCCTGACCAGACCAACAAACCGGATTATTCCTTTACCCATTGAGGACTAACGCTTTCGTAAACATACTCATGTTTAGGGCGGGGGTATGTTCATAACCATTTTAATATAACTACCCAGCGCTTCTCCGAACCCCGCGCCCTTCCCCTCTCTCTTTAGAAACATCAATCTTACGTGACATACCGACTTGATGCGTGTTATTGATAGCCTGTGTGTGCAGTGTGTGCTCAGTGAATTCCACCTATCCCGCGGGAACAGCAAAGGATACAGCTCCCAGCTCCAAGGTATGTACACGCTGACCTGACAAATTTAACGTTTTTCCCAAATTTTGTGTGCCCTACTCCGTTTTTGAACATACCATCATACGTAGATCTCCGAATGTTTGACGACCGAACCCGCGCAATTACGAAGCGTGCATAAATCAAAAAGTGCAAATCGCCCGATCGTGCCAACTCGGCAAGATACGTGCCCGGGGCACGTGTGAGTATTAGTGTTTGATAGCAAACTTACGGTGAGAGACGTGATTGTAGAGACCGGGTTAAGACTCCACAATTAAGAACTTAAACCCCCCTGTATTGCTTCTGCTCCACTGCCTGCTACAGGATGGTTGCTTTTTGCGGATTTGTTACACCATTTACCCAGTTGTTTTATTTTTTGCTTCATGTCAGCCGAAAGATGTCCACTGCTGGACATAGGCCTCCCCAAGGCTCTCCACTCAGACCGGTCTCGTACTTTTCGCATCCACCGCGTTCCCGCAATCCTTACAAGATCATCACTCCATCTTGTTGGAGGCCTACCTACAGCTCGTCTCCCGGTCTGCGGACGCCACTAATTTTTCGTTTATTTGACGATTATTTTCACTAGCAATCATATCATGGCCTACAATGTTGACATAGATAGACGAGAAGAGACAAAATCGAGAAATTACAACGAGAAAATAACGATTTTTCGGAACTGCGTAAGCTACACCTCCCCATAATCCAATAAGTAAATACGAGAATAAAGTTATGTACTAGCATAATTACTCGATGGATGGATCGATGAATAGATCTTCTATTTGTCAAAAGATGACTAACGAGTTTTATCGTTAAAAAAATATCGTCATACATTGACAATATTAGTGCAAAATCGAAACGAAACGCGTCCAAGCGGAAGCGATTAACGCTTTTTATGTGGAACGAAACGCAATAGCCAAAACCAATTAGTCGAATAGAGCGTGAGCCTTATTCAGCAAAAACTAACGCTACCTATACACGGAATTGGACTGTACTCCAAACATCGAAGTTAGGTTTTAGAGTAACCATCATGTCCCTTTCTACCAATAGTATAACCACGGAAGAGAAAGAGTGATAGAGCGTTGGAGAATTAAATGTAGTCCGTCGAAGTTACTGCTGGTTTGCGATTTAAATCCTCTACAGGTGTCAGGTTTTTTAGGAAGAAAAAGGAATACGCAAGGGACGTTTTATTAAAAAAATCAAAAGCATTTTACAAGTTTCGAAAGCTATTACCGTTAATGGGTTACATCGATTTCTCGTTTCGCCTGTAGCAGTAAAAATAAATTAAAAAAACTTACAATAGCTCTACGGCACATGATTTGCTAAATTTTTAATAAATTCAGACTTACTACAAAATAATTTCTTAAATTCCATTTTAATAACGCATAATAAAAAATGCTTCAAATAATATTTCGAGTGTTGTGACCGTCTCTATCATCGTGACATTTTATTTTAGGACAAAGCGTGAATACTATATTAAAACATAGGTACCTAAAGTGAATTTAAGAATCAAGGAATTAATTAATCCTTATGCTTACTTATCGTTTGATATAGCTTAGGTAAGTAGTATGAAATACTGTAAATAGACGGTACCTACTGGGAGAAAATCAGTGCTGTAGGTGTAGGTGTCACACCACAGCATAATGAGAATCACATGGTTTTCTATTTGTGTGTCTTCTCTGTAGGGAATAAAGGTCTTTCTTTATTTCTTTATCTCTTAAATAATTCCTAAACCAATCAGTATTCCGGCTTGCAATGAAGAAAGCTTAAAACCATAAGCAGTTTAACAAATACAATTTCTATTTCCCGTCTCATTCCGTGAGCACCTCCATGGAGCCGGGCCAAAATTTAACAAATCTACCCCTTAGGCAAACGTGTTTGTTTTTAATATTATTTGTGGCCCGGGGCAAACTCCTGGGTGCGCGGGCCAAATAAATCGTACTTCCTAGTTTAATTTGTGCAGACACGTTTTAAAGTTCGATTGCTTCTATTTCTCGTTTAAAAAAACATGTTTTTTTTGTGATATAGGTTTTTTATTCGATTAAACAAACAAGTAAATTCAATGATATTACAGACGCATAGATGTTACGTTTTTAGTAAATTTCTTTTGAAAATAGTCTCAGTTGCAAATAGATTATAATATGTTCACTTGGTTAACTAATTAATGATAGACAGATACGGAAAACACGAGAGTAAAAGGGATAGCAATAATAGCTGATTCATGTTACAAGCAGTTGAGAAAAATCTTTCTTTTAATACTTTGTTACAAAAATAATGAAGGATTTGTTCCTATCTCTTTGGAGCAAAACATAATTTATATGGCCAACGTGTTACATGACGTCACACGGTGTATCGAATCTCTCTGTCTAATCGCCGTCTAATTAGCAGTTAAATGCTTGTAACATCCGTAGTTCTTGGCCGATTTTAATTTTACGGTATTTTCATATTTTATTGGAAATGCCATTTAAAAATCCATGGATTTCTGTTGGGATTTTTATAAATCTTCAACTTGGACGCGGTGCTAACATAGGCTATTTCTTATTTATTAATAATATCATATCGTAAAATTTCGGATGAGGAATTAACAGGAAATTTGCATTGAAATTCAGTAGCTATCCTTAAGAATAATTTGGTCATAAGAACAGAAATAATCAAAGGATCTACTTTCATTAGTATGACGTAGTCGCTGTCTATCCGGAACCCTCCTACCATTACGGTTCATAAGGAAACAAAAAAAAATTAGACTGTGTTTTTCATTTTAATAAAGCGCTGATATTTTATTTTACAAACAAATCCCCCTAACTCGAGTCAGAACCACAATTTTGGTAGCAGGAAATGCGTGCGAACGCATAACTTTATGCCTTTCCCGAAAAAGTGCTTAATCTACCTGACTACTATGGCCTACTACGTAGAAAGTCGCGTGTGCAGCTTGTCAGTCCAAGCAATATCAACCTTTTCACGTTAGGGTTACAGTCGTAAATACAAAATGTAATTGCTGATATATTTATTTTAAAGAAAGATCGGTTTGGCTTACGAATTGATTTTGACCTTTAGCGCAGTTGGTGGCGTTTTGTGTACTTCCAAAATTTCTATAAAATTGACATTTCATATCGTCATAGTTGTAACGACAAAACTGAGTTCAACTATGCAAACATTGACTAGGCAGGTTAGTAACGGATAAGATGATGGTAGCGATCCGGACGGACCCTTCGCAAGGTTCTATCACCACTGAGTCTAAAACCCTAAGGGCCACTTGTACCAAAATTTTAAAACTCGGTTAAGACCCTAGCTTCAGTTAGTAATCGTCAGATGCATACGAAAACTGTAATACTACTTTACTCGTGGGAGGACCTTGTGCAGGGTCCGTCCGGGTTGGTACCACCATCTTATCCATTAACCTACCGCCAAGCTGCAGTGTTTTCATTGTTGTGTTCCGGTTTGGGGATAAGACTAGCATAGACGCATTCCATCTTAGTCCTCAGGGTTGGCAGTGCATTTGCGGTCTTGTGAATGCGAATGTCTATGGGTCACAGTTTCCACTTACCATCAGGTGGCCTCTGTGCTCGTTCGTCTTCCTATGCCATAATAAAAAAAAAAAGTTTTTTTAACTCGAGTTATTTTCTTAACCCAGTGTTAATTTTTTGGTGCAAGTGGTCCTAACTAGGTTTAGGTTATTTTATTATTTTGGCATCTATAAACTCTACTCTCTGCCGTTTTTCTTTTTAATTTTACCAAATAACGACATTATGCGAGGACGGTAGATGCACTAGTTCATGGACCATAAATAACTAAATACATCAACCTACTATAGACCCTGGCAATGACGGCGAGGGGAACCCAACTAATTAGCAACACATGGACAATCTAAGGCAGACAAAACCCTTCTCGCTACTCCTTTATTCCGCATCTGTTTCTAATGTGCCACGTCCTCACCTACCTATAAACAGGTCACGTGTCATAGATCTATTACTGAGTCGGTAGAATAGGTTATATACAGGATGAACTCTAAATGGTAATACAAATGATCACTTCTGTGTTCTACCCACGAATATGAACAACTTTCACTATGGGTACAACTCTGAAATCACGAAAAAAAAACCAGCTGTCTCATAGAAAATTTCAATAGGTACTCGACCAAAATCAATGAAGCATCTGTTTTTTTTTTCGTAACTTCAGAGTTGTACCCATTATGAAAGTTGTTCATATTCGTGGGTAGAACACAGAAGTGATCATTTGTATTACTATTTAGAGTTCACCCTGTATAATGTATCTTGAGGCTTTCTATCGTCTAACACATCTAGTAATACAAGAACAACTTGAAATATATACTTACACTATTTCGGTAGCTTCAACGGGGCAAGTGTGAAAAATCATATTAGAGGAGTTATCGTCGGTTTAACAAAATTACCCCGTAGTCGAATTTGCCCTACCTGAACTTATTACTTGTTTTGTATTCCCATGGGCACTGTCTGAATTTCCGGGATAAAAAACACCATGTTCTTCTACGGGAAATCTCTGTACTGTTCCTCGCGTGCCACGTCCACAGCTTCCTTCACATTATGTCGTGTTAAAGATCTATTACTGAGACGGCAGAATAGATTAAATATAATGTTCGATCGAATAACACAACTTATAAATCTGAAAAATTAGCGCTTAAAGCTTAATATCCCATAAACGGAGCCCTTGATCGAAAAATCGTTAGCAAAAAACAAAAAACAAAATTATTTTTGAAAGACCTATATAACGACACTCCACACTAGAAGGGGTAGGCGACAAAAAAAAATGCATCCCCACGCTACATACATGTAGTGGAGGTACACTAAAAACATTTTTTTTTAAGATTTTTTTTTACTACTTTTATGCCAATTACAGCTTTCTAGTACTAAGAGTCTCTGAGCTAAGCTGCGGACGGACGGACATGGCGAAACTATAAGGGCTCCTAGTTTGACTACGGAACCCTAAAAACTACATTAAAATCCGATGTGTAGTTTAAAAGATCTAAGCGTACAGACAGCAGGAGCGACTTTGTTTTATACTACGAGTAAAGATCTCCACAATGTAAAATAGTTCCAATGTTGGTCACCACAGAAATCATAACTCAAATATTGTCCAAGGACGTAAAATGTTACCAAACAGAACAGTTTCGAATCGACTAGAAAGTTGGTACCTAAATGCACCTAAAGCATTTCGCCGCTTTCTGACCAAGGGGAAAAGTTCGAGAACTTCTATTCAGTTTCGTATGCCGCGTCCATTCTGTTTGCTTAGGTAAGGTATCCTACGTCGATTTATTTTCAAGTTTCAGTTAGTTGCGTCCTCTCACCCCTACAGCCAAAACTAAAAATAGGTAATAAAAAAAAGTGTTATAATAAACTAAACTAAGCCTCGCTTTACAAGCAGTCCCTTCACTTCACTTTGATTTAAACTAAATTGCTAACGTATCGTGAATGTTAAAATAAAAGTATGAAAGTTATTATGCATGTGAGAGTAAGTAAAGACGTCGTATCAGGAAAAAGCTAAAGGTACGGTTCCGGAAGCCACATTAATGAAAACGTAATGGGACAGAGGCAAGGCTGGCCAGCTCAAACAGCAGGCTCTTCTAATTAACTTGAGAAATATCAACTACTAGCTTCTCTTCAATTCGTTATTCCCTCACGATTACTTAAATTTTCCGGAATGAACAGTAGCACATGTGTTAATCCAGGGTATAAGAATCCCTTGGGGGGAAAAATGCCGTAGTCGCCACGCTGTGACGCGAGTGACCACCTTATGAAGATCGCGGGAACGCGGTGGATGCGAAAAGCACGGGACCGGTCTGAGAGGAGAGCCTTGGGGGCTCACATGATGATAATGATGATGATGATAAGAATCCATCCATCCATCAACCAAGTAGGTATCTCCATTTCAAATTTCATCCAAATCTGTCCAGCCGTTGCGGCGTGAAGGAGTAACAAACAAACAAACTTTCGCGTTTATAATGTTAGAAGGATAGTTTTAAACTCGTCATCAACGTAAATTAAAAGCCCATCGTTGTCACTTGTGACACAGATCTCGACAATAAATACCAAAACTTTACCAATTTACTTCAGGGGCAAAAATTATAAACGGCCCTATAATTAAATTAAAATGTAACTTATGGAGTTTAAAAAGAAATTGCAATTCCGACTTAGCGGGGACTCGTCACCCGCGGAACTTGGACAGAATTTAATTAGACTGTACTGGGCGCGAGCCTCGCGGCGTGGGGCGAGGCAGGACAGGAGGCGGGGGTGGACGCGAGTCAGAGCTCCATTATACATTCATACTTAACATTGGGTCGCGCATGTTGCCTATCGCAGTCGCTGGTCGCCGATTGCAGTCGCCAGTCGCTGCCGCCAACATGGAAATCATTTCTACCGATGTCGAATTATGATTTTCGGGTCATACACTCTCGAAAGTTGTATTCCCTGTGGTCAATAGTTAAAGGCTTGTGTGCATATAAGTTAAATATATTAAATCTGATAGGACTAAAGTAGCCCAGACAACAGGTTCAGCAACCAAACATAACCGTAAAAAACGTTAATTTCGAGTATGTCCAGTCCACTGGAAAGGCGCTAACCTAAACCTGTGTATGAACCTTTCACATTAACTAATATTGGTTTAAAATATTCTATGAAACTTTGCTGTAATCAACCTCTGGAGTAAAAAAATCACTGAAATACCTACACATCCCTATGGTGTGATAGATTGTTCAATAGACACGTGCATACCAAAAGGCAAACACATAACACCTCTTTTTTTCTGTCTGAAGTTACAATTTGCGTTTCTGACTGATCAAATGGCTGTACTGAATAAGTCTTTTCAGGTTATCTAAAGAAAGAGAGATCCAGATGATTCAAGGCGTATGGAAAATGGATGGAATGGAATTGACACTCTCACTCGTATAAGGTACATAGGAAACCATTTGATGGACGGCGGAGGTAACGATAAAGTCTATAATAAATCAAACTTACTTAAATTGAACCCAATTTTGTTAAAGTTAGTGTCGTTTGAAACAGTCGTTAAAACCGCTCGCGCTTGCAACTTGAAAAGCGATACAAGAATATCGTCGGAAAGTCACTGGACCAAGAGATTTCGTAAAAATTAAAAATGTTGAATAAATACAAGGATATAACGAAGTTTCAAGAATTTCAAGTATTGACGAAAGTTAAAGCAAATTGCTGTTAAAAACTTTTATCATTTGCATTTTCAGAGACTTCTCTGTTACAATCCTTAAAAAAATCTGCTCTCCGGAAACAAAAACACGATAAGATATTTTTTAAATATTCTGTTATGTAACCAAATAATTGGCCGTGTCAGTACTGTCAGTGCTAATTGATTATTAAAAGGCACTAAAGTTAAACTTGAGTATGGATCTGAGGCAGCCAATGAAATGGTGGTAAGACCATATGCAGAGTTCGTTCAGATCACTACCACATACCTCACCACCAGTATACCACCAACCAGCTGTGTTCGTGATGTTCTTTTTAGGATTGCGTAGTCAAACTAGGAACCGTCCGTAACCTAGCTCAGAGACTTAGTACTAGAAAGCTGTAATTTGGCATAAATATACATATTAATCACGCCAACAAAGTGGTAAAATAAAGTTGATAAAATATATTTTTTTGTGTATCTCGTCTACCCGTAATCTGGGGATGTATTTTTTTCACGGCCACCCCATAGTGTGGGGACGAGTCGTTGGATAGGTCTTTTAAAAATATTGCGGGTATGTAAAAACAATTTTTCGATTGAGATATCTGTTTATAAAATATAAAGCTTTAAAACGATAATTTTGGTTAGAGTCAAGTTGGATATCCTAGGAGTGCACTACGAAGACATTTTTGGAAATTCATCCCGTAAGGGAATAAAATAGAGTAGCAGGAAATTAATATTCACATATAAAGTTGACGACGCGACAGCCTAGTCGGTAGTGACACTGACTATGAAGCTAGCGGTCACGGGTTCGATCCCCGGTGCGGGCAAATATTTGTGTGATGAGCGCGAGTATTTTGTTCCTGAGTCTTGGATGTTTTCTGTGTATTTAAGTATATATTTATCTATATAAGTAAGTTTATCGTTGCCTATTACCCATAGTAAAAGCCTAGAGCTTAGTTTGGGGCTAGGTCAATTTGTGTGAGATTGTCTCTTGATATTATTATTTTATATACATACATACATTAACTAACGCCTGTTTCCCAAAGGGGTAGGCAGAGACCACTTCTTTCAACTTGCCATACGATCTTGACAAATTTCTTTAGCTTCTTCCACATTCATACATCGAGTCATGCACGCACGTCTGTTTATTTTAGGTTTCTATTTTATTTATTTTTTATTTAAATTCGCGGGCGTCGTCCTCTAGCATGCATAACAGCGAAGTTGAGAAATCCCTTTTACTTGATAAACCCTTTGTGATGTATTCTCCTAAAAATAACCAACTCTTGAACCGTCATCATCCATTCTTTGGAAATGAGTCCGCTACACGCTACACCTACTCGCCTCCTTTATAATTCATGTCGCAGAAGGGTTCCAAGCGAGGTATTATGGAACCCTTCTTGTCTATCATCTGAGTTGATTCACGAGAATTTTGTATTCATATTTCACGAGTATTTTATATAACAACAAACGAGGGGTTTCTTTTACAATAATCAACCTGTATTTTTGACAATAGACTTCTCTATCTTTTATGAATGCACTGATGTTCGGATATGCAAAAAAGAAATTATTTCAATAAAATTTAAGATTCACCAAGTATTTTAATTTCTAAACCGTTTCGTTACTATTAGGCGATGGGCTTGCTACCTGTAACTAATATACACTGTTAAACATCTTAGCCTAATTGTGCAAATTGTGGTTACAGAGTTATCAACAAGTTTTTAGAGTTTTTGGTAATTATTTAGCTCTGCGTACCCCACTCTGGGAATGAAGGCGTGAAGGTATGTAGGTATGTAAACCATTTCGTAATTTAATTCTCGTTTTTAAGCTAGAGACTTTAATCCGTTGGGTTAATAGAATAAAACTTATTCGGCCCTACGGAGACTGAATCCCAATTTGTTATAGACTATCTTACGTCTATATCGTAATTCAATAATATTATTTTAGTTGTAGAAGCTTTTAGTATCAAGTGAATAAAGCTACCATAACGTTAATAATATGATTACGTTATAGAAACAAGATGGACTGAAATAAAGTGGAATAAACGTCAAGAAGATGCTATTTATGTCCATTATAAGAATGTATTTATTTAATTAAGCTTATGCCGAAAAGGATGTTTCCACGCTACTATAGTTCTACGTTACAGTCAGAGTTTGATTTTCATTGTATCTTTCAGCGTTTTCTATCAATATTACGCAAGTTTCATTTCCACTTTAAGTATAACATACTCGATTTGTCTTTGAAACTCGCCCGCTTTGAGATGGACATTGTATGCATTTAATAATACGCAACTACCATAATGCGCTATTGCATCGACGGTGCAATATGCAGCGAATGTAGATGCAGAGCAATGGCTTGGTCACTAGGGATGAGAGTTGATGTAGATTTATATGGGCCAGTTAAGAAGTTGCCGCGCCGGGTTAGTTGAGCACATTTATAGGTAGCTATTATAACACACATATTTACAAACATTAGTTTAGCACTAAAATTGACATGTGACACTTTCAATTCTGTCACTTTTTGTCACTCATCATGTCAGCCGAAAGACGTCCACTGCTGGACATAGGCCTCCCCCAAGGCTCTCCACTCAGACCGGTCTTGTGCTTTTCGCATCCACAGCTTTCCCGCGATCCTTACAAGGTCACTAACTTCCCTCTAATTCTGTGTCAATGGGATATTATTGAATTCATTGTAGAATTATTAATTCCATTGATGGTGTGTGCTTGAATAAGAATATAAGATTCAATAAGTGTAGGTATATCTTAAAAATCTTAAGATATAGTTTTCTTTCTATTTGTAACCTCTACCGAATTACCAGCCAAAAACATATCAAATATGCACGAAACCTTGTTTCACTTCTAATTAAGAAGTTTCGTTTCCAATAAAGCGTTGTAAATGTTATAAAGTACGTAATTGAAAGGAGTATTCTATGCCTACATTTGTTAAACATTTCTAAATAATTTAGAGCGAAACAACATCCGTTTCGAGCTCTAAAACATTAGCAAGTCGTTTTAATTACCGGTGCCATGAAATTTTCCATAGTCGTCTCTCGCTTTTGGGCTTTCTCGATCGGGAATAATTAATGGGACGTTTTATTACAGTCCAAAATTGGATTAATCAAATCTGTAGCTTTATTGTTCACCGTAACTATTGATTTTGATGTCGATTTTCCGCAAAGTACGACAAGTTACTGCGTGACCGTCCCGCGGGGTGAGACGTTGTAGGAGGGGAGGGGAGTAATTGTAAAATTCTGTCACAATGTGAGGAATTCACAATGTCAACTTGATACAATGTATCAAGTTGACATTGTGAATTCCTCACATTATATGTCACCTATATGTGACCTATATGTCATATAGGTTAACGTACAACACCTTAAGTCCAATATCCACCAAATCACGTGGCTCTGTTCAATAACCAATTACCAGCCAAAAACATATCAAATATGCACGAAACCTTGTTTCACTTCTAATTACGAAGTTTAGTTTCCAATAAAGCGTTGTAAATGTTATAAAGTACGTAATTGAAAGGAGTATTCTATGCCTACATTTGTTAAAGATTTCTAAATAATTTAGAGCGAAACAACATCCGTTTCGAGCTCTAAAACATTAGCAAGTCGTTTTAATTACCGGTGCCATGAAATTTTCCATAGTCGTCTCTCGCTTTTCGGCT
This sequence comes from Acleris emargana, assembly GCA_927399475.2. Classification (NCBI taxonomy): domain Eukaryota; kingdom Metazoa; phylum Arthropoda; class Insecta; order Lepidoptera; family Tortricidae; genus Acleris; species Acleris emargana. The sequence goes on from OV656846.1 coordinate 17,298,834, forward strand.
TTCTCGATCGGGAATAATTAATGGGACGTTTTATTACAGTCCAAAATTGGATTAATCAAATCTGTAGCTTTATTGTTCACCGTAACTATTGATTTTGATGTCGATTTTCCGCAAAGTACGACAAGTTAGTGCGTGACCGTCCCGCGGGGTGAGACGTTGTAGGAGGGGAGGGGAGTAATTGTAAAATTCTGTCACAATGTGAGGAATTCACAATGTCAACTTGATACATATAGGTTAACGTACAACACCTTAAGTCCAATATCCACCAAATCACGTGGCTCTTTTAAATAACCAATTAAAATAGTTTTGGCGAAGTTTACATTATTAAAATCAGACGACACTCTCACACAAATAATCCCAACTAGACAACGATGAACATGCAAAAGAGAAATAAATATTTACATATATAGAAAACATTCAAGACTCAGGGACAAATACTCGTGCTCATCATCTCATCAAAAAAATTACATGAATTTACCGGGATTTGAACCTGAAACTGCTTCGTAGGCAGGCAGAGTCACTACCAACTAGGTTTACGTGTCCTCACATGGAGTGTCGGTCATCGGGGCGTCCCCCCCAACATGTCACCCCGCAGGGCATTCGCACATAAACTTGTTCATACGTCTTTATATCTTTGAGCTGATATTCTCAAACTAATGATAACTGGGTGAATTCGACGCTGTCGTGGCACAGAATAACCCCGCTCGCCTGCGTTCCGTTAGGTTAACCTTAGAGCAGTTTCCTGTTAGCTCCGTAATTGGGGTCTATCCTGGGGCATTTTCTAGAATTTTCCAAGTAGATTCAACTTTTTCAGCATATGAAATAAACAGTAACTAAGGGATCGTTATGTTGCTCGGAAAAGATTATAATTAAACAGAGGTTTTGTTCTAAGTTCCAACGTTGTGTAGGAAACTGTGGACTTCTACATAATCACTTTGAATTGTCCTAAAGAAGGTAGTGTGTGAGATCATCCCTTGATATTTATTAATTATTTGGTTGCCGTTCCCGTGTGGTTGCCGGGTTAGAATAGTGCCACTCCATGTCTTCCCGTGGATGTCGTAAGAGGCGACTAAGGGAATAAAGGCTTTTAGTACTGTTAGGCGATGGGTTTGCAACCTGTCACTAATATGCTGGTAAACATCTTCGCCTAATTGTGCAAAATGTGGTTACAGAATTATCAACCAATTTTTAGAGTTGTTGGTAATTCTGTAGCTCTGCCTACCCCACTCTGGGAATGAAGGCGTGAGTTTATGTATGTATGTATGTATTATTTATTAATGTCGAGACTTGTTTCTAATGTTTGTGTTACCTTATGTGAATGGTTAGTATAACAAATTACCAAGTCATATATTTCTTCCAAAGGGGTTATTGTTTTAGTAGGTTATACTTCGAGGGGTAAGTCTTTTAAAGGCTTTTATCGGGGAATGGGTGGAGGAAATTGTTTGCCTGCTGTCAACATGATATATTCAGGAACTTCATGGTTGTGCAATGTGTAAGGATTGGAAATCTTATCGTCCGGGCACTATAGGTAATGTCAAATGAGCTTCTAAGCGCTATACTGAAGCCTTAGCAACTTCAATCCTTGTAATAGAACACTAAAAACCCTAGCAAACTGCAGATGGCGCCCCAGTTTGACGCCGTGCAACCTGCACTCAATCTATACCACGCAAGTCACGAAGCCGAAATGCAATTAAAATTGCACCCTGCAATCTCGTAGTGTGATGAAACCGACGCGTAGTTATTATCTAGCATTTTGCACCTTCCTCGTGTTTGGCTGCTATTATGGGCAGTATACTGCCCGTTTCGCCAATAAATTGTTTCAGTATCGCGTGCGAGTATGCTGCGTGTTCCAGATTACTGAATGTTCCGTTGGTGTTAAGATTTTTCAAGACAGCTTGGAACATATGTCGTTTTTGGGCGGGTTCGGGAATTTTTAGCCGAAGGCTTGATGCTATTATAGACTGGTTTTATGAGGTATGGTAAAGACAGATTTATTTATAATTGAACATAAGGGATATTCAGTTTTTGTGTTATTCTTAGTAAGCAAATGTAAGACGATATTAAGACAGGTTTAAGTCAACATTTACTTTTTTGGATAACGTTGACTGTAACTTTAAAATGAGTCTTCATCTACAAAACCAAAATATATCTATTCTTACCTTACCAAATAAAAGATTTAGCCTAAGTTTACACGAGAAGATAATATAAAGGGAATCTGCTGTAAAAAAAGGAAACCATATTTATAACGATCACTCGATCGTGCCGTTGGTAAAAAGCCCTTTTTAGGGTACCGTGCCTATAGGGTAAAAACGGGACCCTATTACGAAGACTCTGCTGCCCGCCTTTCTGTCTGTCCGTCTGTCTGTCACCAGGCTGTATCTCATTCTGTTGCCGCTATTACAACAAATACTGAAAACAGATTAATTAAGGTGATATTTTTGCCGTTTTTTGCTAATGGTATATAGATAATGGTACGGAACCGTTCATGCGCGAGTCCGACTCGCACTTGGCCGGTTTTCTTCTTAGTCGTTGTTATGTTAGTTATACACATTATTCTTATAGATCGTGAGTAATTAAGTCTAATATTTTCAAATTGGTTAACCACATATAACCGTTTGTTGTTTATTAATTATTAATATTTTAGTCTCACTAACTTAATTCTTCAAGAGAACTTTCCGAGCAAATCCGTTTCTATACGACACCCACTTAAATTCCCTCAAGTTTGAGGTAGCAAATACTAAAATTGTTTCCAGCAAACATATTTCATGGTTCTTATTGCGTTTTGAACTCAGGAACGAGCCTGACGAGATCACGCCGAGAAACACAACATTTCACTCGAGCAAGAGAAACCTGTGCCAAATTCGGTGAAGTTTCGTTCGGGAATAAAACTTCAGTGCACTCGGTATAAAATTCCAGAAATAATAGAGAAGAAGGACGTACCCCGAATTTGCCTCGGTCACAATCGCGCGGCAAATGTGAAGCGAGCTTCGATACACGGCAAAACTTCGTCTTACAGTTCTTTTCAAATGTCTTTCGTGTGGAATAAACGTATTCTAGTATTTCTAGTGTTATTTGTTTATCATGACTCATGAGTTTATAAATAAAGATAACGACATTCACTACAAGTTGTATCATCCTATGGGGAAATATGCAATGTGAAGTGACAAAATTAAAAATCAATAACATCAGAACTGCATTTTGTGCAGTCAATGGGAGAGGTTCATGTGATCACTTTTGAATATGGTCACTTTTACTCGAATTACGATTCTAAGTAAATAAATATCGCACCAATTGGCCTAGACCCAAACAAAGACCTAGGCTTGAACTATAGGTTCTAGACCACGACATAAATACTTATATAGAGAAAAATAAAGTTATATACATGGTCTCAGAAACAAATATTCGTGCTCATCACACAAATATCTACCTTATCAGGGTCACTACTAACTCGGCCAGCGCGTCGTCCAATCAGATCAGATTCAAAGGTACGTTACTGATAAAGTAGAATATTCAACGCTCACACAACTCGTAATAACATAGCGTTGGAAAGAGCCCCTCTACTCAGTACTCATCACTAACTTATCGTGTATACAACAGCTACAAACCTTATCACTTTACAACGGCCATCTTCAGTAGTTTCCCCTGTAGGTACCATGTACTTGGCACATCTGCGACGAGTTCACTTTAAATTCTCCTATCACGTAATATCGATGTAATCTGCTAATGCACCGCCACGACATCTCTTTACGACTGGAGCCAGCTAGGAGCAGATGTGCTCGCGAGTATACGGCGATGTGTCACTATTTTTTACCCCTCTTTGAAACCCATGGGGGTTCCCAGTAGTTCAGTTGCCTATGTTTTGAATTGACAGTGCCTTAGTGGTGTTCGTTATATTAATGACACCAAATAAAAGGGACGCCGTTATAGGAGTCATATAGATCTATTCTTTTCTATTTGTCCGGAACTTGGCAGGATTTGAAGAGCCAATGACTATTGGAAATATTGGCTATTGACCATTGACTGCAAATGGATTATTATGAATGATCTTAACCTATTTCTAATTAGTTTTGAGCCACATATTAAAGAGCTGTTTGGTTATAGACTCTTAAAATACACTCCAAACCAACTCTCGAAGTTTAAATATTTTATAAAGTTGACATCATGACATCACATCACACAAGCATCAGAGAAAATAAGCCTATGCCCATCAATAGACATACTTTGGCTAAAGTGATGATGATAATAATAATCAGATACTTTTATCGAAATGTTTAGGTCGAAAATCTGTTTTATTACGCGTTTAGGCAAGAAAGAACGTGGGACATAAGGTAATTAAACTCATAAATAATTAATAAAAATATCAGGGGACAATGTCAAATCAATTGACCTAGTCCCAAACTATAAATACTTAAAAATAGATAAAAAAATCGTTTAAAGTCATTTATATAGCCTCCCCTACTTGTTTAAAACTTAAGGCTCTTGCTGAAAAGTTCGCATCCACCTCAGCTTTTCTATGTTCGAGGTAGTCATTTGTACTGTGCAATAAAGCTTAAATAAATACAAAATATCCCTAAAATGAAAGATGTTGGTAAAGTTATTAACGTATCTAACACAAGGCTTCTCTTGAGAGACTATCTCTAGGATTGTTTGCTGAGTACAATATCGTGTGGAAACTTTTCGTCGATTGTTTTGGGACGCTTATGTTTGTCTTTACCAAATGTCAACGGAATCTTCAATCACTTGATGGACCGTATCTTGAGTAACTGATTAATACTGAGATGCCAGTCTCAAGTCACATGAAATGACAGTTTCATGAGTTGAGACCCTGTGTAGGATCTGGGATTTTGTCTAGGGTTCAAAAGGTAATTTTGAATACCTACGCAGTTAATCTACGAAGTAAGCTAAGCAGTCCTTGTTTGAAGAACACTAATACATTTATTAAATGAATATATATCTAATATACCTTTTGAATTGGTCTGTAATCAGGATCACCGAGATGTACTGAACTAACATCTAACTAGATCATCAAAATACAAGGATTTACTAGTCGATTTGTAAATGCTAACGCTATGTGACTACGGTATAAATCAAAAGGCTGCGAGTTCAGGCCCCAAATAACCGCATTTGGCCACGATTCCTCAAAAAAAAGAATTTCATCGGCAATCCAGCAAAAGTGCAGATGTGGAATGCAATAAAAATTGTAGGTATAATTTTTAAATTGCCTTATACACTATTTGGCAGCGCGCTCGGCTGATAATTGATATTTGCGATCTGAACTGCCAGCGAGTTAATTTTTAACAAGTCGAGGAAAATACCATTACGAAAACGTTAGGTAAGGTTTGCTTAGTAGCTTACAGGTCGAATAAGATATTTTTTTTATACTGTTAATGTTATCTACTCTAGATACTATGCTGTTGTATTCCGTTATCATAACGATAACAACATCGTCGAAATATTGGGAACTCACCGATGATTAATTCAAGCCACGATAAAAACCAGTTCATTATCTATCATTATTGAGATAAATAATAGTAGGTAGCATAATACTACCTACACACACATATTATTAAGGATATTATTTTGATAGTGTTTAGAGATTTATCAATTCACATTCAATGACGTAGGTAAATTTTAACAAACATAAAAGTTGGCCTGCATATACATCATGTTCTGCGTTGAAACAGGATATGTTTCATCACGAATATGTTATTAGTTTAGCACATTCGCTACGTTTTTTCGTTTTGTAGCGAAAACTGCCTACGAACAGTGTGTTAAGAATAAAGATAACCGAGTTCTAAGCGGACGAGCAGTTAAAAGCTAGCATAGACTTGAACATTATTAATCATTATTTATTAAAGTACATTCTATATATTAACCTAGTCCAAAACTAACCTGTAGACTTATACTTGGCCTAAACATGCAATAGATAATTTAATATTTAATTAACACACTAAAAAAAATTACAAGGAATTGTGTTCGTGCTAAGTTCATACACTAGTCACGTAGTCTTCACTGTCTGTGACTTGATTCTAGAATTTCCACTTCAGTCCTCCATATCATATCTTAAAAGTAATACGGTTAGGAAAATATTTACAGGGTGTCATTAAATAAAACCATCTATAAGGTTCAAAGGGTAGAGGTCGACTTAAATCGTAATAAAAAAGGGTAAATACATGAACGGAGCATGCTATGTACTTAAACCCTTTTTCACTTGATCTTCAGGAGACTTAAGACCTTTTTTCACTGCATTCCTTTGCAAGCAGCACTGTCAAGAAGACATTATTAGATGAAAAACGCAGGAACTCAACTCGAACATACGGGGAGCGATCAAGCCGACTTGTGGTTATATTTATTCAGAGTACGCGAAGCCCCCCATTTGCATGCTACCTTATGGAAGACATACCGCCGCGGGTGCAGCCGCCCGGATTCAGAGGGGCCTTGTAATTTGTTCTACATATCATTCACAACCCTAAATTGAGAACGGTAATGAGAGCTACAGGGTGTGTTAGAGAAACGTGAGACGTAGTTTGCATTTTCTAACGGGAGCATAACAGGTATCTAAGTTACATGGTGATCTAAAATTCCATATGGCGGGTTGTTACTAATTGCATTAATCGCGCTTTGACAACGCGTTGGCCTAGTTGGTAGTGACCCTGCCTACGAAGCTAGCAGTCCTGGGTTCAAATCCCGGTAAGGGCAGATATTTGTGTGATGGGCGCGAATATTTGCTGCCGAATCATGGGAGTTTTCTATGTATTTATGTATATATTTCTCTTGCACCGTCTTATATACACATAAGTAGGTGTTCTTTTTTTTCTTTTTTCCTTTTCTCTCTTTATCTCTCTCTTAAGATTTTGGTGTGTTTTCCTGCGGAAACTACGCAGGGTATTTAAAATATTTTTTAATTTGCTATTTATAGATTTATATAATGCTAGACTAAGTAGTACCATTGTAATATTAAATGTATTTAAAAAAAAATGACTGACTGCTGAGTTTCTTGCGGCGTTTCTTCTCAGCAATGGTCTCCTCTTGTGAAGCGCTGGTAGATTCTTGACGTGTAAAAGTGCCCGTGCGGCCTACTTACTGAATAAATGTCTTTCTTCTTTCTTTATCTTTATATATGTATGTATGTTTATCGTTGTCTAGTACCCATAGTACAAACCTAGGGCTTAGTTTGGGACTAGGTCAATTTGTGTGAGATTGTTTCCTGTTATTTATTTATTTAAGATTGGTAAATATAGACACTGATTAAATAATGCGCTCGTTTTCTATTTTGAATAAACCAAGATAAGATAGAGCGAAAAAGAAATGCGCCCACTTTAATTTCATGCGCCACTTGGTTTAAATGTTTAACATGTCTTGAGCACGAAGAGGATTAACATGTTTAACTTGGCTATTCTATACCAGCTGCTTTTAATAAGGGTACGTGCCGAGCATACGGACAGAATCTACGATTCATACGTGGAAAGAAAAAGAAAATTCTCGTTTACGGTTTAGTAGCCAGCAATACGGCAGTCCGTATTGTGACCTCATTTTTATATGGTGTTCGAGGACTTTTCGCGTGTTTGAAACGTTTTTAGCTGGATATGTTCCGGTTGTTTCTAGTTTAAAAACGGTTTGATCAAAGTGCTCGATTACTTTCGTAGTAGTTTTCCCAAAGGTATCAGTAATCTAGTTAACAAGAAAATGAAACTTTCTAGGATTCAAAGAGACGCTATTGCTTCGTTTTGCTTAAGAAAATACAAAGTTGCTAGGTTAAACTGCGTAGCATATTCGCGAAATCCGTTTTCTGACGTTTGAATTAAGAAAAATATTTATATAAAACTACTTTTTTCTCGGTACCGAAGATCGCCTTTTAATTTCTCCAGAAGCGACGTCTCCATCAAATATTAAGGGAAGAAGTGAAACTTAGAGTTACTAAAACAAAAAAATCATGAGAAAACTTCACTAAGTAATCAAGAGTTTTCTTAAGATTAAGCAGCTTTTTACCTATAATCACCGCTCCCTTAGGTCGGGAGTTAAGTAAGTCCGAGTAAAGACAGCACAACTTTGTTTATTCGGCCTGCTTTATGAATCCCCGGGGTTACCATTTTGCTAGCAACGACCACTGCAAATTTCTACAAATAATATGAAGACTCAATTTAAAATCACCCTGTATGGACGTTTTTTGTACATACAAAACCTTCCTAATATCTATAGGGTGTTTATTTCCAATAACGTTGAATACAAAGGTATTACTAAATAAATAATGCTCTTATAACCTACGTCTGCGAAATATTAATAATCACTCGCTTAAACCAAAATACAAAAGAACTGTATTATTCATAAGGGCATTATTATTCATACAACAACTAGATAGGGGTTGAGCAGAATTAGCTTACAGCACAAAGAAACTTAAGTATGTGCATGTTAATAATGTTATTACGTAATTATTAAAACCGTTAACTATGTAAAGTGCATAAGTATGCATATTGACTTGTTAATAAAAAAAAACTAGAATTAAGTAACCCTATGTCAGTTTCCGACTTGTAAACTATCTTTGTTACTTAATTAAATAGAGCAAGTAAATTAAGCTAAAAAAAATCTCATGGAATTCATCAGAAATATGAAAACATTTACACCTCTGTGAATTCATTACGAGTATAATATTCTGACAGATACGTTATCTAATAGAGATGAATGAATGTATTCAATATTGTAATTTAGGGAATATCTGGCAGACAGTACTAATTGCCTTTGGCCTAGACGAGTGGGTCAAAGAGTAGGCCGAGGGCAATAAATCAGGGACTTACCGAAATTAAGGCTCATATGTGAGATTATTTTATAAAACAAATATGTAACACGAACACAGGGTGAGTAAAAATGTACAGGTTTTTATCTGACTGCCTAATGAGGGTTTTCTTTTAGTGATTTTAAGTTACGTTTGTCTGGTTCTTTGTCCCTTGTAGAGGCCGAACAAACGGTCCGGTTTCTACCCACGAGTGACCCTAGATTCGTCAGATACTTCTTCATTAATAATATAAATTACACGCGATATTATTTAAAATTCCTTAAAAAAAAAAATTACATGCTTTATTCAAAAAAAGGCAGATTTTCGGATTTAATATTATAAAACATGGGTATAGTCAGCAAGTTGTTTTTACTTCTGTAAATAAATCACGTTGCAAAAGATTTTACAAAACGGTGCAAGACGACAATAGAAAAAAGAAGGTGATAATAAAAGAGTGCTCCCCAGAATTGTTACGATAACGTTGGTACCCAGTGCCACGCGATACATTTTATTCTAATTCAACTAGAGACCTAAGTAAACAAATACGTCTTCTAATTTATCTATACATCAAAACGGTATTTTGACCAAATATCACAAACTGAACTTCCGCTACCTCAAAAGGCAACGTTGAATATTTAAATTAGGTTTTTACAAAGGGTTTCGCATGAATAATTTCGAAAGACGATATCCGTGGGTCACCCGCTATAAGCTGTGTTTAGGTCAGGCGATGATTTGCGTTCGCAAGAATCAAACAAATTTAAACTCTAGGTTGCAGATTTAACACATTTTTTTCATTGCAACCGGTTCTATTTTATGCACAAAGATCAAGCCTCTTTCTTCATTGGTTTCTTTAAGTAAACCACTTAAGGGTGCAGTGTTTAGATGTAGTGGTTACGTCTACACAACAATGATTTAAAACATATTTTTTTACCTTGATGATGGATTGTAATATACATCTTTTAGTGCCATTAATCAGCAATAGAATCATGGAAAATAACGGAAACAAGATTTGATAAATCGAAATCGTAGTAAGTTGCCACTATTTCGAAATCGGTTGAACTATTACTAGATCCATGTTAGATTGTTTAAAAAAGAGCATAAGCTCATCTATTTTGGACCTCTAAATACAGGACATCCTGTACTTATTTCTGAATATGCAAACTACGTATACAGCAACGTTACCAAAGCCATAAAAAAAACCAGCCACGTTATTAGGTTTGCGTAGGATTTTTCAGTGTTCCATTTCCAAAATAGAAACTACTACATTAATCATAGGGTACGATCCGTTTTCAAGATAATTTGAGTGCACTTGCACAGTTTGGTACTGGCCATCAATAACAGCGGGTTAAAACGCGTCAATCGATGTATCGCGTTGAATAATATCGCAATACGTCAGTCCCCGCGAGGCGTTATCGCAGGACTGTCTGCCGGCCGATATTTATGACCATGAATTTAGCCACCATTTTAGATTTGATTTTTTGAATTGATTGTAAGAGTTATCGCGATTCATCGAGTCTTTGGAAAGGGTGCGGGAAAACGCCTACAGGATTGCCGAACAAATAAAAAAAAAACATGTGAAAGTATACAGGTAAAAAAAGATTTTAAAGCACAGCCGTTATCAAATATACGAAACAAATAAGGCGTTCAAAATTATATGAACACCCTCATACGACTTTAACAATAGAGTAAAGTTTTTTTTAAAACTATATACGGTATTTAAAGAAAATTGTATGTGACAATTGTATGCCCCCGTGTGGTTGCCGGGTTAGAATAGTGCCACTCTATGTCTTCCCGTGGATGTCGTAAGAGGCGACTAAGGGAATAAGTGCTTGTAGTACTGTTAGGCGATGGGCTTGCAACCTGTCACTAATGCGCTGTTAAACACCTTAGCCTAAATATGCAAAATGTGGTTACAGAATTATCAACAAGGTTTTAGAGTTGCTGGTAATACCGTAGCTCTGCCTACCCCACTTTGGGAATGAAGGCGTGATTTTATGTATGTATGTATGTGACAAAATCAGTTATGGAACCAATATCTTTATTAGGGCCACTTTGCTCTAAAATGTTAAATTTTATTTATACTGTGTAACTTAATCTTACACTAAACCTGGATTTACCATATTGGTGCTATCACCTTTTTTGACATATAAAACGTAATGGGCCAAGGACAGCGCTTTGTAAAACAGCGCCATCTATGGGAAATCTACAGTTGAATTTGACTTATTCACATCATTCTATCGCTAGCTTTATAATATTAACTTAAAATGCTTCGCACCTTGTCGGTCCACCTCATCCACTGAGATTCCTAAACATCTCAATACTGTGTTTTAATCAAACTTTGGTGCAACTGCACTCTTCAGAGCGCTCCAACTTGGGGTTGAAATAATTACAACCCTCCCAAGTCTGGAGTAACATTGACTTGCTCTGTTCACGTAATTCTGGATAATGACTTGGATTGACATGAAACGATTGTCTTGATATCCCATGATTCGTGTTAAACTATTAGTATATCGGGACGAACTTAAAATAATGTTTTTTTGACTTTTTATACTCATGGACATATGTATTCCGTTCCCCCTCCGTCCACTGGTATCCTACTTTCTCTACTGTTGATCATGAGCTTGGTCTTTGACATAATCATCGTTAATCAGACCTCGAGGCTTGCCCTATTTAGATCTTGAAGGATCAATTTTAGCTCCGGAGCCGAGGATGAGAATAGGACTATGCCGTCGGAAAAACGTAGGTTTATTAACCTTTTTACGCCGAGTTCAATACCCTTTCCATCCCACCCAACCGCCATTTTTTTAAAGATCTGCTCTAGTGTGGCATTAAATAGCTTAGGCAATAGTGGGTCACCTTTCTTGACGCCCTTCTTTATATTAAATGTTGGTCCGGGAGAGTTTAAGTGGATATTGACTGTGCTAGAGTTATAAATTTTGCGCATGAGATGAATGTATGTAGATTCTGTAATGGGGCGAATATAGATTGGTGGGTGATGCTGTCGAACGCTTTACAGTAGGTAATCTACAAAAGCAAGGTTAAAGGGAATATTAAATTCTTGATATTTTCAATTATTTGATTTAGTGATTGAAGATGGTCGGTTGTAGCAAGTCCAGGTGTGAAACCTGCTTGTTCTGGATGTTGGTTGCTATCTAATTGGCCTGAAATTCGACCCTTTATCACTTCAATTAAAGCTTCATAGAGATGTGAAACCAGATTAAGGTCAGATTAATCGCCTTTTTTATCGAGAAGAACAATTTTGGATTAACAAAAGTTTTTCGTAAAGGGTTTTTACAATTGAGTTAAAACGATTGGTGACATGTGGGAGAAGTGTGGGTTACCCTATCTTGAGTATATCCGTCGTGATGCCGTCCTCACCGGGGCTTTTAACATATTTTATTTCATCTCGGATATTGCAAGATGATCTTCGTACCCAGTTATAAGCGGGATTGCATCAGGACAACAGTAGTTAAAGGTACGTTGGGGCAGAAAAAGTTGGTTACTATCGTTGTAAAAGTCAGAGCAAATAAATCATTAAATAAGCAAATCATTTACATAAATAAAATCTAACAAGTTCAAATTATCACCAAGTGCCGACAGTCATGGACCTCTAACAAGATGAAATTTAGAATGAAACATTTAGACTTCAAATAAATCCAGTATAAAATAAAGAACACAATAACAGAATCATTCTCCGTAGAGACAACGTTAATTTATAAGAAAATACAACGCCATCTGCATGAACATTTACCGAGTATTCCGTAATAATGGAACTTGCTCGACCTCGTAGGATTTCATTATCTGCTGCTCATTTCAGACTGATAATAGACGAGCTATTTTTGCTGACTGCTGAGACAAGTTTTATTAGGGTTTCTTTAAGAAGAACGACGCAATAGCACTGATTAAAAAATATTTTATATCAAACTAACTTCTGCCCGCGACTTCGTTCGCGTAGATTTCGAATATCGTTATTCCCTCAGGAACTTTTGAACTTTCTGGGATGAAATGTAGCCTATGTGTTAATTCAGGGTATAAGCTATCTTCATTTTATTATTATTTATTTATTTATTTTATGGCATAGGAAGGCAATCGAGCACACAGGCCACCTGATGGTAAGTGGAAACTGTGACCCATAGACATTTGCATTCACAAGACTGCAAATGCACTGCCAACCCTGAGGACTAAGATGGAATGCCTCTATGCTAGTCATTTCACCGGCTGTCTTATCCCCAAACCGGAACACAACAATGCGAACACTGCTGCGTGGCGGTAGGTTAATGGATAAGATAGTGGTACCAACCCGGACGGACCCTGCACAAGGTCCTCCCACAAGTAATAAGTAGTAAGTATTTCAAATTTCATCAAATTCAGCCGTTCAAGCGTGAAAGAGTAACAAACATCCATACATGCTTTCGCGTTTATAATAAATATTAGTAAGAACGTAAGGATAGTTTGATTTAAAAAACAACTTAAGTTAAAGTATTAGAAATAGCACGTACTCTTAATATGGTGACGTGATACTAACACAACACCTGCTACATCAAAATAACAAAATGTAAGTATGAATTATAATTACTTAAGCGTAATTATAATATTTAATGTATTTTGGCATTACGCTACATATGGCGGATGCTACTGAGAAAAATGACTATACTATCAATAGTATCATCAACATCATTATCATCATCAATTCAGTCTCAAGACTTCCACTGCTGGACATAGGCCTCCCGCAAGGTCTGTCACAAGGACCACAACCTTAGCCACGTCGTCGGTCGACTTTATTGAAGGCCTACCCATGCTGCCTATACCAAGTCAATAGTATGCCAGGGAGTAACCGCATGGAACTAGAATCAACTAGTTTTTTCCAATTTAATCAGAGTTAGTAAAACTGGAAGAAGAGGACTTCTGACTTGACATGATTGAATATTTATATGAAGCAGTGTTATTCGTCGCTCGTGGCTAGTACTTTATACTCTTAAGCCATATTCTAAAGTTTTTAACAGCTCCGTCGTTATTATCAAGGGAGAATCTCGGGGGGATTCTGTAAGTTAAAAAGTTAGAAAAATCTTTGCCTAAGGCTGGCTAACTCGGGAATATAATCGTGAAATTGGTAATTCAAAATCTTCGGTACGGTCAGCGTTACAAGTAGCTAAACAATTTAGTGCTGTGTCACTTTAACGTCATATTTGAACTGCTGCACTAATCTGTTAAAGGTGTTAAAGCGACAGGGTACCAAAGTATGCAGGGACAGGACGACTCAACCTATTTATGTCTATGTAATATAGATGACCAAAGTTAACAGGTTGTGTAATCTGAGTCTATCAGGTAGATACATATATATGTAGCGCTATATTACGATGGGTATGCAAGGTAAAATAAAAAACCGGGCAAGAGCATGTCGGACCAAGCTCAGTTTAGGGTTCCGAAGACGTGACTGCAAACAAATTAGACCTCACGACAAACTCAACTTAGCCGGTGGAAAACTGTTAGATAACCCGACATAGGTCGCGGTCAGTTTACCAACACCGCAAATAAGTTTTCGGTAGGTATAAACATTTAAACCGTTAGTAACTCAATAACCACTGAAGTGTTCTTAGTAGTGATAGTTTTCCTATTAAATTCATTACATGTGCATTTAAGATATTGTGCAGATTTTTAGTATTTGTAGTTTGGGCTGTAGGGGGGGGGGGGGGGGGGGCACACTTGACTCTAACAAAAAATAGCGCTTTAAAGCTTAATATTTCATAAACGGATACCTTAAACGAAAAATAGTTTTCCTAATTATTATTATATTTTTTTTCAAGATTTTATTTTACCACTTTGTTGGCGTGACTAATATGTATATGTATGCCCAATTACAGCTTTCTAGTACTAAGAGTCTCTGAGCTAGGCTGCGGACGGACGGACATGTAAAAATGGGTGTATATTTATCCCATACAGTGATCATCATTGGTCGAAATTATGTTCGGTCTAATGTATAGTTACCTACAGCGACTTCGAATGGTCATTTGTCTGGTTTTCATCTTAGTCTGACAGCATATGTATGGATTATATTAAAGGTAATGGGATAAACAACAAAGCATTGGGACCAATAAAAATAAAATTAAAAAAAAACTACAGCTTCATCAATTTGGATACGTCGAAAGGTTAAATAGTGTACGGAACAGCCATTCCACGTCGATTACCACTTGGCCGTCTCTGTTCGTGTCTCCGCGCAGTTTTCAATGCTCAACATTTTCATAACGGTTATTTATCAGAGTCTACACTTAGATTCCGAGAGATAGCCTACTGCTCACTCCCTTAACATGAAAGTAAAAAATATGGCACGTCTGAAAACTTGTTAATTAGTTTACAACTTTGAGCCGATTGTTGGCGATGTCTGAGGGTCCAACCCGACCACCGAGCTAACAAACTAGGAGGGCCCTAAAGCAATCTCCCACCTAATTACCTTGCAAAAAGACATACCGCCTCCAGACCGCCGCTTTTTGGAGGTGGGAGGACCTTGTGCAGGGCCCGTCCGGGTTGGTACCACCATCTTATCCATTAACCTACCGCCAAGCAGCAGTGTTCGCATTGTTGTGTTCCGGTTTGGGGATAAGACAGCCGGTGAAATGACTAGCATAGAGGCATTCCATCTTCGGCCTCAGGGTTGGCAACGCATTTGCAGTCTTAGGATTGCGGTCTTGTGAATGCGAATGTCTATGGGTCACAGTTTCCACTTACCATCAGGTGGCCTGTGTGCTCGTTTGCCTTCCTATGATATAAAAAAAAAAAAAAAAAAAAAGACTGCATATGCTTCGCCTGTGTAATCAAAATTTCATTGGAAATACTCTTGTAAAAACTTTTTCAGGGGCTCATGAATAACTTATGGCCCCCGCCACGCCTCACTTGTTATGTTTAAAACTTTTTTTATTTTCTTCTCCATTAAAAGGCGGGGCAGGCTGACGATTTAGCGACGGCCCGATGAATAATTAGGGAGTATTTCTTGCCTGTCACGTCGTTAATGAATATCAGAGCAGTCTTGTGCCTACTTTTCGAAAGCGGGAGGAAAAAACCCGCCAAGAAATCCGTGGTTGTTCCGCAGAAAGCATTCCGTTAATTACGGGGTCCGGGAGATAAATAAGTCGCTAAGCACACATTTGTCCGTCCTCCCGGTTTTTACTTCGGCTTTCCCAAGGAGTTAGTTATTGGGTAATTTTTTTCTTCGGCCCGCGACCGGATGAGTTATAGAAGCCGTTTGTGTGCGTGAATTCGCTCGAAATAGCCTTTTTATGCTGTATTTGTTGGTTCGGAGAGGCTTTCGTGGAATATACACGCTGGGCATGAAAAACATGGTCTATTAGTTCTATTACTATTACATCGCCATAAATAGTTTTTCTCGGATAAGTGCTTCCGTGCCTGATACTGTTTGATTAAAGAAGTAGCGTGATATTTTCAGGTTATAAGTACCTATACAATTATTTAAAAAAAAAAATATCCAAATAAAAACATACTGTTGTTTCTTCCTCCAGTTTCGATACGTAGAAAAAGACATTATGTTCAAATAAACATGAGATTTTTAAACTCATTCGCTTTTACGGACCTCGTGGCTATTCCTAAGCAAAGTACGTCTGAAAGACAACACCGGCGCCGGCGTCTCCGTAAATAGATATTTGTAGGAAATGAGTTCCACGTTAAGTAAACCTCCGCATGACTTTTATTCGCTCGCGTGCTATAATGTAGTGATTCCTTATTTAGATAGACACATTGCGGGTGAATCAAGTCCGAAGGCTCAGTCGGTAAGCGGTAAAACTTTCTCGAGGGAAGGATCTATCTCATGCAATGTTGGTCGATTTAAAAAGGTATCCACCAAACCTAAGCTAACCTAACAACCAATAATAACTAGATCACAAAGCTAAGAAAAAGTGTGGGGGGGTCTGACAGATACTTCTAATTTTTGGCAATTGTGTGCGTGCGCATAAATATACAGGGTTATTGGTAAGTCGACCTATTCCCCTCTAGGGGTTATGGGGGAGATAATTTGAAATCATTTTGGTCCCATAATACCCTATGCAAAAGATAACCATTTCTAAGATAATTTAAATTTAAGTTTTTTGAAAACCATGTTCAAAAATTATAAAATAATACATACATACATAAACTCACGCCTTCTTCCCAGAGTGAAGTAGGCAGAGCTAAAGAATTACCAACAAGTCTTAAAACTTCTTGATTATTCTGTAACCACATTTTGCACAAGTAGGCTAAGATGTTTCCCAGTGACAGGTGGCAAGCCCATCGCCTAACAGTACTACCAGCCTTTATTCCCTTAGTCACCTCTTACGACATCCACGGGAAGACATGGAGTGGCACTATTCTAACCCGGCAACAACAAGGCAAAAAAAAAAAGTGGTTGCGGCAAAATAATAATTGCACTTTAAATCATTTTTTTAAAAAGCTTTTGTACAATGTAAAATTTCTGTTCTTATACAATATTAAAAGTAGAATTATCTGTAAACGTCTCAGAGTGCGAGACCAAAAAATAAAAAAACATGTTTTTTTTATAAGTTTATCCAACATAAATGACACAAAAACAGAAAAATTTACTAACTTTTGCGTAGGGTATTATGGAACCAAAATGATTGCAAATGATCTCCCCCATAAGCCCTAGAGGGGGAATAGGTCGATTTACCAATAAGTCCAATAACCCTGTATATATGCAGCTTTGTTTTGTGTTGCTCGAAGAACATATTCATCAATTAAAACTTATAAGGATTATTCCCTAAAATAAACACTAAAATAAAAATAAAGATTCGAACCCAAACTTGTCTCTTTGTGCATCCGGAGGACCCAAGGTGTCGGTTGATAACCTCAATGGTTCCGCAGACTCAAAATCCCTTTACGCATTCATGTTAGCAGAATTCGATAACAAAAGGTTCTATTGAGACGTCAAAGTACAATGGTCTGCAAACACGGCCGGTGGAAGCAGTCGACACGGACAAAATGGGTTATCGATGTTCATTGCTGCGTTTGTATAGGTTATTTAAATATCGATTGTAACGGGAGGTAGAAGTGCATTAAAAAAAAGAAATAGGGTCGTTCGGGGGGTTGGAATTTAAAAATAGGTTCTACTTACAGCTGATCCACTTCAAGGACAGAAAGATATGAACTGCAATCTAACAATGTGCAAGTTGCAGAAAACTCCCGAAACTTTGGAAATCTTTTCAAGAAGGTACTTGAAGGTACTTGAGAACGAGAATATTGGTAATCCCAACAATTTCTTATACAAAAGTTTCACAATTTGAGCATTTGTTTACCCCAATACACTCGTTAGCCTAATTAGGAAATTAACAAAATAAACCAGGTGGCTAGCTATACAAGACGGTAATAAAGTTTAATAAATACTTATATGCATAAAAAACATCCAATAATAGTGAACAAATATTCTTGCTCAGCACACAAATATAATAATTAGGTACCTTACCGGGGATATAACTCGCGACCGCCTACGTACGACCGCATCTCGTCTAAATCTCAGGAGTAATTTTAACAAACCACGAGTACTTAAATAAGTACAAATACCTCGATATGCCATACGAAGGACATAATCAAGGCAATTAAATTGAAACTTTATTTTAATGAACATAATTTTTTTATTTATTTCAAAATTTGGCATTTAAGAGCGAAACTTAACTGAACTCTATTCTCTGACTGGTAGATTCAAATTCCCACTTACAATAATCTCCCTGTTTATAGCACGGTAGGACTCACATAGATAAAGTAAGAGACCACTCATGTTCATACATACATACATATCTTCACGCCTGTAATCCCAGAGTGGGCTAGGCAGAGTTCCAAAATTACAACTTTAGAAAGTTGTTGATAATTCCGTAACCACAATTTGCCAGCATATTAGTGAAAGGTTGCAAGCCCATCGCCTAACAGTGCTACAAGCTTATTTCTTTTTCATAAATTCCGTTTAAAAACTGTCTTTGTGTTTGCTGGTAAATATCTTAGCCTATTTGTGCAAATTGTGGTTACTGAATTATCAACAACTTTTTTCAAGTTGTAATTCTGTAGCTCTGCCTAGCCCACTCTGGGATTACAGGCGTGAAGGTATGTATGTATGTGTAAACTGTATTTTCCAGCCACAGATAACAAACCTGTCATTCTAAAACAAATAACTCACAAGATAAATCAAGCAATGGAGACCATGTGCGGTAAAATTTCACCAGAACTTTGCCCACTAGGCCATACATATTTCAAACCGGGATCCGGAGGCACAAAAGAAATGCGACCGTCCTTCGTTGAACCGTTCAATTTGCTGGTCACACTGATCGACCTTTTTACCCTGAATTTGCCACAGGCGGGAAAACCGGGACTGTATGGTATATTTCAATGTTTTATGAAATGTTGAGCCTGTGTTTGTACTATTTAGTGAAATTAGGAAAGTTAATATTGTATTCGAGGCTAGACAAGATGTATAACGCTTCAGCGTTTCGTTTGCTTTAGCTAACGATTCGAAAACTGATAAAATGTATGGAATTGGGATAGCCCAAAAAAAAACTCACGGTTTTTACATTTTAATTCGAAAGAATAGGTAATTAAGAGACCAATTTCGTTAATTTTGTATTTGAATAGTTTTGTTTTAATATATGTATTTATTTAGCAGACATTTTACACATGAAATGATTCATTTAAATTTGGGTTGGCATTTTCTAATAAATTACAACAATTAAATGATCTAATAATAAAAAGTGATCTTAATAATGTAATAAAACATACTATTTTAAGCGGTATTCGCCTAACCCGTAAGATACACCTGGGAGGCCTTCAAGCCAAAAACGAAAGTCAAACAAAGTTCAAATATACTTTTGTCAAAATGTCCGAAATAGATAAATATTTCAAAAACTTAATAATGCAGAACGGATTTACAACCCGAATAGGGTTGTTAATCGAAATTTTTGAAATTAGAGTAATTTAAAAATAGAACTATCCCAATTTTAATAAGCGCTCGACGGGACCGTCTGGCAGTTTACGTCAAACCTTTAAATTTTCAATCAATCGTAAAATATTTTCGAAAACTGTATGAAATTGGCATAATTGATAGCGATTGATAACGATCTCGCAATTCATCTTGTCTATGGCCACTGAACTGATGAAAATTATAAGAGTCCTGGTTGTTTTCTTTGTATTTACTTACGTGTTTCTCTGTAAAATTATGTCAATTATTGTAAAGTACCTGCAGGAGAAGCCTTAAACTTAGTCCAGGACTAGGTCAATCAAGAACAGTGGTAGTAGTACAGTCAACAGCATTAATAAGTGATCATTTCTGTACCTTGTCATTTTCAATCGGTTCACAATTTTGTATAACATTTAAAACACAACGTTAAAGTGACAAGGTACATAAATTATAACTTATTTATGCTGTTGACTGTACTCGTAGTCAAGAACATTACAAAGTACGTAAAAAAACATAAATAATTTTACTAACATGGCGGAAACCATTTTTACCCGCAACATTTCGGTCGCGCCACAGAAATATCGTTTACAGAACTTCTAATTAACATCTGCAGAGGCAATTACACAACGCTAACTTATTTGCATCTGGATTGTTCTGTTTACCCGGTTCCATGAAGTTTCGAGGAAGAACATCTGCAAAAACCGCGAATTGTTGGATATAACTCAAGTTCATAGTAGTTGGATGGGAGATTTATTTTTTAACTCTTTTTTTGGTATGAAAAAAGCAATCGAGAACACTGGCCACTCGGCTAAGCTTGGTAGAGTTCATTCCTAACGAGCCCCACGAACTAACAGTCCGCCGGACAATTTTCATTGGTCAGTTAATTTTATTAGAGCAGAGACGTATGTAACTTTTTTATTCTATCAAAAGTGTCCCTCACTAATATACACTGTTAAACATCTTAGCCGAATTCTGCAAATTGTGGTTACAGAGTTATCAACAAGGTTTTAGAGTTGTTGGTAATTCTGTAGCTCTGCCTACCCCACTCTGGGAATGAAGGCGTGAAGGTATGTATTTATGTATGTATGTAAAGTGTCCCTCATCGGGATGCCCTTGAAATATCGAGAAACATTTCATCGAAAACTTATTTCTGCTGAAACCTTATAGTTTTCAGGTTATCTTAAGCATTCGTTACGAAGCTTAGGTTAGGTAAAGACTTGTGAGCACAATAATAAAAATAATTCTCCTGCACGTTGAAATGCCTGTCGATGAAATTTAAATTCCGCGAAGTGAATCTTGTGATTTAGATTAACGAAAATGAAACAATTTTCGAGAGAATAGCGATAAACGAGTTCTACGCAGACGCAGCCGCGGACGTTCGAAAATATTCCAAAATAAGAAGTCATTTCCACAATGCTGTTATGCAATTGCACAAAATTGCAGCGGGCGATATTCCAGGCTACCCCGTGAGCCAAAGAACATCATTTGGGATTGGCTTAGCTCACTTTAGGAGCCTTTCCTGCACTCAGCCCGCTTCGATGGCCGCGGTTGCGCCACTGTACGTAACATGCGGGATTGAAATATTTGACCGTTACAGTTTCTTAATTTAAAAGCAATAAAAGTTAAACTTCGCTAGATGGCGCTAGTTTCACAATGTTATTTTAAGTGGTATACTGGTTAAATTCGTTCATTTTGTTACAAGTTCTGTCATTTAGAACAGCAGTAAATACGGCCTGCAGAGTTGCATTGACTACAAATTCATAAAACTAAGATAAGCCTATTGAATGCTATTATACGTACCCATAAGGTTTATATTATAAAAAGGACAAATGTTTGATCAAAGCGCAACATTAATGATATTTTACTTAGCCAGCTCATCTATGAATAATAACGCATAATTATTTAATCAGTAAGAGTTTAACGTTTACACATTCGTATTATGTCAACAATTAAAAATAAATAATAGTACACACAAAAAAACCATTAAGATAAACGTATCGTTTAAGAAATTTATTCTAGCTAACTTTTGTATAGTAATTTAAGGCAAGTTGAGTACCTAAACCATAATGTTGTTCATCAGAATTCGCCAAAAATAAAGTATCCAACTGACCCGTATGGAGTTAACAAGCAACGCTAACGCCCAAGTGAATTGGAGCGCGATTGAATGTTATGTGGGAGCACGTGGAACCATTCCGGCCCCGGAATGGGTTCCGCCACCAAAAATAATCGTACCGCTCGCTTTCTGCATCGTCAAAATTCAAATTCTTCGAATAAACGGTCTAATAGAATACCATGCAGTGAGGTGGTAAAAAGTTTTCGTTTTTTCAAGTTATTAATTGATTAAATTCGGAGAAATATTTGATGGTTCCAACGGAAGACCAGCGCTGGTTTTAACGCCAGCATAACGCTGTTGGAACCATTTCGTGACAGCAAGTATTTTTGCATATGTCTGTATTTTTGTTGAGTTTTTTGTCTGTCTGTCACGAATAAATAAATGTTTCTTCTTTCTTTCTTTCAAATACTGAAAAAGGGCCGTGCATGCATGAATTGATGTATGAATGTGGAAGACGCGAAAGAGATTTGTCAGGATCGTAGCAGGTGGAAAGAAGTGGTCTGTGCCTACCCCTCTGGGAACCATGAATCAATGTATGCATCTAATACAGTTCAGTTAAGGTTGAGAGTAAGGGACAGAGCTGTATAACTGCTATTGCTCTGTCCTTTTCATTCGACTCCTGAATCCTGGAGGTATTGCATTAAAATGCGAAACGATTACAAATCTATATTGGTTATTCTTGACTCGTAATAAAGTTACTTGTTTCTCCGCTTTAATAAGAGAGACTTGCTTGAGGATACTTCTAAACTTATGATATGTGTGTAGATAAAGTAGTGTATGCACTGTACATAACTAATTCTACCTTAAAACACTCGAGTGGTCCTATTATGAAACTCGCTGATGCTCGTTTCATAAAGCCTCTCATTATACATCAATTGCATAAACTACTATTAATTCATCAGTTTATTTTACTGCCACTTACATACACAGACTCGTCTTGGCAACGGTTGCCATTCGTTCCCGGCAATAATTCAATATTTCCACAACGATCTCGGATCGTAAGACGAGAATCACTGTTTAACCTCATCAAAATACCGCTCCGGGCGGTACCCGCTTATTTCTTTTACTAAAACGTAAATGGAGAATCCAATGGCTAAATTTCAAAGAAGTCGGGAAAACGTTATATTTGCTCAGTGATGTTATCAACTGAAACGTTAAATTACTACCTTCTAACACAGTTGCTCAAAAAGTACAGCTGTACAGTCAACAGCATAAATAAGTGATCATTTATGTATCTTGTCGCTTTCAAAACTTTCACTATTTTGTATAGCATTTCAAACATAACGTTAAAGTGACAAGGTACATAAATGATCACTTATTTATGCTGTTGACTGTACAAACAGCCACACACTTAACTGCTCATTAAAGACAGAAGTGAGAAAATGTAGAAAGAGAAAATTGTAAAATGTAGAAATATTGATTTTACATAAGAATCTCATGTGCACGACAGAGACAGTTTCTCTCTGTTTATCTTCATTCAGCTGTGTGGGCAATTGTACATCGTGCGGAAAGTTGGATTTTTTGCACACGTGTTTTTTACTAAATTGTTTTTACCCTTATTTGTTCAAATTGCACTGTGAATTTTTACTAGAATTAAGAATTAATCAAAACTGTCTGTCGCTAGCAGTTCGGGCCAAGACACCTCGGGAATCGTGTAAAATTAAATGCTTTCCGCACTTGCCTTGGAATGTACTATTTTTAGTCAGTAATTGTTTAACATACTTTGACATAACAGCTACAGTTATATCCTAGATTAGTTATACATAGTTTTAAAAAACTGAGCCATAGTTTAAATACATTACAAATTTTGATAAATTACTTTGCAGATATAGGATGATACATTGCGGTGAAAACCATATTTCTTAACAGAATTGTAGACAAAAATTTGTTTTGCTTTGTGTAACACTGACAATTGACTAATGTACAGGGTGTTCATCGGACTTAAAACAAAAAAAGGGAGCCCTCATCGCCCTAGTTGGGTGTTCATGACCTAAAATAACTAGTGGAAAATTTCCTTTTATCTAATACGGTCAATAATTATGCAAAGGTTACTAAATTACCTGAAAACCTTGCTAGCCTATTGTAGATAATTAGTCATTTATATGAACATGTCAAAATAGGTACCTGTATGGATAATTTATTCCAATTGGTAATTTCCTCGCTTTTTCTTTTAATCTGAAATATTAATGCTTCGGCACTAAAAAGACACCTACAGTAAAAAGCTGAAAATACCTACATAATATCACTAAATATGAAATTGAAAATGCGTTTTAAATACACACTATACGACTGTAAACGGAATGGTAGAATATTCCAACTTGTGTCCCTTCTCTTCTGAAGCAAGAATATCATTACTCTGCTAACAAGACGCATGTACTGGATTACGTTTCTTTGAACTGTGAGGAATCCTTCGATAATATTAAAACCATATCGATTCGTATTGGCGTCGTACGTATTTCGTTTTGTTTGATGGTGTTTGGGAAATTTTACATCTTTTTACGCCGCTTCAAACATAGCACGCTTTATTGTAGTTTATTCATTGTTTTGAGACTTAATTTTAACTCGTAGGTTGTCACGTAGTATCTAGCTTCCAGAGAGATAAGAAGAACTCCATGTCTCAAAGAATAATGGTCAATTTGGTACTAACCGAAACTTCTCAAATCGTCTAATAGCAGGCATGATACGGCTTATTTAGAGATAGTATAGGAAATCCAGGAAAATACTAGAAAATACTTAACGACCTTTAACTAAACTGGTTGTATTGCGAGTTTGATATAAACATACACTTATAGAGCAAGCAATACACTGACTTCAAGACTTGAACTACCTGCATGCTAATTTCATTTAAAAACATTCAAACAACTTTTTAAACTTTCTGATTAATAATAATATTAAAAGATTTTAATATTTCAACAACTAAACTCCCGTACAAAAACATTCAAATCTAAATACTTCACCCTTACAAGGATATGAAACACTCCGTCCGCCAACCCTTCATTAGTCCGGTTCCTTGAAAGAGTTCTCGAGACCGGTCTAATTCCTTTCAGTTGCTGATTGCGTACCTGACCGGTTTTGTTTGGGGTTTGTTTAGATATGAGCCGAGTGGCCGGGAGATTACTTACGAATGCAAATAGAATGTTTACATTGAAACACGTTAGTAGCAAATTAGGTCAGTCACATAAGAACACCCTGTGTATTTTTACGGGTTTTTAAATATGATTTGAATTTTAGTTGACATAAAGTAAACCTTTTACTACATGCCTTTTAAATAAAAACGATGGTACGTTTATACATATAGTAAAAACGTCTTAACGAAGAAAATATAAAATAAGGTCTTTCTAAACGTCCAACGCATAAATGATCAACGAATGAAAGAATTGTTTATTCACAAGTCGTTAGCACTGCTTCCCGTGGTGAAAGAAAAAAACACGATAAAAGATATCAGTACGTAGTCTGCAAAGACACTTGTACACGTCAATGTACTAATGTACTAAAATACATTTAGCCGAAGGAACTTACTTCTTACTTCGATTTTTTTTAAATGTCCGTATCAAACTTACAACACCCCTTTTTTATCAGACCGTAACAATACCGTCAAATTGAGAAGTCCTAGAGTCTTTCGTTAAACTCGACTCGAATTCTTACCCCCTTACTTATAAACGTGGAATAAGCTTGGAATAGTTTATGCCAAGCTTTGTCCTTATCTGTAATCGTGACATTTGCATGTGACAGAAAGTGACAAAGCATTGCATAAACTATTCCAAGCTTATTCCACGTTTATAAGTAAGGGGGTAAGAAGAGAGCGATATAAACGTGATAAGTTCCAAAGCAGTATCGTTTCCAACTAAAACTAAGAGCCAAGTAAATGTACAAACAAGTAAAATGTAATGTATTCGGCGGCATTAGCGCAACGACGGGGCCGTTCACACGTGGCGACGGTTTTCTTATCTCTTTCGAGCATACGGCGTTGTTTAAGTCAAGATATTTGCTTTAAAAAGCATGTTAAAGCTGTCTTTATGGGTCTTAAGTCGGAATAAAAATAAATGTGGCTAGTATTGACGTAGACTGTCGTGTGTTTGCCTGTCATCGCATTTTAGCTAGGAATACGCAGGCTATGTGTTAAAATTTCGTAGAAATGAACTTCTAACCAGCCCTACAGGATGAATAATAATTGACATCACCCTGTCTGCATTATATCGTAATGCAACGGAGAAGTTAACGTTTCTTAATTTTGAGTCCTTAAATAGGTACAACATTTATAAAAAACGCCCTGTTGAAAGACAAAGCATAATTCTTGCGGTTATTCAGTTTGGTTGAAATAAGTAGGTACATGGAACAATTAATATTAGCTTGTAACTCCATCACAATGCAAAGACTAGACGAAATGGAGATAGCTTATACCATTATTAACACATATGCTACTTTTTATACCGGATAGTTTAAAGTTCCCTAGGGTATGACAATTATTGTAATCGCAACGTGGGATGGCCGAATAACTAATTCTATGCCTACGAAGTCGATGGCAGAAGCTAGATTTAACCTGAATTATAATGTAACGTGTATTATAATAACAGTGATAAAAGGTACTAAATCAGAAGTTTTTTTTTTTCATAGCTCAAATATATATGAAAGAAGTACTTAAATAGAGGTTTCAAAAAGTATTATTAACTTAAGCACATAAATAATGCTGCGTACTTCGGCTATTTCGGGGTTAAAACGATTGTGTTGTTCTGTATTAACTTGAATTTTGTAGCGAGTACGTAATAATTTACTTGTGCATATTAAATTCTAACAGTAAGGTACTGTTTTAATGAATCATTAAAGAATTCCTTAATGAAGTTTGTTTATTTTAATGAGTTCAGTATCTAGCAAGAGCGCTACCTCGACTTATATTCGAAATTTAAAAGCGGTTACGTTTTAGAGACTGTTTTCTTTTTTTTTATAATGCTCGATAAAAGTCGTAACCGAAGAAAAGCTATTATGAAATACACAAATGAAAATGCCTCGTGATTTTTTTAGACTTAAAGTCAAGATAAAATTCGATTTTAATTTACATTCAATTACAATTTCTAAATATCGCTCAAATATAATTAAGTAAAACAACCTCTATCTGGGATCCATAGACACACACACAAACCGCTAGACCATCCAAAAATCCGAAATATATTTAAACTGAACCTAAAAAAATATTTTAGAATAAAAATTTCAATCATTATGCATTTTATTTGTATTTAACCTGGCAAGTTGTCACTGTAAGTAAAATCACCGTCCATTCACTGAATTATTAGCGCTCGAGGAGAGTAACCTCGTATTAGTTATGTAGGAGTTAAAATTAGAAGCGGATCGCGGCGTCGTTTGTACTGAAACTACTACAATATTCTAGCAATATAGCAGTGCTAGGAGTTAATTTAGATTTGCAGACATTTACCCGATTACTTTGTAGGTAGAAATAGATCTGGTTGAAAAGGAATTGGATGTATTTTTTTTACAACGTATATACGAGTAGGTAATAAATTGTTATTCGTTTATTCGCTCGCTGTCATTTTTAACCGTTTCTCGAGAGTATAAATATGAGAAACGTGTTTATTTTTTACTTGTAATTGTATCAAAATGTCAGGCAGGTCGAGGCCATTAAACTTTTGTATGAAAAAAACTCAAAGAGATTGTGTTAAAAAGTTGTACGAAACTTCCTATTTTGGTCCAAACTTTTTGGCAACGCACTTTTGAGTGCCTTTTTGTTAGTACTTGGTTTGATGGATCTACATACACCTTTCTTACACTTTTGTAATATACAGGATGTTAATAAAAAGTAAATAAAAATGATAAAAGTGAAATTTGGTTATGGTTTTACGCAAAATTACCACAATGACAGTTTTTTTTTTTGTGCTAGACTAACGAATGAGGTATGAAAATAAAATCGGAAGCTTATTTTACAACAATAGAACCCAGTTTTATACAAACAGAACGAACTTGATCAAAATTCTTAATGCCGTTACGCACTGCATCTGATCCTTATATGAGAATGAAGACTGACTATTCCTGCAGGACAGCGCCTTTTTATCTATTTATTTAATCTTTATTAGCTATGTCCGGGAATTTTGTTCGAAAAAAAGGGGACCCATATTTATGGATCCAAGTTAGACGCATAACCCCTCGTATTATTTCTCGACAAATTTAAACAAAACCAAACCAAACCTTAAATCCAGTGCCACAATCCAACAATTCTTCACAAAACGGACCCTTTACTGCTACCGAACGCGTTATAAATTAGCGTTGTAAAACCAGCCATGTGTAAGGTCAGCAATCAGTTTAGCACACATATAATCACTTGCGCTCATACATAAATAGCCGGCCCTTGTGTGTTGGCTGATTGATATCGAGTTCAGAGGACTCCAGCATAATAGCCTTTCTAAATCTAAAGGTTAGCAACCAGCTAAAGCAATTTGAATTGGTCAACCTTGACATTATGGTCGCATACATACACATACATACATAAACTCACGCCTTTATTCCCAAAGTGGGGTAGGCAGAGGTACGGAATTACCAGCAACTCTAAAACCTTGTTGATAATTCCGTAACCACATTTTGCATAATTAGGCTAAGGTGTTTAACAGCGCATTAGTGACAGGTTGCAAGCCCATCGCCTAACAGTACTACAAGCCCTTATTCCCTTAGTCGCCTCTAACGACATCCACGGGAAGACATGGAGTGGCACTATTCTAACCCGGCAACCACACGGGGGTCGCATATAAAATAGAAATCCGTACAGGGTGTTTTTTTTTTCAGGAAAGTTCCTTTTTGTAAATGGTGCTTGCTCTTCATGTTGACTGTTGTTTTAAAATCCCAAAGCAAACGGTCTCAATTTTCAAGTTACTCAGGCTAATGGATCACTTTAATGGGCAGGTTGTGGCGGAAAGGTATTGCATTACCGGAAGATGATATTGAATGGCATTTGAAATGTTTTATAACAATCACGAAAAGTAATCAGTCAACCCTTATTACAAATAGGTTTTTATTATGCACCGTAGTATTTATTGCGTCTGCATTTTTAAATATATTGAGGCATTTTTGGAATATAACATTATAATGTGTAAATTGTCTATGGTAGTTAGTATCTATGCTGGTGACTTGTTACATATTTTAATAGATCACTATTTTTCCAGCAGTGGTCATCATCATCGTCATCATCACATCAGCCCAAAGACTTCCACTGCTGACCATAAGCCTTCCCCAAGGATCTCCACGACGGCAGGTTTTGTCCTACTCGCACCCATCGGCTTTCCGCTATCTTTACCAGATCGTCGGTCCACCTTATGGAAGGCCTGCCAACACTTCGCTACCACTAGCATTTTTTTAACAATGGTATCTTTCAATAAATTATAGGTATAGATGTGGGTATTTCGCCGACAAAGCCATACGCAAAAGAAAGAGAAAAAACAATGTGAGATAACGTCTATATTGTATGTGAACTACTGGTTTATTAGTGCTATGCGAACCTATTTAATGCATTTCATAATATTTATGTGATGGACGCGAGAATTTTTGGTTTTGATTAGGTACTGGGCGTTTTCTACTTTCATAAGTACCCATTTATTATTCATTTTACATACATACATAAACTCACGCCTTCATTCCCAGAGTGGGGTAGGCAGAGCTAAAGAATTACCAACAAGTCTTAAAACTTCTTGATAATTCTGTAACCACATTTTGCACAAGTAGGCTAATATGTTTTCCAGTGTATTAGTGACAGGTGGCAAGCCCATCGCCTTACAGTACTGCAAGCCTTTATTAGGCAGTAAAATTAAATTTTAGCAATTAGAATTGTCTGATTTTTTACAGGAAGAATTAACGGTTCCCTAAAACAGCTGTAAATGATTTCTACAGAAACATAAACATTTCCTAAAGACTTAAAATCAAAACAGGCCATGACTGTTGAAATAACTTAGAAAATTAATCATTCGAAGCAAAACTTCCACCTAAAGGGAGAACTAACGAGAAAATCTGAATTCGCGAAGTAATTAGTAGTTGGCAACAAGTAACAGGCTTTAGTTCAGCCAGCCGCCGCTGGATGTCGTTAATCCTTTAATATGGTTACCCTGGTTCGGGGAAGCAGGGATAGCGCGTCGAATTGTGGTAGAACACATATCAGCGGAGTTAGACAGGTTTATTCTTGATCGATACAGACTTCAGCCATTTGACCAAACCATTTTTAGTGGAATGCATCATTTCCCAAAATAAATGTAATCAAAAATAAGACGAATCCGTATCACAGGTTTTTGAAACATTACAATTTTGGGAATAATATATTGAGCTAAAGTCATTTTCACTAACTATGCTGATGTATCTTTTGGACGCCATTTTACTGTTCTGCGCTACGTACTTCACACAATCATAGATAATTTGGTCTTCCCATCGTCAAAACAAAAGCATGGTCCATAGCTAAGAAGAATGGTACAGGAAATTCTGGTTAAAGCTTGTCGAATAAAATGCTTCCCATGAATAGGATACTTATTTCTTAGGCAAAAGCGCAGATACGTACAATATCAGGGAAAGAAGAGAGAAGCAATTGATTGCTAACAGCTAAACACCATGTAGATATCTACTGAGGAAAATGTATCTTCGTAAAATGATAAAAAAACTGATAAGCTCTCTACATTGATACAGCATACCTGCCATATTTCAGGCCATATACTATAAGGTCCAACGATAACGGAGATTAGTATGCGAACGGGAGCGCTTCCACTTGATCTACGACCACCCTCATTGATAAACGATGGAACAGTACGCCACTGCGATAAAACGAACCAGGGTAAGGTCCAAAAACTTGGGCATGCTAACTCACGCAATTAACCATACAATTGTAAAATTACTTTAAATACGCCTATGGTGCAACTTTTTGGTCCTCACCCATCGATTTTTTAGTGAACTACAGACAAGTAAAAAGATACCGACACTACTAATTAATAAGTTTCATCAAAGTGCGATCCGATCATGACTCATTGCTGTTACAGTCCGATCTAACACGTCTCGCTGAATACTGTTGCACAAATGGGCTGGATTTAAATCTATCTAAATGTTTCTCAATTACCTTTTCTCGTCAACATAAATTAATTTCTACTTCTTATGTTCTAAAGGACCAACCTCTGCTTAAAGTTCAACATATTAAAGATTTAGGTGTAGTTCATGATTCTAAGCTTCTTTTTGACAAGCATGTGGACGGTATTGTGAGCAGTGCCTGTAAAGCATTAGGTTTTATAATGCGTAATTCCGTCCATTTTACTCAAGCTAAGACTTTGAAAGTGCTTTTTTGTTCATATGTTAGAAGTAAGCTCGAGTATGCTTCTCAAATATGGAATCCATGCTATGCCAAAAGACACCATTTGGTGCCCCTATACCAACGCCGGGAAATAGCCGACATTACTTATATCCTAAATATTACTGGCGGCCTCGTTGATAGTTCTGAGCTGCTATCTAACGTTTCGTTTAGTATTCCCACTCGGTCTAAAAGGAATTATCCCCCTATATCGCTTAGATTTGCATCCTCTAGATACAGACAAAACAGTTTCTTGACGCGTGCTGGTAAAGGCTTGAATAATTGGGTGAATAAGCTGGATATCGATATATTCAATTGCAAAATCCCTTCCGTGAGGCGAAGTTTGATAGCGAAATGTACTGTTTGAGCATGTTTTGTGTACCATAGGAAAGATAACCTTTTGGCGATCTGCCTCTAGCTGGTATTTAGCAGTAGTTTTAATTGTACCTTTAATTAGCGCTAGTGTTTTTGTGTAAGTGCGTGTACCTTTGAAGTTTGTACTAAACTTTAAATTTGCTCCTCAGTCTCTACATGTGAAATCCTTTAATTGGTTTTGTGCTTCCTATACTGGTTCCATATGTTGTATTTGTAACTGTTGGATTTCCTATCAATAAATAAATAAATATTAAATAGACAAAAACCGCAGACGTAATTGCGACCGCTAATAGCAGAGCTGATAATTCTAAAACAGCTCAATCGATCATCATGATAACTAGCACTGACTACAAAAATACTGAAAATGAGTGAAGCATGCGAAATGGCTGTCTGACTGTCACCCGTGCTGTGGCTCGGTGCGTCTTACCTAGTGTAGGTATCTGTCTGCGTGCGGTAAGTCGTGTATAACCAACGAAAGTGCCGACCTTGCATGCTTCACACCATTTTAGTGAAACGTTACGTCCGTCTTTATTTTAGGTCCGTGAAACCTAGAAAAAACCGCAATGGTAAAATTAAAAACACATCCTGATCATTAGTTTTTGAGCTACGATAGCACATACAGACACACAGACACACACCCATGTGGAGGTGTTACTCCTTAACGGCTCAACCGATTTTCATTGAACCTAGCTAAGAACCTAGTAAACCTAGCTTTATATTAAACAAAACCTCGTCCTAAATTAATCGTTTCACTAGTTGAGAAGCTACCATTAAAAAGATAAATACACAGAAACACGAACAGCAGTTTTTTTTTTTTTTTTTTTTTAATTTATTATACCAAGGATACACTTTGTAAAAACAATCAGAATAATTTCGCCAAACTGCAAAGCAGTTTGTTGGCGAAGACAGCACTCTTTTTTTACATTTTTATCAAACAAGATAAGTAAACACCAGGTATTTATGCGACTTAAATATTACCAATTTTACCAAACAATATTAAATGTTAACCAATGTTAATTGACTGTTAGTTCATACATTTTGACAGATGTTAACACTCTAATCGTCAATTGTTTGCGTCCGGGGTTAAAAAAACAAACTACAAACAAGAAAATTATGTCACCTTTTTCGTAACAATCACAATCGAGGTTGTCATCGTCCACCTCAAGCAAAACATAAAACGCACAGCTGCATAAAACAAAAAGGTTTGACATTGATCTCTATCCCGTTACATATAAGAGTTCTTACATTTTTGGTGAAATGTAAAGACTCCGTTGAGATACAACGTGTCAAAGATAGGGTAGATAGAGGGTAGATAGTGAAGTGTGTCAAACAATTTTGTACCGTAAGGATCGACGATCAAAACTTGTATGAACTGCGGAGTTCATTAGTTGTTCATATTTTGGTTATCTACAATAGTATGACGAATAAGACTGAGTTTGCATTAACGTGGTACGAATCATCATCATCCACATAGCGGCACTCGTCCTACATGGATTATACGGTTCCCCTTGTTTTAGCTTCATCATAAATTGTCCGAATGTCTGTTGTTCTACTGATACCTTTGATTGTATTAAAAAGTTATAATATAAATCTAACCTAACCTACTCTAATCTACCAGAATTACGCAAAACATTCAAAAAATATTTTCCGTCTAAGCTGGAGACAAATTATGCGAAAACAAAATTCGGCGTAACTATACATTCGGCGTAAAAAGTTTCGGCGAATTCGAGGGAACCCGGATTAAACGTCGATTTCCAGGTGTTTCAGAATTTTGGTACAAACATTTTTTATTTTCCGGTACTCACCTATTTACGGTTATATATGCAAAAGGTAACATGGAGCATTGCTAACTTACATTGATGGTAAAACACGAAATATAATGTACGCTTTATCCTTAATTTCCACCCTAACCTAATTTAGATACTTAAACCATTCACAAGCATTGAAAGTTGATGGTTTGCGTGAGTTTATTACAAATGCATTATTTCCGTGTAGTGAAGTGAAATTTGTGATTAATGAAGGCAGCGTAGGGTTATCGTATGTACTATACGAAAGACGATGACACAGTCATTAAAAACTTAATTTCTACGGCGTGATGGTAATAAAAACCAATCAAAACTGTTTTCTGTGTTGGATTCTGTTTCTCATTTAACTAATTCTCTTGATACAAAACAACCAACCACAACATTATTTTTATCAAATACCACAACACTATATCATTACAAATCGGTTGTGTACATAAAGCATGTCCAGATCCATACGAAGTTAATGTACCAGAATGCAAGCGGTCTTAAATCACTAAGCTCTTTGCGGGCACTTAGCCTCCCGCGGGACGTCGCACTGTCCGGTACCGTGTACCGAATTCCTCGAGAGTGTACCGCCGCACTATAATAACAGAATGGGTTGTGAAATAATCGCGTGGGTACAGGGTGTTATAAATTGTTCAAGGGGTTCATCTCATTATGTAAAAACTTAAACAACTTGTAGTGGCGAATTCAATATAGTTTTAAAATCGTAGAATGCTTCATTTGACAGATTGTTTTTATCTGAGTGGTGATAAAAATTCACAAAATCTCCGTATGTGACTTTATCATAATTTCAAATATATATATCTCATAGTTAATGTAAAACCTCAAAAACTCCTTTAAATATCATATTACACAACCCCTCGACAAAATTCCCAAATAAAACACGTTGGATCCACCAAATATAATGAATGTCTAAAACAAGTATTTATTGTACTTATTTGTCTGAAACATAAACAGCCGGGACGAGATGTTTACTTTCGCGTGTTTTGATGGTGTTGTGGGGTGAATATGATCTTTATCCACAGGGATTCAATGGTATTTTTTCAAATTCACTTGCGAGTATTATATGAGATTCTGGAAGTAACACGGTTTGAGATTATGAATACTTAATGCCAATGTGATTTCTATTTTGACAACTTAACGGATATGACGGTTATAGGAAGATTTTATTAAAAGAGTTTAAATGTATGTGTTATGCATAAAACCAAGCGATGAATACTTTTATGGCTAGGGTGTTCGCACTTTTCTTGGTTAGATTTAGAAATTACAAAGATTTTTTCAAAACGTCAAAGGGAGAGGGAGAATCAGAGTCAAGAAAATATAATGGCCAAATTGTCCATGCCTTGAAAAAAAACCCGTCTATTTTGTGAATTTCGACTCACAATCTCAATAAAAAAATCTAGTTAAACATAATTCCCAAGCGAATTTCAACGCCCAATATCGGACGAAATTGAATCCGTCAAACAAAACTGCTCGGCCGAGGCAATCCAAGACAAACGCGCCACAGTATCTCTGTCAATCAAAACGAGGGCTGGCAAATAGCGAACAGGGTACGATCCGTTTAGTCCCGACAAACGTCGGTTAAGCCGGGCAGCGTTGCAACCCTGGTCACGTGCCTCGCCGGCCAACAAAGGATGGGACAAAAGCTAACCGAGGTTGCTACGGTTTAAGTGACAGCCTAAAGTATGGAGTCACGAGATTAGGGTAGTATATTTTAGCAGGATTTTCGATTAAGTTTTAAACACTAAGCTTTTGGGAATATACAGTGCAGGAGATCTTTAAAACTGGTTCTGGTTTGGGCAAAATAAGTTACAATCGCGTTAGAGCATATGAGAGCGAATGAGAAAGAGATATAATCCCGAAGGCCATGTGTCTTGTTTGAGCGTATACGATGCAGATGTAAAAAAACATGTTAATAAAACATGTTAATAAAACCTTATGAAATATTTCACCGGTATGTTTTAGAAGACGTGAAAACCTTTGACAAACACGTAAAAACGGGAGCCGATCAAAAATAATTATTCAAAATTGTTTGCAAAAGTTTTAAAAGTGCCATTTGATCTTTGAGAGCGACAGGAGAATTCAGGAAGTTAGGTCAACTTTGTCGTTTCACGTAAATTCCAAGAACATTAACGCAATAAAATTCTTTACAACACCCTGTAGTGAAAATGATGATGAAATTTAAATCGCATCCATAGAACACGGTGTCGACGTCCAACTTATACGAGACCCGCCATTACTAGCCGACCAAATCCTAATGCACCCACAAACGGCTTATCTCGTCAAAAACCAGCGCTCTGCTACCAGTCCGTTCATTACTTGCGCCACAAAGACGGCATTTTTCAGTTCCACTACGTGCACGCCTATTGTCTACCGCATTATCCTAATTGTCAGCGCATCCTGCGGGACCAGCTGATCGCCTGTCAGATAGATCTCACGCCATTAGTATAATAGAATGGGTAATTAATCTGGTGTTGCGAGTTGATGAAAGTTTGCGTTTGTGAGGGTATTTGGATAGAGTTTGCGGGGTTGGAATTAAAAGGTTTTTGTTGATTATGGATGATATGGTTCTGTATTGTTTGGTATTGCCGACGTTTGCGATATTCTGGAGATCTTTTGACAATAAAATTCGAGATTGATGAACCTTTTGTTGCAATGGATTTCGTTGCTTCTTTTCAAATGGTATTGATTTAGCGATGTTTCTGTCTTTAGAATGGCCTCTTTACCATTGTACAAACGCAGTTTTTTATTCTTGTAGAATTCGAGATAGAGACGGCGAATGTTAATTCTTATAGAGATGTAAAAAGCTGAAAGAATATAGGTAAAAGTGGCAAGTACACTCGATGTTCGCGTCGAATGCTCGTTACATGCGAATGCTCTCTGTGGGGACGCTTCTGTATGCTCGCAAACTTGACAGGAGCTTATTCTAATCGGTAAAACCGAATTACTTTTGACATGTATCGTATTGCCAACGTCACGATAGCTCTTATTTACTTGACAGTAATAGCGGCCGATTTGAAATCAATACGATAAATTCTCAAAATCAGTTTTGAAGAACAGAGCCCTATTGGGCTAACGGCAATTATATCGTATTAATGTAGTATGGTCTCGTAATAATTTGCGAAAGGGAATAATCGGGTCATTCTACTTTTCGATACCTAAAATAGAAATGATAATTTAACATCCATTATAAAAATTCGTAGATATCTTGAGATAATTTCACAGCAGTCCCACATTAATTTTCAACCAGATCTCACGTTATATTGTAAATTTACCCACTATTTTTGTCATTTTTGTATATAAAACACGAATTTGCTGCTCAAATTACCACTTCGTTACCAGTCTCAGCGTCCCTTTACGAATAACGACCACTGCGTTACTATTATTGCCTTTTTTTACACAGCCCAACCCAATTTAGAAATAAAAAATATTCAAGTATGTCGATCAGAATCCGAATATTGTGTGCATTTTTAAGATTATCTAGTTTTGTTGAAAATTATGACTCCAAATTTACGTTCACGTTAAGGGACGTTTTATTAGGCATCGAAAAGTAGAATGACCGAATCAACAATTAATAATGTGAATGTGAAAGTTTGTTTGTTCCACCTAAAAACGACGAATGAGCAATTTGATCGTCAAAAAAAAATTAACCCCCCATCTTAAGAAATAAGGTCACTAATACCTACGGTGCTATGAGACATACGCCCTTTTTCTAAGGACGGCAGTATTCCAGAGGTGCAACGTTTGGATTCAAGATGTTATACTAATCGTTCGAATAGATTTGTTACGTTTATTTCCATAAGATAGTTCGAAAATCTACACGAAATATGAGACATACGCCCTTTTTTCTAAGGAGGGCAGTATTACAGAGGTGCAACGTTTTGATTCAAGATGTTATACTAATCGTTCAAATACATTTGTTACGTTTCCATAAGACAGTTGGAAAATCTACACAAAATATTCTAGAAGCACTACACAAATAGGTAAGTTTGGCAAACAACGTGTAAGCGGATCGAGAGGAGGTAGACGGAGCACAGGCAAGAGACAGGTGCGCCGTTCGGGCCAAATCGTTAAGCTCGAGCTGTTCGAAATAATAAGTAGTTCCACCGTTTGAGTTGCGGAAAACGTCGCCAGCAATTCTATTGAAAGGCCGAATAAAGATAAATGGTGGAGTCGACTCCCATAACGAGCCGGAGTCGACTGTTTTCAATTTGCCCGCACCCGCTCTAGTTCGATTTAGTGTAAATTCTGAGAAATGTATTTTTCGCATTTGCGATCGTCTGGTGTGCGTTAAAAGACCGGTCTCGCTTGAGGTTTACTTTTGTGCCGTTAACGTTGTGTTATTTGTTCTGCGGATTTCTTGCTCCGATGGCGGCTAGACGTTATGGGGAGCGTCGTGTTATGTTAACTCAAAATGGGGAAACAATGCGTGAAGCTGTAAACAAGCGCGTGTAATGTCCCATTGATTTGAACTCGTAAAAGAAACAAACATACGGCAGATTTCTGGAAAATTCTTGCGATTACAAGATTTAACCCCTCGTATGTCTTATTTCAGATTTGCGATTGGTGCTTTTTGTAATTGTTTGCTTATATTTTTGGACTACCACGAGACTAGAACTGGATATTTTTCACCTCGGACATACGAGAATAAAAAGGAATGGACTTTGGAAAAGAATTGACTGTGAATATAGAATCGATATATCTCCTGATCAAAAGTGTAGTAACTCAAAATGCAACTGTATTTCAAAATCAACTTTGATTCAACGTCTATGAGCTTGAAACAAAACTAACAATGATTTTGAGTTGATGCAGTCTTGATCTAGCAGTGCGAAATATATAATAGTGTCACTACCCCAACCGATGCAGTTTTTATTTGGCACTTGTTGTCTTTAATACCTAATTTACAAAGAATTCTATCAAGCATCATTAAATCTGAATACTTTAACATTATTCCTGATATCCCCGACATGTAATCCAATAAAGTTACCAGGGTTACATAAACTGCCTACACATGAAGATTAATACGAACTAAACTGGGGATAGAAACGGAGCTATGTATCGACGACATTATACTTCTAAGGATTGTATGAAACGGAGACTTCGCGAACGTGGAACGTGTGCATTTGGAAATTGCACCCACGATTTACTGCAGTAAATCGACTACTTTATTGCCAAGCTTTTAAGAACGAAAAGCAATGTAAAATTAAATAAAAGTTGAAAGAGTCGAGTTGCCTTTTTGCTTTTACTTAATGTCTCGACTTTATATACTTATTTTTACTAATTAATAAGCAATTTGGTTGCCTTGTTAAATATGACAATTATCTGTCTCACCAACTTAATTAAAGGTAATTTGGTATTAAGGCCATAGGGCTATTATTCTCATCATGTCAAATTTGAGTTTGATTCTTTTAGTTCCAATTTCACTAAACGATGTTACGGAGATTGTAAAGCGCCACTAAAATCCATACAAAAGCTCCAGGAGGTAAAGTTTCTCACCTCCTAAATCCAGTTCGATTTCCACGATTTTCGAATATATTATAGTTATTATAACGAAACTAGGTCTGTACGTTTCTGTTTTTGTATTTTTTTGTTTCATTTCCAGAAATTTGCAGTTATGGTAGAACCTATAAAACATACTTAGATAATATATATACCCTGCAAGTAAGCATGATAAAATCCATTGTACCTAACGCTGTAAGAAATAAGCACAGGAATGACATAGATAAGCTATTTAAATACTGTAAAATTATAAATGTGTACGATAAGTTTAAAATGGTGCTAGTCTATGATGAAATGTCGAATTTGCCGAGCCTTAGAAATAGAGCTAGATCGCAGAACCTAAGGAGTGCATGTCGATTATACAAATATGTACTACCTCACTATAACAATACATATGGAAAACGGATGTGGGAATATATGTTACCCTATATATTTAATGATTTGCCTAGTCACGTGTGTCGGAGCATATTTAATGATGCACATAAGTGCAAAAGCATCCTAAAAATCATGTTCTTGTCAACTTAAACTTCTAATTTAATAAATATTCTACTTAGAAATAATAAGTGATACCGTCACGAATACGATGTGGACGAGCGCCGAACGGCGACAGATAAACCGTACGCGGTTTTCGCTCGCTGTAATACTCAATGTATTAGATTTAAGTTATTTTGGATAATAAATAAAAAAAAAAAAAAAAAAAAAAAAATATTAATCGTATTCGTAGTATTCGTACAATAGTAAAATATTAATCGACCGTTAGTTCATACATGTTGAGAGCTGTTGACACTCCAATCGCCTGTTAAGTGGTTGGAGATGTTCGACATTTGAGCCATGTATATTATTCCCCTTTTTAGCAAATCATATTAACAAAGATTCATTTGTTCTAAACTTATTACAACTGTCAGCCTTTGTTACCCCACTGCAAGACAAAGTTCTCTCACTACATTACCATTCCACCAGCGAGACTTACATTATAATACCACAGTGTACCCACAATTACCGTGGTAAAATGATCCGTGCAATAGTCGTTCTAGCTGAATTACTCGGTGCAGTTGTTAAAACGTATTGCGCTATCGTTATCCATTTCAATATGGGCCCGGCGGAACTCTCTAACGAGAGTTCTTTAAGTATTTTTATATCTTCGTCAGCCCCGTTAGCAGAATAATGCTTGGGGACTGCATGATCTTGTATTCAAATAAATTATGCTCATTTTTTGCTGTCTATATAAATTCCTTATGAAGATCGCGGGAACGCGGTGGATGCGAAAAGCACAAGACCGGTCTGAGTGGAGAGCCTTGGGGGAGGCCTATGTCCAGTGGACGTCTTTCGGCTGACATGATGATGATGATGATGATGACGATGATGATTTATTTATTCAAATAATTGCATGACATAGGTATGCCAAGTGCACGACGCAAATTAAATACGTATGTACCTTATCAGGCATCGCCAATTAGAACTTTCATATCTTGGATTTGACCTACCAACAATGACAAAGTTACTTAGATGACTCTAGATTAAGAATAAGTACAATATACTTTATTATTGATTTGTGCCAAGATGGTGTTAATGTGCTATATTGAATGTAACTTAGAATAAGGATAATTTAATGGGTAGTGGCCATCTCATGTTACTGTGCCTCCCGGGGTGTCACATGTGTACCTGTAGTTGTAGCTCCCCCTGTTGTAACGTAATGTGGCACGAAATAAAAAAATAGATTTTTTAAATTTTTGAATCTTATTATGCAGATTATTTTTGACAGTGTGAATCATAAATAATTATAGTCTTTCATCAATTATCAAATATCTATGTAGCTATAGATCAATTTAATATCATACCATACATTTGCAATAGAAATAATATTTTTAATTTTTCTGCTTACTTAATCGAATTTATGGTCAAGCGTGAGGACATCAATCACAAAAACGACTATATCACTAACACAAATTTCAAAAGAAGCAAATGCAAAATTATTTAAAAATTCAAATAAATCAGTTTCTGCAATAGAACAAGAAAAATGCAGTGTGTGCTTACGTCAAGAGCCATGTTTAGA
Organism: Acleris emargana; assembly: GCA_927399475.2. Taxonomy (NCBI): domain Eukaryota; kingdom Metazoa; phylum Arthropoda; class Insecta; order Lepidoptera; family Tortricidae; genus Acleris; species Acleris emargana. Next base: position 17,339,704 of record OV656846.1, read on the forward strand.
AAGATCTGCCGATATCATAAACTCAAAATTTGATCATGATAATCATACTTTATTCGACTCAAAGGACGTGCAATACGTTCTAGTATCTACTTATACGAGTATTGACATGTAATAAACTTAAAATAGCTAAAGTTCTATCCATAAATACGTGCCCAAAGAGAGAAGTTTTCGAATATCAACCCCCGAAAGGACGAAACACAAGCAAGACACGAATTCCACTAGCACGGGGCAGAGCAACGATATATTTCTAGCTCTTCATTTTAACATCCAGATGCAGCCTTGGAATGTTTGCTTCCTATGCTCTTAAACACACATAAACTCCAACTATCAAACTATATAGAGACAAACTTTAGTTGGTCAGTATGTGAGTTACACACAAGGACTTCATGCGGTTCCAATCCAATTCGTGGTAACCTATTCGTCCCAGAATTAGGAGAAGTTGTGCTGAAACGAAATTTGTTTACTTGTGACCTACATGCTGTTAAAGTGCGACTAAGATGCAGCTTTGTTTCATCAAGCTTGGGCACTGAACCGAGAAATTTGAGTTTATCTCCCTCTTCCTTTGGTTGTGATAGTATCGACAGAAAAGAACAGCTGTAGTGTTGTTTTAAAATTGATGATCACAATTATGTTATATATACTTCATCCTCATAAGTGTCTTTTAGAATTTACAGAAATTCAGAATTTGTTACTAAAATGTCGACACGAGTACATACCAGAGCTAAATTTGTCATTAATTACGCAAATGACTAGATAGTAAACTAATATGTATTAAACAGATTATGCGGTGAACCGCGTTTGAAAATTAACCGAATTAACCAAGAACAGTGGACACAATTTAGTCAACATTAAGTGCATTTGATGTACTAACAAATAAAAAGTCCGTAAACCAAACTCCTAGTAATGTCTTTATCCCCTCGACAAATTTTATCCAAATCGAGAAATACACCAAAATTTAATAACGCCGCCAGAATCCCTGAGCTTTTCGAATCACCCATAAAATACTTATTTGTCTTCCCGAAGATTTGTCGATTTTAATATCTCAAGCGTCTCCAATTTGGGAGACTAATGAACTGTTAAAGATCCTGAAAAAGCGATCTCACCCCATTTCATTTTTAAATTAAGAATAAAATGGCCATTCATCTCGAACCGAGGTTCCAGCCCCAGGTTATTGTGTTACCAACCTACAAAAATGCCGGGGTTATATCCAGCCAGTATTTTCCACTGCGTAGGCGTAACAGGCTTGTTCGAATATTTAAAACTAGACTTCGCCTGAGGTTGTAATTTGACGTCTAGCGTAAATTAAATTCATGATTTAAGTTACATTCTCGCTTCCTCGACTAGTCTTTGACGCGGCGTGTTGATTTATAGCGCAAGTTGAGCCAGCGAGTTTTTTCAATCTTTTTAAACATTCCCATTTTAAAGTTCCTTCGTATTAAAATTGGTGTTGCATGGTCACGATAATATTTACTTTTGATCAACAATATCTTTTTTGTTCGGTGTACTTGAACATATCTGTAACACAACTTGTAATTTGGTAACAATACCTGAACATTTTGGTAACATTAACAAAAGAGTCATTAGAGCTTTTTCATATAAGGCACTACCACTATTGTCATTTCCTGCCAGTGGCATGAAGCCTTTCACTTCATCGGCCCGTATCCCACACTCGACGACTGTTTGCATTAACACGTACGTACACTACAGGACAGTAGTGACACGCAAGAGAGGTCCCATTGTTACTATAGTGAAGTAGAACTACTCTGATATAACAGTATTCTGTATTTTATCTATGTGAATCAAATAGAAAACATGAAATACGAGGATAAATGTTGAATTTGCGTCTTTTCAACCTATACAGGGTGTAAGGGACGGCTCACCGAAAACTGAAACCATAGGTTCAGACCATTGTACTGAACTGAAATCCAGTGGAAATTTTCCCGCGAAAACGAAAATTTTCTCGTTGGTTTCAGGTTTCGGTGAGCCGTCCCTTACACCCTGTATAGGTGGAAAATGCCGTTTTCACAGTTTTTTTTACATAATGTGGTTCAGTATGTCATAATATGTTGTCCTAGATCGGTTTATATGCAAAAACATGGAGAGAAAAAAACGAGAAAATTTTCGTTTCTCCAGGAAAATTTCCACAGAATTTCAGTTCAGTACAATGGTCTGAAGCTATGGTTTCAGTTTTCGGTGAGCCGTCTCTTACACCCTGGATAATAAAATATTATTATTACACACGCTCGTAACAAAGTATAAATACCACCTCGCTAAAGTTATCTAAAATAAATCAATGAAATTACGACCAGTTTAAACTGCCGCCTACAGAAAAGAGTCAGTAAACGCATAATGCCTCCATACCTACAGTAAATTCAAAGCAACACTCCACAAAACAAAAGCTCAGCCAATACCAAACGTATCCAAAAGCCACCGGGTATATTTCAAATAGCCCCGGAATTCTTATCTTATCTTTCCTTGTTTGCTTAGGACCGAACGGTCAACTCCGCAAACAGGCGTCAGCTAATACGGCTCACTGTAATAAGTGTCAAGAGTTCCGGCTTTTGTGATCCGGAGACAGTGACGGAATGTTACTGCAAGCCAGTTTTCTTTTAGTTCTTTCTTACTTATATTTGTTATGTTTTAAGAGGAAATGTTTTATGTTCATTGCTATTTATGGGTTACTTTCTAAATCTTATTACTAATATTGTACATTAACAACAAGTTATTAGAGTTGTTGGTAATTCTGTAGCTCATGCTGGGAATGAAGGCGTGACTGTATGAATGTATGTATTGTATAGAGCACCAAAGTGGCTATCAGTTCAGCAGTCTGATGCAACTAAAACTCACAGCGTTGTTTTTAGAGATTCAGTTGTAAACAACTTATTATTTAAAAATATGTATTACATGAGAAAGAGTCAAGTGTCAAGAGTTCCGGTTTTTGTGATCCGAAGACAGTGACGGAATGTTACTGCAAGCCAGTTTTGTTCTAGTTTTTTGTCATATATTTGTAATGTTTGATATTGTTATGTGATGCGTTTTATATTTATTGTTATTGTCTTTTATGATTGCCAGGTTATTATTTCGATGATTGTTATTTAAATCCATAACTATTGTATTCTGAATACTGGCCGATTGCTACGATCTTTGCAATATAGCTTTGATTTGATTTAAATAAACGTTTATTTAATGCTAATACAGTATAATATGGGTTTAAGTTACCAAATCTTATTACTAGTAACATGTATTACGCACCAAAACGGCGTCAGATTAGCAATCTGTTGCGTCTAAAAGTCACAGCGCTGAATTTTAGCTGGACCCTGTTGTACACAACTTATAATAAAAAAAAAACCTAATACATGAGAAAGAGTAATTAAGAAAATCAAACAATAATTCAGTGTTGCATACGCAACACCAGATAAATAAAATTGTTCTGCAATCACCGGTCTATAAGAGAAATTCTAGAACGGAATTGAGAAAATACAAATGAATAATAAATATTAGAGGAACTAAAAGTGAGGAGAAATGCAATAAGCCGAGGCAAAAAAAAATAGGAGATTGGGAGTGGCAGAGAAAAGAAACAAAAGTGAACCGATGCTTGCGATTTAAGAGCTTCTTAAAAATTCATATCGATTTAGCGCAGCGCCTCAAATCCGTAAGAAGAGTTGCACAGCCGGAGAGTTATAAAGGTAGCTTTAGGCTGGAAAATAACACTTAACAAAAAAATGACGCAGCACTGCTAATTTGTGAAGGAGTTGCCAGTTGAAAATACTGTCTCAGCCCTTTTTTCCGTAATATAAAAGAGGCCTCTGGCTATCCGGGTCAATGCAGGCGCAACTTATGCAAACAAGACCCTATTTAAGATCTACGAAATTAGTGATCACTTGCTTTTATAATACTACCTAAGACCGACGCTTTTTTTTCGCTTTAATATAGTTTAGAATTTCGTAACAGACGTTTATGTTAAATTTAAAATGAATAGAGACCTTCTCATTCATAAGTCATGTTGTATATTGTGGAAAAGAGACAGCTAACTAGGAATGTCGATTTTGAGAGCAGCCTCAGTGCACGTCCTCATTAGCACAGTGGTTGCGCAATTGCCGCTTTTGCGTACAAAGCATAATCGGGGGAATCAGGCGGATACAACACTGACTGACAGTCGTTTGACTAGTTGTATGAGGAGGTAATTGGCGTAAAACATGATCCAGAGGCCTACACACATGGACTTAATAGGTTCGAGTACCCTGTATTGCACACGGATGGTTTCTACATGGCTTTATTTCATCACGAGTACTAGGGCCGCATAACCTGACTGGTGATTTGGTCAAGAATGCAGAATAAGAAGATCTCATCTGTTGTTTGGGTAAAAAAAACAAGAGCGACTCTGTGTTTAGTATTTTTTGTTATAGCGGCAACAGATATACTTTCATTTCAACTGTCTAGCTATCACGGTTCGTGAGATACAGTCTGGTGACAGACAGATAGTCGGATAGATGGACAGGTGACTCTTAGTAATAGGCTCCTGTTTTTACCCTTTGGGTACGGAATGTGTAGGGGCCTTCTAAAAAAAATCGAGGTGATGCATTTTTGAACACCGAGGTCGCCGCATGAAAGGACATAATGAGAGGTTTACGACAGCCCAAAAGATGTGATGAAAAATTAGATACTACAATATTTTCTAGTCAAACTACAAATATTTACTTATTTTCTCTATTAACACGATCCTAATTTCCTTGTAATAGTCCGCTATTTGAAGCGAGTATGTTTATTAATGTTAGTTTGTTAATTTAAGGGTTACTTTTCTAACGACACAAAAGCTTTAAATAAACATACAAAATGCGTCAAGTACGCAGAACATAAAACAGTACCTAAAGTATAAAAAAGTATCACTTAAATTCAGTTCACGGCCAGTATCGAGCGCTCCGGCCAATATTCTTACCTTCCAATAAAACTTCTGACGCATACAAACTTACCGATTACCCCCAATAACAATCCGGCGCGAGCCGCAAATATAACCAAAATATAATGATCGGGGCAAAATATTCGAAGAAGGTCCTCGTGAGTAAATTGAAAAACTCGACGTCGGTTTTATTTTGAAAGAACTTTCCCCACAATAAAAAGGTCAAAACTTGTGCCCTCCCGACTTTTTAGCCGCAAGCGTCGACAACTTGCTGGTATTAAGGTTTATCCCAGTCTAATAATGATTTGTACAATGTTTTACATTTTTTGTTGAATAATTCGCTTGTTCGGAATTTAGAGTTCATAACGATGTTTAAAAAGTTGAAGTTTGCGAATTATAACAGCGTTGATCATTAACAATTTTATTACATAAAAGAATACTTTAAAATATTTACGTTCTTAACTTACGATGCGATGCTTCTGACTGTGGAGTTGGTTCCCTACTTTTACAATGTGACCACATCTTTACTAATATTAACTGTGATAATACACAGCGTGATTTCTGCCCACGTCATAACTAATTGGTAACTCGTAATGTTAACGGAAATTAACGTGCTTTGCTTCATTTTATTTTATCTCATTGTGTATATGAATAATGTGTGGTGCCGCCTTAATAGCATAGACTAGCATATCTAGTTAGTCATAGACTTTTCATTGTTTTTAGGATACATCCAAATCTCTTCACTGGTCAAATTCATAGCGTGTAAAATGTAGATAAAACGTTTTTGGAACATTAAACTGAGTCATATAAAGTCCATAGTGTTTCATTTCAACCATCATCAATCCCGGGAGCCTGTAAGAACGCAATTCAAACCCGCCGTGCGAAAGACTTCGGGGAAAGCTCTAGTCAACGTCATCATCCGGAATCCACGAGTGTATCGAACAAGTGTGGCAATCTCGCTGTCGATTATTGTTGAAAGGTACATAATAACCAGTTTTTCGTGAGTAATAAACAAAGAGTAATCGGAACATCTAAATAAATTTCACAAGCGCATGAACAGATACCTAGTTTCATAAAAAAAGCAATCAAAAGCAAGACCAGGAACATGACATGACAACATAATCATTTGCTCGCGCATAAAAAGTGATCGAATAGATGTCGGCCCATCATGATAATGTTAATCCGTGTAATGTCGTAAACTATGAGGATCGGGATGGGGTCAAGGCGCGATAACGGTGCGCAGCACGCAAAACCAAACACGCGAACAGTATTGCATTGGGTATAATTATAATAAAACCATAAGGCATTAACGGCCGCACTCTAAGTTAGTTAATGTCAATTAAGAGGATTTTTCTTACAAAAGTTTGAAGAACGAACGAGTTTGATGGTCTCATACAGAAAACGACGATGTGGATGCGGTCGAATATTTATGCGTACCTTTGTCTTTGTCTCCAATATATATTTATTTATTAATTTATTTTATGGCATATGAAGATAATCGAGCACACAGGCCACCTGATGGTAAGTGGAAACTGTGACCCATAGACATTCGCATTCACAAGACTGCAAATGCACTGCCAACCCTGAGGACTAAGATGGAATGCATCTATGCTAGTAATTTCACCGGCTGTCTTATCCTCAAACCGGATCACAACAATGCGAACACTGCTGTTTGCCGGTAGGCTAATGGATAAATGGACGGATCCTGCACAAGGTCCTCCCACAAGTAATATCCACGAATATAATGATAAGTGCCAGCAACTTCTGTTAAAATAGAAGAAATACCCGCTGGCCTATTGCCATATTGCTGGCTCATAACGCACTTGCAATCGCAATCGACTTCAAGTGAAACAATTGTTTTCATTTTATATACAGACTCGCCTTCTGGCTGTCAAAATGAAAACGATTGCGATTGCGAGTGCGTTAGGCAATAAACCCGAGTGCAGTTTTAGTTTAATTGACAAGAAAAATGAACTTTTTACTTTTGTCTGGAGACAACAATGACGGTAATATGCTGATTCGCTCAGGGGACGGCTTTAAGGTAAAAGATAAAGGGAAAATACGTGGTATTCGAAAGGATCTACAATACTCTTTGGTCTTTAAATGTTTAAGGCAATTTTTTGACTTTAGTTAACTTATTTATAATTTATTCAACATTGACCGTGTGTCGAAGATTTAAAAAAAAGTACGTAAAATAACGTTCATCTCGATTCTGACTTTGCTGTTTTGATGGAAATTCTACAGTTTACCGCAGTTGAGGCTTTAAAGTAACCTGTATGCAGATATTGGCGAGGGCGAGGGAATGCATCATCCGAGCTATCCGAAGTCATGGCTGACGTGTATGGATGAAGACTCGCCCCATTCTCTGACAGACAAATGTGTGCCTCTCTAATTCCTATGCGCTTATTGGAAACTGAGAATCATGAGACTGCGAGACTGTTTCTATTCAAATTTCGAAGGGTGAAAATGTTACATGTACCTCAAAATTTTACCCTTTTTTATTACTTGTTTGTTGACAATATCGATGCAAATATTTATGTCCTATATTTCTTTATGTGCAATAATGACGCATTACACACTTAAATTAAGAACTAACGGCCACATTTGGTGACGCTTTACTACACAATTTTGAAAAAGGAATCATTTAACTGTCTAAAATGTCTTTGGGTACGGCCGCAAGAAATTACCGAAGATCGGGTTCATTACACACTTTTTAATTAAAAACTAACGGCCACATTTGAAGTCAGTAAATGACGATAAAGTCATAGTCGTAAGTGACACTTAATCACACACAATTTTGAAAAAGGAATCATTCAACTGTCTAAAATGTCTTTGGGTACAGCCGCAAGAAATTACCGAAGATCACATTTCAAAGAAAATGCCACTCTATCTATACAGTGTGGAATGGAACCCACTGACTACGTGACCAATTAAAGAAAGGAATGGCTAAACGGATGTGAGGGAGGAAGTTAAAGTCGATATCTTGAAGAAAGAGGGCGATTAGGACTTCCTTCTGGCACAAATAAATCAAAGTACTTTAGCCGCGGAGGTGCTTTTATGTACATATGTTAAGTATGTCGGCTAAAGAACTACTTATGAAGGTTATGCGCGCGTTTCCATCCGCGTAAGTCATTTATCGTAATTCCCTCGGAAACTGTCGAATTAATTGAGATAAAAAGTAGCCTATGTGCTATTTCAGACTATAGTCTATATCTCTGCCAAATTTCATCCAGATTCCTTCAGCCGTTTTGGTGTGATTGAGTAACAGAGAATTATCTAGTATACTGTTAATAGTACATCGGTGGACGGCAACATGTTGGTATTCTAACAGATGTTATATGAATCATAATCACTGAATTTCAGAAAATAAATGTGATCAGGTGAAGTACATTAATTTAAAAATAAACGTTTGAAATATTAATAACGCAGCGAACAAAGAATCGTTCGCGTTAACACAGTTTTCTAGGAATGGGTAATATATTATCGAGTATTCTAAAGAATCTCTCATCGACATTTTTGATGAAAAACGTATACCCGTTGCACGGTATCAAACTAGGGATGAAATAAGGAATATACAGGGTTATTGGTAAGTCGACCTATTCCCCTCTAATAGGGGTTATGGGAGAGGTCATTTGCAATCATTTTGGTCCCATAATACCCTACGCAAAAGTAAGCAAATTTTTTCTGTTTTTGTGTCATTTGTGTTGGATAAACTGATAAAAAAAAATTGTACAGATAATTCTACTTTTAACATTGCATAAAAACAGCAATTTTACCTTGTACAAAAGCTATTAAAAAAAATGATTTAAAGTGCTAATGTTTTATTTTATTTTTTTAAGATGTGTTCCTGTGTGTGTGACTTTTTTTTAGCAAAAAACTTGAATTTAAATTATCGCAAAAATGGTTCACTTTTGCAAAGGGTATTATGGGACCAAAATGATTCCAAATTCCTGTCCCATAACCCCTAGAGAGGACCCGTATTTAAGTACTTCCGAAATTATAACTTACGCTATTCCATCATTTTAGATTTTAACAATTCCATCTATTCCCTACACACCGCGTTATAATTTTACTATGCCAGTGTTATTACAAACGCATACATTTACCTACCGGCGCCGACCCCGAGCCAATATTTACACACTTGCACAATTACATGCACACATCACAGACCTTCGCGTGTGTGCGTTCAACTAAATAATTGAAGGAACATCGGAATTGCAGTCAGTCGGTGGTTGGATGCCTTGCAAACAGCAGAGAAATGATGGAGAGTAGGGGCTAAAGATTCAAACCACTTGACTTAACTGAATGGCTGTTTGAGTTTAGAACTGACGGAATTCAAAATAGGAATGTCCGCTTTCGAGCTGAATTGGGTCACTTTATAAATGACACGGGATTTTATTCGGTGTCACGGCAAAGCGGCCAGTTATAAAATGGGTACGAATTTAGAAGTGACGTTTGGATACTGAGGGTTAGTTGCGCCAAAGGACAGAAAGTAGTTTAAACCTAATGGGTTCAAAATGGATTCTCTCTAATTGAAATCAGGTCAGGTTTTTTTCTCGTGAACTTAATAGAATAAATTATGACAACAAGGCTAAAGGGCTTTCAAAAACAATTTGCGTAGAAGACGAAGCTCCGATGTAGTTGTGAGCAGCACAGTGTTTGTAGATCGAATGTAAAAGGCAAGAATGTATTTTGGCGACTTCTAGAAGCCTCATGTCTAAGGTCGGATTTTTATTCCCACAGAAAAGATGTAAACAACGGTGTTGCCGATAGCAAAAAACATTTACAGTTTAAAAAAAAATATATACTTTCTACATTTAAAAGAAAATTAAATCGACTTTCTATAAAAAAAAACTAAGTATTGTAATCAAGGTTGAAGAATGTTATTTGTTAACGGCAAACCTTATTGTGATATAAACTCTTGTAATAATTTAAAACGAGAAAACTGTTGTATGCATAATTTATTTATTGCACTGGCATCATTGGCTCGATACACCTGTGTCAACAAGTTGAGGGCCTCTTGATTGATGTGAGACGTCACTTCACTCGCTTCGCTTCACAATTTGTGCTCCCGTGTCGTAATCGCTTTCCTGTGACTCATTTGTGCGATTTTAATTTCAATTATTTCTCGAATTTATTTTTATATCACGGTTTGAGCGAAATGATAACTTAATATTGTATTTCTTGCTGGTCCAAACTTTGAGATCCCTTGATATGTCACTTTGTTTACATTTTTTTTGTGGGAATAAAAATCCGACTTTAGCAGAAAACATCTTTCTAATTATGTAAAGATAGCCAATGGGGTTATAGGTCTCGAATAGCGACCGCGTGAAACAGAAAATAATAATGCAATAAACATTATCCATCGCAAATTTTACTAAAGAATAAGTCCCCTATGTAAAGCAGTAGCTGAACAATATTATATTGCCAGCAGTTTAAGTTTGTACATTTTCGTTTTTGTTCTTTTGATAGGTGTGTAAATAAACATTCTTCATGTTACATTAATTTATACACAATAATAATTAAAATTGAAAATTAATGCCCGCAAATTATTTTAAGCAATGAAAAAGTAGTAAAGTAGGTAGGATCTTTAACTAACACAAAGGGCTGCGACTTTTTAAGACTAAGGGTTTTCACAGACGAGTGTCAACAATTGCTTATCAACTAAATGATTTTCGAAAAGAAGAAAAAAAGAGACATAAAGAACGGTGAAAGCTATACTAATTGTGTAATGAATAATGTTGTTTAAGTGAAAGCCCTCTGTGTTGTGTACCTTTAAGGCAGTAAGACAAATCGTCGGTGATGATAACAAATCAAATAAGAAACAAAATAAATCACGAAGGTACATTTTGCATCTTATTCGATTTGTTAGTTACGCAGTACTGCAACTACTGCAGTTTCACCGTCAAAATGTGACTTTAAAAGATAATTAATGACGTTTTAAACGAATTTTACACTTTACTTAGACAAGATAATGGGCGTAGTTTTTTTGAAGATGATTTTTTTTAACTTCGAATCTACTTGCTTGGTTCTTAAGTCATTTCGAGACTACAGTAAATCCTAACGTATATTTTCTCGCGACACATACAATTAAGATAAATCAAAAGAGGTTTCAAGCACAAGTGCTACGAAAACATTAAATCGCTTCAAAATTAATTGTACAACTTTTAATTGTCTGGTGAACTAATTCTTACGACGTCAACATTCAAAAACAGGTCTTAAAACTAGTACGATAAGGATCTAGGTAACTTGCAGCGATGCCGTTAAGTCTATTAGAAAGGGGTTCTTACGTTAATGTAAGAAGCTTAGGATATGTAAATTTATGCCTTATATAAAAAGGCTTTAAGTTTCAAGTTATATTGAGCACCTTATATAGCTAATCTGAATAATGTAACGTACTGGGTTACATTAAAGTTCAATATCCAACGAACTAACGCAACAGGCAGTGTTTAGTGGACCAGTAACTTAACGAAAAGACAGAAATAGTTTATTAGAAAATTACATGGCCGAATAATATGGGGTGTGTCTTGGTTGGCCTAATGGCTTAGGGTGTCTCGGTGATAGCAGGGATCGGAATTCAAGTTCCAGTGCCTATTGCCGAAGTACTGGGTTGAATGGATCATTTTTTCAAATCTATGTACGGTCGAACTCAGAAATAGTTGAACACTTTAGTATATCGTCGCAGCTATTGATGAACTAAATTCAAAGCACTCTCACTTTAATACGTTACTGTGACAAGCTACAAAGTTACAACTCCTTCTGAGTTCGACGACACAAGTACTACCATTTTAACTATAGGTCATCATCATTAACTCCGCCTTTATTATTGATTAATAATATTATCGAATTTCACTTCACCGATCGTATCATTTCATCGAACGCTATTTTCTGCTAAAAACATGATGTTTTTATGATATCTTAGACATATAAGTTTCCGTAAAAAAAAAAAACATTTTTAGGACAAGCTTTGTTATTTTTTTTGTTGCTACTGTACAAGATTCTAACGAGCCCTAACACGACGGGTTCATCGTGTGTAATTTAGGAGTTCCTATGGCCACCGCCGTCTCTATCATCTAGACCAGATCGATGGTACTATTATTGAATAGTCATCAGAATTAAAGATGTAAGCAAGTTTTCAGCTTCATCGGAAACTGGGAAGTGGGTTAAATGTAACTTGCAAGATTTGACCTTTACGTACATAAGTACGAGTACATTGCACGTTAAATAAAAGCAATGCGACAAGAAATGCCTTTTGCTGAAATGAAAAATTCTTCGTGTAACGTTCGTTAATATGTGTTTCGATAAACTAGAAACACCTATTAACGAACATTATGTAAGATATTCGGTAGAACATTATGTAAAACATGGTAAAAACCACCTCAAGTCTTTTTCATAGTATTGAAGAACTACGCGAACAGACAGCACCATAGTGACTTTACTTTACACTACTCAGAGATACAGACAGGATACAAATTCGCTTCGAAAAAGTCAAATATATGCCGAATTGCAGTACTTTTTCCCAACAGGTTTTTTTTCACCGAGCGAGAAACCTGCTGGCCGTGTAAGAGTGGTCTATAGTTTCGAGTACGCGCCAGTCGGTCGATACACCAACACGCAACGCTGCGATCCTAGTCTCGACAGCGTTTTGCTCAGTTTTTCTAGTTATTGGAACAAGCTTAAAACTGGGTCTATTCCACATTGTATTGCTTTGATATCGTAATAATATTGTTGACTTAACAGGGGTGATTTTACCCCAATTGAACCGGTTGCCTTTACTATTCCAGTCAATAAGAGATTTCATAAAGTTAACTATACGATAACAATAGCGGTGAAGACAAAGAACACGGCAACAACCACCATCATAACAACAACACAACGACACACACGATACGATATTGAAGCAAGGCAGTCTAAACTAAAGCGGAATAAACGCCAGGCACAAATATACTATATTTTCTAAGACATAAACCAAACAGTGCCTCTTTTCCAGTCTATCTGAAACTATATGGTCAACATGTTTTTAACAGTTATTGGCTTGACGGTGGGTAGCGTAAACCGGGGTTGCTTTTAATAATTCAAAGTTAAAACACGAGTTTTTATAGAAATTAAAAAATGAAATAAAAATATGCAATAGTCGTTTTTTTGGTTTGTTTTATCGACTCGATTAATTAGAAAAAAATTACACCTTCAGTTTCCCGTAAACAAGTCTAAGTACCTAAATAAAAACACTACGATCAAAGTTTAACTACGAATGAATGCAGCAAACCCGCTAAAAATCACGTAAAATCTGAAGATATATAGAATAGATATTGTTCTATATCTATATCACTAAGTAAATGTGATAAGCATGAGACACTATTCGAATAACATGCGTTTTTGCATAACATAGGTAACTTTGAAGATTTTTTAACTCAAAAATCAAAATAAAAACACTTAGTATTCATATGCTTTTCTATACGTAAATAGACAGTAACACGCGCACTACTTAAACTTTCTGAAGGAGCAACTATCGCCGCTACCAGTGGGAAAAAAATATATTATGGAGGCGTATTCCAAATCCTCAAAAAACACATGTCTGTGTGGAATGGTAGTTGCTATCAAAGTCACCCCGTGAATCAAAGTTTAAACAGGTTGTAAACAGGTTTACGGTACGGCACGTGTCATAATATATGCAGTTAAAATACAAAATGGGTCATAATGCATAATGGTTCATAATATATCATGGTGTTTTTTCTGAAACCGCAAACTTTTCGGGATTAATATAAAATAATACAATGAGCTTCAGAAATAAAACCGTTAGATATTATGACCCACTATGTATTTTGAATTTTTTATGATACGTTACCTTGACGGTAATGGCGACTATATCGTAAAAAGGCAATATGAATACGTACAAAAAATATATATTACATAAGCCCAGAACTTAAGTTTTACTTTATTATAGCGAATCTTCTTTCTATATCGTTATTATATCGTTTGTTTTATGGTATCCTATTCACTTTGATGAGATTAAACAAATTGGAACAAGGCCTTATTATTTTATTGTATTACTTTTAGCTTTACAAAGTTCATAAGAGGTGTCAAACGATAACAATACAATAGTAATAGGGAAAAGACAGTGTGGAATAAAGCCAAAGGAATTTCATACATATCACGAAAGTTACTATATCTCCAAATAAAAAAAATAAACAAAGAACCCTAGCCTTAGAGTTAGAAGCGAGTTCATAAATTTATTATTTCCTTTTCAACCGATGTAATTTTTATTATGAAGATGGACAATGCCTTTTATCCGGGTTTTAAAGATAATAAGAATAAAAGCTGAAGAAGAATGAATTAACATATTTTTAGCTCTTTTTTCTTTTATAAGGGTAGGTATCTAATCTGACCATCATTATGGGCAAGCCCGGTCATATCGGAGTAATTGATATAACACTTTACCATTTGAAAAGCATTTGGGAACACTGAGCTATCTTATATTTAATTTAAATTATATACGTGAGGTTAGGTTAGGTTAGGTTCGGTCCTACAAGGAATAACCTGCCTTTGTACATTCCTTCTATATTCAGTCTATTTTATAATTTTAATACCTCTTTAATAACAAAACAGTTTTTACATACATACATATAATCGAAAAATTGCATTCGAAATTATAGAAATTCGGTATTACGATCAACTCGGAATTATGGTGTATTCTATATTCACTTGACAGTACACCTGTCATAGCGTCAACACTGTATTACAATATCGAAGCAAGATGGAAACCAATGTAAAAAAATACAAAGTGGAATACAACTTCGTAGACATGTAGAGAGTAAGAGAAAGGGTGGTTTTGAAACTGAACTATCGAGAAGAAATCGAGGAAACAGAAGAGGAATTTAATTTTACGCGAACGAAGTTGGTACATTCTCTTGTTACGCCGAAGCGCTTACACGCTAAGGATTTAAAATAAACACGAAAATACAATATCCAAAATACCAACTAATGCGACAGATTCTGCCTCAGCAGATCAGACAAACAGAAAAAAAAGTAGTTCGTAATTCATTCTAAGCGAAGAATTAGCACTAGTAATAAATACATTTTATCCGTATATTTTATTTGCTAAATATGATTTGATTTATGTTTCGTAAATTTTTGGTACGCACAAAATACTAAAGAATCCGTTTTTCATAGAACCGATCAGATATTATCTATTATAGATTTTTTATCTATGTTTCTATTAATGGGTACATATTTTATTACTTATTAGACGAAAAGCTCTAGCCAGTAATGTTTATAGTAGAAAAATATTGTCCTAATATTTGCTTGCCTGGAAAGCATTTTAATATAATGTACAAACATGGTGTGTTAGCATTAACTCTGAGTGTTTGTTTGCATAAACATAATTTTGTTTCAATTCAGGACTGGAACAAATTAAAAAAACGACACTAAAACTCGGCATTATTATTTAAATTACATGAATTACTTAGAATAACAAGTAATTTAACGAGCTTTTTTCAAATAATCCACTTTTACTAACTATTACGTGAAAGACGATTAAAGTCTACTTCGGAACTTAAATGTAAAATTACCAGACATTATTGAAGTTGCTACTTAATATTCAAATTAAGTAACCAAAAGCACTTTTTTAGCACATAACAAAACGCATTCCAACTCCGATGTTACCACAACATTAGGTACACATACATGTAACATGTAACTATGGCACTTCACAGCGCGCTACGTGTCGTAGCCCGTAGCGGTGTACGCGCGCTCTACGCGGCGGCCGTCGTAGCACTGACGCGCGGCGGTTCTGTTTCAATTAGTAGCTTTGTTGCTTCCGTGTTACAAAGGGAAGCCGATTTTAGTACAATTTAAAGTATAAAATATAAGGTCAAGTTCCTTTATGCATATAAATTGCAATATATTTTAAATTGATGACTTTTTATCTTACATTTATTTATATACTGTAACAGCGATACCGAACCGTGCGCGGTATGAAACGAATCATCTTTTCATTTATTTTATTGGTTTTAGTACTTTTGGTTTTAAGTAAAGGTTAAGAGTAGAACATACCATTGCATTTTTTTGGAATTTGACTGGGTTTCCGGGTTAAAAAGTATTTACGTAAATAAGATCGTGAATTTTCGTGGTTTGGTATACATGCTATTTGTAATTTTAATTACTTATTCAATAATAGGAAAAATATTGTAATAAGATTTTGTCATACATAACGAAAAAAAAGTAAGTAACGAATTTCTTATCACTTGGAATGTTTTAGGATTAGCACACTTTAAAGATAAGATAAAGATAAAGACATTTATTCAGTAAGTAGGCCGCACGGGCACTTTTACACGTCAAGAATCTACCAGCGCTTCACTTTATTTTCGCTTTATTAGGAATTCTGGATGTTTTTACTAGTTTTAGTCCTATAAGTAATTGTACCTAAATAAGTTTCGTATACAATATGGCACCAAGTTATATGAGGTTTAATTTTGCCTTAGTTTTAGTTATTTTTTACTTTTTACTATAGTTTATAGAGAAATAAAGCAATAAGTATTACACTTTTATGAAGCCAAATTTAAAATCTTAGTTTATATTTTAATTAAGTAAAACAAACTAATACACGTTTACACCCCCATTTTGAAACTAAAGTTAATTTACCTTCCAAGAAATATTCCTTATAAAAGGAAACAATTCTTCCTCCACCAAATTCCTGCTCATTCGAAAGCCAAGTATTTTCGCTACAAGAAAAAACGAGAATATTACCACGAATAACGTAGTAAATGTGAAGAAAATAATTACAAGCCATCAAAGTCAGTAAGCACGGAAAGCCGCCGAATCTCGTGCCAATCGAGAGGCAGAAAAACGGGCCAAGTGCGTGTCGGGCTTTGCATATATCAGGGTTCCGTATAAGTGATGAATAAACTTGAAATTTCAATTAAAATAGATAGATTGGTGATTTTGTATCGGTTTAGTAGACATTAAACTACATATTTAAAACATAACTAAACTAACGCTAAAATAAATTAACTAATTCTAAGTAACTTTAGTATGTACAAATATAACGCTAGCTGGATTTTTTTAAATATGAATACTCATTTTTGTACTGTAATGTTTTTTTTTTTTTTTTTTTTTTTTTTTATATCATAGGAAGGCAAACGAGCACACAGGCCACCTGATGGTAAGTGGAAACTGTGACCCATAGACATTCGCATTCACAAGACCACAATCCTAAGACTGCAAATGCGTTGCCAACCCTGAGGCCGAAGATGGAATGCCTCTATGCTAGTCATTTCACCGGCTGTCTTATCCCTAAACCGGAACACAACAATGCGAACACTGCTGCTTGGCGGTAGGTTAATGGATAAGATGGTGGTACCAACCCGGACGGACCCTGCACAAGGTCCTCCCACCTCTAATGTGATAACATATCAATATAAAACTGATTTGTATGAAGTAATTCTTTTATTTTCACTTTAAATTTATTCAATATGAAACATATCTATTAATTATGTAATTCGATCTCATTGAACAATGTAAATTTCTGCCACTCCAAGGTTCTTTAAAATCATATATAAAAGCCAACAAAAGAAAATATTTCCCCACGGAACACTAAAAAAAAAAGTGAAATAAAACGCTCAAACTGTCCGAAATGAATTATCTACGCACTGACAAGTGAAAACACTTTATAGTCGCAAAAAGCGAGGTGATTGTCTATGCCCAGGGTAATTTATCTGTCGACTCGGAAGTTCGGCCGGTCCCGCGAGGATGTTTTGTTTTTGGATTCGAGTCAATGATTGATCATCATTAAAAAGTGGTTTTAAACCAGAACTGAGAAAAAGTACGAGATCAGAAGGGTCAATTTGGAGGTTATTTATTCTTATTAATGTTTTAGGTTTTGTTAAGTAAAGTTTAGGTTTTGAAAACCAAAACCAAACGCTTCAATCGGATATGTATGACTAATGTTTTTATTAATTTTAATGACGACATGGTTTTTTCATGGTTCGACTTTAACTAAAATCAAAACACGTATTAAGGCAATGAGCCCAAAAATCTACATGCAATCTATTTAAGTGTACCGAAACCTAGCACACAAGCATCAGTGCGGTGGTGAAATATAAACGAAATATAAAATATATTATTATGCCATATGCGTTTACAGCAGGGTAACATCGAATGTAACATCGCGTAAAGTAACGTTAAATTATAACGGTATTTCATTTAGTAGTGTTGGGAAACGTTACTTCACAAAAAAGTAACGTTTTTAAAAAGTTCTAATAGTTTAATTTTTAATCATAATTTGCTTTTAAGAAAAACTATAACCCTTCATAGGGTAAAAACAGAAACAGAAATCTAAAATCGTTAAATTAGGATTTGTAAATGGTATTTTGTGTATTTGCCGTAAAAATAGTTTAGGGTTAGTATTATTTTAGCAACCTCACCTCTATTAAAATCACATAATTAAAAAGAATAGGTACTTCATTTTAAGAGATCTATTTCTTTAATATTGTATTTGACAGAATAATTTTGTTTTTATATATTTATTGATTTAGCAGACATTTTATGGATGACATGATTATTTTAAATTTGGGTTGGCATTTTCTAATAAATTACAACAATTAAATGATAAGCACCGATAAAAAGTGATTGTAATATTATAATAAAACTTACTATTTCAAGCGGTTTTCGCCAAACCCGTAATCACTACATAGTATAAAACAAAGTCGCTTGCGCTGTCTGTCCCTATGTATGCTTAAATCTTTAAAACTACGCAACGGATTTTGATGCGGTTTTTTTTAATAGATAGAGTGATTCTTAAGGAAGGTTTATATGTATAATACATTCCACGCGGGCGAAGCCGCGGGCGGGTCGCTAGTAAATAAATATTTCAATAACGTAATCATGCAGAACGGCTTTAAAACCCTATTCCTCGAAATGGTTTTCAAATTAGAGTAATTTAAAAAATATGAACAATCACACCGTACATCTAGTTCCGATGACAGTAACATGCGAAAACAATTGATTTGCAAACGAAAATTTTAGGTGAAATATTAAGCCAATTCAATATTTTAATGGGGCACAAACAAAAAGAATAGCGCATGAAACCTTAGGGTGGATTCGACCAAACGAGAATAAGGTATTTTATCTAGATTACACGCCGAATTCGTATAGACTAATCTTGGTGAAAGTCTTATTCCAGTTTGGTAAAATCGATTCAACTATTAAACTAAAACATACCGTTGGGGATGAAAAATGACGGCAAAATAAGAAAGGGAAATAGTACTTTGAATATACGTGTATTAGTTTCGATCGCTAATAATGAGTGAGGCTGATGCCTGGCTGACAATGCCTTTTATGCACAGCATCAGCGCCCTCTTGAGGCTACATTATGAACTAGTTACTAGGCTTATTGATAGATCTAATGTTTTAATGTTAACCAAATTAGGTGAGTAGTTCATTACAATATTCACAGATGGCTCTGCTGTTAAAGCTTTAACAAATACACTATTGGGTGAAGTAATAACTTAGGCAAAAAAAAACAGTTACGAGTATATCATCGTTTTTAGCAACTTCCATGCACAGTTACATGCAATTGTGCACTGATTGTGTAGAGTTCCTTTTACTTTTCTACCATATCTGTTTAATTTCTTTGTGATGGTGTTTATTAATATATTATACTAGCTTCTGCCCGCTACTTTGTCCGTGTAAATTTCTATTATTATTAATCCCTCGGGCTATTTTAAATTGTTCGGAATCAAAAGTAGTCTACTTCCCATTCCAGGACTTAACTTATATGTGTGCCAAGTTTCATCCCGATCGAGTACCAAACATATAGTAAGAGTAAGTAAGATAAAAGTATATTCTGTTTCTTTTTTCCGAACAAGCATTTAGGTAACTCTTGAACAACAATTTAATATATCTTAGTGAAAGCTGTTGAGGAAGTGGTTGTTATTCATAAATATTCATTAGAGATAATGTGTTTGTACACACTTATTGCTGTTAACTTCCTTTTTACATAAATAAATAAATGGTTGACTTTTCTATTACAATCTAAGCTTCTTATCCTACTTATATTTATGAGTTTGTTTGTTAGTCCATCACGTTGCAACGGCTGGACGGATTTTGATGAAATTTGAAATGAAGATACCTTATACCCTGGATTAACACAGAGTTTTTTTAATTTCCATCTCTGGAAATTTTAACCTTTAATCCAAATCTAAACTGACGAAGTCGCGGGCAGCAGCTAGAGGGTGTAAAAGCTGGCGATTACAATAATACATCGTCCAATTGTAAAGGCATTCAGTCTTTCCTTCTTTCTTTCTTTCTAAATCGTCTCGGTAAATATAGGCAATTTTCACACGTACATTTTACGTTTGCCTTAATAGCTTTATTCAAATAAGTTAATTTATCTGTCACGTATTTCATGGACGGCCACATTATTTAATTTTACATCAATAATTTGTAACCTAAAACGTTGTTATGGACATTAATAAGGAACAGTTTGTGAAAATTTCAATTAAAATTATTCCTCTAAACAGTTTTCAGATTAACTTAACCCAATTCTAGGTATCAATAAATTATATTCAGCATCAGAACAAAAAAAAAACATAAAACAAAGAAAATGAACCAAGAACCATGAATGCAAGATTTGACCCTTACGCACATACATGCATACATTGCAAGTAAAATAAAGCAGGAATGTACAAAGGCACCCTTAACCCTATAAGAGATCTCGTCCACTTTTCATGGCTTATCAAAAAAAACCAAGCTAATGAAATCTAAGCCAAGTTACACCCGAATATAAACTGAGCTAGTTGCGGTTACCGAGACTGGGGTTTCGATCGAGAGTTATATTTGGCCTGCTACTGCACACAGATGCATTGCAGTCTGCTATGACGACGAGGTTATTGCAGTTAGTGACCTCTGGGAGCTAACGGACTCGGGTTCGATTCCCGGTAAGGGCTATTAGTGTAATGAGCGCAATAAGAATTTATCTTATTATTTATTTTAATTTTTGACTTCCCCGGTGGATTTTTCAATTATTTGCATTCATTAAAACCTTGTCCTGACAATGACGAACACAACAAAAAATAAATCAGCCAAATATGTACAGCCGTTCTCGAGTTTTGCGCTTAGCAACACATTTACTACAGTACATACATTTACAGACTAGCGGCCCGCCAGCGGATTCGCCCCGCTGCAAATTCCTGACTTTCCCGGTGGATTTCCAATTATTTTCTTTCATAATTTCTTCCTGACTTTTTTTTACAAAAAAACTTAAATTTAAATTATCTCAGAAATGGATCATTTTTGCATAGGGTATTATGGGACTAAAATGATTGCAAATGACCTCTCCCGTAACCCCTAGAGGGGAATAGGTCGACTAACCAATAACCCTGTATGTTACGAAACCTATTCCTACAGAAACCTCTTTGATGTGACATTGTAATTACATTGACATTTTAATTTAAATAAGTTTAGTTTTAACTTTTAATTGTAATACATGTAATATAATTAATTCTAATATTGTCACATAAATAAAAACGTTTTCGTAGGTATTAACTTCGTTCAGAAGGGGCTTCAACCGCATTAGTGCGTCTGTAATAAAGCCTCTTTGGCTCACAAAAACAAGGAATCCGCCGTTGTAACGATAAAGGAAGTAATAACAGAAATCAGCTTTAAGAATAATTTCACGAAGACGAAGAAATATGCTAGTAATCTATGATAATGAGGGAGAGATGAAAACATTGAGAAAAATAATGTTTTCTAAACGACATGATTCATTGAAAGAACGAAAGAAGAAAAATTACAACAGGTTACTGTTGTGTTGTGTGTGTTAACACACAAAAAAAAACATAAAATATTTAGTAGTTACAAGCAAAGAATGAATAAATAGAAAAGTAAATAAATAAATAACTATCAGGGGACAATGTCACACCAATTGACCTAGCCTAAAACTAAGCTCTACGCTTGTTGTATCGGTACTAGACAACGAGATAAATACTTATAAAGAGAAATAAATACTTAAGTATATAGAAAATATCCATGACTCACGAACAAATCTGGAGACCTAGTGAAATAGTATATACATAACCTTAGTGTACTAGACTTACAGGTACCCTTTGTCACTTGATCTTTAGGTAACTTTTTCACTAGGATCCCAGAAATATTCGCGCATCGCACCAATATCCGCCCTTACCGGGATTTGAACCCAGGATCGCTAACTTTCTAGGCACGAACTAGGCCAGTGCATCGTCGGATAGGTCATCTCCGGCCCTTAAGGAGTTTCTGTTGCCACTAGGGTAACCGAACCGTATCGACATACGGTCCACTCGATACTTTATATGCACGCAAACAAACGCGGCTACAGCCCTCGGCTCGGCCCGTCTTGTTGAGTTTGCTTGTGGTGGTACGTGGCGCGTACGGTGGAGGCATGCACACATGCAAGCTACGCAAGCTCCTATTGTTCAAAGAACGACTGTTAATACTGTACAACCGCAAGCTAAGTCAACAAGTTGGCTTCATTTCTGGTTCAAATTGAGGTTGCGGCCTTAAGAAGATGCATGTTATGATATTACCCGGGTCTTGTTTCAAAAGCGCCGAAGCCAGTTGTAATTTGACGATTTAATCATAATCATGTCGTTGCGGTGGGCCGTGTTCAGGTTACTGCCGAGGCGAGTTACTTGTGTTAAGTGTGTTGCAAGATAAGGCTTACAAAATTTCGCATTTTTTTACTGTCATTTTTGGAAACGTTGGATCTTTATTAACACATTCAGTGACAGTAATGCTATGAGTTGTAGAACTCATAGCATTACTGTCACTGAATGTGACATTACATTCTGTATAGTTGTACTGTAATGCCTGTAGTAGCATTTTTCCGCTATATAGTGAAAATCTGCTACGACCAGAGGACCCGACTAAAGGGTCGTTGGCACTAAAGGTGTTAAAGAGAGCATTGTCACTATAAAACCCATCTTCTTATACCAGGATTTCTTTAAGAAATCATTTATTCAGGCTTCTAGGATCAGAAAATTTATACAGATTGTTAGTAAACTTAACCTAATTCAGATTAATATCTTGATTTAGTAAAAAATATATTCAGTCTTTTTTTACTTTTCTAGTCATATGGGGCATAGTTTAAGATCTTTCTGTACAGTGCGACACAATAGAGTAGAAATTAAATAAAGTGAAATTAAAAAAAAACATACTAAATTGTTGCCATTGCATTTGACGTCAAAAATGTGACAGTTACGTAGAAAGTGTCGCCCTCGTTTAATTTCAACTCTTTTGTGTCGCACTGTAAATATTGTACGTGGGTATGTGGTCGAATGAAGTCGTGAAGGTATGTATGTATGTGTCTGAAAACTAGGCTGCTCCGCTCCGTGCCAGAGATAAATTAATTAAAATACAACTTAAATATCTACGGAATTTTATTTCAGTCGAATGTTCTACCGTTTGCTTTCTGTAAACCCTAGACCCTAGCACTGTTGTTATATATCAGAAGTCTGAAAGTTTTAAAACTATAGTCATACTAATGTAAATTATCGAGATCACACAACTGGGTAATATTGTACACGTCTGGCTTTTACTACATACATACATACATAAACTCACGCCTTCATTCCCAAAGTGGGGTAGGCAGAGCTAAAGAATTACCAACAACTTTTTAAACTTGTTGATAATTCTGTAACCACATTTTGCACAAGTAGGCTAAGATGTTTCCCAGTGTATTAGTGACAGGTGGCAAGCCCATCGCCTAACAGTACTACAAGCCTTTATTCCCTTAGTCGCCTCTTACGACATCCACGGGAAGACATGGAGTGGCACTATTCTAACCCGGCAACCACACTACTAAGTTTTTTTTAATAGTAATAGCAAAAGAAGGATAGCAAAATCTAGAAACTTAGGAACCGACTGGGTATAATATTCAATTTAATACAGGATTTAGATTCCAATCAACGTCGATCATAATGTAGAAGTTAAAATATACGATTATTAACAACGCTCATCACCCAATTCAAGCTATCAACATATAAGGTTTAATTAAAACTGCAGTTGTACAGCTGCATACAACTGCAGTATTAATAGCTGCAAATCGTGAAATAATTCAATTTAAAAACTA
This sequence comes from Acleris emargana, assembly GCA_927399475.2. Classification (NCBI taxonomy): domain Eukaryota; kingdom Metazoa; phylum Arthropoda; class Insecta; order Lepidoptera; family Tortricidae; genus Acleris; species Acleris emargana. The sequence goes on from OV656846.1 coordinate 17,363,703, forward strand.
CCACCGCAACAGCTGGCTAGTCGGAACAGCGCACAAAAACTTTTACTAAATAAATCCAACTTAACAATCAACTAGCCCGTGTGAACGGGCCACGAGGGGCAAATTACCAAATTTGTTAAGCATATAATATATTGCGCCCATTTATAATTAGCGAGGCTCTTGGGTAATTAATAGGGTACAGGTGTCTAACCAACGAGCGGATGATGCCCGTCTTAGTTGATTGGAGACTTAAAACCTGTTCGTTGGCTGTCAGTCATGGGTTGATGCTGATCGGCCATCTTGTAAGGCAGTATAGGTAGGTACTCAATGAGGGTTTCCGCGCGTCAGTTTTTTCACTAGATGGCGCCTCTGGGAAGTAAGGTCTTTTTGACAGTTGATAATACGTAAAAAATATAAATTGAAATAATTTTGTACCTAAATATTTCAAATGTGTATATGTCTAGTGAAAAAGTAAATTGTCACTAGTTTGGTCTTCTTCTAGGCATATATTTTAACATCAACTGTCAAAAAGACCTCACTTCACAGGCGCCATCTAGTGAAAAAACTGATGCGCGGTAACCCTCATTGTAACGGTGCTGCCACTCAGCGGGTATAAAATGTTACATTACGTTATTGAACAGGGGTCGAACTTTTCATGCCGATGACGTCAATTTGTATACAGGCTGATTAAAAATGGAAGTATTGTACCTTCTTATTTGGACCTTCTTATCTTTATCTTATCTCTTTACATTTATTTATATGTTATTTTAAGTACAACGACTTAACTACTTGAGTCCTAGACGACTCATCTGCACATGCACAGCGATGACTTGACGCAGCATTATGTGTCCTTAACTTTCTGAGTTTAACGATACTGACTTTGTAAAGGATAATATAAGATTAAATAGTCATAAGTATAATTATGGCATTCACTTTTATATAATTAAATGGTCTGCATTGGCCAAATATAGTCAATTTTCTTTGAATCAAAATATGATGCAGCCGTGGTTCGTATTTTGATTGCGATTAAGCTGTGTTTAACTCTAATCATTTAACCGCTTCTTATTTTATTTTTTTGTATTTGTATCAGTGAATACATGCCTAAACAACTGCCAAATCAGAACAGATGACGAATTAAAACAGAGAATTTACACACCAAATGTGTAAATTTTCGTCATTTTGACATCATCGGCATGAAAAGTTCGACCCCTGGTTATGAAACACTACAACATTCTAGAAAATTTAAGAATGTTGTCGTGTTAAGTCTCTCTCATATTATAAATGAGAAAATAGGGTATTTCCCGAGGGAGCAGCGATAAACGACTTCTAAGCGGACGGAGCCGCGGACGGAGCCGCGGGCAGAAACTAGACAAAAGAGTATTTATTGTAAGTTTGATCTAATTATGTGAAGTTTTTAACCTTCATTGTAAATACATACATGCATACCTTCACGCCTTCATTCCCAGAGTGTGGTAGGCAGAGCTACAGAATTACTAACAACTCTAAAAAGTTGTTGTTAATTCTGTAAACACATTTTGCACAATTAGGCTAAGATGTATGTGCAAAATGTGTTTACCTTAATTGTAACATCTCGACATCCCACCAAGAACATTTTTTTCATATATTTTTTATAGTGTTTAGTGATACAACAACTATTCCGAGAAACAGATTTCTTAGTAATCAGCGATTTTTTTATTAACCGTAGTTTTCGCAGAAAATGTAGTAGCGGGAAAAAAACTTAATCCCACTTTGTTTGGCTGGGTTGATAAAACGAATTGAAATAGAGCACTTGGGTAAGCTTTCAGAACCTAACGTACAGTTGACGTGGGCGTTATTATGAAGTATTTACGTTCAAATATTCGGATAAAATACAAGTACTTATCAACAATTGAATGTTGGCTTAAGTCACGTGCTGTCATTTTCTACCTCGGAGAGATTTCCTGATGGGGCATTATTTAATGCCCCATAATGCTACACGGACGTGTCGGACGTTTATAATTATTAACATTAGCTAATAATTATAAACGTAGCCTTGTGTTATAACTAATTAACTAGTTTTTGCACGCGATTCCATACGCGTAGAAGTCGTTTATCGCTATTCCTTCAGTGACACTATCCTTTTTTCCAAAATAAAAACTAGCCCATATGCTATTCCAGACCATAATCTATCTCTGCGCAAATTGGCCGGCCTGATTCACAATCGTCGAGTAAATTTAACTGCCATTTCAAGTTGTCTCTCCCCTTGTCTATTAACAAGTGTAAGTAAGAGAAAAGGCTTAATTTATCTATAAAATATGCATTACTTGTCAATTTTGAACCAGGCGGATAGTATAATAAAAACACAAATTAGTAAGCAATAAATAGGAAATGTAAAAAAAAACCCTTCACGTCAACGACCATTTTATATCTGCTCTGAATATCTTAATAGCGTGCGCGGTCACCCTTGTTTGCTTCATCCACACTGCACTATCAAACAATAACGTCCTATCTTCACTTACAGTCAAAGCATATTCGACTTTCCAAAGCAACACAAAAAGTCGCATATGTAATACGAGGTCCTCAACAAATGTGGCCTTTTTCCACACACAACCGCACGCCTATTATGAATGGTTAGAACCCGCTCGATTAAAACAGGCCTTTCGTTGCGAAGCGATAGCTGGTATTTGACGTTGTTTTCATTTGGCTGGGTAGACGTTCCGTGCTGCAAACGGTGTATTATTGAAGGCAATCGAGCCAGGTGTGTGCCGACGATTTGCCGATCAATTATTGCAGGTGGAACCAGCACGGGCATCTGCTTTGGCGCCAACTTATAATTGGATTTGTACTTTTAAATTGATTCGTTTAGCAGACTGACTTGGATGTCAGTTAAGTGGGAGTAACGTTACTCATCTGCGGGCCTAGCTAGGGAATGCAAATAACCTGTTATAAGCGGTTTTAACCGGTTATTTTCATACAAAAACGGTTAATAACCGGTGAAACTGCATTCCCTAGTACGGATGCGTTTACCGCGTGACAAAATATTGATAAAGCGGTAGAAAGTGACGGAGAGGCGATGGGCTTGCAACCTGTCACTAATAAACTGGTAAACATTGTGCAAAATGTGGTTACAGAATTATCAACCATTTTTTCGAGTTATTGGTAATTCTGTAGCTTTGCCTACCACTGGGAATAAAGGCATGAGTTGATGTATGTATGTAAATGACGGATGTTTTATCCACATTATATCACGCGATAAACGCAGCCATGTAAGGTCGTGGTTATCGATGCTGACAAACGTAGATATAATTGTCTCTTTCAGACGAGTATATTAGTGCGAGAGTGACGGATGCTTTATCCACAGCGATAAAGGCGATCATAATGCGGGCCCTAGCTGAGAGATATCTCTCTCTCTCTCTCTCCCTCACGTTTATTAAGACGAGCATCTCAACCAAGTTTTTTTTAATACTGCCTTATATGGTTTTTTTTAAAGCTATTTAGTATGGTTACCCTGCTTGCTAAGATGGCGGTCCCGGGTTAGATGGTATGGGCAAATATTTGTGTAATGAGTGAGTATTTGATCCTGAGTCTTGGATGTTTTCTACGTATTTCACTATACTCTTATTGTTTAGTTTAGTTTAATTTATTTATAAAACAATTTAATATTGCTTTATAAATGGAATTTTACTTAAAAAATATGAAACACATTGATAATTTCGTCAAATATCAAAGTACTAAAAATCAATAATTCCAAATTAATTAAATAAATATAACAACATAAAATTAACATCTAGTAAATAAATAGTCACTTGTCCGATGTCAGTATATACAAGAATTAATAAGCGTCAATACAATAATGAATACACAATTCCAGCTCCACGGAGTATAATGGATGGATTATCTAATAATACTTGTGGGAGGACCTTGTGCAGGGTCCGTCCAGTTTGGTACCACCATCTAATCCATTAACCTACCGCCAAGCAGCAGTGTTCGCATCGTTGTGTTCCGGTCTGGGGATAAGACAGCCGGTGAAATGACTAGCATAGAGGCATTCCATCTTAGTCCTCAGGGTTGGCAACGCATTTGCAGACTTGTGAATGCGAATGTCTATGGGTCACAGTTTCCACTTACCATCAGGTGGCCTGTGTGCTCGTTTGCCTTCCCACGTTATAAAAAAAAAAAAAAGTTTCTATGTAAGTTTATCATTGTCTACTACCCATAGTACAAACTTAGTGTTTGGCTTCGGAATAAATCAATTCGTGTGAAATTGTCCCCTGATTTATTTATAGTCACGACGAGAAAATTTCCACGAATAGGTCAAGTAGTCTAAGCTTTGCGCGCTGAGCTGTGTTCAATTTCTACAATCGCTGAACTCTATAATAAGCCAATTATTTACCTACTGAGCCCGTATAATGAGTTGTTGATACTTACTAAGTTTAACGTAAAAGAGATAGAGCTCGTCTATATCTGTCCCTGTTACTGACTGGAACGTGACAAGTTTCGACAATCCACAATATTGGCGGTGTCTAGCTCCTAGAAAAAGAAGTGATGATAGTTTGTTTGGAATTGTTCATATTTTTTAAAATACTCTAATTTGAAAACCATTCCGAGGAATAGAGTTTTAAAGCCGTTCTGCATTATTAAGTTTTTGAAATATTTATCACTTTCGGACATTTCAACAAAAGTATATTTGACCTTTGTGTGACTTTCGTTATTGGCTTGAAGCCCTCCTTGGTGAATCTTACGGGTCAGGTAAAAAGCGCTTATAATAGTTTTATTATTTATAGTATTATGTTTTAATACACTATTACAATCACTTTTTATCATTAGATATCATTTAATTGTTGTAATTTATTAGAAAATGCCAATCCAAATTTAAAATAACCATGTCGTCCATAAAATGTCTGCTAAATAAATAAAGATATTAAAACAAAACTATTGGGTCAAATACAAAATAAATGAAGTCTCTTAAAATTACCTATTCTTTCGAAGTAGAATGTAAAAACCGTGAGTTATTTTTTTTATCTATCCCAATTAAAAGAGTAAAGAGTGCCAAATTCATTAAAATTGGCAATCTTCGTTTTTCTATGAACCCCAAGTGATCAATACTGGTAGAGAATGGTGTTAGGCATTAGTCAGTCATTTGTACTTTTTTTGTGTAATAAAGGTTACATGAATAAATAAATCTACCGTCAGTTGCAGGTGCAAGTGGGAAAGCAATAGCTTAGTCAATTGCTACTAAAATTTTAAGAAGGGAGTAGGGTAGAAAGGGGTAATGAGGGTCCGAGAGCAATGCTGCCCTCCTAAGCCAATATAGGCAGTATCTCGGATAAAACTCCTGTAGCACAATATCAACCTCATGACTAGGGTGGCCCAAAAATCATTTCCGTTGTTTTTTGACCAGGGCACCCCGGTAATTTATTACTTCCTACTACCTTATTTTATTACGATAGTTTAAGTGCAAAACGGTGCTCAAAGGACATTAAAATTTATTAAAATTTGCATTTTCATACATAATTATCAAAAATATTTTTTTTATAGAGTTAAAATATTTATTCCAAAAATAAAGAGGAATATTGAATTAAAAGCTATAAAAGCATTTTGAACATCAGACTAGGATTAAGAGTTAAACTCTTACTAGTGAGTGCCAAAATGCTAAAATAAGTAAGTTTCTTACATGAAAAAAACTAGTATTTCGAAATAATTTATATTAAATATGATTAAAAACTATAATAGATAACGTTCAATTACACAATAATGTTCAGTAACTAATTTCCGGGTACATTGGTTTTTGAATATCGAAATCCGGATAAGCAAAATTTGAGGTCGTTGAGCACCGCTTTATTTTTGGTTTAGAGAACAGAAAGTTCACATAGATTCGTTTTGAAACATAAGTAACCAAATAAGCGGGTGCCGTGACTTTTAACTGCACTTTGTTTTTTTCCCATACAATCGTGGGCCACCCTACTCATGACCAGGGATCGGAAATTCGGATCGATATTTACCTAAAATTGGCAAAATCCCGAAAAAGAAAGGCAAACATGGCGTCGGCTTCTTAAAAATATTATTTTAATAATATAAGTTCTGGGATTCTGGGATTCTACAAAATGTTAATATAATAATTACTTTACATGTAGGATAAAACATTAATTATTGCTCTTATAAATTCGTTAGATTATTAATGAGTAACAGGTAAATTAAACAACATTTGGTAAATCTATACATGAAAAATAACTTCAAACAGTTAATTATAAATAATTGATTATGAATTAATGCCGGTGCAATTTATTATTTTGAAATCCCAGAAATTTTAGTAATGAATTCTATGATTGAGTCCGCCTCCATACAAAGCCGGTGCGAAAGTATAGGTAAATATCGATCCGAATTTCCGATCCCTGCTCATGACTAACGGAAGAGAATTCAAACTGCTTTGGTTATTGAATTTGAGATACTACTTTTTGGCTTAGGAGGGCAGAATGGTGATCAGCGTTCTAATATCCAGGGTTTCTATTCCACGCGGTAAAAATATATTGTCTTTGAGATGTTATGGGATCTTTCTTAACTCTGCCGCCATTCTGTCCTAAGGAGAAAAGGCGTATCTACTATATGAATTGTACTGAAAATCCAACCTTATTATAACCCTTGAGAGTTTCATATGCTTCTATGAATTAATTGCACATGCGCATTACTGTCAATACAAGTAAATAAGAGCTATCAAAACGTTCACAGTACGATAACAGGTCAAAAACGATTTGGTTTTTAAACCGAACACAATAAAAAGCCATGTAAAAAATAAATTAACCCTACAGCGGGCGCCTAATCTCGCCCAAGCCCTTATGATACATTGCGCATTACCTTTTCGATTATTTTTCTTAAAATACCCAACTCAGAACCGGGACCTAATTAAGATCGGGTCCGACAATAATTCTCCCTTTTCACATACTTATTACAGATGGTAATCTTGAGATGGGGAGGAACTCCTTTGTCTGCGGAACCCTACGTATAACAGACGGAACCCTAACATATGACGATGATAAATGAGCTGAGTATCTCTGCGAGATTAAATGCTCTTTGTGTGAGACTTGTGGTCTGATTCCATTGACTTCATTAAGCCTTCCCGGGGCTCTATAGGTAGATTATGTTCGTTTGTTGAAATCTTGGCTCTTTCGGGTATTACAGTAGCATGCTGTATATAAGTTATAATTTGTTTATAAAGATAGATTATACATACGACCTAGAGCTTTGTCATGCAAGGCGCAGTTATATTTTAGTTATGAATAGGGTGTGGATTTTCGACAATTTGCAGGTCAGGTCAGGCAATTACGAGTCGAGGAGTCACCTAAGAGCTCACCAAAATAATGAAATCCATAAAATTTGCTTCATATTTAGCAAAATGTTAACGTGCTACACATATAACTAAGCATAAGCTACTCGTTTTAATAAAATAACAGTATCTAAAATTATTTAACAATGCCAAAATATCTAAATTTAACTTTGCGTAATTGTGAGAAAAAATCACCGTATATTATATAAAGATTGAGCTAAATAAATTATAAATTATCTTTATCAACGTTGGCATTAATGTTATCGGCTCTTTCTAAATAAATTAGAACCGTTCGCGTGTCCCATTACCTGTCAAAAGAGGGCTGGGTTTTAAACAGGGGGATAAATATTTGCTCTTAGATAATGCTCTTAGATAATGCTCTGGGGCGCTCAGGGGTGCTCCGGTATTGCGAATACATTATATCGGTTTTGAGGGCGACAGAGTTTTGCATTAGTATTTAAGTGAATAATAGATTAGGTTATATCAGATTGTTTTTCAATTATATTTTATGGTTAGTGATTATCAAATTTAAAAATGAATGGTGTCATTGACACTGACTTAAATCATGCTGATATTTATTTGACATGGGCAGCTGATAATAAGCTAAATAAGCGGGCCATTTTTTAATGCAATTATGTGCTGCTTTTCAACCTTTCTTTTGTTTAAGTGACAAAAGCTTACTAATCTAACCCAGGAGATATCTTAATCTCATTTTCAAACATAAGTAAAATATTATGTAGAATTTATTTGACAAGCTTCCATGACACGAGCTAAGTAAACCATAAACAATTAATCATTACCTATCCAAGTAGGAACATCAACCAACTCAAACATAATAAAAGAATAACTTCATAAAGAGCCCAAAACAATTTTTTGTGTAAGCACTGAAATATAAACGCCAGTTTACGAGAAAACATAATAATTTCGGTCACATATGTGCTCAACTGTAGTTTGGGTGTTGTTGCGGCCCTCGTATGGGTAATAATTTCGCTACACCCTGTGATGAACAATACATTTTCCTGAATATCGAATGTATATTCAAATAGCTTCATGTAATCATCCACTAGCAACTTTCTACATACATGCTGTATATAGGACTACGTTTTTTTTAAACTTTAGTGATTACTTGTGTCTTTTATGATTTGTAACAGGGTACGGAGGTTTTAAGCACGGTAAGACTAAAGAGAGATATGGAGTTGACATTCATATTAAAACTGGTGACATCTGGTTTTATCAAGAATAGATCTCTTGTTACGTCTGTTGAAAAACAACTGAACTCCAGACGCAGAAGACAAAGAAATCGACTTCCATTTTACTTGAAGAAAACGCAGGAATAGGAAATGAGAGAATATAAGACCTAAGAATAACTTTAATTGATTAGCCCAAAGCCAGGTTCCAATTGGTGGTAAAACTCATCGGGCACTCAATTACCGACCGCTTCCTGCCCGATGAATTGCAGTTTTATTCTTATGGTTTTATTAAGACTAACGATACTAAAGAAATTGGTCAAGATCGTAGCAAGTGGAAAGAAGTGGTCTCTGTGTAATGTAACTATATTAGGGCCCGATTTTTAGCTGCCATTCCTACCTACCTCCCTATTATACCTTATCATATATCTATATGCCATGTGGTAGCCGGCTTAGAATTGTGCCACTCCATGTCTTCCTGTGGAAGTCGTAAGAGGCGACTAGGGGAATAAAGGGTTGTAGTATTGTTAGGCAATGGTCTTCCAACCTATCACTTATGTACTCTGGTAAACATCTTAGCCTGTTTGTGCAAAATGTGGTTACATAATTAACAACCAGATTTTAGAGTTGTTGCTAATCCTGTCGCTCTGCCTACCCCACTCTGGGACTGAAGGCGTGAGTATATGTATGTATTATATGTATTTAAGTAAGTTTATCATTTAGTATTCATAGTACAAGCCTAGAGCTTAGTTTGGGACTCGGACAATTTGTGTCAGATTGTCTTCTGATGTTTATTTATTTATAATGAGGTAGGTAGTTTTGGTGTCCCAACAACTTTAGTATAAACAAGGCCATAACCAACAAATCGTATGAATTTTCTAACACAAGAGGCCGCCCCGACTTAGAACTCGTAGAATTAGTATTACGCTTCTAACCCCATTTCTCTCTGTTGGGGACTATTTTCAAAAGATCCTTTCTTAGGGAAGTCACGGATTATTCTCTGCAAATTTCGAGTCCATAGTTCTGGCGGTTTAGGCTGTGAGTTGTATATCAGGCACGTGTATATAAATAGATGATGTACTTTAAATATTTTTTACATATCACTGGATCGCAGGAAACACGTGGTTAGCACAGGATCGAGCATGGATATCATTCGGGAAGGCTTACGTTTGGCTGAAATGATGTGTTCTGTCAAATGACAGCAAACATACCGTTTTTTAAAAGCAGTAAGAGATAAAAACGATGTATCGAATATAAATCGATTCCCAAATAACCCCATTCGATTCGGTTAATATCCCAGCAATTATTTGTCGATGAAGTCTCAAGACCAACTTCTTAGCAGATGCTCAAGAGAGAAACGTTACTTAACGATGCGGGAAGTCTAGTTTGTATTGACCATGCCTACGAAGCAAACGTTCCCAGGTTCAGTGCTCGAAATTATTATTATATATAGAATTATGTTAGAGTCGAAGTTGTCCAAGGCCTCTATTCAACACGGTAAAAACCATATCGTTTTTGAGCTGTTATCGTACTGTCAACGTTTTGAAAGCCTTTATTTACTTGACAGTAATAGCGGCTGAGTTGAAAATAATGCAATAACAGGTCAAATGGGTGAATCAACTTTTAAGGTACTCCCCATTTTTCGACATGTTTTACCAATTATATGTTTTTAGAAAAACTATATTTTTGTTAATGACGTGGCTTACACGCTTATTAAATCAGACAAATAGGCTCACATTTGAAGTTATTTGATTTAAAATAGTACAGTTTTAAATAATAATATAGTTGGTAACGCAGGGGACAATGTTGTCCCTAGGTTTTGTATGGAAAATGTGCATTTTCCCCTGAGTTACCAGGGTTTTTCGCGGATTAAAAAATATTTGAGCTGTTTAACGTGTAAGGTCTGTAAATTTGGTGGTCTGATTTTAATATTCATAGATCATTATTAACCATAAGTCACCAGGAAAGTTTTAAAACCGCAAAAGAAAAGGAGTACCTTAAAAGTTGATTCACCCAAATATCATTTACAGTAGTTACCGGCAAATAATATATCTCATACGATTTCCTACAAATATTACTAACCAAAATCGACCACCAACTAAGAACTAGTTGACCAATTGTATTGCTATTATTCGATTTGTTAGCTGTTCAAATAAGGTTCAAAATGGTATGTAATAAATGTTTGTATATATCGTAAATTATAAAAGTTTAGTATTCATAAAAACATTGCCGACGCGTTCATACTTTTACGTCATTTGTATTAACACGTCAGCAATGGTTTTTTAAATACTAAACTTTTTTAAACTACGATATGTACAAGCATTTGTTACGTACCATTTTGAAAATTATTTAAACAGCTAACGAATTGAATAATAGCAATACAATTGGTCAACTGGTTATTTATTGTTTGACAATTTTGATGAGTCACATTTGTAGGTAATCCTATGAGATGTAAAATAATAGTACATTATTGCCTAGGCAGTGAAGCAGGTAATTGCGGGCCGAGAATTGGTTTAAACGGGCGAGCTTGCGTCGCGTCTCAGTATGGTGTTAGTAATGTCAACTTTTCCGGTCATTTTTGAGAAATAGTACATTGTTGCAGAGGATAGAAAGTACGAGATTTTTGGACGAGTCATATACGTTACGTCAACTACGTTTCGGCCCTCTAGTGTACGAGTCCATAAATTGCACTTTCTACCGAGGCAGACATAGTGCTTTTCACAACTACTGAGAGAAAATAAAATAAAATTGTATGTATTATCGCCAATATTACCAAAGATAACTTTATTTTAAATCTGGACCCCTATTCTCGTGGCTTTCGAGATTAATAAAGTAACATTCGAGATGAAGATGTCAACTCCATATAAAATTGAATTTGTTTCGCCTTATCTCCCATGTAATTTTATCTCGTGGTTCGAGATTAGGGGCCAAGTTTGAATTACATAAAAAAAAACCAGTGACATAGTTTTTAGTCTGTGTATCTTTTAGCAAAAATACACCTAATATTTTACGACACAAAATGGTGTGTTATGATTGGTCGATTCCAATTTTTCATTTTAAGGAGCTATGAAACAAAAATTGATTGATTGATTTTCATTGGTTATTAAAGTTGGACTACAATGTTCTCGACCAATCAGCAAATGCCGACAAAAACATTCTTGGTCTGTCCTTATAAGTGACGTTTTGTGACCCCAAACAAGAGCATCTATGGCCATATTTCCGAGCAGTGTTGAGAAAAGATTATTATTTGCCGATACTGTATATTGTACCGCCTAGAATAGAAGAACTGTGTAGGTGCAATAAAAACTTAGCTGTAAGTAACTAAGAGTTTGAGTCCAAGTAAATTTCGTATAGATTAATTTATATATTAAGTTACAAATATCTATCACTTTGCTTTATAGATAATTTTGAAATTTCAGCTTCGTTTAAATTAATAATTTACAAGGAAAGTTATTACATGTTTTCGGAGGTCTTACGCGTTTAACATTTTGTTCCCTTAGAAACCATATAACACAGTATATTGAAAATTAATAAGAGCGGTTGTCGTATAATCGGTGGCGTATTTCGGAGTGATGTGTTTAGCTGTAAATCGAATTGATTACTTAAATATTTCATTAATAATTCATTTAAACATGTGCAGTACTCACGGGTGTGGTATGGCGTCCCATGCTCCGGCCAGAGTCAGGTATCTGTAACAAAAAATCATATGTTAAGACATATTATTATACGACGACGCATTAAGCATTATTTTTTTAGGGTTCTTAAATCTTAAGTACCCGAAACCGACGTGCGTGCATGACTCGATGTATGAATGTTGAAGAAGCGAAAGAAATTTGTCAAGATCGTAGCAAGTGGAAAGAAGTGGTCTCTGCCTACCCCTCTGGGAAACAGGCGTGATTTAATGTATGTATGTATGTATGTTTTTAGGGTCCCCGATGTGGGCAACTTATCTAGTACCCATAGTTACAAGTCTAGATCTTAGTTTGGGACTAGTTTTTTTTTTTTGTAATTACATACATACATACATAAACTCACGCCTTCATTCCCAAAGTAGGGTAGGCAGAGCTGAAGAATTATCAACAATACGAATTAGAATTACGTGTTACGTATTAGAATTACGTGTGGTTTCCAGGTTAGAATAGTACCTACCACTCCATTTCTTCCCGTGGATGTCGTAAGAGGCGAATAAGGGAATAAAGGCTTGTAGTACTGTTAGACGATAGGCTTGCAACCTGCCACTAATACCCTGGTAAACATCTTAGCCTAAGTGTTGTTTTTTGTAATTGTAGCCTATTATTTATGTATTTATTACCAAGTCTTCCGGTCTATTATTACAGGGATTGGAAATGAAAACCAAGTCGAATTGACAGTTGATTGCGAAGCCTATTAACGGGGACGTTAATCTGATATTGGGTGCGCGATACAGGAAAACAAAGGACAGTAAAATTAAGCCATTAACGATGAGCATGTTTCTAAAATTAAACCTTTTACTTCAAAAGAAGCATCAACAACCTCCACCAAAAATGTGTAAGAGTTATTATTATACTTTATTGTACAAAAGAAAAAGCAGAACAAAACAATTTATATCAAAAAATGTACAAAGGCGAACTTATCCCTTTAGGGGATCTCTTCCAGCTAACCTGGAGTTTGAGACAAGTTAAAGGTCGTGCATCGAGTAAACTAGTGTACAAATTTATATAGGAGAACATAAAACATTAACTAAGCAATAAAGCCTATATAAATAAAATATAACATTCAAATAGGTACCTACATAAATAGATACAGAGATATACATTAATACTTAAATATACATACATAAACATATTTCGTCGAATTAGTTGATACAAAACGAATTCCTCCACTGTTTCGTATTACAATGGTTGTTATAGTAATAATAAACTAAAATACCGTAACTAGTTTATAGCTCGATGGTTTAACTATAATGGACAAACTTGAACCAATAGGGAATATGCATGGCTTTTTAAATCACATAAACTTCACGTTAAATTCTGTTTTACTAGAAAGAGATAGGAACAAATCTTTACTGCCTTACATTTTGGTTACTTTTATAACTACATATTCAAAAAATAATATATACGTTTTTTCAATACTAATGCCTAAATAAATATTGATAGACGCATTATAAACGCTTGATTACCCGACTGCGTGCAACCAAAATAAGAATCCAATCCTACAAATTATTTATGTATGCATGTGATCAAAAATCTGATTTTCCACTTTATTTCTTATAATAACATAATTCAAATGCCATTTTTTAATGTCAACCCCATTTTTAAGGCGTTAGAGCGTGCTCGAGTAAAGTTCTAACCCCTGTATACTCCACATTTGACGGCAATTGTACCAGTAACAATGATAATGAAAGATCATGATGGGCAGTGATTTATCGAGTAAATCGCCAGCCACGATGACGGAGTGGTTTCGTCCGTCTGGATATTGTTTTTAACGAATCGCTTCATGAATAATTCCGGTAGTAACCTTGGCCTTTGAACCGGTATCGATCTTATCACGCATTTTTGTTACTATGGGGATTATCTGACGACTTGAACGGTATAGAAGCTATATCGATACGGATTTGAAGCCAGAGGCCCTAGACAAAATGCATTCAAAGTTCGCTATAGTAATCTAAAATGTATACGATACGTAAGCTGTTAGACGGTCGCGTCGAGCGCCTAATTCGATTCCATACATAATGTCAGGTTTCCAAAATAGTTTACGTCAGCGTTACGCAACTTGTGGAGTGGTTTTAGATGGTAGGCTGCTCCGTCTACTCTCGTGCGAGAATGGGGAGAGGAGAGAGTCCGTCATACCTTCCTATAGCACGGCAAACCCTAGGCCAGGGAAAATGCGTAAAGCATTTCTACTCCGTAAAAAAATAGTTGGGTTAGGTTAGGTTTATCATCATCATGTCAGCCGAAAGACGTCCACTGCTGGACATAGGCCTCCCCCAAGGCTCTCCGCTCAGACCGGTCTAGTGCTTTTCGCACCCACACGCGATCCCGCGATCCTTACAAGGTCGTCACTCGATCTTGTTGAAGGCCTACCTACAGCTCGTCTCCCGGTCCACGGACGCCACTCAAGAACCTTCTGACCCCATCGACCATCAGTCCTGCGAGCGATGTGCCTCGCCCACTGCCACTTAAGTTTAGCTATTCTTCGGGCTATGTCGGTAACCTTAGTTCTACTGCGGATATCATCATTTCTGATTCTATCACGCAGAGAAACCCCGAGCATAGCTCTCTCCATAGCCCTCTGAGTGACTTTGAGCTTCCTTATGAGGCCCATTGTTAGCGCCCACGTCTCAGATCCGTAAGTCATCACTGGCAACACACACTGGTCAAAGACTTTTGACTTCAAACACTGCGGTAATTTGGTCGAAAAGGTGCTGCGAAGCTTCCCGAACGCTGCCCAGCCGAATCGGATTCGACGAGTGACCTCTTTCTCAAAGTTGGACCTACCTAACTGGACCGTTTGACTATATTTAGTCGTCAACAACTTCGAGCGCAGAGCCTCCGACTCTAGGTTAGGTTAGGTTAAGTTAAAGATCGCTTATGCGGCTCAAGACTCAAGTTATGATTGTAAGGCGAGCTTAGTACCCTGGCGACGATGTGTCCTAAGAGAATACCAACACTGTGAACAGAGCGGGTGCGTCCGTCCCGTCACGGTGACACGCCACTCTCAGACAAATTGTTGCCTGATAGTTGATATCTCCTAATCCGACGCTTGGCGCCCGCCTTAATGGAGTCTTCGTAATCCTAATCTAGGTAGTTGAGTGGAATCAGGGCGATGTTATCAGCTTGTAAGCTGGTGCGTTTATGCGAAGAGCAATCTTAACTGTCTTTAGTATAAAATAATAGATTTTCGTGCCCGGTGTAGTCCAGGAGAGTTTCTTTTTCAAAAAAATCTTGTACTGATAATTAAGAACACTTAAAAAACAGCTGAATCGTTGGAGCCGTGATCAAGTGATGCTCTCGTAATACATGTAGCGGCAATTTATTTATATAAATAAAATAAATGTCAAGGAAAACAACTCAGTCATATTGAACTAGTCCCAAACCAAGTTCTTGGCTTGTATTGGGTACTAGACAACGGTAAAATTACTAAAATAGAGCAATACACACTTAAATACAAAGAAAACATTCAAGGCTCAATAAGAACTCAATTTTCAATATTAATCAAAAACAGCTGTCAAGTAAATATTGACACAATGAGGAAAAGAGGACCTGTTTGGCAAATCGAGCAGAATAAATGTCTAATCGGGCCACAGGGCCTAGACTTTGCTTTCTGCAAACGTTAACGAAAAGTATCGAAATTAAAAACACCGAAAAAAGCAAGCTGACGTCATCTATATTTAACTGATTTTTTATATAATTCGTTTTCGGCACTAGTCGAAGCCCGTAGTCTTCAGGTACATAGAGTTAAGAAAATCTTATTGGAAAGATCTTATACAAAAGGTATACTTACGCGAAAAAATATATAAGAAAAACAAGCACAAAGTCAGTAAGTTATTCTTATGCGAAGGCGTGACCCTGTCGCCTTAACCTTACGTCTCCGCTCACAAACATCAACACAAAACTACACCGTGTTCGTTTCAAATACGGTTCAAAATACAAAATTACCTGCACATAAACAAAGACAATATATAGTTGACTTTTTTGTGAGCCGCGAGGCGGGATCGGATTAAAAATCGAATTCCCCGTTTGTGGTGATAAGTGGAACATTGAAAAGGCATTATGTTAAAGAAAACGGGAAATATTAGCCCAAATACATCAAATACATCGGCTGTTGTCTGAAACAATAAATAACGTGGGGTGACAAATAAATGTAATTTTCACACGTACGTTTCGAAGCAAATGTTTTTTCATTCTTATTAGACGGGTGACAAGACTTTTAAATACAAGTTTTATTATTTGCTTGTGTCAGGGTTGTCAAAAACCCCTTTAAAAAGTCTGTGGTTTTTATAAGATTACGATTGCTTAATGTAATAGCTCTGCTACTTGAGAATTAAATAATGTCAATTACTCATCAAATATGTATAAAACTATAAAGAATCATCTGCAACCTGCTTCGTCAAGAGTGTATCTATATAGTTAATCAGCAACATGCTTCGTAAACAGTGTACTATCAGCCCATTGGAACTCAGACCCACCATAGAACTCTGTCACAGTGACGTTATGATTCAAGTCATAAGAAGTGTCAAACAAATTGTTTTATAATGTCACTGTGACACCGATCTATGGTGGGTCAGGGTTCCAATGGGCTGATAGTACATGAACTAATCAGCAGCATGCTTCGTCAATAAATCTATAATTTATTCCGCGGCTCAAGTAGCACCTGGCTCAAAGGTTCCAAATATACTGACAGCATTGCCTCGCTGTATTGTCGACGAAATTTTTTGAACCAGGTACGAACTGGACCGAAGTATCCCTCAATCGCTGTCCAAAGACCTTAAAAAAATTATTTGTCTTTTTTGCCTCGGTTTTGCCTCTTTCTTTGAGAATTGCTGTTGTACTTTTCAACTCATCGAAAGTTATTTTTCTTTGCATCGTAGTAGGAATGACTTAAGATATTAAACAATTGTCACACCATTAAATCAAAGACAATTCATTACTAATCATCTAAATATGAAGTTTTGAAACAAACACATTTACTTATTAGATTATTATTTAATACGCTGGTAAACATCTTAGCCTGATTGTGCAAAATGTGGTTACAGAATTATCAACAAGTTTTTAGAGTTGTAGGTAATTCTGTAGTTCAGCCTACCCCTCTCTGGGAACGAAGGTGTGAGTTTATGTATGTGTGTATGTGCGTGTATTATTATTTAAAAGATATTCCATGCGAATCGCATTCCATCCATTTGAATATAACGGCCTATGCCAAATAGGTAGTTTTAACCAAAGAGTAAAACTAAAACAGATAGCTAAAGCGTTTACGACCTGATTTCGTTAGTAATAAGGTTGCAAATACTATAGGAGTCTCACAGGAGTTGCGCCCGTTAGCTAACGAGAATTGAATTGGTTTCGTCTGTGGCAGCAAACGAATAAATCTGTCAGATTTCTAACGAATTTTTGAGATCATCTGTCTTTTTGCGTTACGTATTGTATACCTACTTCGTTTTTTTTTCAATTTGTAGTAGTAAAGGTTAGATTCGCACACGTTTCCAAGTATGACGAAGATAATGTTTATTTATTTTGTTGTGTCTAAATATTCTAACCCTCGTTATTATACTTGCAGAACATATATGTATATTAAATTCCTAAAATTTATTTCGTATAAGGCGAAAACGTGTTAGAAAGAACGGTAATTTAATCAACAAAATTTGTCAAAATAACAAAGAAGGTTGGTACTAACCATAAAGTTAACTTATTTTCTGTATGCATTCCTTTACTGACTTGTATTTATTAATTCTAAATAAAAATATTCTAAATTTAAAATACATACACTATAAAATTATACGTAGACGTTTAAATACGTCTCTCGTACGGCGCCCCATTGTTCTTTTTAGTTTTTTTTTTTTGAAAATCTGCCGTAACAACATAAATTCTAAAGGATAAAATCAATCCACCTTCTCTTACGGTTCAAAAGATACAGCTCTTCAAAGTAATGACGGACGGACGGACGGACAACGTGGGCATATTAATAGGGTCCTCTTGGGTACAGAAACAGAACCCTACAAACAGCGCGCCTTAATCAAGCAAATTAAGTTCTACCGTGTTTGACGTCATCCAAGAAATGTTTCAAGTTTTTTTTTCTTGTATTCGTAATGCATTTCGCTGTAATGCCGGTAATTTATCGGCCCCGGGCTTCCGAGTAAGCGGGTTAGAATCGAGCGGCACGGAACATTTAATATTACCAGAAAAATACCGAGTTCTATGCTTCAAATGTTAGTTTAGGGGAAATTTTTTGATTAGTAGTGAACTGCTAATGGTTCAAATTCAAATATCGAATTGGGAACGTTTGGGCAGTAGTTAACTGACCTAATAGATAAAATTTGAAAATGGAATCGAATATGTGTCACGTTTAGTTCAGATTTAACAAATGCTTACGATTTTTGAGTACCTATTAATATTTTTAACTACTGGGAGGGTTTATGACGTAGCTATTCAGTTCAGTTTACGATAAGAGCAAAGGGCAGAGCTAATCACTGCTATAGCTCTGTCCTTCACACTCGCCGTAAAATGAACTGCAAATCTATAATAAATGATCAGACAACGGGCCCAAAGAGCAAGTTGTTTGATCAGTTATTAACTGAACTAATAGGGAATATGCATGGATTTTAAAAATCGCATTTCTCATCAAAATATGAAAATACCGTAAAAGAGATCACCAAAACGGAAATTAAAATTAAAATCGGTCAAGAAATACGGAAGTTATAAGCATTTCAAACTTCTAATTAGACAGAGAGATCCGATGTGCACCGTGACGTCATTGTGCACTGCGGCCATATAAACTCCATGTAAAATTCCGTTTTTCTAGAAAGAGATAGGAACAAATCTTTGTTGGCTTATATCTTGGTTATTTTTATAGTTATTCAAAAAATGATTTTTGTGATTTGTTTGTTACATGAATCAGCTTCAATTGAAGCTGTAAAAAAAAAACATGCATATTCCCTATTATAAAAATTTGAAAATCAAATGGGATATGTGATGTATTTGGCTCAGATTTAACAAATTGTACCGAGCAGGGTGGATATGGGTTAACTAGAAAAGGATGTCAGACATCCAATTCTCAACCTGTTACGAAAAGTATAATATATCAGGAGAACTGGATGGTAGTCCCATTCTGATGCGTCTCCAAAATTTACGAGCTTGTTGGCTTGTGACCTTGTCGAGACCTTGATTTTTTTTAAATTAATTTGGCTAACGTCCAGACGTTTGTGTGTTTAGTTTGTAACTGCTTCACGCGGCAACGACTGGATGGATTTTGATGAAATTTGAAATGAAGATAGCTTGGACCCTGATAAACCAAAAGGCTACTTTCATCCCAAAATAAATAAAATTCCCGAGGAAGTAACGATACTCAAAACCTACGCGAACGAAGTCTTTGGCAAAAGTTAGTATCTGATAAATCTGTTTTTTTGTCAAAATCATTTTAAGGTTAAATACTAAACAATTATCGTCTATAAAATTGTACCAGACTCGCATCCCGCCCATGCCTCAGTTTTCCAAAAGAAATATTTCTAAATGATATTAAAAATCACATTAAAATCCGTTGCATACTTTAGAATAAATTAGCGACCAAACAGACAGACAAATGCATGTAACTACTTTGTTTTATGATCATCATCATGTCAGCCGAAAGACGTCCACTGCTGGACATAGGCCTCCCCCAAGGCTCTCCACTCAGACCGATCCACCGTGTTTTATACTATTTCGAGATAAGAGATGTTCCATGGTACGCACGTACAGTGATTAGATTAGGGTGGCGTTGCGCGTTGTACTGAATAAGGGCCAATTTAAAAGCATCCGAAACTAACGTAAGAGCATAAAGAGGTTGATGAATGTAGGGGAAGCGAAAGTTGTATGTCTAGCCCGATGCACCTGGCGTTCGATGGTCCCTGCCTACCCCACTAGGAGACTGGCGTAAAGGTATGTATTAAGGTATTTCATTTTTCAAACTTTGCATTTTTTTATTAATTCGTTATCATTCTTGCTATACATACTATACATCTAACATACCAGTAGTAAACATTATAATAAAATTAGTTAGTATTTAAGACTGACCACTGAAAAAATTAAATCACGATTTTTACATTCTAATGCAAAAGAATATATAATTGTAAGATTCCAATTTCATTATTTTTGTATTTGACCCAATAGTTTTGGTTAAATATCTTTATTTATTTAGCAGACATAATATGGATGACTTGATTATTTTAAACTTGTGTTGGCATTTTCTAAGAAATTACAGCAATTAAATAATATCGAATGATAAAAAAGTGATTGTCATAGTGTATTAAAACATACTATTTCAAGCGGTTTTCGCCAAACCCGTAATATACACCTAAGAGGGCTTCAAGCCGAAAACGAAAGTCAAACAAAGGTTAAATATACTTTTGTCGAAATATTTCAAAAACATAATAATGCAGAACGGCTTTAAAACCCTATTCCTCGAAATGGTTTTCGAATTAGAGTAATTGTAAAAATATGTCAATCCCAATTCCGCAACAGGCAGAAAAATGGCGATGATGGTTGATATCATTAGTGTTTGACATATTTAAGTGGACTAGAAAATTAGGTATTGTTTTTTTTTTTTTTTTTTTTCCTTTTTATAGCATGGGAAGGCAAACGAGCACACAGGCCACCTGATGGTAAGTGGAAACTGTGACCCATGGAATACCTCTATGCCCTTGGAATACCTCTATGCTAGTCATTTCACCGGCTGTCTTATCCCCAAACCGGAACACAACGATGCGAACACTGCTGCTTGGCGGTAGGTTAATGGATAAGATGGTGGTACCAACCCGGACGGACCCTGCACAAGGCCCTCCCACAAGTAAAAATTGTTTGTTGTTTTTGGAAAAATAATAAACATTGAAAATCTGCTATAGCCTAACTGCCGCACTCAGAGACGTCAATTAAATGTAATGCTTGTTTAGTGACGTGTTGTCTTACTCTATTGCTATAGCAGAGGAAGTGACAGCAGCAACTTTAGTCACGGATTAAATTTAATTGACGTCTCTGAGTGCGGCAGTAAGTGGTCAATTTGTGCAACACAATTGACAGAAGGTGATAAAACATACCAAAACAGGTTAATTGTACCTACTCTTATAAATAGGAGTGTATATCCATAGGATGTTATAATGTATAAAGATACATACATACATACCTTCACGCCTGTAATCCCAGAATGGGGTAGGCAGAGCTACAGAATTACCTACAACTTTTGTATAAAGATGTTCCAGGTTAAATACAAAGTTAACGTTAACCCCAATTTTCTATCTTGAAACGTTAACGGGCAACTCAGTACAGTTTTAATAATCGTAACGTTACATCCATCTCATGTGGGCAGTAACTGCAAATCATCTATATTGCTAATATTACCCGAAGGGTTCTTTAGGACGGATCCTTGAATTATCTTTTCTGACGGGGCGTTTTGCAAGATGGCGTCCGACGGCCATTTTAGAATAACATCATAATTCTGTAACCACATTTTGCACAAGTAAGCTAAGATGTTTCCCAGTGTATTAGTGACAAGCCCATCGCCTAACAGTACTACAAGCCTTTATTCCCTTAGTCGTCTCTTACGACATCCACGGGAAGGCATGGAGTGGCACTATTCTAACCCGGCAACCACATAGCATAACTCTGAACACTGAAGTATTTATTATAATAAAATAAATAGGTATTCATTATTAATTTATGCTAAGTATAATCTGTGGACTGTGCCGATAGTGTCTGTCTGCAACCGTTTAGGGGGGTGGGAGTGGGCTGCGGCGTTAATAAGTAATGCGTAGTAATGGCGCCGGCGCCGGCAGAATATTCAGAAATTCGCCGCTTATCGGTATAAATATAGTTTTTACGAGCGCGGTACTTAGAGCGCTTGTACCTAAGACCGGAACTACTTGTGCCTGTGTACAAAATTCACGTATTTTTGTAATTTATTTACAAAAAGTTGTAAAATCGTGTGGTTGCCGGGATAGAATAGTGCCACTACATGTCATCCCGTGGATGTTGTAAGAGACGACTAAGGGAATAAAGGCTTGTAGTACTATTAGGCGATGGGCTTGCAACCTGTCACTAATACGCTGGTAAACATCTTAGCCTTTTTGTGCAGAACGTGGTTACAGAATTATCAAAAAGTTTTTAAAGTAGTAGGTAATTCTGTAGCACTGCCTACCCCACTCTGGGATTACAGGCGTGAAGGTATGTATGTGAATGTGTGTAAGTTGTAAAACCAAATATTATAACTATAAATGATGATGAAGTCTACAATGATGGGCGTTGGTTTAGTAGAAACCTATTTATTCTTGATTTGAAAACACCCAAGTAAAATATTTTAGGAACTATCTCTCTATTACTCTGTATTTGTGTTGACGTTTACTATTATCATTTAATTCTATTTCTGACGACCTCAATGTAACTGCATATAATTTGACATGCCATGTAATTTATACTGTGTTGTATTGAGTCATAAAATCTGAATCTGAAAACCGTCTTATATACACATAAGTAGATGTACTTTTTTCCTTTTCTTTCTCTCTCTCTCTCTTAACATTTTGGTGTGTTTTCCTGGAGAAACTACGCAGTTTAATTTACTATTTATAGATTTATATAATGCTAGACTAAGCAGTACCATTTTAATATAAAATATATTAAAAAAAATACTCACTGCTGAGTTTCTTGCTGCGTTTCTTCTCAGCAGTGGTCTCCTATTGTGAAGCGCTGGTAGATTCTTGACGTGTAAAAGTGCCCATACGGTCTACTTACTGAATAAATGTCTTTATCTTTATCTTTAAAAGGAAAAACCTTCTCGAGGTAGGTTCTATAATTTTGAACCTATTACATTAAAAATCCCTTTCGTAAACTCTAGGTACCTATAGTTGATGCAGCTGAAACCAAGCCGGTAGTATTATGCAAAACAGATTTTCACTCGAGTCCAGTCGGGAGTAGAATATCCGAAAATCTGGTCAGCGCGGCTCGCAATGGACTGAAATCCCCGAAAACGAGTTTTACTTTTTGACGTGAAATTCTATATGCAAACCCAATCGTATGAAGTTTCCTGAACCGGAAAAAACTAGTTTTGGGATCTTATTACAGCGTGTTACACAAATACTCTAAAAAAAGAAATTAGAAAAATAATGTCAACCCTAGGAAGCCACGTTATATATGTTAACATAATCAGCCATTAAATAATGTCAACCCTAGGAAGCCACGTTATATATGTTAACATAATCAGCCATTATAACCGTAAACATTAAACCTCTTATTTATAAACGCACAATAGCGAAAGTATGCTAAAGTATGCTAAAGTATGCTCTGGCCTTGTCTTACATGGTGACATTAAGATTTGATAGATGGTGACAAAGCATATAAATTATGTAATAAAAATAAAAACAGGCTTTGTTCCTTAAGAGCTAATTAATATACATTTCGATTTTTTATAATTTATACTATTTACTTTTTTAATTAAGGGTCTTCCATTTCTGGATGAAGACCTCTTCCGTCTGATGCGATCTTTCTCTGTCTTGCGCAGCCCTAGTCCAGGTTTTACCAGCTCTGGCTTCGATGTCGTCCGCCATTTTTTTAAAGAACTTCCTCTTCGTCTCTTAACCTTCCTCTTTGTCCAAACATACTTTAACTAAAAAAGGTTTATTAAAGAGGGCTCGTATTAAACGCATGCGTATAGTTTGTTCCAGTTAAAATGACGAAAATTCCCTTAACGTGGGATTTTACAACTTCTTTTGTTGCTTATAAAATAATATTGTAACAAAGGGACGTTATAAAACTGACCAAAGCGTGGCACGTGTACCCGAGTAGCTCAACCCTTCTCGATCATTGAAATGATTTTTTTTTTTAAGGTGTCCATATTGTAATGCAAAAAGGATACAAAATAGATGGTAGATGTTCTAAAGGCTAATAATATCATTCAATAAAATGTATATATTCATATTATTATCACGTCGTGCAGGGTAATACCGACAAACAAAATCAAAACTATCAAGATTGTTTAAACTATATTAAAGCGAAGGTAGGATTCGAACCTACACTTCCTCTGGCTATGGCTAGTTTAGTATTATATAACAGACGTTTCTGTTAAATTAATAAAGTATCAAGTTTGTTTGTTCAAAGTATACTTTAGGCCTGCCGACACACCTACGCAATTCGTCGGTGATATTGAAAAACCGCGTAACTAACAAATTTATGATAGAGCAAAATAAACCTTACTGTCTTATCAAAAAGATGCATATTGCTAACTATTTAAAATGTTACATACGCGGTTTTGCACATTCACCAACTAATTATTTTACAACCCTACTTGAAGATAACAATGAAAAATAGATCTTGGTAATGTTTGATAATGTTTTTCGTCATTTTAACTGGAACAAACTATACACCGACTAATGACTCTCGAAGTTTTCTAGTTCCTAGGTCCAACGGTTTAGGCTGTGTGTTGCGTTAATCAGACACGAAAGAGTTACATGTAGAGATAATATCGTCCCCCGTAGAGCGAAAAGTCACCAAGTCCCAAAATGTCGAAATCGACTTTTTAATGCCACCAATATTGCATTTTTTTTCTGCAGATTTCAGTCTTATTGCTATGTGAATAGCAGTCATAGATACAATTTTAGAAAGTTGGTAAATTCATTATTTTTTTGTTTTTGCGCATGAATTGAAGTTAAAATTAATTAAATTACTTAATAAATTTATACCAAAATAAAATCGGCCAAAGTGGTTACTTAAGTCATTTTAGTTATTTTTGCCTTATTCAGTTATGCTTCTGACCGAGCACAATTTTATTCCCAAATTCACTAAAACAACTTAGTTACCTGACAATTGCAAAGCTTGCTACAAAATTTGAAAGCGAAAATTAACTAAGTATTTTTAGTGAACTTTCGATCATCTTATTTTCTTAATTAATACTTTAAAAATGAATGACAATTCACTATCTAGTCTTAAAATCACTAACTGAGATTTAGGTCCATAATTTAAAAGATAATAGTAATTATCGCTTATCACTTGCAAAATAAGCTACTTTCTTCGATTTGGCAGTTGGAGCTTATACCGAAACATTAATATCCTTGCGATGAGACTATAATAAGATAAATATGGCATCCCAAGGAAACGTTAGATTTTTTTTTAATTTCATAACTTTGAACCTCCGTATCTCAAATCAGATAAATACGAGTTAGTGATTTTTCGCTCTACGGGGACGATATATGATTTTTATTTAGGATAAATAAAATATGTATAATTAGTAATTACATTACATTAACAAGTAAAGGTTAAAACTAAACTTATTTCAATAAAAATAAAACTAAACAACTCCAATATTAAAAATGTAAATAATAATCACCACTATAAAAAGAACACCCCCTCTAGCAGGTCCACTCGCGGCATGGTCCCTATGACACTGGCTGCATTACCTCTCTGGATAGCTAGCCCAATCCTTTGGGAGAGATAAGCACCAGCTCTAGGATCTCCGGAGGTGTCTATGAGCCGGGATAGCTGAGCCTTAATAAAGCTTTTTTTTTAATTTTTAATTCTAACCAAAGAATTCCCTAACAAGTAACAACTTAACATTATTAATCAAAGGATCATGGGCAAATTGGGTGTGCCACCTATTATTGAAACCTATATCATTAAAAAGGTTTTAGTTAAAGCATCATTTCTTAATATTGCCGCAAATATCTAGCTCACTGGAGAACAAAAATATGAGCACTTGAAAACAAGATATATCGTCCGTAGAAACTTCGGCTAATTAATGTATAATTGTTACAGTTTATTATAGAACTGCGTGTAGGGTATTTGATGTACAAAAATATGTAAACTGTAGTGTTCGTGCTTCTCCAGAACTTGTCTAAAAAAGTATATTTAAAACTCGCAACATTACGAAGTATCTCGTAGAACTCTATCATCAACATAACCTTCGATTAAGTTACTTAACTGAAAAAAAAAATACGAATATTTTTTTTATGTAGGTATTTAATGTATGTTATAAACGCTGTATTTATCTGTACGACAAATAAACTCTCGATTTCAAAAAAAATCTTCAATTTCTTAATGTACTTATAATACTTAAAGTTTATATGGACTGTCTTATTTTCAAGTGATCATATTTTTGTCCTCCGGTGAGCTAGGTATTTGCGGCCATAATAAGAAATGATGTTTTCACTAAGTTCATTTTAAATATAAAGGTTTCAATTCTCTTGGTGCCACACCCAATTTCCATACAAAACTGCCCATTATCCTTTCCATAAACAAACGCAGTAATTGGCACAGATTCTCTCAAGAATCAACAACCTAAGCCCTGTGATCAGACCAAGCTTAATGAAGGCCAAAAGACTAATTAAAGCTATTCCGATACTTTAGCAATATCAGGAAATAAGTCAGTCCGTAAGTTGAATAGGTTCGTTACTGGCGAATGCGGAGTTCATAATGGACGGAGTTCGTTGGATGTCAGACTGAGATAACTTAGTTAGGCAATTAAATGCTCACTTATATAGCGAGTGGCCTCTTGCCCTGCGGTTGTAACGTGACGTGGATAGACATTAATAAGCAGGGATCGGAAATTCGGATAGATATTTACCTAAAGTTGGCCAAATCCCGGAAAACTTTAGGGGAATATGGCGTCGGCTCCTTAAAAATATTATTTTATCATCAAACGTTTTTAATTGGTATTTTTCATTTAGTAGAAAAATTTAACGTCCATTTGCTCCTCAAACAGAATTAAATAATATTTAATAAATCTGTTCATTTAAAATAACTGCAATGGTCATAGCATAACTGGTTATCGAATTTACCCTTCATGGAACAATGAATAAATTATTATGACACGAACAAAATTCAGAAAAATAATAAAAACATAACTAAAACTAAATACAAAAATAAATTTACTTACACTAACTTAAATATATACAATTTATTTAAACTAAATTATTAAAAGTAAAACTAGTTATAACTATGCTAAATAAGGTTAAATTAAAACTAAAAAAGAGAGGGCCCACGTGGCAAAGTACCAAGGTTGCTGGCAGCATTTCCTCGTTGAATAACTTCAATTAGTAAATTTAAATATTAAAATGTGAATTTGTGTTGGCATTATTTGTTTATTGAGAAATCTGGAAACTTGTATCAATAAATTAAAACCGAGTCCGCTACCATACAACTGATCAACAACGCCGGCGCCAATGTTTACGTAAATATCTATCCGAATTTCCGACCACTGTTAATAAGCCTATAGCATCTCCAATGTAATATGAGCTTTAAAACGATTGTCAAACGCAAAATTAGCAAGTTTTCAAAATGTAATGGGCGCTTATGTCAACTCCATACACTGCAAGTCGATAGAAAGAAGAAAAGCCGACTGGCCTAGGAAACTTTTCAACTGCAAAAACTGTAAATATCAAAGATTCCACAATAATATTGTTTTATTCCTTACAAGCGAACCGCCCTCGTTACTTTACATAAAAAAACCTCTTGAATCACTTTATCTATTACTGAAAACTGTATTAAAATCCGTGCAGTAGTTAAAAAGTTCTAAGCGAACAGGCAGCGGGAAACGACTTCGTTTTGTGCTACGTAAAAATAAAAGGTTGTCTATACAATATAAAGTCAATAATTGTGATCTTTCTACATTCAAAATTTCATACAAATCCGTCCAGCCGTTTCAGAGTAAAGAAGTTACAAACAAACTCGTAGGTACTAATACACTGCACACTAATTTCGCATTTACAGCATTTAGTCCAATAAAGCTACGTTATCTTTGACGATGTTTTACTCCTTAAAAGCGTTATCGTATTACGTCTGGCGCCCTAGACAAGATGTATAACGCTAACGTAAACGACTTTCGAAAATGACAGTCTTTTCTAAAAAAACGTTCTCGCAATGCATCTAGTCTAGAACCACTGAACAATGTATTTTCAGTTTCGAGATCTGTGGTCTACCATTAACATCTGCTGCATACCAACCACGGTACATTCGCTGCAGCCAACCGTGTAGCGACGGTTATGTCGACACACGGTCCGTCTCTGGCCCGAGGGTACACACCGCTACCCTCCTAAGATAATACGCAGTATGTCAGATAAAATTCCTGTAGCAGTATCAACCTTATTACTAAGACAAGAGAACTAAAACTGGTTTGATTACTGATTTTGAGATACTGCATATTTACTTAGGAGGGGAGTGCGTCGGTGAGTCTGCAGCAAACTTGGCCGATTCCCGCAATTCGTTCCTCTATTCATCGAATGGATTCGTATCCGCCTTGAGTTCTTAAGAAAGGGCTAGAAGGAAAGCGGTTTTCATAATATTAAAAGTTTTTTTATGGCATGGGAATGCAAACGAGCACACAGGCCAACTGATGGTAAGTGGAAACTGTAACCCGTATACATTCGCATTCACAAGACTGCAAATGCGTTGCCAACCCTGAGGACTAAGATGGAATGCCTATAGAGGCATACTACTAGCATAGGCTAGTCATTTCACCGGCTGTCTTATCCCCAAACCGGAACACAACAATGCGAACACTGCTGCTGGGCGGTAGGTTAATGGATAAGATGGTGGTGCCAACCCAGACGGACCCTGCACAAGGTCCTCCCAAAAAAAAAAATCAAAAAGGTACAAGGTAAAAGGTCAAGGTACTTTGAAAATATTAAAATCTACAGAGTATTCGCGAGCTCTACTTTCAGAGCTAATAAATATAAAATGGCTCAAACGATTTCCTTTGAACCTAGGTTATCAATTTATAAAAAAAAACCGCTTTGATACCGGTCTTTCTATCGGAGTTACAAAACAGATCATTAAAGAAGACTTTCAAGTTTACTCGTAAACTACCTACTAATCTTACAACTGGTTCTTTTTTATAACTATTTTAAACAGAATTGAGCCTGTAACTAAACTGAACTATTTTGACGGCCTATTTACTACATTAACTAACTTAATTTGATCCCGTCGCATTTGAGTGTCTATAATTATCATACTAAAACTTTATAAAAATAAAGTGCAAATAAAATCCGACAGTCCAAAAGAAGTATATAAAAAAAGTGTACTATCAGCCCAATGACGCGTTGACGTAGACCACCAAAAAACTTTCTTTCCAATCTTGCGCAACGATCCAAATATCAAAAGATTTTGAAGTTTTGGACTTGGGTTTACAATTATAAACGAAACAAAAAAATCTCAACTCAGCAAGAACCATATAAATATACATGAATAGGAAAATGACTTTCCAAAGACGCTACAAGGTTCTAATAATGTACTTATAACAAGAATTTCTCTTAAACCCGCCATTTTTGAAGCCAAACTCTACGGCGAACCAAGTACTGCGCTAACTCAATTACAGACATCCGGCCTCGTAAGTACCGATTCATTGACTTCGGTACTTTTTCCTTTACAAATTCGAATGGGCCCAGTCGATTTCAGGTGTCTTATCTAGGTGACGACCTTATTTTGAGTTTTGACGTAATTATGCTGATATTTTTGCCATAACCAGGGCGCTTTTAGAATTTTCCGGCGCACGGAACTTTTTTGTTGTCGTTACAAAGAAGGAAATCTAAATGTATTTAATTTCATGGAGACTCCTTAGATAACGGGTAAATAATACACCCACAGAGGGCCTATTATGGTCGTGTTAATCAATGTGGATAAAGCATCTGTCACTTTCTGACAAGTGTGAAAGTGCGTGAGTGACGGATGTCTTATCTAACCCGATTGAGGCGACCATAATAAGGGCATTGATAACATCCAACATTGCGCTAAAACATATCTAACGCGCTCATATGATTCTAGTAATAGAGATGTTATTATACATACATACATACCTTCACGCCTTCATTCCCAGAGTGGGGTAGGCCGAGCTACAGAATTACCAACAACACCAAAAACTTGTTGATAAGTCTGTAACCACAATTTGCACAATTAGGCTAAGATGTTTAATAGTGTATATTATATTAGTGACAGGTAGCAAGCCCATCGCCTAACAGTACTACAAGCCTTTATTCCCTTAGTCGTCTCTAACGACTTCCACGGGAAGACATGGAGTGGCACAATTCTAAGCCGGCAACCACACGGCAATGTTATTATATTATGAAGCCAAAATGGATAATATATTATTATAAGTGACTGTACAAGCGTGCCGTGCCTTGCGACGGTACATTTTAAAATCATTTAAGCAATGGTAGAGAATTATTCTAACATTTTTAGTAAAAAATCAAGTACATATTATGCTATAATGGTTATTTGCAATTGGTTGTCATGGTATGGGCATATGAAGCGGAGGAATGAGGAAAATATTGTCAGGAAAGTTTTGAGTATGAATGTGGATGGCTATACGAGTAGGGGAAGGCCAAAGAAACGGAGTATGGCTAGAAAGGGGGTGACTACCGAGATGACCGCTAATAGAGAAGTATGGAAGAAAAATACATGTTGCGCCGACCCCAAATACGTTGGGATGTGGCAGGAGAATGATGATGAAGTTGGTTATTTACATTACATTCAGTTGCAGGTATATTTCATTCTCAAAGCAGCCTTTAAAGATCAAACCAAGTACTAAAGACACAAAACAAGTTTTAAATATTTCTTACAGTTCCTTTAAAACTAAAGTAAACGGTCCACGTACTATAAGTTCAGAGCGAAATACTTTGTAAAGTGGATATCGTTGTTTCGATATTCGATATTCTTGACATTTTACTCCGCAAATAGCATAAAGTGAGCGTTTTAACGTGTTTTTTCACGTAAATGATATTCAATAGTTACTTTACGAAGTGTTTAGAACAAAATACCTTACTTCTACTGGCCCCAAAGGGTTAAAGTGGAAAGTCTTAGTTTGGCTTTTTGTTTTCAGTAACAATTTTTTTTTGTGGTATGCTTAAAGGTTGGGTAGCTAAACAAAAATACGTGTCTGTGTTATTTAGACTTCTCTCTAACATTTATCAAAATAAATCAAAATCGGAGTCGGACAGTTAGTTACCATTCCTTGTAAGATGAAATGCCTATAAGCTAGTCGTTCCATGAGGCCCCATGTTATGGTATTGTTTGTAACTCGGCCGTTATTACTGTCAAGTAAATAAGAGCTCTCATAACCTTGAAATCATTTTGCAACAAGTGGAACAACTTTCATCTATCATACATGGCGACGATAATTCAATGAAAACATGCAGTTGTATTAAATTACAATGAAATATGTCATATCATTAGTAACTTCTCCAAATAGGGTAAGATTTTCAAAGACACCGTGTTAGAGAAAATATTTAATGTACTCACAAAGATTACCCGCGCCTTGAGAATTCTGTACAAAATTATTCATGTAGATAGTTCACATAGTTCTGGTTCAGGAAATAGGGACACCGCGACAAACATACAACAAAATAATACTTATAGGTTTCCGTTTTGAAAAACAAAAATGATCATCATAGTAAATTTAGACAGCACTTTATTTAGCCGAGTAGTTACTTTCAAAAAAAATATATACAGCAAGTAAAAATCAGAGAGAAATGTGGAATAAAAGAAGATTTAGTGACTAAGATTGAAAAGGGCATGCTTCGATGGTTCGGTGATTTAGAAAGGATGGATGAAAGAAGATTGACGAAAGAGATATACAGATCGAAAGTGAATGGAAGGGTTGGGGCCGCCCTAGGCGTACTTTTTCGAATCAAATCGGAGAATTACTGGAAAAGGGTCGAATCTTAAGTACCCGAAACCGACGTGCGTGCATGACTCGATGTATGAATGTTGAAGAAGCGAAAGAAATTGGTCAAGATCGTAGCAAGTGGAAAGAAGTGGTCTCTGCCTACCCCTCTGGGAAACAGGCGTGATTTAATGTATGTATGTATGTATGCAAGTTACTCACGCTCCAATCTCATACTTCGAAATGAGAACACAGTCAATAGGAACACTGACGTTGGGACTAAAACAGTGAGGCAAAACGAACATGGCGATTAATCTAATTATCATGTTCGTTTGTCCTGACGTTCTGAGGAAGGTAAAAACCGGGGCGAAGATTGATGACCGAGGAACATTAGATAAAGACAGCGCTTCTGCTTGTATGGGAGGGACGGAACACGGAATAGTTAGAGATTCCGTTCCGGACAATGAAAATATCACTGTTTTTTTAAAGAGTTATTGATGAATTAGTTTCTGTCAAAAAATAGACTTTTTTGAAAAACGAATCCTAAGAGGCCACGTTAAGTACACCGGAAACCGGATATACGAGTAACTTAAATAATTGGCATCTTCTGGTTTTAATACTGCTGATAAAGCCATGAGTAACGTATTGTTCAGTATATAAATCCCTATCTAATACGGCGTTATAGAATATAAAACAACCAAAGGTAAGAAAATTATTAATATCGCTTTAAGAAACTACAGTGTATCAATTACATATTGAGGAAATTTACGTATTAAGAATATATGCTCATTTAATAAATCAAAATTTTAATAAGTTGACCGGTTTTTTAACCAAAAAAAAAAGTTGGTCTGATAAGCCGGATTATAAGCCGTATAGGGGAGGTTTTCTTTAATAATTGGAATAGTAATAGAAAAAGCTTTCTACTTACTTAACAGGACGGTTAATTCGAAATTCTGGAATCTCCCACTGTGTTTACAGATATTACAATTCCGGAATTGAAAGGGTGTCAAATGCGACAAGTAAATACGAAATCGATATTTTTTCTTTTACAACGATATATCATAGGGGCGCCGAAAAAATCGGGAATTGAACTTTTAAAGTAGGATTAAACTTTTAATGTTACGTGAATTCTCGTTATAAAATCAGCGTCCAAATTCTGTTCACTCGCGTGGTTTTGTTTGTTAACATTTAAATATAGACACCCAAAATTTAAAAAATTAAAATTTACGATATAAAATAGCCTCTAAGCAAATTATGTACCTATTCAAGCACTGACTCAGTCAGTCGACTGTGATTTACTATTTGTATTTTATCTTTTCTACTCTTGTGTGTACACAGAAGATTTTAAATGAGAACACACTGTGATGTTTCTCGCCGGACAGCTGTTTCACACAATATTACTTTTGTTGTCCGGCAGCATGAGCATGTCATGCTCGCTCAAAGGTCTTTGCTTACGGCGGCGTCGTTGATCGGGTCGCCACTTTCCCGATCACATGGTTGAGAGAGGCGATGGCTGAGATACGCGTCATACTCGTGAACGGGTGCTGTTTGTGGGGTCCGGTCTGTTCACGTTTGCAAGGACTTGTTGTTCAATTTATTATCCAAGTTATATGGCTTTTGACGTAGAGACTTCGTCGTGTTGTTCTCATAGCCATTATTTTATTTTAAGGTTTATTGACCTTACATTGCTTGTTTTAAGAATTTATTGTTTATTACTTTATTACCTTATTATTACTTAATGTAACTTACTTTTAAGTATAATTATGTTTTTATGATTAAAAAAATGACCTTCTGCTGGAGTTTCTTGCGGCGCTTCTTCTCCGCAATGATGGTCTTGTCCGAAGCTCTGGTAGATTCATTGTACATTTCCGACGTGTAAAAGAGCCCGCATGTGGCCAATTTACTGAATAAATATTTTGAATTTTGAATTTTGACATGAGAATAGCATCGACAAATTGAGTTTATCGATACAGGCAATCCCTACCTGTCATTTAATTTTGCCCCATATATTTCTAGGTCTGTTATGACATTGTCTTCGAGTCTGGTTACGTATGTTACGCAAGACAGCCCTATCTAATAAAGAGAACTAGTTCCTAAACTTGCAATATTGTAATAAAATATACAGAAAAACCGGAAAATACAGGTTGCCGGGTTAGAATAGTGCCACTCCATGTCTTCCCGTGAATGTCGTAAGAGGCGACTAAGGGAATAAGGACTTGTAGTACTGTTAGTCGATGGGCTTGCAACCTGTCACTAATGCGCTGTTAAACACCTTAGCCTAATTATGCAAAATGTGGTTACAGAATTATCAACAAGGTTTTAGAGTTGCTGGTAATTCCGTAGCTCTGCCTACCCCACTTTGGGAATGAAGGCGTGAGTTTATGTATGTGTATGTATGTATGTATGTAATGTATGTAATGCTAATGCCATTAAAAAAGTGCTAAATTGTTGAAACTCTTTAGCATCAACACAAAGGTACCAGGGCCAAATACAAACCAAGGGAGTAACACAAGCATATTCTATAACATGTTATGATTTTACATGAAACATACATAAAACCATTTTAGCAACCTAGTGTCGCTTTTTATTTTTCTCAAACATGCTCGGAAAAAACGTTTTTCCGATTGAAACACAAGGACGGAAAGAGCCTCATTTTACTCCTAGGAGTAAAAAAACCATATGAAAACACTTTCCGTCCATGTACATATATTTCTTAAAAATGCTGTCAATATGCATAGAAAATCAAAAGGACCAAGACAAAAATTCCAAACAGCCAAGGTAACTGCTCGCTTTTTTAGCACAGTGCGTGTGTTTCTTTTTGAATTTGCATTCCAATGTCTATGGTTAGTATTTAAAAACAATTGACAGTCGGTAACATTCCTTCATTCTGTGAAACCGAATATTAAACTATTTGTTGTGTGAAATACTTACTATAAAAAATGAGCTCAAGCGACGAAATAGGTACCACACCGCCTATATTAAAATCTGAAGCTGCCTCGGTTAGGCAAAACCTGCTTCCCGCTAAATCTAAGGAAATTAAATTACTTGCTTTTTAGAAATGTATTTGTATTATTTCCTCACATGTTTGAGAAAAGCATTATGTATGCCTCGGCTGAAACGAAGATTTCCTGACTCGTATTTTAGCAGGCCTCGCTGTTGCTCGGCCTGCTAACCACCTCGTCAGGAAAACCCTTACTTTCCGCGCCTAGGCAACAATGTACTATTTATATAACATTATTTTCACACATGTTGTTAACGAAATTCTTGAAACTTTTCGAAACGTATTCACACAAAGGTACTAGGGCAACATAAACACTAGCGAGCGAAACTCAACCGTATTCGATTTGCATACAAAAAAGATCAAGAACAGCCGCCAAAGCGCTATAAACGAATAATATAGAACAAGTAAATGATAACAAATAAAAAGTGCTAAATTGTTGAAACTCTTTGGTATCAACACAAAGGTACCAGGGCCAAATAAAAACCAAAGGCCTAAAGTAATACAAGCATATTCCATAACATGTTATGATTTTACATGAAACATACAAAAAACCATTCTAGCAACCTAGTGTCGCTTTTTATTTTTATAAAACATTATTTTTACACATGTTGTTAACGAAATTCTTGAAACTTTTCGAAACGTATTCACACAAAGGTACCAGGGCAACATAAACACTAGCGAGCAAAACTCAACCGTATTCGATTTGCATACAAAAAAAGATCAAGAACAGCCGCCAAAGCGCTCCCTTGAAAAATATTCCCGTGTAACACGATCTTATTTAAAAGTCACACCCGGTGCAAGTTTATAAAAGAATGAAGACTACGTGTGTAAGTTTCAACGTGAAAAGTATGATATATGCAGCACTTCAGTCTTTAAATTATATTCCCTTTGTTCTTTAGATGGGAGCGTATTTTATTTCGGTGTTTCGCGTTACGGCTGTCGAAAGGTTGTCAGGAATAAGGCTTTTATATTAGAATCGGAGACTGATTTGAAAGTGAAACCAATATTGTAATTTTATTTGACTTTAATTTTCTTGATTTCTCGGATTTCAAAAACTATATTTATGAGTAAGTAAACATCTTTTTTTTCGGAATTCAGCCCATAAAGCTATAAGGTATAATAATAATGAACCACGTTCTTATTGTTTACACTATTTAACAAAATAAAATAAACTAACCCCTTAATTCTTATGTAAATTTCGAACTTGGAGGGAACGGAATCCAAAAATTAATTATTACCCGACCCCTGATCGCACTCACTTAAAATTGAAATTAGTCGAATCCATTCTAAATTCAAATTTTGTATTCGGCCAGAATCCGTGAACCAAACCTGGCTCGTTTTTGTTTGAGTGCGTGTGAAAAGGAATAAAAAACCCGTTATCTGTTCAGATTTGAAAAAGGAGAAAAGCGTCTGCCTGCCCGCATATTTGCGTTTTTAGGGTACGGTAGTCAAACTAGGAATCCTTATAGTTTCGCCATGTCCGTCCGTCCGTCCTTCCGTCCGCAGCCTAGCTCAGAGACACTTAGTACTAGAAAGCTGTAATTTGGCATGAATAAAAAATATTTTTTTAGTGTACCTCCCCTACACGTAACGTTCTTTGTCGTCTACCCCATAGTGTGGGGTGTCGTTGCAAAGGTCTTTTAAAGATATATTGCGGGTTTGTGAAAACAATTTTTCGATTAAGGGACGCGTTTATGAAATATTAAGCTTTAATTTGATATTTTATGTGAAGTTACGGCTTCGGAACCCTACACTGAGCATGGTCAGACATGCTCTTGTCTGGTTTTTAAGTAAATTTAGTTTCCAATTTGGATTGTGTATTCTTATTTTAAATATTTGTAAAGGACAATGGGCAAAATGTCCCCACCCACCAACAGAAACGAAACATATCTCATTTGATAGATCTTGGCAACCTGATGATTTTTTACTATGACGACGATCGTCGTATGTATGGGGTTTTCTTGGAAAACCATTATCATATCGTATGGAATTGGTTTAAAAATTAACACATTCTTGCATTGCATGACTCTTGAAAGGTTTTTTTTATAGAAAAAATCCCATCGATTTAGCTACTAAAATAGTTATTTTGTCTTGTTTTGGGTCCTAACGAACATATAAACATGCATCCCGTGACTGTTGGAGGGTGGGGACGGGGTCCATACAAAATTGCCCATCACCCTTTCACTTTATAAACGTCAAACTCGTCTTGACTGACAAGAATGTACAATGTTGCCAGTTTAAGCTAGCCTAGAAACGTTCTGTTAAAAGAAATAAATTACATAATATTGTTTTTATGAGCACTTAAGTGAAAGTACAGTTATTTGTAATGTAATAAAAACTTAGATAAATAATAGTACATTATTGCCTAGGCAATGAAGCAGGCAATTGCGGGCCGAGTATTGGTTAAACGGACGAGTTTGCGAGTCCGTTTAAAAATACGAGGCCCGCAATTGCCGTTCCTGCCGAGGCATATATAGTGCTTTTCTCAAAAATCGCAAGATACAAATCACATATAAACAGAAACTTCACGTGAAATAACATCACTCTTTACCGCCTTTATGTTTATAACAAGGCGAAACGCAAGCTTTTTTTAAAAAAAAAAACTCAAGCTATTCCAGACACAGATAAAAAAGTTACGTTTTGAATAAAATATGGATGTATAAGACTTGTGCCCTCATTTTAGTATGGCTGTTTTCATTTTTTTAAAAATTACAAACTAGAGAATAATGACATTTGTATGCAAAAATGTAATTTTTTTAAAATTTGGGAACTGTTTGTAAACTATGTAAGTACTTCGCGTCTCAGTATGGAGTGAGTAATGTCAACTTTTCCGGTCATTTTTGAGAAAATAAATATAAAGACCAACATTTACCGTTATTTTTAACACACCACAATAGGTACCGTTTCACAGGAACAAAATAACTCGACCGAGGGACTTAAAATCTTATTTTATTCTCTCCATGCGAAGCTAAAACACTATGGATAAAGACTACTCTCCCACTAGCATTAAGTACAAAGAGCAATTTCCCATTTTCGTGTGTGCCTAGCCTTATATCTCTATTACCACCCCTATCAGTGGTTTCAGGATAAGGCCCTTTAGTATTTCAGACAGAAACAAGAAACAGAGAGAGCAATGTCGAAAAGAATAAACAAAATAACCGTGATGATATATTGATTTAAAAAGTAGAACATCAGACACAAGAAAGTTGTATTCACAGAGCACATATATGCAATTTTCATAATGTACACATAAGAGACCAGAGTTCAAATTAAACCCGGAAATATCTAAGAATTCCCAAAAACCAGCCACATGATTAGAAATAAAAAATAACTTACTTTGTTTTTTGTTACTGAATTTGAATTACTTCATATTTACAGGTCGAACCATTTGGTTGGTACCATTCCTACTTAGATCTATGGTATGAGATTAGAACTCTAGATACAATCAAAAAATCAAACCTACAAATGTTTTCTCCCATTTTTTCTTCGTTACAATAATTATTACAATAAATATTCCTAACTATCATTCTAAAAATTACACACAAGTTATTTTACTCTGGCAACATAGAAAACTCATAGTTGGGGCAGGCATTAGGTGGATTACACGGAAGCGCGGCGAGATGACAACTTAAGCATGTGCTCATCGCCTTAATGTCGGGGATACCAGCGACACGGACTTAATCGAAGATTAAAAACAAAAACCTGAGTTGTTTATCTTTTCCTCGTGTAATTATTTAATTCTTGTAACAAGCGTTTGCAGAGACAAGCTTAGTTGCATTAAAATAAAACTTCGTCTTCGGGGTTGGGAATTTGAGACCGTAAATGATAATAGATCCTTTTTACCATGCCATGCCATGTTATAAAAAAACCGGTCAAGTGTGAGCAAAAATAACGGTTCAGAGTACGTTTTTCATACAAACGAGGCTATTTCGAAGCCTTGGTGGCCAGGGGTTGTTTCGAGTGAGGATTAAAGGTGGATACTCCAAGGTTCAATAGAGGTCGAAAGTTCTTAAGATACCTAACTGATCGCACAATCAGTTAACACCACAGCGAGAGAGTTTGGGTCAGCATTTGGATTTCCTTACATTTTATTGCCATTTTGGACGTTTTTCTGATCATGCACAATTCCGGCGTTGACCGCAGATTCAATCAGTTGGGTGTCCTAGGAACTCTGGAAGTCCTGTATCGATGCTCGGGGTATCCATCATCAAATTTCACTAAAAGCATCTCCTGGTGAGGAACCAACGCTTCGAAATAGCCTCTTTAGTATTAAAAACGCACTCTGACCCGTTTTTTTGGCCCCTGAGTGTACATTATTAAATGCCTACCATACCACTAACTTATTAAATAATGTTTCCATTTTGTGACAAAAAAGTCCGTACTTTTATCGAAATGTCAGGCTTTTTGTCTTCACTTTTTGAATTCCTAAATGGTAACCCTACTCGTAGTGCAATGACGACGCGTATAAAGCTTGCGGTTTAAAAAAAGGTGTGTGAAAAACGTAATTTTTAGTTCATCGGTCTTAAGTCACTTGTCCGGCCGCTGACGATGAGCGAGAAGTGAGTAGAGTCAGCGATCAACTATTAATACACGCGTCTCTTTTATTCACACGGGATCGATATTTTGTCTCATGAGAGTTCGAGAACTGATCGCTGGCGTTGTGAACCATCAGCGATCAACTATTAATATATTCGTCTCTTTTATTTACACGCGATTTGTATCTTTTGTATGTTTCTTGAGCGAGAATATAGCCGATAGCTAATCGTTTCCTTGCCAGCGGTGAGACAAGTGCCTAAAGCCGCACACGCACTGAGAGCGGGTGTGGCGCGAAGCAGCGTGTTCCTTTACTAAAACCTTCCACCACGCCTTGGAAACGCTTTTCAGTACAACACGGCCTCCGTTCATAGTTAGTACGTTTGCGGCTTAAATCTGGGATCCTATTGAACAAGGGTGTAAGACTCCTGAAGATTAAGTGAAAAAGGGATTTAAGACTAGTATACTCGTTTATGTATATATAAGTGTGTGGGGATGACAGGCGTGAAGGTATGTATGTATGTAAGTAGTTAAGTATAGTGTGGTTGCCGAGTTAGAATAGTGCCACTATACAAATTTACCGCAAGTCTTTAAGAGTTGTTGGTAATCCTGTAGCTCTGCCTAACCCACTCTGGGAATGAAGGCGTGAGTGTATGTATGTATGTACTAAGTGCTAAGTAGGTAAACATATGTACCGTCGACTTCATTAATACGTGTACACTTTAGTACCTTGTCACTGTTGAAGCTTCTTGATTCAGGCAGGCAGGGGTCTAACTATGGTTTCTCGATAATGAATGCTTTAATTATAATGGTTTTTTAAATTGGTATATTTGAAATAAGATAACCCCGTGTGGTTGCCGGGTTAGAATAGTGCCACTCCATGTCTTCCCTGGATGTCATAAGAGGCGACTAAGGGAATAAAGGCTTGTAGTACTGTTAGGCGATGGGCTTGCCACCTGTCACTAATACACTGGGAAACATCTTAGCCTACTTGTGCAAAATGTGGTTACAGAATTATCAAGAAGTTTTAAGACTTGTTGATAATTCTTTAGCTCTGCCTACCCCACTCTGGGAATGAAGGCGTGAGTTTATGTATGTATGTAAGTACCCTTTTGTGGAAAAGTTCAGTTGACTATTATAACCTTTTTACTAGGTCCCCAGAAATGTGTACCTACTACAAACTAAAAGCTAGAGTTTGGCGGCGGGTATGTATACCCACCGGCTATACTTATGTAATTATACCCTGCATAAACCCTAATCTACAGAGTCAATTGGGCATACAACATACTCGAGTAACTACCCGAAATAAATACCCACTCTCGGATTATTACTGGATAATTACCAACCTCTAATACAAGCTTACAACTTATTAGTTTAGGACGTCAGTAAATTATTTATTTTGTGGAATAAACTTCAGGACAATAGAATTTAACAAATACCATTTTGTAATGATGGTTTTACTTTTGCTTAGATTCAACTTGGGCTCCAGTTACACCTCATCTGTTCCATTTCTTTTCCCCAACGACTATTCCGCATCGGAATTGCACGTCAATCCGATGCGCAGCCGCGCGGACTCGCTGCCCGCGGTCCCGGGCAGCTCGCGCCGGTTCACGGCAGATGAAACCGGTTTAAACCGGTTAGTACTGGATATGTTAGAGCACAAAGTAATTGGTTTCACGGTTTTTTAATAACAGCTTCAAGGTTTAGTAGGTATAGGTAGTAAGAATATAATAAAACTACGTACCTACTCGTATTAAAGTCTTTATCAGACAAGTATGACTGGTCTAACTGTGTGTGTGTGTGTGAAAGAGATAATAATAAATGATAAATAAGGGTACAGTGTCACATGAAATGACCTAGTCTCAAACGAAGCCCTAGACTTGTGCTATGGGTTCTAGACAGTGATAAACTTACATAGAGAAATACATAGAAAACATCCAAGACTCAGAAGCAAATGCAGATATTTGATTACAGGGATTTGAGGCTGGAAACGCCAGGTTACTAACAACTAGGCTTACTTATCGTCAAAAACATAGAATGCAAAAAAAACTTGTAACAATCACGAAAATAGCTAACAAATTAAAGCCACTTAAGAAATTATTCCACTTCTTAGAAAACATGTAACTTACTTTGCATGGTATTAAACAAAATCGGCTACCGCCGTCTGTCCCTCTGTACGTAGGGTAACCGTTATAAATAGCACTTTAAAAAGCAAATCGACGGGCTTTCAAGCGATACCTACGGTTTTTCTAACAAAATCCTTATAAAAACCCATTCGAAACCCCTTGAATGGGATAGCGGGCTGGTACCTGGAATAACGACTCTAGACCGCGTTCCATCATGAAAAACAAACGCTTTTATAGCAATAACTGATAGCAGTTGCATCCAAACCTATGCCTGGTCCATCGATAGAGCTAACTTTAAATATACGCCTCAACTTGAGACCCACGGTTCTTGGTCATCATCAACATCATCATATCAGCCTCTTGCAGTCCACTGCTGGACAAAGGCCTCCTCCAAGGAGCGCCACAACGCGTGATCTCCCGCCCTTTGCATTCAGTCACTGCCAGCTGCCTTCTTCAGGTCATCGGTCCATCTAGCCGGGGGGCGTCCTACACTACGTTTGCCTAAGCATGGTCTCCATTCGAGAACCTTCCTGCTCATGGCCAGTCCACTGCCACTTCAGTTCTTTGTGCTTCAAGTTTATTTTTATACATGGTAACCTTGGTGAGTTGTTACGCTACAATGAGTTTTATACTCTTTCGAATAATGAGTTGGTGTTCCGGATGTTTATGGGTCACGATCGAAGACTAGTTTCCTCGTCTACCACCTTTTTTCTAAAACAAAAAATGTCTAGTCCTACTTGACTTTTATCTCATTGGTATGTGTGAACCGGGGCTATAGCAGTTGTATAGATCTGTCCTTTTCTCTCAGCGTAAAGTGAACTGCATAGCTACGTCATAATAACCCCCCAGGCAGATTACACTCTTTCTAAGAAAAGGCGCCTCCGTTGAAGTAATTTCCTGCATATGCAATGTTGGCGAGCATGTTGCTTTTTTGTCATTATTACTTTGTTAGTATCAATTTTATTGGTAGTCATAATCGTTGTATCACTAGAACCGTTAATTTTTGGGAA
Organism: Acleris emargana; assembly: GCA_927399475.2. Classification (NCBI taxonomy): domain Eukaryota; kingdom Metazoa; phylum Arthropoda; class Insecta; order Lepidoptera; family Tortricidae; genus Acleris; species Acleris emargana. The sequence goes on from OV656846.1 coordinate 17,406,140, forward strand.
TTTCTTAAATATCTGACGTGTGGGTACATAAGGTGAGGTTAGTCTAGGTGTAATATATAAAAATCCGAAAAGGGGTGGGTGGTTAGCCTTAGATTTTCTACTCGATTGTTGGGAAATAAAGTAAACATCATAGTTTATTACTTTATTTCATTTTAGATAAATGTATGAAAGTATTTACTGAACCAAAGTTTTGTAAGAATTTAGGATTCTCAATCAACGGTTTTATGGTTTTACAAATCAGTAATACCAAAGTTAGAAAGTAAGTCGTTTCAGGGTAAATTCTGGGGTAAATATTGTGGGAGAATTTCTTCATTTGAGGGTGCTCCAGGGTGCTCCCGTGGTTGTGTCCTTGAGCCATCTTGGCTAGATCGTGCATATAACAGGCATCCCAAGATGTGTGGAGAAAGAAGCTTGATTCATCTTGTGCAGGACGGAGGTCCTTATTTTGATAGAATTCTCCTGTGGCTTATGTGGCAAAGGAGCAGCAGATTCAAGAGTTATTTTGTGGCAGTAACAAAATCGTGAGTATTTATTTTGTTGGAATAATACATGTGCACCATGTAACCAAGTTTCTTAACCTCGTGGTTAACTTTCAGTTCTTCAAACCCGAAGAGAGGGTTATTTATGCCGGGACGGGGGGAAAGTCAGCGTTTGAGATAATCTCTATTGGATGGTCTCCGGTAAGCATCTTTTCATCTGCTTTACTCTGCTCTCCGCTTATTTTCTGCCATGTGCATAACCTAATCGAAGCAATTTGGTTCTTTCCAGCTGCCCGTGCGGCCTACTTACTGAATAAACATCTTTTATCTTTTTTATCTTTTTTTTTATCTGGATGGGAAATTTAGAAATCTAGAAAATACAAATTTAGGAATAAATTTAGGAAGACAATTTAGATAATACAAATATAGAAAAGTCAAATTTAGATAATTCAGATTTAGAAAGTATACAAAGATAATTTAGAATGCAGATAATTTAGATTTAGATTTGATTTCATACAGTTGTGTGCTGATAGTAATTTTGATATTATCACATCTGTTAAGTTTGTAAACAAATAAGCATACGGTATTGTATGCTCTTTGCACTTTTTACTCTGTCACAGCTTTCATCTGCAAAGTGGTCGCAAATTTATCATTCAATAACAATACATTAAATTCAAAATATTGAACACCAAACACAAACGACAGAAATAATGATTCAGCAATTTAACCCTTAAATTGGCAACGTATCTAATAATGCACATACCATAATGTTCACTTTTTTATTTTTTGGTTACTATATTCTTTAAGCTGATTTCAAATTAAATAGGGTTTGAATTCACGACTTTTTTTATTTTTGCCAATTTAAGGGTTAAAAAATTCTGATTCAAAACTATTCACAAATATTCTCATATTTCGAGATAACCAACACTCAGTTACCCGTATTGTACTAATTGCAGTGTCGGCAATAAATTCACAAATCCAATACAATTTACCGTAAAACGACGATAAATCGACGCATCAATTTAATGAAATTAATTTAAACCCAACGTGTTCTAAATACAAACACAGATAATCTCCTAGGGTTCGCATTAACGATGATTTATCTGATTTTCATTAAATTATGCATTATTTAACGGTTTTTAGTATCAGATCACATAACTGGCGACTTAGCATTTCGGTTAATAGAGTTCGTTAGAGATTGAGGTTCTATTCGAAGCATCTCTAGGTTTGAAATTCCTGTTGCTAAATTGTAAATGGCTTGCCGAGGCATTCTGAAATAATATTTAACTCGTTGCAAATAAAATCTGCAGAGCTCTTTCGTGAATTAAAAAACTAAACAGGAATTAACGCAGGTCAGAAGCAGAACACGGCGTAAACAGCGTGGGACTAGCAATGAGTATAAGTTTCATATAATTCGAAAGCATGGAAAATGTTTTTGCTATACAAAAAAAAAAAAAACTTAGAAGTTACCGAGATTCCTCATAATTTACTTTACAATTTCAGAAGTTTGTTGTCGGTACAATTCTACGAAGGCAACGGTATACTCGAAGCTTGATGCACTTTTAACGTGTAAAGACAGGTCAAGATGTTGAACAAGATGGACTCTAATAAAGAGGAATCCAAAATGAACAATATCTACCGAGAAGTAACGTACAAGAATTTAACATTCTTTTTTGTATCAAAATTATAATAAGCAGCTACAATTCTCGGTCACAAATGGCGTGGCAATTGCACAATAACGCAGTTTTAATACCGTCTGAGATCAAGGTAAACGAACATCAAAACCCTCAACTCGCAAACATGACTAAATTCTGACATCCCTCTTATAATTACGTATAGATAAAGCTATGAATGTGTCAATCAAAGAGGTTATATTCGGTCCGTGGCTGGCAAACACAACAGAATGAGCGCTAATTTGCGATGCGCGGTTTTGCCAACTATCGCACAAGTTGCTGGCTGAAACTCGACGATAGATACTTAATTGGACCTGAATTACTGTCGGCTCTTTTATTCTTGATACGAGGAAAAAAAGATATCGTTCTAATTTAACATTTCACTGCAAATGAACGGTTGTATTTGATAAGACTCATTTTAGAGCGTATACCATATAGCACTGTAGATGACTTTCATGTCTTTATTTTTATTTAAGTATTATTGGGGAAACCAACAGCAAGATATAACTAACAAATAACCGAGATTCAATCAAACTTAAAAATACATAAGCCAAAACAGTGTCCACTTTAATATAAAACACCATATCTGTTGCTAGAAGACAAACATTACCTTGAAGAATAAATAAAATAACAATTTCATTAGGTTAACGATGGTTGCATAATATAATAACTACATTTTTACTGATAATCTAATTGATAGATGTCACGTGTGTAATTAACGTTGTTCAATTAACTTTTTGTACCTACAATAAGGTTAACACCATCCGAATAGCAACTTAATGAGCTTCACGTCAGCAATCAAACTTCACTTCACTTGCATCTATTTCAAAAGAGTATTTCCCAAACCCATCTTCACCACCTCTAACGACTATTTAGCTCCAAGTTCAGGTTATTTTGCTAGTCTGCCACCACGCTCCCTATGTTGGCCTTAATTTGTCAACCTTTAGGTTCATTCTGTTCTGATACAGGTGTAGATGTAAGATTGTGTTTATTTAATCGATCGGATTCGGTCGTGGTTATTTCGGTCCTGCCGTCCGGCGCACTGCCTGCAGGGGAATCAATGTCATCCCTAATTGGGATTCGCGACGTCGGAGACATTTTTGTTTCCCGATCGATCCCGCAGTCAACTTTACAGGCAGATGTTTCACGTTCCAAATCCAAAATAGATTAAAAAACTTAAAACAATGTCAGGAAAATATTTTGAATTTCTATTCTAAAATAGACTGCGAATGTCTCCAGCATTTTAAAAGCAGAGACGGATTTTTAAAGGAAATGCAACAACATTTAAACACAATCAGAGTTGTAAAAAGTAACGGCAGCGCTTCTGAGAAAGAACCGGATATCCTCCAACGGCCAATAGACATTTGAATATCAGCTGAAACTCCATTACTGGAGACGACATCTTGTAAAGCAGTCGGTATGAGTAAAAGTTCTTTCTGGCTTATCCCGGTTGAAGTTTCAGACGTGGGAATGTAAGGAATCTGCATTTTGCGCAACAGTCGCGTTTACGGCGGGCGTCGCCGGCGTTCAATGGGTAACCGAGTTTTGAAACAATGCGCTACTTGTAAATTTGCACTTCAAATGAAACCCAAAATAAATTAATTTACTTCGTTCACAGATTTCTGCTCTAGCATTTTAAGCGCAAAATTTAACGTAGAGACATGAAAATATGTCCTTAGTTTCGACAAGTCATTAATTACAATTTTGATCTGAGCTTTCAGGGCTGAGTAAACTTAGGCTTAATTTAAAATTTGGCGGTTCCGTTAAATTAGGCACAGTGTTATAAAAGTTACAAATATGTTGGGCTCCGGGATATAATAGGGGCGAGAATCAGGGAAGTTTCCCGTCCCATTTCGCATTATTGACTAAACGATCCGTAAACCGGCACCGAAACTCGCATTACTTCGTATATTGGGTTTGTTCACGACGCATGGCTCCTAGAAGCGGCTTGAATCTTACTATTTACTTGTTTATATCATAAGATGAAACATATTTTTTTTATTAAACAATTGATATTTTTTGGAGGATTAAAGCTGTCATTTATATGGCCTATATGCAATACCTTTTTTGTTCCTAACAAGAAAGAGCAGGGGGAATGTAGCAATGAATGCCATATTCAAACCTATCATTTATAATATTACAAGCTTTTGCCGTCAGAAATAAGTCATCGCTATTCCCTGTCTTCGATCAACTGTCCGTCTAAATTGTCGATCGTAAAAATTCAGGTCGATCGTTTACGACATTAAACAAACAAGCACACTTTCGCATGTATAATATTAATAGAAATGAAAACGTTGAATATAGTTTTTGAAAAAACAATTTAAAGAAGTAAAAGTATATTATTTAGGACAATATATCAGTAGCTCTAGAGAATAAAATCCAAACTGCTTTTATTTCAGCAACAAGAATAATAGTGGACATAACCATCAAACGAAAGCAACCTGTGGAAGCCAATAAAACTGCGGAATCACTTCCAACCACATCCAGCCACTATACCTTTCCTGGGCTAGTTGGTAATTTTTCAGCTGCGAGGCCGGCGTTGGCACCTAATTTATGGGAGCCCCGGCCAGTAGGAAGGAAACTAAATTACCATACGACGTCGGCCAACAAAGAAACCGGTGGAAAGTGCTCGCTTCCTCCCGATACCACCATGACGCATGGCGACGCAGCAGCGCCCAACGCATTGCCAAAGAGCTCGTGGGCATACCAAAAGCATCATATGACAAACACGGTATGGAATTTTAGTTGGAAGCTCTTTCACATTAAAACGGGGTATGGATAGCTTGGTAGTTACGTAAATGGTACTTCTATTCCAAATTTCAAATGTTTCCAACGAAAAAGTACTTGATATGGCATAAGCGCACGAAAACATACACTTGGTTGGTAGTAAATGGTAAACATTGACAATAAAATGAAAGAGGGACTTAATACTGAGTACTTATTTGATAATAATTCATAGTAATATCAAATACGTCACTGTCCAAAAAAAGTCACTGTTGTCTATATTATTTCACCCAAATTAGATATATGCTTCTCCATTAAAGACTAATACACAAATTTGCTCTTAACTGGTCTAATACAAAGTTAACCGTATCATCAGACTATCTCTATCCTCTAAAAGCCGGGAAGTTGACCAATCGGCGAAATAAAGAGCCCCAGACTTCAAGCGTTTTCCCTAAGCCTGGTAGCAAATCAGTTGAAACTTTTTTGCGAGTGCGTGACCCGAGTTGTCCAGCGAAGGGACGGGTCTGGCAGTTTAGCTCACTACGTGCTAGCCTGATACGTGAAACTACCCGCCCAAAGCGCCCATTCAAACTGTTAATCCAAAGAACCTCCAACGTTTTACTGTAAAAACGATTCAACATAAACAAGAGTAACAAGACGCGTGCATAACTTGAGCAGGTTAAATTTCACAATGAACTTTGCAATTTAAAGCATTAAGTTTAAGTCGTTCCTTTGTAAGAAAGAGACACCAAAACTATTAGAATTGTCCCCCGTCCAGCACAAAAGCGTACTTAAGCCGTGTAAGCCGTGGGTGCTGTTTGCGCAGAAGGCAATAATGGACCATGTCACTCCCAACATTTGACTAGGCAAACTGCGGATTCCACTTTGGATAGGTAACACTGGGGTAGAGGAAGTAGTATAATGGTATTTTAATGCAAATATATCACAGGGATCAAATGATTTGACTTAGAGATTCAATTATTTGTTCAATTTAAATACAATCAACGAGAATGAGATCTACTGACGCTGAAGTTTTCATTCGAGTCGATCAGCGGTTCGAATAGATATTAATTACAACGAACATAGCCTTTAAATATTCTCTATTCATTTCAGCACTAAACTTTAATTTCTCAAACTAAGACATAATTTTATTTAGATTCGCAACGTAAACTTCCAGTTACATACTAATTACTAATGAGTAATCATACTACGAGCCCTGTGTCAGGTAATATTCGATTATCGAACACACCAAATGATCGTTGTAAATTTGGCAACAGTTTCCTACAGGAATCATATTCACAACATTCAATAGCAGCGGAGCATGAGACCGTGTCAATGCTTTGAACGCACGTCTGTCCACTATATCAGTCATCAAGGGTAATGCACAATTATTGATAGACATATTTTATTAATTCAAGTTTATTTTCACCAAACATAATTTAATCTAGCTTTCGCCCGCGACTTAGTCTACGTAGAATCCGTTATTCACTGTTCCCCTGGGAATCTTCGTGAATAAAAAGCATTTTATGTTCCTTACTCAAAATCTCTTCATACCAAATGTCATCGATTAGATTTAACGGTTTGGTCGTAAAAGAGTAAGAAACTGACTGAGAGAATGGAGGTATCTATAATAAAACATTAATATTATTAAGGATAAGTATTTGTCTACTTGTAACGCCCTTATAACGAAAGATGTGATACCTGGGGAAACGGTTGCATGTCCCTTCTGTCATTTTTTATCAACAATGTAAAGTATCCCAAATCAGCTATTGTTAAAGACGCTCCCTGCTCCCTTCAGCTGTAGGGGACCATATCCTACCCCAAAATGACATTAATGGGCATTTAGACACGTTAGAAAACATTCAAAACCCCACATAAATATCAGGTACACCGTAGTGAAATTACAACTCGGTAATCGACTTCGGAAACCATTTCAATACACAACGGTAACCCGAATACATTCCCAAATAACAATAAAGGGTAGATAGTGTACGTTTATCTAAGGGTCCTGTTACACAATGGCTCGGTGGCGCCGGCGACCGTGACTGTCAATGAAGGGACTGCCCCGTTAGAGGAAACTAATTTATTGTGGGCCAATTGAATCTTCATTTGACAACAATTGGCAGTTGTAGGAATGGACTGAAATTAGAACTTGGGAAGTTACCGGTTTGGATAACTGGGGAAATCGGCCGCATACTGGGTAAGTTTAAAGTTCCGTTGGAGTTTATGCGAGTAGGGAGTTAATAATTATGATAATAAAGATTCGCTCATACAATGTGTTGGATAAAATGTGATCCCCTCTCCCTGAATCGCCGACATTCATTTGTTAGAATGTATAATGTCATCGAAAGCTTATTTCTGCTAAAATCTTATTGTTTTAACGATATCTTAAGCATGGCTTACATAGGTTTATTTAGGTTAGAACGGAACCACTAAAACTTATAAGTAACTCCCGCATGTGTAAAATGTCTGTAGATGATATAGAATTCGTCGAAGTAAAACATTCTATGAAATGAATGTCGGTGATTCGTGGTTAGACTGCTTAAAATACTAATAAAAAAAACCAGCCAAGTGCGAGTTGGACTCGCGTACCATAATCTATAAAAAATCACGTTTGTTGTATGGGACGCCCCTTAAATATTGTTTTTATTCTGTTTTTAGTATTTGTTGTTATAGCTGCAACAAAAATACATCATCTGTGAAAATTTTAACTGTCTAGTTATCACGGTTCGTGAGATACTGCCTGGTGACGGACAGACGCAGCAGAATAGGGACCCGTTTTTTTTTGGGTATGGAACCATAAAAAGTTACTTAAAAAATACTACCAAATTAATAAAACTTTATTTTAGACATAATTTAAAGTGCCTGAATAAAAAATATTAAAATAACATTATTTCCCCGCAGCAAAGCTGTTCAGTATTCTTTTAAAGGAAAAGTTTCACCACGAAACAATATTGATCACCATTAACAGAACTTTCGTTTGCGCATTTAAAGTTTATTTATAGCTCGCGGTTTAACGGTGCGTTACCTATTCAAATAAATTGCTGTGTTCATGCCCTAAGTTTAAGCAAACGCTGTTACGGGCATTTAGTTTCTGATCTAAAGTCAGCTTTAAATTAAAATTTCAGTAAACTACCAGAATACTTTGCAAAAACAGGAGGTGGCTCGATGCCTCCCGCGGGGGCCGTTACGGCGGGAACAATGAATATGATTCACACGCCGGCACTAACTTTTAATTAAAACTAAGATTTTCGCTAAAAATCTACCTTTAACCAGATTGGGTCATTTGCTTCGAGACTTTTTGCGATATTAAGTTATCGCTTCGAAAAGTACTACTTGGTGATTTTTAACCAACGAGAAAAAGAGGTAAGTTGTAAGTTTTACGTGTGTCTGCGTCGTAGCTCCTAACGGAAACGGTTGGACCGATTTACATACATACATAAACTCACGCCTTCATTCCCAGATTGGGGTAGGCAGAGCTAAAGAATTACCAACAAGTTTTAAAACTTCTTGATAATTCTATAACCACATTTTGCACAAGTAGGCTAAGATGTTTCCCAGTGTATTAGTAACAGGTGGCAAGCCCATCGCCTAACAGTACTACAAGCCTTTATTCCCTTAGTCGCCTCTTACGACATCCACGGGAAGACATGGAGTGGCACTATTCTAACCCGGCAACCACACGGTATGCCCGTACGCACGGTACGGACCGATTTGGATGCGTTTTTTTTTCAAAATAAAGCTAGTTCTTTCGGGATGGTTCTTAGCTAAGTTTAATGGAAATCGGTCGAGCCATTTAAGCGATATCTGCTTAGAAAGAAGGCATCACAATCGTTATTGGCTTTAAAACATATAACACTTCGGATCTGAGAGTAATAGCGTCACAGCAACAATATCTATCAACAAACACTTCAGAAATTCTGAAACGGCTGTTAAATTTTGAATTAATATGTTTCAACAGACGCGCTTCTTGAAGTATAATCCAATGTAGATGAAAAAATTGAAAAGGTCCTTCATCATTCCAAGATGATTCTTATTTTTAATGTATTATTCACCAAGAAAACGGGTGGATTTGTTTATTATTGACCAGACAGTCCGTGTGAAATGCTTCCAGTGAATAATGCATAGAATACGAATACAAATCGAAAATACCTTCGGTTATGAAATATCTCGTACGCTTTGTTTAACTTCTAGGCTTTTATTAGAAATGCCACGACGTCTAGCGTCCTCCGCGGCAATATGCGTTGACAACACGACAGACACCTACAAAATTACGTAACGTAGTAGTTTGGCGTTTGTTAAGTATTGTGCTTTTTTTTTCTTCGCTAGTGTTTATATGATTTTTTTGTTACAACCGAACATAATCCAGAATTTACTATACAAGAAATTCCTTTTGAATCACTCTTATCTACTATTGAAAACCGCGTTAGAACCCGTTGCGTTGTTTGAAAGATCTAAGCGTAAAGGTGGGTACATACAGAGAGACAGACGTCGGAAAGTGACTTTGATTTATACTATACCAGCTGACCCGGCAAACGTTGTTTTGCCATGTATGTAAAATTTAAGGGTGGACCACCCTTAACATTTAGCGGGATGAATAATAGATATTGTCAGATTCGCAGACCTAACCACTATGCACACAAAATTTCACGAAAATCGGTCGAGCTGTTTCAGAGGAGTTCAATTACAAACACCGTGAACGAGAACTATATACATTAGAAAGAAATATAAAGAAAGATTCTTAGTAATGAACATAATGACATACTCACTTATTTTTAAACGCACAATAGATTACGAGTAAGTATGATTCAAATATGCTGAATTATTCTTTCATTGCGAAATGTAAATTGGACAGAAAATGACAAAGCATCTGTTCTCTAAAATAGCTGTATTCAGCGTTTATTGATTAGGGGGATTTATTTATCTATTATAACGTCTAATAGCCAGTGCTCGGATTTCCCGGTGCAACAAGGCAAATATGACCTAAATCCCGTGATCTGGGTCAAAAAGAAAATGCAATTGAGATTTATAATCATAATAAATAGGTATTAGCCTCATGCCTAGATCCTTCCTTTGGAAATGACAGAAGAGACAAAGTAAACTAATCTTTAAGTAAAAATCCTAGCTTCGCTCAGCGCAGCTCTCCTATTGGTACATTTTTCCCATGCACGCCAGTCTGCTACCTCGTACAGCTCTAGGGAATACTCACTCTAATTATAAAGCCACCATAGGTCCCTGTAATAATGAGTGTCAAGTAATGTGAAAAAAAATACGACAAAATTACTTAATTATGGTAACTGGTTAAATAAATGATTTGAAGACGTTCTGAATCGGAAACCGTCAAGGAGGGCAGGCCGATTGAAAAAGTTCGGAATTTAGTTTTGATTTAATATTATTTAGCGATTGTACTCTCAGTCACTTCATCATGTCAGCCGAAAGACGTCCACTGCTGGACATAGGCCTCCCCCAAGGCTCTCCACTCGGACCGGTCTTGTGCTTTTCGCCTCCACCGCGTTGCCGCGATCCTTACATACAAGGTCGTCACTCCATCTTGTTGGAGGCCTACCTGCACCTCATCTCTCATTCACTCTCATTCACTTGATACTGGCGAACTATGAAACCGCCATAAATAAATGAAAAAGAAGAAGATTGACTTTCTGCGACAGGAGTTTCTACAGTGGTTCAACTAAAGTTTTCCTCAGAGACGTCAATTCAATATAATGCTTGATCAAATTTGCTGCTGTCACTTTCTTTGCTATAGCAATAGAATAAGAGAACACGTCACTAAACAAGCATTAAATTTAATTGACGTCTCTGAAAGCGGTAGTAGCTGAGTGCTGTATGAAGAAGGAGATATTATGGTTATTTATTCTCCTTTAGAGCAAAGCTACTGCATGTTTGCAAAAGGATTATAATAGATTTGTAAAGCCAATATACACCGTGCTTTTTTGATTTACGATAACTTCGGCATATTACTAGGTACATCCATAGAAACTAAGTGGTTGATTAGATTTTTAAATATTGCAAAAAAAAATGTTTTCTCTTTAGATACAAAGTAATTAAATGCTGTATCTTTCATTCTAAAAGGGCCTTTAGAGTTAACTAATAGTCATAGTCAAATACGTCAATGTTGGCTTGACATACACACACAATTAAGAGCCTTTTACACCAGTTCATCGTGATTAACTGGTTAAATTTAAAAATTAAATATCTTTAAAACCGTAAGAGTTATTATTTGTCTGTCTTCGGGAAATTAACTTTAATTGACCTAAAGAACGTTCCCTTAAAGTTATCATAAATAAAAAAAACACGGTGTATACTAATGTAGGTCTATCAAAAGTGCAGTGTAAAGTTGCCAAAGTTCAACAGCGCATAAGTTAAAGCAGTGGATCATCCACATAAATACAATGAATAAAGTATTCTTCTTCGATTTAGCTTGCTTGATATTTTTGGCGATGGCGATGGCTCTGACCAAATTCAAAGTTGCGCTGGTCTCTTACTAGCAGTTATTTTTAGTAGTAATTATATTGTTTACTAGTTTTATATAAAATTCAGTAATAATAATTTTAATTTGTTAACTTTACTGGCGCTTATTATTTTGAAGTGCTACTTAAGTACCGAAGTACATTTTTATTTTTATGTGTTTTCTCTAAAACAACCTATAGCATGCTGTGATTGTCTGTAATTAGTGTAGCATTTAGATTTAAACCTAGTATTTTTATAATTACTAAGAACTAAGCAAGCAAATGAAAGAGGCTTGTCTAAGCATAGACGTCTCTAAATCCCAATTCCATCATGACAAAGTTTGTAAAGCATTCGTTATGAAAGAAAGAAGTCCGTATCGCCGTAGTTCTTCTTTCATGCAACGTAGTGCAACAAAATGGTATTTAAAGCATTGTTCGTGTCCATTAGCTGGCGCCTTTTAAAATTCAAGGCGAAATTTATCGCTCCAGGAAAGTTCGGGTTAGTCAACGCGGCATGGAAAACGGCGCGGAATTTTAACGTTCACCGCTTTTGTTTTTGGATGTTTAAAACAGTTTTTATGGTAAGGTGACGAGATATTATAAGTGTTCACTATAATAAATTATTGATGTGTCTACTGGTAGGTACCATTCAGTTTATTTTCTATTAATTCCTTCAAATTACACGAGCTATAAATGTAGAATACATTTTTATGAGAAATTGCAGATAATGAATAAATTCCACTTTAATGAAGTTTTTTTTGAGATTCGAATAAATTACTTTTATTTGTAGAAACGTTTTCGCCAAAAATAAAGTCAATATTACAAATGGAATATGATTATATGCTTACTCTTAAGGTGGATTATTGTTATTAATAATAAGAGCAAAAATATTAATATTAATATTGTTTTGTATTATCTACTTTTATTAAACGAAACGTAATTAAAATCATATCGAAATTGTCATTTTTGACATTATTTTGACAGCAATTAAAGCTCATATTTAAAATGACATGTATCGTAGTTCATTATCATTTATCCGTAACGACGTCATTTAGTGTATGATAAAACTAAATGCTTAACAAAGCCTTCCATAAAACTTAAACGGCGACTTCCCAAATTAGCTCCAACAATTAGAACGTTAAAGTCTCCGCACGTGAACACTAGATTGTTCCCGAAGTCTAGACGTTCCCCGGAGTTGAGGCTTATTCTAAATTTAATGCAGTCATAAACATCACAATCGATTGGCAAAGTTTGAGGCCAGGGGGAGCCGCAACTCATGCAGTCTTCGTTATTTGCTCTAACATACTTTCAGAGTTTTGGTATCTTTGGGGTGAACAGTGTTCATACAGGTGAATATGTTATAATGTTCACAGGATTACGGGTTATTTAACAGACGTTTTGCAGACGGGGAATAAACACGTAGATAATATGACTTACGGCAATAACCTTGATGTTCTGGAGTATATTCTCGTAAACCGTATGAGCTGACGTGAGAGAAGGAAGATTTTAAGGAAGAATGTGTCTTATACCCACCCTGTCGTGTATGTTTAGCAATTTGCAACCCAGTACTTTTTGATTGAAAGTTCATATTTGCTACAACTTCTTACCTATTTTCCTCATCAATTTTACTGTATTCTGAACAGTAACTTAATACATACATACATTCTTCACGCCTTCATTTCCAGAGTAGGATAGGCAGAGGTACAGAATTACCAACAACTCTAAAATCTAGTTGATAACTCTGTAACCACAATTTGCACAATTAGGCTAAGATGTTTAATAGTGTAATATTAGTGACAGGTAGCAAGCAAGCCCATCGCTTAACAGTACTACAAGCCTTTATTCCTTAAATGTAGCGTGTATAATCTGCCAATAATATTCATTGATTATGCACTTAAAATATGTGGCTAGTCAGTGAAGATTTTCATTTGTACGGCTTATTATTTTACCGAAGCAACAAGTGCAACTTTAATGTTGTGACTTGCTGCAGCAAGCTGATTCTGACCTAGTTAAGCATCGTCGATTCTCCCTCACCACTATATTAACCTAGTATTTCTACCCGTTATTTTTACTCCCAGACATTTTCCTTAGCATTCGCTCGCACGTTACGGTAATTCGTTCCAGGGCGTACCCGGACTAAGCGTGTAACATGTTTTGTTCCGTTTCGCTGTAACTCCGAGTTTCTCAAGGGTTTGGGCTCAATTTAGTTAATGTTTGGGCTGCGTGTGGGTTTTTAAATTGTGACGCCAAAAGTTATCTTGCCCGTCCGACTTAGGTAAATTCTCTTGGGGATTTACTTGCATGTCTTGTTGGGTCAAGGCAGCTTCTGTTTTGTTTACGTCTTACGCCTAATAGTCTTTGGGCCAATGCTACAAATAAAGGTATATTATTATAAAGAAGAGGACTCCGCTCACATTGTACCTACATTAAGAATTAGTTTCCCGTTAACTTGGCGACGCATTGGCCTAGTTGGTATGTGTGTGAACCTAGCATATCAATTTTTAGAATCTCAAAAAAAAAACACAGTTCTATTAGCATCCCCAATAGTTCTACAGTTCTACATATTTATTTTCCATAGTTCTGCTTTTTTTCCCGGAAAAACGAAATTTTCAAAATGAGATGCTAACTTCGCATTTCACGTATTAGCATCTCAGCAGTTCTCGATACCTGGGCCTTAAATACGTCCGAAAATGCATAGTTCTAAAGGCTGGAGTCGCCATAGCAATAGTTCTAGTCATAAAACGAAAAAATATTAATGAGATGCTAACTTCGAATTTCACCTATTAGCATCTCTGCAGTTCTCGTTGCCTAGTCCTCAAATACGTCAGAAAATGCATAGTTCTGTGGTCTAGAGTAGATACAGCAATAGTTCTGGCCAAAAAACCATAAAAAACTTAAAAGCCACGAACATCTATATAAAATTTGAGATGCTGTAACTCTAAAGATAGCATCTCAGCGGTTTTCATTAGCAACCCAACAAATATGTATAAAACTGCACAGTTCTATTGCCTGGAGTCGATACAGCAATAGTTCTGGCTCAAAAACCACGAAAATCTTGATAAAAGTTGAGATGCTGTAACTCTAAAGATAGATCTACATAGCATCTCAGCGGTTTTCATTAGCAACCCTACAAATACATATAAATCTGCACAGTTATATCGTCTGGAGTCGATACAGCAATAGTTCTGGCTCAAAAACCACGAAAATCTAGATAAAACTTAAGATGCTGTAACTCTAAAGATAGATCTACATAGCATCTCAGCGGTTTTCATTAGCAACCCTACAAATACATATAAATCTGCACAGTTCTATCGTCTGGAGTCGATACAGCAATAGTTCTGGCTCAAAAACCACGAAAATCTAGATAAAACTTAAGATGCTGTAACTCTAAAGATAGATCTACATAGCATCTCAGCGGTTTTCATTAGCAACCCTACAAATACATATAAATCTGCACAGTTCTATCGTCTGGAGTCGACACAGCAATAGTTCTAGCTCAAAAAACATAAAATCTAGACAAAGATTGAGATGCTGGAACATTTTAGATAAATCTATATAGCATCTCAGCGGTTTTCATTAGCAACCCTACAAATACATATAAATCTGCACAGTTCTATCGTCTGGAGTCGACACAGCAATAGTTCTAGCTCAAAAAACATAAAATATAGACAAAGATTGAGATGCTGGAACATTTTAGATAAATCTATATAGCATCTCAGCGGTTTTCATTAGCAACCCTACAAATACATATAAATCTGCACAGTTCTATCGTCTGGAGTCGACACAGCAATAGTTCTAGCTCAAAAAACATAAAATCTAGACAAAGATTGAGATGCTGGAACATTTTAGATAAATCTATATAGCATCTCAGCGGTTTTCATTAGCAACCCTACAAATACATATAAATCTGCACAGTTCTATCGTCTGGAGTCGATACAGCAATAGTTCTGGCTCAAAAATCACGAAAATCTAGATAAAACTTAAGATGCTGTAACTTTAAAGATAGTTCTACATAGCATCTCAGGTGTTTTCATTAGCAACTCTACAAATGCATATAAAACAGCACAGTTCTATAGTCTGGAGTCGACACAGCAATAGTTCTGGCTCAAAAACCACGAAAATCTAGATAAAACTTAAGATGCTGTAACTCTAAAGATAGATCTACATAGCATCTCAGCGGTTTTCATTAGCAACCCAACAATTACATATAAATCTGCACAGCTCTATCGTCTGAAGTCGATACAGCAATAGTTCTGGCTCAAAAACCACGAAAATCTTGATAAAAGTTGAGATGCTGTAACTCTAAAGATAGATCTACATAGCATCTCAGCGGTTTTCATTAGCAACCCTACAAATACATATAAATCTGCACAGTTCTATCGTCTGGAGTCGATACAGCAATAGTTCTGGCTCAAAAACCACGAAAATCTAGATAAAACTTAAGATGCTGTAACTCTAAAGATAGATCTACATAGCATCTCAGCGGTTTTCATTAGCAACCCTACAAATACATATAAATCTGCACAGTTCTATCGTCTGGAGTCGACACAGCAATAGTTCTAGCTCAAAAAACATAAAAATCTTAAAAGCCACGAACATCTATATAAAATTTGAGATGCTGTAACTCTAAAGATAGCATCTCAGCGGTTTTCATTACCAACCCAACAAATATGTATAAAACTGCACAGTTCTATTGCCTGGAGTCGATACAGCAATAGTTCTGGCTCAAAAACCACGAAAATCTTGATAAAAGTTGAGATGCTGTAACTCTAAAGATAGATCTACATAGCATCTCAGCGGTTTTCATTAGCAACCCTACAAATACATATAAATCTGCACAGTTCTATCGTCTGGAGTCGATACAGCAATAGTTCTGGCTCAAAAACCACGAAAATCTAGATAAAAGTTGAGATGCTGTAACTCTAAAGATAGCTCTACATAGCATCTCAGCGGTTTTCATTAGCAACCCTACAAATACATATAAATCTGCACAGTTCTATCGTCTGGAGTCGATACAGCAATAGTTCTGGCTCAAAAACCACGAAAATCTAGATAAAACTTAAGATGCTGTAACTCTAAAGATAGATCTACAAAGCATCTCAGCGGTTTTCATTAGCAACCCTACAAATACATATAAATCTGCACAGTTCTATCGTCTGGAGTCGATACAGCAATAGTTCTGGCTTAAAAACCACGAAAATCTAGATAAAACTTAAGATGCTGTAACTCTAAAGATAGATCTACATAGCATCTCAGCGGTTTTCATTAGCAACCCTACAAATACATATAAATCTGCACAGTTCTATCGTCTGGAGTCGATACAGCAATAGTTCTGGCTCAAAAACCACGAAAATCTAGATAAAACTTAAGATGCTGTAACTCTAAAGATAGATCTACATACATAGCATCTCAGCGGTTTTCATTAGCAACCCAACAAATACATATAAATCTGCACAGCTCTATCGTCTGAAGTCGATACAGCAATACTTCTGACTTAAAAACCACGAAAATCTAGATAAAAGTTGAGATGCTGTAACTTTAAAGATAGTTCTACATAGCATCTCAGCTGTTTTCAATAGCAACCCTACAAAAACATTGAAAAGTGCACAGTTCTATCGCCTGGAGTCGACACAGCAATAGTTCTAGCTCAAAAAACATAAAATCTAGACAAAGATTGAGATGCTGGAACATTTTAGATAAATCTACATAGCATCTCAGCGGTTTTCATAAGCAACCCTACAAATACATATAAAACTTCACAGTTCTATCGTCTGGAGTCGATACAGCAATAGTTCTGGCTCAAAAACCACGAAAATCTAGATAAAACTTAAGATGCTGTAACTCTAAAGATAGATCTACATAGCATCTCAGCGGTTTTCATTAGCAACCCTACAAATACATATAAATCTGCACAGTTCTATCGTCTGGAGTCGACACAGCAATAGTTCTAGCTCAAAAAACATAAAATCTAGACAAAGATTGAGATGCTGGAACATTTTAGATAAATCTATATAGCATCTTAGCGGTTTTCATTAGCAACCCTACAAACACATATAAATCTGCACAGTTCTATCGTCTGGAGTCGATACAGCAATAGTTCTGGCTCAAAAACCACGAAAATCTAGATAAAACTTGAGATGCTGTAACTTTGAAGATAGATCTACATAGCATCTCAGCGGTTTTCATTAGCAACCCTACAAATACATATAAATCTGCACAGTTCTATCGTCTGGAGTCGATACAGCAATAGTTCTGGCTCAAAAACCACGAAAATCTAGATAAAACTTAAGATGCTGTAACTCTAAAGATAGATCTACATAGCATCTCAGCGGTTTTCATTAGCAACCCTACAAATACATATAAAACTTCACAGTTCTATCGTCTGGAGTCGATACAGCAATAGTTCTGGCTCAAAAACCACGAAAATCTAGATAAAACTTAAGATGCTGTAACTCTAAAGATAGATCTACATAGCATCTCAGCGGTTTTCATTAGCAACCCTACAAATACATATAAATCTGCACAGTTCTATCGTCTGGAGTCGATACAGCAATAGTTCTGGCTCAAAAACCACGAAAATCTAGATAAAACTTAAGATGCTGTAACTCTAAAGATAGATCTACATAGCATCCCAGCGGTTTTCATTAGCAACCCTACAAATACATATAAATCTGCACAGTTCTATCGTCTGGAGTCGATACAGCAATAGTTCTGGCTCAAAAACCACGAAAATCTAGATAAAACTTAAGATGCTGTAACTCTAAAGATAGATCTACATAGCATCTCAGCGGTTTTCATTAGCAACCCTACAAATACATATAAATCTGCACAGTTCTATCGTCTGGAGTCGATACAGCAATAGTTCTGGCTCAAAAACCACGAAAATCTAGATAAAACTTGAGATGCTGTAACTTTGAAGATAGATCTACATAGCATCTCAGCGGTTTTCATTAGCAACCCTACAAATACATATAAATCTGCACAGTTCTATCGTCTGGAGTCGATACAGCAATAGTTCTGGCTCAAAAACCACGAAAATCTAGATAAAACTGAAGATGCTGTAACTCTAAAGATAGATCTACATAGCATCTCAGCGGTTTTCATTAGCAACCCCTACAAATACATATAAAACTTCACAGTTCTATCGTCTGGAGTCGATACAGCAATAGTTCTGGCTCAAAAACCACGAAAATCTAGATAAAACTTAAGATGCTGTAACTCTAAAGATAGATCTACATAGCATCCCAGCGGTTTTCATTAGCAACCCTACAAATACATATAAATCTGCACAGTTCTATCGTCTGGAGTCGATACAGCAATAGTTCTGGCTCAAAAACCACGAAAATCTAGATAAAACTTAAGATGCTGTAACTCTAAAGATAGATCTACATAGCATCCCAGCGGTTTTCATTAGCAACCCTACAAATACATATAAATCTGCACAGTTCTATCGTCTGGAGTCGACACAGCAATAGTTCTAGCTCAAAAAACATAAAATCTAGACAAAGATTGAGATGCTGGAACATTTTAGATAAATCTATATAGCATCTTAGCGGTTTTCATAAGCAACCCTACAGACACATATAAATCTGCACAGTTCTATCGTCTGGAGTCGATACAGCAATAGTTCTGGCTCAAAAACCACGAAAATCTAGATAAAACTTAAGATGCTGTAACTCTAAAGATAGATCTACATAGCATCCCAGCGGTTTTCATTAGCAACCCTACAAATACATATAAATCTGCACAGTTCTATCGTCTGGAGTCGATACAGCAATAGTTCTGGCTCAAAAACCACGAAAATCTAGATAAAACTTGAGATGCTGTAACTTTGAAGATAGATCTACATAGCATCTCAGCGGTTTTCATTAGCAACCCTACAAATACATATAAATCTGCACAGTTCTATCGTCTGGAGTCGACACAGCAATAGTTCTAGCTCAAAAAACATAAAATCTAGACAAAGATTGAGATGCTGGAACATTTTAGATAAATCTATATAGCATCTTAGCGGTTTTCATAAGCAACCCTACAGACACATATAAATCTGCACAGTTCTATCGTCTGGAGTCGATACAGCAATAGTTCTGGCTCAAAAACCACGAAAATCTAGATAAAACTTGAGATGCTGTAACTTTGAAGATAGATCTACATAGCATCTCAGCGGTTTTCATTAGCAACCCTACAAATACATATAAATCTGCACAGTTCTATCGTCTGGAGTCGATACAGCAATAGTTCTGGCTCAAAAACCACGAAAATCTAGATAAAACTTAAGATGCTGTAACTCTAAAGATAGATCTACATAGCATCTCAGCGGTTTTCATTAGCAACCCTACAAATACATATAAAACTTCACAGTTCTATCGTCTGGAGTCGATACAGCAATAGTTCTGGCTCAAAAACCACGAAAATCTAGATAAAACTTAAGATGCTGTAACTCTAAAGATAGATCTACATAGCATCTCAGCGGTTTTCATTAGCAACCCTACAAATACATATAAATCTGCACAGTTCTATCGTCTGGAGTCGACACAGCAATAGTTCTAGCTCAAAAAACATAAAATCTAGACAAAGATTGAGATGCTGGAACATTTTAGATAAATCTATATAGCATCTCAGCGGTTTTCATTAGCAACCCTACAAATACATATAAATCTGCACAGTTCTATCGTCTGGAGTCGATACAGCAATAGTTCTGGCTCAAAAACCTCGAAAATCTAGATAAAACTTAAGATGCTGTAACTCTAAAGATAGATCTACATAGCATCTCAGCGGTTTTCATTAGCAACCCTACAAATACATATAACTCTGCACAGTTCTATCGTCTGGAGTCGATACAGCAATAGTTCTGGCTCAAAAACCACGAAAATCTAGATAAAACTTGAGATGCTGTAACTTTAAAGATAGTTCTACATAGCATCTCAGCGGTTTTCATTAGCAACCCTACAAATAAAACCCTAAAAACTAAATAAATAAACATTTTAACCAGTAATTAACTAGCAATTTGCTTGAACAAAAGTCTCTGCAGAGGTTAGAGCGTTTTGTTACTTTTCAGTACTTGGAGGATAATTCCTTTAAACGGATAAAAAAAAAGTGTCTGTTATTTTAGAATACTCTCTAACATATAAGGTGCTAACAAATTAGTCACGGATATTTTAATCATCGATTCTAGAGCCTAATTGGAGTAAATAATGTGGTATAACATGTAGTCCAATAACGCATAATTACTGATATTTTCATTATTTAAAAAAACAATTCAATAGTTAATGTAATTTGAACAGTTACTAAGAAATTGATTGAATTTATTTATGTTGTACGTTGATGATTTTGCTACTTGCAACATGAATTTTCCTTAGTAAATAATGCTTTAGGTTAAGGTGACAAAGTTCATATTAAATTAACTATTGAGTTGTTTTTTAAATAATGAAAATCTCGGTAATTATGCGTTATTGGACAACATGTTATACCACATTATTTACTCCAATTAGGCTCTAGAATCGATGGTTAAAATATCCGTGACTCATTTGTTAGCACCTTATATATCAAAATAAAGTTTCATTTTTTCCTTTTTTTCCTATCCTTGTTAGATTTTTAAATATTTCTGAAGTTGACACAGCAATACCAACATTACCAACGTGATGAATACCTAAATACTTTACGTATGAACTGCAGTTTCCTACTCTTAGCGTTACCCGGAACCAACGACGAGGACGTGGTAAGACATGGTTCCATGTTGTTTTATGGCATTTTTGTTTAGTTATGTAAACCAGTTACTTCTTGGGATTTTTTCTTAATTGATTTTTATGTATATAATTTTTATCGTTTTCAATTCTTACAAATAATAATATTTCTCCCATACCTTATACCTTTTTTTGATGTGTTTTTTCATATTTTTTCTTTCTTAGGTATTGATTTATGTTTTCTTAACTATAATTCAAATGATTATCTGCTTATTTTTTCTGTCTGCAATCTGCATTTAGAGATTCTTACAGCTATGTTTTTTTTTATAATTTTTAATCAGACCTTTGACGACGGACGTCAAAAACTTTCTCATTTCAAATAGACATTTTATATATCATCCGACCGCTATAAGAGAATTGCTCAATCGTACATTTGACGGCTTCCTATTTTACTTTTTTTTTGTTTTTTTTTTTGCTTATATTTATGTATTATTTTATACTTTAACCTAATAATTCAATAATTAATACATTAGTCGCGCTTAATTATACGCGTTTAATTTTTCTATAATATTTGTTTAGTATTCTTAAAATTACTTTTTTTTTTCAGACATTAGCCATTCACGGCGTCACGACCTTTTTTATATAATATAGATATATTTACTCCCCGTGTGGTTGCCGGGTTAGAATAGTACCACTCCATTTCTTCCCGTGGATGTCGTAAGAGGCGACTAAGTGAATATAGGCTTGTAGTACTGTTAGGCGATGGGCTTGCAACCTGTCACTAATACGCTGGTAAACATCTTAGCCTAATTGTGCAAAGTGTGGTTACAGAATTATCAACAAGTTTTAAAAGTTGTTGGTAATTCTTTAGCTCTGCCTACCCCACTTCCCACGCCTTCAATCCCAAAGTGGGGTAGGTAGAGCTAAAGAATTACCAACAACTTTTAAAACACTTTGCACAATTAGGCTAAGATGTTTACCAGCGTATTAGTGACAGGTTGCAAGCCCATCGCCTAACAGTACTACAAGCCCTTATTCCCTTAGTCGCCTCTTACGACATCCACGGGAAGACATGGAGTGGCACTATTCTACCCCGGCAACCATACGGGGGATATATTTATGTTTTCTTATAATACAAATAGTTATCTTCTTACAACTACTTATGATTTTTATAATTTTTAATCGAACACTTTAAACACTTACCTACTCCAAATATATATTTTCTATCTTTACTTATATATATTTTTTTGTTTTGCTTTCTGCTTTTCTTTGTATTCTTATATTAATTCTAGTAATTATGCGTTTCTCTCTTCATACTTAATCAACTTTACGATGATATTATAATGATGTTTTTTTGTTCGTATTCATTAGAACATCTGACAGCCTCAAGAACTTTTCCATTTCATATGTTTTATTTTTATCTTTAGATATTTTTTTTTACTTATATTTATGTATTTTTATAATTCTTACAATTATGTGGTTTGTTTGTCATGTTTAAACTGCATCAAGATAATTATGAATTACAACGTGTACCTATTAATTAAGGATTGGTTAGATCATTGTCACAAAAGCATTTTTTCATAGTAGCGAATTTTCACATCGCGTTTTTTCATAGTAGCGGATTTTCACGTAGCGTTATTTCATGATCGCAAATTTTCACATCGCGTAAATATTA
The DNA here is from genome assembly GCA_927399475.2 of Acleris emargana. NCBI lineage: Eukaryota > Metazoa > Arthropoda > Insecta > Lepidoptera > Tortricidae > Acleris > Acleris emargana. The sequence continues at coordinate 17,428,838 of OV656846.1, forward strand.
TCATCGTAGCAAAGGACATCATCCGGGTTTCATACATTTTTGGTCCAAATATAAAAGTGCCGGCCAAAAAAAAAAAAGCTATATTCTGTTAGATCTTGTTCGCCAGAGCATTTGTTATTATGGCACCTAAGCTGTAGGTAGTACCAATATCCATAGTTTTATTCTAGTTAGAGAATTAAATATTTCGGTGAATTGAACTAACAAAAACGAATGAATTATTCTACCATACTTTACATTTGAACATATTTTGGTAAGATACGGTGGTTTCAAACATATATATATTTTTTGTAATTTTTGAATTATGTATTGAGAGTATTTTGTTTTTTTTTATAAATAAATAAACATGTATATGTATATGAAGGCGTATAACTCTCGTTATAAAAACGCTTTTGAAGCCATTAACCATTATCAAATGCGGACCAGACTCTATAAGTTATAATAATATATTTATATTTATATTTGTTTATTTAGTTTTTTTTTTGTAAACTGTATGTATATTCAAATTGTAATAAAGTTATTTCCTTATAAGTTATAATGATATTACTATTAATAATGACAGATTAACGAAAGATGTGGGTGCAGACGATGATGATACGATTGTTTAATCTCAAATGAAACAAAAAAAAGGACCTTCCAAACAAGAACTTCGAGCTAGGACAATAGCAGAACATTTATTTGGTTTTTACTCATTCATTCATTCATTATAAAATCTCGTAAATAATACAAATGAAATAGTATCTTACTGTGTATAAAAAGACGAGAGAGATTTTTCGAACTCAAATAAAATCAAGAGTAATGATGATACAGCTTTGGTGCCATAGCAAGAAATGCTAAGGCGGTAAATTGTATCACAATAAACCATTTTTTTTTTGGCCGGCACTTTCACTTTTGGACCAAAATGGATGATGTCCTTTTCTTTCTTTCATGATCGCAAAAATAATTTGTCGTCTATCTTCATGGCGGAGCTGCTATTTGTGGGCTATTTTGGCCTTCCGGGCATGATATAAAAATGAACCTAACCTATGTGTTACGATGTAATTACTGAGAAAAACATGCGATTGGGAAAAATTGGGAACGTAAAAAATGCGTATAGTTGTCACTAAACAATAAATTAAGCTATACGAAAAAACGCTAAATGAAGAAAGACGAATAATTAAATTTGCGATCATGAAAGAACGCTATGTGAAAATTCGCTACTATGAAAGAACGCGATGTGAACATTCGCTACTATGAAAAAATGCTTTAGTGAAAATGATCTAACAAGTGTAATTAAGTTAATTTTATATGTGTTAATAATTTTAAGCTCTTATATTCTACTAACCTCTGCTGCTGATTGTATGTGCATGTGCAACCACCGCCGTGCGCTTCATATTACAATACTTCTAGCATAGCAAGTTATTCTTTCTCAAACATACAAAATCTTGCGAATAGGACAGAGCTATATATCTGCTATAGCTCTGTCCTTTACGCTTACCTTAAAATGAACTGCATTGTTGTGTTATAATAACCCGCCTGGTCTTCCATTTGAACCATCCAGTAAAACCACGTAGATTACACACATAGCACACACACCTAACTAAGCAAAATAGTAGTTTATGCAACTGATGCATAATGAGAGGCCTTAAATTACGAGATTAGTTTTATGAAACGAGCGTCACCTAGTTTCATAATAGGATCACACGAGTGTTTGAGGGCTTATTATTATGTACAGTTTCATACACTACTTTATCAACACACATATCATTAGTTTAGAATTATCCTACTATCGTACAGCAAAAAACCAATAAACAAATATGACAACAATAATGGAGGTAATTCAAATGTTTTTTTAATAAAATAATAATAAATAAAATCATAGACAAACGAATGAAGTCCCTATTCTCAAGTCACACGAGATCAAATGTCGTGCGGTTAATATTTAAACTGAATTGACGTTTCGAGTCGATAACTGTTTTTATATCTATGAATACTAGAATAAAGACCCTCTTGAGTTAATATGAATATAAATATGAATATCTATATGACAGCTGTTAAAAATTTAAACTACTCAACTAACGTTACTTTTTCAGTGTTTTCTTGAATGATTAGAATCACTGTGAAATAAGGAAGTTTTTTAAGCTACATGCTAATTTTTTTCTCATTACAACTATTTGAGTAACCGCACAGTTACTTTCTCTATACTAAGAGAACCCCGCGTTTGTTTTTCACCAAGTATGGAAAAACAAACTTTGTGCGTTTATTCAAAAAGTTGTAATGAAACACTTTTTGGCATGTAGCTTTAAAAACTTCCTTATTTCAGTGATTTTTATCACACATTTAGGGGTTTTTCGTATCACGGACATAAGGAAAAATGACAAAAATTCCGCTTAAAATGATCAATATCTCGGAAACTAATAACAATTGCTGAACAATCAAAATTCAAAATTCAAAATATTTATTCAGTAAATTGGCCACATGAGGGCTCTTTTACACGTCGGTAATATGGAGTGAAATCGATAGCTTATGAGCTGCTCTATCTGCCCTAGGTGGGGTGACGTCGGTTTCTGGGACACCCTGTTTAATAAAAATGAATGGCTAAATGTGCTAAGCGCAAAACTCGAGAACGGCTGAACCGATTTGGCTGATTTCTTTTTTGTTGTGTTTGTCAATGTCAGGACAAGGTTTTATAAAAGAAAATAATTGAAAAATCCACTAGGAAAGTCAGGAATTTGTAGCGGGGCGAACCCGCTTGCGGCCCGCTATAATATAATACAACGGATGTTTCATGGAATCAATGGATGTTCTTTTGAGTTAAAGCGCTTTATTTAACTAACAATATGTAGGTATGAAAGTATATACCTACATTGCCTGTTTCAATATTTAAGGCTTAAGGTTAGTATTTTTACATGAGACTTAGGTATAAAAAAATAAAGGTTGTATTAGGAAAAAAAAATTAAAAAAAAAACATACGCAAACATTTTCATGCGGTTGTCACCAACAGTTATGAAGATAAGTTTTCATGAAGGGTTTTTATATGAAATAAATGCACTTTCATACGTATTTGTAGGGTTGCTTATGAAAACCGCTGATATGCTATGTAGAACTATCTAAAATGTTCCAGCATCTCAATCTTTGTCTAGATTTTATGTTTTTTGAGCTAGAACTATTGCTGTGTCGACTCCAGACGATAGAACTGTGCAGATTTATATGTATTTGTAGGGTTGCTAATGAAAACCGCTGAGATGCTATATAGATTTATCTAAAATGTTCCAGCATCTCAATCTTTGTCTAGATTTTATGTTTTTTGAGCTAGAACTATTGCTGTGTCGACTCCAGACGATAGAACTGTGCAGATTTATATGTATTTGTAGGGTTGCTAATGAAAACCGCTGAGATGCTATGTAGATCTATCTTTAGAGTTACAGCATCTCAACTTTTATCAAGATTTTCGTGGTTTTTGAGCCAGAACTATTGCTGTATCGACTCCAGGCAATAGAACTGTGCAGATTTATATGTATTTGTAGGGTTGCTAATGAAAACCGCTGAGATGCTATGTAGATCTATCTTTAGAGTTACAGCATCTTAAGTTTTATCTAGATTTTCGTGGTTTTTGAGCCAGAACTATTGCTGTATCGACTCCAGACGATAGAACTGTGCAGATTTATATGTATTTGTAGGGTTGCTAATGAAAACCGCTGAGATGCTATATAGATTTATCTAAAATGTTCCAGCATCTCAATCTTTGTCTAGATTTTATGTTTTTTGAGCTAGAACTATTGCTGTGTCGACTCCAGACGATAGAACTGTGCAGATTTATATGTATTTGTAGGGTTGCTAATGAAAACCGCTGAGATGCTATGTAGATCTATCTTTAGAGTTACAGCATCTTAAGTTTTATCTAGATTTTCGTGGTTTTTGAGCCAGAACTATTGCTGTATCGACTCCAGACGATAGAACTGTGCAGATTTATATGTATTTGTAGGGTTGCTAATGAAAACCGCTGAGATGCTATGTAGATCTATCTTTAGAGTTACAGCATCTTAAGTTTTATCTAGATTTTCGTGGTTTTTGAGCCAGAACTATTGCTGTATCGACTCCAGACGATAGAACTGTGCAGATTTATATGTATTTGTAGGGTTGCTAATGAAAACCGCTGAGATGCTATGTAGATCTATCTTCAAAGTTACAGCATCTCAAGTTTTATCTAGATTTTCTTGGTTTTTGAGCCAGAACTATTGCTGTATCGACTCCAGACGATAGAACTGTGCAGATTTATATGTATTTGTAGGGTTGCTAATGAAAACCGCTGAGATGCTATGTAGATCTATCTTCAAAGTTACAGCATCTCAAGTTTTATCTAGATTTTCGTGGTTTTTGAGCCAGAACTATTGCTGTTTCGACTCCAGACGATAGAACTGTGCAGATTTATATGTGTCTGTAGGGTTGCTTATGAAAACCGCTAAGATGCTATATAGATTTATCTAAAATGTTCCAGCATCTCAATCTTTGTCTAGATTTTATGTTTTTTGAGCTAGAACTATTGCTGTGTCGACTCCAGACGATAGAACTGTGCAGATTTATATGTATTTGTAGGGTTGCTAATGAAAACCGCTGAGATGCTATGTAGATCTATCTTTAGAGTTACAGCATCTTAAGTTTTATCTAGATTTTCGTGGTTTTTGAGCCAGAACTATTGCTGTATCGACTCCAGACGATAGAACTGTGCAGATTTATATGTATTTGTAGGGTTGCTAATGAAAACCGCTGAGATGCTATGTAGATCTATCTTCAAAGTTACAGCATCTCAAGTTTTATCTAGATTTTCTTGGTTTTTGAGCCAGAACTATTGCTGTATCGACTCCAGACGATAGAACTGTGCAGATTTATATGTATTTGTAGGGTTGCTAATGAAAACCGCTGAGATGCTATGTAGATCTATCTTCAAAGTTACAGCATCTCAAGTTTTATCTAGATTTTCTTGGTTTTTGAGCCAGAACTATTGCTGTATCGACTCCAGACGATAGAACTGTGCAGATTTATATGTATTTGTAGGGTTGCTAATGAAAACCGCTGAGATGCTATGTAGATCTATCTTTAGAGTTACAGCATCTTAAGTTTTATCTAGATTTTCGTGGTTTTTGAGCCAGAACTATTGCTGTATCGACTCCAGACGATAGAACTGTGCAGATTTATATGTATTTGTAGGGTTGCTAATGAAAACCGCTGAGATGCTATGTAGATCTATCTTTAGAGTTACAGCATCTCAACTTTTATCAAGATTTTCGTGGTTTTTGAGCCAGAACTATTGCTGTATCGACTTCAGACGATAGAGCTGTGCAGATTTATATGTAATTGTTGGGTTGCTAATGAAAACCGCTGAGATGCTATGTAGATCTATCTTTAGAGTTACAGCATCTTAAGTTTTATCTAGATTTTCGTGGTTTTTGAGCCAGAACTATTGCTGTGTCGACTCCAGACTATAGAACTGTGCTGTTTTATATGCATTTGTAGAGTTGCTAATGAAAACACCTGAGATGCTATGTAGAACTATCTTTAAAGTTACAGCATCTTAAGTTTTATCTAGATTTTCGTGATTTTTGAGCCAGAACTATTGCTGTATCGACTCCAGACGATAGAACTGTGCAGATTTATATGTATTTGTAGGGTTGCTAATGAAAACCGCTGAGATGCTATATAGATTTATCTAAAATGTTCCAGCATCTCAATCTTTGTCTAGATTTTATGTTTTTTGAGCTAGAACTATTGCTGTGTCGACTCCAGACGATAGAACTGTGCAGATTTATATGTATTTGTAGGGTTGCTAATGAAAACCGCTGAGATGCTATATAGATTTATCTAAAATGTTCCAGCATCTCAATCTTTGTCTAGATTTTATGTTTTTTGAGCTAGAACTATTGCTGTGTCGACTCCAGACGATAGAACTGTGCAGATTTATATGTATTTGTAGGGTTGCTAATGAAAACCGCTGAGATGCTATGTAGATCTATCTTTAGAGTTACAGCATCTCAACTTTTATCAAGATTTTCGTGGTTTTTGAGCCAGAACTATTGCTGTATCGACTTCAGACGATAGAGCTGTGCAGATTTATATGTAATTGTTGGGTTGCTAATGAAAACCGCTGAGATGCTATGTAGATCTATCTTTAGAGTTACAGCATCTTAAGTTTTATCTAGATTTTCGTGGTTTTTGAGCCAGAACTATTGCTGTATCGACTCCAGACGATAGAACTGTGCAGATTTATATGTATTTGTAGGGTTGCTAATGAAAACCGCTGAGATGCTATGTAGATCTATCTTTAGAGTTACAGCATCTCAACTTTTATCAAGATTTTCGTGGTTTTTGAGCCAGAACTATTGCTGTATCGACTCCAGACGTTAGAACTGTGCAGATTTATATGTATTTGTAGGATTGCTAATGAAAACCGCTGAGATGCTATGTAGATCTATCTTCAAAGTTACAGCATCTCAAGTTTTATCTAGATTTTCGTGGTTTTTGAGCCAGAACTATTGCTGTATCGACTCCAGACGATAGAACTGTGCAGATTTATACGTATTTGTAGGGTTGCTAATGAAAACCGCTGAGATGCTATGTAGAACTATCTTTAGAGTTACAGCATCTCAAGTTTTACCTAAATTTTCGTGGTTTTTGAGCCAGAACTATTGCTGTATCGACTCCAGACGATAGAACTGTGCAGATTTATATGTGTTTGTAGGGTTGCTTATGAAAACCGCTGAGATGCTATGTAGAATATGTAGATCTATCTTCAAAGTTACAGCATCTCAAGTTTTATCTAGATTTTCGTGGTTTTTGAGCCAAAACTATTGCTGTATTGACTCCAGACGATAGAACTGTGCAGATTTATATGTATTTGTAGGGTTGCTAATGAAAACCGCTGAGATGCTATGTAGATCTATCTTCAAAGTTACAGCATCTCAAGTTTTATCTATATTTTCGTGATTTTTGAGCCAGAACTATTGCTGTATCGACTCCAGACGATAGAACTGTGCAGATTTATATGTATTTGTAGGGTTGCTAATGAAAACCGCTGAGATGCTATGTAGATCTATCTTCAAAGTTACAGCATCTCAAGTTTTATCTAGATTTTCGTGGTTTTTGAGCTAGAACTATTGCTGTGTCGACTCCAGGCGATAGAACTGTGCAGTTTCATATGCATTTGTAAGGTTGCTAATGAAAACCGCTGAGATGCTATGTAGATCTATCTTTAGAGTTACAGCATCTTAAGTTTTATCTAGATTTTCGTGGTTTTTGAGCCAGAACTATTGCTGTATCGACTCCAGACGATAGAACTGTGCAGATTTATATGTATTTGTAGGGTTGCTAATGAAAACCGCTGAGATGCTATGTAGATCTATCTTCAAAGTTACAGCATCTTAAGTTTTATCTAGATTTTCGTGGTTTTTGAGCCAGAACTATTGCTGTATCGACTCCAGACGATAGAACTGTGCAGATTTATACGTATTTGTAGGGTTGCTAATGAAAACCGCTGAGATGCTATGTAGATCTATCTTCAAAGTTACAGCATCTCAAGTTTTATCTAGATTTTCGTGGTTTTTGAGCCAGAACTATTGCTGTATCGACTCCAGACGATAGAACTGTGCAGATTTATACGTATTTGTAGGGTTGCTAATGAAAACCGCTGAGATGCTATGTAGAACTATCTTTAGAGTTACAGCATCTCAAGTTTTACCTAAATTTTCGTGGTTTTTGAGCCAGAACTATTGCTGTATCGACTCCAGACGATAGAACTGTGCAGATTTATATGTGTTTGTAGGGTTGCTTATGAAAACCGCTGAGATGCTATGTAGAATATGTAGATCTATCTTCAAAGTTACAGCATCTCAAGTTTTATCTAGATTTTCGTGGTTTTTGAGCCAAAACTATTGCTGTATTGACTCCAGACGATAGAACTGTGCAGATTTATATGTATTTGTAGGGTTGCTAATGAAAACCGCTGAGATGCTATGTAGATCTATCTTCAAAGTTACAGCATCTCAAGTTTTATCTATATTTTCGTGATTTTTGAGCCAGAACTATTGCTGTATCGACTCCAGACGATAGAACTGTGCAGATTTATATGTATTTGTAGGGTTGCTAATGAAAACCGCTGAGATGCTATGTAGATCTATCTTCAAAGTTACAGCATCTCAAGTTTTATCTAGATTTTCGTGGTTTTTGAGCTAGAACTATTGCTGTGTCGACTCCAGGCGATAGAACTGTGCAGTTTCATATGCATTTGTAAGGTTGCTAATGAAAACCGCTGAGATGCTATGTAGATCTATCTTTAGAGTTACAGCATCTTAAGTTTTATCTAGATTTTCGTGGTTTTTGAGCCAGAACTATTGCTGTATCGACTCCAGACGATAGAACTGTGCAGATTTATATGTATTTGTAGGGTTGCTAATGAAAACCGCTGAGATGCTATGTAGATCTATCTTCAAAGTTACAGCATCTCAAGTTTTATCTAGATTTTCGTGGTTTTTGAGCCAGAACTATTGCTGTATCGACTCCAGACGATAGAACTGTGAAGTTTTATATGTATTTGTAGGGTTGCTAATGAAAACCGCTGAGATGCTATGTAGATCTATCTTTAGAGTTACAGCATCTTAAGTTTTATCTAGATTTTCGTGGTTTTTGAGCCAGAACTATTGCTGTATCGACTCCAGACGATAGAACTGTGCAGATTTATATGTATTTGTAGGGTTGCTAATGAAAACCGCTGAGATGCTATATAGATTTATCTAAAATGTTCCAGCATCTCAATCTTTGTCTAGATTTTATGTTTTTTGAGCTAGAACTATTGCTGTGTCGACTCCAGACGATAGAACTGTGCAGATTTATATGTATTTGTAGGGTTGCTAATGAAAACCGCTGAGATGCTATGTAGATCTATCTTTAGAGTTACAGCATCTTAAGTTTTATCTAGATTTTCGTGGTTTTTGAGCCAGAACTATTGCTGTATCGACTCCAGACGATAGAACTGTGAAGTTTTATATGTATTTGTAGGGTTGCTAATGAAAACCGCTGAGATGCTATGTAGATCTATCTTTAGAGTTACAGCATCTTAAGTTTTATCTAGATTTTCGTGGTTTTTGAGCCAGAACTATTGCTGTATCGACTCCAGACGATAGAACTGTGCAGATTTATATGTATTTGTAGGGTTGCTAATGAAAACCGCTGAGATGCTATGTAGATCTATCTTCAAAGTTACAGCATCTCAAGTTTTATCTAGATTTTCGTGGTTTTTGAGCCAGAACTATTGCTGTATCGACTCCAGACGATAGAACTGTGCAGATTTATATGTGTCTGTAGGGTTGCTTATGAAAACCGCTAAGATGCTATATAGATTTATCTAAAATGTTCCAGCATCTCAATCTTTGTCTAGATTTTATGTTTTTTGAGCTAGAACTATTGCTGTGTCGACTCCAGACGATAGAACTGTGCAGATTTATATGTATTTGTAGGGTTGCTAATGAAAACCGCTGAGATGCTATGTAGATCTATCTTTAGAGTTACAGCATCTTAAGTTTTATCTAGATTTTCGTGGTTTTTGAGCCAGAACTATTGCTGTATCGACTCCAGACGATAGAACTGTGCAGATTTATATGTATTTGTAGGGTTGCTAATGAAAACCGCTGAGATGCTATGTAGATCTATCTTCAAAGTTACAGCATCTCAAGTTTTATCTAGATTTTCTTGGTTTTTGAGCCAGAACTATTGCTGTATCGACTCCAGACGATAGAACTGTGCAGATTTATATGTATTTGTAGGGTTGCTAATGAAAACCGCTGAGATGCTATGTAGATCTATCTTTAGAGTTACAGCATCTTAAGTTTTATCTAGATTTTCGTGGTTTTTGAGCCAGAACTATTGCTGTATCGACTCCAGACGATAGAACTGTGCAGATTTATATGTATTTGTAGGGTTGCTAATGAAAACCGCTGAGATGCTATGTAGATCTATCTTTAGAGTTTCAGCATCTCAACTTTTATCAAGATTTTCGTGGTTTTTGAGCCAGAACTATTGCTGTATCGACTTCAGACGATAGAGCTGTGCAGATTTATATGTAATTGTTGGGTTGCTAATGAAAACCGCTGAGATGCTATGTAGATCTATCTTTAGAGTTACAGCATCTTAAGTTTTATCTAGATTTTCGTGGTTTTTGAGCCAGAACTATTGCTGTGTCGACTCCAGACGATAGAACTGTGCAGATTTATATGTATTTGTAGGGTTGCTAATGAAAACCGCTGAGATGCTATATAGATTTATCTAAAATGTTCCAGCATCTCAATCTTTGTCTAGATTTTATGTTTTTTGAGCTAGAACTATTGCTGTGTCGACTCCAGACGATAGAACTGTGCAGATTTATATGTATTTGTAGGGTTGCTAATGAAAACCGCTGAGATGCTATATAGATTTATCTAAAATGTTCCAGCATCTCAATCTTTGTCTAGATTTTATGTTTTTTGAGCTAGAACTATTGCTGTGTCGACTCCAGACGATAGAACTGTGCAGATTTATATGTATTTGTAGGGTTGCTAATGAAAACCGCTGAGATGCTATGTAGATCTATCTTTAGAGTTACAGCATCTCAACTTTTATCAAGATTTTCGTGGTTTTTGAGCCAAGAACTATTGCTGTATCGACTTCAGACGATAGAGCTGTGCAGATTTATATGTAATTGTTGGGTTGCTAATGAAAACCGCTGAGATGCTATGTAGATCTATCTTTAGAGTTACAGCATCTTAAGTTTTATCTAGATTTTCGTGGTTTTTGAGCCAGAACTATTGCTGTATCGACTCCAGACGATAGAACTGTGCAGATTTATATGTATTTGTAGGGTTGCTAATGAAAACCGCTGAGATGCTATGTAGATCTATCTTTAGAGTTACAGCATCTTAAGTTTTATCTAGATTTTCGTGGTTTTTGAGCCAGAACTATTGCTGTATCGACTCCAGACGATAGAACTGTGCAGATTTATATGTATTTGTAGGGTTGCTAATGAAAACCGCTGAGATGCTATGTAGATCTATCTTTAGAGTTACAGCATCTCAACTTTTATCAAGATTTTCGTGGTTTTTGAGCCAGAACTATTGCTGTATCGACTCCAGGCAATAGAACTGTGCAGTTTTATACATATTTGTTGGGTTGCTAATGAAAACCGCTGAGATGCTATCTTTAGAGTTACAGCATCTCAAATTTTATATAGATATTCGTGGCTTTTAAGATTTTTATGGTTTTTTAGCCAGAACTATTGCTGTATCTACTCTAGACCACAGAACTATGCATTTTCTGACGTATTTGAGGACTAGGCAACGAGAACTGCAGAGATGCTAATAGGTGAAATTCGAAGTTAGCATCTCATTAATATTTTTTCGTTTTATGACTAGAACTATTGCTATGGCGACTCCAGCCTTTAGAACTATGCATTTTCGGACGTATTTAAGGCCCAGGTATCGAGAACTGCTGAGATGCTAATACGTGAAATGCGAAGTTAGCATCTCATTTTGAAAATTTCGTTTTTCCGGGAAAATAAGCAGAACTATGGAAAATAAATATGTAGAACTGTAGAACTATTGGGGATGCTACTAGAACTGTGTTTTTTTTTTGAGATTCTAAAAATTGATATGCTAGGTTCACACACATCTAGTTGGTAGTGATGGTCCTAGGTTCAAGTCCCATTAAGGGCAGATATTTGTGTGATGAGAGCGGATATTTGTTCCTGAGTTTGTATCTGTATCAGTATTTACTCGTATTATCGTTGTCTAGTACCCATAATACAAGCTTAAAGTTTAGTTTCGGGAAAGTTCCATTGGTGTGATATCGTTCCCTAACGCGCGACGCGGTGGATGCGAAAAGCACAAGACCGGTCTGAGTGGAGAGCCTTGGGGGAGGCCTATGTCCAGCAGTGGACGTCTTTCAACTGACATGATGATGATGATGGTGATGATATTGTTCCCAGATATTTATTTATTCCCCATATTTCTTCTCAAAGGGGATCAATTTTTACAAAATCCTTTCTTCTTGGGTTCCCAATAATTATTCCCTCAAAATTTCAAGTCCCCAGTTTCAACGATTTACTGTCTGCGGAATTGTATATACCTCACCCTTGTTTCTCAACCAACCGCTAAAGGCGGTGTTGGCGATGCGTTGCGCTCCTTGAGGTACAACGACAGACCATCTCTGAGTTACGAGGCAACAGTAATGCGAATGCCTAGACCCATATATCCTACAGGTGCACAGTTACCCTGTTTATTTTAGTCAATAAGCGAGACATAGGTGCGACCACACGGAACAACAAGTCGGGCGTCTGCTAGTTAACTGCATACTCCTTACTGTTGTCTATTGACTAGAATATCAAAGCTCAAGCGAAGTCTATGCTGCCTCAGTTTCAAGTACGTATTACAGTAACTTTAACGCTGAATACGGAAAAGGCACACTATCGTGCATTTATAGAGGCAAAGTCGTAAATGTCACGTGCACTGCGCGGATAGTGTAAAGTATCAATTTGATATTGGAAAGTGCTGGCGCGGTGAAGCGTGAATACTTTCCCGATGTATCGAAAGTAAGCCTTTGAATCTGCATGTATTTTTAATATAAAACAAGCCGTTCCGTAGGACTTTTTAAAGAAATGTTGGCGATGCTCTGCCAGTGCGGACACTGCGACATTATAATTTGAAGATATGTGAAAATATGAAAAAATCTGAAAAGAGATCACCAAAAATGAACTTCAAATTAAATTTAGCCAAGAAATATGGATAATACAAGCATTTTAGACAGCGATTAGATTTCTGAACGCCGTGTGGTCATGCAACACGTCAGCCATATAAAATCCATGTAAAAAAATTGTTTTGCTAGAAAGAGATAGAAACAATCGTTGATGGCTTATATGTTGGTTATTTTTATAACTATTCAAATAATCATTTTCCTCGATTCTTTGCTACAGTATTTAATTGAATCAACTGCTTTTATTGAATCCGTGAAAAAAAGGATGAATAAAATAAAAATAAATGATTATTGTATGTTTTATCTTCCAGAGCGGTACCACGCTTACTACTTTCAGCGGGTCCAGCAGCTTCATCAAGAAGATTATCCGAGACGTAGCATTTTGCCAAGCTATGCAAGCAAGCTAAGACCAGAAGTAATTTTAAAAACTTTGCCTTTGCCAGACTTCATCCCTCCTATCTGGATCCACTCTGGGAACTCCTTCTTGAGTTGGATGGCCAGGAACGTGTCCAGCCATCAGTGTCAAATGTGTGTTTATGAATACTCTGTGGTCCGGGTAATGCTGCCGTGGGGCTTCCCGGTGCTCCAATTGTTGCCGGTACAGCCTTGCCGCTAAATGTCCATTACCTTGAGCTGCACCATAATAATAATGCATCTCTGCATATTCACTAAGAGTGTAGTTCATGTTGCTACACGAACGTAAATTCAATCACTAGGCTAGGCTAAGTTCAAAAGTCCAAAACACAAGCACAGGTCGGCTGTAAGGCAAATCAATCAGAGTCCAGTTAACAAAGCGAGAAGAATTCAGAAATTAAACGTAACGAGAGAGAGCAGAAGTAACTATTAGTTATTTCACAATAAAAGACGTGATTCCTTTCTTAAGACAAAGGAAGAACAAATTTATTTGTTCATAAAAAAAAATACATGGCTTTATTGATGGCCAGTACCAAATTAGGTTCGACCAAATAAAAAACAGTTTTTATGTTACAGACTCTTTATTACACATTCTACCTTAGTACGTTTGAAAGTCGAATCCAGCAAATTATGACCTATTAAGTGTCACTCTTTTTGTATTATTCTGAAAGTTTAGAGACTGGCAAAGTTTTTAAAATTACTTCTGGTCTTTGAATTCTAAGATGTTTAGGTTTTTTTTAAATTACAAAATCAAACTTCGATTTGCTCAAAGGTAAAACTTTCATTTTCGGTCAATTTTATTGTAACTTGCGTCAAGGTTGGGAAGCTGATTATTGTATGTGTGAAAGTACAGTTTGTGAGGATAATGTCGCAAAATAAAATATCCAGAAAAAAAGGAACCAAAAAAAGTTACATGATAATAAACGGCTCGGCCCGAAAGTTCTTGAATAAAACTTAAAAAATTAATTACTCGAAAACAACAAAAAATCGGCCAACATACATGGGGTATATTCGGATAGCCCCGGATGTGAGGCATCTAAATAATTTTTTTAGACGTCAGTCTTTGGACCACCCTGTATAATGACTTAATGACTATCAAACTATTACATTTTTTTTTGTCATAGGAAGGCAACTGAGCACACAGGCCACTTGATGGTAAGTGGAAACTGTGACCCATAGACATTCGCATTCACAAGACCGCAATCCTAAGACTGCAAATGCGTTGCCATCCCTGAGGACTAAGATGGAATGCCTCTATGCTAGTCATTTCACCGGCTGTCTTATCCCCAAACCGGAACACAGCAATGCGAATACTGCTGCTTGGCGGTAGGTTAATGGATAAGATGGTGGTACCAACCCGGACGGACCCTGCACAAGGTCCTCCCACAAGTAAAAGAATCAACGAAAAATACCTTAGAATCCCGTAATAGCGTTTGTTAAAGTCTACAAAATAAATGTTCATTACTTGTCTCAACTGAACATGAGTCCCATTCTTAACAAGTTCTTAAGTGGCCGTATTCTCAGACTGTTCGATACGTCCGTGCGATATATCACGCATAGATCGGGCGCAGGTGCCGGCCAGTTGCTGCATTTAACCTGGGCACTTTGGAGGCCAAAACACGTAAGTCGTTAGCCTAAGTGTGGCCAGATTATACAGGATTAACGGAAATTTATAGATTTTAAACCCTAAGGTTTTTGCTATGATATCTGCCATGCAGGACAACGCCATCTGCCGGGTTTATTTGTGAATCTAAACCATCCTCGAATCCACTTGAACACACACAAATCATTCAAATTAGGAGTTCACTGTCAACAGACGTACAGAAGAATTATATACATAAAGATATATTTTTTTTATTTTTTTATTAGGTCGTCAGGGTTTTTTAAACTTGTTTTACACAGGACAAGAAAGAAACAGCTGTCTTTTTAGGCATTGTTAAAAAAATGAAAAAATTAGCAAGGAAATAAAGACAACGGTAGGTAGAAGTGGAGGAATTTATATTTACTTTTTATAACAAGGAAAAGGCAAACGAGCATTTGGTATAGTACGATTAATTGGACTTTCGATTCTCGACATTCATCGGGAGAGATCGGAAGTGCAAATGACACGAGGCACATTGCTGCATATTCATAATATCATAGTGTGCACTTTACAGTCTAAAACGGTAATGTAGATCACCTGCCACAGTGTATTTTTTTTTACAGTAGACCTATGAATAACACAGATGTGGCTTGATTTAATTATTACATCGCATTACTAAATTATTACAACACAAAAATTAAATTAGTTAATGTAAATGAATGAAGCATATTCTATTTGAACATATATTGAATATATAGAATATTATTAAGTTTATATACTTGGGTTGATGTTTTATTATAAATGATACTACAGTCCGGTAGCGCTTTAAAAGGTGCTTCGGGTTTGTACTGGTCTCTCACTCCCTCTCATACGCTGTTATTAAGAGCGGGTGAGAGAGAAGTACAAGTTAGAATATTTTATGTGAATAAACTCTAGGATTTCAAATACTCTATGTAAAATCACGAACCTTTACGATTAAAACCGAGATGTCCCGAGTGTCAGAGTGGAAATAATTGTACTGTACCTGACTGTTAATAGGATCCTGGACCCAAAAACATTTACACTCTTAAGACTACACTATTAAGGCTGCAAATGCGTTGCCAACCATGAGATAGAATGACTGTATATCATTTCACCGGTTTCACCCAAATACAAAAATGCGAACACTGTATGGTTTGGCGGTAGTTTAAGTGACAAGATGACGGTAGCGACCCGGACGGAGCCTTCACAAGGGGTTGGTTAGATTATGTTCACAAAAGCATTTTCTCATAGTAACGAATTTTCATACCGCGATCTTTCATAATCTTGATTTTTCCGCATTTTTTCCGTTCCCAATATTTCCCATCTCATTTTTTTCACAATAGTAATTATCGTAATAAGTCTGTAGGTTTGGTTAGGTTCGTTTTTATATCAGGCCCGGAGGCCCTTATAACCAAGAAACAGGAGCTCCGCAAAAGCGGAGCTCCGTCGAGAACGTCAAATTAGATTTTCCGAATGGGTAAAAATGCCACTAAAAATATAATGTACAGGTTATTTCAGCGATTAAATAAGCGCGAACATTAAATAACACTGTATGAAAAAACGCTACGTTAAGAAAGACAAACAATTAAATTTGCGATGGTGAAAGAACGCTATTTGAAAATTCGCTATGTGAAAAAATACTTTTATGGAAATAATCTAACAAATCGCTCAAGGCCCTACTACCACTAAGGACTAAGGACAATGTCATGATAAAAAAAGGTTTTTAAAGGTAAATTCCATTAGCAGCAGCAAACAAATTGACAAAACAATCACTCTAACGCACCTGATTGTATCCCACATCAAAACTGACGATCCAAATGGGAAAATTAATCCCCCAAAAACCTCTGTACATTAATCCTGAAAGGGTGCTATTCTGCAACAAAATTTCACTTCCCATCAATTAATATCGACCGTCTAGATCGGACTGGGATAGCACCCCAATAAAACACGTCGTTCTGATCCGTTAGATAAGCTGTCCGCTTTATTCCGCTTCCAACCGGTTTAGACCGGTTTGTTCCGGTAATTGTTTGCCTTTCAGCAGTTTATTTGCCAGAGATAACGGCGTGGGATCTTATTATATTAGTTAATTAAGAATGAATGAAGAACGAATTACGCTTACTAAAATGTCAGTAAGTTTTACAACAATTCAATTTTAATTTAAATTTTAAGTTAATTTGACCTTGTAAAAAACGGTTATGAAAGTCATACTATGTATAAAGATACAAATTCATCGAAGTCGAGGTAGCGGTCCCTGGTTCAGATCCCGGTAAAGACAGATGTCAGTTTGATGAACACTAGTATGTGTTCCTGAGTCTTGACTGTATTTAAGTATGTATTTCATTATATGAGTAAGTTTATCGTTGTCTAGAACATACCCATAGAGCTTAGTTTGGACCTAGGTAAATTTGTGTGAGATTGTCCCTTAATATTTAAATAATTATATGAATCATTTAAAGATTTTAGCAAATCTGCGTAGTTACAGGGAAAATCCAGAGGTAGTCTGATTAATCTCTCGACCAAATCCTATTCATAGCTTTGCTAAGCCCTTCCTAATCCACACTAGTGATAGTCTATGACGTCCACTTTAGCAAGACACGTGTCCCGTCACGCATCGTACCGGATCGCTCAATCACAACTGCCTGTCGCCTGTATGACGTCACTAATGAACTCGACAGGGGTCTTATTAGCCTCGTCGCTCTCGCCGCCACTTGAATCATTAAGCGTGTCATTCCCTTGATTGGCTAACATGGACATGTTATCGCGTTTCAAAAGAGAACTGAGGCTTTTCGGTGCGAATACGAAGCTAGCGGTCACCGTTTGATGCCCGGTAAGGGCATTTGTTTTATGTATATAAATACACAAAAGAGATAATAAGTAGAAAAAAAATTAGTCGGTATGTAAAAAAGCGAACTTATCCCGTTAAGGGATCTCTTACAGTTTACAAGTTAAGTATAGTAGACCTAGTTTTAGTATAATCTTTGTGTGTAGTATATTGAAATATTTTTTTTTTATCTGTAAGAAAGATGTTCTCTGATATTAAAAGAGAACTAAACAGTTAAAAAATAGCATTTTCCGAAAAAACTTATTTCCCTTTTGCATTTATTAATTAATATTATTAATAAAGTAGGTATATAACTATAAAAAAATCAATTATCAAGAGTTACAATATTTTTCATAGTATTCATGGAAAATATTTTTATTATAAATAGTTAGGCGTCATAACTCTAGCTAAATGTACGTAGGTACTTTTATGTACTAAGTGGTGTTTTCTAATAACTACTCAAAAAAAAATATAGCACCCCAGTACTCCATTGTGTATTTTTAACCATATCGTCGTCGTCGTGATTGTCTAGAATAGATCGCTATTTAGCGATTAGACTGCGTTGGCTCACTAAGTAATATTTTTTTTTGTAAATCCTTTCCTTGGTGTGCAGCAGTGTTCGCATTGCTGTGTTCCGGTTTGGGGATAAGACAGCCGGTGAAATGACTAGCATAGAGGCATTCCATCTTAGTCCTCAGGGTTGGCAACGCATTTGCAGTCTTGTGAATGCAAATGTCTAGGGGTCACAGTTTTCACTTACCATCAGGTGGCCTGTGTGCTCGTTTGTCTTCTCTATGCCATAAAATATATATACACAGGTAGAACGCCTGTCTCCGTTCGCAGGTTAAATAAAATAACGTTCGCGGGCGAAGTTCGGATGCGCCGCAAATCATCGTAAGGTGCAATTACTGCACCCGTAAATAACCGGGTATTAGCGCATAGTTGGGTGCTAGCTCGCCGGCGATGTCGCACAATTGATGGCACAAGCCATTATTAGCTTTTAAAAACCAAGTGGGAATCCGGCTTGCGCTCTAAGGGTTCCGGATTTGAGATACTAGAATTGTATACTATATACTAATCAAAACAAAACAGGGGCCACGCTATGTTCTACATACAATATAACTGTTTTCGGAGAAGAATTATTATAACGACTCTTAACCTGTAATTTTTGAATTTACTACCATTCGAAAGCTGTAATGTTCAACTTACAAGCTGTGTTTTTTTTATTTTTTGTTCCTTGTTTTGTTTTTACCGTGTGGGTCGTTTTTAAAAACTATTTTCAAATCTCATACAAAATGAGCAAAAAAATGCAACCTTTTTTAAAAACCACTAAAAAAAAACACGGTAAGAACAAAAAAAATATTTTAAAAAAAACACAGCTTGTAAGTTAATGGAACATTGCAGCTTTCGAATAATACTAAATTCAAAAATTACAAGTTAACATTTGTATAGTTATTTTCAAAGCAGAACATAGCGTGGCCCCTATTTTGTTTTGATTAGTATATATGCTCTACTCGGTCTTAAGTTAATTGCTTTTGACATGATGTTGTATTGTCAACGTACCAATAGCTCTTGTTCTTGAAAGTAATGGCGACGGAGATAAAAACGATAGGATAAAATGCGTATAGACTATCCCCCTTATTAACTGTCTCTTTCTGTCAAATCGAAACGTTATAATCTTTAGCAATTGCAGATAAGACTCAGTTTGGCTCAGTAGACTTTTTTTACTAAACGCAACAATTTTATAATTTATGAGATAAACACGCTTCAATTTAAATCAACACCTTCACGACAGAACAAAGTCATCAAAATTATCAATTATTCTGTTAAGACCGCTACCAGAAAGGATACAGTGGACGCTATATGCGGTTCATAGTCTACCATAAGATAAACCATATGGTCACTCCTTACAATGTAATATATAAACGCCCCCTACTCAGTAGAAAACCACGATAAACATCTTTACGTTACACCACTCTGCAAAACATCACCAGAAATCAGATAAAATAACACAAAAGCCGTGTCTGCGTACCGAGCCCGCTTTTAGTGGTATAACTCAATTCTAGGAGAGTAAACAGGAAAACATTAGCGCACGGCATAAGAAAGCGAATAAATTCACTTATCTAATGCGCGGGAGAGCAACGCAAGCACGTCGCGAAATTAACAAATACCGCTAGAGATGTAGTGGATGGCAGTGGCGAGGGATTGAGCTTCACGCGTACAGACAGACGGGCGTAACGGCTACCTGAGGCCGAAAGCCAAAGGAATCGCGTCACTGGTAGATCACGTGACTTTTCTTATGGGGTGTGTAATGACTGGTATAAAAATAATGAATATAATTTCATTTGAAATTATTTTAAAGGACATAATCACACATTTTTGTAATTAACGATTGGTATCGTACCAAAATTTCTATTTTCATTTACGCTAGTCAGCGTAATGCATCTTGGTTAGGGCCCCAGCCAGACCTTTTTAGGGTTCCGAAGTCAAACTAGGAACCCTTAAAATTTCACCATGTCCGTTTGTCCGTCTGTACGCGGTCTATCCCAGAGACTCTTGGTACATACTACAAAGCTATATGTGGCATAGATAGATATATTTAAATTACGGAAAGTACAGGGAATGATGTAATTTTTTAGTGGATGAAATAAGTTTGGACTCATAACTAACGATCTTCAGAGGGGTTATTATGACATTGCTATGCAGTTCATTTTACGGCGGGCGTAAAGGACAGAGCTATAGCAGTTATATAGCTCTGTCCTTTACACTCAGCGTAAACTGAACTGCATTGTAACCTCATAATAACCCCCCAGTTCGATTCTGATGCCTCTGCTATCATCCTTACACTCAAAGGGCTTTATATGGCCTTATGTCAAACTTATTTTGAACTGATCAACATAAGGTTGCGATAAGTAACGAAATATTGGCGTTACCAGCTTAAGACCGATTATAATATGACTAACTACCGAATATTATACCAATTATTTTAAAGATACCCGGCGGGATAGGCGTCGTTAGCATTGGGCTGCTACCTATCTAGGAGAAGGAAAACTCCGAATTCAAACCCGGCGGGATAGGCGTCGTCAGCATTGGGCTGCTACCTATCTAGGAGAAGGAAAACTCCGAATTCAAACCCGACCCTGCATAATGGACCATGCGAGCACGATTTAAAAGGTTTATACCCCAGGAGGGTACTGGCAATGCCAGAGAATCCCTCCCCAGGCCTAGCCTAGGCAGCCCTTCGTACTCTGGGGGGGGCAAAAGAGTGCTAGTATGTTCGGATCCCTCCGGGGATCGGAACGGCGGCGATGCCGTTTGCCACGTGTCACGCCGTGTTCGCAGGGGGGTTGGCAAAAAGCGGGCCGCTGAAAGCCGCCTTGCTACGATGAATGTTTGTGGAGGGATGGAACATAAATTAGATGAGGTATGTATGATGATGAAAGAGAGAAAGCTGGATGTTCTTTGTGTGACTGAGACGAAGAAAAAAGGGGTGAGTACGTCCACACACGGAACCTTGACGGCTTTGTGGTCCGGAGTTCCGGTATCCGAGCACGGTCGTCAGGGAGTTGGCATCGTACTCACAGAGCGAATGGCTGAATGTATGCAAGAGCATGAATGTGTGAGCCCAAGACTTCTCTGGGTGAGACTCAAGGTAGGTCTCACCCGTTTATTCGTAATTGGGGCTTATGCCCCAGATACGAATAAATCGAAAAAAGAAAGGGAGGAGTTTTGGGAAAGTTTGCATGAGGTTTCAACAAAATGCAAGGAGAATGAGAGGATTATTTTGTTAGGCGATTTTAATGGTTGGACAGGCGTGCAAAGGGATGGTTTTGAATCGGTACTGGGTAAGTATGGTGATGAGCGAGTGAACGAGAATGGCAAATGTCTTCTCAATGTATGTTTGGCCAAGAATCTCTGCGTGACAAACACTTTGTTTGATCACAAAGAGATTCATCAGTATACATGGAGACGGCAGAATGAGAAGTCTATGATAGACTTGATGATTGTGGATGAACGGTTGCGTAACAAAGTTGTAGATACCAGAGCATTTCGAGGAGTTAGCGTAGGTTCAGATCACTACTTAGTGGTAACACGAGTAAGGGGTCTGTTCACACGTTGGCGCCATCGTGTTCCCGTACCTACCACTGCGTTAGAGAGGATAAAAGTAGAGAAACTGAATGACGAAGTTATACAAGATGAGTACGTAAGAAAGCTGAAAGATTGTTTTGAATGTGTTAATAAGATGAAAGACAGTGAAGTTGAGAATAAGGTAAATAATGTATGGGAGATTATGAAGAATGGAATGGTCAAATCGGCCACTGAAGTATGTGGTGTCGTAAAAAGAAGGAAACGCAAGAATGAACGACCGGAATGGTGGGATAGAGAGGTAGATGATGTAGTGAAAGAGAAGAAAAAGTGTTGGTTGGATTTTGTAGCTGTAGATCCAGGACAAGATCTAAGCGACAGAAAGAAAAAAGAGTATAATAGATCAAAGAAAAGAGTGAAAGACGTTGTGGCTAGAAATAAAGATTTACTGAATGAAAAGTATGACAGGAGTTTCTCTGACAACTTCCAGTCGAATATTAAACTCTTTTGGAGCTTGATTAATTCGGCTCGGGGGAAATCGGAGAAAACTAAATTAAGCGCGGTGAGGGATGAGTCTGGAGACTTAATATGTGAGGAAGAAAAAATGCTTGATAGATGGAAAACTTATTTTGAAAGCTTGTTTGAATGCGAAGATATTTGTCGTGAGCCAGAAAGCATGAGTAAAGATGCAAGTAGCGAAGATGAAAGTGTGATTAGTATGAGTGAAATAATGAAGGCTTTAAAAAGTATGAAAGCGGGAAAGTCAGCAGGTTGTGATAGTGTCGATAGAAATGCTGAGGAGAGGAGATGGCGTGGTGGGTAGTCTGTTGTACCGTCTTTTCAATGCATGTTGGAGTAGCGGCCGAGTCCCGGAAGATTGGGTCAAGGCCGTTATCGTCCCTCTGTACAAAGGAAAGGGGTCACAGCAAGACTGCAAAAACTACCGCGGTATCAGCCTCCTTAGTGTTGTCGGCAAAGTATATGCGAAGATTTTAATTGAAAGGGTATTGAATGTTACGAATGACAAAATCTGGGATGTACAAGCGGGATTTCGAAAGGGAATGGGATGTACGGATCAGGTCTTTTCACTACGGTCCATCACAGAAAAGTTCTTGGCGGTGAACCAAAAGGTTTTCTGTGCTTTTGTGGACCTGGAAAAGGCCTATGATAGGGTAGATAGAAAGGAGTTGTGGACGGTGCTGTCTATGTATGGAGTGAGCAGCAACCTGGTGCAGGCTTTGAGGTCCCTTTATGAGGGTTCCAAAGCCTGTGTCAGAATCAATGGCGCATACTCGGCCTGGTTTAACATCTCTAAAGGTGTTAGACAGGGCTGTGTTGCCTCACCATGGCTGTTCAATCTATTCATGGACAGTTGTATGTGGGATTTGAAAGGGTATGATAAGGGTTTGCGTGTGCAAGAATTGCTAATCAAATGCCTCTTATATGCCGATGATCAAGTTATACTTGACCCATCGGTACTTGAGTTGCAGGAGATGGTGACAGTGATGAATGAGGGATTTAAGCAAAAGGGGATGAAAGTAAATGTTACCAAGACCAAGGTCATGGTGATAGAGAAGGATGAGGAGATGACTGAGTGCGTGATAAATATAAATGGTGAATTAGTAGAACAAGTGAGCGAATTTGTGTACCTGGGAAGTATGTTTACAAGAGATGGTAAGTGTGAGAAGGATATCGAGAGGAGGGTGAATGCGGGCAATCAAATTAATGGGGCCCTGTACTCCTTTGTAAGCAGACAGGGCGTTTCACAAAAAGCCCGGCTGGCTGTTCACAATGGAGTGCTGGCACCTACCCTGATGTATGGTAGTGAATGTTGGGTGTGGCAGGACAAGCATGTAAGTCGTGTAAATGCAGTTGAAATGCGCTCTTTGCGTAGTATGTGTGGTGTGAAACTGATTGATAGAGTAAGAAATGAAAAAATCAGAGAGAAATGTGGAATAAAAGAAGATGTAGTGACTAAGATTGAAAAGGGCATGCTTCGATGGTTCGGTCATTTGGAAAGGATGGATGAAAGAAGATTGACGAAAGAGATATACAGATCGAAAGTGAGTGGAAGGGTCGGAAGGGGCCGCCCTAGGCGTACTTTTTCGAATCAAATCGGAGAAATACTGGAAAAGGGCAGAATCTTAAGTACCCGAAACCGACGTGCGTGCATGACTCGATGTATGAATGTTGAAGAAGCGAAAGAAATTTGTCAAGATCGTAGCAAGTGGAAAGAAGTGGTCTCTGCCTACCCCTCTGGGAAACAGGCGTGATTTAATGTAATGTAATGTTATTTTAAAGAAGTTTAAATAAGTAGCATTTATAATAATACCACACCCACGGAAACCACTAATCGCTTAGTGTTAGGACAAGACTGCAACGGGCATGCTTGCTAAAACACTGAACCGTGTGTCCCGCCAGAAACTACAAGTTACTATATCTACATTAAACATGCTTCGCTGTTTCTTTCACGACTTACGGGAAAATTTAGGAAGCCATTTCCTCCCACGTTCATATCTCAATTTGATTACGTTCATCATTCTTTTGGCTTTTCGAGCGCGCCTCTCAAACATCTACTACCAACGTTGCTTTTGACATATTTGCTACTATCAATTTCAAAATACACTGTTTTACAGCATCGCTCTTAAAAGTGTTGAAGTTGTTTGTGATCTGACACATCACTTCATCGCCATAACTTACATTCCGTAATATTTTCACCACCAAAAGAAATCATTTTACGTGCATTTGAATATGCCTATTCATTTCTCATCACTCTAGCAAGAATCTCGTCATTTTTCATCCAATTTATTTCTTTCGAAAAATTCTTTAGCGCCAATTCTTCTCTCTCTGCGAGAAAACAGCGCTTAAATAGTAAAAATTAAAGAAGCAGCTATTTGAATTAACGTCTCAAGGAGTCCCGCGACAGCAGTAACAGTGTTACCGGAGTGTGAATTAAAATAAGCGACGTTGGTGTTAAATTGGCTACGGCTCGGAAATCGTCCGTCCGGTGTAGCCAGAATGCAAAATGCAAAATGTAGTTTCTTCGTCGCCCACTAATTTGCTGCTCGGCAAACTTCGTCGTCTTCCCCGAATGACCGAATTTAGCTCGAACGTCTTCGTAGGAATTCTATTTAAGAACAGTCCCGAGCATTCTATTATAATGTTTAATTTCGGGGTTTCACGGTGAACGCGCAAGTATTCGGGTTTATAAATTGTACATAGACTGTCTTGGAGCAGTTCTTTAGAATGCAACTTGATTATAAAGGAACATCTCATCTCTAAGGATCATCATTTATTACTGTATAATATCATAAGCAATATTTAAAAAAACGACTGACTGTTGAGTTTCTTGCGGCGTTTCTTCTCAGCAGTGGTCTCTTGCGAAGCGCTGGTAGATTTTTGACGTGTAAAAGTGCCCGTGCAGCCTACTTACTGAATAAACATCTTTTATCTTTATCTTAGCTCTGCCTACCCCGCTCTGGGAATGAAGGCGTAAAGGTATGTATGTATGTATGTATCTTTATCTTTATCATGTATTGTTTTAGTTTACAAAGGGCAAATAATTCTAAGTCATACATTTAAAGTTCATTTTTCAATGGAATGCAAGTTCCGCAATTTTGTCTATCCTCCCGTTCGATATCTAAAAATCTTTTACTGTATTACGTTTGTTTGTTGAATATTCTGAAATGTGCGTTGTCTTTATGACGTATAGCCACTAGCGGAATGCTTTATGAGTAGCCAAAGGCTCTAGCTTTTCAATAATTATTCCACTCGTCTCTAAGCTAACGAACAGCATTGAACCAGGGCGACAAAAAGTCAGTTTGTTACTGAAGTTCCCTCAAACGAAATGATCATGGAAGGTACGCTTTGCAAAATTTAGTAACAAATCACATGCGTGAAAAAAAACTTTTGACCAACGTTTGATTCGTGTTATTAAACAGGCAGTTAGGTATCATCAATAGGGCACATAAAAATAGGACTCAAATTAGAGGTCGTAGCTAAAATTCATGACGCGAAGGTAAAAAAACTGACGAAATGTTTGCAATTGACATAAGGGATCGATGCGACCGTCCGGCAGCTGTCGTCAATTCTAATTTTCGATAGCGATAACGTTATCACAATGCATCTTGTCTAAGGCCACCTATGAGACATATTTTTTTTATTATTTTAAAGGCTAATATTTAAGATCTTAAAGCAACCACGTGCTCGCCTCACTTTTGTCATGTCACTAATATGGGTGTTGTTAACACTGATCACTTCAATAAAAATCATAATAACACCTGAAAATACCATTTTAGATGTCATTAAAAATAAAAGGAACAACCATAATATGACTCCTAATATTTTAACTAGCACATCTAACCCCGTATAAATTCTTATGCTAATTTCCATTTTAAATTGCATATTTTATCTGCTCCGAAAGTTTCCACATCTCAAAACTCTAAAATAACACACAAACATAAAATCCCGTTATTTTTACTAGACTATTTAGCATCTCGGTGTTATTTCTCGAATTGCCCAATTCAAATAGCAATTCCAACGAGTCATCCGTATTTCAAGCCAGTCCACAACTTTAAAATAGCATGCCTAAAAATGGACATTTATGGCTCACAAAACTCAAACACGGTGTTTTATTCCGTCGAAACTTAAAAATGGTCCGTCCGGCAGCCAGTGAATGGGTCGCAATTTAGAGCTACAATTTCATCTTTGACTGAAAAACTTGATTGACGTATTCGTGTTTCAATTACACGGACGTGGTTGTAATGAATGCTCGTTTCGGAATTACAGTTCGGATTCACAAACACGGTGTTGAAATCCGATGGGTTACTATTATTACTGTTAGTTTTGATTGAGTACGTACTAGCTTCTGCACGTAATTTCGTCCGCGCTTGATCATCCTACGGGAACAGATTTCTTACCTCAGATAAAAAGAAACCCATGTATTAATTCAGAATATAATAAGCTATATATCTTTATTCCACTACTACTTACTCATACACACACATTAATAACATTAAGAAAGAAGAAAGAAAGAGAAACATTTATTCGTGATAAACAACTACAAAAAAACAAAGAAATACGCACAAGAAGAATGTAAGCGTAGTGCTGTATTTAAGTGAGCAGCGCTGCACTGGTCTGAAGAAAACCATCAGGTGAAACCTCGGAAGGTTACACACACATAACTATTCAAACACAAAAACCAACCAAAATAATATGATCAAAGTAAAATGAAATAATATTCGAGTGATATGATCACAACAATATCAATACTCGTAATTGCAACGATTGCCAACGACAGCACTGACATGAAAATGTGCATTCAACCAAACGAATCGAATATAAATATTGCACCAAATAAAAACAGCACGAGGAAAAATAATCACGCTGTACATCGAAGATCTCTCAAACTCTATGAAGTATTATATGAATTATTGATAAAGGTTACTGGTGTAGTGTCACAGGGCGAAATTGCAAGAACCAGAAAAACGTCCACGTTACGAAGCTGGCTTGAGTAGAATTCTCTATGTCAGGCTGTCTGGTCCGTCCGACGTCGGTCCGGACGTGACCGGCCCGGAATTAACTCCAACGAGTCGAGGATACCCTGCAAAACAACCCCACATTAACACGCCAAACACAACCTTACTCCAACAAAATAACACAGACACCAACTACACACATAACTATGGAATCCAAGCTCGCGCAAACACTGAAAGCAGTTGGAAAACTCAAATTTAGACTCTGCCGCTTTGTGTTAATGGCCAAAGGGATGTTAAAAGGATTACTTACGCAACTAAAGGGTTGTCAGAAGGCATGAAAGCAGTCTGAAATGTCCGCGTCTTTAGACCGTGGTCGCCGGACGGCCCAATTTGTCTCTTATAAGATTTATGCCTTCCATTACAGACAAGAGATGGGCGGGGATAATTCATCCTGTACGTATATGCATGACGAGCAAAGGGTGATCTATTAGTATAATGTTTAATGAATACAAGGAAGCGTGTCAAAAAGTCATTATTTTTCAGCTACATGCATTTAACGATAAGTTTAAAATATTCTAAATCTTGAACTTTGGTAAATATATGTTTCCTAACCAGAGTTTGGTTCTATTTTCAAAGTAGACGCCGAGAAACAAGATATTTTGGCGACACATAAAAGCATATTGTAAATAAATCAATATTTTGAAATCAGTTACTCCGTTTTTTGTAATTTATCCTACGAATAACGTTAATTTCATCACATTGAGTGGATGAAATGTATCATGAAATGCACAATGCCAGTAAATTAACATTAAAACAAACAAGTCAGCAAATGGCGGGCATAAAGTAAGCATTTACGACACGGCAGTATGGGCTGATGTCAGAAGTTAATGGACTGATACGTTACTGACCTAACCTACTTTCTGGATAGGCATCTAACACTTTCTGTAATGATTGAGAGTGGAAAGAAATAAAACAGTTAATCCGATTATTCTTGACTACTATTTGAAACTAATTATGAATTTGCCCGATATACTGATAGACAACAGTATTAATAACCTCAAAAATATTTTAAAAGCTAGGGTATTGCTTTGTTGCGTCACGCTTCGACGCCACTACCGGTGGATTTGGTATAATGACAACGTCTTTGTGGACTGTATAGTACAGACTACAAGTACGTACTATACAAGAGCATGTCTGACCAGGCTCAGTGTACGGTTCGGAAGCCGTTACTTCACAAAAACTATCTTAAAAAACAACAAGTATGTACTAATTCTTTATTTAAAGTTATTAGGTGCTGTCTTAGGCGATTTTGGTAGGTATAAACACTAGTAATTTATAATTTATATTTTTTTTTATACCTAACTAGCGACCCGCCCGCGGCTTCGCCCGCGTGGAATGTATTATACATATAAACCTTCCTTAAGAATCACTTTATCTATTAAAAAAAACCGCATCAAAATCCGTTGCGTAGTTTTAAAGATTTAAGCATACATAGGGACAGACAGCGCAAGCGACTTTGTTTTATACTATGTAGTGATAATAATGAAATGACTAAATTTGTACATTTATATTTATAAATGCAAATTATTTTAAGTTAATATTAATGACTGTGTTTGTAACGATTTGGTTATGTTACTGTTATGTTGCAAATTTTATGAATAAATAAATAAATAATAATAAATAAATAATAGTCGCCGGTATCTCAGGAACCAATCATGTATACTTAGCCGTGATAGTTTTCCTTTAAAACTCGTTATATGCGCTTTCTTCAAAGATATTCTTAAGATTTTTAGTATTTGTAGTTTTGGCTGTACTTAACTGTAACAAAAATAAGCGCTATTAAGCTTAATATTTCATAAACGGAGGATGGGGTAAACGAGAAAAAAAAGTTTTTTCCAAGATTTTATTATACCACTTTGTTAGCGTGACTAATAAAATAAGTATAATGTATTTACAGCGTTCTAGTACTAAGAGTCTCTGAGCTACGCGGCAGACGGTCGGACGGACGGACATGGCGAACTATAAGGGTTCCTAGTTTTCCAAGTAAAAATATGATACTTCTATCTTGGCTGTAGCGTATTTAGTTTTTTTTTTTATGGCATAGGAAGGCAATTGAGCACACAGGCCACCTGATGGAAAGTAGAAACTGTGACCCATAGACATTCGCATTCACAAGACTACAAATGCACTGCCAACCCTAAGGACTACGATGGAATGCCTCTATGCTAGTCATTTCACCGGCTGTCTTATCCCCAAACCGGAACACAACAATGCGAACACTGCTGTTTGGCGGTAGGTTAATGGTTAAGATGGTGGTACCAACCCGGACGGACCCTGCACAAGGTCCTCCCACAAGTAAATATTCAATATAGTAGTATAGTAGTTCTAGTCAAATAATAAATATCCCATACTTATCAATCAAACTTATATTACTTATTAATCTAATAATAAAATTGACTAAAGTGGATTTGTCTAAACATGTATCCAACTCTTAACTCCAAAGTAAACTTCAAGCGAATTAAGTTTTAATTGCGATCAGAGATATAACATTCTCTCAAAATACTTAAGGTGTACGAAGAGGAAATCGAAGCGTGAAATCGGGGCGTTAATCTACGTACGTGATGCGGTCCTACTCGTAATTATCTGGTGATAACCATGGAGTTACATCGCATCTTTAGGACAGTAGTGGCCTAATTTAAAATTTCAACTTTCAAACTTCAAGTCACAAATTTATTCTTATAGAGACCTAACTCGAGATTTAAAATTTCTGAGTTATGTCATTATTGTTCAGAAGGTGCGTATGTTAAAGAGGACATAACGGGCCGACTTTTAGCAGCGTTTCATGGGTTACTTCTTTAGAAGTTGGTTGACAAATCGTAGTAAACTAACGCCGATGTATGATATTTAGTCCGATCCGTTTCCCTTTGTCTTTTTAATACGAATAAAAGTAGAAATCGCTTCTTCCCATGCATTTCCTAAAAGGTATAATTTGAGTACGATTAAGACGAGAGTGATATGTTATTGAACCAGTGAAATCCAACCTTAAATACATGTTGCCCTAACCGTCAGATTAGCTTAGTCTATCACTGCTGTGTTTTGTAAAACTAAAGAAAATTCAATGGTTATGTCACAATTATGACTTCTAATTTCATAAATAAACAAGGACAAGTACTATGTTTATTACCACGCATTGTACCATGTACAACGTGTCAACAGACCAACGCCATCTATTATGTGGCTCTGTTATTAATTACGATTTCTCAATAAATGCCGAAGCAACCACGGATATATTCTTAGCCAATAAACGTAAGTCAATGGCGTTATTATGAAAGTTTGTTACGGCCGCCACTCCGCCAACTTGGCACGAGCGACTTATAAATCTCGCCAGAAAATCATAGTCGTATAAAGAATATTGCCCGCACCAAAATAATAAAGTAAAGGAAGGAAGTAATTAGGTAAACGTGGCATATGATTGAAGTGTGTACAGGAATACGCATAAACTAATCCAAAACAAAACTCGGGTACTCAAGCCCGCAAGACCTTGCGTAATTTGAGGTGGTCCCCAACACGCACAGTCGGCTTATTTGCGAAGTCGTTTAGTTTTCGACAGTAACATCAAGTATACACACAGTTATTTGAAGAGAAACAGTATAACAACTTCTTTGTTGTACTGGAGAAGCATTTTTTAGTATAGTTCAGTTAAGACAACACTTAAAGGTCAATTTAATCCTTTGTCATACTTATTGTAATGTATGTAGTTATCCTTTGTAAGTCACAGAACACTGTTCCAAACAGCCCGCCTGGCTCCCCTGAAAACCAGCCCGGTTGTCATCCCCATGCCAACCATTTTGCTGAGTGGAGACCACGTCGGCACACATCATCCTCATTGTAATTTTTAATTTAATAGTGTAGCTTGATAGGGGATAAGAAGTGATTGTATTACGTTGTCTTTTCTATGATGTACCACTGTGTTGATGTGTTCGTTGAATAAACGTTTTTCTATTCTATTATAATTTCATAGTTATGCTTCTTGGTATCTTTTCAGCATTATTAACAACCCTGATAATAACTCAGCAGCCATTACTGTCAAATAATTAAGAGCTATCGTAACGTCGGCAATACGATAACAATTGGGGTAAAGACAGCGTACTGACTTATTTGGAGGTAAGGCCCCATCGCCCGTTTATTTGCCATGAAATTGTGCAGTTGCAACTGAGTAGTTTTATGACGGAGAATTAGACGGAGCGAAGAGAATCAGAGTGGGAAGTAAATAATACATTCCCGTCTTGATTAGATATCTAGATTTCTTAACCACCCCATTACATAATATTTTTATGATTCATTATCTCTATGTATCTTCTGTTTTTGTCTGATCATGTCCGAAATTTAAAGATGTCGCTCATAACGTCGTTCAGTCAGTTCGTCAATTCTTTATCATCATCATCGACATGCATGTCAGATTCTAGTACTTATTGGAATTGGACTTAATTTAACTGTGTTAATATGATATATCAGCTGAGCGATGATCACTGGTGAACATCCTGCTGGGGACACTAATCAAACCGTATCAACTCAATCAATGTAACAAACCACCAATGCGACTAGCATACTTACACGGGCTATCATTAAGACAAAAGGAAGCACTCGTATTGTTAATTCCTAGTGTGCTATTCCAAGGACAATAGAAGTTGAATCCTGTACCCTCGCCTACTTGTTAAGCCGCCAAGTTTTCGCCTTTTGTTCGCAAATCGCTTCAGCCAGTGCGTATAATTATCGGACGCGCTTGTAATTTGCTATAATTGTTACACATGCTTACGTTTAGCACTTTCTAAGTCAATTGTTGAGTTAATTTTGTATTTCATTCAAGGAGAAGGCACGTTTTGTGTTCCATTCAATGTATTATTTATTAAATGCGAATTTATTGTTGCCACGCAGAAATTTAATAAGAATAACCGCCTGTTTCACAATCGACAAATAAAGCACATGAGTATTTGACATATAAATGTAGCCCTTTCTCTTTCTTGCACTTGAAAATAGAGATACAAGGAGAGAGCCAACATTAAATGGCAGATAAATTTACTTGTCGATTGTAAAACAGGCCCTAAAGCTAGTCTCGGTCAATAAATAGACTACTGGATCAAGGCTATGATACAGAAAGCAGAAGTCTTCGACACGGCACGCACCTACCTATATAGTTAAGAGGTTATTTTCTCTGCGGCCTTAGACACTAGTAATTGACAACATTTAAAAAAAAAAAGCATTATGGTTTTTTCGCGTTTATAATAGCTGGTTAAAAATTAGACTACCCGTATTTCTTGGTTTTTCTTTATTTAACTTAAATTCGTCGTTAATAATTTATTTAAGTAATAGTCATTAAAAAGACCGTATATACAAAGTTAGGAATACTGATGTCGTGATCTTAGCCTGATATAAAATAAAAAAAAGTAACTTTAAACAGAAACAGAACTGACTGTCTTGTCATGTCACTCACTTGCTTGTCAATCATTCGCTGCCGTTCGTTCACAAATTTGTTATTTTGCGTAATTTAATTAATTACTAATGCGCTGTTAAGCACCTTAGCCTAATTATGCAAAATGTGGTTACAGAATTATCAACAAGGTTTTAGAGTTGCTGGTAATTCCGTAGCTCTGCCTACCCCACTTTGGGAAAGAAGGCGTGAGTTTATGTATGTTTATGTATGTATGTAATTAATTACGTAATTTGTAGACGCCATTAAAATAAATAAACTATTTTGCGTAGAATCGAAAGCGTGTCGTTAGAATCAAGTAATCCGTCAGACAGATAAAAATGGACTAAGGGCACTATAAGTGTATTCCTAACATTCACAATCCAACTTTTTTTACTGTTTTTCCTATATATAAAAAAAACAACTGCATAAAAAAATCCAAAGATATTTTTACTGTAATCAGCAGTGTAAAATCTAGAAACGGTATTTTATTTTACTACCTTAGCACAAAATTAATTGTTGTCAATTTGAGCTTTGCCCCGCCGGCGGCGTGCGTAGGTTAGTTTCACTATATTTGTTTTTGTGTTAGTATTTTTATTATTTATGAAACAAACGAAACACATAAACCATTTACCTAACTGGTAATTACTTCAGTTCCATAAACATTAATTCGAACATTGGTTAGTGATATAACTTCACTCAATAGTTACAACTTGAAAAAAATGGTAGATTGTTTTTCAGCCATCAAATCAAATACATACAGTTCAAAATTAACAACGACTATTACGTCTTCAAAATGGTACTGTATTTAGGACAGTACTAAACGAGGTAAGCCGTACGATCTCCAACCCGCATCCAAAATGATTGACAAACTTTTATTACACAAGTGCCTTACAATATATAACTCAAAAATTACGTCACTCTTAAAACAATACCATTTGTACTTTGTATAGGACAGTGCCTAACGAGGTAAAGCGCTGGTAAGCGAGATCTCGCGTCGCAATTACGAGGCTCAGGTGTGCGATGCAACCGGGAAGGGTTATCTTTTGTGTCTGGAGTTTGTTGGCTGGAAGAGACTAGATTAGACTCAGTTTTTTTTATGTTCTCTAAGAAGGACATTAGAATCATTTTTTTTTTAAGTTTTGAAGTTTGATTTCTATCAGAATTAGTATAAATACTCGTATTATCCTCGTAAGGCCCAGTGTGCAATAGGATGTACATAATCAAGGCAATTTACTTTGAACTCTGTTGCAATACAAATAAGGTTTATTTTCCTATGTTCATAAACTGAAAATGGCATTTTCGAACAATCGCAATTGAACTTTATTTCCTTGATAGTAGATTCAAAGTCCCAGTTACAAAAAACTCCCATTTTGCAGTATGGTGGGCCTTACGAGGTTATAGTATTCTTCAAAATATTTTCACTGTAGGTTTATTATTAAAAAGTTATCGAAACTAGAGTTGTGTTAAAAATCTTATTAATATATTTTCGAGAAGGTATAGGTTACCCTGATATGAAATATAAAATAAAAAACTAAAAGAAAAACGCTAGTAATATTTAAAAAGAGTTGCATTTCTTCTCAGTAGTGGTGTCTTTTAGAAGAACTTTCTACTTACTACTTTTAAAAGTGTTTGCGCGGCCTTTTTTTTATCTGATCTGTCAGGTCTATTAATTTATAACAATAACAAGACAAGACAGCAATGTTCCGTATCACGCATCCCTAGCGTGAAACAATGTCGTCTCGCTCTTTAACTTAGTGAGTGAGACAGTGTCCCAGTGTTTAGACACATCCAGTTTCTAACTAGTTCCCGTGACAGAGTGGTACCGTAGAGACGCAGTGAACATAGTAAGGGTTAAGTTTCAACGAGGGTAGACGTCACTCCGACTTATTACGGTCCCTCACTGACGCTTGATTTTTATCATAAGTCCCGTCATTAGTAGGAACGGGTTAGCAAAGAAGTTGTTGACTAACGCTTTGTTAGTTGGTTGGAAAGCGTTTTACAACTTTAAACTTCTTACGGCGCAGTAGTGGTTTATTTTGGAAAGTGTATACTCAAGATTATAAAAGTGCCCGTGCGGCACTTGTAACTATAAAGTTCGTTGTTCAAACAAAGTCTGAAATGAAAGTAAGTAATATCTTACTTTGAACACTTTGGTTGGTTGATACTGGTAAATTATATCTACTTGAAATTCAACGAGGGAATGCTGCCAGCATCTTTGGGACGATGCCGTGGGGGCCATTTTTGGATTAAGCTTTTTGGCCATAGTTTGGTTTTATATCGCAGATTTCGTTTTATTTACAGGTTACGTTTAATTTTCACTTGTTATTTTTTTAGTACCTACCTAAGTCATAATGTTCAAGAGTAAAAGATACAAGTCTAAAAGTGCAAATAGTAAAACCATATCATAAGACATCTTTGTGGGCGGGTAATGTAGTACCCACGTCCTGCCCCAGCATTTTTAAGCCATTTCCATTCCTGTACAATGTCCTACATGAAGGACATTTTGGAATGGATAATTTGAATTACCGGGAATAACGCAATAAGTCAGTTTGTTCTTATTAAAGAATAGTTTTTATATTAAAAGTACAAATACAAATAATAAGTAAAAATGGCACCAGTCAACCAAACCAGTGTGCCAAACAGACCCAAATAATGTACCAAATCTGATGAAACTTAAATTGAGAAATTACATATGTCATACTATAAACTATATTATTTATTATAACAGTCAAAACCAGCAAATATATTTAGCAAGCGCAACGAACGTCGTTTCCTCAGAATGTGGGCAGTCAAGTGATAAAACCCATCGGGTCAGCATTGTGTGCAAGCCCCGGGCACACTAAACCACTAAACTATACTGATTACGTATGCACCCGGCCTAATGGTACACGGCAGCTTTGATTGATATTATCCTTTATAATTATCGTAAATAGCGATAGCAATTTGCATAATGTAATTATTAACGTTAGGGTGCGTAGGTTATGGGCCCATCATGCTAAGACATTTAAAATTTGAATAATTGGGACAAATCTTATTTTGAACATTTTGGTAAGATACTGGCAAATTGTACTTACTTATGATATAATATGAATATCTAATAAGACAATCATATTTACTAAACACCTTGAAAGCCAATATTAATAATAGGATTCTCTTTTTACCACAACGGCAATAAAAAACCACATTATCATCTCGAGCATCTATTTGTCCAAGATTTAACATATACCTCCCCAAACTTCCTCCATGTATTTCAAGATGACGTCTCTCTTCTCCACTTCCTACCGGCTGTTGCCACAATGTCGTCGGACCATCTAGCTTTAGGTCTACCAGGTCTTCGGCTGCCTGTTCTAGGCCTCCACTCTGTAACTTTCCATTATAATAGGCTTCGTTCTACCAGCCACCTCAATAGTCATGGTAGCATGCCTATAGATACTTTTGATTAAATAGATATAGCGGTAGATAACTCGACATCGCCGGAGAGCCTGCAACATCGCCCATACTTCCACAGTTTCATTGGTACTCATTGGGATTCTGAATGAGCTGTCTGGCGATGTGAATATGGTCCACGGTACTAAAGTCACTGCGGAATACAGCCTGCTCCACCGGTTGGAATGCATCGAGTCGATGTTTCAGCATATTATTTATCAGAGCTGTTCCAAGACTGTGGTGCATATCCAGCAAAGAGGCAGTCGTTAAAAAGCTTGCGGAAATGAGAAAGACAAATTTGGCCCGACGATCTTATCAGCTCTATTGGAATATTATTATCAGGAGATTTATTATTCTTCATCTCCTTCATAGCGGCTCCGATTTCATCGTCACTTATCTCGGGTAGATCTTCCGTGTAATGCCTCACTAGTCGAGCACGCTCGTCGTTTGGAAACAAAGTCCCTAGAGTTTTCGAGGAATGCAGGTCACCGTAAAAATCTTCTACCACAGCATGATTTTTTTCTTTATCATTAACTAGAATTCCTTTTGAATCCTTAAGTTGATGTGTGTCTTTCAATCCTTCCGAAGTGCATTTTCTACAAAACGCAAGTCTTCGATTCTTCTCTATTGCGTTTACTACTTGTTGGTTATGTCTAATCACGTCCTTCCGAATACTTTTCCGAGTTTTCGTACTTTGGTGACGATCGCTTAATCTCCGTTGCCATTTCCCTTCTCTTTTATAGTAAAGTCTTGGTCTCAGACAATTTATAAGACTTTTTTTTTACTTGCTTCACGACCTTATTTGCTGCTTCAGATATAGCTGCTCTCTGCTGCTACCCCCATCTACTTGCCCTTTTAGCGTGTTTGTCACTTCATTCTGATATATGTCTTCACAGTATGGCAGAGCACTTAAGTCACATCTTGGAGCAATTCTCTTCGTGATAACTTTTAGGAAACCAGTAATAAAATATTTACTGAATGAAAGACAATGTAATTGGTGTCATTTCTTTTGTTTCTCTGACAAAAATAATTATTTTCTAAACGTAAAGTATTTATACTTTGCCTATAGCCGTTCATACACCTTTTATTTCGAAAGCCAAATATTTAAAAATAACTAAACAAATACCTAAAGTGACCCAGACCAAAGTACGAAAAACACTGTCATTAATTTAGTAAGTACAAGTATTTAGTACTTCATCAAGATTGAAACGCATTACCATATTGACCGGATCACTTGAACGATAAGGCGCACCGAATTCATATCAAGCCATCAGGCTCGCCACTAAATAAGCACAAGCACTAAATCGCCACTTATTTAGCACTCCAACGACAAAGTCAGGTTAATGCACCCTGTAAAACCATTTTCCGCCATCGAGCCTTAAAAAAGGTGCTATTTGACATAAGCGTTTTATTTTTCTAAAGTCTGGAATTAGCATATTTTTATGTTGCGTTTTAGCCGTATAAAACCGAATTCAAATTTGAACACTTAATGTTTGGTGGTGCTGGGAAAGTTACAACGGTTGTAAAAGTAGCTTGTAGTTAGATTTAAGGTCGTATAAGTGCTTTTACAGCCTTTAAACAGCACTTATTGCACTTGTTCAGGCTTGGATCCCATTATTTGTATACCGCTTGTTTAATACTATCGTTGCAATACCGTACGGGACTCTTATTCATCCCACAATCTATACAGTGCTAGGCTGTACAACGTAATAAAAACATAACAACAGCTAAGTCCTGTCTAGTAGGTAGATAGAACCTTGTACATAGCCCGTCCAGATCGCTACCACCACAAACCCACTTAACTGCTGCTTAGAAAATTCGGACAAATGAATATTCGGAAAAAGTTATTCGGAATTTAAGATATAGTCTTTATTATTTCTAGCGAGCCGATCTTCTACACAAAGGCCATTGTTTGTAAACAATACCATTATCTTTCTTTGTGTCCGTAACACCAAGCCGATTACATACAAAAAAGTTAGAACTACATTGAATGTTCATTGAATTATCAACCCTACCCTCTTAGTCAGTAGGTTTAAAATGTAAAGTGTCAGGTTCAAATAATAAAGACTTATATCTGTATCCTGACACTTTACATTTTAAACCTACTGACTAAGAGAGTAGGGTTGATAATTCAATGTACATATTCAATGTAGTTCTAACTTTTTTTTATGTAATCGGCTTGGTGTTACGGACACAAAGAAAGACAATGGTATTGTTTACAAATAATGGCCTTTGTGTAGAAGATCGGCTCGCTAGAAATAATAAAGACTATACCATATATAACAAAAAAAAACATTTTTTTTTCAAGATTTTGTCCTATAACTTCTCGGCGTCACCTATATGTATCATTATCATCATGTCAGCCGAAAGGCGTCCACTTCTGGACATAGGCCTCCCCTCCTCCAATACAGCTTTCTAGAACGAAGACATGTCGAAACTATAGGGGTTCCTAGTTTGACTACGGAACCCTAAAAAGCCTATTCGATCGTCTGGCACTTTGCCCTAATCTAAAAATCGAGCAGCTGTCCTGCTTACTACTCATACGCAGATAAAAATGGAATATTCTGTAAATCAGCGTCATGACACATTAGCGCCGGGGCCCGACGAGGGTCCGCGCGGAAAATTGCACGAGCACATGATAGATAGCCCGCCAGATGTCGCGTGTGTTGAGAACGAGGGAGCTTGCAGATCAACTCGTGATTTAAGTACATTACTAAGTGCTAAGTAGGTAAGCATATGTACCGTCGAGTTCATTAATACGTGTACACTTTAGTACCTTGTCACTTTTATCACTATGACAATTCATATTTGGCAGTTAAAATATGACATTAAATAGACAAGGTACTAAAGTGTAGGTATACACATATTTATGAACTGTACCTACGCATTATTTCTCGGAATTATTAGATGTGAATTATGTATTGATAGTATGAAAAATAAAAAATGAGCCCGGGCTTGCGAAATATTTTTTTCGCAAGAGGAAAGTAAAAGTGATCGAAAGAATTACCTACTGAAACTAGTTTCTTAACATCGTTAACTTTAAATATTTTCCAGTAAAACTGAGGTTTAATTTTAATAATAACTAATTGGTATGAGGCACATGCATCGGATGGCCGATGGGGCCAGAAGGTTCTTGAGTGGCGTCCGCGGACCGGGAGACGAGCTCCAACAAGATGGAGTGAGGAGAGCTTGTAAGGATCGCGGGGACGCGGTGGATGCGAAAAGCACAAGACCGGTCTGAGTGGAGCGCCTTGGGGGAGGCCTATGTCCAACAGTGGACGTCTTTCGGCTGACATGATGACCTGCATCGGATAAATTTTACCTAACACCCACTATCGCAACATAATTCGTCCTATAAACGTTTTAAAGCAAACCAACCCGTAAGTGAAGACTGTCATCTAGCTTATAAATACTGTCAACAATTTTAAAAAGCTTTGAATAAATAAACACTCGTGGACAAGAGTGCGGAGCCGAATAAAAACGCAATAAATAATCTTCAACACGAATACAAACGCTACAGTAAGTTAGCGAACAAAAGACTTTTTCTAGTTCCCGCCGGAGATAAAAGCAACTTGTGCTCCAAGCTCCAAAGTATAATTGCATTTTGCAAAAAAAAACACTCAAAAGGCGTTTGCTACTGAATACGCAAAAACTGTGCCGTTAGCGCTCGACCGTTATTCCGCTTACGAGTATTAATAATGTTCATATTGTATTGCATTTGTGAATAGCTTCATAAAAGCTACCGCAGCACCTTTATACAACTTCAAAGTTTTATTTTTATCATCCTTATAGGGCTGTTGGATTTGATCTGTCTGAGGACCAAACGCCATTTTGTCATAAGTAACAAAAATACAATGAGTACAGTAATGCTTTTTTTTTTTTTTCTTACAAAAATTTAATACATTTAATGCCATAAACAGCGGACAAATCCGTACACGGTTTAACTGCCGCTGTGTTCACTCAATTATAATCTAAATATTTAACACAAGGTATGTAAATACTGCGCATAGCAATGCATGCGGAGCATCAACGCAGGTAAGCCGCTTTCATGATGCGCAAGCAGTAGTGTGAGTTTTCACAAACACTTGTAAGTGTTTCGGTGTCTACGTTATTAAGGATCTCTGGTAACAAGTATTCCCACCTACGTTTAATAAACCTATTAAAGCTGTTATGCTAATAAAAGAGTACATAACTCGGAAGAAGCTAGAAGACATACTTATTCATAGACACCTCCGGAGATCCTAGAGCTGGTGCTTACCTCTCCCAAAGGATTGGGCTAGCTATCCAGAGAGGTAATGCAGCCAGTGTCATAGGGATCATGCCGCGAGCGGACCTGCTAGAGGGGGTGTTCTTTTTATAGTGGTGATTATTATTTACATCTTTAATATTTGAGAAGCTTAGTATGTATGTAAACTCTTTATTGCACATAAACAATTACAAGACATGTTTGCATCAATATAAATAATGTACATAGGCGAACTTATCCCATATGGGATCTCTTCCAGTTAATCTAATTAAGTAATTTTAATTTAAATAAGTTTAGTTTTAACTTTTAAGTGTAGTACCTATATTAAATGACTTTATATTTTAAGATTGAGAGTGTGGTTGCCGGGTTAGAATAGTACCACTCCATTTCTTCCCGTGGATGTCGTAAGAGGTGACTAAGGGAATAAAGGCTTGTAGTACTGTTAGGCGATGGGCTTGCAACCTGTCACTAATACGCTGGTAAATATCTTAGCCAAAATTATGCAAAGTGTGGTTACGGAACTATCAACAAGTTTTAAAAGTTGTTGGTAATTCTGTAGCACTGCCTACCCCACTTTGGGAATGAAGGCGTGAGTTTATGTATGTATGTATTTATTTATTTCATTGATTATTTCCAACAAGAGGCTTTGGTAAAAGAAAACAAGAGAAGTTTGGTTGTCGTATTAAAGGAGTATGCATGTATTTTTATTTATGTCACGGAAAATATAATGGTATGATGTTTAATTAATTATTTAACTAAATTTGTATTAATGCTGTGCTGTACTTACGGGTGTGCTTTGGGGGCCCTGGCTCCGATCAGAATCCGGTATCTGTAAAAAAAAGGACACTTATAAGAAGTTACTTAGGCAATGCGATTAGCCTAAAGTCGAGTCCGGAATTAGGCGAACTAACTTGACAGTTCATTGTACACTAATGTTGCCACAGTTTGGCTAGTGCTGTTAATATCGATATTTAAAAAGTCTAGTTTATCATTATTATTGTGTTTGAAATCTAACTAATAATTTGGAAGCCACCTAAAAGGGTCACAATGGCCTGTTGTAATGGCAGCATTATTTTTGTATTTTATTCCTAATTTGAGGAGTAAGTATCGTAAATATCCGCTTTAAACCGTACATCCTTCAGATCATATTATATCGTAAAAATTGCTGTAGTTTTTCCCTATTTGGCAAGTATGTAGGGGAGAAGTGGCATGAAAGAGCCAGTTTTCTTTACGGCGGAAAAAATACTACTTGTAATGAAAAAGATGTAATTTTGTATTTTAAAAATTATTCTTTATTTATTTGAGTACGTAATTTCGTACAAAAAAATCTTAAATAATATATAAAAATCAACAAACTATGCATTTCAAAAACATGTGACATTCGGCTCTTTCATCACAGCTCGGTATTGAAAGAGCTGCCATAAGTTTTGAAAGAGCCGGTAAGTATAACAACGAGTAATTATGAAAATTATCAAAAAAAAAGAAAAGTGCGATATAAAAAAAAAACTTAAAAACAATTCTAACAATATTTTAAGTAATTGCTAACATTTCTTAACAAAAAAAAACAATTATAACAGTCATTTTAAGTAATCATTTTTAACGCTTTCTTAATCTTAACATATTAATCAGTCAGATGTACATTCACATTCTACAGAACTTAACATATAGGCGTTTTTTTTTGTTTCGGCTTCTTTCCATTTATCTGGGCAAATATGATTGGCTTTGGCATAATCAAATGCGAGTTTCTTCGTGCCTTGTTAAGCCATAACACATTTTAGAAGCAGTCTTTAAATAATCTGCAAGCATGTTTTCCTGCTCCGATGTGAATATACGCCTGTTTCCTATATTAGGACAGTGTTTATATGGTAATTTACCAGTATTCTTTGCTTTTTTAACTAT
The DNA here is from genome assembly GCA_927399475.2 of Acleris emargana. Taxonomy (NCBI): domain Eukaryota; kingdom Metazoa; phylum Arthropoda; class Insecta; order Lepidoptera; family Tortricidae; genus Acleris; species Acleris emargana. The sequence continues at coordinate 17,471,024 of OV656846.1, forward strand.
TCTTGCTAAATAAGCCCGCGATATATTTAAGGCAAGTGCAGTTTTATTTATAGACTGGCGTTTTTCTAAAACTTCAGCAACTGCCTCTTCAATTACCGAATTATTGGGTCTTTTACGTTTTTTTGGACCAACTTTCGCCATAATGAAATATCTGAAGCAAAGAATTCAATAATATTATGAAAAAATGTACGTATATAGTATTATTTTATATTATTTACAAAAAACAATTTCAAGGTTATGAAGGAGCCAGTTATGAAAGAGCCGGCTTTTTCAATGCCCATTGACCCGGCTCTTTCACGACTTGTCCAAAAAAAATATATAACCTTCAAAATAACAACAATACGAGACCTTTTGCAAATAAGTTTTTATGCAGCTGAAAAGCCAAATATATGTACCAACTGAGTCTATAACCCATTTGCCTATAATTGTTAGCAAAAAAATACCAAAAAACAACGAAAATGAAACAAAAAACTTACTTTTGAGTGCCTAAAACTTCGACTGGATGCACCGATGGCGGTTGTTTTCGGCGAACTGTAAATTTTTTGTGAGGGACGGGAAATCAGTGCTGCCACCTAAAAATAGTGTTGCCAACAAAATCTGTTCTAAAACTTCCGAAATAATGCAAGTGGCTCTTTCAAAACCTGGCTCTTTCATGCCACTTCTCCCCTATGAGTGTGAAAGTTTCGATGACAATTACTTGATAAAATATAAATATAATCAGATTTATAGAAGGCACAAGGTTATATCGACATATTTGTGTCGACATAAACCTATCACTATTTATTTTTTCCTATGTCTGGCAACATTTTCGCCTGTCAAGTTAGTTCGCCTAATTCCGGACTCGACTAATAGTTGGAGGTGACCCTGCCAACAAAGCTAGCGAAAGGTAACCCAATAAAGGCCAATAATATTTGCACATATCGTCGGTGAAACTGCAAAACCTCGTAAGTAACATTTTAAATAAGGAGCAAAATGCACCTATTTAATATGACGGTAAGGTTTATTTTGCTCTATCGTAAATTTGTTAGTTACGCGGTTTTGCAGTATCACCGACGATATATCGCACCTTCAGAACGATAATGACATAATTCAAAAACTTTAAATTTCGATTTAGGTCTCTATAATAATAAATTTATGACTTGAAGTTTGAAAGCTGAAATTTTGGATTAGGTCACTATTGTTATGAAGGGGCGATATTATGTGTGTGATGAGCTCGAGTGTTTATTTCAGAGTTTTAGTTGATTTTTTAAAGATTTTACTGTGTGTATTTCTGTATCACTATGTTAATCGTTCGCATGCTTAGTAATAAACGGGCCTAACTCAAAATAGGCATTAAATTAGTTATTGTATTAAAACGGCTTATAACTGACAGCACTTTCGGCTCTCTTTCTTAAATCAGCCAAAATCGCGTATTAAAAAGAGATGGCATGATACCAAATAATTCAATGGAAACAAGAAGTGCCAATTACGAAACTTTAAACTCGATTTACCACAATTCACGATTTTTGAGTTAAGCCCGTTTATTACTAAGCATGCGGTTTGTCTAATATCTACCCCCAGACAGTGTTCACTCCCAAAGTATAAATAAATTATATAAAGTTATTATTATAACCCGTGTGGTTGCCGGGTTAGAATAGTACCACTCCATGTCTTCCCGTGGATGTCGTAAGAGGCGACTAAGGGAATAAAGGCTTGTAGTGCTGTTAGGCGATGGGCTTGCCACCTGTCACTAATACACTGGGAAACATCTTAGCCTACTTGTGCAAAATGTGGTTACAGAATTATCAAGAAGTTTTTAGACTTGTTGGTAATTCTTTAGCTCTGCCTACCCCACTCTGGGAATGAAGGCGTGAGTTTATGTAGTAAGTATGTATGTATTATAATAGTACAAAAGTTTGTTCGTCTCGTGATATTAATAACTGTCATGACATATCGAGAATTCCAATATCTTTTCGAAAACGTTATATTGAAATACTTATTGAATGTCAGGATTAGCTAAAAGGCGCCAATCAATTTTCATCAACATCTTTAAGGTACATTGTTTACACAACTACGACTTACAAACAAAACAAAACACAACAACTATCAAACAAACAAACAAAACAAAATCAAACAAACAAAATCTGCCAATTTTTTTTTCAAATAATCCAAATTTGTTATTTAGTCATCCTATTATTACGCGAATAGTTAATTTGCCAGCATATTGGTAACGTTGTCCATGCAGCTGTGATGATCAATCTCTTGGTGTTATCATTTTACTGAACGAGATCCAAGTCATAATTTTCTTTCTTTCATACCTAAAGAAAAATAACTTGCGAACCTTTTAAGCGGAAATTAAAACGTCAACAGTTATTGAAGCACTAACACGCACTCTGGTAATACATGACGCAAATAACTGAATTGACCGAGCAAGCTCTTACTGAAGAGATGGGAAAAAAACGTGTCGAGCGAGAGCTGCCCCGCGCGGCGGAGCAAGTGTTGAGCGTGTAGAGGTTCAAAGCGAGCAAATAACACAATAATTACTAAACAGAGATAGCTCGAGACATTTTCTAAACAACAGTACTTAATGTCAATTTTGTTTTGAACTTATTTCCGCTATTATACAGGGTTATTGGTAAGTCGAGTCGGGAGAGGTCATTTGCAATTATTTTGGTCCCATAATACCCTATACAAAAGTGAACCATGTTTGAGATAATTTAAATTTAACTTTTTGCTACAAAAGTAAGGGACGCATCTTCAAAATGTACAAAAAAATAAATAGCACTTTAAATCATTTTACAAGGTAAAATTGCTGTTCTTATGCAATATTAAAAGTAGAATTATCTGTACACGTGTAAGAATGCGACACCAAAAAGTTTTTTTTTTCGTCAGTTTATCCAACATAAATTACACAAAAACATAAATATTTACTAACTTTTGCGTAGGGTATTATGGGACAAAAATGATTGCAAATGATCTCCCCATAACCCCTGGAGGAGAATAGGTCGACTTACCAATAACCCTATACATAACATTAGAATATTTTTCATTTATATTAACAGCAAAAACGGCCGCTTCTCTTTATTATAAACCATATTCGAACTATGTAGAGGTATAAGTTCAGGAAGAAAGTGGTATCGAGACAGAAAATCGTAATCATATTGCTGACGTAATAATAGCTCTCATTCTATATACATCTACAAAATTAGTCATTCATTCATTCACTCATTTGCTTTTCAACCTGCAACAAAACCGCTTTCCTCCGTAACATCACACCACCAACAGCAGGCGTGACACTCGAATCGTCCTCGGAAGGCCTTAATTTAATAAACAACCGTCGCAAACTTTCAGGGGACAATTTACATCGTGCCGTTTCAGAGGGCAAAGAAACAACGGCCCGGTACAGCGTGAGTAATAAAAACAGCCGTCGAGAGCCCTTTTGTAGTTGGCTGGCGGCAGTGACGGTTGGAGCGTAATTGAAGGAATTGTACAAGTTATGGAGTATGACGGAATTTTATTATGTGACATGGCTTTTAGAGGATGTTGACTTTATTCCTTTCTAGCGACCCGCCCTCGCTTCGCTTCGGTTTATGTGTGTTTTCTGTGAGACCAGTACACACCCGTACAATAAAGTAACTAAGAATGCGCCCCTCACCATCATCAGAATGTGCCGCCTTTATAATAAACCTAACCTATATACCTTTTTTACTTGTGGGAGGACCTTGTGCAGGGTCCGTCCGGGTTGGTACCACCATATTATCCATTAACCTACCGCCAATCAGCAGTGTTCACTTTGTTGTGTTCCGATTTAGGGGTAAGACAGCCGGTGAAATGACTAGCATAGAGGCATTCCAACTTAGTTCTCAGGGTTGGCAGTGCATTTGCAGTCTTGTGAATGCGAATGTCTATGGGTCATAGTTTCCACTTACCATCAGGTGGATTGTGCGCTCAGTTGCCTTCCTAAACCATTAAAAAAATGAATGCTGATATTGATATATTCGAACGTTCATGTAATACTTTTAGAAACAAACCAACTAAAATTAAGATATTAAATTTGATATATTTTTGTACAAAAATTATACTTTATTGTGTTGTCAATATGTTGCTCCTCAGTTAATCCTGTTCCATCAATGTTTTAACAACGCATGAGTTACCAAGTCCTGGTAAGGACAGTGTGATGTTCGTGAGTATTCGTTCCTGAGTCTCGGATGTTTTCTATGTACTTAAGTATATGTAATTTTCCACAAGCTTCTGCCCGCGACTTTGTCCGTGGAGATTTCGATTATTGTTCTTCCCTTAAATTTTTCGGGATGAAAAGTAGCCTGTGTGGTAATATAGGGTATAAGCTATATCAATTCAAATCCAACCAGCCGCTGCAGCGTGAAGAAGTAACAAACACGTACACACACACACAAACTTTAGCATTTATAATATTAATAGGATAAATCGTATCTTCAGAACAATAGTGACCTAATTCAGAAATTTTAAATTTCGAGTTAGGTCACTGTAATAATGAATTTAAGACTTCACCACCGTCACCGGGTTAGAATAGAATAGTGCCACTCCATGTCTTCTCGTGGATGTCGTAAGAGGCGACTAAGGGAATAATAAAGGCTTCCAGTACTCTTAGGCGATGGGCTTGCAACCTGTAACTAATACACTGTTAATATCTGCGCCTGATTCGTGCAAAACGTGGTTACAGAATTATCAACAACTTATTTAATAGTGCTTGGTAATTCTGTAGCTCTGCCTACCCCACTCTGGGAATTAAGGCGTGAGCTTATGTATGTATGTATGTAATTTGAAAGCTGGAATTTTGAATTAGGTCACTAATCACTATTGTTCTATAGGTGCAAAATGTCCTGCACAGATGTTGTGTACAATTATAATAGTGTTGTTAACTTGAATTGATCTCGATTAAGTATGATTTGTGTTGTTATGTTATTGTGTTAACATCATGTTATTGTACCGAATAAGTAAATAATAAATAAGAACCTTATTACAATGCAATAGGGTAGTAGTAGACTGTACCTGTACGTCCAGAATGTAGTAAACATAAAAACCTTCCTCTTGAAACACTATCTATTGATGAAAACTGCTTTAAAATCTGTTGCGTAGTTTGAAAGATCTAACCATACGTACAGACAGACGGCGGGGAGAGACTTTGTTATGTAAAGATTTCTTGACTGACCAAGGGCTTATATTATGTTTTTACATACATACATACATACATACATAAATACTTGCCTTCACGCCTGTAATCCCAGAATGGGGTAGGCAGAGCTACAGAATTACCTACAACTTTAAAAACTAGTTGATAATTCAGTAACCACATTTTGCACATAGGCTAAGATGTTTACCAGTGTAGTTTCTTATGTTATGTTTTTATATAATTTGATATTTTATACAGTAGCGGTCATTGTATTGTAGGCTCTGTATTTAACTCAGACGACAGTGTCCTGACGTACCTACCTAACAACATTTTCCCTACCTGCCAAGTCAGAGAAATTATGGACTTCAGTTTAAAAATGAAGTTTCGTTCGACCATTACTTCGAAGTAGATGACCAGCCTGCGGTAATTGAAGAGCTATGAAGATCGTTTCGTCGTAGAGATGTCTTTGATCATGAAATTCTTCGGGCATTAATGAGAATTCCTTTAGAAAAGAGAAGTCGTTCCTAAGACTTGTGTACTCTAGCATGACGAAACCAATTTCGAACATCAAAAAAAATAATCAAACAGTAGGGGAAGATTGGCACCATTCGTACGCTTTTTGCTCTGAGCCTTGTCATACAATAACTAACAGCTATTTTAATATGAATCTAAAGCTACTTTATCGTCCACTTATCTGACTATAATAACAGCTTATTTCTGATCTGATACATAGCAATTTGGCCAAGTTATAACAATTTTCCCAAAAAGTGGGAATTGTACGAATGCACCCCACACGTGGGGTACGTTCGTACACCATTTGTTTCTTCCCGGGATTTATTTTTTTCTCAGCTATTTCACCTGTTTCATTTACCTTTTAGGCATATCTTATTGACCTGGTTTCATAATGATTATATTTTTGATTTTAATTTTTCTTTAGTTCCATGGGGTGCATTCGTACAGTAAAAAAATACATACAATTTGATTGTACGAAGGTACCCCAATCAAACCGATCATAAAAAATCCAAAATAAAAAAATAACCGTTAAGGTAACTCCAAAACTATTGTTTAAATAACAATCTTAAGCATGTATTTACAAACTAGACTAAAGTATTTTTTCTCAATCGATTAAAACTTATTGAAGACAGATGCATTCAAAGGAGAACCAAAAATTACTTTCGAGTAGCCAAAACACACATTAACTCTTTTTGGCAAAGTCTGCTCCCGCACTACCATCATTTTTGCAGGGTAGCCTATACATATGAGCGACAGTCCCGTAAATAATTTTGAACGTTTCAACATGTTGGATACTCGAGATATGACCACTGTACGAAGCTTCCCCGTGTACGAATGGTGCCAATCTTCCCCTAATCAATTTCAGTTTGAGAAGGCCCAGTTCAACGTAAGATGTATTTTCGTACGAATGAGTTTTACTATAAAATATATATAAAATATTTATATTACATAGTAACCATAATCCCTCAAATAAGCAACAGTTTTATTGAGCTGTTTATTATTCCGCTTCTAGGAAGCATTGGAAGCAAAACAAACAATTTGCATGGGAGCCCGTCGGGAACACATGTAATACATACACACGGACTCATTTACATGATAAACAAACCCAATACCGACGCATTAGCGCACGCTTGCTCAATAATTCTTTCGTTATATTACTACAAAAAGGTAGGGATGGGAGTATAAAAGAGACTGTTAAGGTCTTAATCACGGGTATAAAAGTAAAAAACTTCAATTTTCTTGGTTATTTAAATAAAATAAATACCTACTACATTACGATGCTGATCGCTTCAGTGAGTTTGGCCGTGAAAACAAGCAGACAATATTTTGTCAGATGTACAATATTAGTATAAATTAGAGACCTGAGCTTATAAGTTATAACAAAATACTAAGTAAACCCACACTTTTTTCCATTCCACCTCACTTGTTCGGTACAAGTAAAAGCGACGATCAATCTTCCATCCCAAGCGTGGCCATAAAAAGTGAACGGCAAAACAAAACGGAGATCAAATGATCTGAACACTCGGGTTTAAGTACCCGCTCGCACCATTAATAGAGTACACATATTACGAAAGAGGTCAATATTATCACAGGCACGCGCGAGAGTGAACGAAATTGAAAAGTGTGTCGGAGCGAAATCGCGACCCATTCGTTCATTCAATCGCTCAACGCGTCGAACATTATTGAATATCATTTCGAACAAAAAACAAATGCAAATCAGCCCCGAACCCGCCTTATTTCGAACTGAAATTCCTTTTATGAAAATCTCGAACGTCAGATTCCGAAATCAAAATTTCATCGAACGCGCTGCACTATTATTCGTTTAGCGATCAATTTCATGGCAGTTTGAGTCTTATGATAAAGTTATAAAGGGTAATTTAATGCGGGCTCGGGAATTTCCGAAGTGTTCGTAATAATGGCGCGTTATGCTAAATTCATTCAGCGGTAGACGTTGCAGGCTCCGAGGCAGTTCAGGCGCCAAATGTGCGATTTATTCAAGTCACAAGTAACTCGGGAGCTGCACAAACATAACAAGTGATTTAAAGCGAGGCGAGTTACTTGCCTCGCTACTAGACTATCGCGAGCTTTGTTCCTTCAGGGATGGATGTTAATGTTAATTTTGAGCCATTGTCGGCGATGAGGTTCAGAATTCATTATGAATGGATACTGTTCAAGATTCTATGGTATAATTCTGGGGTCCTAGTGAAACAGGGTATAAGTCTGAAGATCAAGTGAATAAGAGTTAATTCTAGTATATACTCCGTTTATGTATACCCTTTTTTATTACGAGTTAAGGCGATTTGAACCCTTTTTTACTAGGACCCCAGAATTTTCCAATACGAGTCAAATTTCTACGAACGAGAAGATGTGGCATAAACCAATCAACATATCACAATAAATATATCAATCTTCTAAAAAAATATGAATGTTCCAATTAATTTGAAAATTTAATAATTATAACTGTGTAAATGAGGCCAAGATCAGCTAGCCATAAATATTCCCGATGCAAAAGCATCGGCTAAATTGAAAATATTAAATATAAATAGGTAACTAAGAAGCACCGTTTTCGTTTACGTTAACGGCATTCGCAGCAATGCAAACTTGCCTTCGTAAATTAAAAGTAAGCTTAGCGAGCAGATAGAGCTGCCCGCGAGCGTAATAAACCGCCGAAATTGCCGTAAATTCCGATAGTTACCGTATTTAGAGCTGATTTACCGGTAAATTGCGGCAAAACGCCGAAGTATACACAAAGCGACGAGACTTATTCTCTATTTCGTATTCTTGTGCTATTTTGAGAATGCTTTATTTACCCCACATAAGATGAAACGCTACACATTTCCAGGTTAGCCAACGTAACGTACCTAATTGCGTTAAGGGATACATTAATTTGCTTTCGTTCTCCTGTCGTCACAGTAAAAACAGGATATACACTTTATAAAGTAAACCACAGATAGTAAATATTCTTCTGACATGATAAAATAAAAATCAGTGGATGATCGCACCCAAATTGACCTAGTCCCAAACTAAAGTCTAGGCTTGTACCTACCATGGGAAGGAACTAGACAACGATGTTTGTGTCGTGTGTGTGTTAGTTTGTTACTCCTTCACGCGGCAACGGCTAGACTGATTTGGATGAAATTTGAAATGGAGATAGCTTAAACCCTGGATTAACACAAAGGCTACTTTTCAACCCGAAATATTTAAATGTTTCTGAGGGAATAACCATAATCGAAATCTCCGCGGACGAAGTCGCGGGCAGAAGCTAGTAGAAGAATACATACTTAAGCACGTAGAAAACATCCAAGACTAAGGAACGAATACTCACGAACATCACACTGTCCTTACCAGGACTTGAACCCGGGACTACTAACTTATTCAGGGTTTCGTGTTGCTAACATGCATTTTTCGTAACTCATGCGTTGTCAAAACATTGATCGAACAGGATTAACTGAGGAGCAACATAATGAAATCTATAATGTTTATAGACTGCTAGTTAACGATCTTTTTTATGACAAGAAAAAGTCAAACGAGCACACAGCACAAAAAGAAAAGGGGTTCTTATACCCATACACATTTCGATCTTCAAGACTTCAATCATAAGTCTGCGATCCTAAAGACCGTATTAATAAACTCATCTTAGTTTATTTTTATATTAATGTCCAGCGCGGTATTCTGAGACGCCTCCCGTCACAAGATGCGTCCAGAATGACAGTTTTCTATGGCAGCCATAGAAAACTGTCATTCTTGACGCATCTTGAACCGAGCATTACATTGGAGATCAGTTTATTAATACGGCTCTAAGTCTTCAAATGCGTTGCTGACTCTAAGAGCTAGAATTGACTTCTATGCTAGCAATTTCAACTTCTTCTAAAAAAGTAGTGCCCATACTAGGTACCTTAGAAAACTTTACTCAGCTAAGTAGGTAATAGGTTGAAAAAAAAACTCCTCACTTAAAGTATTACTCTATGTCAAGTCGCAGTGAACGTAGATATTAACTGGCGTTTAACTTACTTGTACAAATTCATGGGAAATGTGTACCTATGCATCATCATCATCATCATGTCAGCCGAAAGACGTCCACTGCTGGACATAGGCCTCCCCCAAGGCTCTCCACTCAGACCGGTCTTGTGCTTTTCGCATCCACCGCGTTTCCGCGTATGTGTATGCGCTTGACTTTAATCTACTGTGTAGTAAAAGTCACTAACTTTTTTCGAGAAAGACTCAAGCGCTAGACAGTGGTGTTATTCTCTTAAAAACGTGTCCTTGTCGATACGAGTGTGCTCAGTCATGCCCCAGATACTTTTGTACCTTGTCACTTTAATCGCTGTGATAATTGATATATGACAGTTTAAAAATCATATTAAATAGACAAGGTACTAAAGTGTACACATAATTATGAACTCGACAGTTAGAATAGGTTTTAATTTTACCAATAACCATTAATATTACTTTTGTTTTCTCTTCTCCTGGCCAGGCGTGCGTTATCAATCCCAGCAGCCCACCGCTGGGAAGTACTTAGTGTAGGCCAAACACGTTTCATGGTTTACTCTCTATTTAATCTCCCTTTTTACCGTTTCGTACAACGTTCCAAGAAATCCGAAGCGGAGGGTTTCGCATAACAAGTTGATTGTAATTTTGGGTCCGAGATTATTTGGTCGTTGAAAAACAATTTTAATTTGCATCTTAGTTGAAAACTAGGGACTGCAATTTAACCGAGTATTAACCGTTTTTGTATGAAAATAACCGGTTCTATTAAAAACATACAAAAAAAAAATGTGTTCGTATATTCTATGAAAAATATAAGTTTCAATGGTCTTGTAAATTATCTATCAATTTCATTTTATAACTTTTCTTAATTGTTTTATTTTTGATAATTTTAGCTATGTCCCAAATCTTCCATATCCCAATATTAACAGAGAGAGAGCATGAAATACTTAATTGCTCCAAATATTTCCCAAATTACAATTATTAGTTTACCCAAGTAATTATTAAGGGAAATTAATCCGCCAAGTTCCCAGTAATCAAACACGATAACGCAAAGGGTCGCTGCAAGGGTTCGGAAACCAGGGTAATGCAGGGCTCCGCCAATTTACTGCTTCCCGTGCACTGATATTATATCCACTTTATTATCCCTTCCTCGGGGGATGGGTGGTAATAATCTGTTAAATTATATCTACATCACATTCTTGCGATTCCGGCCTTTGCATATGTGAGTCAGCATGTACTGACTCGTATGAGTTAAACATTGGTATTTTAAGATAAGTTTTATCCTGCTTACTCAGTTTCAGAACCCATAAGAAAGAAAAGAAAGAAAGAAAGAAAATCATTTATTCGTGACATACACATAACAGAGGACAGATTAACAAGAATTAATTGTACAACAAATCTACATCCTTTCTTTTTGTAAGTACTTATATTACTAAATATTACAAACAAAAGTCACCCGTCACCTTAAATCTCAGTTGAAGCCCAAAAAAACGCCTTTCGCAAACTTAAATCGAAAAATTCGCAGTCATATTAACTTGGAGAACTTTGTAACAGTACCCTAGCAACGTTCGTGGACAATGGATATTCTATCAAAGCTGATCTGAAGGGACAAATACCCCTGGGCTGGGATGAAAGGGCCCTTTCACTTAGAGAATGTGTGAACATGGCTCACTTTGCACATATTTACTTTCGGTAGTTCTTATTTACTCTGAACGGTAGAATGTTATAATGGGTAGTGTAAAAAGAGGTTGAAACATTCACGAATCTATAGTTTGAAGTTTCTTTTTTGTTTTAATATGTGTAAAATCAATTGGAAATAAAGGGTTACTTTTATACTGCTAAGTGTTGTGATTTTTTTTAAAGATAAAAACCACAATATATAGGTCTTATCTTATCTTACAGGATTTGTTAGATCATTCTCCCGAACTCATTATTTCTTCGTAGTAATTTTTCCATTCGCATTTTTCCCCGAACACGATATTACCAGTCGCCTTTTTTCCTGCGGCAGTTTATATTCACAGTCGTGTTTTTCCGCTTGCTAGTTTTATCCAGTCGCTTCTTTTCCTACCACCATATTTTCACGGTCGTGTTTTTCCCGTTCCAATTTGTCGAAGATACAGAGTCGACGGAGCTCCGCGGTAGCGGTATTTCTGGGTGGCTTGGCCCTCCGGCCCTGATGCCAAACTAACATAACCTAAACCTACCTACGAATTACGATGTAAATACTTTTGGGAAAAGTGCGACTGAGATAGAAATCGAACGGGAAAAAAACCGACTGGGAAAAAAGTCGAACAACAAAAAAAGCGACTGTAATAAAATCGAATGGTGAAAAATAAAATTAGGTAATATCGCGTTCGGGGAAAAATGCGAAGGGAAAATTTAATACAAAGAAATAATGAGTTCGGGAGAATGATTTAACAAACCTCTTACAGATGTGCCCTTTCGGATACACTTCGACCCTTTAGGATCTTTTGTGTAATTACCCTCTAACACACTCAGCTGTTGGAATGTGCAGGTTTCCTCACGGTGTTTTTCCTTCACCGTAAATAGCATCGGGTAATGCCTTAAGTTAGAAATACTCATTGGTACATGGTGGCCGCGGGGGTTCGAACTCGGTACCTTACGATCACGAGTCGACCCCCTAAGCCACTAGAACACCGACGCTCTACAACAAGAAATAGGTAGAAATAGAAATTAACTTTATTTGTACAATGCTATAGGTCGCTTTCACATAAGCTCTCATTATATTTCTCTCTTTATCTCTCTCTTAAGATTTTGGTGTGTTTTCCTGCGGAAACTACGCAGGATATTTGATATATTTTTTAATTTGCTATTTATAGATTTATATAATGCTAGACTAAGTAATATAGGGTCAGGTGGGGTAAATATAAGACACGGGTAAAAATAAGACTAAGTTTTTAACACTCAAAAACTTACTCTACTTCATTCCTATTCCATTTAAAAAGAAGCATTAACACACAATGCTTCCTTTTAAATGGAATAGGAATGAAGTAGAGTAAGTTTTTGAGTGTTAAAAACTTAGTCTTATTTTTACCCGTGTCTTATATTTACCCCACCTGACCCTACCATTGTAATATTAAAAATATAAAAAAATATATTACTGACTGCTGAGTTTCTTGCGGCGTTTCTTATCAGCAGTAGTCTCCTCTTGTGAAGCGCTGGTAGATTCTTGACGTGTAAAAGTGCCCGTGCAGCCTACTTACTGAGTAAATGTCTTTATCTTTATCTTTAAGAGCGAGTGAAAGAGAAGTAAAAACATGAAGCATCTGCATCAATAAGTCCATGGATATCACACGCGAAGACAATATTGTTCGGTCGAAGAGTATTTTCTGTAATTGACTAAGGGCCGAGTTCACCAACCAATTTAACAGAAGGTTAAGTCTTAATCAGCTGTTAGTCAATACACTTGACAACCATTAAACCGCTAACCATCCGTTTAATTGTTGTTGGTTGGTGGCTCCACACACTTCTGTCACGACCTAGTTTTTAAATATCCGTAAAACTTAATTTACGAACGTCAAAATCAATTCTTGTTACACTCGAATCGTTTTTATAAATGTAGATTTACTACACAGATATTTAAAAAAATGAGAACACAAGTTACAGTTTAACTAAAATGGAATGTTATGATAAAAATAAATAGCGGTGTTTAAAAATGGAACTAATTTACTATCTGCCGCACTCAGAGACGTCAATTAAATTTAACGCTTGATTAAAGTTGCTGCTGTCACTTTCTTTGCTATAGCAATAGAATAAGACAACACGTCACTAAACAAGCATTAAATTTAATTGACGTCTCTGAGTGCGGCAGTATATCTACTAATCTGACACTTTTATGTAGCTGGTAGCTCTGTCGTTTGAGTAGGTACTCGTGTAGGTTTTAAAAATATGTCTGACTACGATGTCACTGTAATTAACCTACTTCCAAACTAAGCTCTAGGCATGTTCCATGGATAATAAACAACGATAATCACTAGATTTAGGACTTTTTGTGGCAAATCGTGGTTCTAGAATCCATAGAGTCGCTATTTCTTAATTTTTATAACACATATCACTTTGATTTTGACCTTCAGTATTTTATAATATTTCAAAACTCATTTACTTATTTATACCGCTAAACCAATTTAAATGAATTTTGGTATGGATCATGTCTCTACTGTAAAAGCGTTACAATTACAAACAAGCAAATGTTAGTAGGTTTAGAATAAACGAACTAAAAAATTATTAAGTTCATTTTGAAATATGACCATACTGAAGGTCAAAATCAAAGTGTCATGTATTATAATAATTAGGAAATAGCGACTCCATGGAATGTAGAACCACGATATGCCACCAAAAGTCCTAACCCTAATAATCACACGTATATAAATAAAAAAAGTAGACGATGCGATAGCCTAGTTGGTTACCTTATCTATGAAGCTAGCAGTTCCGGGTTCGATTCCCAATTTGTGTGATGAGCACGAGTATTTGTTTTTGAGTCTTGGACATTTTATATGTATTTGGGTCAATCAACTTTTCTTTGTAGCTCGTTGCCATGGTGACGTCTCCTGGGTCACTCTTTAAAACTATGATTACAAAGGATATAAGTCCACTAAAAAACTGTTTTACTGGCAATTACACACCCATTCTTTTAAGGCCATTCTCCCGAGTGTGCTGGAATATATTTAACATTTTTTCTAAGAAACTCTATCACTGTTGTCTCCTGGTTTACGGGACAGAAAAACAACAAAAAAAAGTTGATCCACCCATTTAAGTATTTATATTGTTGTTTAGTACCAAAGTACAAGCCTAGAGCTTAGGTCAATTTGTTTCAAGTTGCCATTTTAAACAAACATTTCAATTCCATACTTTAGTTGTAATCCAATAACATTACACCACCAGCCGCAAACATGTTCGCCGACAGTGTGTAATCACGTTAAGACGCCGTAATGGAAGGAAGCCCTAAATTTTCTGTTTGAGCACTTAATTGGGGCAAAGCAAACTGGGATTTGCTAATGAAACGTCAACTCCATCAGTGACAATCGCTAATAAACCTTCAGAGGAAGATTTTTGTCGTTAATTAATAAATAAAACTATATTGGATGATTTTAATACCGATGAAAATTACTTTTTGTCGAACCTTCAAGCAGAAATAGCGCTGTTATTTGACGCCTAAGCATGTTTGTGTCTCTGTCCGTTTATCTCATCGTAGTTCTGAAACGGACGGACCGATTTAGGGTTTAGTTTAGTTAGGGTTTTTTTTAAATTATCGATAGGCCGTTTAAGAGTTAGCAGGACTACTCTTGATAATATAGAGCATCTAATTTTTAAAGTTTTCTCGAGCAGCAATGTAATGCAAAGTGGTATTTGTGAAAAACACTTGGTTACATTTCGTCGGTGATACTGCAAAACCGCGTAACTACCAAATTTATGATAGAGCAAATTGAACCTTACTGACTTATTAAAAAGGTGCATTTTACTCCCTGTTTAAAATGTTACTTACGCGGTTTTGCAGTTTCACCGACGATTTAAATTTTAATGTTTCCCTTATTCAGCATCGTTGTTAACTTGCTACCGATACACGGCGCACCAAAAAATGTATATAAGAAATAATATAATAATTCAGAAACATATCAAATTATGTCAATTACGGCTTATACTTTCAACCCTCAAAAGTAATAATATTAATTAATAAAAATAATAATTAATATGACGGGACAATGTCACACCAATTGACCTTATACGTAATATTTAGAGAAATATATACTTCAAACATCCATGAACCTGGAACAAATATTCATGCCCCAGATTTGAACCCAGGACCGCTAGCTTCGTAGGCAGGGTCACTACCAACTAGGCCAGCGCGATGTTCGTATGGAAGACACACTGTAGCTATTACCGATGTACGTCCCTGTTCCATGTGGTTGATGAGATGATGAAACCCATAAGATTCAAAGCAGAGCCAATCAAGAAATCCAAATCCAAAAACGCTCAATGAGATCTTCGAATTCCTCCGCAGGTGTTTCCGTTGCTTATGCATATGAAATCTCCACGCATCTTCCTCAAACTCCAGCAATATCTGCTGTGAACGTTTTTAAATTATAATTTTAAATCAGCCCCAGTCCGCTGGGTCACGCGCGCCGTATGAGCTCGCCTGATCGGAATTCTCAAACGGAATCAACGAATCAAAAGGTGTAAGTCAAAGGAAGCGCGTCTGTGTGGAGTTTGGAAGGGTTTCTGCTTCTTAAATGTTGTAGGCGGTATTCGTAACGTCATTTGTGAGTTTTGTAAGGGAAAATAACGTATGCGAGCATGTTTCTGGGTTTATGTCGGCACTTACGTCATAGAATGTATCGATTTGTTGATAGAATTTTCATTCCAACGACAGACATTTCTCGCAAGACTCAGGAACTCGTTCTATGCGAGCAAAGTGCAGATTAAATAAAGGTCTGGAACGATAGGATAAGATTTTAATAATAATAAAGGTAATTTAACTAAATTAAAGAAGAAATACGTTACAATGATTCGTTCATTAAGTTTTAGTAACGCGCCGTGAGAAAAATAATAAAGACTTTTATTAAACTCGGTATATACTTTTTCATTACGTCGGTTATTACTATAAAGGCCGGTGCACATTAAAAAATATGATATGTGTATTTTTCCTTGTTCAGAGATAAAATCTATACTTTAATTTTGCTATACTTTTAAATATGTTTATATTCATTTATTTCTTTTGATTAATATGAAGATAACATAAATATTATACGATTCTTTTTACATTTTTGTAGGTACCAACTAACTTGATCATCGTTACCGGTTTAAGAAGCATGCGAAAGTGTATGTGTTTGTTTGTTACCCCTTCACTCTGCAAAGGCTGGACGGACTTGGACGAAATTTGAAATTGAATTAGCTTAACACCTTCCTTGGCCCTGGATTAACTTAATACCGGAAAAATTGAAAGTTCCTGAGGAAATAACGATATTGAAATCTACGCCGACGAAATCGCGGACAGAAGTTTTCTAGGAAGTATAAATAAAATAATTTATTATACAGTAAATTACCACAACACTTCTATAAACATTTCATTTATCGAGGCCCTAGACTTGCTTAACGCTAGCGTAAATATTTTTCGAAAACTTTTTTTTTGGAATGTAAGACTCGACGCGGCAGCTTACATCAATCCTATACATTTTCGATAGCAGCATCTTTTCAAGACAAGATATATTAAAATTACATACATACATACATTAAATCACGCCTGTTTCCCAGAGGGGTTGGCAGAGACCACTTCTTTCCACTTGCTACGATCTTGACAAAGTTTTTTCGCTTCTTCCACATTCATACATCGAGTCTTGCACGCACGTCGGTATCGGGAACTTAAGATTCGGCCCTTTTCCAGTATTTCTCCTATTTGATTCGAAAAAGTACGCCTAGGGCGGCCCCTTCCGACCCTTCCACTCACTTTCGATCTGTATATGTCTTTCGTCAATCTTCTTTCATCCATCCTTTCCAAATGACCGAACCATCGAAGCATGCCCTTTTCAATCTTAGTCACTACATCTTTCATTCTTCTTATTTTATATTAAAATTAACCCTTTAATATGGACACCACAATATAACGCGCCTCAACATGCCCTTAATGAGAGTATACTTCGTTAGTAGTAACCGGCGTTCACACTAAACTGATTAAACATAATCC
This sequence comes from Acleris emargana, assembly GCA_927399475.2. Lineage (NCBI taxonomy): Eukaryota > Metazoa > Arthropoda > Insecta > Lepidoptera > Tortricidae > Acleris > Acleris emargana. The sequence continues at coordinate 17,488,354 of OV656846.1, forward strand.
TAGACATGAGTTAAGACGTTGGGAGTCTGTTAACCCGTTTAATGACCAAAACTTAGTACTATTTTGAATAGAGGATGCGTAGTGGTTATTTTTTTAACTTGTTAATTAGGGAAAGTTTTTTTTATGTTATTAATAATTGCCGATGCAGTTAGCTTCGTTAGTGGTACCCTGCCTACAAAGCTAGCGGTCCCGGGTTATAATCCCGGTAAGAGTAGATATTTGTTTGACTAGCCCGAGTATGTGTTCCTGAGTCTTGGTAGTTTTTTAAGTATTTCTCCATAAGTATAAGTAAGTATATCGTTGTCTAGTAGCCATAGTGCAAGGCTAGAGCTTAATATGGGACTAGGTACATTTATGTACCTACATTGTGCTGATATTTAAAAAAACCGGCTATGTGCGAGTTGAACTCGTGTGGAGACGGCTCCGTACATATGTACCTAATTGTTATTTTTTGGTACAATTATTATAGATTGGACAGGAAAACTCCTGTAATCTACGAGCAATGAACTATATTATGTATTTTGTTCTAAATTTTAGGTTCAGAAATTTCGGAGATCAAGGGGGGGGAGGAGGGAGGGGTAAATGGTAAATTTTCTCAGACAGACAGACAGACAGACGCACGAGTGGTCCTATAAGGGTTCCGTTTTTATTTTTAACGTTTATTCACCTTAATCTAACAATCAGCATTGGAGAATTTGTGTGTGAGCTTTACGCTGAAATTAGCTAGCTGGATTTGGAAGAAATTTGGAATGAGAATAGGTTTATGACCCTGACTTAACAAGCTATCTTTTAACCTAAGAAAAAACAGTAAATCCGTGGGATGGTTAACACGGACGAAGTTGCAGGTAAAAGTTAGTCCTTATGTGGAAAGTAATACAAAAGTATTGCGGAAATATATTATAATCTTTCCATGTTTCAAGCTTAAAAACCAAATATTGCAAACATAAAAGGTAAAACAGAGCAAAAAAAGCTTTGTAAAACAAGAATAACGCGGGGCGTATAATATTGGTTTTAAGGCAGTATAATATCGATGAACATGCAAATTGCATCGCGAGCGTCTCACTCAATGCAATTTATAGTGCAATATTGTTTTATAGGCAAAACACTCTTCGAGACGAAATATCAAACTTATAGATACATACATACCTTCAACGCCTGTATTCCCAGAGTGTGGTAGGCAGAGCTACGGAATTACCTACAACTCTAAAAACCTGTTGATAATTCAGTAACCACGCTTTGCAAAAATAGGCTAAGAAATAAATCAAATCAAACTTATAGATAAAGCGACATAATATCCTTACACGTGTAAATGCGGGAGTATTATTGTTATATAGGCTTCACCAATAAATTGAGAATCACAAGAATGTTTAAAAAAAACAATTTCGAGCCAGATTTTTCGTAATAAGCTGTTCTTTCGTTTACAAATTGGAATCAAAACTTTTTGGTTGCCTACATTTTATCCAACATTTTAATGGGCACAGACACAATTAAAACCCCAATTAAAGAAGTGATAACTTTTTTATTTCACCTTGGCCAAAGTTTAACTTTAGAAATAGTTAAAATAGTTGGGTGATTGATTACTGATATCGAATACACTCGAAACCTTAACATCCAAAGGGCATTACGAACATTTTAAAGGTCAAATTGTCTAATAGTTATTTATGTAACTGGTAGGTAAGTACTAATGGAGCGTCTTAAGGTAGGAGTGCCGAGGTGAGGTTAGGTACCTTAAAAGCGAATTATGTACCGTTTCATACATATTTTTCTCTACAAGATTAAAATGATAATGATATAAATAAACAATGGGCAACTTACACTGATTTTTCTGCTAAAAAAATACTTTTCGGTTAAGTAATTTTCATTATTTCGATTGGCGTTAATAACTTGTGAATTTTACCGTTAAATGTTTACAAATAATTTCATGCAAATTTTAAATGTTAAGTAAGTAAGTACTAAAACAGTTCTGGAAATTTTATTTATCAATATCATAAATGCAATGTCAAACGAACCGCCATTGTTGATATCTATCTATATAGAGCGTAACCATGGTAACCAAATAACAGGTGACCAGTGGTGGTGGTCATGTGGTGGTCAGTGACTCAGTAAAAAATATTTTTTAAGAACATTATGAGTTCTTAATCTAGTCTATTTGGTTTTTAATATACGTCCTTGTAATTGTTAATAGAACGTTTTTTAACGATTTATTATACAAATTAGGATGACAAGTGTTCACTAAACACGCCGCGACAAAAATCTGGAATGACCGGAACCGTGATAATAACAATGCTATAATAATTATTATAGAACCGTTATTACCATGGAAACGCTCATTATAGAATTGTTTTCATGCTTCGGTTGCGCAAAAGGTAGTATTCTGTTACCGTTAACGATATAAATATTAGAGATTTATAGTATGCGAGTAGAAAAATACTATTTCTTATTGGCCCTGTCTACAACTAATGTTTTATAGTTCAACGAACCACATTAATATTAACTGCATAAACACGTAAAAAGTCATTCGTATATAAACGTTGTATGGTCTTATAAAAACCTTATTAACTTGAAAAAACAAAAAAATACTAAAATTTATTTTTGATTAATATGTGCCGTTTGATGAAGGCTTCTACAATCCATTAGGATTATTCGGTGTAGCATTGTGAAAGTTGCAAAAGAGTTCAAGAAGTAGGTATAGAAATATTTCCTAGACATTACCACAAAATGTTCTCTTGTCATCCAAAAATTAAGAATTATCGAGAATTTCTCATAAGAAACTATCACGATTTAAAAACTGTGCCGTCGCGCCGTTACAATGCCAATTCGCGCCTCACGCCTGACATAAACTTTTCATAAAAGTCACCAATGCTGTAACATTAACTAAAACTAGTGAACGGCCAAGGCGCACACCCCTTTGCTCCTCCCATTATGTGTACTTATTAATAAACTATTTCATCGTTATATAAAAGATGAGAAATACCTATACCTTTAAAAAAATCCAATTACAAACTTTTACTTTTAGTATCCAATTCATAATTCCTCATATCACTTAATTTCCGCCCTACAGTCTTAACCAAGTATAGACATTATTTCCTTCAAGACGACAATAATTTGGCAGTCATTCGAACCCCGAAAATAAAGGAATATTCTGCCTTTACTTATGAAATTGTCCCATAACTTAATAACGATATTATTGAACAGTGTCACGTCTCCTTGACACAACCCACACATAAACGAAAGACACACACGTACATCAAACATGGCCGTGTCAATTACTACAACCTAACATGGACTGTGGTGTTATTATCGGACTGGCAAACTATTTTTTATGGCCATTTGTAGCTGGCAACTTATGTTATACCACTTTTATAGTTCCAGTATATTTTTGGGATAAGGTTTTATTCAAATGCGTCCTGCCTTTTCAGCGTAAAAGAGTACACACTTTCGCATTAAATTGACGTGTAATTAGTGTAATTAGATACACTAAATAATTCCGAATTCAATAAAAATCTCGAATTTTCATAATTACGAATTCAATATTTTGATAGACTTTGTTTTTCGATATGGCTTATAAATCAAAACTAACAACGTACGTATTGCAATTAAATACGCATTAGATTTAAAGCTCCAGCATTACATAGCGTTCGGAAAAATTAAAATTCAGACAAATGAATATTTGGAAGAAAAAAAACTAAATTCTAAAGTGTCCCGTGTGATTGATATTTTAAAACTTTTGCGTGTATAGGTATACAATAGTTACTAAGGTACCTTTGTTCATTTTTATCGCACTAAAACCGATTTTTATTGTAATTTGTGTCGATTGTCAAAGCTAGCCAAGTTTCAGGGAGCGAAAGAAACAGAGCTACATTAATTTAACTTCTAAAAACTTTGCCTCTTTCACTGTCTTGAACTTTGCAGGTTATTAACCTCATACAATACCCTCAGTTCCATCGAGTTAACTCACCTATAATAACACCATTTACACAGTGTAGGTACATTGCACACATATAGGGTGTCCTGTCTGTACACGTCACAATTAAGTGGATTGTTCCAAGTGCCATTAGTCGATCGAGCCACTTATTTTATTGGTTTAATATGAAATCGTTATGGACTTATGAGAGTGATTAATGAGGATCGATTGCGTATTAGTACGATGAATAGCAGTAGAAGTACTGTTAAAACAAATTGCAAATATTGCAAAGTAGTAGAAGCCTAAGTTATTAGTTAAATGTTTGCGTAAATACTCTATAAAATGTATCTACCCACTAAATGTGGTCTAATTTTGGGTGTCGCTGGTAGATTTTGACTTGTAAAAGTGCCAGAGTCCTACATACTGAATAATCTAACCAGTATATTGGCCATAGAAACAAAAGAGGATCTAATGTCCTGAAAAAACATCTTACAAAAAGCGAAAAAAATATTTTAAACTTCTAAATTCCTGATGAACTGCTCTCATAATGGACAAAATTTACCATTGTTGGTCCCAAGAGGCAAAGAAAAGAGATAAAGTATGTGCATTCCGTCTGTTGCCTTACAATTCAAATAGTCTAGGAGTGAGAGGAATGTCACTATGTTTACACACACAGGCTGTAAAAAAGAATTGAAATACTTATATTAAGGTCGCCCAACCTTATATCTTTGGACATCACATTTTTATATTAAACTACAATCTGTTCGTTTCTCATTATTCCATCGTTTAAAACTTCACCGTTCCCGGACTTCAGCAAACTTAAATGATCACAATTCTCCCATTTTATTCAATTCGCTAAAATCTTTGCCCGTTGCAGCTTGAAACTGATATTAAAAGTGATTCGAAGTAGAACGTTCTGACTATTTGTACACAGGAACGGTCTTTTAGTTCAGCGAATGGAAGCGCGAAACTAATTATGTAATCAAATCTAGAAAGTCGTTTTTAACGTTTCAGTCGATTTTATTTTTTAACATCCTTTAACATCACTACCATTTGTAACGATGTTACTGCTTACCCTATAAGTTATATGTGCTGTCTGCAACAAAACAAATTGACGATAAAAACTGAAATGCGTAAGTTAAATGCTTACAATTGCATGATAGTTATTATCAATGAGCCTAAAAAACTTGGTCACTTGCTTAACTAACTTAATGCGAGTTCATGTAGAGAGGTTTTAACATTAAACACATATAGTAAATGCCTAAACATAAAAATAAAAACTGCGTAAAACCTTGTACAAACGTCAGTACCCAATGCTAGGTTACAATTATACATACTCTTTTGTCATTCTTCTAAGAATCGTTGAAGAATGCAATTTTCCAAGAAACCAAATCTTAAAAAGAACTCGCGATATTTGTTTCCCATTTCTGGAAAGTAAACAGTCCTCTCCTCTGAGTGGAAAACTATGTAATCTCATGATTTATGAAATAACGTTTACGGACATGCACATAAACATCAATTCACGGCCGTCAAACTTTCTCAGGAGTATATCATACATCATCGTTCAGAAAAAATAACTTTTTATACCCGAATGCGCTACGCAGCTCAGTTCAGATGTGTGTGTAAAAAAAACCCCCAGCCCAATTCTGATTATCTTTGCATTTGTTGTTTTTATCGAGTAACGAGTTAAAGAGAATAAACAATCTCCATTTTATAATTAACTTTGACATTGACTGTAACACAAACTAGAAATGAAAAAAAAAAGGTACACGGCATCGGCATATGTAAATTTTACGTCTAATTTGGCGTATCTCCTTTATTATTTCACTTTGGGGTTAATTCGGAAACATATTTTTGTGCAAAACATATTTAATTTCATAAATCACGGGAGACAGGTGTCCGAATCACCCTGTATTACTGTCGCAATATCATTCAGCTGCAGGGTTCACACAAGTGCGACGGGTATTCTTTGATACAATTTATTTGAAGCAATTTTGTCTAAGTTTTATGGTTAGCAACAATGCTATATTAGAACACTGGCTAAGTCTAAACTTAAAATCAGACTTCATTATGCAGTAAGAAACACATGCCAACTGGTGCCCGTTGCTTTCCAAACTGTTATTAAAAATATAATGTCGCCTTAAGTCGCGTAAAATTAGAAAACGACAGAAGATGTAATGGAACTTATGTACTAATTAACGTTTTTGCCGCTGTTAGTAGGGATGTCGAGGGGGTTCTTATAATAAATACTAAAATAACTGACTATTCAGATCCTTGCGGCATTTATTCACAGCAGTGGTCTCTTGGGAAGCACTGGTATTTTTTTACGAGTAAGTATAAGTGCCCGTGCAGCCTACTTACTGAATAAACATATTTTATCTTTAATACTTTAAAAAACCACTTCACGTTCCTTACCTACATCACTGTTTTGAATACATGTTGTTTTGAAACTGACAAGTGCTCCAAGCTAGCTACCTTTAATCCTACATGGCAAAAACCCGCATGACAAGTTGACATCCCTATTTGTAAGAGCATACATTATTTGTTTTACAGAACGTGAGAATTTATATCATTGGGTCGGCGGGTCGCCGTCGAGCGTCATCCATCTCGCGCTCACGGCTTCTGTAAATCACGACAAACATGCATTTTACATGTATAATGTATATATACGCGGCGTGTTATGGACAGAGTTCAAAAAAACAGACGGGATTTTAGCGAGAAAATTTTGACAGCCCTGGGTAAATATAAATATGTGTAGATACAGGATGTTTCTCTGACATCACTGGAGTCCGTAAATTTAATAATTATTCAAAAATAACGTACATTTTTATTTAATGTATCCGTGGCAGTTCTTGTGTAACTAAGAGAAACTACCTATTGCAATGTAAATTATTAACATATTCTCCAACGTGTAAGACTGCAAATTTCCATTCTTAGTTTACTTCACAAAAGCCGACACTAAAATTCACGCTACCAAGTAAGTTCAAAGGATTTCGCTGGACGCTTCCTCTCGCATTATACTCGTGTGTTGAGGCCATCCATCAAGCTGCAGAGTTAAAGAGTAATGCTCCTGTTGCATCGCGCAAGGTAATAAGTGAACATTAAAGTTGGTAAGTTAAAATTTTTGCTGACGCATGTTAGGGCTTGAATTAGAATTTATGTGTACGTAGGTTTATTTTTACAAACGTTATTAGTTGCCTGGATTCATGGGCGGCTGTGATTATTTTTCATGAGGAAACCCAGAAAGCAAATAATAATAAAAAGTTTTTTGTTGATTGGGCTGTTTTTTTTTTTGTTAGCAGCCATCCACCTCAATCGGAATATCTCATAAATCAAGTAATGTATCTATACATTTTTATGAGAGTTTTTGGCACGTAAAGGTTACAGAACGACTAAACTCTACATTCTATATAAAGAATTCGACGACAAGGTGACTCTAGAAATCAGAATTGCTTCTAGTATAGGCTCTGATATGACATAAAACCTCCTTCGAGTACAACTATAAACTCGGCAGTCCAACTTTTCTGCAGTGCATGCTAAAGGGTGTTCAGAATCAGGACTTTTTCGGGTTCCGTACCCAAAGGGTAGAAACGGGATCCTATTACTAAGACTCCGCTTTCCGTCTGTCTGTCTGTCGGTATGTCTGTCATCAGGCAATTTTCACAGATGATGAACAACAAATACTAAAAACAGAATAATATAAATATTTAAGAGAGCCCATACAACAAACGTGATTTTTAATAGATAATGGTACGGAACTATTCGTGTGCAAGACCGACTCGCACTTAGTTTTTTTTTAAATTAAATTTCCTGTGTTGTGCGCTTTTTGTTAAACTCTTCCAAACTTGTAAGTTAAATATTTTTATTACATTCAGGACATCTAAATCACTTGTTAATATAAACGCCATAATCTCTAACAACGTAAAGCTCGCCATGGAAATGCTAAAAGTGCAGTAAATCTGCCACATATTTATTTATTTTTGGCGGGCGCATAACATTACTCATGCAATGTCATGCAACGACAAAAGCACCACTTTGGAATGCACAAATTTTACTGTCCTATCAAACGTACAATTTATTGCAGACTAGCTTTAGCTCGCGTTTCTGTCTGCGTACAATTCGTTTATGATGATATTAAAGAAATGGCAATGACACCCTGGTCACTATAATAACCGAGTGTGCAACGACTCAATAAACTATTGACGCAGTCAGTTTAGAATTACATAAGTAGGTATAATAAAAAATCAAATTTTCTCTAAGCATCTTATAAAATCACTTGTCAAACTAAACCCCAGTCTAATAAATATTCCGCCACACATTTTTCCGCATTCATACGTACCTATTTACGCGTCGGATTAAAGCCTGACAACTGGCCTATTAGGCCTTTTTCATAAATGCCAGTTTTGGCCGAATCCCGCGCCTATGCGGACACAGGGGTGCTATTCTAAATCTACACGAGTTGCATTAATATCTCTTACGAGGTACATAAAAAGTTTAAAGGGAAATCGCCATTTGTAAGATTTCAATTTAGAAAATATTCGATCAATTTACATTGACACTCTTGGAAAATATTCACATAGCTGCTGTATTAAATATTATAATTATTACAAATCGCTTATTGCGTAGGTGAATGTAAATAACTACAACCATCTCTAGTACTTATAGTAATTTAAGTAGGAAACTAAATGTCCGTTTACATTAATCAATATGCCAGTGCTACAAAACAGCTAACTTTAAATGTTATTGTATTTACATAATGACCATCGAGGAGGATAAAATATAATGAAAATCTATAAATTACGCGTGTCGAACGTTCCACTTAATTTACTTTTCCGCGCAGTTTAGATCACATAATTTTAAAGACACGCTGTTTTTATGCAATCCTAAATTTATTTAAATTTATTTTGTATACGCTGGTAAACATTTTAGCCTTATTTTTGCAAAATGTGGTTACTGAATTATCAACAACTTTTTAAAGTTGTAGGTTATTCTGTAGCTCTGCCTACCCCACTATGGGATTACAGGCGTGAAGGTATGTATGTATGTATGTATGTAAATTTATTTAAAAAACATAATCTAAAAATAAATGTAAATCTTCGATTGAAGCCTTATTGTAGCCATCACATCAGACCAAGGATAGCCAGTAAATTGTATTATAGTCAAAATCAAACATCAAATTACCTCCGGTACGAAGAAACCAGAATACTCCCCACTAAAAAGGAAAATAACTCATTGTTTCCGTCTTCAAAACAATTTGAAACACTCCAGAATAGCCCCCCGTCATCCATCTCGCGCGACATAAATCCACGAAGGTGCGCAGAGTAGGAAATTGGGAATATCCGGCGCCTCCAGAACTGTTTGTCACCGCGGCCACGTCCCGATCGGAATTATTGCATCGGCTCCCTCGTCACGTCGCGTTATTAGCTCACTAGTTGTGTCGTGACGGTAAACAATAAGTAACCACAGGAGCGAGTTGCGGCCCTGAGAGGAATACGCCGAAGTAAACAAAACAATCTCGATCACATGAACTTTGGTTAAAATAAAGCAGTGCTCAGTTAGGACACCCTGTTTGTCTATACTCGTAAGTCTATGCGTGCTTTATAACTTACAAATTGTTCAAGATTGAAATTGTACAGTTTAAGACTCCGCCGAACGTTCAGTGGTGCATGTTTATTATTGAGATTTTTAATAAACTAAAGTAGGTAATGTCTTGAAATTGAAGGAAGGTTTTTTTTGTAAAATTAATAGTGGCAAGATGTAAAAAAACACTGCATATTATTTTGGTATTGTCTTCAGGAAGAATCTTTTCTTCTTATTATTTTTCACTCTTAACAGAGAAAATAAAATAAATAAATAGAAATGGTTTAATCGTGACAAACATAGGTACTTAATTATCAAGGAATATAATTATGGACCTTAATGCATGGTGTGTCATGAAAGGTTCACTAATGTTTGACCAAAAAATTATCGACAAATAGTCATTTGACAAACAACGTTTCACCAAATGATCATTTGGCAAACGAGACAATTGACAAAAGTATCATCTTACAAAAACTCACTTAGCAATTGATCATTTAGCAATTAGTTTACCTATTTCTGGGCAGAAAAAAAAACAACCTCGAAGGCCAAGGCGGGAGCCAAGCTCCCGCCTTTGCCTTCTAACCTAACCTATCCGAGTCGGTTATGCCCTGATACGTCTTCCTCGTAAAATGTAAATTTAACTGTTGATCATTTGGAAAAATAAGTCATTTGTAAAATGACTAGTAGTAAAATGATCAATTGACTTAACATTTTTTTGCAAGACGTTGTTTGTCAAGTGTAATTTTGCCAAATGTCTTTTGGTCAAACGGCAGGACACCGTCAAGAAAGGGTCACATCACCACTCAGCGTGATGCTGGCAGAGCCAGCGCTGGTCTTGGCTTTATAGTAGTGATTATTACTTACATCTTTAATATTTGAGTAGCTTAGTTTGATTTTAATTTAAACAGTTTAGTTTTAAGTTTTAGTTGTAGTTATTACCTATATTATAAACAAATAAGGTAAACATAAATTTCATCTTCCATCTGCCCCTACATTTACCTTCTTGTTGAAAGCTTTTTATTTCGCAACAGCAGCATGTAAAAACTTGCCAGCAGAAAGTACGTAAACACTTTTTCAGTAGCACGAAATAAAATAAAGCAGACGTTGACATAAGCCGTGGAACGTATCTCGTGCTAAGGAACTTTATGTGAGCGCCGCAAGTTGACCGACAGACAAATAAAACTTAAGCGTCTGTCGGTGACAAAAATGAGAGAAAGCAGGATTTTATTTAGAAACTTAATCATTATAAAGCTAGAGTTTTTAATAGGTTCAAGGAGATAATTTCAAACTTCGATATCTCTCAATTTCGTTTATTCCATACCATAAAATGTGTAATGCTTGATGGACTTGGGGGAGGACCTTGTTCAGGCTCCGTCCGGGTTGGTACCACCATCTTATCCATTTTAACCTACCGCCAAGCAGCAGTGTTTCCATTGTTGCGTTCCGGTTTGGGGATAAGACAGCCGGTGAAATGACTAGCATAGAGGCATTCCATCTTAGTCCTCAGGGTTGGCAGTGCATTTGCAGTCTAGTGAATGCGAATGTCTATGGGTCACTGTTTCCACTTACCATCAGTGAGAGATCACTGTGAGATCGATTACCTACATATGCCATAAAAAAAATGCTGGGGAGATTCTAATGTTTTACCTAAAGGCTATGTGTTTGTAAACCAGTGAAATTATTAGTGAAATTATATAATTGGTTTGTGTTTCTCATTCTTGTCATTATGTTATGTTACCATAATACGGCGGCAGAGGAAGTTATTCTCCACTTTAAATTCTAAATTCTATAAGCACTTGTGACGGATTGGATTTTAAATCATAACAAAACGTAATATCCAAGCTAATATCGAAGCTATTCCAAAAATGCACAACTCCCGCAACTTAGATCAAACGGATAATTCTTCGAAACTAAAAGGGTTACCGATCCGGTTACCAATCCACTCGACAACTTCGCAAAGGGCCGACTCCACCGGTGTTTATTTACTATTGGCTGGGTAACTGTTCTGCTTAATTCTATATCGGTTACGTGAAAGGTTACACCGTTTTGTAGAGGTTTCTATAAGTGTTGTCGGGTGGTTTAGCTTGTTAGCATTATGGCTGTGGAACTGAGTTAATTTCTATTTTTTTATCTCGTTGTTTATCTACGGTCAAACACAGCCAAACTAAAATTACAAGTTGGTGCATATTAAAAAGTTAAATACGAGTAGATATGTTAGGCATATTATAAGTAATGCTTCTCGCAATCCGTTATCACTTTGGTTCCTTGAGACAAAATAGTTATAGGTAGTTATAGGTTCTCATAAAGTTCTACTCGGTATAGAGACTGATTAGTGATTATGATATCCTAAAACTTGCCAAGTTCCAGTCAGTTTTAGAAATAGCTATAGGAGTCGCATAATTAGTCCATTATGCAACTTGCGAGCAAAAATCCGCGTTATTGGCCCGACGTTCTATTAGCCCTATCCACTGATTTAAAATGTGAATCGAATGATGAAACAATTCACCGTCGACTAAAGAACCTTATATTGGAGAATGCATTTTTTCAGTAAAATAATTTGTTGACATTAAAATATAGTTCTAGGGTTCTCTAAATTGATGTTGTATTTGTTTTACTTGTTACTTGACTTAGTGTTAGTAATAGTGTAGTGTCAAATTAATTTACTGTTTTAATTATTGTACCTATTTTGACGAACAAAACATTAATGCATGTACATTTTAATGTAATTTATAATGTAATTGTTTTATGCAATAAATAAATAAATAAATATCAGTTTTGGTCAGTTCATAATACGACCTCTGTACACATATCGACACTATTTAATCAAAGGCACATAACCAGCAGAATAAATAACAGACATCCCTTTTGAGGCCCGCCGCACGATTAAGTCTGGGGACTTGGAGGGCCATGTCGTGGCCACTATTAATCTCAGGGTGACTTATGAACGGCAGGGGCGTGACCATGGCCCATTGTCCCTTAGACCCCAAAAATCACCACTTTGTTTTGGCTTAGACAGTTTCGTTTTTTGGTTACGCTTTGTCATCAACTTTAGCTTATTAATTGTGAAAAGACACTTCTAATGAAAAATTATGTTTTGTTGGAAAGGAGATTATCATGTTCACAGTATATTTAATTTATATTTCTTGACATTATTTCCTGTTTTAGAATTTATAATATGTCTTGAAAGTGCGTTTCGTGTAATGTATGTACCTACCTACACTGATTTTTTATTTTACGTGAAACATGTTCACATTGTGCAATATCCATCCATGCTTTTAATATTATAAATGCAAAAGTAGCTCGTTTTTTATAGTGGCAGCTAAAGCGCTGAACAGATTTTAATGAAATTTGCTAACCTCAAACTTCGGGGAAGGACATCAAAGTAATAGCGACAAACAAGTTCTACGCGGACAAAGTCGCTAGCAAGCTAGCTTTTTATAATATGTGACATTTTTTTACCATTTTTAACCTATTTCAAAAAAGAGGAGGTTCTATATTCGGCTGTAGGTATCCGTTTTTTTTTACATAGTAACACATTTTGTGCTTGTTGATTCTTTACTGGAACATACTGGACTTTGACAGCTGTATTCAGATACATGCACACTTCGCTAATTTTTACCTTGAACATTCATGCAAAAAAGGACTTAATATACTAGCCTAGGTTAAGTTTATTGTTGTATAATATCATTAGCAATATTTAAAAAACGACTGACTGCTGAGTTTCTTGCGGCGTTTCTTCTCAGCAGTGGTCTCTTGCGAAGCGCTGGTAGATTTTTGACGTGTAAAAGTGCCCGTGCGGCCTACTTACTGAATAAACATCATTTATCTTTTTATCTTTATCTTTAGTTGTCAAGGGTCAAATTTGTAAATTAACGTTTCAAAATATTGAACTTTTTAGTATAATGACCATTATCATAATATTTACGACAAAAGAAAACATTGGACGAAATACTCTTGGCATTTAATGAGTTGCCCTGTTTCCAGAAACTTTTCATTGGTACGCGTAAACCTCACGTTGACCAAACACCAAAAGTAAAGCAATTAATTAAACAAAATTAATCTCAGTTAATCAAATTAAAACCGCTGGCGTTCGTGGATCCATTTGTCTGGGCATCAGCTTAAATTATAATCGATTATATCGAATTATGGCGCCGATTGGTGTCAAAAATAAAGGGCATTCGATTCCAAGTCCGAAAGGGTTGTTAATTACGGTGTTCTGTTTACATCCGGGCTCTTTTGTTGCGTTGATTGGCTCGGCGGATGTCCGATCGAAATTAATTATGTGTAAATGCTGCCAGAACTCATTGGAAATCTCGAGGGAATAATTTTTGAGTTTCAGCGACCGGTTTTGTTACTTGAAAGTGATATTAGAAACCCTTTTAACGGCGTGGCAAAAAAACAAAACCCTTTAAAAGATGTCAAAGTCGGCAACTTGAAACGCTTCCAATGTAATCGTTCCAAATTTAAAATAACGGTGGGCATTTAGTAAGACTTTCGGCTAACCATTTATACGACTAATAACTAAAAATAACTAGATGTTATTTATTAATTTATTTATAGTTTCATTTCAGCTAATATCTTATTATTATATTTATTTTTTTATCTTGTTATCTATTGTTGTTTTTTAGTCCATCTTCTTTTACGTGCTCTGTGTTTTTTTGTTTATTTATTTGGTCGACTAGTAGAGAATGCCATTAGACATTAAGTATACTACTTACACTTCATTTTGTTCAGTAACCTAAGCAGATCGAACAATCACATAAGGTATTTTAAATGTCCAAATACTCTACGAAAGATGTTGAGGGTAAAGAAGAGGTATAACGTAATATCGTATTACAAAGACGAATTGCAAAAGATGTTAAAAACCACAAACTCGACGAAAAGGTACGCCGAAACAACAAAGAAATACTTAAAACTTTACGAGTTTACAGTACGAGTACAATCGAAGCGGTGTTCAAACCAGTTCTGACATTCACATAACTGTTCGTAGAAGTAAGGCCTGCCTACACGACGTTAGTGTGTGTATGGGACCAACGTTTTAACAACGGATTACGGTCACTTCGATAAATAATATTGATAAAACCAGACTTTATCGACCGGCCGAAAAATAACGATATCGTAACAGTAGATTTCGCGTGAATATTTTTAACGTTACGTTACATTAACGACAATCACAACGAAACTAAAATAACGAAACAAAATTATAGTCATTATAATGTTATGAATTATGTGCTTTTTAAGTATTATATCCAAAGTAGAAGAATTGTGTCGCTGGCGACATGTTTGATTCGTAATTGATGGTTGGCAATGATACAAAAGGTTACCTCGCAATGTCTGAACCTAATGGTAAGTGTATTAAAAATACATTTAAGCAAACTGCACTTTCAACACGATTTTGGAAAGTTGACAAACTGCATGCAACAGAAAGTCTAGTACCTAATTGACGGTTTATTCCCACTAGTTACATTGACAGTTTTAGTGATGAAATTTGTTCCAGGGAATAAAAACTCCCTTTAGTTCTGTTACTTAAAGGACTTCAGATAATGGAACAAGTGGGAATATTATTTCCCAGTTTTTTTTTTTTTTTGTCATAATAAAAGAAAATATTCGTCATTTTATTTTGTTTTAATAAAAGGGAACTACTCGGAAAAATCATTCCCATTAATTCCATTATCTGAAGTCCTTTGAATAATGGAACTAGTAGGAATTCTGACTCCAACTAGTTCCATGAATGGATTTGTCAATGGAACTAGTAATAATAGACCCATTTGACACGCATTTGATTATTTAACTCTATTATCACATCTGCAATAAAATTGCAACTATTTGAAGCACGTTATAGAAATGTAAGATGGCCGACCTTTTTTAATGGTAAGGAGACCGGCCATATGATAAGCGGAACCTGAGATTAATAGACATTTGCTTTCTCAAGACTGAAATCCTAATACTGCAAATGCGTTCCAACCTTGAGGATTAAGATCGTATATAATTCTCAGGAATCAAAGTTCTTGAAGGCGTTTTAGAAGGGAATAATTTCTCGTCCTTCCTTACAGTTGGAGTGGCTGACATGAAAAAAATGATCAAACATCGTCCACATAAACGAGCCAGCGTATCGGTTGCGGGTGGTAGGACCTTGTGCAGGGTCCGTCCGGATCGCTACCACCATCTTATCCATTAACCTACCGCCAAACAGCATTGTTGTGTTCCGGTTTGGGGATAAGACAGCCGGTGAAATGACTAGCATAGAGGCATTCCATCTTAGTCCTCAGGGTTGGCAACGCATTTCAAGTCTTAGGATTGCATTGCAGTCTTGTGAATGCGAATGTCTATGGGTCACAGTTTCCACTTACCATCAGGTGGCCTGTGTGCTCGTTTGTCTTCTCTATGCCATAAAAAAAAAAAAAAAAGCATTAGTCAAGACAAGACTTTGCAATAGTAATAAAGAATTATAAAACATTTCATGTCCCGGTTTCCTTCCAATTAATATCACAAAGCCTCTTGAAACAAAGGCCATCAAAAACATATTATTAAATCAGAATACGAACGCTTTTTTGCAAATGAAAATTTTGAGCAGCCTATAAGCGTAACTTTTGTCAACTTCTAGCCTACGGAGATTTAAATTAATATTTAAGGAGATGTCTCAACGTTAATGTTGGGGAAGCAACAAGAATTATATTAAAATGCTGAAGTTTAATCACAACTTTTCTTACCCCGGGGTACCGTGCGTCTCGGAAGCTACGCATACATTACGTTAAATTTATTACGACTCTGATAACTCACTATCTCTATCTGAAATGGAAACTATAAATCAACAGTTAATTAGGGGATATGAAATGTAGCAGCGAAACGGTTGATTTAGTTTTGATTTTAGGGCATTTTGGAGCTTCGAAAATGATCTTTTGTTTTTTCTATAAAATTCTACCACTCTGATAAAACAACTGTTTGCATATTACGTTACACGCAACAAAATAATTTGGAACAACCTGTATTTAGAATCTAAACACATGACATAAAAACTAAAAGCAATCGATACAGATACAATATACAGAAGACACTAATTGTGAAACCAGTAAGTAGGCGCACTGAAAATATCCACTTTAAATTATTTTTAATTCGTAGTGGAATATGACCTCAAATATTATTGACCTAGCACATGACTGGCACTGACAGTACTTTGTCTATGTAGTTTTGTTTGAAATGGCATCCATATACTTTATTAATTTCTTTATTATCAGACATGATATCGAGCCTCTTTGTAATAGTAGAGGATTTTCAATGAGAACGTGTATAAATTTAAATCGACATTTGTCGATATCGAATCCATAAAACGTGCCACGACACTCGTCTGATGGTGACACTTTCGTCAATATACACCGTAAAAGAATCACCTTCAAAGGTAGGATAGTACATGCATCTAACAATAATAAAAAAAATGAGAATCTAAATTGAAGTACAGCACAAAACCTAACACTTTAATCATAACCTGAAACCACTATCACGTCTACCCAATAACTCTAAAGTTGGCGCGAAATTATCAAATCCTAAGTTATGCCCCAACTATCCGCGTGTTTTGCCATCGGGGTTAAGTTTACTAACTTATGCTATTACTGTCCTGGAGGTAAATTAGGAATGGTCGGGACAGGAAAGAGTTTTTGCCGGTCAGACATGCCGTTACTCTGTGGGAACATTGGTGGGTCGACGGAATTGGAGCTACAGTGAACAGTGTTGCAATTTGCAATGAGGGTAGATTGAATTTATTTTCAGGAGTTATGGTAGTAAAGTTGACGTCAATCCTGTTACTGTTATTTTCAACTGTTTTTGTCAGAAATCATTGGTAGGTAGTCCTCTTCCCGGCAATGCATTGTCAACACTATTACATATTGTGCTTATTCCAGGGACCGGAACCGCTTACCCTTTAACGGGTTTTTGTTACATACTCTAACGATGCGATAAGCATATTTTCGACTTACCCCAATGAGAAGCTATCCCGTACGATACAATTAATTCGGCGCGCTTACCAATTCCTTAAACCGTTCGTTAGGCTTTCCCTATGAAGTGTTTATTGAATGCCTTCAAGCTATTTTAATCTCTACGCGCAGTCCATACAAAATATTTTTGCACTACTTAACAATTGATAGGCTATCCACACACATAGGCTTAAAACCAACCATTCACACGAATCTGCGAAACAGAGTCAACGGAGAGGGAGAATGGATAGGGTAACACTAACGTAATGCTAAGTAATTAATCGAAACGTCGAGGTACATGTTTTATATTTATAACAGCTAAAACATTTATTTATATATTTACTCCTCTTATTTAAATAACACCAGTAGGGATTTTAATCTTATGTATATTGCACAATAAATTACGAAGGATGGCACCTGATGAAGAAATAAATAAAAAACCAAGCGTGTAATGTCGTATTATTCTCCACATCTTACCACCCACCGTTTATTTGTATTTATTTTAAACTTAATACATCTGTAATAACCGATGGGAATAACCCATTATACTTAATTTCCTTTTAGGCTGGCCTTACGAGTAAGTTAGAAGTAGGTATCCGTAAGAATGAAAAAAAAATATTTCTATCTAATTACGAGCGTAAGGCCGGCCTTAGTATAGAATGAGAATTTATTTATTGATCTGTGTTCACGTTTGCCTCCTATACGACATTAGAATCAATACATGTATTTTTATAGTACCCCAAACGTGCGTGCATGACTCGATGTATGAATGTTGAAGAACCGAAAGAAATTCGTTAAGATCGTAGCAAGTGGAAAGAAGTGGTCTCTGCCTACCCCTCTGGGAAACAGGCGTGATTTAATGTATGTATGTACATGTATTTTACTTACTAATACTGACTTAGCATACTGTTTCCAGTCTGTTTACTGTGCTCTTCGGCCCCTGTACCGAAACTTTGCCAGCCCCTCGCCTCTTGACAACTACGTACAAAATCGTGCATTAAGATACCGCTATCTCCCTCGCGCCATCTGATTAGAGCAGGACGGGGTTATCTAATTGTAAGTTTATGTTGTTGGGTTGTTAATCAAAGGGTTGAGACGGTGTTCGTGAATTTTGGTTGTAATTTAAATTTGGGAGTTTTAAGTTTTTAAAATGAAAAACAGCCGGGGAACTTATAATTCCAAGGACGAGTGCCAAACGCATTGATTGATGATGACGATGTGTTTAAGGCAATCGATTTGTACTAAGAGTCTAAATTCAAAATAAAAAAATAATTTATATATATTACTAGCGGACCCGACAGACGTTTTCCTGCATGATATCTGCCATGCAGGACAACGCCATCTTCCGGGTTTATTTGTGAATCTAAACCATCCTCGAATCCACTTGAACACACACAAAAAAATCATTCATATCGGTTCAGACGTTTAGGAGTTCACTGTCAACACACGGACAGAAGAATTGTATATATATAAAGATAAAAAAACCTTGTACTTCGTTACATGAACTTCCTACATGGCCTATCACGTAGTAAACGAAACAACCTAAATCCAAGTTAAAATTCCCGGCGTTTAACTCCGATACAAGTAGAAGGGAAAGTCGCGGGAAGTTAGTTAATTATGTAAATTGCGGCGTGTTCCCTGAAATATGGGCTGGATTCACTCAAACCCGCTCCGGCAGGGCGGGACGCGGGTGCAGCCTTCTCACAATACCTTAACATAGATAACCTGAGGCTCAATGTTATTATAAGGTCTCATAGGTTCCCGAATCACAACGGCCCCCCAGTGGGCGCTGAAGGTAAGGGGGTAAGGCCCTCAAAAAATATTAAGGGGTGCTGTAACTATTCAGGGGGGCGCTGCCCGTATTGATATATCGCACTGCTGGGTCAACTCAAAATAACTACAATTGTATTTAATACTTGTTTAGAAACCTCACACTAAACTAGTAAAATTTTACCATTCATTCATTCATTCATTCATAAACTCACGCCTTCATTCCCAGAGTGGGGTAGGCAGAGCTACAGAATAACCAAGCACTTTTAAAAAAGTTGTTGATAATTCTGTAGCCACGTTTTCCACAATCAGGCTAAGATGTTTACCAGTGTATTAGTGACAGGTTGCAAGCCCATCGCCTAAGAATACTAGAAGCCTTCATTGTTCCCTTAGTCGCCTCTTACGACATCCACGAGAAGATATGGAGTGGCACTATTCTAACCCGGTGACCACACAGGTTGTAAAATTTTACCAATATATAGAAAACAACCAAGACATGTAAACAGATAGGTATATACTTATCAAAACCAAATAGGGGCGACGGTCATCATCACATCATCATGTCAGCTGAAAAACGTTCACTGCTGGACATAGGCCTCCCCCAAGGCTCTCCACTCAGACCGGTCTTGTGCTTTTTGCATCCACCGCGTTCCCGCGATCCTTACAAGGTCGTCACTTCATCTTGTTGGAGGCCGGTATGTTACGGTATGTTCTGCATTTTACTTGTGAGAGGACCTTGTGTAGGGTTCGTCCGGGTTGGTACCACCATCTTATCCATTAACCTACCGCCAAGCAGCAGTGTTTGCATTGTTGTGTTCCGGTTTGGGGATAAGACAGCCGGTGAAATGACTAGCATAGAGGCATTCCATCTTAGTCCTCAGGGTTGGCAGTGTATTTGCAGTCTTGTGAATGCGAATGTCTACAGGTCACAGTTTCAACTTACCATCAGGTGGCCTGTGTGCTCGTTTGCCTTCCTATGCCAAAAAAAAAAAAATGTTCTGCATAATAATCCTTCACCGAAAACAGTTCATTTGTATGCAGAAAATAGCGTGGCGTATGTTGTTTTTATTAGTATAGTTTACTCGTTTTTCCCGCTGCTCCGTCTGTGTAGATGACGTTTATCGTGGGAAAAAAGTATTTATTTATTTATCCACATTTATTTACCTATAGTTAAAATGTACTGTTCCGTGTTTTGTTTTTTTGGTGTTCAATAAAGAGAGTATATACAGTCTGTGAGCACTTGGAAGAGGCTTCGGTTTAATACTTCTCTCTCACTCGCTCTTAATAAGATTAGTACTAAGTGCTCACAGACTGTATTTGTATAGTATTGTATATTAGGGCCGCAGCGCAGTGAGAGGTGTGCCCTCCCTGTGTGCGGGCACGGGATAATTCGGCGCCTGACTTATGGCCGAGGACGTTTAGATATCTTATTTGAATAAAATCGGTTTAAATTTTGATGCTTTTGAAATTACACTTTAAGTGCTTTTTATTATTTTTGGCTATAATAGCTATTCAAAGCTTAACCTTAAGCCAATTTTCAGGATGATTCTTGTAAATTTGAATCTGTGTTTCATAAAATAAGGTTTTAGAAATATTTTCTTTTTATAGTGTAGCTAAGTGGAATGTTTCTCAGTTAGTAATTTCACCGGTTTTTTTATCCCCACACCGGAACACAAAACAGCAGTTAAAATATAAGATGTGGTAGTGATCCGGATGGATACTGCACAGGATCCTGCCACCTTTAAACTGTATGTTTATTTGTATGATAAAAGTATGATCCTGCTCACTTGAAATGAAGGTTTTTACATTAAAGCCAAGGGACTCACTAGGGGACAAATGCCTTGGCACGACATATCTAGCGACATCGCGCTAAAGGTTTTTGCAGCGACTTCCGGCGATGTCGAGCTACTTTTCGTAACTTTGCACGACACAACATCGCCCGACACGTGTCGCTGTGATTTCGCGGACACTATACCTGTCGCGCGATGTCTCCAGATATGTCCAACGAAGTTTCGCGGGGTCGCTCGACTTCGCCCGAAGTCGCTGCTGACACTTTTCGCGCGATGTCGCCAGTATATCTGGTGAATTGTCGCAGACATGTGCCGCGGGACGTTTCCCCTAGCGAATCCCTGGCTTAACACACTCCAAAATCACAAAACACTTGTGCTTTGTTAACAATTCCTATGCCAGATAAAACATAAAATCAAGACACACTATCAGCTGATGCCAGATAGCCCCGTGTTCACACAAGCAATAAATCTGTAAACTTTTAGCGTGCAATTTCCTCGGCGAGCTACAAGATACATGACCTCTAAAGGGGAGAAAAAGATCCACTTTAAACTGTGGCTTTTAATCTGCGATCGATTCAGCTGGCTGGGGCTCGTAACTGAATAAAGGAGAGTGCTTCATTATGGCTTTTGCAAATTCATTTGTGGCTCGAAGTAAGCGATATTGTGATGTTTTTAAGGCAAACGAGCTGATAGGTAAGCTTGTCAGTAGATGTGCAAAGTCAACTCAAGAAATCAAGTTTCATACTTGCGCTAGGTGACTATGATTAATTTATTAATTTAAGACGTCATAACGGGCAGGGAGTGGTTGAAAATTCATAGAATCAAACAAAACCATGACAATAGAGGAAACATTACAGGATTTTTAACGGTGTCAGTTTTTGGTAAGCCATTTGCACTCAATCGTTTCGGCTTTTACTGCTTTTAGTAAGCATCTGTGTGTACAAAACGGGTTCAGACTCGTGGTCACCCCAGGTTGTCACCCCAGTACTATTCGACGGAGCCCTGCCTGAGGCAGGGCTCCTATTTCTGAGCGATTTGGCCTTCGGCCATCTAAAGATACCTAACGAACCTAACCTACCTACTTTTGCGGAATAAAAATGATTTCTGTCGAATTTCCGACCAAAGCGAATAGTACTGGGGTGACCACGAGTCTGCCCCTTACAAAACGACGAAAATAACGACCAAAAACTTAAATCACAAACAAGTATCATGGCGCTCTCAGTTGTTGGCTTTACCTCCACCGCCACACACAGACCGTAACTCTCAAGTAATTCACCTTCTAATAGCGACCGTATTCGCAAAATGTCAATTTACATAGACCTAACCTCACTAACAATAGCAATCAATATCGGCGTAGGACGATTCACGGTTTGTTTCAAGCCGATGTTGGTTCTGGGCGGTCAACAGCGTTATCGTCATACGGCTGACGTCGGCTGTGACAAGCTGTTAGAGCTTAGATTAGATTATGCAAGTTTGTGGGGCATAGATTAGATAGAGACAGTGTTGTCACAAAAAAAATAAGGAACTCTAGACAAAATGTACGGAAATGAGGCACTCGACGCGACCGTCTGACAGCTCAAGTCAATCCTATACATTTTGGATAACATGACGAACGCTTCTTGATTTAAATCCTTGCCTAACATGACGTTGGATTAATTGACCAAAATGTTAGTTAGATCACTTGAATCACTACAGAAATTGCTATTGCCAAATCCTTGTCATCACATCAGTGTGGAGTAGGTAGATTATATAGAGACAGTAATTAAGTAAATTAACATCTTATTGCACAAAATGAAATACGGTTAACATCTTTCAATGAAAAAAATAGGTTGCCTTTAACAAGATTGTGATCGTTGTTAATGTATTTATTAACATATGAGCGTTTTGGTACCATTCGAGCCTAAAAAAACGTAAGTTGAACGACAAGAGCTGTTTTTTTTTTAATTTGAAATTTAAATGTTCGTATAATTTATATCCTTTTTTATCAATATAAGCATGTCGTCTGAGACAAAACCTCTCTTAGTTAGCTCGTTTGTGTTTTTGTGAACCTTCTATGCACAAGCTGCTCGCTAACCTAACTGGAACCCTACGAGGGCAGCAACATCAAAAACCAATTTCTATAAACAAAAAGTATTATATTTCCGTCGTGAAGTAACAAACACACGCACAGACGAAATTATTAAGTATCTATAGTTAACTTTCCTTTCTGCGCTTATATTCTGTGGCCGCTGCTGCCTCGTTACGTGCACGGTAATGACAACGACGATAATGTACGTCTCCGACCGGACTTGGGATTATTGCTTTTAGTTGCGCAGGCGATCTTGCGTAGCGTTCACTAATGCAGCTACGGCGTCGTAGCGTGCTACAGCGTAGTGCGGCTACGAGTTAGCTTTTATAGAGTGCTTGTAGCGAGTTGTTCTGGATTTCAAAAGAATAAGGCAGTATGAACATAATTAAGTAACTTCGTACTCTTGTACTACCTGTTTCTATTTTAGGGCAGTGTTGCACTACATTTAGATAGAATTACAAGTTTAGTACCTATTTTGGTGTTAACTTTTTGAACACATGCCAAAGCTAAATAAAGTGTAGAAAAACTTACTTATAAGTTGAGCGTATGCTGCACATTCAATGACTTCGGGACTGTAATATTTAAAAGATTATTAGAGACAGGAGACTGATATAGTAGAGTTCAATTAAGCTAACGACTCTTTACAATTGTGAAATTGTAGCTAGTTATTGTAGCTAGCTAGTTATTATGGAATGGCTATGCGTAAGGGACAAAGTTATAGCAGTTATAAAGCTCATGTTATTATGACATAAATATGCAGTTCTTTTTACGGTGAGCGTAGAATACAAAGCTATAGCAGTTATATAGCTCCAGACTTTTCTCTCAT
Organism: Acleris emargana; assembly: GCA_927399475.2. NCBI lineage: Eukaryota > Metazoa > Arthropoda > Insecta > Lepidoptera > Tortricidae > Acleris > Acleris emargana. The sequence continues at coordinate 17,512,259 of OV656846.1, forward strand.
CGTTAACTGAAGGGCATAGCTATGTCATAATAACCCCCATGTCATTTTTCTCTGTGTCAACTGAACATGTCAGAATGCCATGTCTTCCCGTGGATGTCGTAAGAGGCGACTAAGGGAATAAAGGCTTGTAGTACTGTTAGGCGATGGGCTTGGAACCTGTCACTAATACGCTGGTAAACATCTTAGCCTATATGTGCAAAATGTGGTTACAGAATTGTCAACAAGTTTTTAAAGTTGTAGATAATTCTGTAGCTCTGCCTAGCCCACTCTGGGATTACAGGCGTGAAGGTATGTATGTGTATGTGTCAACTGAATCACAACGTATTTGTAAACCCTCCTTTAATATATAAATAATAGATAATAAGGCCATTGAAATGAAGATGTAAAGAAGGTTTTTTTTTTTTAATGAATGACTAATGATCAAATTAGACAACTGAGTTTATTTCATTCACAATAGTTATCATATTCTATTGACAAATTTCTTCGTATGGCGAGCCTTAGGAGTATACTAATACTAGCACTGCAGTCTTTTCTCGAATAAGGTCCTCTCAGAGGGTTCAGCCATTAAGGAGAGTGCGTCGCGGGCACTCGCAATATGAATAAGGATGGGTGCTGCATTAATCATCCGCGGTGCCTCGAAGCCACGATTTACGAGGGCGACTGTACATTTTTTTGGATATTTAAGTCCTGTCAGAATACCAAGTACCAACGTTGGCATAAAGTTGTATCTGTTAGGTGCTCCTTAACGAGGGATCGTATCATAAAATATAAGTGCTGTATCAATCCTGAAAAGTGTACGGTTTCAGAAAAAAAACTATTATTAAGACCATTGTTTTATGACCCATTATGTATTTTGAACTTTATATACCTATTATCATACCATAATATGTACCCCTTAAACAACTCACTTCCGAATTCGTCGAGGAATTATAAACCTGCAAGAATAAGTTGTTCAGTCAGATGCTTATCATCTTAGTGCGTGTATTTTAAAGGTCGCCGGACTTGTCAACTCGCTCGGATCAAGCTTTATATATCTAACTTGGTATTATAAGTCCACAACAGAAGCGCGCATTGTCAACTTTCGTCGAGGAGTTGAATAGAAGCTGTTTTACCGTATTAATAAACTCGTCTTGGCTTATGCCCGTCACAAGATACGTCAAAGAAAACGTCAATCCATAGAAAACTGTCATTTTTGACTCATCTTGAGATGGGCATTATAGTCGAGATGAGTAATACCTACGTCGTAATACGGCCCTAAGAGTCAAACTCTTGATCGTGTTTGACATCCCTATTTAGGAGTCTCGCTTTGTAAACAAAGGGAAAGGAAAAGCAATATATTATCGGAAACAATTATGAAGACTAAAGGTCTTTTGATATTAGTATAATATGATATCTACAGTAAAACAAACAAAAAAGGGAAATAAGCACTATTACTGATTATAATTTGGGTGAACAATCAAATTAACTCATCGTAAAACTACAACCACCCTTACCTTCATCAAAAATTTGCCAAAGCGTCATAAGAGTTCATGCTAACGGCATAATTACAAATCTAATCTTGTAATAGGCTTCTGCTAAGGTAGTTAGCACGTTCGCTGCCACCGACTGTCAATTGTTTGCAATTAGAACGCTCCAGTGTGTCACTGGTACTCATTGTGTTAACTGACCGACCTAATAACGCCAAACTGTAACGAGTTAAGCCATACATTCACGTGGATATATAGCTAGCAATTAGTATGAAATAGAAAAGTATTTTCACTTAGGTACTCCTAGAATTCCAATATATTTGACAATGCCCCAAAGAACGGGAGATATGGAAGATTTTTATTATTAGAATTTTATCAGAAGTTTATTTAGCATTATCAAACTTAGCGAACCGAGCCCCTGGGCATTTAACCGACATTGTCAGATAAGAATAACAATATTTCAGATCCATTCTACATTCGTTTATTAGTGCCTTTCTTAACAATGCAGAGAATAAAACATATTCCCATACATTAATCGCCAATATAAAAGTTCCTTAGTATATTTGGTTTCCAACTACGTATCCTTGATCGTAGAACGTCCAATTTTGTGGAGAGACGCGTCTTTCCTCTATTAAAAACATAAAAGCAAAATAATGGTTCAAGTTCATTTTAAAATGACAAATGGCATACGTATACGGAATGGCGGCGACAATGCGAGCAAAGACAATAAATGGAGTGACGCGGCGAACATGCTGCAATCTAGAATGCTGAACTAGAAACAGTTTAGAGAGAAATTTAAGCCGTCTGCCGTGGTTTTGAGGAATAAATCAGTGTTAGAATTAGACTTATCTGGATAATTATACGGGATTCTAAACATATTGTGCTTTTGACGACGCGATTGTAATGCGGTTAGCCTACTTGTTATAAGCCTTGCCTAAGTACGAAGCCAGCAGTCCTGGAATAAATCCTCGGTGATAATATACTTGCGTGATAAACACGATTGGTTTGTTACTATCGATATAAGTACGTACATCATTGTCTAGATCTACGTGTGGGATTTGTTCATTATGTGTAAAATTTCGCCTAGATATTATTTATATCGGCTGCGGAGGTTTTTTCTGACACTGAAACCAATAATTGTCTATACAAATATCGGCACTGATCGCTTGAATGGCGAGCTTTAGCGTCGCGTGGAAAACAGCAATTAAGCGACATTCGCTTTGTTGACTGCCGCGAAGAATAATTAACTTGTATCCTGTCTTGGATGCATTTGAGAGATTAAGCGTGTGAATTGGTTGAAGGTTGTTAATAAGAAGCGTTGTAGCTGCACTTTTGAAACTAGGGTTAGGTACTCTTAATAACAAAGAGTGCAGTCGACTTTTTCTTGGAAATGTTTTTGAATAAAGTAAGACATCAAATTTTAATACTGGCCCGTTATTTATCGTGCCTAGCAATAATCACAAAAGGGCCAATTAATGCCATATTATCTTTATATTTTCTGGTTTATGTTTTCCTTTGATGAGAGATTGATAAAAAGGGAATAAGGGATCATTTATTCAGAAGAAGCTATTTTAATACGTACCTACGAGGGCAGAGTGAAAAGTCTGGAAAAAATTAAACATTTTATTTTTTTTTGGTCCAAGTAAATATTTATTTTTCAACGTTCCCCATGTAACTCAATACACTTGGTCCATCGCTTTTCTAGCTTTTCGATTCCCTCCGTATAGTACGATTTCTCGAACCCTTCAAAATACGCATTGGTTTCTGCAATGATTTCTTCGTTGGAACCAAATCTTTTTCCACAAAGCCATTTCTTTACGTTTGGGAAAAGAAAATAGTCGCAGGGGGCTAAATCTGGAGAATAAGGCGGATGCGGGAGCAATTCGTAACGCAACTCGTGGATTTTAGCCATAGCAACTGCACAAGTGTGGACCCGTGCGTTGTCTTGGTGAAAAATGATTTTCTTTTTCGCCAAATGGGGTCGTTTTTTCATTAAAACTTCATGAAATCGCTGTAACAAGTTGGCATAATATTCGCCGTTAATCGTTTTACCTTTCTGAAGGTAATCAACATATATTACACCACGAGCATCCCAGAACACAGTAGCCATAACTTTATTCGCCGATAAAACTGCTTTGGCCTTCTTTTGTCCTTGGTTTCTGGTGTATGATGATGAATCCAGGTTTCGTCAACAGTTATGAAACGACGCAAGAAGTCCTTTTCATTACACCTAAACTTCGCCAAACATGCCTCTGACAGGGTCACCCTAGTGCGTTTTTGATCTACTGTGAGCAATCGCGGCACCCAACGGGCGGAGAGCTTCATCATATCCAAATAAGTGTGAAGGATATTACGAACCCGTTCGTCTGAAATGCTTACAATATCAGCTATCTCACGGACCTTTATTATTCGGTCGGTCAATACGATGTCATGGATTTTGGTGATCATCTCTGGTGTAGTGACCTCAACTGGGCGTCCGGGTCGGTCGGCGTCAGCAGTGCTTGTACGGCCACAACGAAAATCCGTAAACCACTTGTGGATCATTTTAATCGATGGAGCAGAGTTCCCGTAATATTTGTCTAATTTTTTTTTTGTATCCGTAATGGTTTTTTTTCGCAAAAAATAATGTTTAATCAGAACACGAAACTCACTTTTCTCCATGTTTGCAAACACCGAAGTGATTGTTTCTTTTTCATAGCTGTCAAAAAAAACTAGTCGTGTGAACTGGCTGAAAATATGCGATTTACCTCCAAAAAGGCTGCATTACAAATTGACAGTAATGAATTTGTAAAGAAAATACCTTTAATATGATTTTTACCAGACTTCTCACTCTGCCCTCGTATATAGATTTTTTGACAGCATTTTTTATCGTAAAGGAAAAAAATAGAAATGTTATCTCGATATGCACGAGATAGGGGTATTTTGCACATAACAAATAGTTTAACTTCCGATCCAATATATTAGATTTCCCATTCCATTACCCATCTTTATTGAGTCACTAGTCACAAGCATCAGCACAGGATGATTTTCACCACCGACAATCAACATATTATTATGAAATCAGCCTAATTTCACGAGTCAGCTTATTATACAGGAGGTTTCGGTAAGCGAGTTAGCCCGACGTGTGGTCACGTGACCGCACGAGCGTCGCGTCGCTCACGCGCCCGTAATGGCGCGGGTGATCAAGAGATGTAAAGATGGAGGCGTGGTGTGCGCATGAGCGTTTACCTTAATAAGGATTCACGATTGCAGCAATTGCAAGGTTTTTAATTTGGCCTTGATGCTATACGATAAAAGCAAGACGCAAAAAAAAATAAAAAAAATGTGACAATCGTCAGTCCGTGTGGTTGCCGGGTTAGAATTGTGCCAATCCATGTCTTCCCGTGGATGTCGCAAGAGGCGACTAAGGGTATAATATAAAGGCTTGTAGTACTGTTATACGATGGACTTGCAACCTGTCACAAACACCCTAGCCTAATTGTGCAAAATGGGGTTACAGAATTATCAACATTTTTTTTGAGTTATTTGTAGTTCTGTTGTAGCTCTACCTACCCCACTCTGGGAATGAAGGCGTGTGTTTATATATGTGTGTATTGATAATCCTTAGATATGACTGAAGCATTTATAGCAGTAAAGTAAGAGGTAAATTTGCAATTACTTATGGTTATTTTAAAGATTACTCTGTTTTAAATATTTTGTCAAACTGTTAGGGTGACGGCACCAATGATGGAGACTTTTAGCTGACATGCAACTCTTCGCTCTTAATTCAAATTTCATACGGTCCTAAATTGATTATTTCGGAACAAATGAATAACCCTTATCTTATGTAAAATAAGTATCAATGTCCATTATTGGTTCCATCACCATAGGCGAATGCAATTAAAGAAAATGTTTAAAAGTATTGTTTCTATCCTTATTATTAAAGATTTAAGATACTTATTTAAATAAATATAAAATAATTACAAAAAAAATCGATGAAGCCAGAACTTTGGCAACATTTCGAGTAAACTTACATTAATGAATTATTTTATTTATTTATATAAACGTTCCCCGCTGCGCCTGACAGTGTAATCAGCGCTTTAGTTCGCTGCGAGCGGCGTGTTGACGCCATGCACGGCTAAGCGTCACAGCAAGGGAAGAATCAACCGTAACACTTCATATTTTGTTACTATGTAGTACTTATCTCTGGTGGATAGGGAACATTATTTGAGTAAGGACCAAAGAGTTGGCCACGCAAAGTCACTCAATTAAATTTTGAAACTTTTCCGTTGTTGTGACACGAAAATTAGCCATGCAATTGTAGGGATACTTTTAGTCGCACAACGGGACTTATTTCGACTTCGTTGTTTGTATGGTTACTGCGCTTAACTATGGTCCAACTTTTGGGTTCTTACCCATTTATCTGCGACTTTTGTTTTTAAAAGTGAAGTCACTACATAATAATCTGTTTACTTAGGTAGATCATTATTATTCCGTGTTTTTTTATTTATAGTAATATTATTTCCTCTAAATTTAAGATGTTAAAAGTTTAAGCAATTAAGGGTGGGTAAAAGGTTGATTGGCATTATTGGGACAGAGTTTACTTATGTCATCTATGTAAAAAAAAATGAATGAAAAATCCTATTAAGAACAGACACTCTGTACATACATTTAAATTTAAAGAAATTGAAACGCCCTCCTTAACAGGGTCAACCTGTGTAAATATACTGTTTCCTGTTTAAAGCATATCTTCACATAAGTAATTTAGAGATTGCAGTTAGGTAGGTACCTATACGGATAATAAAGTCAAAATCTTCTACTTTTAAAATCATGGTTCGAAGTTACGTAAATTTATTTTTCCGAATTTCATCCCGAACGAGTGAAAGAAATGGAACATCAACTTTCAAATTTTGTGATTTGTTGCCAAAACAGACACGCTGAGCAATAACCATAAAACATAATAGACACTAACATATAACAAAAGTTATTACGTATGTTTATAAAGCTAACTTAATTATTCAAACAAAAAGTCATTCCGGGCAACGCAGACCGTATTTTGTCAAGTGGCATAGCGCAGCCGGCTCCAACATAACATAACACAAACCCAACATAACGTAGGATATAAATATCAAGAAATGATATCGTTATTACACGGAATTATAATGGTTAATTTATTTTTAAATCAACAGAGGCTTTTAGGTGTTTATAATGTCTCTAATTTACTGACGACAAAACGTAACTTGCGGTAAAATGAGAAATTATATCGTCTCACTTGGCCACATCACATCACTCAATGAAAAGCATTGTTCAAACGATCTGTTGCAGCTTGGTCTTAGTTGATTTGACACGTTCCCCGTTTAAAAATTGCATAAACTTTAGACGCATTTACAAATTGAATTTCAACTTTAAAACAATTAAAATATTACAATACGATAATTCAAATAAACTGGCATACATGGTATCGATTACTACTGCTAATAATAAGCTATGATGTCTTTGATTGCCTGTTGTTATTGCCGCTAACTCGTGGTTGGCTGTCGCTGTTTGACAGCATCGAACAGCCAATCACGAGCACGTTTTTATATGGCTGCGTTTATCGCGTTACAAAATGTGGATAAAACAGACAGACATCCTAGCGTGTTTAAATTACATGAATACCTAGATCCAGTAAGCCCAGAACATTTTTTACACATGTTCTTGGTCAATAAAATCAGTAAGAATCGTTTCTTTACATTTTGTTAATCTGAACTGTTTATGTAACTGAACAGACTACAATGACATCACTTTACGAAGCCACTTTTTGGCAGCCATCGTATCCCAGTATCCCTGTTATTTATATACAGTAGATATGTTTCACTTTGCGAGTCTCATCACGATAATGGACACTTCAATGCGAAGTGCAGTCAGTTTGCGACCGCGTCGCTGGAGCCGTGTTAAGCTTTCCGTTGCATGGAAAAAAAATCGTTTGCAGGGTAGTTTGAAAGCTTTACGGATACATATATCCTAGCTGGATTAAAGGACTTTATTGGATATGCACAATACATTGTTATTTTACTATCAGCGCTTGTGTTTATGTACCTACTTGTATGTAGGTATCGCCACCTTATAGAAATAGTAGTAGTTTAGTGTTTATAGATGGCGGTGACTGCTAATTGAGTACACAAAAATGCGTTTTTCGGCATTTTGATTGACAAATTCTAGGACTATACCTTTTAGCTTACTCTGTTGTTGGTAATAAAACTTAATTCGCAAACATTGAACAATTTCAGCGTTTAAACTCATTATTCAGCCGAAGCATTCGGACAGCACAAATAACACCCTTAAAGCGACAGTAAATTACCCATGCACACAACTTTTACGTTTTAACAGTCGAAAAAATGTTGAAAGAGGTAAATTACCCGGCGCAATGGTAAGTTGACACGTGCGTCGCGTGCTAAAACCCAGTTCAAATGTCCTCGGAGGTTAATTAAACGATTTTTATAAACAAAAACAGGCCTTCCCGATGTTTTCGGCACTTGGCTCGAAGGAATTTCTTTGCTGGAATGATTACACCGGTAATGCTACGAGGAAGTCCGAAAGATTAGCCTTATCGACGGGTATTATTACCTTGCGACAACTAACTACGCAATTAACACGCACGAAATGTTATTTTAATGTCTCTATCAGTATTTAAATATATTCGAAAATATGACCAATGAAAATATTTAATAGTAACGCCGTTTTCAGAGAAATAATGTAATATTTGTCTGTACGAAATGATATACCCAGTGCAATGCAAGATTTACAAATTGACGTACTTACATTAAAATTAATTTAGGTACTTATCGAAAGCCTTGAATGGAGTAAGTTTGCAAGTATTTTCTTTACAGAGGTTAAATTTGAAGAGTTTCTAAAATAAACAAAAAGCAGTTATTTAGTTTAAATTGCAGTTTGGAATACCTATAACTTTCATAAACCAAAATAACAAGTTACAAACAATCCAGACAGCAACCATGATCTAAATAATGTTGTTTTCTGCCGCGTTAGCACCTGCCACAGACAAAATAATTTCTTAAATGTCAAACGGGTAGTATTGCCAGCACTTATTCCTAAATACTGACAGCACTTGTCGTTGCTAACGACCTTGCGTGCCAAACGATACTTTGAAGCTAACACAGCATTAATTAATTGAGTTCTCCTTTCATGACTGAAAGTTGAGTTCAATTTCGATTGAGAAAGTACTGGCGTGGTGCATAATTTAGCAAGGGTGGCAAAAAGTCTGGCACAGAGTCCGCGCGTTTAAATCCGGCTCATGTTTCAAAGTTATTTTGGTCATGATATTTTTAAAGATGTAAGGTAAGGTGGGGGAAGATTGAATGGTTTTTTGAAGAGATGGATAGTGTTGTGTTAAAACCCTCGTAAAATAAAAAACTATTTACTTCCTTTCAATTGCATAAATTGGTAGGTATGAGCAAGGGCTATATTTTTGTAATCTGTCGATAAAACTCGGTTACGCCTATTCTAATATATAAAAATAATAAAATCAAATCAAATTTTGTCAAACAAATTGACGGGTTAAGATGGAATGGTCGAGGGGTAAGATTGACATAGTGTCTAAAGTCTTTTAAATGAATGCAAACGGTTACTGTTGCTCGTTATTGTATGGAATTCCTTACGCTTAACAGATACATATGATTTTTGCGTAAATATTCCTGATAGGTAACAAGAAAAGTGCAGTTGGAAAAAAAAAGTATTTTACTCTTACCCCGCTTCACAGGGAAAACGACAGTGATACTCAAACTTTTTATTGTATATTCTTCATATAAAAAAACGTAAACACATTTTTTTTTTATATTAAGAAGATCAGTTTGGAATTAAAATAACAGTTGCATGGAAACAATTATTTATTTTATAAAAGAAATGAATACAAAAAAGTAAGTATTTTCTTGCAGCATGACTAATTTTGTCACAAATTAAGCTACTTACATGTAAAATATTAGAAAATAAATATGAATCTGTGTAACAAATTAAGACACATTTAAAATACAAAAATATACCAAATACTTAGTAATCTGTGTAGAAAATTTAGTCACAGACTTACTTACATTTATAATCAGGGATCGGAAATTCGGATCGATATTTACCTATACTTTAGCCCCGGCTTTGTTGTTCAGTTGTATGGAGGTGGACTCAATCATATAATTCATATAAAATTTCCGGGATTTCAAAATAAATAAATTACACCGGCAGTAATTCATAATTATTTATTTATATTAACTGTTTGAAGTTATTTTCCATGTATACATATAACCAAATGTTATTTAATTTACCTGTAACTTATTAACCTAACGAATTTATACGAGCAAAACAGAACGTTTTATCCTACATTTAAAGTAATTATTATATTAACGTTTTGTAGAATCCCAAAATCCCAGAACTTAAATTATTAAAATAATATTTTTAAGAAGCCGACGCCATGTTTGCCTATCTTTTTCCGGGATTTTGCCAACTTTAGGTAAATATCGATCCGAATTTCCGATCCATGTTTATAATATTAGAAATCCAAATAAGTACTTCTAGTAAACTTGAAGAGGTTTTATTTCTCTCCAAACAAAAAAATACAGATTTATTATTGATTTCACACAATAGTTTCACACAACACTTCTTAGTTACTATTTATCTTATCGTTATATTAGGTCAGAAAATAAACCTTACGTTAATTATTTTTTTAAGTGCAAAGTTTGAGAATATGTGTCTTTTTCTATGACTTTCAAAAACGGGGGAAGATTGAAACATTACTATTTCAATGTTACCCCAGCGAAATTGGCTGGGTAAAGATGGAAACTTCTCGTATATCTAAATATATGATTAATAGCTACACCTAGCAGAAGTAAATAAAAATAGAATCTCAAATAACACATAAATAGTCAGTCAGAACTTTTATACTCCCCTTATTAATCAAGTTATGAAACACGGGGTAAGATTGAAAATCGACGAATTCACCACGAATTGCCGACCTTCACAAAATAGCACATAACACACGTCTACTTACTCCGAGCGTTCACTGGCGAATATGCGGCGGATCGTAACAAAATGGCGGCTTAATGGATGATACCAGCACTTAAAAATTTAAACCAAATAGGGAGTTATGTGAGACTTTTAATCTTTCCCCTTTTTTCATCTTCCCCCACCTTACCTTACATTTCGGGGTAATTTTATTTTCACGGAAGAAAATATTTTTGTACTAACATTAGATAATAACGTTATGTTACAATCACAATTAGAGGTTGGAATTATACAATCATAAAGAAGATAATGTGAATTGTATGAATAAATGTAACCTAAAACACACTAGTTCTAGGATAGAATGCCTCAACGCTAGTAATTTCACCGGGTCCATATAGCTCTGCTACTCTGCCCAATCATTTTTTAATTACTTCCGGTTCCTGCCCAATGTCCTCTATAAAGGACCATTTTACATATAAAATTTGATTTCCCGGGCAGAAACTACTAAATCGAATGTGTCCTTTCTTAAGAACACTGGGCAGGACGAGGTTAAGGTAGGTTAAGATGGTGGTAGCAATTCAAACGGACTCTGCACAAGGTGATAACACCACTAAACTAATACATAGCTACCAGTGCTCTAAAATGAAAATAATTATTATAAATTATGCAAGACGTTTGCTCTAGAACTCTTCTATCTCCTTTAGTATACCAAAACATGTCAACAGCATGTTAATAGAAATAAACCGAAATACAAAAAACTTCAACCCCTAAAAATTAGTAACAAAGAAAGTTGAAGGTTCCTCGAAGCAGCGCAACTAAGTAGTTTTCATTATTTGCTACTTTACTTAAACTCTGAAGTTCATAGATTTTGAAGGAAAATGTAGCTATAAATTCCCTCAGATCGGAATTCCATTTATATTTGCTTCGCTGAGATTCTTTAACTAGGATTTTCAGTTCAGCAAACAAATATTTTTCAACGCATTCTTAAGTTTAGAAGAGGACATATGTAAGATGGTTGGAAAATATTAGTTTTTTTGTAGTAAATTGACCAGGGAATATTTTTAACTTGGTATACATTACCACATACTTTGTTATGTTATGCTTATTTTCTCGGGCGCCATTACTGTCAAGTAAATAAAGGCTATCAAAACGTTGACAATACGATAACAGTACACTACCTATGTTAAAAATGTCTTCCAAACTACCCCATTCTGACGCATTTAACAGTGTTCATCTCATAATATGTGTTGTACAAATTCCCTGGGGCTCCAGATATAATCGAAAGAACTGGGAGCAAGAAGGTAAGTATTCGGCGGCGCAGGTAAATCATGAGGCGTCCAATCTGTAAGGCAAAGTGGCGGGAAGTGGCGGTGAGGCGTGTAACTGTTATTAATTCGTAAAATACCCAGGCACATGTGGAAGGTATAATATTAGTTATTCATTATACAAAGATCCATTACTTAAATTGGAAAGAAATCTAGAGTTACCCCTGAGTAAAAACGGTAGCTAAATTCACCTGAGAAGTTACTGTAATCTATGACATTTTGGTTTAAATGATAAAAAGTCGGTTAGTACCCGATTCGCCGGATTCTTGTTTCGTCGGATTCTTGTTTCGCTGGATTCTTGAGGGAAGAGTTCTGACTGGCACGTGCTGTATATAAGAAATTCCGGCGAAACGGGAATCCGACGAAACAAGAATCCGGCGAATCGGGAACTAAAATTTACATAGTGGCATCGGCGTTTGCGCCGCAAGCGACAACTAACGACGCTGCTGTAAGAAAACGTTAGGAATCCTTGTGAGATGAGTTAAATAATTGCCATTTGCAATTTTTATATGTGACTAGCGGCCCACCAGCGGCTTCGCCCCGCTGCAAATTCCTGACTTTCCCGGTGGACTTTTCAATTATCTTCTTTCATAAAAACCTTGTCCTGACAAACACAACAAAAAAGGAATCAGCCAAATCGGTTCAGCCGTTCTCGAGTTTTACGCTTAGCAACACATTTAGCGATTCATTTTTATTATTTATTTATTTATATAAACTTATTTGCACTAAATACAATAAAGTACAAATGGTGGACTTAATGCCCAATGGCATTCTGTACCAGTCAACCAGTAGGCGAAACAGAAAAAGAAGATCGGTGCGAAGAAAAAAAAAGCGTTGAATAAAAACTGTTTTAATAAAATATATACAAGATACGGGTATATAAAATATAACTATACGTAAATACGTAATAAAAATATAACAATACATAAAAAATATATAAATAAACAGATATGGCGATGTGTGTTAAATCGATTTACGACTGCGCTTGTTCCAGCAAATGCTTATGAAACATCCGCTTGAAAGCTAAGCTAAACTATTATATATATTAATGTTTTGTTTCTACCATATTCTACCGTAACTGCAATCTTTAATAGAAATAATCTCTACGAAAATTCATTAAAACGCATCTAATCCCCACGCCAAGCGTCTTCAAATTACATACTTCTCTTATTTGGTGGCAGTGAATGTAGGCTACACTTACCACGTGGCGCGGGTGACAGGTGTTGCAGTCTCTCGTCGCCACGCGCCCCAGCCGCTCCATTACGCCATCTATTATGGGAAGCAAAATATTGCCCCTGGCAACCCGGCAAACGAGCTAATATGTGCGATCGCTCATCGGACGCCTTTTGCTTTTTAAATAAAGTGGTGAGAAAAAACGTTACAGCCTACTTGAATGTTTCACGCATTTCCAAATTCAAATTAGTAGCGTTGACAAGTTTTTAGTAATGTGAATGAGACAAAAGTAACGATACCATTTTTATCAATACACAGATCGATACTGAACCGTAATTTGATGTTCTATCTAAGCCTGAATTTGCAAGATTTTCATGAATCCTAAGTAAAAATCGTCCCGTTTAAACTAACTTGCAGCAGCATAAAGTGCTATGTTGTTTGTTGCTGGTTGATTACAATTTTCAAATTGCCACATAAAATAAGAAATACGTTCGCATCTGATACGGGTTTTCATTAAAATGATATTATCTGTTTCATTAATTAACAAGACAAGTTTAAGCTTGGACTTTTGGGTAAATGAAATACCTACATAATTAAACAAGTTACGATCCATTAGTCTACAATAATCCGCGTACTTTACTCATTAATAGTTTTAATTATGAATTACACTTTATAAAGGTTTGAAACCATAAAGCTATTTAAATAAATTAAGCCAGTTAAAACCTCGACACGTACGGTCACAAACGTAAATTTGGGACCCATTAAAAACAAAAATTTGCTTGAGGTCGTCTATGTCATTGGAGATGATAAGTCATTTGTAACTTATAGAAAACTCAACCTTATTGCTGTAGAATGTCAGATTGACTTTGGACCTAAGGAGGGTTAGAAATTTAAGTCTTTAATTTTACACTTAGTCTTACCATGCTTTGATATAAATCCTTCCATAATCGTCTAGTTTCAAATGTCTCAATGTATAAAGTATCACATCATTATGAATTCCATGAATATCAAATCCAATTTGAATGTTATATCACATTTTAATAAACGTTGGAAACTTAATCACTACATAGTATAAAACAAAGTCGCTTGCGCTGTCTGTCCCTATGTATGCTTAAATCTTTAAAACTACGCAACGGATTTTGATGCGGTTTTTTTTAATAGATAGAGTGATTCTTAAGGAAGGTTTATATGTATAATACATTCCACGCGGGCGAAGCCGCGGGCGGGTCGCTAGTACACAATAAATTGATAAGGAAGCGCACCTCAACAGCTTTCCGATAGAAGTTTTAATCAATTCTGTAGGCGTAATCGGCCGTTCGTAAATTAGGCAACAGCCCACCTTACTCATTATCCAAAAGGTAAGGAGCGTAAATTTCAACAACAGTTCCTTTATTGAATCTCAAGCTTACGAAAACAATATTTATTTACTGTATGACGGGTAGAGAAAGTCCAAATAACAATGAACTTGAATTCCACGAAGCCCCGTAGACTTAAGAGCTGAAGTGAAATTGGCCGTACTGAATTTATGCTGAAGTTATTAATGCTGTTCGAATTTTGTGAACTTGGTAATTTTAATCGATGGCGCGGAGTAAGCCAACTTTTATATTAGCTGAATAAGGGCAATAAAATACAGCTTGGTTTGTGTTAAATCGTTGAGCAGAAGTTTCCAAGTGTCTGCGAAGTTGTGGCACAGTTGACAAAAACAAAAAATGAGAAAATTTAATTTAAGTGTTAGCACATGTTTACTCTAAGCGTTGAAGCAAAAGAGTTGATCACATTTGCTACTTTTTTAGCCGTAGAAATCTAATTTCAACTACAGCATTTTGGATATCTTACTTTCCTTGCAAATCTAGTTATGAGTCTGCTAACTGTTCTATACAGGGCGTCCCACAGCTATGCCACATGGGAGGAAAGTACCTTAAATATTGTAGATGGAACATTTTACGGAAAGAAGACATTATATGAATTTAAAAAACAATTTAAACTGCATTCATAGATTTTTTAATAATTACATGCTTGAACCGGGAATCGAACCCGTTACACGAGAAAAATAATTACCCTGTAGTTTTATCATACCGATCGAAAGGCTTCATCATAAGGATTATTTTTTGGTAAGTAACATAGTGTCAAAAATAAAAGGAAGACCATGAATTTTAACATCTCATCATTTTAACGACGATTTAATAAACATGAACAAAATAATGGCAAGATGATGATTTTCACAAACTAAAAGACAGCAGAGCTCCCCTTCAATCTAAGAGAACTTACCCGTCGCAATTATCTGCTGTACGTAATAATCGAAATAACTGAGACATCAGAACAATTGTTTAATGCAAATTAAAGTCATGCAATCAAGCTCAAGGCATTAGAACAGACTACATAATCCCCGTGCTGAAGTAAAGACAGACGCCTGGCGCAGTTTCATTAGCAACAATGAACTTCACTGTTATCTTGTGTTTCGAGGAATTTTTAAAATCTTGCATTTAGCGAGTCGTATCTCCTGGTGCTACAATTGGTAAAAGTAGAATTGCGGGACAAGAGAGACAACTATTTAAGACGGGTTATATAATTTGGCTATCTATTGTGCCTTGTGATTCTATATATTGAGAGCCCAACAGGAAGTCAGTCTTACAAAAAAAAAACCGTCTTTAAAAATAGTACATTACTGCAGAGGCCGCGAAGTAAAGGATTGTTGGACGAGTTTGGGGTAGATAAAACGAGTCCTGCAGGATACAATCCTCAAACACAGGGATCTGTTCCGGCCGAGGATTGTATAGTGCTTTTATCAAGCAATGTATGGAAAAATAAAAATAAAAATAATTGGCAGTACTTATGTAATTTTTCTTTTGTCGGTTCAATAAATTTAAAATGTTAGAGCAGCGGACAATAATGGATTTTCTTGGGTTTTTCATACTATCGAGCTATAAACAAGAACCTTCATTTCGTGAAATTAACGGATACATTTCCGAGCATGTTTGAGAAAAACAGCTCATGTCGTGTAACCCAGAATGACGTTAATTTGTTAGTGAAAGTACTTACCTAATCGAAGGTGCAAGTAATATTAAACTAAACTAAACTTAACTAAACTAAACTTAACTAAACTAAACATCACTAAAACAATATAACACTAGTAGGGCAATGCAGTCCCCCGCACCTTCGTCCTACACTGCCGACTAACATGGATGTTGTTAAAAAATACAAATATGCTCAAATTACCAACAGGCACAAAGAGTAACGCGATATACTTAAACGAATACTTATTACTTGCCCGTGCTCAATAATACTTATAGGCATAGCGAATACATAATTCTTGTCTCGCAGTGTCTGGCGTAGTACTTTTCTGGACTGGTGCATAATTCATCGGCCTATTTGGAGCTTCGGGTTATATCTTTACAAGAACTGCACTAGATTCGTCTGATTTATCACTAGGTCTTGTTAAGTCAAACTTTTTTGTATTAGTGCAAATAAGTGATTAGGAACATCTGCAGACTTAAAATACATTTATGAGTCATCAAAAGGATTTATGGTGCGTTCCTATATTCAAAACCGTTGGTAGAACTGTGACGTCTCGTTAAAATTTGACACATTTTGTACGTAGCAAATGTCATAACGCTACCGCCCGTAAGGAAAACGATTCGTTTCTTGAATATAGGAACTGGGCATTAATGGTGTAATAGAAACGAGATAAGGCGTTTATCTATAAAAATCTTAATTCCTGTGAGACTACTGTAATTAAAAACAATTCATACAAAACAACTTTACGCAAACCAGCGTAGTGAGTTTTCGCGCTTTCATTTCCGCATACAATTTCCCCTTCCACAGATAAAATTACAGTTTAACGGGATTAAGCGTTCCACACACAGCAGATGAAAAGCCACAGCAATAAATAAACTTTTAAAACCAAATCCAACATGTTCGCGTACCGCAATAACAACATAAACTGCAGAAAAAGGCTCTGCCATCAGCTGAGAACCGACAATTATCGAGCAAATAATTTAATTTAAAACTTGGGGAGTTATCGCCGCAGCAAGGGAACCCGTCAGCGATAAATAAAATTATTTCGCGGGTTGAAAAAAGTTGAAATTAAAAGAGAATTCAAACTGCACGCTGTTTACTATTTGCGTCAAAACATTGCAGTGGAGCCCTGTTTATCGTGCTTTGTTTGTATCGACGCTGCAGGCTCAGAATGCAAAGATTGAAATCGTGTTCAGTTCCTTTCAAATTATCTTTTCCATAAGATAAAAGCTTTTATTACTGATATTTATCCGGTTTACTTTTAAAACCTGCTATTAACGCTCTAGTGCATTTCCACTTGACTTATATACTTTTTGTCGCCATTGAAAACATACAGGTTAACTTGGCCGCAATGCCCCATATAAAACCCTCGACCTTTCTTTTTACCATGAAACCCAAGGTCGGTAAGTATTTTTTTTTAATTTATGGCACAGCACAAATGTCATGCAAGTTCAAGCAAAAAGTTTACACGCAATTGAAAAATTGTCTTAAAATGTTATTTAAACAGGAATTTCATTGCAATCTCGCTACATGTTACTTAAATACTCAATTAATGTTCTTTATAACCGATTTTAATAATTTTCTGTATCAAAACGTCGTTTTTTTTTACACTCCTTCAGGGCTGTATGTATAACTACGTAAGCATTTGCCCTTAACGTTTCTGAACGAAACATTTGTATAATCTGTGGAGTCCGCCAGCCATCCACTTAAAAAAAGTTCAAGTAATTCGTAATAATAGTTGTGCTGACTTGTGTTTTTATTTACTCGCAAATGTGATGAAAAACATTTTATGTTTCACGGGCGATACGGGAATTACGAACCTCGACTCAGAAAGCCCTCAGTCTTCGACTTCGGGCTTAGAGCCTCGATCGTAATTCCTTACTTACCGACCTTAATACACAATGTACTATTACACACCCCGACAATTCAGCCATGCTTTGATTGATTTTAGCGTGCGACGACGGTGAAGTTGTCTCAAAGGCAATTGTCAGCCCAATTAGGTCTCGTAGTTACAAAATAGTGGCACAACTCGCGTGTAGCCTTTTACAATTAACAGCGTAAGTGCACCGCGCTGGCCGTAAGCGACAAAAGGCGCAATTAATACTAAACAAGCGCACAACGGAACGGCGGTAAGTAAAGTCCGCGTCCATTAGCAGCTCAGTAAAAACGCTTTTAAACTCCACACAAACTGCGAAACAATTTCGCTGCAATCCCGCTGAGCGACGTGTTAACGCGTCTGATTTAACACTATTTTTCTGCAACGCAAAACAGAATTGGAAATATGCAGTTCATCTAACGCGTTTTTTGTGGCCAATAAATAAAAATTTGATCGAGTGGATTAGTCACGAATTGCTTTCATATCGTCATCAAACGACACAAGAACAGGGACGTTCATTTGTAGATTTCGGCCAGTCTCTTTCAATCAGGCAGCCATTTCAAACTGTATAATGAAACGGGGAACCTTTAAATAGAGAGAACAAACACACCCACATTTCAACAACGATTCCGAGTATGTTTATAAACTTTTTGGCGTGATACAGCAAGACCGTGCGCTCCAGGTCTACGCCTATACACGGTTTAAACGTTATAGGAGTTAATGCGAAGATAAAAGTCTCAATAAAGTATAATAAGAGGGGCATAGCCTGGCCGGAGCGCAGCCGAGTCGCGAGTCGGACGTAATTTATCTGTCGGCTCGGAGGACCTATGAAACATAATTCTTCCTCTCGGCGCGTCAATGTTAAATGAAAAATATAATAGGTATTTGAAACTTTTCAAGAAATCCAGTGTCAAATTATCCTGTTGAGTAAAACAAGTTAGTTCCAAATCCATGAAACTATTGTCCACGAACCAAATCAAACGGAATTAAATTTCTAACAACACACGCGATGCCTTTGTATGAATACTAAATTGCGACTTTAATTAATTGTATTGGAACCAATTTAATAGACAGTGGACACACAAAGCGTCCTGTTAACGCAGTTGTCCGTATGATCAAATTGCTTTAAAGCTATTAGAGATCCACTGATTGAAATGATCGAGAGCAAATAAACTACACAAGTAACACAAGTTGTACCAAAACAAGTGATTTATATGCTAGTTAGTAGGTTAAAAGATAATACATAAATAAATTTTGTATTTTTTTTCACAAAGTCACGTAAAACTTGAAACGTTTCGTAGACTCGCGTGTCTATTATCATTCTTTTAGTCATTTTGTTTTCATAGTCCATTACCGAATTGCCGTTCATTATTTGCTTCGTAATACAAATAGGTAAAAGTATTATCTTCTTCATTGCGAATGTCTATGGGTCACAGTTTCCACTTACCATCAGGTGGCCTGTGGGCTCGTTTGCCTTCCTATGATATAAAAAAAAAAAAAAAAAAAAAAAAAAATTTTATAACGTAGCCAGACTAATATGTGTGTAAGTAATAACTTCAATTTGATTACACGGATGATAACCCGTAAAGGTTCATCATTTCGTACATTTTACAAAAATAAAACATAGATCGATAGCATCGGGCGTCGGCGGGTTCACAGCGATATTCCATTACCGGGGTTGGAAGCGGAATATCAAATGAGAGTTGACCCTCATATCTCGCCGGTAGCCCCGCTATCGATACGGATGATATACTACTCTTTCTACTGTTGACTCGTCCGCAACTCTCAGATTGACGTGCGGGTCTCGCACTCAGTCAACAAGTTCAATTTTGCATTTCAATTTCTGATATTGAGTAAGGTTAATTGAGTTACCCTGATTCTGTCTACATTAGATGAATTTTATATGTGACGTTTTCTTTGAAATAAAATTAGCCTCGAATTCCTTTTCGATTTGGGTAAATATTTTCTTTAGTCAACTTAGTTTCTGTAGGGCACGATCGAAAATGTCTGTAGATAATATTTCGAATGTGGTAGCGTAACGACATCTACGGACATTAACAGGTACCGGTCCAATTGGCACAGAATGAATAGAGCCAATCTCACTGAATATCTCCATGACGCGTGTTTCGAGCGCACGGTCCGTGGTCGCCGCACGGTTTTCCGCAAATCCGGCTAAACTGAATAGCTAACGTTCCCCAACAGACCCTGTGACTTATCCGTTGACATACCTATCTACCTATGTGGACGACAATTCTCTGGATTAACTTGGTTACCTGCGTCAGTATGGGATAACCATTAATAAATGACGATGACAATTGTTGCATTCGACCGGATTAAGCAGAATTTTATTACGGAATCCGAAGCCCGCATTTACGAAAATACACAGCAAGAATGAAAATCGCCCATACGTTTTCACTTACAAAAGGAACCAATTTAAAAAATAATATTGAAACAGAATCACGCATGAAAAAGGATTATTTTTAAAGTTAAATGGGTGTCACGATTGACCTCGATCTCAATGTGACGGAGCAATATGGTCGTTAATGACGGGGCTGTTAAAATTGAATAGCCCTTGGGTATAATCAAGACTGAATTTATTAACGTTTCCTGAAACGTAATTTAATTAACGATAGTTCAATCAATGGATTTAAACGTTAGGGTTATTAGATGCCTGACCTCCAAGCAGCCAAGTCAATGTCGTGGGCGTGAGTGAACAAACCTAGTCTAGATCGAATTATAGCATATTACGCACTGACATTGCCTACCTGATTCGATCTCTCTTCTAATTAAACTGCTGAAAAATCATCAGAGAAACTGGTTAACCAAGTAATTAAGAAACAAATCGACTGTTTGCAGGGACAAAAGCTACTTCCTAATGCTAATTCCGACCCAAGTTAATGGCAAGTGATTTATCAGCATTGGCATCTTAGTATTTACCCGGGGAGTGGTTGGCCATACTAATCCTGGATCATGGCGCAGGTGCGGGACCCAAACGGCTAGAACCGATCATTTTGCTCTACACTTTATAAATGAATTTGGCTTACTCCTCGAGGGGTGGAAGGTTGGGCTTTCGTTAACTTTGGCATGAACAAGCCCTTGACTGATTGGAATTAGAACTACACGGACAGGATATGCGTTGTATATCCCCTAACATGTTGGTAGCTAAATATATATTAAAACTATCAATTTAAATGTTCATTTCTTTACAGATAGTGTGCTAGCTCCAACCCCATCCTAAAGAACATAGTGGGTTCGATCGACACCTCCGTCATGCGGAAATTGAATCGTCATATAACGGAAAACCGGACCCTTACGTCATTTGCTTTTGTTTTAATTTTGTGTAGGTACTTTAAGTACTAATCTAGATAATGTAAGTTATACAATAATAAGTCCGTATTTTTTTTATAGTAAATAAGTACTTCAATATAAATAAATAAGTAAATCTCAAAATAAAAAAAAAGTTGCAATAAAATCATGCAAATATAGATTCGAAAGATTCCATTATTTACTGGAGACCGTTTCAAATTAAACCGTTTATCTTTTTCGATATGACTTTCCTCACATCTAACGGATAAAGGTTAAAATTCAAGAGGTCGGCGAGGCGTTGCCAGCGCGGGGCAGATTGATAAATGCGCGGAAGCACTCTGCGCCTAATTAATGGGGTGTGGCACGCACGCCGCATGCCATTGCAGTATCTGCAATCCTTGCTAACTGCGATGCCATACCGTACCATACCATAACACCGAGATATTTACGACGCTCATGCTACTCGCACCACAAACCGCATTCAATTGATCAATTCAACAATACATAAAATATTAAAGTGGTATGGAACATTAAAACACATGCACGTAAATACATTTTATTTGATAGGGTTGCTGGGATTGGACATAAGGATTCTCTATCTTCAAATTTCAATCGGGAAGCGGAAAACATGCGGGGGCGGGATTCTGAAACAGGAGAAGAACGTAATTATTATACAGATTAAACAACGGGAGGATAAAACAGAGCCGAGATCAGAACAGCAACTGCATTTTAAATACGCGGTCATAAATAATAAAGGCAAAACAATCAGCACGGAAACACCGCATCCCTTGATACCTCGGGCATTAAAACGGAAAGCAATTTCGCGCGGAGAACACTTGTACAAGGCTCCCATTCCGTTCGGCCGGACAGCAGGGCGATTCATTTCCCTGATGGCCACCCATTAAACCGGTCAAGATGGATAGATAACAATCCGGCAATTACACTATAAACACAATGAAAACCGAATGTTTTCACTAATTGAAAAAGCCACACGTAGATCGATTCATTTAAGAGCACTATATGAAATGAAAGTTGGACTATGGCATAGCGTGCGTGACATGCTCGCTGATATATTAACTCCATTGACTTTACGAGGGCCGGTGACGTTTATTAATCTAGCAGGTCACCTCAAAGCGTACGTGTGTATGTGAATTAATCGAATAGTTTAACGGGTAAACGCAGAACGTTAAGGGCAAGGAGCCCCAAAGTTTTGATTGACGTTAAAAGGCAGTGTACAGGTGAACGATGACGTGTTAAGGGTTGAAACCTCAACACCATTTATCAAAGTTCGTTGAATGCCAGAGATCAAACTCCATAGCTAATTTGAGGAAATGTTACCGTTTACGATTGCCTAAAGGGTTGTAAACAAAACGGCGAGTGAGTAAAACTTAAGCTATAATGAAGGAATTAGCGAGTCTGCGTCACTTGGCAAAGAATCCTAATCATAATAACTCAAGATCATATCGCGGCGAGTAGGCGACGAACAAAAGGCGGCGGAGCAACAATGGCGCCCAGCGCGGGGCCCGAGAGGCGCGCTAACAAATTACCAGCCCGCAGATAACTAAGCAATATTAAATCATAGTAATTTGTGGTTGCAAGACGCAGCCCCTTTTCCAACGAGTTATCTTTCTAGCCGCCGGAATACCAAGGCATTATTGTTACTTCGCTTCAGCAGTGATAAGCGAATCAAGATAGGAATCATAAATTAACTCCGTTGAATTCTTTTACACGAGCTAATTAGAACAAATGGCGCGTTATTTACTCATTTAACTGTATGATAATCTCGCTGAAATATGAGCGGTGTGTACAAGTATATAAAATAACATAGTGCGCAGCTGTTAGTTGGCAACTCGGCGTGAAACTGCAATTTCGCCGGTCATAAAACAGGAAGCCAGAAGCTTCTGCCGGCTTCGTTACAATCGCATCTTTTCACTCGGTTCCTTGGGCGGTGCATTAGCAATTCTAACCATCGCAATAGTTGCTCGGAAATTGTAATACTTAGTCTTAATAAAGCCATTCGTAACGTTGAATATCCGGAACAGGCGTGAGCAGGGCGCGCGGCGACTCGCCCGAGGCGGAGCCGCGCGCGCCAACTGGATTTACGACATAGCTTTATTCCCACAAATGCTAGCCTAGACGTTGGCCTATTAGAATTCGGTTTATTGTTTAACGTACAGACCCCTAATTAATTGGAACGGAATGTACGTCATGAAAACAGTACACGAAACGGAGAATGATTATGATTTCCGATGCATATCCATTCGGAAATTGTCCACGTATCGTGTATTGTATAGCGGGATATAGTTAATTAATGAACTGATACCGGGCAATATGAGCCCGGAACGGTTTCTATAAATTTTGCGAATATTGCCCGGCGGACAATGGACACTGTGCCAGTGGGCTCGCTCGTGCCTTGTGCAATCTTTTAACATATTTTAAAACCAAAAGCTCGTGCCAAAATATTTTAATTCGGCACTTACGTAACGGGGCTTGAATGTAACGTGCCTTGTGAAATTGTGCGAAAAATGTAACGTGCGCAGTCCATATAGAGCATTAAATTAAGCCTTTCTGCGGGCGGCTTTTAAGTGGGGTAGGTAAGTATATTTTTGTAAGCGTTTCATAAACGGACCGCTCTCAGCCCTGTGTATATTTATGCAAAATGCATTAGCGGTATTGCTAGAGTGCTACCAGTTGCTACACCGCTACACCGGTTTGTAAAAATACCTATTTCCATCGTGTATTGGAAAACGCAATAGGTATATTTATTTAAAGCTCTTCTAGTATTGCATGAATGTTTAAAATCTATTCATAGTAAGTGAACTGCGCATAAAATATCGCAATCCATACCTGGTTCCATCATAAAGGCAAAGTCTAGCGCCATCTAATGGGTGGTTATTGAAGTTCCAGTCAGTTTGGTGTATTGGCAGAGTGGGTTTGCCACGAGCTTACTAGCCCGCAGAGGCATAATAACGCCATCTAACATTTCAAACCGTGAACTATGTCAGAGTAGCGCACACGAGCGCCACCTATCCAGAATCGCGCTTAATACGTTGAGTTCATTACTAACTCGGAAAGAGCGAAGCTAGCTGTTAGGGCAACCATAGTAGTTGTGAAGCAATTCAATAGATGGCGACACTGGTGACTGTTTAGTTGGGAGTCGCAATGTGCATAGTCCCACCCTGATTTGGTTATAAGACGCATGTGATTTTCAAATACATTGTACTTACGGATAAGATGTCGGGCCCCATTTTGTCTGGAACGGGAAGTATTGTCTGAAACAAAAAAAAACTTATTACAAATAAAATACGAACAAAACTACAAATCCACTTTTTATCCGGTAGATTTACACAGTTGTCGGGACTCGGGAGTATCTTTCAATTACTATTTTAAGCAAACATTCTCATTAAAACTAGTTTAATTAATTAACTAGAATTGTTTAAAATTTTCGTGCGTAAAAACGGATCACATGTTACGGATATTCAAATTAGGTCAGTACAGTAGTCAGGCGATCAAGAGTGGGATTTAAAATGAAAAAGCTTAGTAACTAGGGAGTTTGTTTTCGTATAATCGGTGACTGTAAATTCCTACTAACAGAATCAAGTTATTTATTCTTTATTATTTATATTAATATTCTTAGCCTAATTGTGCAAATTGTGGTTACAGAGTTTTCAAACAGTTTTTAAAGTTGTTGGTAATTCTGTAGCTCTGGCTACCCCACTCTGGGAATGAAGGCGTGAAGTTATGTATGTATGTATGTATATATATGAATGATATAAGAATATAACATGAGAGAATGACATGAGTATTATATTACCATAGCGATGAACGCACAATTACTCACATATTGACGGTCAGTCAATATTTTTTCTCAAAAATTACCGGAAATGTTGACATTACTAACTCCATACTGAGACGCGAAGTACATCGTTTACAGACATTTCCCAAATTAAAAATAAATTTCATTGCGTGCTCGCTACATAAGCCCGCAATGTTGCATACAAATTTCATTGTTATCTAGTTTGTAACTTTTTAAAAAGTGATAACGGCCATAATAAAATGAGGGCACAAGTCTTATACATCCAAATTTTATTCGAAACGTAACTTTTTTATCTGTGTCTGGAATAGCTTGAGTTTTTTTTTTTCTCTAAAAAAGCTTGCGTTGTTCCTTGTCATAAACATAAAGGCGGTAAAGAGTAATAGTTTTTTCATGTGAAGATTTTATTTGTTTAATTTTTTTCTTGCGATTTTTGAGAAAAGCTCTATATCTATACTCGCAAGCTCATCCGTTTAAACTATGGGTCCTGATATCCGTGTTACACGCGGAACCGTAGCTCCGTGATCTTAGCACCGGCGGTGCTAAGTTCCCGAACTACACGGTCACGCCAAGATACGTATCCGTGTCTGCGTTCGGCTACGTATCTGCGGATCTCGGCTCCGGCTCCGCTCCGCACGGTTATTGAATGAAAGCTTGTCGAACTTAAAGACACACATAAAATCTTCATTAAACGTCACGGTCACGGGCGGATCGGATCTACGTGTAAATAAGAAACGTATCTCCGTGTAACACGGAGCTACGTATCTTAATTACACGTAGCCGAATTTCACGTGTCGAACGGGCCGGATCTCCGTTGCCGTGTTACTCGGTAACGGAGATTCGGCTACGGGTACACGAAACACGGACACGACCAGGAGCCCTAGTTTAAACCAATACTCGGCCCGCAATTGCCTGCTTCTCTGCCTAGGCAATAATGTACTATAAAATAATCCTGTGCTTATACATACATAAATAAATATCGGGGGAAAATTGCACACAAATTGAGCTAGTCCCACCAAACTAAGCTTTAGGCTAGGTACTAGAAACCTACAAACATACTTAAATACATAGAAACACACAAGACTCAGAAACAAATACTCGCGCTCATCACACAAACATTTGCCCGGACCAAACCCAGGACCACCGCTAGGTTCGTACATAAAAATACACTTATGGGTGTGTCATTTATACATACATGCCATTAATACAGTGGTGACTTTTTTAGAAACTTTCTACTGAGGTGGAGTCTGTCAGACGTCATTTTTGATAAAATATAGAAAAATAGTAATGGTTCAATGATAAGTATTGTTTATTTAGTGCATAGCATGATTATTTAATTTTAATGCGTAATTAATAATAAACATGTAGACAAGCTTTTAAATAAAAAAATATGTAATTTACTTGAATAAGGTAAAAAAAACTGGTATTTTTCACAAAGATTAACTTAACTACAATGCCGCGAGTCGTTAGAAGAAGGTACTGAGCGATACAGAGCTATATCACGGTATACGGCGTTTTTTTTTTGACAATGTTTGATAGACGTCACGTCAGTTGCAGAGCGTTAAAAAAAACTTTAATATTTTTTCTTGTAAAACATACAACTTGAGAAACTCACAAATTGCTACGTTGAATAATTATCCTTTACATTCGCCCCGTAGTTTGAGTTTAATTAAATACGTCAATCAGTTTCATTTCAAGTGCTCGCGGGTAAAACTCGCACGCTAATTACAGCGGTAAATGATAAATGATTCTTGCAAATTAATGTTATCGCGCGGGAATATCTAACAGTCGTGAATTTGGGATATTTACAGTTGTTCCCAAATCCCATATTGTCCATAATTGCTAGTAGGGTATAATAGTGGGAGATAATACTAATAATACTAATTATTTCCACTGTTCTTTGCAGATGGTGAAAATTGTTATTTATGAGACTGGTGCGTAATGACTAATGAGAGCCATTAACACACGAGTCTTGTCTTATGAAACGATCCCAAAGGCGAGTTTCATAAGATCTCACGAGTGTTTTAATGCCTAATTATGTAACTTTATCGATATGCATATCATAAGTTTTCTACAATATGTGTGTAATCTGTATCTGGGGTTGCCCTGTATCTTATTGAACCTGCATTTTAATGTTTACATTAAAGTATCGGTCCCGTGTTCATATCGGTCCATTCGTTTGCGAGCCAGATACCACAGACACACACAGACTTACTTTATTGTCTTATCCGTGTAACTAATGCAATCCGCCTGGCTTCGCACGCGTTAAATATCAATGTATTCTAAATCTTCTCATGAATCAGTCGGTCTATTGGAGAAAACCGAATGAAAAACGCCACACAAAACCCCAGTGAAGGTTTTGGAAAAACATTAACTAAATTACTATGTTAGTGAAAGTAAACGAACAATATGGAATATTTATGACTTTTTTTCTTAACTTCAATAAAAGCTAATTCATATCATATAACAAAAAGTTGTGAATATTCATTTTTTTCAGAGCTATAAAAATAACCAAGCCCCACAAAGATTTGTTCCTATCTCTTTCTAGCCAAACCGAATTTGTCATGAAGATTATATGGCCGACGTGTTACATGACGTCACACGGCGTAACGGATCACTCTGTCTAAGCTAAGCTAAGCTAAAATGCTTGCATCATCCGTATGTTTTGATTTTAATTTAATTTTTGGTGATTCCTTTTATATTTTGCGATTTAAAATTTCCTATTCCCAGTGAGTCCTCCCAATAAAGCATGGGAATAAACGGGAACAGCCCGGAAATTCACATCTCTAATCCAGCCCGCTTAAAAAGCCCCATCTGTTCGTGAGACTGCTTTTATGATTCATCATCGACGGTTTATTTATTGTCATCGTAAAGCCGAAATAATCTCAAAACGCCACGGGTTTCCGTCTGTTTCTCGTATCTTTGATATTATATTGCGTCACTCGGGATTCTTATTTCGAATTCCTAGGCGGCTCGTGTCAGAATGCATGAGTCAGTGCGGAAATTCCTTTAATTGGCAATAACCTCGGTTTGAAGATCTAATAGGGCTTCGTCTTCATGGATGTAATTTTGAATACTAAAGCTACAAGATTGGTTTTTGAGTGGAGACCACGTACGGGCAAGTGTAGTGTGGGAACTGCCAGCCAGATGGACGGACGACGTGAGATTTGCTGAGAGCGGTTGGATGAGGGAGGCCCAAGGTCAAGCCAGTTGGCCAGCCTTGTTAGAGGCCTATGTCCAGCAGTGAACTGCTATAGGGTGATGATCAGACATAGGAATATTTGGGGCAAAATTAAATGACAGCTAGGGATTGCCTATATTGATAAACTAAATTATCGATGCTTTTCCCATATACTAGTGGTGCCTCCAAGTTTTGTTTGTAAGTGTGTATTTTTCAATGAGGTTTTACCCCTATCACTTCCACAGACATTCAAAAGGCTTTTAGCTACCTGAAATGGATTCATCAATCGAGACGGAGAAAATTAACGCTCGAAAATTTGGAACAAATTCTGATTGTTTACTTTAACAATGGTCAATGGGACAGTAATTCTGAAATACACAATGAGGAAAAAAGTATGATGATTATGAGTGAAGATCCAAAAATATAAAATATAACCAGAATTTGGTTTCTATTTTGTTTTATTTTCATACTTTTAATGAAAAAAAAAAATATACAAACAAAACTTGGAGCGACAAGTATAATGGGAAAAGCATCGATAATTTAGTTTATCGATATAGTCAATCCCTAGCTGTCATTTAATTTTGCCCCAAATATTCCTATGTCTGGTGATGATGATGATAAAAACTATATGATTGTTTTCGACGACGATGTCCTAGTTATCCCCCGACGCCAGCATAGGGATTTAATAAGTATGACGCGTGTGTGTGTGTGTGTGTGTGCTTCCAAACGGATGGACCGATTCGGACGCGCGTTTTTTTTTAAATAGAAAGCTAGTGATGAGATGAGGGGTAGTCGGAGTGGTATTATGAAAATTGGTTGGACCGTGAAAGAGTTATGAGCTTT
Source organism: Acleris emargana (assembly GCA_927399475.2). Taxonomy (NCBI): domain Eukaryota; kingdom Metazoa; phylum Arthropoda; class Insecta; order Lepidoptera; family Tortricidae; genus Acleris; species Acleris emargana. Next base: position 17,541,222 of record OV656846.1, read on the forward strand.
AAAAGTCGGGTCAACATTATATCATGGGCTTTATCTATTAAATCTGTATGTATGTAAACTCATTATTACGTATACATACATACATACCTTCACGCCTGTAATCCCAGAGAGTGGGGTAGGCAGAGCTACAGAATTACAACTTCAAAAAGATGTTGACAATTCAGTAACCACAATTTGCACAAATAGGCTAAGATGTTTACCAGCGTATTAGTGACAGGTTGCAAGCCCATCGCCTAACAGTACTACAAGCCTATATTCCCTTAGTCGCCTTTTACGACATCCACGGGAAGACATGGAGTGGCACTATTCTAACCCGGCAACCACACGGGTTACGGGTTACGGGGGTACGGGTATTACGTATAAACACTTACAAAACATTGTTCATCACTAAAGATAATGCACATAGGCGAACACAACCCATATGGGATCTCTTCCAGTGAAGTTATACTATTAATACTTGTTAGCATAATTTCTTAGCTCCAGAGGTATTAAATCCTAAATGATCAATCAAATTGAGAAATGATAAAGACGTTTTTTAAATACCGGTTCAATCATACCCAAGTATCATAGATCGTCCACTTTTTCTTTCTCACAATATGGCGTCCGGTTGCCGTCATATTGGACTTTGATTACAATCATATCTTCGGTGACACTCACAAGATTAAGACAAATTGATTGACATAAGAATCATCAACACGCGTTTAGTTTCCAGAGGAACGGAAAGGAACTAATATACATACATAGATACATTATACCTATATACACTGATAAACACATTTCACTTTTTTGCGTCGCGGAGTCGAGTGAAAACTAAAATAGCTGACAAAGCCAAATCTGTAAAAATAATAATTTCAGAGCGATAAAACTGACGCGTCATGTCGTGGCGAATAATAGACTGAGCGTAGGACGGTTATGGACGGATCTTTAATTAAGACATTTTACTTCGAGGTCTTTAAGTCAGTGTTTTAAAAGTTTGGATTATTAATAGTCCTACCCACGCCATTTACGTCAAAGTTAACAAAATTCTACATAGCAATTAATGCTTGTTAACAGTGCCTAGCCACAATGAGAAAGAAAATTAGAATGCAGAGCAACCTCATTAAATATTGTGTGTAACTAACTGTATTATCACCGCAGATCTCTTAGAATATTATGTACTCTTTTTAATACCCTGTTCGAGCCGTCTAGTCCAGGTTATTTTAAATGTAAATTTAATTTCAGGCTGTGAATTGCGTTCCTTTCGTTCTCTGAAACTTACTATTCCTCCCCACCATACTGGTTTTATGTCTAATTATTTTGTCCTTAAGGCGATCCGTCTCTGGAATGAGCTCCCACTGAGCATCAGACAAACCCCAAGCAAGTTAGTTTTCAGGCGGATGGTTCATAGTAAGCATCTGCTGGAACAAGCGCAGTCGCGCAGTGTTAGGGAATGCCATTGGGCATTAAGTCTGCCATTTGTACTTTATTGTATTAAGTACAAAGAAGTTTCAATAAATAAATAAATATTACTATTTATTAGCATATCACCAATATACATCATCACCCGAGAAACATCTGAATGTGTTTTATGCATATCAATCACTCAATTTATCAACGTGGTCGCGAGCACTGACTTCGTTTAATTCTTTATCAAGACGTCCATGAACCCACATTTAAATCTGCAAGTCTCTTACTGAATACCTAAGGATAGTATTAATTTTAAAGATAACCCGAGGAGACGGGGCCGTATTCAGACACGTCAATGATCCCTTAATAGCGAGCACAATGCGAGTTTGCATATCGCTTTGATCTGTGAACCATTTTGTCAGCAGCAATGCACTTAAGGTAAATATGGTCCGCCATAATGGCACAAGCACAACACGAGATATACACTCAGTGACAAAAAAACGGGTCAGAGTGCGTTTTTCATACAAACGAGGCTATTTCGAAGCCTTGGTTCTTGGCCAGGGATTGTTTTGAGTAGGGTTTAATGGTGGATACTCCGAGGTTCAATAGAGGAGGTCAAATGTTCTTAAGATACCTAACTTATCGCACAATCAGTTAAAACCACAGCGAGAGAGTTAGGGTCAGCATTTGGATTTCCTTACATTTTATTGCCGTTTTAGATGTTTTTTGAACATGATCAGTTCCGGCGTTAGCCGCAAATTTAATCAGTTGGGTATCCTACCTAGGCACTCTGGAAGTCCTGTATCGATGCTCGATGTATCCATCATCAGATTTCACTAAAAGCATCCCCTGGCGAGGAATCAAGGCCTAGAAATAGCCTCTTTAATATGAAAAACGCACTCTGACCCGTTTTTTTTGTCCCTGGTTGTATATGCCTACACGGTAAACTTGCGAATAAGTTTTTTCCTACTACTGGTTGAGATGGCAGAATACATTTACTTCGTGGATAGTTGAAGGCGTGCCGTGCCTTACGTCCCAACTAAAAACCGGAACCCTTATAGGATTAGTCGTGTCCGTCTGGATGTCTGTCCGTCTGTCACAGTCAATTTTTTCCGAATCTACTGGACATGGTATCAATTCTTCATAAGTTTAGATTATTCATGGTGTGAAGGTAATCATATTCATTTTCATGCAACATCACAGGAATTAAGCAGCCAACGCTTTACTTTCCCTTCTTTTTCACTTCTGATGTGATAAATCTATCAACATAGGTACATAACGTATTGAGCAGAAAGTTTCGTTCAAAAAGTATTTCCTGGATTTCCCTTAACCCGACTCCGCTATTACTTAAGTCGCTTTACTATTTTCTTATTTATTCGTACACCACCTCACTTACACACGACGTGCTCGATTCACTGAAAGAAATGGAATACGCATTATATCGTACACGAACTAGGATTAAATAAATTACTTTTCTCAATATCAGTAACAGCTTTCCAGATATATTAGTTTCATGCCAGAGAATCGATAAAGGCGTCTGGTTACGTTCCACCTAGCCATTAAAATAAGCGGTTTTCTAAGTCCACGAACAAAGACGTAAGATAAATGTGGTATTTTTCCACAAGTCAATAACGTGGTGGAGCGTTGTATTGATGAGGACTAGCATCCCTTGAGGCGATGTATTTTCCTCAACGGCAATATTCCTCATCAGAGCTAAATATGGCTCGGGAGCTGGCTTAATAAGCTCGCTCGCTAACAAGCTAATTGGGTTAAAATGCATTGTGCAACGTACTTTACACCGGTAGCGCACAATAGAACCGTTTCGCGATTATATTTTACACGGGCAAGATTAAAACGGTCGGTGGTCACGCTGCCCCGAGATATTACGATGTGCAAAATGTAGTGAAAGACTGCACTTTTATTATCGCAATATGGACCGCTGGAATTCTAACATTGTCGACAATGCCTTGTGGACCTCTTTTATATCCTGCGTGTTGTTTAGTTTCTTTCTGACCTACTTCGGCTGGGAAGTTGTCCGTGCAATCTTTACGGGCGCTGAGGTGGCTGAAATTGTTGAAGTTATTCCAAATAGATTTACAAAATTATATTTCTTAAAAGAATCATATTTAAGGTTTACTCCGTTTATATCTAGATATTGTTGCGTTCCCTGGGTATTCTGGTAAGCCAGATCATTAGTTCGGCCAACGGTTCCAAGAACTGGTGCGTTTTAAGTTCTCTAGGTTTAAAGTAAAATAAAACAAATTAAATCAGATTTATTCATGCTATAAATTATGAACGCAGTTAGAGCAAAGATGTAATTACAGATAATTATAATCATATCCGTTAGACACAAGTAGGCTTATAAAACACTTAGCAATTAGAAGAGAATCAGTCCAAGTAGTAAAACCTGATAGCTGCAGATTATGAAGCTAACTAATGAGAATATTCTAGTACTAAGAGAGCACTTTGCGAAATCCCGTAATTGATAGCGTCAGTTGGTGTCTAATGAATAAAAAGTTAGCTCAAGTAGATTTACGTCAGCTTAGGAACAATTGCCGAAGTCACGAGTTAAGTTTGTGCGAAGCTAATGTAAGTAGGTTATGCGTCTGGGTCCCAGCAGTGCTGGAACTTCGGGCCTCGTTAGCATAAGTAGGCATTATACCTACGTCTACATACATTTTAGAAGTTAACCGGACCCCAGAGCGAGTAATGAGGTTCGAAACTCGCAAACTTGTCGCATTCGTCGAGACGAAAACGCGAAATAAACAACAGCGAATTGAAACTACGGACCTATGCGTTTTAGTAGAAAATGGCGGCGAAATTTAGCCGTTAGTATTCCCAGACTCAGCGCGCTTCGTACTTTAGGCGCGTAGCTACAAAATCGTTGGCTTGCATCTCTGGTTGTAACTTTTGTAAGGGCTGGAATTCATGCGAATGATTAAGATTTTTTTTTATGCGTTATGGCAAAGGAAGTTTAATTTGAGTAGGCACGTTTGCCGTACATAAACACTTCTTTTTTAACTAAGAGCACCTTTTTCATACACGATTCTACTGTTAAGGAAATAAAGCGTTCGTCATACAGCCGCGTGACGTGGCGCGTTCTTAGCGCATTTTAAGCGTGGCGCGTTGGTCACAGTACAAGAAAACGTCGCGTCACGCTAAGAACACGATGCGCGCCGCGTGTTACGCGACACGTTAGCGCGATTCGTACTCAATAGGTACTATTGAGAATCGGACTTGGAGGAAATGTTCCTCCTGTTAGCTGCATCAAAAAATCGCAGAAAGCGGAAGTGGGTTCACGAATACAATCATTTTGTACACAAATACAACGTCAAAATCACGTTCAGGTGGCGCTCTCTATTCCGACAGACTGACAAAACGGGCGATATAGTGCACGCGTCGCCCCCCGCCACGATGATGGCGTGATCACGATCTGTGTGACGGCCTACATACAACTCCTCGTCGCGCTGCGCCACGCCGGCTGTGTGTCGAACGCTTAAGAGCGTGTGTTGATAAATTGTATGAGTAGATTATTATACATTCTGAGCTGTTAAAATACAATGTTTATTACATTTAAAATTTCGCTAATCGTGTGGAGTATCATTCATTAGCATGACCTATGTGAGAAAATAGCGGTCATACTAATAAACTTTCATGAGAGAATTTAATAACGCACTCAGTATTATAAACTGTAACCAAATCGTGGCGGAGGCGTTTTTAGAACAGGGCGCGGCGCCTCCGCTCTCAGTGCGTTTGCGGCTTAAATGTTATCCTTATTTTATCTTTCTGCCTCTCAAATTCCTGTTTCTGGGAAACCGCTGGAGCGAGCTAAACTTTGAAGGGTTAGAAATTCAGGTGATGATACTTAATCATCCTATGTATATCTACTAATCAAAACAAAATAAAAATTACAGGTTATGATTTGTTATAATAATACACACATTAAATCACGCCTGTTTCCCAGAGGGGTAGGCAGAGACCACTTCTTTCTACTTGCTACGATCTTGACAAATTTCTTTCGCTTCTTCCACATTCATACATCGAGTCATGCACGCCGTCGGTTTGGGTACTTAAGATTCGGCCCTTTTCCAGTCTTTCTCCGATTTGATTAATCCTTCTCCGAAAACAGTTCTTTTGTATGCAGAACATAGCGTGGCCCCTATGTTGTTTTGATTAGTATAATTATTTACCAAATTGAAATTACGGGACTAAAAAATACTTACCTATCATATTTTTGTAAGCTCTAAATTAATATAGTAAAAAATCATTTTTTCTAGATATTTAATAAACATTCCAGACACTTAAGATGTAAACTTGAAAAGTAAGACACAACGCCGTGTCCTCATTACTGCCAGGCCCAGTAAGATAAAAATACAAGGTAATAAAAAAATTCAAAACGAAAAGAGGTTTTACTTTTATACCTTGATCTAATTACGTGGCCTCTATATTTCAGAATTGAATAAAATGGATGACAATACTTTGCCGACCCTGACCTGTGGCTTTAGCCGGAGGAGTCAAACAGAAACGGAACTCTTTAATGAGGAGCACTGAATATGTAAGGTTTCCTAGATTTATATAACTAAATTGCTTCAGTCTAGCGTTTTCATATCGATTTCGACTGACAGACACCCTGTATACAGGGTGTTTGGCAGTCGGGCGTAGGGGATTTAAGAAATGATAGTTAGGGTCATTTTGAATAGTTTTGACACCATTTACTTTTATGCAAAGTCGCACGGTTTTTTGAGATTTTGTTTTTTTTGTTTAATTCTTGAAAAAACGCTATGTTCACTAGAAAAACAGTTATTAAACACCCTGTACAGCCAGTATTGTTTTTTTTTAGTGTTTTACCTTCGCAATACTTTGGTTCTTCAAATTGACGCTGCTAATGCTTGACTGATTATTAATTGATTTTATTGCAAACATAGCATTTCTTCAAAAATTCAAAACAATACAATATCTGTAAAAACTGTGCCACAGTCATAATAGTAAATGTGCTTCAAAGTGTTCAGAATGACCCTCACTACATACATACATACATAACTTCACGCCTGTTTCCCAATGGAGTAGGCAGAGACTATGGAACGCCAGGTGCATCGATCTAAACATACCACTTTCGCTTCCTCTACATTCATCAATCTCTTCATGCACGTACGTCGGTTTCGGGTGCTTTTAATGACCCTCACTATCATCCCTTAATACCCCTCCACCAACTGCAAAACACCCTGTATAAACATTAAGAAAAAAATGACATCTAATCTCACAAAATCGGTGATGCGCATGTTTTGAATTGGTTCTGTACAATGTTTAGTGATAGCAGAACGTTGTGCAGAGTCCGCTAGTTATCGCTAGTAGTGACCACTATCTTACCAAATAACCTGCCGCCAAGCTGGGTCTGCACTGTAGTATTCTAGTGTGGGGGTAAGAGCCGGTGAAATAACTAGCATAGACATTCTCTTAGTCCATCTTAGTCCTAGTAGTGTCTTGTTATTTTGAAGTCGAGCAGTAAGTAAAAAAAAGTATATGCACTTACATAAAGATGATGTAGATAAAAATGGGTCATTCCACTGTAACACCCGAAACGGCTACTTTTTATTAAGGTTTATTTCGATATTGTAATAAGAAAATAGGAAAATTACTATTGAATGGCCTACTTTTGGCCCCCCGGAACATGAATGAGTAGAAGTCTAATTGTACTAAACTAGAAATACTAAAAATCAGGAGAATATCTTAAATGAAAGCAAATATAATGAATTTTAAAGGAAAAATATCACGGCTAAGTAGACTTGATTAAGCCCATCCTTTTCCACTTCATAGTTTATTTTTCTTCAGAGTTTGTACCATAATCATACCAAATTTGAAGCTTGTATGTTTTAGCTATTTTACGATCCAACTAAAAGAAAATACGTTGCATAAAAACGTTCCTTGCCCCCCCCCCCCTTTATTGTTACACTTTTTTTTTCCTGTTAAATCCACCGTAATAACATTTATTTTGAAAAAAACAACGCGCTATCTATTACGATGCAAAAGATACAGTTCTTTAAAGTTAGGACGGACGGACAGCGTTAGCATTATATTAATGTAATCTCGTTGGGCTACCCATTGGGTAGGGAACCGTAAAAACTCACAACGCGATCTTCTTATAAAATTTCAGTTTAATCATTAACGAGATAAAAAAATCGGAAGAGATATTCAACTCTTGCACAGTTTTTTCCGTCCAAAAACTCGTCAAAAATCAATACGGAATAGTTTGAAACAAATTCCAAACTTTCAACAGATTCAGTAAGAGCGAAGTATGTTCTGGCTTTAACCCCGACCCGACCGCCCCCGGGGGAATACATCTGTAAAGGAGATGTATATCAACAATTTTAATCCGATGTCGCCTTTCAAGATACGGCTATTTGCGTTATTGATAACAGATAACGGTCGGTTACCGACTAGTTTACGTTCCGTAGGTATAATCTCGGTTAGATTGGATTTACATGAGTAAATTTAGTTCTTGATGTTACCAATACATATTTTAAAATGCAACCTCCTTTCATTAACATAGTCCGGCCCTATTCGTATAAATAATATCGAGTAAGATTATGTCGCATTTTACATTTATATTGAAGAGTCTTTAGACTGGTATCTCATTTAAGCTCAGGGGGTTATTATGATATAGCTTTGCAATTCATTTTACGGCGAGTGTAAAGGACAGAGCTATAGCAGTTATATAGCTCTGTCCTTTTCTCTCAGCGTAAACTGAACTGCATAACTACGTTATATTATAACGTAACCCCCCAGTTTTATAATAGTCTTTGTTTGCGTCTTCGCCGTACGTCGACGTTTTTTGTGTTGCTGAGGTTTGTTGTAAACTATTACCCAGAAAATAATGAAAAATTACTCAAAAATTTCCTGGTGTTTACTCTCAGATAGCCTTCTTTATTAACTATCCACTTATCCTAGAAAATTCTAAATCAGGGTGTTTAATCTACATGGGTGTAGATGTAGAATCTCTTGGTTCGTTATTTTATTCTTCTTTCTTTATTCGATATTTTATCACAGCTCTTATTTACTTGACAGTAGATATGACACAGCGTCGAAAGTGTAAATACGATTTCAAAGCAAGATGACCTAAACCAAAGTAGAATAAGCCAAGTGAATGAACATTAGTAAACGAGACCAAGACCCGCAGAACACGAAACAAAATACAAAAATATAGGTCACATTGAGAAAGCGCCCGATTCCAGAAAAGGTATTTATTGCTATTGCTGCATTTGTATCGTATATGTATTGAACTAAACTCAGTAGCTTGCAAATCGCAGCCTTTTCGAAGCTCGCGTACGTGGCAAGAAACATTTCGCGGGTTTAGTTTAGTTTAGAATGCCGTCCACATTCAACGCTCCGAACTCTATCCCGTATACAGTTTGTGTGGAAATCACAAGAACGGGCACTAAAAGCAATAGAACCAAGACACTTGCAAATAAGATTAAACAGGGTATGGAAAATATAGTGACGTAGCTATTGCTCGCGAATTGACGCGCGCAGGAGTGATTATCGTTATTACTTTGGGTACTGTTCGATTTTCAAAAAGGAGCCTATTTCCTTCTTCGATCTATAAATTGTACAAAATCTTTTTTGTAGACAATTTTACTTGGATTACTTACGAGGGGAGGTCCAAAAGTTCGCGGAATGGAGGGGATGGGGGTGGGGATGACTATATTTTTTAGTATAGTACTAATGGCCAACTCATTAAGAGTATATATACCAACTTTCAGCCTGAAGAGCTCATTACTTTACAAAATATCGTCGAGCAAGCAAGTCAATCTGGAAAAATCCTGGAAGTATGGAGCAAATTGAGTATCGAGCCATCATCAAGTTCCTGACTAAGCAAGGAAAAACTCCTCAGACCATCATGAGTGAGATGTCAGTAGTTTACTGTGATCATTGCCCTGGAAAAACAATGATTTACAAATGGCACGGTCTTTTTAAAATTGGCAGAGAGTCCATTGAAGACGACCCTCGCCCAGGACGGCCTGTCGAGGTCACCACATCAGATACCGACGGAAAAGTTGAAAAATTAGTATTAGAAGATGCTCGCCTGAAGAAGAAACAGATTTCTGCATTAGTTGGAGTATCTGAAACCACTATTTTGCGGATTCTACATGAACACCTCGCCATGATTAAAGTGAGTGCAAGATGGGTGCCGAGAATGCTTACGCCGCATCAGCGACAGCAGCGAATCGACGCGTGTAGCAGTTTTTTAGAACGGTGTGGAGAAGAAAGTACGTCGATTTTGAAGCGGATTGTTACTGGAGATGAAACTTGGGTTCATCATTTTGAACCTGACTCTAAACAGGAGTCGATGCAATGGCACAAGAAGGGTACCCCCCCACCTAAGAAATTTAAGGTGTCAGAATCGGCCGGAAAGTTGATGGCTACGATTTTCTGGGACTGCCAAGGAATTTTGATGATCGATTACAAAAGCAAAGATGTCACAATTACTGGAGAGTACTACTCTAGGCTACTGGAGCAGTTGCGGGAAGCTATCAAAGAAAAAAGGCGAGGAAAGCTGGCTAAGGGTGTGCTGTTACTTCAGGATAATGCTCCAGTTCACAAGAGTCGTATTGCGATGGCTGCCCTGAACAAATGTGGCTTCGAAGAATTGGTTCATCCCCCCTACAGCCCGAACCTGGCCCCCAGTGATTATTATTTATTCCCAAATTTGAAGAAAGAGTTGCGGGGAAGAAAATTTCACACCGATGATGAAGTAAAGGACGCAATTTTGGCTCATTTTGACAGCAAAGAAGAAAATTATTTTTATGTGGGTTTAGAAAAATTAATATCACGATCTAACAAATGTATTAACCTTAAGGGAGATTATATTGAAAAGGAAAAATAGTAACGTCTTTTTATTTAATTATTTAGCCCTCCATTCCGCGAACTTTTGGACCTCCCCTCGTATGTATTGAACTTATGTATTGTGGAGAGCCTTGGGGGAGGCCTATGTCCAGCAGTGGACGTCTTTCGGCTGACATGATGATGATGATGACTTATGTATTGAAAAACTAAAAAAAGGGAGCATAACACCTCTCCCCTCTTTACCAGTTAGCTTCACCCCCATCCATCATTAGTATCATTACTTTCAGTATATTCTTTAAGACACGTTAACCTACCAGTATACTAAAATTCGCTTTTACATAGATTATTTCCCTTATTTTTCCTACGTTGGATAGGCTACGTAGGGAGAGTCAAACTATGATAACAAAACAATTTTTTTTTTTTTTTTTTTATATCATAGGAAGGCAAACGAGCACACAGGCCACCTGATGGTAAGTGGAAACTGTGACCCATAGACATTCGCATTCACAAGACCGCAATCCTAAGACTGCAAATGCGTTGCCAACCCTGAGGCCGAAGATGGAATGCCTCTATGCTAGTCATTTCACCGGCTGTCTTATCCCCAAACCGGAACACAACAATGCGAACACTGCTGCTTGGCGGTAGGTTAATGGATAAGATGGTGGTACCAACCCGGACGGACCCTGCACAAGGTCCTCCCACCTCCACAAATGATCATACTTTTGCATTTATGTACTATCCTATCAGTAATATTTATATCTAGTTCAAGGTTGTCTTCAACGTAACTTTCAGTTGCATGAACATAAAAACAATAAAAAATACCATTGCCTAAGTGCATCATAGATATTTTACTAAACACTAATGGCTACCTTGCAAATCGCAGAGCCCTTTCGAGAACAACGTACGCGACAGGAAACATTTCCTGGGTTTAGAAAGCTGTTCACATCTTCCTACACTTTCATTGCCTCTAACTTGACATGGTCCTATTCGTGTACAAACCAGTCAAGTGCGAGCTGGACTCACACACCGAGGGTTCCATAACGCCGCACACCACAACGTATTATACAGTGTGTCTCTGACCTTGGGGCTTTAATTTCAACGATCGATTCTACTCGCTAAACTGAACTACATTTGTTCTGCAACATGAAAAAATAACTTAAATTTAGATAACTAATTGATGTTAAAGTCTAATTGTAAAATCAGTGTATTACATACTGGCCATGTAATCACTATCTCATGGTACGGGGGCGACATTACCTTGGTACGAGGGCTAAAGGAAAATGGAGAATTGGATCGCGTACATTGAAAATTAGATTTAACTTGTATGATAAAAAATAAATTTAAACTGAACATATTTTTAACAACTTACAGAACAAAAGAAGTTTAGTTTCAGGAGTAGAATTGATCTATGCATTTAAAGCCCCAAGGTCAGAGGCACCCTGTATTTCGATTCAAAATTCAAAATATTTATTCAGTAAATTGGCCACATGAGGGCTCTTTTACACGTCGGAAACATGGAGTGAATCTACTAGCGCTTCGGACAAGGACCATCATACAATAATACTTAAAAGTATCTAAATTACATTACAAGGTAATAAAGTAATAAATAATTATTTTTAAAACTACATACATACATACATAAACTCACGCCTTCATTCCCAGAGTGGGGTAAGCAGAGCTAAAGAATTACCAACAAGTCTTAAAACTTCTTGATAATTCTGTAACCACATTTTGCACAAGTAGGCTAAGATGTTTCCCAGTGTATTAGTGACAGGTGGCAAGCCCATCGCCTAACAGTACTATAAGCCTTTATTCCCTTAGTCGCCTCTTACGTCATCCACGGGACGACATGGAGTGGCACTATTCTAACCCGGCAACCACACGGCCAAACAAAAAACACTAACACAAATAAAATCATTACAAATGTAAGGTCAATAAAATACAAATAAAATACCTAATGTCTATGAGAACAACATGACGAGGTCTCTACGTCAGGAACGATAATTAAAATATTGATTTGAATTACATTTCGAAAACTGCCTCTTCGTTACTTGGAAAAACACTGCAGAAATATCATCTACCAACGAGCAATCTCATTATTTATCTGGCTTTTCCTAAGTGCGCCTAGACAAATACCTATGTGGAATAGAAACTGGGTTGAGTCTGGATTAAATTGCAAATAGAGCAATGAATGGCGCACATTCTAGAATTACATGCTATTGCACTTTTCAATAAAGACCTAGTAAATTTAAGTTGGAACTCCGGAAACGCATTACAAAACGTGTTTTCTTTCATGATATTAAAGAGGTGAAATTATGCCAAATGTAGAAATGTGAATGAAATTACGAGCCTCAATTAATAATTTCACAATGCATACCAAAATCATTTCTATACTTGAGGAAATATTATTTGCACCGACCGATTAATGTTATCTTTTGGACCGGCTTATCTTTTTTATTTCAATAGGGTAATAAACCATCAACACCTTGTTACGGGTCAACTTGCCAAAATGAAAGAACAACTACAAAGTAATAATTATATTCTAATAAGCTAACCTAGTTTCTTAAAATTAACTTAAATTTTCTAACTAAGACTAAGTATTGAGCGCCAGGAGGGTTTTTAGCTTCCTAGGGAACCCTGCCAATCCAGAACGTCACCGGCTAGCAACAGTCTTGCTAATTGATACCGTATTAAGTCTCGTCAGACTTCGAAGGGCATGACCAGAGGCTAAAACAAGCGGAATGTCCCTTTGTAAGTCGAGTTATTTACAAATTAATACAATTTACCTATCTAAACGAGCCTTAATCTTACGACTTACCCCTTCGTCCAAATATTACAACACACACAAAAAAGAGAATGACTTTAATTTCTGTAAATTTCTATTATTTATAAATTCCGTCACATTTGGATGTTAAGGTGGGTATTTTTAAGTGCAACACAATCTTCGCAACACAAGTGTGACCTCTTCTAAACCATGAGCTGGAATGGTTAAATAACGAAACGGCAACTATTTAAATTATTAAAATAACATAAATAAATAGAAAAAGAATTCCCCTTACGGGGATCGAAACCGCGACCTCAGGTTCATTCATAGTCGCGCACTTAGACCAGTGAGCTACCGTAGCGAATACTTCATGCATTGAAATTAAGCTTCAGTTTGTCTAGTCACGTGACTCCATGATACTTGCGTCACAACCTGATTAAATATAAAGCGGTAAGACGAATCGGTACAAATTATATTTCGTCAACTACCTAAATGAGCTTTCTTTAATGTTATGGTTATTTGAACTTTATCTACCTGATTGATTTTAAAATCGGGAGGAATTTGAACAAAACCACATGTTTCACTAGTGGTAGGACCTTGTGCAGGGTCCGTCCGGGTTGGCACCACCATTAACACTCATTTTCCTTAAATTAAATCCCTTTACTAAGTCTCGTGCTGCTAATTTAATAAAAAAAAAAAAAAACAAGTTTAAATTTATCCCATTTTTTTTGCTTGTGTAAAATGCTGTTGTGTAAAGTGATTAGTAAAAACACCGCGTAAGGCCCTGTTTACACTTTTTGAAGTGCCAAGTGTGAAGTTTATACATTCGCTGTCAAACGGCAAGTAGCAAATGTATAAACTTCACACTTGCACTTAACTAAGTGTAAACGATTTCATACCATAACATAACTTGTTAACTTTATCACTTCTCTTCTTCACTGGCTACTTCATAAAGTCGCACCTTGAGAACAATAGTGACCTAACTCAGAAATTTATAAATTTCGAGTTAGGTCTCTATAATAATAAATTTATGACTTGAAGTTTGACAGCTGAAATTTTGAATTACGTCACTATTGTTCTGAAGGTCCGAAGTGTAAAGAAGATCTTAAGAAGATTGTGAAGCGCCGCTAAAATCGCGTATCTACTGTCAAAAAAAACCATACAAAGGCCGTGCCAGGATAAGCTAAGAGATTTTGCCCCCCTTGAGTTTGGGGTTGTAATTTTTATAGTTTGTGTGGCTCTGCATTAGTAATTGTTTTGCTAAATTTGAGCACCCTAAATATCATAGTTTTCGTTTAAAAAAAAAAAAAACTATATTTAATTTTTCTTTGATATTTTTTTTTCCTGTTAACCGATTTTAATGAGCTTGGCATATAATGTACATTTAACCAAGATGATCAAATGGCCATAATTATATTTTCATTATGCCATAGAAAAAAATTTTAAAAAACCCATTCAAACTTTTCAGTTTTTTTTTTATCACTTCCATGTTAGAGACCGCTCTAATTTTTTCACTGGTAAAACTCCCACTAACGTCCTATAATATGTATTTTTTTCAAAATTTTTGCTAAGGGAGAACATGGAGTTATCTTGACATGAAATTCTTTACATATACATTTCCTAGAACCGCTATATTTTAAATCGGAATGATTGCAACCTCTTTAGAGGAACGTACATGTTGCATATGAAATACTTACTGGCCACTTACATTTCAACTTTTTAAAGAAGTAAAAAAAAAGACAACAAAAAGAACTCCTTTCAATTGTCGTGCGTTGGTAACATAATATAAACCATTCCAATATGAATTCATTATCAAAAACCACTGCAATACAACGCGTTTTCCGTAAAAAAGTTAAAACGCTGTATTGTCTCGCAATGAAAACAATTCTGCAAAGTATAAACGAACAATACGATTTCTTTAATAATACACTTCCAATTTTTGATCAGGTAAATGTCACAAAGGCATATTGTGCATTTGTATAGTAATTAATGAATAATTTTCTATGGCATAATGAAAATATAATTATGGCCATTTGATCATCTTGGTTAAATGTACATTATATGCCAAGCTCATTAAAATCGGTTAACAGGAAAAAAAAATATCAAAGAAAAATTAAATATAGTTTTTTTTTTTTTAAACGAAAACTATGATATTTAGGGTGCTCAAATTTGGCAAAACAATTACTAATGCAGAGCCACACAATCTATAAAAATTACAACCCCAAACTCAAGGGGGGCAAAATCTCTTAGCTTATCCTGGCACGGCCTTTAGCTCCGGGCGTTAACGTATCTCACTCCCTAAATCAAGTCAGATTTCCACGATTTTTGAATATGTTGTAGGTAGTTATTATAAAGAACTAGGTACCTATGTATGTTTGTTTTTGGTTTTTTAATTTTGTTTCATTGTAAGAAGTATTTTCGTGGAATGGAGAACGTACAGAAGTAAAACATCGAAAAATCGGACTAGGCTTAAGGGTATAGAAACATTTTTGCATTTCGTATGGAATTTTTTAGGATCACAGTCCTCTTAAATTAGATTGAAAACATCGAGTGACAGATAAGACAGTTAGGTATTAAATGTAGGGTAAACACACTTATGGACGTCAATCATTAGTTTTGTTAAAAAAAATAACGATAGTTAAAGAAGGTTAATGTAAACAACCGAGTTAGTGGAATTCACTATCCGTCATTCATGTTATTATTAAATAAGATTCTGCTTATCACGCATTTATCTCCTCTGAGCATAAATTGTGCTATCTAGTAGGTACAGTCTATTTCTATGGAACTTGCTAACTATGCAAACAAAAGACTTAACTTGGTTTTGTCACTGTTTCTACTTGAATTTTCACCTCACCTCATCAAACACCATTGAAACCATACACTATTGAAACGGTCTTTACTGTAAAATATAAAATCACCAAATATATAACTCTATCTTGGATATTTCATTAAAAGTTTAAATTGTTTCATAAGTTAGGTTATTAGGACCTGATGGAATGACGTTTTTGTTTCTTTTAAAGTCTACAATTGTCTATCATGGGTAGTGTTGTGGCTAAAGTTGGCGATGTATTAAGGCCTCTACACATTACCCAACTCACGCTGATCACACTCACAGATGATATAACGGCACCTTTTATAATAAATACTGGTGATATATCATCTTCAAGAACCGATTTTTCTTCAGATCGTGATTAATCAAATTACAAATAAGTAACTACTTGTTTTTTTACTTTCGGTATTTTATTATTCGATATGGTTTGTCATAAGTAAAGGAGTATTGCCAATCACTAGTAAATTCATCATTCAGAGACAATTTCAATATGGCGGTTTGTTTACATAGTTAGCAAGTTCCATAGAATTAGACCTTAGTGAAAAATGTTTTGGCTCATGTATTATACACATTATTTTATTTTTGGTAATATTGAAGCTGCTTGTTTTCCAATAAATAAATTAATAAATTAATTAACTGAGCCATAATCAAGTGTTTTTCAACCACTTTGAAAAAAGCAGGAGGTTCTCAATTCGACTTTTTTATTTTTAATGTTTGTCAAAATGAAGGTCTGACGATGGAGTCTGTGAGGATCTGACGGAACTCTTCAAAATGTATAGGCACACCTATAGCGATTTTGTTAATAATGTGCTAACTAGGGAATGCAAAATACCGGTTATAACCAGATTTAATCGGTTATTTTCATACATAATCGGTTATTAACCGGTTAATTTGCATTCCCTAGTGCTAACAACTGACACCTTTAAGGCTTTAACCTTAAATTTCAGAGCACTTTCAAAGTAACCCTTAGGCCATGACGATATAAAGTTCAAAATAATAATCGTGACGTCTGTGAGACGTTTAACACGTCAGTTAAAGGTTAAGAACCTTCCTCTCGAATCACTCTATTGCTGAAAACTGTATTAAAATCCGTTAGTTTAAATGATCTAAGCGAACAGGCAGCGAGAGCGACTTTGTTATACTATGGAATAATAAAGACAACGTAGCACACCGTCACAAAACCGAAGGAATAATCTAAAACCGGTTTTTCGGTTCTGAAGTTACGTCATAAACGATTTCTCGGGTTTTCGGTTTTTATGTTATTTCGATAAAAGTGCCGCCGTGTTTGCCGTGTGGTTGCCGGGTTAGAATAGTGCCACTCCATGTCTTCCCGTGGATGTCGTAAGAAGCGACTAAGGGAATAAAGGCTTGTAATACTGTTAGGCGATGGGCTTGCCACCTGTCACTAATACACTGGGAAACATCTTAGCCTACTTGTGCAAAATGTGGTTACAGAATTATCAAATAGTTTTAAGACTTTTAAATAACAAAAAGTCGGTTTTGGTTAAAATGAAACCCGGTTTTAGTAAATGCCATCGAAACCGGTTTTACCGGCTTTTTTGATTTCGGTGAAACCGGTTTTGTGACTCCTACCGGCAACGCCAGCGTGGTATCTCCCTTTATACCACGTCTTAGCGACGTGTCACAGCCAAATAAACCATACACTTGCGGGTAGCCGGAAGGCGGCCTGACGAACGTCGACACTTGTCTATCAACAACTCCACAGAGTAGATTTTTTAGACGACGGATCTCGATATCTCTCCAACAAGTGTGTGGATATACATTTTTTTTATGGCATAGGAAGGCGAACGAGCGCACAGGCCACCTGATGGTAGGTGGAAACTGTGACCCATAGACATTCGCATTCACAAGACCGCAATCCTAAGACTGCAAATGCGTTGCCAACCCTGAGGACTAAGATGGAATGCCTCTATGATACTCATTTCACCGGCTGTCTTATCCCCAAACCGGAACACAACAATGCAAACACTGCTGCTTGCCGGTAGGTTAATGGATAAGATGGTGGTACCAACCCGGACGGACCCTGCACAAGGTCCTACAAGTAAACATTACGTCATTACGCAGGCATTATTCATTTATTGTTTGGGCTTCCTGATAATACTTGGAACTTCAGGTAAACTGTTAGCTGAGGCACAAGCTAAGGTCATTTACCTACTTCAGTCAGATTGCGGAGTGCCGTTACAACCTACGTACCTATATGGGTACAAGTAGTAGGTAGGTAAGACTCGGTTCTCCTACATTAGCTTTTTTACCAATTACCAATTAGGCTAATCGTTTCAATGTCGAATTTTGGCCTTGTTGGAATACTTATAAGGACCTACTTTTTTACGGGTGTTGTCAGATTTCCCATTTAACCCGTTTATAGGGCAATGAGAGCATATTGCCCACATACCTAGATTTATTGCCTAATTTAACTTTACGACCAGCCACAGAAAATGTAAATTTAATGGGTTTTTTTGCGTTTCATAAATGTTCCTCTGTATAAAAGATACATATGTATATATGTATTTATTGTATTAGGTATTACGCGTAAATAGATACCGGGCTAAAACAAGGTTTCTTTCTTACTAATAATATAAATGCGAGCGTGTGTTTGTATTCTTCCTTCACGGTTCAACGCCTCAACTGATTAACGTGAAATTTGGTACATGTCGGCCTTAATTAAAGATAAGCAGCTGCACAGTGTACACCTTGGCACCTTGTCGCATTAAAGCCTTCGACAGATTAGAGCAGCAGTTCAAACATAACGTTAAAGCGACAAAGCACTAAAGCAGCTACTTTGGACGTTCACGCTGCAGCGGCTAAACAGATTTGGATGAAATTTGGAATGGAGATAGCTTATTCCCTGGATTAACACATAGGCTGGATTAATCCCGGAAACTTTGAAAGTTTCCCAAGGAATAACGATAATTGAAATAGCCCGCAAGATACTGGTCGAATAACGAATTATACCGGGCGAAGTCGCGGGCAGAAGCTATGAATAATAAATTTATAGGAGTCCTTAAACATCAAGTAAGGTTATTTCGTGAGAATTTAATGGCATCAATCGGACCAGCCTAGGTCAACAGATGTTATAATGTTTAAAGGCGTGGTAATTAAGTTCTAAAGATCAGAATCAGCACATGTAGGGGTGAACGACTTGCAATAATAATAATCTACATCCATAGTATTGTGATGAGCTGATGAGAAATGTATGAAGTTTACTGTTTATTTTGTGAGGTAAACTTGCAGAATGTGAATATTAATGTTATTATTCTTACAATTTATTTGTTAATGTAGCCATGAAACTCATCAACTACCTATGTATGATAATATATATATTAATAATATTTCTCTGTCAAGGTTGTCTGGAAGAGATCGCTATTCAGCGGTAAGATCGCCTGTTGTATACCTACAGTTAAAATGTACTGTTCCGTGTTTTGTTGTTTTGGTGTTCAATAAAGAGTATTTGTATTGTATTGTATTAAACTGCCAAACTAGTGGTGTCATAGAGACGCTATGCCATAAAAAAAACATATACAGTCAAGGTCAAAGATTAGTCTACATAGTTTGAGAGATACCTATGTATACAACAGTTGCAATAATATGTCCTCATCTATTAAACCATAGACTTAGAAACAACATAAAGTTCAAAAATATGTATACACTATTAACTATAATTATATATCCAACATGATAATCAAAATTATGTAAACAATCTTAATAACCCTAGTTATGGGATATCCTTTTGAGGTTTTTTTTTTTTTTTAAACATCGTAATAAAGCCTTGGGAGTATTTAAAAATATATATTTTATAAGTAGCTATTGTAATATAATATAACATCATAATCTGTAATCAGTATAAAATAAAAATGCGAAATAAACATCTAGCTGCAGGATTGGAACGCGGGGCCGCACGTGACTCGACAGTTACACCTATTGCTGAGCCACAGGACCACGGTAACTGACATCTGCATGGACGAAATATTGAAACGCATTACCTACTTAAGGTTGGCAGCTTCAATATTGCAAAATCTGTTAAACACGTAATTCCAATAACGACGTGACAGGTCAAAACATGAGACAAACATTTACAATGACAAGTCTGCACTGTTTTGGTGAATTGTCAAAACATTCTATTCAAATTTGTTTCGTGTTAACAAGACCGTAAAGTTGATTTTAGCACGTTTATATTTCGTATACATATTTCTGTAGCAGTTACTGAATCTATATTTAATGACATAAATATAAGTACAATATATTGCATCATTTGCTGGATACTAATTATATAACTTTCATGGTATACAAGTTTTTGAACTTGCCTTATACATATTTACGTGGCCTTTGCAATTTACATATTTATTAGTATTTGTATGAGTACATATCTTTTGAACTTTTTATGATTACCTGTTTTTTATCACATTAGTTGCATATATATCTTTGACCTTGACTGTACCTAGATATAAATAATATCACTACTCAAATACAGCTAAATAGATAAGTAAAGAGGTTTTAGAGAGAGAAAAACAAAGCCACTTTCTAATTACTTTTTAATGGTTTCCATTTGAGACTTAGTTACAACTGTTTTATTTTATCAATATAGGTACAACGCGCACAACTGACTAAATGCCTTAAAACAATCTCTACCAGTCAACCAATCATAGATGTATGAATAATACGAATTGTGTGTTTACTGTTAGAGATCTCAAATTTATCATAAATCTAGATGATAAAATGACGTCTGTGCTTTATTAAAGCTTACATGCTACATCAGTACTCAATATAAAAACTTAAAACCATATACTAATTGTTTTGAAAGTTTACACTCAGTGAATAAATGAGAATGATTAGCACAATTATTACCAAACTGATCTTGTTATACCTGGGTAGCAGCAAATGTTTCTGGAAAGACCATTAATTAAGATATCTACAAGACATATATTTATGGAAAGTGTATGAGTATTTATTCCAGTCTTTGATGTTTTCTATGTTGTACCTTTTGCAGTTATTATTTTTCTATGTAGGTACAGTACGACACAGTTAATATGGCGCGCGGATTAATCGGAAATAGACTCTCTGCCAACTGCGTAAGCGCTTTGACGCGCGCCATATTAATTGTGTCATACCTAGACATAAAGTGAATTTTGTGACTTTCTTGTGGTCTAAGATCTGAATAGTAGCCCAGTTGTTTATTTGTTAAAAAGTACTTTTTATCAAATTTAATAAGTTAAGTAATGTATGGTGAATAGGTTGACTGCCTTTTTTTTCTAATGTTGATTTTTAAAATTTTCATTAGTTATAATTATACTGGAGTGAAATTTATCACCCAACCTATTCGCCATATATTACTTACCATATTAAATTTGATATAAAATACTTTTTATTGAATTAACAGCTGAGTGGAGGTGGTCTATTCAGATCCCCTACTATTGGTCAATTTGTACAAGATTGACCACAGATACCTACTTGTTTATTGATTAGGATGAGATCAATGTGTGTAGGTATTATTTATTATCAATAATAATTCTACCCAAATTATAAAAAACAACAGCAACAACTTTCCTCATACTATAAGAGGAAGCCAAGATAACGTTTTCATTTGAACAAAATGGTTATTTATTTAAAGCTAATTTTATCCTTAATTAGATTATGAGAGTAATTGGAAACGGAAACAAAGATAAAAAGCCAATTAAGTGGCAATTTACATTTACTTGTTATGTGTCCTATGAACATATGTAGTGAGTATGACAATTGTTATTTTGTTCCTAATTGTCATTGCATAAAGTTGACTATTGATTAACATGACCTTATATAAATAATTGGATAATTGACATAGATTTGTGAATATTTAGATTATGCTTTTGTTTTTAAATCATAAATACAAATAAATAAATAAAAATGCTATTCTATTATCAGTATTTTTTTCGGTGTCCCCTTGTTTTACAGACTGAAAAATTACAGAATTTTGTTTCACAGAAAATGTTTCATATACTATTTGGTCCTTGTATTTTTGCTTCGTATATTATTATTTTTTAACTATTTACTTGAAAGAAACAAATTCGACAGAAAATCAATTCAATGAATTTTGTAATTTTATTTTTTCATTACACAAACTTATCAAACAATATAATTATTTTTCCACGAATATTGTTTGGTCAGTGTATTTTTTCATACTCACTCAAAACTCATTAGAAACTCATTAACGTACTCAACCTATAAATATGAGTGAGCGAGCAAGACCTCTCTGGGCAGAACCGACTTGAATAGGTTAGGTTAGAAGGCTATGGCGGGAGCGAAGCGAAGCAAGCTCCCGCCTTAGCCTTCGAGGTTATTTTTTTTTATATTCCTTGAATAAGCTATGCGATATAATTTGATTGTAAATCAAATAATATGAGAACAATGAATATTTAATTTGCTATTCTATGATATGAAAAAAAGAAACATTGAATTTTATTTGAAATAAAAA
This sequence comes from Acleris emargana, assembly GCA_927399475.2. Lineage (NCBI taxonomy): Eukaryota > Metazoa > Arthropoda > Insecta > Lepidoptera > Tortricidae > Acleris > Acleris emargana. The sequence continues at coordinate 17,563,509 of OV656846.1, forward strand.
ACGATGATTTAAATGTCTTCAAAGTAATTATTCTACATATTGATTATTCTATGAAATGATAATACGAGAAATTTTTTCTATGAAATGAAATTCTAAACAACTTCAGTCTGTAAAATAACGTACAACCATTTTTTTCACATTACAATAATAATGGTTGAATTCCCACACATTTTCTTTAACAACGTAAATAATGGTGAGCAACATTTGTTTAAACCTTTAATACTTGTTACTGACTTTGTTTAAGGTCTAACTCTGTGCAAAATAATGGTTATTCAATCTAAAAAACTTAGTACAAGATTGGTCTAGTTATACTGTAGTAGCGCATTCAGTGACAGACATTTGATTTTCACAAAAACTAAACACAAAATGAATGGTAATTATTATGATTACTGAGCAATCTTCAAGTAATATTAAGAATCATGAATACACTAAAATGCATAACAAACCATTTCGGTAAATTAAGGATGATCCGTCTAAGCGTCAGCTGTATTTTATAATGTCAAACACTTGCAAGCAAGGCAAATAAAAAAGAGGATTAATCATTTATTAAACTTTTGGTACCCACCGGCTCCCAAAGGAGCCAGTGAGAAAAAGTACTTGAATTCTAATTTAAGACATTAATGACTGTTTTGTTTTTTCGCTATATGTATCGGGTTTCGAAAGGTTAAATTATCAAGGTTTTAACATAAATTTTAGGTAAAAAAACAAGGGTTTGACTAGATCGAACAATCTATTATTAATAGTTATCAACCTTTTTTCAGCCAAGACTCCATGTACATTGTTCAAGTGACACAACGATTATAAATCACAAACCCATATGGGCAATGAATCACACACATGTGTCTTATTCATAAACACTTCTCACATGGCATGATGTTTTGTAAATAATCGTTTGAAGTTTATTTTCACACTTGTATGGTTTAGTTAGGAAATACTGTTATTCAATGGCACTTAGGTTTTGACATATGGTCTGATTTAGAATATGATGATATTTTAACGATTTTTGCTGAAGGATTTTGTTTAAGTTTGTTTAGTGATGATTATATTATTGTTCATTAATAAACATCAAATACTGTATTTTCAAATTACATGGACAATATTTAATCTTGTGATGGTAAGTGACATTGGGCATTTTTACAAAGTATTAAAAAAATGCAAAATGAAATTTAATTTGTATTTGTATTTAATGGTAAATATGGAGAAGGCTAACATAAGACTGCAGGCTACCTGATGGTGATTAGTCTCTGGGGTCCATGTATCGAAACCGAGTTTTTTTTTTTTAAATTAAACATACTATTCGAAAAGTTACAAGGGTTTTACTGTAACAATCGTTTTTTTATGCCTAGTTCACAAACTAGTGAAATGTTAATTTAACAAAAATATCGTTTTCGAGCAACACCACTTGCTAGTTTTAGAAAATCTTAGTAATATCCTCTGCTTTGAATGATATTTGCCAAATACTATGCGTGTTGCATTTTACATTGCAACATTTGGAACAGCCTATAGGGGAACTGATATCAAGACAGCTAAACACCCCAAATCATAAAAAATAAATCTTACACGGAAATTAAAACCCCTAAAACCTAACAGTGAACAAACTTAGCGAAGCATTCAATACTTTCCCATAATTTCTAAAATATATATCGAAACATTATAAATACATACCCTTATAAGTACGCTGGAGAAATGAAAATGTCCAACAGTCCAGCGATGAAAACCATTATCACATACAACACACACAATTCACAGGTTCCACTAGCACAACACCATTTATAAATTATGAAATCCACACCCGCGCAAATGATAAAATCAGTTTCTTATTGACATAAACACAAACTGAGCGTCCGCCATATGCAGGTACGTTCCGCACATCGGACCCGTACATATTTTTCAACCGACTCGTTCCGAAACTCAACATTGAAATGTTAACAGCTGATGAAGAATCAAATCTAGACGTCGTTAATGGACAACTAAAGACTCAAACTGGATGCAATTCATTGTTTTTACAGTAATAATGTAATTTTTTGATGAGTTATTTGCTTAAATGTTGTGAAAACATTGCTTTTTATATTCATTACGAGTATCAGTAGTGCAGAGAAACTTAGTTTCTAAACGGCACTTTCACGGCGCCTGTGTTCCGAACGCACAAGGACTTGCGGCTTACTTCAAGCGAATGCGGTTGACGCGACAACTTCACTGCGCTCCAATCCCGACGAGCTTTGATTTCGATTTACGGAGAAGTGTAGATGCATGCGGAAAAGGGATAGCTGATATTATATCTTTCAAGTCAACGGCCTCTGTTTAGATACGGCGCGAATCGGGTATTATTTTACTAGACTGTGGTAATGGTATTACCGAGTAATTTATGAGTTTATTTAATAAATTATTTAACTAGGAACTCCTAATTGTAACAAGTACTTAGCTAGCTGTAATTAGAAACCTTTACCTTAAGCAAGTCAAATATTACCACAGATTTGTTACCATTACAATTTCAGTCATGAACTTAATGTTGTTTATTTAGTACTAATAAAAAACTAACCGAACGCACTGACTTCTAATAAAAAAAACCGATATCTTGTTTATTAACCCGGAATAAATGAAATACGGAAATATCTAGGTCACCTTAACGTAAGTACATATACGTGCGTTGTGTATTAAACTTAAAAAAATACCTATAAAAAAATCTTTGACTCGAATAGTTTTACTATGCGGTTTTAACTTATAAGGGCATGTTCGCATTGGGCTCGCAGTTTGCGGATGCCTGTTAAAAGATGATAAACGATATAAAATGTATATTCAGTAAGTAGGCCTCACGGTGGGTATTATACCTGAGTGAGATAGCAAGATCATTATAATCCGGCCAAATACGATGTATGTCGTAAGATTATTGACTACTTGTATGTTTACCTACATTTATTCATATCGACTTCATCAAGTACCATTACGGAGCCGTACAAAAACCAAACTGGGTTCCGTTCAACTTAGCTAATAGTTTACCCATTATCTAAACAACTTATAGTGCAGATGAGTGGTTTTGCTACACTAGGTAGGTATATAACGCTGTTTCCGTCGCAGCCTTAAGTAGACTTCACTACTTAACGCTTTTTGCTAGGTCCCTGTAATATATCGCAGTTTCAACCCATAAGGGCGCGTATGCAAAACAATCTAGCAGCACATTTTATTCCTTGTAAACCACGAAAACCATATATCAGCACGGTTGGAGTAATGCAGTAGTTATCAATATTATGAGTTGATTATTGGATAGGTACCTAAATTACCAAGTAATACCAACCACATATAATTATATACGCAAATTGGTACCTTTTTTTTTAAATGAAATGTGGCCTTGAATTTTTAATCGGATAAATAAAATGTAAACCGACGAAAACTTATAGGTACCGTACCATTGTCTCAATGTTTATCACTTTACCATCCATTGAAATCATCAATTGTAATCAAAAAACAGTTCACTAGCGCTAGTGATTGCTTCTATTTGGCACGCACGAGTGCAGTGCATCCGTAATAGTCCCATGCGGATATTGCCGTTGTGTTCATGGCTTTATAGTGCCTCTGGGAAATATGGACGAGTGTGTACATCACCCTTTAGATGTAATTTAGACATAGATAAGACTAGGGTGAAACTTGGATTAGAAAGAGGTTTTACCAAATCACCACCTCGTTTTCTACTCAACAGTTTTTATTATTACATCGCAAAACTCATTTATTGTTTGTCAAGTAAGTACCTACCATTAAAATTCATGAAAGTTTTTTTTTTGTTTTCTTAAACAGTCATCATTTATACAAAAACAAGTGTAAATTATGTAAGGAGGTACCTATAGTGCGACTCTTGAAAAGTCTTTCGGGTTCGGGTAAACTCGGTTAAACTCGCATAAGCGAATGAGAGCAAGTGAGAGAGAAGTAGGTACGATGCTGACCGTTGTTTTAATAGCTATCGCGCTGTAACTACAGTTCTAAAGGCATTAAGAACTTACAGACCCATCTCTAAGCTAAGCCAATGACCATGATAGAGCACGTAGTTTGTTAACACTCCTTGGAGTTCTCGTTGCAGGATTAGGTACGTTACTGAATGCTTGCAGCGTTCTGCTGGGTGTATATGTATGTATGTAAACTCTTTATTACACAAAAATATAAATATTACAATATTAATATTAAACTAATGAACAAAGGCGAACTTATCCCGAAATGGGATCTCTTCCAGCTAACCCTGAAGTAGATGAGTAAGGACATTGCATGGGGTTGGACACATATACAAGTTTGCACAAAAAATAACAAAAACATAAATATTAAACAAACAAACCAGTACTCAAACTAATATAAACTTACAAATATAATACACGTATAATATATTTATAATATGTATAACTATAATCATTATAGGAACTTGTGGCTTCACGACTCATTCAGCCACAACGTTTTTAAATATCTCTTTAGATAAGGGGATTGTCTTAAGGACAACGGAAGCTCATTCCAAAGTTGGACGCCACGGACTGTGAAGGATTTGTCATAGGAACGTGTTTTATTAGACGGAATCGCAAAGGAAAGATTGGCGCTGGAACGCAGGTAGGCAGGGGGTTTGCGTAATTAGTTAAATTTTGTATGTATTCTGATTCTGACTTAGGTAGGTACAGTCAAGGAAATTGAATCCTAGACCATTTTGACTATGTCAAAGTGACGTAATCAATCAAAACATAAGAGACTTCTTATACTTTTATTTACAGTGTCACTTTGACATAGTCCAAAATGGTCTAGGATTGAATTTCCTTGACTGTACCTACCTACGTGTTAAAGTATGAAACCACAACACTATATTGTACAAATAAAAGGATAACAATTATAAAATTATCAAAATTGAGGTAAAAAGGTGAACTTATTCCTTAGGTTTTGTAATTCTGAAGTACTTACGTTCCTAAAGCCGAGGTATAAGAATTGATGTCCTACATAATTATGTCAAAACTTTATAAAAAAAAAAACAAAAGACGGAAACACAAAATTTATGTTCAAGGGTTACAAGTACAATTAACCTTTGAGCAATTGCAAAATATTTGATAAATTAAATGGCCAAATTTACAACAGTAAAAAAGACAAGATAATATTATCATGTAGTTATAAAATACAAATACATGTTTTAATGTAAGTAGGTATAAAAACTATGATAACCTGTTCCCAAATGGACACACGCTTATCAGGGTTCAAGGTGTCCGAGATATATTCGTAACTTATATACGGAATTAAATAATTTTCACGTTTTCGCACGATTAGACATTTTTGTGTATTTCGCACATTTTCTCTGACCTTAGAATAGTCTCAATTTGGAGTTGCCAACCGTAAGACCTTAGATGGAATTCCATATCGTTATCTGATATTTTTATTAAGGGTCCAACTTAAAGTCGGTGAAATCGACTTATAATATAATCCCGCAGTAGGCCTAGGCTCGACATTTTGCATTCTAATTCTACATACGTCAACAACTGCAAACTCAAAGAATAATGTATACGATCGACGAAAGTAGTATTTAAGTACTTATAACCTACGTAAGTTTCATAATTTCTGCAGTCGTTAGAATGCCACTTTACTAGCCCTACAGTTTTTGTTTTTCTTTCTCCAACAACATGCACGCCACTCTGACGCACCCTTGACGTTATCCTTTGTAGTATGACGCGGCAATGACCGCGAGTGTTTAGGATAACGTTCAATGGTCTCATACCGATGGACACGCTCGTTTCGATGCCTATCGCCAGAACTTGTGACGTCACTTCAGAAAGTTTTCGAATGCATGTTTCTTAACTGTCCGAAAGTCATTAATAAAATCTTAACTTATATTGCCCAAAAATCATCCAAGTTCCTGGACGTTTGCACAAGTTGTCCGCAACTTGTTGGTTGAGAGAGGATATATTATGTCTTTGAAGTTTTTAACCTTAGAAATTTACTGAACGACTCAGCGGGCCTATTATGGTCCTAAATATCGATGTGGATAAACGTGGATAACATCTGTTACATTCTGACCAATACTGTTCGTGCGAGAGTGACGGATACAGGGCCAGACATTGAAACGAACACCAATATAGCAAGTACATATCTCCGTCTCTTTCACTGCTTAAATCTTATCAAGTTTTGAGACATAACAATTCAGCCTCTGTCTGTTCAGCATTTAATTTTAGGTCGTTTCAGTAAAAAATCTTCTGGTAGGTATTTAAAAGTTTTTTAAAATTAAATTGACTATTAGAGAGACATATACCTTCACGCCTGTCGGTCCCCCAATGGGGTAGGCAGAGACTATGGGACTACAGAGAGACGTAAGGCTAAACATACAAAACAAAAGAAGACTTAAGTCAAAAAGCGTAGAATGTCGTAGTCGTGACTTTATACTAACTTTGTACTCTGTTCAAACTTTTTTAATTTTGCAGACATGCTTTGTTTCTACATTTTTCAGCCACAAATATCCCCCGCTTCCCAAGAGGCAATTTACTACCACATTAAGCATGTGTAATAAACATTAGAGAAATACTCCCGTGTAATTTCACGAGGTTCGCAATTTACCTCGATGACATTTCCCGCATCTATTTTTTTGTTCATCTGAATTCGCCCTAACTTAGGTTAGTACCTTATTGTAAAATTATGGATGTTTTTCGGCCTTTGCCGATATCTCATATGGAGGGATTTCTTTGTTTGTCTTTGCATTGGCGTCCATTTGTTTAATGGCATATAGGGGAGGGTACACAATACATCGCATCTTTATTTGAGGTTTCTGACGTGTAATGGAATATTTTGTGTACTATTCGTCGTAGGTAAATTGCATTCTGTAAAAAACCGGGCAAGAGCATGTCAGTGTAGGGTTCCGAAGCCGATACTTCACAAAAACTATCTTAAAAAACAACAAGTATGTACTAAAAATGGCAAAAATCATATTCACAAATAATCTATTGGCTTAAAGTAAAGGTGCAAATTTCAGTCATAAGAGCTGTTTCCATTAGAGTAAGGGGAACAAGAAAACACATCAGAGCATTCGAATGCGAAGATGGAGCCGGAATTCACTGATCATAATATTCCTATAAACACATTAGTCTCAAAATTAATTTTGTTTTTAATATACGTAATTGTTTTTGTTGTGTGAAATTTTTAATGTATTAATTTTTAATTCCACTTTGAAATGTAATTTTTATAATATTATCAATAAAGACAAGTATGTACTAATTCTATATTTATAGTTATTTGGTGCTTTCTAGGTGATTTTAGTAGGTATAAACACTTTAGTCACCTGTATCTCTCGAACCAATCATGTCAACTTAGCCGTGATAGTTTTTCTTTAAAATTCCTTGTATGCGGTTTAATTAAAGATATTTTTCAGATTTTTAGTATCTGTAGTTTTGTCTGTAGGGGGGGAGACACATTTGACTCTAACAAAAATTTGCGATTTGAAACTAGATATTTCATAAACGGAGCCGGAGCCTATATCAAAAAGTTGGTTTTACAAAACCCGCAATATTTTTGAAAGACCTATCCGACGACAACCCACACAATGATTTAGACGAGAAAAAAATACACCCACAGGTAACGTGAAGGGATCACAAAAAAAATTTTTTTTTCAAGATTTAATTTTACCACTTTTTGGCGTGACTAATACCTATGTACCTTTTCATTCATTCAAAATTACAGATTTCTGGTACTAAGAGTCTCTGAGCTAGGCTGCGGACTGACGGACAGATATGGCGAAACTATAAGGGTTCTTAGTTTGACTACGGAACCCTAACAGTCTATAAGATCCATAATTATTTATTCTAAACCATTATTATCGAGTTAGATATTGCTTAAGAATTATACCTACTGTCTGTCTCACTACGCGATTTAAAATTAATAAAAGTGTTACCGTACCGTTACTGTAAAGCGTGAGAATTTAAAATATTATTACTAGAATTTATCGTGTTTTATTTATTCTATATATCTTATTTATTATATATTTATATCCTCATAGTCTTACGCATATTGACATAGTCCCTTTAAGCTCTAGACTTGCGCTATGGGTACTAGATAACTATAAACAAACCTACTTAATTAGAGAATACATGCTTACATACAATAAATAGGTACTATCAGCCCATTGGACCCTTGACCCACCATAGAACGGTGTCACAGTGACATTATAAAACGATTTATTTGTCACTTCTTATGACTTGAATCATAACGTCACTGTGACAGAGTTCTATGCTGTAAACAGATGTTCTAAAGAAACATTCAAGACGCATCAACAAATCGCACTCACCATTCACATATCTGACCTACTCGGGAGTCCAACCAGGTAATTTTCTTTGTCAATGTTTTTATTTTAACAAAATGCACATTTGTATTACATCATCATGTCAGCCGAAAGACGTCCACTGCTGGACATAGGCCTCCCCCAAGGCTCCCCACTCAGACCGGTCTTGTGCTTTTCGCATCCACCGCGTTCCCGCAATCTTTACAAGGTCGTCACTCTATCTTGTTGGAGGCCTACCTACAGTTCGTCTCCCGGTCCGCGGACGCCACTCAAGAACCTTCTGACCCCATCGGCCATCAGTCCTGCGTGCAATGTGCCCCGCCCACTGCCACTTTAGTTTAGCTATTCTTCGGGATATGTCGGTAATCATAGTTCTACTGCGGATATCATCATTTCTGATTCTATCACGCATTTTGTATTACATAGAACAAACATAATATTATCCTATAAACACAGTAATCTAATCTTAAGTATATAGAAACAATGACAAGTAATAAATAACCACTTAAACCTTTATTAGATTATTCACGCTGCGATCCATGTTTTACGACTTATGATCGGTTTTACGAGCCATTTGTAAGACTAATAACATTGTGATCGATACTCGATGGACCGTCCTTGCATGTTGTTTACAAGGACCATTAGATGGCGTTGTGCGGTAAAAGAGTAATTCAAAGCGTAATATTTGGTCAATGGTACGGTCACTTTAATTGATGAGCAACTATAGAACCTTGTCGCATAAAACCAACGATAATTTCCTATGTAAATTCGGTCTCGTCAATTGACGCTGTCATTATGACTATAACATTATGGTTCTATGGTGGATAAACATAAAGTCCGGGATGGTACTGAGAACCACTAAATTTGAGACTAAATCGAGAGAAAGGGATGGCACTAACGTATGTATGTAGGTATGTAAACACTTTATTGTACAAAAGAAAAAAACAGAACAATACAATTAATATAATTAATATAATATAATATAATTGGGTCAAAAGTTACTTAGCAAATCGTTGTCAGGTCACTGAGATAACCAAAATGAATAAAGCAAACAGAACTGTTGAGAATTTTGTCTCATCTATTAAAGAAAATAAATATAGAGTACCACAAGGTAGTATTTTAGGGCCGTTACTGTTTTTGTTTATATTAATGACCTCCCCCGTGCTGTTAATTATCCAACAGTTTTGTTTGCTGATGACACAACCATTGTAGTTGAAAGAGATAATTCATCAAATTATGAGGACAGGATAAATAAGGCGTTATCAGAAACGGTTAACTGGCTTAGAAGTAATAATTTAAACTTAAACACCTAAAAAAACTAAATATATCCACTTTCACACGAAGCAAAGCAAAGATTTAGAACTAAATATAACATGCGACGGTAAACCCACAAAACGCGAGGATTGTCAGAAGTTTCTAGGACTTAGTATTGACAGACATTGTGACTGGAATGAGCAGATTAAAGCAGTATGTAGCAAAATTAATAAATTTGTATGCTCTAAAGAAAATAAGACTTGTAGTAGCACACAAAACTGCTTTGCTTGTTTATTATGGGTACGTGTGTTCCGCCTTTAGATATGGTATTATTATATGGGGCAACGCGAAAGATGTCCATAGAGTATTCGTATCACAAAAACGTTGTATAAGGGCTATATGGGGCCTAAGACCTACAGACTCATGCAAACCAATTTTTCAGAAGAATAAGATTCTTACGCTTACATGCCTATACATTTTGGAGGCGTGCACTTTTGTGAGAAAGCACATGGAACTATTCATAATGAAAGACAATCACAATAAGCGAACTGTTACGCAAAAGCCATTAAAGTTACCTGTAACCAAACTGTGTATGGTTAAAATTAATTCGTATTACATGTTAAGTAAAATTTATAATGCTATACCTAAGACTATAATAAATTTACCTGGAAACTTGTTTTATGGCAAACTTAGACAATGGTTACAAGAGGAATATTACTACTCAATGAATGAATTTTTCGGTAAAAATAAATAATTGACTTTATTATTATATATATTTGACATTATGTTCGCTCTTTTTAATTTTTAATTTAGTTATAAGGACAAAAAAATTGTATGCCACTAAAGGCTGAGCGGCTGTACTGTATGACATAAATAATAAGAACATGATGTAACCCGTTCAATGCAAATAAATTATTTCATTTCATTTCATAAAAATATGTACAAAGGCGAACTTATCCCTTTAAGGGATCTCTTCCAGCCAACCCTTGCGAGCTAAAGTAACTTCGATTTTCAAAGGCCTCAGGCCTTAAACATTTGACGTCAGTTTCAAACTATTTACTTCGTCACTAAGTCAAACTACTATGGCTTAAATTGTCAATTTTTTCAAGGTTTGATTGCAAATAATGATGCAAGATTTTTTACACATTTCCATCAATAAGTGACTAGACATAGTCTGAATAAGTCAAACCAAAACCGCCAAACTTAAAAATTTACAATCCGATGAAGCGTTTAAACATCAGCTTAGAAACCTTTTATTGGATAATCCATTATATATAAGTACTCTGTGGATGAATACATAGAGCTGAAATTGTAAATTTGTAGTATTGACGTTTATTAATCCTTGTGCATACGAGTGACCATTAATTATATGTTTAATTGTTGTTGTTTTATTTATCTTAGCCTATTTGTGCAAATTGTGGTTACTGAATTATCAACAACTTTTTTCAAGTTGTAATTCTGTAGCTCTGCCTAGCCCACTCTGGGATTACAGGCGTGAAGGTATGTATGTAATTGTTGTTGTTTTAATTATTTTAGTATTCTTTGATTATTAGTATTTATGTTTTGATTAATTTCGTATTTTTCGGAATGCAATGCAATTTATATTGTAATATAATATTACATTGATGAATAAACGAACTAAACTAAACAAAACTAAACTAAGAGATAAATGAAATTATAAAAAATAGAGAAGATAAAATTAAAACTTAAAAGTAATTTCAGTAATTGAATGCAAATATGCAAATGAAATAAAACAGCTACGAAAGAGGGACACACTGATAACGAGTTTGAAAAGTTATTTGGCGGACTTGAGAAAAATATTAGGGTCCAACAGGTTTAATTTATGTTGTACCTTTTTCAGGGCGCCCGAGTCAAATCGGAAAAGGCTTTTTCTAAGTATTTTCGGGTAGTAAAGTTTTTTTTTAGTTGGATTAGAAGCTTAGGGATTTTAATTAAACAAGTGAGATGTTTTTGAGATCGTTATTTTATAGATAGATAGTAATTTGAGAGAAATGGCAGAGACTTTAAAGTTTTGTAACAAAACGCCATAGCTATACGAGTGGAGAACAGGCAAATAAAAATGAGGTTTTGATCATTAAGACGAAATTTGGGGACATAATATGTCATGATCTGGTTACTCAACAATATTTGTATAAATATCTACCCAAGTTCGTTATTTAAAAAATAACTGGATTGTTTGTTTAGGTACTTCAAATGACCTTATATCACCAATCAAATTGGGACCTGGCCGTCATTAACTCAAATTCAGGCTCACAATCAACACCGTAGTTACCCATAACGCGTATTATGAATAAACGGGAACACCGGAACATTCCCGACAACCACAGTCGTCAAGCGTAATCATTTCACAGAGTTACGAATGTGTGCGTGTCGCGCCATTCTGACCCACCATCCGTATCTTCCCGATATGGCATCATAATGGGCATTTTATTGCACGATACATACACATAGTTATAACTAGGCTCCGTCACAAGGCGACAAAAGGAAGAATAAAATGGCATAGAAGGGAAACTCGCTGCGAGAGTTCGTTCAAGGTCAAATTCATAGAAGTACAAGTTGGACAGGGTTGTACAGCGGCTATAGTTGAGGAGATAGTGGCAAACCTGTAGGATTAGGGCGTGATACGAAGTGAAGTGATTCATATTGTAACGAAGTTGTTACAACCTCTTTTGTTTGCGTTCCTGGCCACTCTTACATTTCGATCTAAATCTTCCAAAATTCAAATTTATTACATTCTATTCCGATATCGATCCTTGGATCATTCTCCAGATATTTTCCAGAAAAACCAGACACGAGTGTCTTGATAATATTATACCTACATTAATTTATTATTTTATTTAATAATAATAATAATAATAAAATATTTTATTGGAATCAAAAGAGCACCTCCACCAACTTAATTAACTTAAACATAAGAAACCTAACATAACATAACATAAGCATCGGTGGTGCTGCACCCTGACGCCAAAAGGGGTCCACTCAGCATGTGCTGCGGCACAGGTGCTGCAACGCTGATTTTCAGTGGATCCCGAGTTTGCGTGCGACGGTAAACAACATCTTAATAAAATTTAATTAAAATTGAATTAACTTGCTGTCTTGTTGAGTGCGTTCGCATTGACTTAAAAGCTGATTGTTTGAGTGTAATGAATAAATAAAAAGATAAATAAAGGAGAAGGAGATAAATAGGTAAACAAAATAATGTATTTATGTATATGACTTAATAAAATAAATAAATAATAATATAACAGTATTTGTAATTGGACTTTCTATTATATTGTGTATCTTACCAAAACCAGATTGAACTACTTCTGCCAAATATGTTTGACACTGCACGAACTGTCTATGGTTGGGATTTCTGGATGTTGAGTAGGTATTTTTTTAATTTGTACTTAAATGATCCAAGTGAACAAGAATTTTTAATTGGCGGTGGTAAATTGTTCCAACATTTCGTGGCAGCACAGCGAAAGCTACCACGAAACGCAGCCGAGCAGTGTCTTGGGCAAACAAGACGGGTCGCGGTTCGCACCTCGCGCTTAGAAAAGAGAAGCTTCTCATAGAGGTAGATGGGTTGGCGAGTGGTGATCACACCAAAAAGTAGGGTGGCAAGATGTAAAGAGCGCCTTGCGTTCATCTTCATGAGATTGCTGCTGTTTAGGTACGGTGTGACGCGAGTCCTAGGGGGAATCGGAAAACAAAACCGTGCGCAGGCGTTCTGAACACGCTGGATAAGCGCTTTAGTACGAGCTAGGAGGCAACCGCCAATAACTGTATCGACATAATTGAGCTTCGAAAGAATCAAAGTGTTACATAATTTTATCCTTAAATCTACACTCAAGTAATTCCGGACTCCGTATAGGACTTTCAGCCTAGAGAAACACTGTCGTACAACATTTAGAACATGATGTTCAAATCGGAGTTCGCCGTCCATGTACAGGCCGAGATTGGGGGCAACCGTGACCCGCTCCAAGAGTTCATCACCCAGCTTTACTTGGAGGTCAGAAACAAGCATATTTTTTATTTGGAATTTAGTGCCAAGATAAAGAACCTTTGATTTTAAAGGATTGAGAACTAAGCCATTCCTTCCCGACCACTCAGAAACACGTTCAAGGTCATGATTAATCACTTCAACCGCATGTGTGACATTTGTAGGCTTAAATGATCGATACATTTGTAGATCATCAGCATACATATGGTATTCGCAATGTTCCAAGCACTTTGTTAAATCAGCAGTGTACAAAATAAACAAAATAGGGCCCAAAATAGAACCCTGTGGTACCCCGCAACTTAAAGGCACTACTTCAGAGAGGACAGTGGATCCAGCAGCATTAGTCAATCCCACACACTGGGACCGACCAACCAAATACGAGGGTTGTCTGAAAAGTTTCTGGCCTAACAAGGAAAAAGGTGTTTTTTCGGTCCGATTCTTTTCTACTTTTCGACATAGTCTCCTTGTAAGATTATACACTTCTCCCAGCGAAGCTCCCATGTCTTCAACCCTTCGAGGTAGTAGTTAATCTCTTGCTCTGCAAAATAGGCGTCCACGGTGGTTATGACCTCTTCGTTACTTAAAAATCTCTGTCCACCGTGCCAAATTTTCAGTCTGGGAAACAGGAAGAAGTCGCTAGGAGCAAGATCTGGAGAATACGGTGGATGTTCAATCAGTTCGAATCGCAGCTCCTGAATTTTTGCCATCGCTATCTTTGACTTGTGGGATGGTGCGTTATCTTGATGAAATTAAACTTTATTTTTTTGCAAATGCGGCCGTTTTTTCGATATTTCTACCTTCAGCTTGTCAAGTAGCGATGAATAATAAGCCCCCGTTATAGTTTTTCCTTTTTCTAGATAGTCAACGAATATAACTCTGCGACTATCCCAGAAAACGGTGGCCATCACCTTTCCGGCCGAAGAAACCGTCTTCGCCTTCTTTGGAGCAGGCTCATTCTTCGCAGTCCACTGTTTAGATTGTGATTTTGTCTCTGGCGTGAAGTAATGGATCCACGTTTCATCGACGGTTATCAACCGACGCAAAAAATCCGACGTATTTTGCTTAAATCGCTTCAAAAGGACTTCGGAAATGTTCATTCGAACTTGATTTTGGTCCGAATTTAACAGACGCGGCACCCAACGTGCAGCTAGCTTTCGCATGTTCAAATCTTCAACTAATATATAACAAACTCTTTCTTTAGATATGCTTACAGCTTCTGCAATCTCCCTAACCTTGATTTGACGGTCGTCGAGCACCAATCGGTTTACTTTTTGCACAATATCCTGGTTGGTCGCAGTTTTTGGCCGTCCTACGCGTTCATCATCGTATAAGCTGGTACGACCGCGTTTAAATTCTGCTACCCAAAATTTTACGGTAGAAAATGATGGAGCAGACTCGCTGTAAACAGAATCCATCTCAGTTTTGATTTGGGTCGGCGTATTTTTTTTAAAATGTAAGAACTTAATCACAGCTCGACACTCAATTTTATCAATTTTTCAAAGAACACAGGCACTGTTATGCAAAATCAGCCGTCAAGGAAAAACTAGCCGTCAAAAATGGCGGCAATAAATAGGAAGTAAAATTATAAAGAGTATCATCAACACTATCACCCAACAAACGTTCCCACTTGACAGCATTAAGGTCCGCATTAAAGCACTCCAAGTCCATATCCTTTAAAGGACGGTAGGTAATCCAACTAGGTGAAGGTTTCGTTTTTTTAATGTTGAGTTCGCAAGATATGAAAGCATGCCCACTCAAATCGGGTATATAGTCAACGCAGAGCTTCGATATATTTAGATTTGAACACACCAAATCAATTAGTGTTTCTGAGTGGCCAGTGAAGTGAGTCGGTTGACTCACATGTTGGTGCAAATCCGCACAGTGAAGGAAATCCGTTAACTTTTTCACATTAGCGTCAGTTTTTGACAAAACATTAATATTAAAATCGCCCAGCAGAACAATGTGATCGAAAACCGCGAATGAACTTATACTTTCAGCCAATGCGTCAAAGAAAACGTCAACATCTAACCAGGGAGGGCGATAAGCGGTTCCGACGACAAGCTTCTTCCCGTTCATATTGGTAGATAACCACATCTGTTCGACAGAAGCGGTTATTGGATGAGTTAGCAATCAATACCAAATACTTGGTATTCAGTTATATTATAAATTATAAAATACATACATTATATCTCAAACAGTGATTCATTTATCTTTGACACAACGTCTCAGCGATATTTACCCTATACCGTCAGAATATCATATTTACATTTTACATCCTAAAAATTCTGTTATCCACATCAAAGCTAGGCGCGGATAAAGAATATTCTACAAATATGATGATTGGTGGTGATGATCCTATAAGTTACCTATACTAGATATAAATATAATTGACCAAAGAAAAACATACAATCAGACATGGTAACATTTCGGTAGTTATTTTCTCGAAAACTCATAAAAGAGAAGCTGTAAATTAAATTACCTACTCCTCACTGAATAAAATAAAATGTTTTTTTACCATCGTTTTTTTCGGTTTATGTTAAACTACGCTATACAAACATTACATGACAGGTATCAACTGAAATACCTACACATTATAATCCCTAATAATTTGACACTAAAAAGCCCTGTAATGTATGTATGTAAACTTTTTATTGCACAAAAATATAAATATTACAATATAAATATTAAACTAATGTGCACAGGCGAATTTCTCCCTAATTGGGATCTCTTCCAGCTAACCCTGAAATAGATCACATGTTCAACGCACAAGGGTAGCAAAAAAAAACTCGTAACATCAAAGTACGTTCGCATCTATTATGTTACTCCATTCAACTCGGGTTCATAATTGCATTTGAACCCCCGCCACCAATACTGTCTGCTGCACTCGACGTGCAATACCTTCATTGGTTATGGTGGGGCAGCTATTCTCAAAGTGTGCTACCCGGAGCTCCTCTAGCTCTATAATAGCAGCACAGAATGATAATATAGCGCGGGCTAAATATCATTAAAACGACCTTTTCACCGTGACTTAAATATAAGCAAAAAGCAAATTAATTTAAATCTTATAAACAACGCAATTCGAGTCATATTATCTGTTCATTTGAAAGATTCAATAAAATTCAATATCATTCTTGACTCGATGCCAAGTTCGGTCTAAAAGGGGTAGGGCCGTTGCATGCATGGGCTTCGCCATAAAATGAATGAAAATAACAATTGTTACGTATTTTTTTTTATTTCTAATAATGACCCAAACACTAGCAATCACACAGTTTTTGCCTATTTTGGGCTCTGTAAAATAGGTCCATATTGACTCTCATAATTATTTTACTCATGAAGTGTTTTAACCTCCTAAGTCGCCGCGTACAAAAAAATGCACATAATACGGCCATTGCAATAAAATATCAATTGTAAAGAAGATAAAGTAGAATTTCTCTTGTTTTTATTACTGGCAATTAAATTAGAAAATAGACTTTAATGCAATTGCAATAAGTTTATTTTCCATTGGCAAATTTCGTTGTATGGTAGGAGGAGGAGTGTAGGAGGTTAAGTCATAATCATCAGAATTCAGGGTTTTTTCAGTAACTGTTACTTTTTCAATATTTTTATACACATAAACTCACGCCTTCATTCACAGAGTGGGGTAGGCAGAGCTACAGAATTTCCAACAACTCTAAAAACTTGTTCATAATTCTGTAACCACATTTTGCAAAATCAGGCTAAGATGTTTACCAGCGTATTAGTGACAGGTTGCTAGCCCATCGCCTAACATTACTACAAGCCTATATTCTCTTAGTCGCCTCTTACGACATCCACGGGAAGAAATGGAGTGGCACTATTCTATCCCGGTAACCACACAAATATTTTTATAAATCATACCTAACCTCACCTAGCCTTGTCTATATGTTAAATATTTAAGAATTTCTGAAAAGTTTACGGTTCCGGCGATATTCAAAATTATGAATAGGTAACAATTTCATGAAAACAAAATGATACTGAATATAAAAAAAATGTGAAAAAATGCGCTTCCCCGTAAAATATTTACTATCTAATAAAATTGCGAAAAAAAGTTTGATAACCGCTGCTAGAGCATTGTATTCAATCAATCGGGGCGTCTAGCCCGTGATGTCTAGTGACATTTTATCCAACTAGGGAGGAGTCTAAATGAGAACTAAGTTTTTGAACCAAAATTGTCTAAACGCTTGGCTTTTATCTTATGTTGCGGTTGTATCGGTTTAAAATAAATAAATAAAATAAATTATCAGCAAACGTTTTTATAAATACAAAAAATCATCAAAAACGCTACACATAACTTTAAATAGTAGATTGTACAACAAGTGCATAAAACGTACCATTTTACCCGAGACGTGCATATAGCCACCCGAGCCGGTACGGCGAGGGTGGATGGTCACGTCGAGGGTAAAATGGGTTTTATGCTCGAGTTTTACACTCTGCTTTTCACTTCGATCGCAAGGAAATAAAACAACGATTAAGCATATACAAGAAAAAATAATTAATTTTTATAATGTAATTAATATGTTCTATCACGCATAAAATGTAATTTCATCGACAGTTCGTCAAATTAGCTTAAAAAAACACACTTCGCAAACGTGTTTACGCTTTTTTGGTTCCTCCAAATCATAAAACTTTCGTATGTGCTGAGATAGATTTTCTTCGATTTAGGCGGCAATATCTGCTCAATTACATTTTTCGCACTTCTGTACATTAGTCTCAGGCGAAATCATTTTTTGATCGTCACTATCACTACTTGAAGACATTGTTCAATTACTTACGAATAATTTATTGACTTTTCAACCGCAACACAACAAATTTAGTTAGTTTTTAATTTTGTTTGACGAATAATTAGCTTCCCGCTACACAATTTTTCTTAATTTTTTGTTTTAATTTTCAATTATGTGACGTTTGACTATGGACACTAGGTTTGAGCCTTAATGCCAAGTTATTATAAATATTTGCGTTACTTATGTTTTTTTTACGTAAATGCACGCCCGTATTAATCTTAAAGTATTTAGATAGTATTACATATGTCGTAATTAAAATAAGATATAACCTAAATCTCATAAAAATATATCAATAAAATGAAGGTGTATTGTGTATGTGGCTGTAAGGCCTTAATTGCTTAATTGCCTTAGTCTTAAAAGAAGAAATTACTTTATGCACTAGAGCATAAAATGCGATTTTATGCAGCCTATACCCAGCATAAAGAAGGACTTTACGAGCATGAGAAGTGAAAAGAAAATTATTTCATACTTGTTGCTTTTTGAGTTTTTAGTAACTGCTTCGGAACTGCGTAACTGCTTTTAGTTACACTAAATGCTCGTATTTAAATAAACATTCCATCCCTTAGTCCGTAATATAATTGTGCTAGTGGATACAATTTTTTTTTTGACCTGCCTTATTCTACTAGCGACCGCGACGATGCTCTTTTTTTCTTGCCATTACCTAAACAATAAGATGGAAATTACTAGCAGAGGAGCATTCCAATTAGGCCTTAGGGTTGCCAACGTGTTTAAAGTCTTAGGGTTGCAGTCTTGAGAATACAAATGACTATGGGTCTAAGACTCTCCTTTCCTCCAGATTGCCTTTTTGTTTTTTATGGCATAGGAAGGCAAACGAGCACACAGGCCACCTGATGGTAAGTGGAAACTGTGACCCATAGACATTCGCATTCACAAGACCGCAATCCTAAGACTGCAAATGCGTTGCCAACCCTGAGGACTAAGATGGAATGCTATGCTAGTCATTTCACCGGCTGTCTAATCCCCAAACCGGAACACAACAATGCAAACACTGCTGCTTGGTGGTAGGTTAATGGATAAGGTGGTGGTACCCACCCGGACGGATTCTTCTCCTCGGCATAAAAAATATTTGTTGAAAGAACCGCAGAAATTTTAAATTGTACAACAAATCGTTTGTTGTGAACGAGCCAATGAAGGCGGTAAATGGGGCGCGAGATGTGGATAACAATTTATGGCGAATAACGGTCCTTAGCCGGGACAATGGCGACGCCACCCTGCGTGCTGTTTATACGATATTTTATAACATTTTCTAGTGATTCTTTAGAGGATTCTGAAGGGCCGCTTATATTCATATTCATATTCAAATTTATATTCATATTCATTTTTATTCATAATAATTCATATTACATGTCACAAAAGAAAACTAAATAAAAATAATCAATAAAAAATAAAAAAATGTCAAGAAGGGATTGTAAATACCAATAAATATTTCTAAATTAACATTTAATAGTACCTATTTGGTACACAGTAAAAAATCATGGTAGGAATAGAACGTGTGCTCGATAAGCCAGTGTCGGAGCCGGGATTTGAAGGCGCTTAAATGGCGTAGCTATCAAAAAAAAGCATACAAATTTAGCACCGGCCGTTAACGTTTCTCAACCCCTAAATCAAATAGGATTTAACGATTTTTGAATATGCTGTAAGTACCTAGTTATTATAAAGGACTAGGTCTGTACGTTTCTGTTTCTTGTTTTATTCATTTGTTTAATTCTAAAAGTATTTTTGTAAAACAAGGCCAAGACAAGTTTTTATTTTGGGCTGCTATTTTTTTAAATTTATTTTTTAGTGTTGAAACTAAGGCTTAAGACTTAGACAGGCAAGTTTTCATTTATTAAGAATTTCCCTTAGTTAGGCTTTAAAACCCGCAGGTACCACAGTTGTTTTACCTCACGAAAGCGGCTTTGCCATACTTGTGTTGTAGTTAAACGTGTTTTGTCTTGGAGTGCGTAGCTGTTGCCGCTAAGCGACGCTATGAATCCGATATGTTCTGCTGTCAAATCAATAATACTTACCCATATCTATTCAACTTATAGTGTGTGATCGAGTATCAGTAATTTTCATATAGGTATAAGCAGATATACGAATATCTGCTGTATATTTTCATGCTTTTGGGCGACGCGCGAGTACAGTTAAAGGTAGTTTAAAAGTCGTGGTGTTTTATACTAAGTATACCTAAAAATATACGGGGCGAGAATCACGATAACAGCCTACTTTTGAGCTCTACCTGAGCCCTGAATGCGTGTCTGTGGTGATAACAGGCATAATTCTCAGTTGTGTATTGCATTAGAGCTGGAATTGTACTTAATGAAGTTCTGAAATTTAAAAGCATTACAATGGAATTCGTAATTAAAGAAAGCAATGACCCTAGACAAGATGCATTGCGAGAACGTTATCGTTCTTAAAATTAACGTAAACTATTGTCAGTTTTCGATAATAGTTTACGTTAGCGTTAAGCATCTTGTTTAGGACCACCTGATGATCGGTCGCGTCGACTGCTCATGTCAATTCCATACATTTTGATAGTGTTCGATAATCGCTAACATCATCGATATGAATATTTTATAGGCTCCCAAGGGGACTATACGTTGCCAATAGAACCATGAGTTGGAACAGATTTGTGTAACTGAGATGGCAGTGCACCCAAGACCAAGTCAAGAGCATTAAGTATGCTCGACTGATATACTCTGGTAAGTGTCTATATTTAAATGCCAACTAAAGTAAGGCCAGCGAGACGAGATAAAGAATGTAAACAAGCTATCGGGAGTTCAAAACGTTTTTATTTGAAATCGTGTCACTTCGAACGCAATTCAAACAGGACTTGGAACTTTGAACTTCACAAAATGGCGGTCCTTATGATGACAACTTCTGAACTGACAGCTTTCCTGTACCACGAATCACGCAACGGCAGCCGTCATCGACCAACTAAAGATATTATTGCGTGCGAAAAATAAGGACTAATAATCGCCCGCTATTGCAATATAACTTAGTACCGGTCAGTCTGTTTACATTCATGCCGTGTGGTTGCCAGCTTAGAATTGTGCCACTCCATGTCTTCCCGTGGAAGTCGTAAGAGGCGACTAAGGGAATAAAGGCTTGTAGTACTATTAGGCGATGGGCTTGCTACCTGTCACTAATATACACTGTTAAACATCTTAGCCTAATTGTGCAAATTGTGGTTACAGAGTTATCTACAAGTTTTTAGAGTTGTTGGTAATTCTGTAGCTCTGCCTACCCCACTCTCTGGGAATGAAGGCGTGAAGGTATGTATGTATGTGTATGTTTACATTCTTTATATCGTCTCATTGGCCGTACTTTAGTTGGCATTTAAATATAGACACTTACCAGAGCATATCAGTCGAACAAACTTAATGCTCTTGACTTGGTCTTGGGTGCACTGCCCTCTCAGTTACACAAATCTGGTACAAGTCATGTCATGTCAGACAACTGACAACGTTTACGGTCTCTTCATTTTTCGTGTACATTATCTGTGGTTATATTAAATCTGCATACCTTACAGGAACTCGTTCGAGACGAAAATGCGGCATAAGGTGATTCACTGACTTAAGTCCAAACTGAATAAACCTTACTGAAAATCAGTGGCCCGCCAATTTCAGTTCTATCTGGTTTCGCTTTGGTTGAAATTAGGTTAGGATAATGTTTGAATGTGGTCATTTTTGTTCTGAAACAGTCGAATGTCGATGTTATTATATCGCAGACACTCCCTCGCTTGTTTATTTTATATTGGAGTTTTGAACGCGGTAAACGACCGGATATGCATACAGGGAGAAATTGTTTATTTGTCCAAAGTCAAGCCAAGTGTAAGCAGAGGATCATAACAATAACTTCAGTTTATCTTCGGGTTTTCGTTTTTATGGTTGGGAAACTGGATACAAATGATTAAAAGGGTCAAGTTTCATTTTAAAAAAAAAATGGTAGACTTTGGAACATTTATTTATTTATTTATTTATTTATCAAGGGAAACAAACAGCAATATATAATACATTATAGTTAATACATTGTAGAAAAAACATTGGCCAAAACAGTTTCCACTACTGGATTAAATACATTTGTAGCTCAAGCCGGACTTATAGACTAATAAACTTTGGTTAATTGTTTCAGCTTTTGATCATGTATTAATTTGAAAAATCTTAATAAGTACATATAAGTTACACTCTAGCATTCTTCCGAGATAATAAATCTTACTTTAATACTTATTTACATAAATCTTATAATACTTATTTACATTTAAAAAAAAAAAATTTTTTTTCCTTGCGATGTTCTTTTACTCCTCATTCTTATTTTAAAAAAAAAAATGTTATTTTTTATTGCTATTTTTTATTGCATAAACAAATTTATGCAGAGGCATGTGGAAAATGTCAGTGTCTATAAACCTCTCATTATGATTCTTACACGCTCTGACTAGAAATCTATTCTTTGCATATACCGTACTAGAAAATGGAACTGAAAAAAGATTCAAGGAACGAGTTCTCCTATTAGGGCATCGCAACGAGATACAAGAGAGAAGATTTTGAGAGTCTATCGAGCCGTTTAGGATTTTGAAAAGAAAGATTTGATCTCTAATTTCCCGACGCGTCTTAAGAGTTTCAATAGAATCCGCTTTAAAGGTTTTGAACTTATACTTCATTCGCCTAATGAATTTATTTTGAATGTTTTCTATTGCATTGATATGTACTGCATAGTTAGGATTCCAAACTGTAGATGCATATTCTAACTGAGATCTGACAAAGGAATGATACAACATTAACATAGTGTTGGGATCTTTAAAATCCTGACTTTGACGAAATATGAATCCCAGCATTCTATAAGCTTTAGATGTAATCCTATTAATGTGAGAAGTTAATTGTACCTTATTATCTATAAACACACCAAGGTCCTTAATCTCTGTTACTTTTTTAAGATTTTGGTTATTAAGTGAATATGTATAAGTGATGGGAGTACGTTTACGCGAGTATGAAATGTAGCAACATTTTTCTACATTCAGATAAAGCCTATTACTGACACAATACTCACTCAATCTGTTTAAATCGGCTTGTAGGTTAGCGCAATCCTCCTCGGATTTGATGATATTGAATATTTTAGTGTCGTCAGCATATAGCAACGTATGTGAATGATGGAAACAGTCAATAACATCATTAATAAACATGTTAAACAATAAAGGACCCAAGTGAGAGCCCTGGGGGACCCCCGAGGAGACTGGAACAAAACTGGACGTATGTCCTTTAACCGCGACTGCTTGCGTTCTATCGCGCAAGTACGAAGTAAGCCATCTAAGAAGATTGCCGTGTATGCCAAACGATTCTATTTTTTTAATTAGTAAGGAATGTGAAATTTTATCAAAGGCTTTTGAATAATCTGTATAAACGGCATCGACCTGGAAGCCATTATCCATTGCCTCGAGAGTATAGTTCAACAATTCACAAAGGTTAGACTCAGTGGAGCGCTTGTTTAAAAATCCATGTTGCTCTTTTATTAACATTGGTCTAACAGTAGGATAAAGGGTGTCGTATATAATTTTTTCAAACAATTTAGGAATGGCAGATAATTTAGAAATACCGCGATAATTTTTGACGTCATGTTTATCCCCGTTCTTGTAAATAGGCACAACACTTGAGCGTTTCCAACAAGTTGGTAAAATGCCTGTTTTTAGAGAAAGGTTAAATAATAAGCTAATGGGAAAAGCCAATGTAGAGCGACATTTTTTTAGAAAAATAGGGTGCACACCATCGGGACCGCAGCCCTTACATTCTGCAAGTTTTCCAAGATAGTCTTCAACTCCAGATGGAGTTATCTTCACGTCACTGATTAGTACACCATTAAAACAGTTTTTGGAATGATCGTGTTTAGTTACAGTATCCTGAACAAAAACCGATTGAAAAAAGATATTAAATAAGTCCGCTATATCTTGACCATTACTACCAATGTTGTTATCTAGGTAAAGGGTACCAGGTATGCCACTGTTACTCATTTTTGATTTTAAAAATGACCAGAATGATTTGGAGTTGTGACGTATATTAGTTTCAGTTCTTGCTATAAATAATGTGTAGTGAGACGCCTCCATAATTTTAATTTTAGCTCGTAGTTTAGAATATTTATTGTAGTCTGCTTCTCTTTTATATATTTTCCACTTTTTATGTATTTTTAACTTTTTAGAAATTATTTTTATTAATAGCGGCGAATACCACAAGGGATATTTGTTTTTATTAGAATTAATGTTTTTTGTTGGAACCAAATCGTCTATGATACTATTCAGAATTTTATAAAAGTTATCTACCGCATTTTCAATATTATCGTGTGAGATACATTGTTCCCAATCAACTTTTGCAAGTTCTGCATTTATGATGTCGTAGTCCGCTACGAAAAAGCGTCGTACAACATGACAAGCGGATTTTAAGTTGTGGTCTATCGACCCTACATCAGTCTTTACGCAGAAGACTGGGTGATGACCATCGACAGGCACTATTGGATCAACCGAGAACAGATTACAATAGTTGTTTGATAAAACCAAATCTAGGTGTCGGTTGTTTTTGTTGGGAATATTATTAAATTGGTGCCAATTAGTAAAACTCATGAACTCGTATAGTTGGTTGGTCAAAGCATTATGGTTGGGATTTTCGATTTTAAAGTTATTCTGGCCTGGAGCTGAAGGTATCCAAGTGGCTTCGCTAATATTAAAATCACCTAATACTACGTATAAATCATCAGGGAAATCGGTATAAATATCTGATAAATGTTCAAAAAAGGTATGTTGTGAATCCTTTTGATTTATACCATGTGGAAAATAGCAAGTAAATACCCTTAATTTTTTAACTATGGAGCCTCGAGAAAAGTGCATATCGATCCAGGTTACCTCCGCGTCCGGCAAAACCATGATTGAACGTATGTCGCGTTCGTCTACCCTGTACTCGCGGCGCGCGGCCACCAGGGTGCCTCCGCCGCGTGTCATTGCGATAAACGTGGTAGCGAGAATCGAATAGCTCGGTATTAAAGATGCCCGGCAACAACCAGGTCTCGGTAATACAAATGACATCATAGTCGAATAGCAGTAAGTTGCGTAGAAATTCATTTGTTTTTGAACGTAATCCCCGTGCATTTTGATAATAAAATTTAATATCTATCTTGATGAAACGATTTTAGACCGATAAAATGCATGAAAAATACTCTCAGTGGCGTTAACTTTAACAATATGACAACGATACGTAATTCTAATAGTTCCTTTAAGGTAAATGTCCCAGTGGACGACAATGTACCAATGTATGACAGTTTCGCAAATAATTTGAAAGAATAAGAAAAGTTACATTCAAAAATCTCCAAAACCCTTTTCAATGTATACCTACTAAAGGCATCTATCATTTAAGTTTAAAAAATAAAAAAAATCACGCATAATTTTGCAATTTGGTGACAGTATTTACTAACAGGTGATACGCGTCGGTTGTGCGTCGATGTTACTACGCAATTCGTTAAGAGATAAAGTGGTTTAAGTGAACTTAGTTGCTGTATTATTGGATTTTGTTGGTAAGTATTGATTATAACCATTAGATAACAGTATGAACAATTTTTTTTGTGTATTTTAAATGGTGTATCTCATTAATTTAATTGTTTTTGGGGCATGTCAAACATTGGCACAGAATTTTAACGTTTAGTAGTGAATGACACCCCATGTCATACACTCGCTAAAATTAATATTTTTTTAAACGTAATTTCAACCACGTGGTAAGGTTTGAGAGCATTGCGGTGTATTACTCTGTCAGTATCAAGTTTCTATTCAGTGTTTGAGTAATGTTTGACATGGGTGTCGAACATTACTCAAACACTGTTTTAATGATAAACCCAATATTTGACAGTCGTTTATTAAGGTGACAAACACTAGGCCATGACTAATGTCATACATTGGTTAGCAAAATCAGTGATCCCATTCCTTTATTAAATATTAACCCAATTGATGATAAGATGATACAACATAACACAATAAGGAAAAAAAAAGATTTCAAAAAAGGTATAAAAGCTGGAAGGAAGTATTTTCATAAAAGAGGATTCTTCTAGTGAGTTCGAATATGAAGAGTGGCAAGAGTCAAGAGGAAGTACTAATGACGCGTCATCAAAAAATGAAAATATTTTATAATCTGACTTAGAAATATTATAATTACTTTTTATTTCGAACTCTTAAGTATAATTTCATTTTTGTTTGTTTTTTGTAATTTGATTGTACTTGCAAATAAATACATTTTGTTTAATTGTGAAACTTGGTTTTTTTTCGGTATTAACTAGGTATAGACTTTGTTAAACAGTTTAAAAGTTATGAAGCTAACTAAAACGCTATGTCAAATACTGGTACTCAGACCTCATTTTGTCATAGTCAATTATTGGGAAATTTGAGAACTGAGCTGTTATTCACTGGTACAATTTTAGAGGTTGAGAAAAAGCTAAATATTTTATTAAAGCAATATTGAATATCATTTTTATGTTGGCGTAAATATTAAACACAAACCCGTTCATGTCATCAATTTTTTAAGTAGTTCATATAACTAGTATTTAAGCATTTTTTTTACAAAACATGTGATTTTCTGTCTAAAAGCGTCGACCACTGGGACATTTACCTTAAATCTATACACTTAACAGGATATGCAGAGAATAGTATGCGAGTGCATAACAATAAAATAACAATTATTTGAGCGTTCAAATAAGGGAAGGAACATGATACATTACCGCAATCAGATTTGATTTTGACTTGGACGATTATTAAATAGCAACAAAATAATTCATTTATGAAAGCGACAATGAGTGTAAAGTGTAAAGCGTAAAAATCTGTTCTTATATAATTTTGTTTAAAGCCTCCTCAGAGGTGATGTACAACACGGGAGATTTTTCGTTGCGACGGACCATGATGGTGCAGTTGCGAACCCAGCAAAATTGGTACTGTCTTTGATTGGCTCTTTGTTTCGCTTCCTTCAGAAGAAACTTATTGTAACCTGACAGGTGGTCATTTATGTATATCCTATTCGGACTGTTGGAGTATCCTACATCGGAAGCCTTCAGGTTCTTCAGCTTGCGTAAAGATGACATAAAGTCGTCCTTCTTGTAACGAGCCTGCATTTTTAACACTATGGGTTTAGGCTTCGCGGTATCCACGTCGTTCCTTACTGCCACCCGCGTCACAAAATCGATGTCCGAGTTGGTGTTAAGCGAGTAGCCGCTTCGGTCAGCGAGCGCCTTAATAACGGTAAATAGATTTTCACCTTTAGTTTCGGGGACACCGTTTATCTGGATGTTAGAGCGCCTAACCCACTGCTCATTTCTCCTAAAATCTCTAGTGATGTTGCTGATAACACTCTTGACCTCTTCCAACTCCGCTCTGCTGTCCTCCAACGCGACAACCCGAGACTCAATAGTGTTAATTTTTCCTGCCAATTCATCCAATTTAGTATCCAAGCTGCCCCTCATTTCGGCTAAGTCAGTTTTGACTTGCGTCAGGTCTGATTGGATGGTTTGAAAAGACGCGAATTGAGACTGTAAAGCTGTTATCTTACCCAATATATCTCTCAATATGTCCCCCGGATACTCGGCAAATTGAGAGCTGTTAATCGCATTAGAAGGCTGGTACAAATTAGGTGGAGTCACTGGCAACGTACTGTTGACTATCGCTGATGTAGAAGGAGCTTCCACCGCGAGCTTCGATTCGTCCAGCGTGTCGTCGCAATATGACATGACAGAGTCATCTAGAGTTATATCTCTAGGGTTACGCTGGGCAGGAGTGTTGTCGTTCCTTCGACGGCGCGAATTTACGGATGTACAAAATGTACACCACCAATCCTGGTTTTTGTTCTCTGCAAACTGCGCAGCCGTATAATTAACACAGAAGAAATGATACGTCCCATTACACCCAACGCATTTTAATAGTGTAGTATCTTCAATGGGTCTATTGCAAGCCTGGCAAGACATCTCTCAAAGTATATACTGAGTCTTAAATTGAATGTGATAAGGTCGAAATTCCGGGCGCTGCCGCAGCGATGTTTGCCACTATCCTAGCGATGACTAAGTTCGGCCGCAAGCGCTTATCAACTCGTGGCTCAGCGGTGGGGCGCGCGCCTCCCAAGCAGCGAACCGGAGTTCAAATCCAGTGAGACGCAACAAAAACACAAAAAGATCACCAACACAACACAGAAACAAAGTGAAAGGTCCGACACAAATCAATATGGCCGACGGCTCATATGCAAGAAATCACAAGAAAGACAAGGAGGCACCGATACTTTGAAAATTTAGAATGTATTAAAAACTATTCACAAATATAAAACTCAAATAATCAACCAAACGCACGTCCACTCCGAGCAAAGGTTACAAGCAAAAAAAACATGTATATTCTATCTTAAAAATTGTGTTCTTTGAATTAAGCAGTTTTTTTAAAGAACATTATCGTTCCCACCTTCTACCAGGTTTCGCCTTACAATCATAATTTGATTCCAGTTCGTAGGTTTCGTACAAAAGCGGGCTATACGTTTTATTTATCAACTGGGTTCTCGGGTCTCTCTCAGAGATAAATTTAAAGAAATTAATATTCTTACTGTCGCGTCGCAGTATATCTTTGAAAATATCATGTATGCACGCAAACACATACATCACTTCAGACATAACCGTGACGTTCACAAGTTTAACACGCGAAATAAAGATAAACTCGTAGTCCCATGTCACCGTCTTCGTAAAGTTAGCACATCGTTCGCAGGGAACTGTATACGCTTCTACAATAAGATACCTACTGATATTGTCAATATGCCGTTCAATAAATTTAAGTCTCGCATTAAGTGCTGCTTGCTGGGTAAGGCATATTATACTGTTAATGACTTCCTAAATGATAAAGACGTTTTTAAGTAGTGTGAGCTTACTGAAGTTAGGGTTATTTTTGTCTTTTGTAATTATAGCTGAGCACTGGGCAGCGCTTATTGCAAAATGCCTTTAAGCCAATGATGTACACTTTTAAAATTAAATTTACCTATTGTTTTTTTTGTAAAAAATATATATATTAATTCTTGTGTGCACAAGACATTTTAGAATTGAGAACACATTATGACGTTTCTCGCCGGACAGATACTTTTTTATTGTTATCTTTGTCCGGCAGCATGAGCATGTCATGCTCACTTAAAGGTCTTTGCTTACGGCGGCGTCGTTGATCGGGTCGCCACCTTCCCGAACACATGGTTGAGGGAGGCGATGGCTGAGATACGCGTCATACTCGTGAACGGGTGCTGTCTGTGGGGTCCGGTCTGTTCATGCTTGCAAGGACCTGTTTTTCCAATTTAGTTATTTTAATTATCGTTCCTGACGTAGAGACCTCGTCATGTTGTTCTCCTAATCATGATTTTTAACTTTATTTTATTGACTTTACATTTGTAAGGATTTTGTTTGTATTGCTTTTTTTTTTTTAATAATTATTTATTACTTTATTACCTTGTAATGTAACTTACTTTTAAGTATTATTGTACCTAATTAATAATTGAAAAAATGACCTTCTGCTGGAGTTTCTTGCGGCGCTTCTTCTCCGCAATGATGGTCTTGTCCGAAGCGCTAGTAGATTCACTCCATGTTACCGACGTGTAAAAGAGCCCTCATGTGGCCAATTTACTGAATAAATATTTTCATTTTCATTTTCATTTTCATAGGCATTACGCCGCGTTAGGTACCAACGGTGTTGGTTCAGCAAGAGCAGCCAAGACCGAGATACGTAGAAAATTATAATATATACGTGGTGTTGCCACGTATAACTTGCTGTCATACGTGGCAACACCAGTTTTAAATAAGCACGCACGGCTCACATGTAATAACACGTCGCAAAAGTTTGAGTGAATAAATTATTTTTCACTGCAGTAGCAGCAGCTTCAGCGTTGTCTGTTTTTGGTGTTTAGAAAATAGTGATGATCTTTACCGAATGTAATGTAGTTCATTTGAGTGATTTATTACTGTAATAATATTTATATTTAGGAGGGTTTCGAAATCAAGTAAGTAATTAAGAAAATAACAAACAAACATTACTCTAATGGCGGCGTGCTCTCGCGTCTATGCTGTTTACAAAGATTGTTGTTAACCATTAGATCGTAGGTAATTTTAGGTAGTACTGCGTTATACTCGTAGTTAAATTTCGTTGTGACTGTGAGTCTTTAATAATTACTTCAATGATAATTTAAAATGGCTGATAGAAACATAAATAAATAAAAATGGAAAGGAATAAATATTTGTACCTATGGTTAAAAATGCCGCCGAAATAGTCTAAGCCTAAATAGTCTAAGGCCAGATGCTGCTTGTGCATTTGATTCCATGTGATTTGTTTAAATAAATTCATTTTTATGTTAAAGCTCGGTCAGACTTCAACTATGATCCCTTTTTAGAATCTTTAATAACTCTCATTCGTTTCGTTGTTCGTCATTCGTCTCATCGTTTGGACAAGTGTAAATATGAGAATAATTATACATACACACATGTAAATACCTTCACGCCTGTCTGCTATTAGGCAGAGAGTGTGGAACGCCAGGTGCACCGGTCTAAACCAACAACTTTCGCTTCCCCTACATTCATCAAACTTTTCATGGACGTACGTCGATATTGGGTGCTTTTGATTTGTTTTTTTTTCAGTATATCGCGAATCTGATCACTGTATGTAAAGATAAAGATAAAGAGACATTTATTAGCAACAATACAAAATTACATTAAATAGATACAAAAAGAAAAAGACAGAGAATTTGTTGCAAAACGGCCCCAACTCAACATTCGCTAGCCATAAAGCCAGCACTGGTCTTCCGTTAGAAACACTTGCTGAAGAGATGGAAAGTGACACACTTAACAAAATGAATGAAGAAACGATAATTGAAAAATTTATGGTCGTTCGAGATTAAATTTGCACTCAGTCATCAAGGAATAAAAAAACAAAAAGCTATAGTCTATGGGATGTTAATTCAATGTAAACCAAAGAGGCGTGAACACAGCAATATGTTACGTAACAATAACAATACTAAAATGGTAGATTTAGAAGAAATAAAATATGTGCGTCTAAGGCGTCCTTTACCGACATTCCCACACTCTCGCTGGCCATATTTCTTTCGTAATTCTTCTTTCCTCCATCCTTTCTAAATTACCAAACCATCTTAGCATACCCTTTTCGATCTGTCTCTACATATTTTTTCAATCCACATCGTTCTCGGATCTCGCTATTTCTTATTCTACATACTTTCCAGAGCTCTCATTTCAACAGCGTTAATTCGGCTTTCATTCTTCTTCTGCCATGCCCATGATTCACTACCTCATGCATCAATGTTGGTCGCAATACTTTCTGAACAATGCCAATGCGAGCTCTCCTCGATATGATCTTGTTTGCCAAGATTAATTATAGTTAGCAACATGTTTATTAAAATATAAAGTGACAGTGGTTTTAATTTAATGTATCATTAGCTGCGAGAAGGTACTGAAATTTGGCAGTTACTTCGTTCGACCGGTACCTACCTAGGATCTACGATTTAGGTACTGTTTGAAAATAGCCATGGTTTCCCGGTTAGAAACCCGTGTCGTTACCGGGTTATAATATTTAGTGCCACTCTATGTCTTCCCGTGGATGTGGATGTCGTTGATGTCGTGTGGAGGCGAATGAGGGAATAAAGGCTTGTATTACTGTTGCGGCGATGGGCTTGCAACCTGTCACTAATACGCTGGTGAACATCTTAGACGAATTGTACAAAATGTGGTTACAAAATTATTAACAAGTTTTTAGAGTGGTAAATAGGTAATTCTGTAGCTTTGCCTATCCCACTCTGGAAACGAAGGCGCGAGTTCCATTTAAAAAGCCATGATCAATATTATCATAGTAAAAGTAGAAAAGTAGTTCATCTCCAGCTATTTGGGAGTTTCTGTTACCAATTGCAGCTTAAGCGCTAGAGTTGCGCCGAAGCGCGTCAATCAATACTTAATTCGCATACAACTCAACGTGGCGACATCGCGGCTCCGACTGAAGCGGCTTCGGACGTCCTGTTGAGTTTACTTGTGGTGGGTCGCGACGCGTACGGTCAAGGCACGCGCACATGCAACCCGCGCGTTATACATTTGTTTGAAGACAAACTACTGTTTATACTGTACCATGATAGGATAAAAAAGGAGAACTAATTAAACAGCAGCCGATTCAAAGAATGGAACCCCATTATCCCGTTCAGCGCCAGACCTCCAGCATTCCTTACAAAATAGACCGAATAAGGAGTTCTCGGGACAGTAGTAGCGCGCTGTGCATCGATCCGCCTCGTTGACTTTGAAATCGTTCGCCTGGAATACGACAATACAATTACTCAGAGAAATTTGTACAAAGTTAAACGAAATTATCGAGACGATGTCCAAATTTTAATGTGAATGGATTGGAGAAATTATTGGCCGTGTATTCGAGTAATCTGTTGCTTCTCGATCGACAATATCACTACGAAACAAATACGATATCCTAAAGCTGGTACTTACCTCTCCCAACAGAATTGGGCTAGCTATCCAGAGAGGTAATGCATCCAGTGTCATAGGGATGATACCGCGAGTGGACCTGCAAGAGGGGATGTTATGTTTATAGCGGTGATTATTAGTGTGTATGAAATTGACATAAGCGCTTGACCAGACCGTCCGCTGGCTTACGTCAATCCTATAAATTTTCGATAACGATAAAGTTATCGCATTTCATATTGTCTTGGTGCTCTTTTGTTCTTGCCATTACCTAAGCAATAAGATGAAATGACTAGCAGAGGAGCATTCCAATTAGGCCTTAGGGTTGCCAACGTGTTTACAGTCTTAGGGTTGCAGTCTTGAGAATACAAATGACTATGGGTCTAAGACTCTCCTTTTCTCCAGATTGCCTTTTTGTTTTTTATGGCATAGGAAGGCATACGAGCACACAGGCCACCTGATGGTAAGTGGAAACTGAGACCCATAGACATTCGCATTCAGAAGACCCCAATCCTAAGACTGCAAATGCGTTGCCAACCCTGAGGACTAAGATGGAATGCTATGCTAGTCATTTCACCGGCTGTCTTATCCCCAAACCGGAACACAACAATGCAAACACTGCTGCATGGCGGTAGGTTAATGGATAAGATGCTGGTACCAACCCGGACGGACCCTGCACAAGGTCCTCCCACAAGTCTAGGACCACTGATTGCTTAGCAAGAAACCCTTCTTCTCCTTCTTCTCGAGTCTAGGTTCCTCAAATACATGATGCCCAGTAATAATTCAAAACATCCGGTTCCGAACCCCTCCACTCGTCATTCGTCACTAAATCGAGAGAAAAATGCTAACGTTGTGTTACTTC
This sequence comes from Acleris emargana, assembly GCA_927399475.2. Classification (NCBI taxonomy): domain Eukaryota; kingdom Metazoa; phylum Arthropoda; class Insecta; order Lepidoptera; family Tortricidae; genus Acleris; species Acleris emargana. Next base: position 17,597,186 of record OV656846.1, read on the forward strand.
AAAGTTCGAATTTCAAAGTAGGGTTTTTTTACGCCAGTTAAAAGTTTATTATAAGACTTACTTAACCCGTGGAACGTCACGTCATATACATATGTAATAAAATATCAATATTAGGTCGGAAATAAAAAAATCCAAATTAAAATAATCCTTAAATACTAATGTAGTATTGGACACTCGACCGTTTAACAAACATGCAATTAATTACGAAGCATTTAAAAAGAACAGTTTCCACAATCTATCAACCGCTTGAGCCGATGGCCGACTGGATTAAGCCAGATCGAAGCACGACGTAAGTCGATCGCTAAGTCGCGGTTAACGCGCTAACGCTTCTAATCTCCCTGATACCAATTAATTTGATAATAAACCACTTAACAAAAGCGATTTGTACAAATCTATCGTATTAGCGGTGCCAGTGGTTGTAAAAGTTTGTTGGAAAATATTTAGCTGTAGAAACGGTTGGAGGACGCTTTCTGTATGAATTATCGCGTTTGTAATACTGAACCTGTTAGTTAAAATTTACCTGTAGGTACTTGTAGCTTAATATAATTATTTCCTTTTATTATATATAGAGGTACGGTCAGTTGCAGAGAAAATTTACATCTCCTGCTAGGTAAGTTCTATGCACGAGGGGTTACTTTTCTCTGCCCACCACGGTAATTAGCATTATTTAGTTAAAGATAAAGATAAAAGATGTTTATTCAGTAAGTAGGCCGCACGGTCACTTTTACACGTCAAAAATCTACCAGCGCTTCGCAAGAGACCACTGCTGAGAAGAGAACTCAACAGTCAGTCGTTTTTTTTTAATATTGCTTATGATATTATACAATAATAAACTTAACCTAGCATTATATAAAACAATGAATCTCACATAAAAGCAAAACTTAATATATTCATGCGTAGTTGAGCAGGAAAATGTGTCAAAACTCAAGTTTAAGTATAAATAATGGTATCTAATAGTAAACTTACTGTTACAAACATATATACAAATTAATATACTTAACTGTAATAGGTAAACGGTAAAGACAGCAAAAATCAAACAATAGTTTGATGTTTGCTATTGTGCGATGGCTTTAGTCTATGTTATCCATCTTAACTGATTTCTAATTTTTGTTGAATGCAACTTGAGTAGTCCTACTTGGTAGGTATCTAATATTCTAACATTTATTTAAATATAAGGCCTTCCATTTCTAAAACTCTTGACGCGACCACTTTATCTAAGAAACAAGGTTAACCGGAACCTGAAATACTATCAGAAGTTATTTTTAGAATTGTTTGAAATACCAAAATACCACTCAACAATATGAAGGGTAACCTTTACTTAACTTTGCTGTTTTATACCTACTTGTAACGTTTGAGTGCGGTAATATTCTTCGACTCTCGAGTCGCGAAACAATACTTTGATGTCGAGTAAAACTTTTACCAACAAAATACAAAGCTTACGCTTGCCTACCACAGATTAAAAAGTTATCGTTGTTTAAGTACCTATTACACGAAGGCCGGTAAATAAATTCGATTTATCATTTCAGTTGGATACAAAGAGTTAATAATAAATTAGCACTATAAAGTATAAAGTATAAAATATTTATTCAGTAATTTGGCCACATGAGGGCCCTTTTACACGTCAGTAACATGGGAGTGAATCTACTAGCGCTTCGGAAAAGACCATCATTGCGGAGAAGAAGCGCCGCAAGAAACTCCAGCAGAAGGTCATTTTTTCAATTATTAAATACAATAATACTTAAAAGTAAGTTACATTACAAGGTATAATAGTAATAAAATATTATTATTTTAAACTAACACAAATAAAATCATTACAAATGTAAGGTCAATAAAATAAAAGGTAAAATGACTAGGAGAACAACATGACGAGGTCTCTACGTCAAGAACGATAATTAAAAAAACTAAATTGGAAAATAGGTCCTTGCAAGCGTGAACAGACCGGACTCCACAGACAGCACCCGTTCACGAGTATGACGCGTATCTCAGCCATCGCCTCCCTCAACCATGTGTTCGGGAAGGTGGCGACCCGATCAACGACGCCGCCGTAAGCAAAGACCTTAAAGTGAGCATGACATGCTCATGCTGCCGGACAAAGATAACAGTAAAAAAGTATCTGTCCGGTGAGAAACATCATAATGTGTTCTCAATTCTAGAATGTCTTGTGCACACAAGAATCCATAACAAAAATACGAAAAAGACACAAGGTAAATTTAAATTTTAAAGTGTACATCATTGGCTTAAAGGCATTTTGCAATAAGCGCTGCCCAGTTCTCAGCTATAATTACAAAAAAAAAAAAAAGACAACCCTGATTTAAGTAAGCTAGTAGTAACTACTTAAAAACGTCTTTATCATTTAGGAAGTCATTAACAGCATAATATGCTTTGCCCAGCAAGCAGCACTTAATGCGAGACTTGAATTTATTGAACGGCATATTGACAATATCAGTAGGTATCTTATTGTAGAAGCGTATACAGCTCCCCGCGAACGAAGTGCTTACTTTACGAAGACGGTGACATGGGACTACGAGTTTATCTTTATTTCGCGTGTTGAACTTGTGAACGTCACGGTTATGTCGGAAGTCATGTATGTGTTTGCGTGCATACAAGATATTTTCAAAGATATACTGCGACGCGACGGTAAGAATATTAATTTCTTTAAATTTATCTCTGAGTGAGACCCGAGAACCCAGTTTATAAATAAAACGTATAGCCCGCTTTTGTAGTACAAAGATGGTCTGAATGTCAGCCGCTTTTCCCCATAACAAAATCCCATAGGTCATAACACTATGAAAATAACTAAAATACACCAGTCTCGCCGTCTCGACGTCTGTAAGTTGTCGGATTCGCTTTACTGCATACGCTGCAGAACTAAGTTTTCCCGCAAGGGTGGATATATGCGCATTCCATTGCAGTTTCGAGTCCAAAGTAATACCTAAAAATACTATTTTATCTTCGAATGACATCGTCTCCTCCTTTAGTCTAATACTAGCCCCATTCACTCCTTTCACATTTGACAGAGAAAATTTCATGCACTTGGTTTTCTTGGTATGTAAAAGTAAGTTGTTGGCTGTAAACCAATCAACAGTTGTAGACAACGTATCATTAATGTCATTGAAATTTTCCTGTTTCCTATCTACCTTGAATAAAAGTGAAGTGTCATCGGCAAACAGGACTATTTCATGTTTATCGCGCACAACGTAAGGGAGATCGTTGATATAAATCAAAAACAAGAATGGGCCCAGAATTGAGCCTTGGGGCACTCCCATAGCAACAGCTGATCCAGGAGATTGCGTTCTGTTTATGTCCACCCGCTGAGTTCGGTGAGCAAGGTAAGATTTGATTAGATCAAGGGCACTGTTTTTGATTCCATAATAGCCTAGCTTCCGCACTAACGTCGCGTGATCAACACAATCAAACGCCTTGGATAAATCACAAAAAACTCCAATTACGTCTAGTGATTCTTCCCAGGCATCAAATACATGTTTAATTAAGGTTGAACCGGCATCTGTAGTAGACCGTCCCTTGGTAAACCCAAATTGACTACTGTGAAGCAACTTATTCCTATTAAAATGTGAGGATATTTGGTTTAGAATGATTTTCTCAAAAACTTTACTCAGTGCTGGCAGTATCGAAATTGGTCTAAAATTTGTGGGGTCTGTTTTTGTCCCTGACTTAAACAAGGGTATAATTTTACTGTGTTTCATCAGATCGGGAAACGCTCCGATATCGACACATTTGTTAAATAAAGCAGCTAAATAAGGTGCAGTTAACTCTAGGATGGACTGTAGTACTGTGACAGAGAGGCCCCAGAGATCTTCAGTCTTTTTTAGATTAAGTGACCTAAACGTATTAATAACAATTTTAGGAGTGATATGATAAAAGTTAAACACATCTGTGCATTCCTTCACATTTGATCTTAATAATATTTCAGCCTTATCAGGAGATGATTGTAACGATTTAGTGGTATCTAAAGGTATATTTGTAAAGAACCGCTCAAACTCTTTAGCTACATCAAGGTCAGAGTTCACTAGAGTATCTTCAACTTGCAGGCTGTAATGCGGGTCTCTAATTCTAGTTCTACCAGTTTCAGTATTAATTACATTCCAAACCGTTTTAATCTTGTTGTCTGAGTTACGGATTTTGTTGGAAAAATATTCTGACTTTGCGGCGGCACAAATCTGTTTGAATTCTTTAGAATAGTTTTTGACGTAATCTAGGAACTCCGGCCTATGATCGACAGCTCTTGTAGCATATAACTCATATAATTTATACCTTTTTGCGTGAATGTCTGGTGTAGCCCAATCACTAAACTTCGTACCTTGCTGACCCTTTACCGTTTTTAAACTAAAGCAGGCATTAAATTCCTTGATAATACAATTAAATAATGCAGAACACAAGCTATCTGGATCATCCCGAGTACACGTCATATAATTCAATTGTTTCGAGATCTTAGAATTAAACAAATCTAATCGAGTTTTAGACATTGGTCTGAATATAAAATCTTGAGGAGTATTATCAGTTTTTCCCTTAAAAGAAGCTTGCTGACCGCAGTGGTCCGAACTTAAGATATTAATTATAGATTTCTGAATGGGGTCAAAATTACTAAATATATTATCGATACACGTTGCACTGGTTGCTGTGATTCTGATAGGCTCATAGAACAAATTTACTAAATTAAAGGATTTAAAAACGCTCAGCAAGTTAATAGACATGGGCGATTTGTCGAGTAAATTAACATTAAAATCGCCACACACAACTATAAACTTCTTACTATTAAAAACACAACTAAGAACAGTCTCTAAAACGCTCTCAAATAGTTTGTAATCCGCTGAAGGGTATACGCAAACAATAATAAATAGCTCCATTTCAATACAAGCAATTTCAATGTGACGTTCTATGGACTTCATAACAATATCTTTACGCTCCTTACATTTAATGTTATTTTTAACTATAATTAAGGATCCCCCCCGACTGCAAGATTGCCTAGCAAACATGCTAACTATATTATGATTATTAAAATTAAACATGCACTCATAACCTTTAAGCCAATGCTCAGTAACACATAAAACGTGTACATTAGCACTATCTATAAATAAACCAATTTCAAGTTCCTTACTTGAAAGTCCCTGTATATTCTGATGAATAACATTTATTACATTACTCGTAATGCTCGTCGGCCTGTGGGCAAGCACGGGGCCACCGCGACTGCCGTCGCGAACGAAGGCAGCCGCGGTCGTTGTCGAAGCTGTCAGTTTAAATCAACCGGCAACTCCGGCGCAGAACCAGTGCTAATAAAACTTAGCGCAGGCTCCGTCCTCTTATCGCTCGCTATGCTAGTCATAACGGGGTCTAAAATATTATATGCTAACAACTTAGCACATTCATCTAAGTACCTACTTGGTAAATAACAATATTTACGCGTCAAATCGAATTTGTTTACAAATTTATTTGTATCAAAATACAGTATTTTAGAATTATATAATGCCATTTTATATAATATTGAGTTCAGAAAATCAATATTTTTATTACATTTATTTGTCAATCTATGGGAAAATAGACAAGCACAAATAATTATTTTACCTATATCACCTTTGCTAATTTCTGTGAGGGTCTCAGACAATTTAAGTAGGTCATATTTACTAAAAGTTATACTGTTTGCTAGTAACACTACTAGAGTTGTATCGCGATCGAGTTTGTCTTTGGAGATTCGTGAGATCAGGTGGTCTATAGACATTCCTGGTAAACAGTTGTTTACGATGTTATGACCAAGGTGTTTTACCATTTTTGACCCCAACCCAATACCCACTTCATCCGTGTACATGACGGTCCTGCACACCGGGGTTGGTATAGAACCAGGCGAGGGAGAGACTTGCCTAGTAGGTGGCACGCATGGCGCGCGCGGACCGGGCGGCGCGGGCGCGCAGCTTGGAGTGTCCCCTTGCTGCGCTGCAGCCGCCGCCGTCGGAGCGCGCGGCGCTGTCCGGGGGGAGGTGAGAGGCGCGCGGGGGGCGACTCGCGGAGCCGGAGCGGGCGCGGCGAGGCGCCGGTGCCGGTGACGGCGAGGCCGGCAGGCTCTGCCTCCGGTTGTAGCAGGGAGAGCTGCCATAGCCATCGCACGATTTATCTACCAGAGAGTCCAGTTTCTGCATGTTGGTATTGCCTAAATCAATAATGTTGTTCACGAAGCCTATGTACTCCTCCATTTGTTTACATGATAATGTGTACTTGTTTGAGACATCCTGCAGAGCGACTTCCATTTTCTGAAGCTGTTCGGCATTGGCATTAAAATCTTTAGTAATACACTCCAGTTCGTGTTGACAATTTAAAAGGTCATTATTTAAAGCTACATTGGTGTATCTAATTGGCGTTAATTTCATAAAAGTTTTGTTATAGCGTAATAAAATTTTTGACCTTTTAATAAATCTACTCAGTCGTAGATACTTTTTAATTTTGTTTGATCCCCTCACAGCAATGTTAGTTGGTTTGGGGTCATTTAAATCTAAAGAATTTGTAAGGTCTACCGTTACAATATCCTGGTTTACTTCCGAGTAAGAGGTATTTAGCTCTGCAAACAAGCTTACATTGTAAGCAGAGTCCTCCGCAACACATCTGGCACAAGTAGTGTCCTGCTTCCCTTGCTGCACCTCCAGTAACTGTTCCAGGTCCCGGATGCGCCGTAGCGCCTCTTCGTGCGTCTCACGGCACTGCTGGAATTGGTCCACATTGGCCTGGAGGCGGTCCCGCTGTTCCCGCATGTCATCATACTCTAAGTCCAGCTTGGCCAGAGAACTCTTGAGGGTTTTGTTGTTATAGATGACACGCAGGACCTCCTTTTCACTCTCGTCGCGCTCCTGCAACAGTCGTGCATTGAGCTCGTTGACTGTCTTAAGCTCAGACTGAGTATTTCGGAGTTTGTTCACCAGGACATCCCGACGGGTTGTGGGCTTGCTAGCAGCTGGAAACATGATGAAAGAGTAGGGGAGACTGGGGACAATTGAAACACGTCATGACTGAAACAAGTCAAATTTCTCAAAAACTATAATACCTACGAGTATGACGCAACACTCAGGACTCCGCCGGCCATATCTTAATCTATGGTCAGTAGAGCGCGAGCGACCGAGCAACGCAGCGGTGTCACGGAGCGATTTAATTTTTTCGCGGTCAAAAGTAAGTATTTCTCATCTTGTATATTTGTTAATAACTTTGTTTGTTCTTGTATTTTAACTGATTTAACTATTTTAGCGTGATTGTGATAAATTAACGAATGTTTATTATTGCCAATTATCAGTGTTCGAGTTGTTTTTGCGTTTAATATTTGACCTTGAATTAAAAACTGTGATTTGGGGATGGTAGGAACAACTTGCGTGTGGACGATTGAAACGTTTCATTCGTCCTGGCGTTTTAATCGTCCCCAAATATAGTCGCGTTTAAATATGAGGTGGTTCTGTATTTGACGCATGTTTTTATTTAATAAATGTGAAAATTAATTTGCGCAAATGGCTTCTTTTTTATAATGATTTCTTTCATGGTCAATAATTATTATACCTACACTAACTTTTGCCCGTGATTTGGATAAATAAACCACTAGACAGAGTTACTTTATTCATATTAATATTATAGAAGTATAGATATAGGTGCCACTTTTGGTATTAGTCCGGTATGTGTACCTACTACTTACTATCATTCTGACGAATAGGTGAAAAACTTAAGTAACGCTCCTCTTGCATGAAGTTGTGTACAAAACTAGAATGGAATTTATGTCAAATTTCAAATATAGAATGTCGAACAGTCTATACAGCTGATGTGTTACAACTACATGCAAGAGGAATTACGTTTTTGATTTTATTTTAATTCGGCATATAAGTAGCCGTGGTATTATTTTTATTGTAACTGTTTTTGTTTTATAATAAAACGATCTTAACCGATTATATTGTGTATATTATTTAAAATCCCGACGTTTCAAGTTTATCCATTCATTAAGTTATGATTGAAACACTGTTATGATTGAAACAAGCATTTTTGTATGTAGTATAATTATGTATTTTTAACACAATTCCATATCATTATAGCTTATTATAACATTCAAACTATTTTCTATTAAGCTTTATGTATAAGGTAGCCAGCAACAAAGAAAGCTACAAGTCATATATTTTTTTTTTATCTGCGTTTGATGATCGAGATTTTCTGATGCTTATAAATGACGATATGTTTATGTTAAGCTTGTGAACTTTTGATGGTCGTATTATATACCAATATAGCGATGAAAACGAGTAGGACTGATAACATTACTTTCATTGTGTCAAAGATATGACGGTGTTTCAATTGACCTTACATAGTGTTTCAATTAACAACGGTGTGAGGTCAATTGAACCACATTCCCCCATTCTCTTTATTACATTATTGTAAAATAACTATTAATGATAGACTTACCAAATATACTTTATTTAGGAACCAGATAACTAACCTTGAAATAATTATGGCAAACATCTTTCTAACTTTAAAAATAAAACGGCAACAGGCAGTCAAAGTCAAATCGTTTCAATTGTCCCCGGTCTCCCCTACAGTACTAGGACACATAAACAGTTTAACAAGATACACCTATCAATAGTTGAATTCACTATTATAATACTAATTAACTGACTCGCTGAACTACTAACTAGGGCTTTAATTAAGCCACATTTTTACCAAAACAGTATAAAAACTAAATCCTTTTCGCGCTGTCAATGTCACATAATTTGATAAAATTACCTTGGTACAAGTACAGTATTTTCGTTATAATTTAGTGCAGAAGTAAAAGTAATAACGATATTATCAAATAACAATACTCCCCAGGTTTCCTTGATGATCAATCAGTACAGCAGACGGTGTAATTTTCAAAACATTTTCAAATCACGAAGTCGTTGACCCAGTTATTTGTCAAATTTTGTACTCGTGATAATACTTTCTTCATAGCACTTATAGTCGTGATAACATTTACACTAGATATTTATGTGTTTATCTTGGTTTTTAGTCCCAAAAATTAACAATTTGAACATTAAAACTACTTAAATTTAATTATCAAAACCGGCACTTCATTTTGACGTCTACACTGGCTGGTGTTGCCAGATTCCTCCAAACTACTGCTTAGAGTACGTAAAATTAAAACGTTAGTTGCTACTGGATATCATTTATTAGGAAATAGATCAATAAAACTCCAAACATACAGCAGTAAACAACTCAAACAATAGCCGCTGGCATTAAAATCTACTGCCAAACATTTGTTTCCATTAAAAACGTTCATTGGCCAAACCGCATCGGAAACAAAATGGCGGATATTGGCGCGGTTTCGCGCGCTTTTCGTTTCCCGCCATATCGGTCGCGCGCCATTTTCATGTCATTGTCATCGGCTGGAACGCGTTCCGACACTGATTCACGGGATGTCGCTGAAATAGTGCAGCGGTTGAAAGGATATCGTATTGCGTTTGTGAAACGCGATTTTAGCTCTTTGATATAATAAATAAAAGGGGTTTTTAGGGTTCCATACCCGTCTGTCTGTATGTCACAGGTTTTCTTAGCAACCACAAATGCTATCAACTTGAAATGTGGCATAGTTGTACAACTTGCTTGCCCGCATCTGTTTTTAGTAAAAAAAAAGAGGTTTAGAATGGGGGGTTGAAAAATGAAAGTGGTTTGTGTATAGCAAATGGGTTGTCATATGAAAGGGAATGATATGAAATGATCTGCACATTTCGAAACTATTTTGTTTTAATATTCTGTGATGTTCCTTTTGAGTTATAGCCAAAAAATTACAAAAATTGACCGCTTCGCAACCCTTACCTCAGAAGTTTATTAATCAAACAATCTGAAAACATCCTGAAGTGTACATAATAACTTATCTTATATTGAAAAAATAAAATGAAGAGTTAATTATTTACGGTTTTTGAGAAATAACAAAAAAACTGAAAATCTATATTAAAATTTAGTTTAGTCAAAATGGACCTTATTGCATAGAAAATAAAGTTCATACCATAATGCGTATTTTCTTTTGCGGTTACCAGGCATATAATCATAAATACGGAAGGAGTCTGACTCGTACTTGACCTGTTTTTTTCAGTGGGCCGTGATTACTAAATACTACGTAATTTTCTTTTAAATAATTTGTTAACTTAGATTAAAAGAGTGGTGGTGCTTGCCTTTAAGGATTAATATGACAGTGTTGCCTTTTTGGAAATGCATGCTCTTCAAAGCCTTTCCCGCCTACTTTTACTTGGCCTAACTGTTACAATTTAACTTTAACATGATTATTAGTCTAAGTATGCAATACCCCCTTTTCCTGACAATAGTTTGGAAACTATTATCAACAACCGTATTTTTCTCTTTGCCTTATAAACTTAGTAAGTGACCGAGTTTCGACTCTACTAGCGCTAAGTATGATGGAACAATGCGGGCGCGTTTAGCTCGAGTGACTAAACGCTGGCGGTGTTGCCGCTTTAAAATTCAAACGCGACTTGCGTTTTGAGACGATGTCACTGGCTGGCTAGAAAATTCAAACTGGAGGCTAAAGCTTTAAAAGAAAATGGACGCGAAGAAAAATATTGAAGAAGGGAGTGCGGAAAAGCCGGATTAATATACCAAAACAAATGCCAAAAATCTCTCCACCATTTTACAACTTTCGCCTTCTTTTCATTAGTAAGTACTTAGTTAAGAATAATCGCTAAAAATTGAGTGGCATGTATCTATTTACGATAGTACCTTTATTGCTTGATGACCGGAGAATTAGTAATCTTGTATGGAAGCGGTGTTGGCATGCATTCTGCTTCTACATCTAAAGCCAGGGCAAGCCGCGACCAAAAACTAGTTTCATAGTACTAATAATAATAAATCATCCAAAATAAATTACTTTGTAACCCTATAAATTACTGGCAGCAAATTATCTCAAATCACCTTCCAATTTCGGACAGGGTTGTCAGCATAATGACTTTAGAAGCCCCGTCTTCACCTCTGTCATCGCGGCCTTTGGTGAATCCTAATAAACTGCCAACCCTAGCTTTCCGTTTATCGTTAAGCCTACACAGCAGATAATTTAGAAAATTTATGAACATAACAAATAAGTATAACAATATACAGAATTTTCAAAGAAGCTGGGGCACTTGTTTGTTTACTTAATATTACAGTAATCACGCAGGTACACTTATGTTTTTAGCACTGTTGATTTGTTTAAGACATGCTCTGCCGGTATTATTTTCGAACTTACGCCGCCGCCTAATGCTGCATCTTTTGTTATAAACGAAGCTCGCATACTGCAAGAATGCATAGGTATACGCGTTCACGGCATTGAATGAAAGCCGGGTGAACGCTTAAATGCGTTGCTGGCAGTGAGAGCCTTGAGGAACGTTCGTAATGTAACATGTATGTAACATTGAAATTGTGCATTTTGAAAAGTTTGTACCAACCAAAATTAATTCAATATTATTTCTACATAAGTCATGAGTGCTTGATTTTTAAACTGATATTAAATTAAGAACAACTTGTAATTCACTCACTTTATTGGTTGTATAATTTCATTGAACACTATTATATGCTGAAACCATGATGCATGGCAGGTTATCCTAAACATTCATTAAAATTAACTCATGTGCGGTGAAATGCCCTTCAATGAAATGCAAATTCTGCGTAATGAATAATTAAAACCCGTTAAAATTAAGTAAAGTTAAACCTATGTGCGCTTTTAAAAATAGGATGCTCCTAGCTCCTACATCTCCAGTTGGTCCGTAGGTATACAAAGTAGTTTCCCCTTTTCAAGGAATGTTAGAATTCAGGGACGCGAACGGGAACAAAAATTAAAGGGATCCCAACAATTATCCGTCGCACCGTAATAACGCTGTCAATCGTTTGCATTTTTCAGCTGCGTGCTTTATTTAATCCTCTTATCCCATATTTTTGATGAAAGCTTTTTGCATTCGTCAATAACGATCAGTTTTTGTATTTGTGTTGTGCACATATTTATGGATTTATTTAGCATTTGGCGATATGCAAAATAAATCCGTCAATAGATGATAACTTTAGTGATATTGTAGATTCATCTGTCAAGTTGCTAACCTGTACTCTTGAAGATTAATAGTGTCCCTTAGTGTAAAACTGTGAGGAAGTGAACAAAAACACTTGTTATGTGTAGATAAACTCCCAATATATACGCGTGAACGTTATCTTGCCGTAAAACTCCAGGAAATAACTAAAATCTGTGTTTTATACGCGAGTGACATTAACCCGATATAAATAAAACCCACCTACCCTCAAAAATTTGTAAAAGGCAAAAGTCATAAATCTGAACTGTCACGCAATATGTCATCTGACAGTAGCGGTGTTGCCATAATAAAGAAATGAATTCCCCCAAAAAAACAAACTCGCCAAGTGCGGTTATTGGAGCACCTAGCGAAATAATGAATACAGGCATAAAGCCAAACAAAGATAACCAAAAAACATTAATACAACAAGTGTTTCATCCAGGCATGTTTGTAAACTCAAGAATAAGACATTCGTCCCTTGGAGAGTATTCATCAACTCAAATGATGGTCACTGAAAACTCAGAAAGTAATATTGAACTAAACAAAAATGCCCAAACCTGTCAACCCCAACAGTCCGAAAATAATAGCACATCTCAACACCCAGAATGGCAAAAAGTACCAGTCTCACGAAGTGTCAAGAGAAAAAAAATATCAGAGTCACCACCTGCGGAAACTTCCCCATTAGAAGGCCTTTCAACCACCAATAGATTTATCGGGCTGGCTGTAGACTCAGCTGGAGATGTTAGTTCTCAACATAAATCGAGGGTACCAACCAAACCGCCACCCATAATACTATATGGTATTGAAGATGTTAAAAAACTCACTGAACTATTGGAAACGGGCACTGACAAAACACAGTTTACATTTAAAATTGTAAGCAAAAATCAACTCATCCTAAACTGTGTTTCAGCTGAGGTGTATAAAAAAATAATTACCATAATAAGAGACAATAAGCTCATTGGGCATACGTTCAAGTCCAAAGACCAAAAATCCTTCAGAATAGTGATCAGGAATCTCCACCACACAACACCACATGAAGCAATAATTGAAGCAGTTGAAAACACTGGGAATACTGTGGAAGGAGAAGTAATAAATGCCAAGTACGGACCTGACAAGAACCCAACATCAACATTCTTTGTAAACATATCGCCTGGACCTAATAATAAAGCGGTTAAAGACATAAGTACAATTTACCACCAAAAAGTTGTGATCGAGAACCCACGGAAAAGGAAAACAGTAATCCAGTGCCAACGTTGCCAACAATATGGCCACTCAAAAAACTACTGTTGGAGACCATACAGGTGCGTAAAATGTGCACAACCTCACAAAACTTCTGAATGCCCCAAAGTTGACCGCAACACACCAGCAATGTGTGCGTTATGTCTTGGCCCCCATCCCGCTAGCTACAAGGGATGCGAAGTCTACAAAGAAATCCAGGACAGAAAGTCGACCAAGCCGTATCAATTAAGCCGTCCAGACAAACAAAACGAACCAGTGGGATCAGATATAAAAAAACTGAATTTCGCTCCGAGCTCTAACAAGTACGCCCCGGATTCAAACCGAAAAACATACGCTCAAATCACGAAAACGACTAACCCTAACCCGGAAATCAGTAATATTTTTATAACCAGCCCTTCAAAAAATTTGCCCATAGAAGACAACCCTCCCACAAGCACTAATCTGCTGGAAGCACTTATTGTAAAGCAATCTGAAAAATTTGACATTATCCTCCAACAAATGAGTTCATTGTTTAATCTCATAACCGCACTCCTTAACAAACTATCAAAATGACTGCACTAAAAATAGCAGCTTGGAACGTTAATGGCCTGACTCCCAACCTACTCGAAGTTGAACATCTTTTAAATCTCCATAAATTGGACATCCTCCTAGTTTCTGAAACTCATGCTACAACCAAAAGCTTGATAAGAATCCCTAACTATAGCGTCTACACCTCTAATTATCCAGACGGTACTGCCCATGGCGGATCAGCTGTAATAATAAGATCCCATGTAAAACACCACCAGCAACCAGGGTATATATCAAACCACATTCAAGCTACCACAGTACAAGTAGAAGCAAAAAATCTTAAATTCAACGTATCCTCAGTCTACTGTCCCCCGAGACACAGAATAGATGAAAATCTCTTTAGTCAGTTCTTCAACACTCTTGGTGAACGCTTTATCGCAGGCGGAGATTGGAACGCGAAACATGTGCATTGGGGATCCCGGCTGAACACAACACGCGGCAGAGAACTTAGGAATAGTCTTGACACGCTACACCTAAGGACCCTCGCAACATCAGAACCTACTCACTGGCCGACTGACACAAATAGACTACCAGATGTCATAGACTTTTTTATCGTTAAAGGATTATCCCAACTTTTTTATGCCATTGAACCGTGTCTCGATGGCTCATCAGATCACACTCCGATCTTACTGACTGTAAGAACAACATTGCTAACCTATGGTAACCACTGTACTCTCTATAATAAAAAGACTGACTGGGAATCATTCAGAGAAATGATGAATGAAGAACTTAAGCTAAAAGTAGCCCTTAAATCTGCTGAGGAAATTGAGAATGCTACTAGAGAATTCACAACTACAGTTCAAAAGTGCTGCTGGGCTTGTACTCCAGAAATTGAAGAATACCATCCAAGACACAACTTGGTACCTGAGGTGATAAGATCAAAAATCCTAGAAAAAAGAAGACTGCGTAGAGTATGGCACACTAGCCGGCATCCAGAAGACAAGACAAACCTTAACAAAGCCATAAAAGAGCTTAAAGAAATGCTACAACAAAGTGCGAATGAAGCAACCGCTGCTCAAATAAGTTCTTTGACTGCCACCAAAGTCTCTAATTACTCGCTAATAATAACCTAAGCCACCAATTAAAACCACGGAAAACACCTGGGCTAGAACACCTGATGCCAAAGCCAATATCTTTGCAAACCACCTTTCAAAGATATTTACTCCAAACGAATCTGATCCTGGAAATGATGAGACAGATATTGATGCAGTCATGGAACAAGACCTACAACTGAACCTTCCAATCCAGCCGACGTCACCTAAAGAAGTCACCCAATTCATCTATCGGTTAGAAAATAAAAAAAACTCCAGGTTTTGACCTCATAAACAAAGAAGTGCTTACCGAACTTCCTAGAAAAGCTTTAATTTACCTGACTTCTCTCTATAACGGCATACTGAGGACAGGCCACTTTCCCAGCCTATGGAAGGTATCGCAAATAGTTATGATACATAAAAGCGGAAAACCGACGCATGAATTAACTTCCTATAGACCAATAAGTCTCCTTCCTGTAGTATCAAAGTTGCTTGAGAAGATCCTTTTAAAAAGAATGATTAAGGCATTACAAGAACAGTCAACGATACCGGATCACCAATTTGGATTCAGGCAAGAACACGCTACAATTGAGCAGATTCACAGAGTTTGTAAAACAATAAGAATGTCACTTGAAAGAAAAGAATATTGTTCCGCAGCCTTCTTAGATATAAAACAAGCCTTCGATAGAGTGTGGCATAAAGGACTGCTCTGTAAATTAAAAATATTCCTACCCCACATGTACTACAGAATTTTGGAATCATACCTTTCAGAACGTCTCTTCCAAGTACGAGAAGGTGAAAGTACATCATCATTTCACGAAATTCTTGCTGGGGTACCACAGGGTTCGGTACTGGGCCCAGTCTTGTACACAATCTTTACATCTGACCTACCTCAAAATCCTGGTGCGACAATGGCTACGTTTGCTGATGACACAGCAATAATAGCATCAAGCAACAATGCTGTTGAAGCCTCTCAGATCCTGCAAGACAGCTTAATAAAAGTCCAGGAATGGCTCCAAAAATGGCGGATCACGGCAAACGTATCCAAGTCAGTGCATATCACATTTACTTTAAAAAGAGGGGATTGCCCACCAGTCAAGCTGTGCGGACAAGAACTCCCACATACTAACTCAGTGAGATACTTGGGGATGCACCTTGATAGAAGACTGACCTGGAGAAATCATATCCAGGCAAAAAGGGACGAACTGAATATTCGATTTCGTTCTCTCTATTGGTTGCTTGGCAGGAACAGCGTGCTATCACTAGACAATAAACTTTTGATCTATAAAAGTGTCCTGAAACCGATTTGGACATATGGCATCCAACTGTGGGGTTCTGCATGTGACTCAAGTATTTTAATGATTCAAAGAGCCGAAGACTCTATCCTCAAACAAATCTGCAATGCTCCTTGGTTCATAAAAAACTCAGAAGTACACCACCATCTAAAAATTAACACAGCTAAGGAAGAAATACGGTCATTTGCAAGAAATTATAAGAAACGGCTCCAGTGCCACCCTAACAAATTGGCAGTAAATCTGACCATCCCTGATCACCTGAAACGTCTGAAGAGAAAAAGAATAGATGAACTGGATAGCCAAATTTAAAAAACCAGTTACCGATGGAGTGGCTCCTATAGGGGAGTGGCTTCAACATGCCTAAAGACACCAAACACATCTGCTCATAGTCTCTCGACTGATTGCAAGATGCACAAGGAAAAAAGAAAAAAAAAGTGATATTGCAAAAAATAGATTTTTTTATATGAAACAGAATCAACAAATATCCTTTATATATCTCACTGCTACCTACAGGCGTCTTTACATGACAAGAGGGTCTGTAACGTACCCCGCTGCGCTAGTAGACAGTTGAGAGTAGTTGCATTGTTACCTGTCTGTTATCAAATTATAACACCGTGAACAGTTTGGAAAGTTTAACGATTTGGTACAGGCTGTTCCAAAAATGAGTTTATGTGTCAAATTAAGAACCGTATTAACGCATCTAACGCATTGTCTTGACAAGACAGAAAATGACGTCATAGAATGTCATGACGAAGCGCTGGCCTAGTTTGTAGTGAACCTGCCTAAGAAGCTAGCGGTCCTGGTTTCAAATCCCGGTAAGGGCAGATAATTGTGTGATGATCACGAAAATTGGTTCCTGAGTCACGGATATTTTCTTTGCAGTTATATCGTTGTCTAGTACCCATTGTTACAAGCCTAGAGCTTACTTTGGGACTAGGTCAATTGGTGTGACAGTGTCCCCTAATATATTTTTATTTTTATTATATTTATAGAAAACTGTCATCTCTGATGCATCTCAAGATCTCACTGTATATTAAATGTTAATCCTTTATTTTTTTCATTTTTGACAGTTTTTTATACCCAATTAAATACGCGCCTCGCTTTGAACGGATATTTCTGCTTGTTAAACGCAAATATATTATGTGGATAAAGTTTTGACACCTTCGTCCAAAATCTAACAAACGCTTGAAGCTGTTCCCTTCTCTAGATAATTTTATTGCCAACTTAGCATACACCCTGTGTTCCTGAGAAAAGTAAACGAGATATGAGATGATGATATCAAGATGGATGATTATGAAACACGTCACGTTGTGCCAGAAACTTGGCTCTACATTGGAAAGCCCGACATAATGCCTGTTTGTACATATGTACCCCGCATTAGTTGTGGGGTTGATGTGTCACAACTGTATGACAAATACAGGATGTCACAATGTCTTGTGCAGAGAAATACAGTAGGAAAGTAAAATATGTAAAATACGTATAATTTTAATTTAGGAGGTTGAGATTTCAAACAGAATGTCTAGATCTCGAAATACGAGTATAGTGTTTGTGTGTGTGATAGGTTTGTAATATTGCTCTATAGTTTTATGATCTTACACAGTTTTGGAATTAGAATACATAAACGGTCGTTGCAAATTGTACTTAGTTATTTAATTATTGAGTTAAGTACTAATTTGTTCTAAGCACCCACTTGACCAGTCTTGTTGTTATTAGCCAATTTGTTTCTTTTTCGTCAAGAGTTTTTTTATCACTTTGAGAAACCAACTAATTTAATATCATACTTAATTAATAAGATTAAAAAAAAAGACGTTGACTAATTTTAGTGAACTTTCCCAAGCTTTCTCCATGAGTGGACTAAGTAATTAATAGAAATAAATTCTGTAAGGAATTTACAAAGAGGTTTATTCAAGCGATACAGCACCTTCAATAACTATCTATCAATTTGGACCCCAGATGCCGTATTACAAAGTATCAAAAACCTGCTAAGTCCAAGACAGTGAACGGGATGGAGATATGACTCTGCTTTTACGCTGTCCCTTACATTTGAAAGGTTTCGATTATAAAACGGTCTCCTACTGTAATTTGTCTCCATTCTACGGCGGAGTTTGTGAGGCGTGACGTCATGCCCCGTCACGCGCGCCTTTTATCACATATTTTGCCAACAACTCCATATGGCGTCAGCTTTGTTTGTTAACAAGCGGTCCTGGCAACCGCCTGTGTTGGAAGAGTCTTCATACTGACATCGGCGACACCCGTGTCTTTATTGCATAGATAATATTTGACGACCGTTGGCTCACTTAGACGTGTCAAGATCTGTATTGATGACTATTGAAAATAGAACGATATTTTGGTGACGTGAATATGATTTGCCTTTAACAATTGATTACAAAATAGAACACTTACTGCAGAGACCGGAAAGAAAGTCGTTGTGGGACGAGTATGAGATAGGTCTGCGAGTCTAGCAGCTGCGGGGCCGAGGCTTGTTTAAGTAGATAGATTGTTTATGAAGGGACTAAAACAGGTCGACAATTTCACTTCAGTTGAGAGTAACTAAATCAACAATTTATAGAATAATTTTCAAGACAAAGAAATGTTATTTTTTTAGCGCCATCTGTTATGCACAGTTGTTTTATGATTTTCCAACGAAATTAAAAAGAAAAAGTCCCTAGGGACAAAAAACCACTTTAGACCGCAAATACATGGGTTTAATGAGTTCATTTTGGGGCATGACAAGTGAAAACCAAATAAAGTTTGTATAAGGATGCAAGCGTCCGGCTCCTACAACTTCCAAACTAACGAATAAGCCGCAAGCGCAGACCAACCGCAAACCATTCTGTGAACCCTAATATGAACGCTACTTTAACTGGTCTCAGCATACCGGAGCCAAAGTATTTTATAAGAGGATTGTGATGCTCGGCTAAAATCGCGAGGCTGTCAAAAAAAATCCATACAAATTTTGCTCCGGGCGATAATGTTTCTCACCACATAAATCAAGTCCAATTTCCACGATTTTTGAATATGTTGTAGTTATTATAAAGAACTAAGTAGGTCTGTACGTTTTGATTTTTGTTTTTTAAATTTGTTCCATTCTAAGAAATATTTTCATGTAAAGGCAAACTCAGAGTTAGTTTTTCATGATATCTGCAACACGTTCAAAAATCGTATAAATAGGACGTTATCGCACTTTGTATGGAAAATTTTTTCACGCACGTCTCGCAGCCTTGGTTCAGCGTCAATTCGTCAATCAGCTTTATCAGAGTTATGTCACGCCCCATTGGCTCCCCACTCGTAATAACAAATTATTTAAAATCCTTATGAACATTTATGAAAACCTTCAAAAAGTTATTTTCTTAAGAACATCTTGATTTTTATCAGTAAAAAGTTTGAAACGTGTCTTTATGTTGCATCCGCGATAGTGGAATTGCCCATTTATAGATTTCGCTGGCCTTTTCAATGCCTGCAACCTGTTAAGTTTTAAAAGTTTATAGGAAATCAGGGGCTAGGTAAATAGCAAAATAAAACGAACTCAAGTAATTCCTTTTCATTAGCGACTGAGCAGAAAATCCTGGATCATACATAATTGAAAGGAATGTTGAAAAAGATGGCCGATGAAAAGATGGCCGGTTTTTTTGTGATTATACTCTAATTTATAACTTCACAAACTTTTTTGTTCTATCGAGTAAATCTTCGTGTCCGTATTTACCTAGTACTAAAATTGGTCAGCAACGTTCTGACGTTGACTTTCGTATCGTCATCTAATAGTACCTAAAGGTGAATTAAACGTAAAATAAAGTGTGGAAGTGTGAGTCTGATTGACGGGTACGTGCTTACTACGTATAGATAAAGGTACCATTCATTAAATCGAAACACCTTTCAACGAACGTATGACATTTCTCGCCACACGAGTGATTTTTGTTGGTAGTCACAAGTCTTACCTAACCTTTAATTGACGACGTGGTTTCAGAGCACTCTCAAAGTAACCCTTAGTCAATGGCGACATAAAGTTCAAAATAATAATCATGATGTCTGTGAGACGTATACCACGTTAGTTAAAGGCTAACCACGTCGTCTTCCGTAATTCAAGTTTCAGATATCCTGAAAACATTATGGTTTCATCAGAAAATAGCGTTCAATCAAATGAAATTCCACCAGATGATATTTATTTATTTATTTATTTAATCTTTATTGCACAAAAGAATACACTTCGTATACAAAAGGCGAACTTAATGCCGTAAGGCATTCTCTACCAGTTAACCTTTGGGCAAAGCAGAGATTGTGGTGGCGGTGCAACATAGGGTCTAACATATATGTTGCTTAAACGTAATAATATATACCTACATACCAATATATTAAAATAAATATAAATACTTATATAAATACATAATATAAAAAAAATATATAAAAATGAGGATAAGCACAAAACATTACAGTTAACACCATCAGAAAAACAAGATGATGACTATTCTACCTACAAAAAGAAAAAAAAATCGCGAACTTTCTTTTTAAAAGCAAACTTGTTCGGAGCTTGCTTGATATCAAGGGGAAGGTCGTATATTATAGATCGATGAAGTGAAATTCGATAAAATTATGGGTTACCGATATACACGTGACCTATGATTGGGATTTTGGCGCGAAAGCTACTGAATGACTAATAAAACAAAAGAATAAGTGGAAATCTTGAGTAATAAAACTTATGTCTATAATATTATCGTCTATGCTATGGATGAACTAAAAAATACTATCAAACCTTTTCAAATATTAGTTCTAGACAAAATGTTACAAGCGCTTAATAAAACAACCCTCTAAAGCAAATTTGTCGAAGCCCTTTAAAACAGTGATTATAATAGACTTTGCTTGAAATTGAGCATTAAAATTCACCCCGATCTTAGCCGATGTATAATTTAACTTTCAATAACCAAAAGAAAACTCGAGGGGACCTAATGACATTAAATTTTGAGACAATAACACCCTCGAATCATTTCGGAGCCGGCTAAATTACATGTCAAATGGTTCGAAATCCAGAAATATTCCCTGATAATTTACCCAGTCCCCCCGGCCTCCCTCCCCCGGGTGACAAGGACAGCTAAATGTCATTATAAGTTTGAGTAGCGCTCGCATCCTCCGGCCTCCGGCGGTTTTCCGATGGTTTTCTTGTTACTCCTATTTATTTGTGCGGAGTTAAAACGGTTTTAGGGGTTTAACGCGTCGGTTGTCCTTTCTTTCATTTAGGTAATATGTTAAATTCAGCATTAGGAAATTTAAGGTACAGTTTAGGATGAAGCTATTTACATTTAAGGTGAGTTTAAGACGGTAGAATCTTAAACTAACCCTAACTTCAAACAGCTTCATCTTGCTCTTTATCTCTTATTTCAGTTGTTTTTTTTAATTACGTGTATTACGACTTCTTAAGCCTCGAAAATAATTAAATAATTATATAATAGAGAAGAATATAATAAAATTGAATTTATTGCCACACATTTTTTGTTACAAATCATTACAAGGTAAACTAAAAAATGTGAAAAAAAGTTTCAACGGCTTATTAGATAAGATAAGATAAGATACGGCGGCTCTGCATTATGCTGTCTAGTTGCTTTATTACGTTTGCAAATAGGTAGAGCCAAAAGTATAACCAATGCAGTGTTCGACGCCATGGTTGTGAGCTTAACGAGAAGCATTTCGTTCAAAAATTCATGTTCAATATATCCCGATGACGTTGCCATATATTTTTCCGAGCACAATAGACACTTTTTTCTAAACACCAATTTTTCAGCATCACAAAAAAAGCACTAACTGCCCGCCCCGTTTAGTTGGCAGCTCTGCTTTATCTTTTATTTTTGAACAAAATACCGTGTTCTGCCTTCGAGCCGTGTAACCGAACCCAGCGAGTCTTTACAGAAGTGAATACAAAGAGGTTTTATAATACGCAGTTTGTAAGGTTTGAGGCAGTGATATTCTTTCCTCTTAAGTATTTTTTGTAGGTCACCTTTTTTACTAGTCATTGGGATAAAAGTAGGGAAACGGCGACGTCATAGAAGCTTGTGTCGTTTTAGAAGAATTGGACAAAACGCCATTAGTCTGATTGACATAAAAAGTACAAAGTAATTGATGACGTAATAGTAGTTTATGAGACGGTTGCATAATAAGAGGCATTAATACACGAGTGTGGTTTTATGAAAGGAGTTGTTTTGTTTTTTGCTTTTCTTATACCGTTTATAATGTTTAAGTAAGACGATTTAAAAACAAAGGAATATCCTAGTGTATATATGAATGTCCGTTGCGATTGTCAGTCTACCTTAATACCAAAGAGAGTTCCTTCAGACGAACACAATTTCAGCATAATATAAACGGCATAACCCGATTTCGTGGAAAGCAAACATTTCAAAGGTAAATTCCCTGGGTACGGCAAAACTCACCTTTACCGTTCCTAACTGATCCCTATACATTAATGATGTAAAAATATGCAGGACAGGAATTCGCTGCTACTTCGGCCGGGAACAAAAATGTTGACGAGTGTCATTACCATATTTCTATACGTACAAAGGCTGCGTCTGCGCGCTTTTAAATGCTAAGCTGGGTAAAGGCCTGGGGCGGAGATATTAAATCATGATTTTTAAGGCTTGCGGACGGAGCTTAGGTAGTTTCAAGTCTAAAGGCGCTCGTGTAATGTCTAGGAGGAATATTAGTGAAACTAATATAGAGTTAATTTCGCGTTACATAAGAATATTGTTAATAGTTTTGCTGTGTGGTTGCCAGGTTAGAATAGTGCCACTCCTTGTCTTCCCGTGGATGTCGCAAGAGGCGACTAAGGGAATAAACGCTTGTAGTACCTACTGTTAGGCGATGGGCTTGCCACCTGTCACTAATACACTGGGAAACATCTTAGCCTGCTTGTGCAAAATGTGGTTACAGAATTATCAAGAAGTTTTAAGACTTGTTGGTAATTCTTTAGCTCTGCCACCCCACTCTGGGAATGAAGGCGTGAGTTTATGTATGTATGTATGAATATCGTTTGATAATGTTGTCTTGAAATACACTTACGATCATGGGGCCTTTAGTCAATATGCACAACGCTCATCATCATTTAACTTAAGAGCCTCTTGTCGGTGGAGTAATTCCCACTTTTCTCTGTTTTCTGTACGCTTTTTCACCTCCTGGGAGCCTAATATGGGTGCGTTTATCGTGTGACAAAATGTGGATTAAACATCCGTCACTTTCTGACACGTATAAGTACGATTGAATCGCCGATGATACGACACGACATTCGCCTTCTGTCGCTAAGTTAGAGTTTTTCGAAAATCGTCAATTTTAATAGGACTGACCTTAGCCGGTGGCAGATTACGTCGACCGCCTATATCAACTCCATGCATTTCTAGTCAATAAAAACAGAAACGTTTAGCAGGGTTTCCATCTTGGTTTGGCATGGTAGCCATTACCGTCGTATGACTTCCACGTGCTATAAAAATTGATTATTACATTAGATACAAAGGTTTAATTATGTATTTACACAGATAATAACTAAATGATGAACATCAAGCTTAAAAAAACCGACCTTATTTTTTATATTGTCGTCGATATACTTAGTTAGTTAGTAATAGTCATTTTACCATTGTTGTTATTTAAATTTTAACAGTAGGTATTCTATGTCACCCGGGGTGGTGAAAGGATTCTAACGATACCACTCACATCTAAATCGGCTCAAGCGTTTGGAAGTTATAATGGAATAAAGAAACGTACATACATACATACATGATACCTGAAACATTACACTTCTTTTTGGACAGTCGTTTAAAAAAGGATAAAGATGGCTCAACAAATTCGATCTTTGCTCCGAAAACTCGTATTGTCATCCGAAACGCGTTTTATTCAAATCGATAATCTTTGTGATCATATTTTCATGCCTGTATCTGATAAATGGGTCAATAAATTCCTGTCCCAGTATAAAATAAAAGTCTATTTAAAATATGCTCGTCCCTAGTCTTCAACTTAAAGAACAAACATGGAATTCCCGCGTGGTTTGTTATCCCACGAAATCCCCGATTCAAAGTGTACTTACGTGGAAATTTTGAAAGGTAGTACAAATACGTATACATCAAAGCAAAGTTCTACCCGCGCAGTTAGGTTCAAGACCAAAGCTCTTGTTAGTAAATAATATACTACGTTATTTATAAACTAGCTTTTATTTACGACTCCAGTGGCCACACAAGATGCATTGCGAGAACGTCATCGTTATCGAAAATGTATAGGATTGACTAAGCTGCCAGAAGATCGCGTTGAGCTCTTACGTCCATTTCATACATTGTGACAGTTTTCGTAAATGGTTTACGTAAGCGTTTAGCATCTTCTCCAGAGCCTCTGAGTCGCAACACGTTTGTCACATAATCTGTAGCTTTATTACCATCATAATTAAAAAGCTGTAAACTTACATACATACATAACTTCACGCCTGTACATAATCCCAGAGTGGAGCAGAGCTACAGAATTACCTACAACTTTAAAAACTTGTTGATAATTCAGTAACCACATTTTGCAAAAAAAAAGTTGCAAACTTGTAGATTGAAAATGTGTAAAGAATACCATACTACATTTACTATCAAGTGAACAAGTGCTTCGTAACGTTAACAATTATGGTTTAAGACAAAGTGGAATAGACATTTTAAGTGGTTCAGTTCATTGTTCAATTTTGTTGATAATATGGTTAGACTCGGCAATTACCGATGAATGTGCCCTGAGGAACGTTATGTTTATCCGGGAGAACTGTCTTCACCGGCAATAATAGATTCGAAATTCAAAATTAAAATTCGAAACACTTTTTCAATAAGTTTTCTTTTACAGTTCGGTGATATGGAGTGAATCTATTATGACAAGACCATAATTGCAGAAAGGAAGCACTGCAAGAAGCTCCAACAGAAGGTCATTTTTTTAATCATTTAATACAGTTAATTTTACTTAAAAGTTGGTTACATTACAAAGTAATGAAGTTATAAAGAATAATTATTAAAACAGGTACAGATAAAATAATTATAAATGGTAATGCAGCCAGTGTCATAGCGACCATGTTGCGAACGGACCTGCTAGAGGGGGTGTTCTTTTTATAGTGGTGATTATTATTTAAATCTTTAATATTGGAGTAGCTTAGTTTTATTTTAATTTAAATTAGTTTAGTTTTAACTTTTAATTGTAGTACCTATATTATATGAAAAAATATATAAACGTAAGCTCACTAATATAAACTGGAAAAAACATTCTCAATATATTTGTCATGCGATAGCATTTTAGCATTAGCGTCAATCAAAGCTGAAAAACTTCTTATTAGGACATGAAATTATGATGCTTAATAATATTCTAGTTGCGAAGACTAGTAAGCGTCCTTTTTAAAAATAACATAAATAAATATAACTACACTACACACTACAAAAGGAACAACCAATTTCTTATTTTGACGACGAAGGTGACCTTTAACTTAATGAACGTTTGTGCTACTAAGCATGTTGGCACGTGTATTTAACAGCTAAGTTTCGTCCACTCGATTGGCCATCGGCTTAGGTTGCTCGACGGCTAATTGTCCGAAGTAGCAAGCCTGATTCCGGCGAGTTAGTTCAACTTGGCTAATGTAGCTCAGTTTAGCTATAACTTGAAGTAACTGGCAGGCCAGTTTCTCCTCGCCGATATAGTAAGATGGCGGAGTTCTGAATATCTGTATCTCTATTCCGTTACAGATTTAGTTTTTTTTTTTGTAGGTTTATTTTTTATTGTGTATGTTTCTATCAAATAAAAGCTTTAAATATAGTTAATTTGTCAGTTTTGCTATTAATTTTGTATTGTTGTTTTTTTTTTACCGTAATTGGGATGGTTCATATTATTACAATTACTCTAAGCCGTTTTGCATTATTAAGTTTTTGAAATATTTATCTATTTCGGATATTTCGACAAAAGTATATTTAACTTTTGTTTGACTTTCGTTTTCAGCTTGAAGCTCTCCCAGATAATCATGTCATCTATAAAATATCTACTAAATAAATAAAGATATTAAAATAAAACTATTGCGTCAAATACCAAATTAATGAAATTGGTCTCTTAAAATTATCTATTCTTTTGATTTTAAATTAAGAAATTGATTTTAAAGTTTCAAAAATTAATTAAAAATGAACACTAATGAACAGTTAGGTACTCTTACTTTTTTATACTATTTATCTCAACACGAGACATCCTGTATACTGTATTGATTGCTTGTCACGTTGTCCTCGTTTAATTCAATCAGCCAACAAGCAATTCCGAGCTGTCATAGACCAAGCAGACTCCTAAATTAAGTTAAAACATTAAACTTAAGTTCGCGTCCCTTTTAGCGGACACTTTCGAGTAGCGGGATTTTGGACAAGCAACTTAAATGGGTCAATAAAAAATTAGAGCCTTTGGAGTTGAGGGGACTCGAGGTGCCCGCTTTTTTGTTCGGTTTTCCTTTTTTGGCACTTTGTAATAATAATAATGTATCTGTGGGAAAAAATAAGTTAGGAATAATTAACTTTTCATTGATACTGAGATTAACAAGGAAAAATTATGATTATAGCTGGCAATAAAAAGGTAACTAGGACCAATGATGGACACTTGATTCTTATGGTATTAAAGATAAACTTATTCATTTATTTTGAGACATGCAATTTGTAACCTTATGATCTTTGAATAGGATAGGGGGATTTGGATCTTTGGATCATAGCCCGAAGAATAGCTTAACTTAAGTAATATTCTTATCTATGTATTGTTTTTTTGTACACTTGTTCCTGTTTGTTTCTCCAATAAAGTAAATAAATAAATAAGTGGCAGTGGGCGGGACACATCGCTCACAGGACTGATGGCTGATGGGGTCAGAAGGTTCTTGAGTGGCGTCCACGGATCGGGAGACGAGCTGTAGGTAGGCCTCCAAAAAAATTGAGTGACGATCTTGTAAGGATCGTGGGAACGCGGTGGATGCGAACAGCACAAGACCGCGGTCTGAGTGGAGAGCCTTGGGGGAGGCCTATGTCCAGCAGTGGACGTCTTTTGGCTGACATGATGATGATCTTTGGATTAAGAGTTAAGACAGTTATTGGTGCCGTCACCCTAGTAGACAATTTAAAGAATGGTAGCTAATAATGATTATAGAGTATGGGCTATTGGGCCCCTTGACTGTCACAATTGTAAAGAGAAACCCCAAACATTACAGGATGTTAAATTCCAAAGTAAATCACGTGGAAGAAGCTAAAGAAATTTGTCAAGATCGTAGCAAGTGGAAAGAAGCGGTCTCTGCCTACCCCTCTGGGAAACAGGCGTGATGTAATGTATTGACAATTGGGCGTTAGCAGCATGCAAATCCTCTGACAAGGCTTGCTGACTGGACCGTTCTACTTTAAGATTGCGATATAGGTAGGTAAATTGCGACCCGTAAACTGGGGCAATACTATCCATACTAATATTATAAATGTGAAAGTGTGTATTTTTGTACGTCTTTCACGCTTCAAGCACTGAACGGATCGAGATGAAACTCGGCACACATGTTGGTTAGATCCTGGATCCTGGAGTAGTACACATACATAGTTACACACTACATAGAGTAGTTTTCATCCCAGAAAATTGGACAGTGATAAAAGAATTCTACGCGGACGGAGTCGGGGCGAAAGCTTGTATATTATAAATGTTTGGACATTTCGTTCTAATCAAAGTCTTTAATTAAATAAACCTTTAAATATATTTCAACTGCAGAGTTTGCGTTAGTCAAAACCGTAATTATAATTTTAATGCTTCTTGACCTAAAAAATACCTTAGGACTTCTCAAACGTAGACCTAAAATGATTTTCCGCTACTGCGCCCCCTTGTTACTTCATAATCAAGAAGTGATTTTTGCAAATTCCTTTCTTTGAACACTTCTACATCTCTAAAGGAGTAGTTATCCTAAATATGACGTTTCTACGTTTAGTAATTTTAGTAGTCAAAAGCAAAATGATCACAGGTGGTCCTAGACTTCTAACACAGCACACCCTGTATACTTCTAGAGGTGTACATACATAAACACACGTCCGAAAATGTTCAGCCCTCTGCTAATTGAAAATTAGCCCGACTTGTTGCGCTGGTCACGTTAAAACGGAACACGAATTCGAATTGCCACCAACCCTAGCTATATGTAGGAGAAAGATGCAGAGCGGTTGAACAAAAGCTGGTGCACTGCAGGACGACAGACTTATAGCAGCTACATCACTTGACGACAGAAATTTGGAAGACCACATATTTAGTTGGGTTTCAATGAAATGAAGATCGAAGATGAAAGAGATGAAGTACCTACCTAGTAACTTACTTTAAAACTTAAAATCAATAAAATTACAAAGTCTGGTTATGGCTGATCAGCGGAAAGACAGTTTCATTCCTTAACAGAGGGGTTATTATGACATAACCATGCAGTTCAGGTTACGCTAAGAGAAAAGGACACAGCTATACAACTGCTATAGCTCTGTCCTTTACACTCGTCGTAAACTGAACTGCATAGTTATGTCATAATAACCCCTCAGTACTAGTAGAGGAAAATTGCCTCAGCCATGGTGTGTCGGTTGAAATTGGTAAGTCGTCCACATAATAACTTTCAAGTAAATCATCAGACGTAATCTAATCAGTGGTAAATTAACTGACCTTTTTTTTTGCTGTTGGTGCGACTTTAGTGAATTTTATAACCAGATTGCAAAAGATATGCATAACAAGAAAGTATTTATTTTTGCCGAGAAATTAAAACTATTCAGCAACGTATCGTATCTAGGTCACTTAGAGTGACCAAAATTGGCCACGGTGATGCAACCACCACAATCTGTGCCTTCATTCGCCATCCCGCCTCTCGAACCGCCATTTATTCAAATTTGTAAAACCGCACGAATTCTGACGTCCTTATTGAGCGCACTCGCCGCAATTTCTAAATGGACGCAGTTCACATGAAAGAATGGTTTGCCACCCCTGCAGGAACCAATTTAACAGGACCCCTGTCATAACCTTTATGGCGTTTGTGAAGAGACTATTGTTGCTTGGTCTTATATTCATTTCGTGGTTTTTCAATAAGAGGTGTGACTGGGTACTACCACAGATGGCACAAACACATCGCGGATTTAAACTTGGATTGTAATTATACGGCATGTTTGTTGTTTTTCTTTTTTTCTTTTGAAGATTCATCCTCAAATTTTTGTGTTTTAGATTATTTTGCATGCCATGTCGCGGTAAGTAGTTAGAAAAATCTTGCAGTTTTATGAAAACATGTGGCGAACATTAGTATCGATTGCAAAAACCAGGCAAGAGCTTGTCTGACCATGCTCATTGAAGGGTTCCAAAGCCGTTATATTACAAAAATCTTGAAAAAAAACAAGTATGAACTAATTGTCTACTTATTTTAAATTATTTGGTGCTGTCTTAGGTGATTTTGGTAGGTATACACACTTTAGTCACCTGTATCTCAGGAATAAATCAAGCCCTCTTAGTAGTGATAGTTTTCCTTTAAAATGCGTTATATTTTGTGCTTTTTTAAAAGATATTTTTCAAATTTGTAGTTTTGCCTGTAGGTGTGAGGGGAAGGGGGGACGCTTGACTCTTTTAAAAATTGGCGCTTTAAAACTTAATTTAAAACTTAATGTAAGTATTTCACAAACGGATCCCTTAATCTGAAAATTGTTTGCAAAAACCCGCTAAATTTTTGAAAGACCTTTGCAACGATTCCCCGTACTATAAGGTAGACGAGAAAAAAAAATTTTGTAAATATTTAATTTTACCACTTTGTTGGCATGACTAATACATATATACATTCATGCCAAATTACAGCTTTCTAGTACTCCGACTCTCTGAGCTAGGCAGCGAACGACAAAACGACGAAAACGAAGCGACGGACATGGCGAAACTATAAGGGTTCCTAATTTGACTACGGAACCCTAAAAACCAAGAAAGATATAGCTAGCTACCTATAAAATAGAACTTAACGACTTGACACAACGTCAGCTCACTCAAGTCTTACGTAGCATTTCCGTCTTCAACAGTTAAGAAGCTGTAAGGCTGAGTTGTAAAGATTGCTATGTGTATCATTTCAATGAAGACATTGTACATGTTATTATTCGGTAGCATTTACGAGTATGAGCCCCACTGTCTGCCGGGCGATGTGTATTCCAGACGAAATCCCTGGCTTTATAACAAAATTGTTTCAGTGTCTTGGTTCTAAATTCAAAGCATCCAAGGTGCGGAAAAACCAAGATATTAAAGTTAGAAGATCTAACTTTTTAAGTGAGCGAACAGCATTCTGTGCTTGAGATTCCGAAATTGTTTCTTGTAAAAATTATGGCCAGTAGCTTAATTATTTAAGAACTCCGAATATTTAGCCAAATTGTGCTGTAAAGATCTTAGTTAATTACGTTTTTGTAGGCTCTTACTTTTAAGGGAGGTTGTAAGTTTTATGGAGGAAGCTGAGTTATTAGGATGATGAATAATAATGATAAATTAGATTGGTAGGTAAAATCTATGCTGACGCGAATTGACAACAGATTTTATTGAAAAAGGTGTTCTCATAATAATCATACTTATATATATGTTTTTTAATTGATTATTTATAAGTAAGAAAAAAGCATTATATAATTATTATTAGTCTTTACTACGCCCGCTTCATACTAGGAAAGACGTCATTTTGTTTGTAGCTGTGTTAAGTTTTTTTAAGTTTGCTGGTGACTGGACCGTGTATATTATTATTAAGAATTTCACAAAAAGTACCAGGATCTCAAAGCGCTTGGGCAGCTCACGAGCGCGTACGTTACAAGATCCCATAGTTTCTCATAGTTAGGAAGGCGTTTTAGTGGGTATTGACAGGCTAATCCCTCAAAACCTGGCTTTTATCCTTAAGAAGTCGAGTTTCTTGTATTTCTCCCTTTAAAAGACAAGGTGAGTCGGCCGATATGTTTGATCAAGTTCTAATGAATAAACTGATTAGGTAAGTAATTCCGTTCCCGCAAACTTGGCAACTCGGTGTAAATAAGATAACATTTATATCAAGAATTTACTTCCCAAAACTCAAATCTTAGTAAAGAATTTACTCTATAAAGCTACTTTAACGTTCAAATCGCAGAGTTTAAACTTGAATATTACGGAAATGAAATATAGGAGGTTGTAAAAGTAAGTAAAAGGCATGCCAGTAATTGGTAAACTTCTCCGAAGTCAACAATTTCTACGCAAGAGTTATCTAAGCATATTTGGAATTGCTGGTAAGAAACGATGAGCAGATTTTATCGTATTTTTTATAAGAAATTTAATGAAGAAAATATTTCGGTGCAAATATTCAAATCGGAAAAAATACTTTTAGGTGTAGGTGGTTAATATAATGAACTAATTGAAATATTAAGAGTATTTTTCGAAATTCTTAACTACAGCAAGGTAGACAGACGAAGCGGGGAAAGAGCTGGATACGGGTACCGCAGCAGGACCAATCATGGTGAAGTTCTCTAGGAAAGGTCGAAATTTAGCAGAGGACGTGTTTTGGCTCACATCATGATAAGGTATAATAGCTTCGATATAGATTAGTTTATTATTTAAAAATACATACATAATACACTCACGCTTTTATTCCCAGATTGTGGTAGACAGAGCTACAGAATTACCAACAACTCTAAAAATTTGTTGATAATTTTATAACCAAATTTTGCAATTTGGCTATGATGTTTACCAGTATATTAGTGACAGGTTGCAAGCCCATCGCCTTACAGTACTACAAGCCTTTATTCAATTAGTCGGCTCGGTTATATGACATCGACGGGAAGACATGGAGTGGCACTATTCTAATACGGCAACCACACGGACAGTAGCACTATTCTAATCCGGCAACCACACGGGACAGTGGCACTATTCTAATCCGGCAACCACACGGACAGTAGCACTATTCTAATCCGGCAACCACACGGACAGTAGCATTATTCTGATCTGGCAACCACACGGGACAGTGGCACTATTCTAATCCGGCAACCACACGGACAGTAGCACTATTCTAATCCGGCAACCACACGGGACAGTGGCACTATTCTAATCCGGCAACCACACGGACAGTAGCACTATTCTAATCCGGCAACCACACGGACAGTAGCATTATTCTGATCTGGCAACCACACGGGACAGTGGCACTATTCTAATCCGGCAACCACACGGGACAGTGGCACTATTCTAATCCGGCAACCACACGGACAGTAGCACTATTCTAATCCGGCAACCACACGGACAGTAGCACTATTCTAATCCGGCAACCACACGGACAGTAGCATTATTCTGATCTGGCAACCACACGGGACAGTGGCACTATTCTAAACCGGCGACCACACGGGATTTGTAGTTGAACCGCGTGTTTTCAGTGTGTGCCGTGACACATCATCGCATCAACAAAAACGAGACCAAGTGCGGGTAGGTAGTTCGAAAAACTCGTACTACTCGCACACATTGCATTTTAAGTCTTCTCGTGACCAAGTGGGTGGCAATGATCGAAACGACGAGGTATTTATTTAACTACAAATAAAACTTAAGTAATAGAAATAGCACATATATAACAACTTCACATTCATTTAAATCAATTGTCAATGTATGTAATATTTTTAATACCAACTCGCCTTTTTTAAGCTACGAGGCAGGGGATCGTATGAATAATTACTTTCAACAGAACTTAAGTAATTCCTCTGAAAGGAAATTAAATTTGAATATTTCGCACCTCTAAATAACATTTTGCATCTAAATAGCATTCTCAGACGTCAAAAAATATATTTTGAATACAGTTGCTCAAAAAGTCGTACTTTTCGTAGCTGTAAATCGTGCGGTTTTTTCTTTTACTTTTCTTATTCGCACTGGTGCGTTTTAGTTTTCCATTTTTTTTTAATATACTTGGCCGTACATCTAACCGAAGAGTTTGCATGTTAAAATAAAGTACCAGGAGCGCAGAGGTAACTAGGAGGTAGCACGGTGCAGCTCAGCGGCGGGCGGGCAGGTGCGCCCCACACAGCGCGGATGACTGTAGTTTAGGTAGATAATTCTGTTTAAGCACTCCTAGTATTTGACGATTTAATTTTTGTTTTAATATTTATATTAAAATTTAAGTAATCTCGGACAGAGTATATGCACACGTTAAGCTCACTTCAGAAGTCCGGGGGGAAAAGGGCAGATACACAAATACCCACATGCCCACATACACACATACACAGATACTCATTTTTTCGCAAATGTATTAAAAAACGTCGTTTTATACAAGTAGGGAACTGTCACTTTCACTCTGGCCCGAAATGCAAGCGAGGAGCAAGACACCTCGAGACTCGTTCAAAATGACATACTTTCACACTTGTATAGTCTTTACTATTTGAACTGAGCTGATCTTCTACACAAAGGCCATTGTTTGTAAACAATACCATTGTCTTTCTTTGTGTCCGTAACACCAAGCCGATTACATACAAAAAAGTTAGAACTACATTTTTTTTTTTTTGCCCCCGCGGCGACTTGAACAGCTACTACCGCAGGGATATTATGGCGTTTCCACGTGAAGTGATTTCGCCAGTGTCAAGGTTTATATGAGTATAAATCAATATAGCAATAAAACACAATCCAATCTTCTCTAGGAAGATTGGGGCAACGTTGTACGGTGATTTGTAGGTCAGAGGTCAAGATAGTTTTAACCTCTGCACCACTGCGAGTCCACTTGAAACGAGAAGAAAGATGCCAGATACACGAAATAAGTCCAAGTCTTCAATCACTGTGGGACACAAAGGCATAAAAAGTACAAATCACTATCAGAAAAGAACTTTGAACACCTAATTACCCAAAAATTAAAGTCTAAAACAAATTACACGTCCGCCATCTTTTAACGTTGCAAATGGCCCCCCCAGAACTACATTGAATGTACATTGAATTATCAACCCTACCCTCTTAGTCAGTAGGTTTAAAATGTAAAGTGTCAGGATACAGATATAAGTTTTGTGTAGATGATAGTATTGTGTAAAGAATAAGCACAGTTAAAATAATAAAGACTTATATCTGTATCCTGACACTACATTTTAAACCTACTGACTAAGAGAGTAGGGTTGATAATTCAATGTACATTCAATGTAGTTCTAACTTTTTTTTATGTAATCGGCTTGGTGTTACGGACACAAAGAAAGACAATGGTATTGTTTACAAACAATGGCCTTTGTGTAGAAGATCGGCTCAGTAGAAATAATAAAGAATATACAAAAATGTACTATTATCTACACAAATATACATATATATATCTGTACAAACTCGGTCAAAAAACGAGGCAAGGAAAAGAGAGGAGGCATTAGTGGCCTTTTGTAACAGTTCGATGTGAGCAAAAACAAATGAATGTTTGGTCTCTATTGTGCCCGGGAAAAATACTTGCTAATTACTACTATAAATTGCTTCCCGCTTGCTTATAGAGAGTTTATGGTGTCATTTGGTTTTATAAAGAGCTTGGTGGTTGCTGTGATATTAGTTATATCAATACCAGGGGGCTATCTCTCACAAATTGATTTAGTCCCGAATTAAGCTGTAGACTACGATAAATATACTAGATAGCTCTTTTTTCCTTGACAGTTAAACCAATACGATAGAACATCAATAGCGACATAGTTTTAACGAGTAGAATAGAACGTTTGAAACAGTTTTTATATCAATTGAGAATATTATAAAAAACGCTAGAAAGAGACATCACAAATTGTCGTCATATCTAATCTACGATCCAATATCTGCTCAAGACAAAGCCAAGTTATATGAGTATACTCATATCACATGACGACGGAGTTTATTGACCTTTGAACTTAGAACGGGAACTTCCTTGGGGATATTGGCAAGAGTCCTAGTTTCCTAGTGCTCGAATTATTTGGAGGATCAAGCCTTTTTATGACTGCGTGAAGAATGAACAAGAAGTGCAGTAAACTATTATTTGCGCGTTTATTTGTTCACGGAACAGAGCCTCTTTTCTACTGTATAAAAAAAATCGACAATAACATATTAAAGATTGTAACGCTGACAACACAATAAAATGCAAAAAGCAATAGAGTTTCAACTTTTAGAATAGTGGCCCAGATATAATACTGTCATATCTACTAAGTAGCTTTTAAACCCAGCTTGAAATCCTCAACTTTACTAATACTAAAATAACACTTTAAGTTATGAATGCCAAAGTTGTGTGTTGTGTGTGTTTGCAACTCTTTTTACGCTGAAATAGCTAGGAAATGGCGGATTTGAATGACATTTGGAAGTATATAATATATTTATTTAGGAATAATACAGAAATATACATAGAGTGCAACATAGTTTGTAAATTGGTTCTATATCGCACTGCTAGATCAAAACAGTACCCCCAAAAATATCACAGTTTTAAGATCGCGGGTAGTAGCTAAAAATAAAGTTAATAATAACTTACGTACCTATTTTATTAATGGCTTGATTCAAACAGTTAAAGAATTAAATCTATATGTCAATATAGATTTAAGTCATTATAGTCAATATAGTATGTGTGGTGTGAAACTGATTGATAGAGTAAGAAATGAAAAAATCAGAGAGAAATGTGGAATAAAAGAAGATGTAGTGACTAAGATTGAAAAGGGCATGCTTCGATGGTTCGGTCATTTGAAAAGGATGGATGAAAGAAGATTGACGAAAGAGATATACAGATCGAAAGTGAGTGGAAGGGTCGGAAGGGGCCGCCCTAGGCGTACTTTTTCGAATCAAATCGGAGAAATACTGGAAAAGGGCCGAATCTTAAGTACCCGAAACCGACGTGCGTGCATGACTCGATGTATGAATGTTGAAGAAGCGAAAGAAATTTGTCAAGATCGTAGCAAGTGGAAAGAAGTGGTCTCTGCCTACCCCTTTGGGAAACAGGCGTGATTTAATGTAATGTATGTCAATATATAATTAATGCTGTACTCATTTTAATAAGGGCAAATTTTTAATGACGTTTTGAAATGAAAATGATATATTGCTCCAAAAATCACTAAACCTTACTAAGCTACGGATGTTTAGAAACTACGCCAAAATCTTAACCGTATTGTAACACCGCTACGACGCTACGAGCGCGCTACGAGCCACCGTAGTTTACTATTTCTATACTAGAACCTAATAACCTACTCTAGGAGGGTGTACGGCCGCAGTATTAATAAACATGGCTGCCAATATGGCGTCGAGCGTGGCTATTACTTGTCAAAGACAATTATTAATCATTAATTTGGCACGGTCCAGAATACTCACTAAATGTTCTTTTTTTTTTTAAATTGCGTTTTTATTTATTTGCTGATCAAAATCAATAACATAACAAAACAAAAGCTTTAAAACGCCACTGTTCCTAGCCTACTTTAAATTGTTATAAATCCTAAATGATCATCCAAAATGAAAAATGATCAAAGAAACCGTAGATGATTTTTAAATACCTATTGTCTATCCTCTTGAATCTATCAATCTATTGATGAAAATGACCGCATGAAATCGATCTCCAATAGAACGAGGTTATGGAGAGTGGTTAATTGGTTCGTTTGGTTTTGTATACAGCTTTGCCCATTTTAAGTGCCACAGAGCCAACCGACGACGTTGCTATAAATCTTTTGTAATTAGAAAACTACCGGATAAAAAGTTTGTAGTACTTAGTAATAGTTACTGTCAAAGAAATGTATTCTCGTCACCATATTCATTAGGATATTTTGGTGATATTAAAAAAGTAATCTGAACTTGTGTACTAACATTTAGTGACATCAACATTTTAACTATCCTTACAAAAAACTTCCATAGCCAACTAAATAGACGTTGTTGAGAAATATCCCAAAACGCTTTTTCATTCCATTCCCGTAACTCCAGCCCCTCTACAAAAAATCGGAGCTGAAACTATCGCTAGCCCTGTCTCTTATTCTTAAGCACGTAATAACAGCAGAGTGAAAGGGATAAAGCTAGAGATATTTCATGTTCATTGTTCGGAGTACATATCTAGTATCGTCGCATTCCACGCACGTTGCTTCATGACGCGGGGATTCTTTGATGCCTACTCATATAAATAAATAAATAAATAAATAAATATCAGGGGACAATCTCACACCAATTGACCTAGTCCCAAACTAAGCTCTAGGCTTGTACTATGGGTACTAGACAACGATATAAATACTTATATAGAGAAATAAATACTTAAATACATAGAAAACATCCATGACTCAGGAACAAATATTCGCGCTCATCACACAAATATCTGCCCTTACCGGGATTTGAACCCAGGACCGCTCGCTTCGTAGGCAGGGTCACTACCAACTAGGCCAGCGCGTCGTCAAAATCAATATTCCGCCTCTTTCCCCAAAACGCATATAACGTCCCTTTTACTCTCCGTTAACTAGAGAAAGAGGCACTGAGGATTTTCAGGACTTGTGTAAGTAGGTAGTTCAACCCGTGCCGGCTTTACAATCTCGCTTGTAATGGAGATGTGGAATAGTGGATCTGTTGAGAAGTGGTTTGAAATGACGAGCTATAAGTGAACGACGATTTGTTTTTCTGTTGGTTTCAACAGGACTTTCAGGCTTTTCGGACTTGTTATGCATTATTTGTATACTTAAATGTGATTCCTAGCAAAAAATCTCTTTAATCGTTATCTGCTTATCGAGACCGTAGTAGGTACTATGGAATACAAACTTGATAACTTTGTTTTTAGTTAAGCGGAGTTTCTGTTGCCACCGTCTACTCCATCTTCAAATCAGCTCTTAGACAGCATAAACTTACATTTTCATCATCAGGTTTTCAAACGTATTCTAAATTTCAGTAAATTTGCAACGGAAACTGGTGTAAAATTAACAGACAAGATTTGAGGTAAACTTTAACTTTCTTATTCATAAGCTCACTATATCCTAAAGTAACTCAAATGTGATAATGGCAGATAAGGACAGAGCGTATTTCAAGCACACTTTAGTAATTGCGCGTTTATGATTATGGGGGAACCCGTCTTGGGTTCCCCTATTTTGCAAGGTTTTCCGTGTCTTTGAGGAAATCATTATAAAAGAATTAAAAGCGGATTAGGGTAGTTTTATAATCAAACCTAAGTTGTAAAAACCTCCGACTCCAGTACATTTGTTAGTTTTAAATCCATTACTACACATAGTTATGTAAATTTCTGATATTACAATTTCCCCATAACTTAACTGAGTATCAATATTGGCGGAGGTATAGAAAATGTTTATGTAGGCTGGTATTTAGGTCCCATTATGCTTCCGAAAGCATGTGGGCCGCAGGATGAATACTGATCGTGGCTCTGACATTCTGGTAGCTCGAAATGTGTTGCTAAGCAAATCTAGGCTACATTTAGGCATTTTTGATATAAGTAATAACTTGGATAGAAATGACGTGAGAATGTTGGTGTTTACATTTTTGTATCACGTGCAATAGTACATTACTACAGACGCCGGGAAGTAGGTGGTTGCAGGCCGAGTTCATATAGACGGCCGAGCGAAGCGAGGTCGGATAGTTACGAGGCTGGCAACCCCTTTTCACGGCGAGGTATGTATAGTGCTTTTCTCAAACATATGCAATGAAATAAAAAAAAAACATCACTCAAAAAACATTTGTGTAATAGGCATTAACGCGGATATTTTCAGCTATTCAGCCTGTTCATAAAACCAGCTGTCATGGCCATATTAAAATTAAATAAAAATACTTCCCGGCCTAGGCCTTCAATTTTGTATGAAATTCCTTTACAGTTCTCTCGGGAACGTGGCACTTTGAAGCCTAAAATAACTAACATAACGCCGACATTACATAGCATGTTTGAGAAAATGTTATTATACGTTATTATTAAAAGAAATCGTATTATATTCTCCCGCTAACCCTGCTTAATATTATATATGCGAAAGTTTGTGTGCGTTGTTTGTTACTCCTTCACACTCCAGCGAATTAGATGAAATTTGAAATGAATAAAGCTTATACCCTGGATTAATAAGAAGGCTCCTTTTTATACCTACGGGAAAATTAAAATTTCTCGAGGGGTAACGATATTCGAAATCTACGCGGACGAAGTTGCGGGCGGAAGCTATTGATAATACATTCCTTAAACGCGATCAACAGGTTACAATTTACAAAGACAAAATTACAAATATGCTTAAATTACCTATTTAAAGATTGCTAAACCAGTCTATTGCTGTAAATTTTTAGTAAGTACTTCAATCTTTCTAAAAACCAATATTTTTATTAAACTAAAGCATAGTTAACTTTAGTACAGATTGAGAACCCGTGCCGTATCATTGATATTATTCGTGCTTGACCAAATGAACAAGAAGCTTTACGATTCTTATTTAATTAAGGAATTAACTGGCACGCACTATTTGCTCCATATAAAAGTGCCGGCCGCGGCCCGCCCGCCACAAGTGAGAAGCGACTGATGTCGGACTACTCACTTCGTCGCTCAGCTTTAATTTCAATCAATTTTATTTATTACTCGCCGGTTTTTAATTTAAATTCACAAATGTTAAAGTCATTTCTCCAAGCGTAAGTCTAACAGTCCGCCATTTTGATTTAGTTCGCGCGCAAAATGGCTACCAATTACACGGACGCCATTGGGCCATTGGCGTATCCATTGAAAATGTTTGTATTCTTTATATTTCATTATCTCCATTATTTGTTAACTTGATGACAATAGTAGACCCAGAAGTGTTACACTCCTTTAAACTTTATTGATAGGAATTCAAACCGTTTAGTATTCCTCTAGTCTCCCAATCGACAATTATCAATGGTATTGTTAGTGACAAATTGCAGTCCATAATCCGTAAACCGTGCCTAATCTATTGGAACGTCTGCTACGCCGCGATTCCACTCATAATCCTGCCTGCGTAAAGTTCTGTTTCCTTTGCACAATTCGGAGACTTTCAGCAAGTTGATAGATGGTCGACACATTTCCACATCCTATACGTCCCTTTGAAATATCGTGTTCCATATACTTGCTCGGTGCATCACCACAGAATTGCCTCCGATGTCGTATTTGATAGCTTTAAATGTCTCTTGAAAATCTTAACTTATTCGATTTTAACGCATTGGAATCCTAATCAAATTTTATGATATTAATACGTTTATTCGATTATGATTCATTTTGATACCTTATTGACAATTCTCGATCTCGATTAACTATAACATGGGAAGAGAGAGGTGTCTGGAATCCCTTACAGACTTTAGTTAGTCCGTTAGACCGTAATTAGGCACTTCATACTTTGTATTTGCAGTTTTTACCCTTTCAGCTTCAAATCTATTTTATTTAGGTTCTCTCCATCAATACTTATTAAACTGTTATATTAGAAAAACATATTTAGCGTAAACTTCTAAAAGAAGACATACAATTTGGAACATACCTATAGCCCCTAGGCCTCTAGTTCCTTTAAATCACGATCGACCCCATTTTAGAAAACACGACTTGCTTCCATCGGATTCTTATTTTAAGAGAGAGGATTGTCCTACTAAAAGAAGAGCTTGTGATATTTCAATACAAGTAATTTTTGCGTCTCGTTCATTAAAAATCTATTTTCCCAGGGTGGTCAAAGAGGTAGAAGAACACATGCTGGGATGGAACATTCCGGAAGAGCACCAGGATATGGTGCACGACCACTGGCGGACCTTCCCTGCCGTCAGCAAGTACTGGCACTACTGCCTCGCCCTCATATACACTATGCTCATGGTTACGTCGCTCACTGGAAATGGAATCGTTATATGGATTTTCGGAACGTGAGTACAATTTGTTACTTTAACCCTCTGCGACTGACGTGACGTCTATAAGACGTCGCCGAGAAAAAATCGCCGTAGAGCATGATATAGCTCTGCATTGCTCGGTACTTTCTTCTAACGACTCTATCAACTTTTGATATTCATCAAACAATTTAACGGGTTGTAAAATTTTAATATTTTGCGAGCGGTTAATAGTTGTTAGTAAATAAAGTTTGATGAAATTTCAATTTAAACAACCTTACATATTGATCCAACACAAATTGGCAGTATCTTTGTTCATTTATTAACTATTTCATGGAGCTGTCTCGTATGGTCATCACACGCAATGTCTTATTTACGAAGTTGACCAGCAAAAACCTTGCAATTTATCCACTTTACGAGGAAACTTCTGACTGGCCATTAACAAGTTCGGTTTCCATCCGAGTTTTAAGTACATATAAAAACGCTCACAGCATCAAATTGTAAGAGTAAGTAGTTTGGTAACAGTGCGTTGAACAACCTTATCTAGTGTTACTACGTGAAAACATAATTATGTCTTTATTTAACTTAACATAATAATGTGTCTTCTAGTTAATTTTGAACCAGTTCCCGTTAATGGAATGGGCGGAAATTTGGAATACATTATGTAAACCTGATGAGTGATGACAGCAATAATATGATATCTGAAAGCTAATCTGATAACGGAGTCGAAAGTAGCAAAAAGGACCCCAATACTTATTTAATTTAGATTTACCGTCTCATTAGTTTGGTCTCGATAAGCAAATGACGACTGTGCAAAAAATAGTAGTTACACTTTTGAAACTTATTTCTTTTAGAACCGTTTTGAGCACCCGACTGCAAACAAAGGAGGGAACCTTATTTTCGGGTATTTAAGTATACAGGGTGCCTTTGAGTTCGAGGCTTTAAATGTAAGTACGTAACGTAAGTATCAATTTGACTTCCCAAATGGAACTCCTTTTGTCCAACATCTTTAAAAAACTAGGTAATTTCTCAATTTTCATAGTTTCAATTTCAATTCAATTTAAATAGTATTTTCAATGCGTGACTTCCGTTTTCGTTACACTCGGTCGGGCAAAACCAAGTACAGGTTAAATAGTACCGCCCCTGTACCAAAAATTAAGACTTCTACGTATAACTTACTGAAAAGAAGAACGTTGGTACCCTGTATATGAAAATAATATGTAGTATCTATCTATATCTGTTTAATTGTGATTTCCTTCCTACTGTAGACTCTACGGTTTCTTTGTGTTGAAGATAACAATCAAGGTTTTTCCACTAAAATTAAAACTACCCGATGCTATGAGAGCAACATCCATATTCTAAGCCAGTCGAGTTTCCAAAGCTTGCTCTCTACTTGTTTAAAATGGAAATATAACCCGCATCGGCCACAAGGACATTGAAAGTAATAGAAGCCTTTCAAGTCCATGTAATAAATTGCTCTGCGATTCCAAGAACCTAGACGACGTCAAACCCTGGATATTTCCTCCACCGTTTTCCGTTAGTTTATACAGGGTGACCTTTTGTTTAGTACTGGCAATATTACGTTTTATTGTTTTTAATTGGGCAGATAAAGGGTTTCTCTAGATCTCACTCGTTTGAAAATTGCATGTTTATACGCCGTAAAGATACACAATATATTTAAAATAATGCATATGTAAGTAAGTATGTTTGTTTGGTTCGCCTTTACAGTGCAACGCTTCAAACGATCGTTGAGCAGTTTGGCATAGATATAGCCCGGGAGACAGGCATAGAGTAATTTTCATAATGACTTTTGGACAGTTCCGAAAGGGATAGCAATAAATCACTTCTACATGGATGGGAGTTGCGGGTCAGATGCAAATGTGGAGTTCACAAATGAATAAATGTAACTTATTTTCTTTATTATTAGATTACTACATAGTATAAAACAACGTCGCCTTCCGCGTCTGTCTATATATCCACTAACTTCTCCTTAACTCAACGGATTTTAATGCGGTTTTACCATGAGTCAGGTAATTTTACATGGACTTTTTTATGTATAATAAACACTGGTTCATGTACGGGTGCTATAGAAAACTACACAAACCTAGGGCGAGTCTCTAGTTAATTAAATTTCCATGAGCTGTAATGGATGTATTGGCTTTTGTACGCATGTTCCATGTAGATTTTTTGTATCGTTGTCGAGTGTCCGTATACTAAATCGACGAATGTAAGATTTAAAACAAAAAACGGTTTGCAACAGTATCGTCAAGAGAAATAAATTTGTCTAGACATTATCCCCAGACAGCCATACTAGAAAACTTTCGTCATTATAACAAGAACAAGGAATAAGTTACCGTGTTTCAAACACCTACTTAAGTAGGTACCTATAGAATCTTGAAATGTCACCGTAAAGCAATAAGCAGTATAGGTACTTATAAGGATTTTTTATAACGTAAGGTTGATAACTCATCCAATATCAAAACATTTCGTAAAAGCATACCGAAGTAGAAATGGGGTGAGCGTACACACTGGATCATATGTTAAGAGTATATAGCGGATTAAGATAATAGCGAGGTAAAAAACAAACGTAGCATGTTGGTTATTGTAAAAAAAAACTTAGAATATTTGTTTGTTACTAGAATACTTTTGGAATTATTAATATTAGTGTTATTGGTTAAATACAGTGTGTCTCTGACCTTGGGGCTTTAATTTAAACGATCGATTCTACTCGCTAAACTGAACTACTTTTGTTCTGCAACATGAAAAAATAACTTAAATTTAGATAACTAATTGATGTTAAAGTCTAATTGTAAAATCAGTGTATTACATACTGGCCATGTAATCACTATCTCATGGTACGGGGGCGACATTACCTTGGTACGAGGGCTAAAGGAAAATGGAGAATTGGATCGCGTACATTGAAAATTAGATTTAACTTGTATGATAAAAAATAAATTTAAACAGAACATATTTTTAACAACTTACAGAACAAAAGAAGTTTAGTTTCAGGAGTAGAATTGATCTATGCATTTAAAGCCCCAAGGTCAGAGGCACCCTGTATATAAGTTGTTGGTGCCTTTTTATCAATTTGTGAGTTGGTTCAGTCTGATTAGCTATAAATGCAATAATTGAAACTATCTTTAATATATTTTGAGTAATATACAAATAAATTAAACCTGTGTACTCAACCTCTAATTGTACTGAGTGAATCAATACCCTTTTTTATAATCAATAATATTTAATTGCTTAAATGTAGAAAATTCTTATTTTTGGAAAATATGCAGCTGCCTAGACTTACCATCTAGTTTTTAAATTGAATATCGTTACTAATAAAATAACGTACGTAGGTTTGAAAAAATAGTGATTCACTGTTCCCACATTGATTTCGATTATTTAAACTTTTACCATATTCTTTCTTGTAACTTTACCAATCAACTTTACCTTGGAAAATTACCATTACCAAACATCTACTTGAGTCAGAATCTTAGGACCAAACCAACATAA
Source organism: Acleris emargana (assembly GCA_927399475.2). Taxonomy (NCBI): domain Eukaryota; kingdom Metazoa; phylum Arthropoda; class Insecta; order Lepidoptera; family Tortricidae; genus Acleris; species Acleris emargana. Next base: position 17,641,559 of record OV656846.1, read on the forward strand.
AAAATACAGTGAGGAGTGTTATATATTTCCAAACAAAGAAACGTACTGTGTCTATCGTATGACTCTTATTCAATATCCTTACCATGAGTTACGATTAACGTACCTACTCGCTACCGAATTGAATGCTCTGTCACTCGCAGACCTCGCAGTATTCTTATAGAGTGCGAGGGACAGAGCATTCGACTCGCTAGCGTACGGTAATTGTAACTCATGGAAGGGGTACAGTTGCACGGTTGCGTATATACGTAGAGTGTATGTTTTTACTATTTTTTGATCCGATTACATGACATTACCACCCCAAAACAAGGCTGCATTAATTTCATTTACAACAGCGTAAATTCAAGGGTTTTATTCAATACTCTTTGTTAATTACGAGTACCTAGCCTCGAGTACCCGTCCACGCACAAAGCCGTATGACCGAGTGCCTTCACTTACAATGAGAGAACTTTTGCACTCCAATTGTCTTGAGCTATCGTCAAACAGATTTTGCAATGAAGCGTAGCAAAATGTACCTACCCTCGTATTAAAATATGAAATGGTTTACCCTTTCAAAGCGTTATTATTTTGTGCTCAAAAACAATGATGTACTTGGAAAATCTATACAGCTATTAATAAAGAAATTAACGAATTGAAAAAAATATTGTTTCGTATTTCCATATTGTACGTTTCCGCTTATTTTAAAATATCAACAAAGCGGACGTCATTGGGTAATGGCCTGCTTCTATATTTCACAAATAAAGCTCAGATGCGATATCGCTTGGTTTCTACAATATGGCTTTGCTGTTAAGTCACTATATCGTTGCAAAATAATTTGCGATGTTGATTAGTTTATATCAAATAGATCCGTCTTGTCTATAAACTTTTAAAACATTACCATAAATCCCGACCGGATTCGTTCGGAAACCTTATAATGAAATTCGCAAAACTCCGAAGGAATTAGTTAAGCCAACAACTGGGTTAATAATGTGGAACAATTTGATCAGATCGAGTGTTGCTGGGAGCCGTCACCCGCGCCGGCGGCGATTTAATTAAGTTTCTGAACGGACTTGGGACGAGTCTTGGTAAATACGAGTAGTATAAATAAAATACAGGCCGGATAAACAAGTGATTACGCTAGAAAGTATAGTCAAGAGAAATGAAAACAATGAATTTCCATAGAAAACGACCCGTTTTCACTGCTAATGAGTGTATACCGTATTCGAGTAACGTATGTCGGACAATAAGCCATTTTAATGGAATATACTCAGTGTATTTTCTTATAACGGAGTTCTGTCATACATCAGGCTGACCCCTTTATTCATAATCTGACAGTAAACACAGTAAAAGTCAAATGTAAATGTCATAGTGAAAGATAAGGAAAACAAATGTCTCAGCACGCTTTTTAGCCATCGTGCGTGATGAATATGATGTACCTAGCCTGTAAAATACAGGAGGTACCAATACAGTAGGCAGAACTGTTGGTGCTGCAATTTGTTTAATTAATTTGTAACTAGAACATAAATACTCAATTGATGTAGATACTACTATCATACGTTTATTTAAAACTGGGTAAAGATGGCCAAGAAATCATATTCCTTAATAGTACAGAAGCGGGGTTCGTATTGATCTTGCTTTCTCAATAAGCTTATCGGTAGATAGTAAAGTTAACTGAGATAGCAAGATAAAAACGAACTTTTCCAACAATATACATACGATGGCAAAACATTATTCACTACATCTGTAACTTGTGATTTTTTTCAGATCAAGGTGTGTTGTACAAAATGAATGAACATTTTAGATCTATGTTTTCTTATATTGAAATGGCTAACTAACTACGGTTGCATCTACTCAAGTCAAATTGTTGAACAGGGGTTCTATTTCACTCTATAAGACAATATTGTCATAGATTTGATTCCAGGGATGCAAGCACAGTCAATCCGTTAATTGTTATCATTTACTTTTTAAATCTAGTGTAGATGCCGATAGAATAGTGCCACTCGATGTCTTCCCGTGGATGTCGTAAGAGGCGACTAAGGGAATATAGCCTTGTAGTATTGTTAGGCGATGGGCTTGCAACCTGTCACTAATACACTGGTCAACATCTTAGCCTAATTGTGCAAAATGTGGTTTCAGAATTATCAACAAATTTATAGAGTTGTTGTTAAATCTGTAGCTCTGCCTACTATACTCTGGAAATGAAGGCGTGGTGAGTTAATGTATGGGTACATTTTATTTTTAAATCTCGTAAAAAACACAGACCTACATAATGTTTACAACAACTAACACTCATAAACATTATAAAGTCGTGCATATTACTCAGTACTCTTTTTGGTGTGTGGAAGCGGTTATTAAATCATTTCACGCCAAAATGATATAATGTTTATCAAAAGCAAGAAATGGCACCCGGCTCGTTGTTCCATCGAAACGTCTCCGAGCGCCGCGAAACTTCGAAACCGCTCGCAACTTCGAGAAACGCTTTCAATGTTCACAAAGTACATTTTTATACGCAATCCTATTTATCTTGGTCGTTTTATTCAAAAATTTCGCCGCCGAGGCCTGTTCGGATATTGACAAATCACGGGAGGGTAGCCGTCTGTGCTCGTGGTGGTAAAACGAACACAACGACGTTTTCGAACGAAATTCACGCACACAGTTAAGGATGCTCGTGTGGGATTAACGATTGTCATCTATTTGTTTAACTTACACACACTTGTGGAAACGCAAGGCTGAAACGACCGAGCTATATCGTTTTGGGACGCGAATAAAGACAATAGATGAAGCAAAACGAGAATTATGATAATTTTATTAAAAAATGTTTACTTGATGTGCCTTTCGCCAGGAAAGTTTGTTGCTGTGAAGTTTTTATACCGAGTTTTTCGTTTTAATTTAAACATTGGCATTGACAAGGGCAAGGACTTTGGCGTGGCCTTGGGTAATCCTGTCGATATTAGATTCGTGAAATACGACTTCAAAAATGGCAACAGAGTCTTTTTTCGGACCGCGTCCGATTTAGATCCAAGAAAGAAAGGTCCTAGAATATCGTAGTTACTATGAAGTGTATAGAGCAAAGTTAACTAGTTTCATTTATTTATTAGGTATTTACTGGGTTTTTTCTTTACCATCATATTAATGCCATAATAAATAGATACTACAAATTGTGATATCAACGTTCTTAAGTTAATCAGTTATTTTATGAAATAGTGAACCACAGTTGTTAGCAATACCATCATATACTTTGGTAACTACCCACCTGATGAGAGAAAAGGACAGAGCTTTATAACTACTATAGCTCTGTCCTTAACGCTCGCCATAAAATAAACTGCATAGTAACGTCATAATAACGCACCTGGAAGGTTATTATAACGTAGCTATGGAGTTCATTTTACGCTGAAAGAAAGGGACAGCTATATAACTGCTATAGCTCTGTCCTTTACGCTCGCCGTACTATATATGTGACCCGAAGCATTTGCATCCACAAGACATTCTTAAGCCTGCAGACGAAAGACCGCAAACGCGTTACCATCCCTGAGGAAAGATGGAAGGCCAAGTAATTTCACCGGTTGTTTTATCTCCAGACCGGAACTCGGCAATGTTGACACTGCTTGGCTTGACACTTGACACTGATCTGACTTTAGCTGTGTATAAGAGTGACCCCTAGCTTAGTGCGTGTCCAAAAGCCGCAAATGGCTGGCACTCCTCCTTCACTGCAATAGACGTTTTGGCCTTCCATTCTTCATTGTTTGCATAGTAAAAAACAAAGTCGGTTCCCACTTTCTGCCCCTCTGTATGTATGCTTAGATCTTTGAACGTAATCTGATATGTTTTTATCAACATTTTATACCTACTCATTTACTACAAAAATTATACTTGCATAGATTGTACCTACCTTTGGACCTTAAGCTCTACTTTTATACCAAATCAATGAAAATAAAATAGGGGTGTATATAATTAATACAATACAAATTACAGATTCTTTAGCTCTGCTTCCCCACTCTGGGAATGAAGGCGTAAGTTTATGTATGTATGTATTAAAGATGTAAATAATAATCACCACTATAAAAAGGACACCCCCTCTAACAGGTCCGCTCACGGCATGGTCCCTATGACGCTGGCTGCATTACCTCTCTGGATAGCTAGCCCAATCCTTTGGGAGAGGTAAGGAACAGCTCTAAGATCTCCGGAGGTGTCTATGAGCCGGGATGACTGAGGCTTAATAAAGCTTTTCATATCGGTTGACCAAGGTCCCATGGTGTCCACTGCAAGTGCCACAAATTCGTAATTAGGTAGTTTAAGAGCTGAGTCAAAATTTAACTTATCGCTATCATATTGTTAACGTTGCCTTTAATGTATCATAATCTTTCAATATGAAAGCAATATGGTTGAGGACAATCAATAAAGATCCAGGTTTCAATGACTTACCTAGTAGGTATCTATTTACATCCCATCGTTTATTTGCCATTAAAAACATATTATGCATATCTTGTAACTTGTTGAAAGACAAAAGACATAAAATTATAATTGAAAACTAAAACTAAGTTAAATAAAACTAAATCTAAGATACAAAAATCATCATCATCATCATGTCAGCCGAAAGACGTCCAATGCTAGACATAGGCCTCCCCCAAGGCTCTCCACTCAGACAGGTCTTGTGCTTTTCGAATCCACCGCGTTCCCGTAATCCTTACAAGGTCATCACTCCATCTTGTTGTTGATATAAAAATAAACTAAAGTAAAACATTAAATCTAAGAGTGGCCCCTGCGTCATTGTACCAAAGATGCTGGCGGCATTTCCTCGTTGAATGGGTTAAACTAATTCATTGAGCGAGAACACTGCCAGCTCATCGGTCTTCAGTGATTCCTCCAAATTACATTTAAAAAACAATGCTGCAGCAATAATTACTTTGTTCACAGATCAAAGTCCCTCCGGAGCGCTAGCAACATGTTCGTCATAAACCTGGCCATCTTTGACGTAATGATGATGCTGGAGATGCCCCTGCTCATCGTGAACTCCTTCTACCAGCGAACAGTCGGGTACCAGCTCGGCTGCGACATATACGCAGCCTTGGGATCGCTGTCTGGCATCGGAGGCGCTATTACAAACGCTGTCATTGCCTTTGACAGATACAAGTAAGTTGGTAAACTGCTGAGGTCCTTGAAAAAAGGTATAAGTTGTCTTAGCTCTTACTTAAAACCGGGCAAGAGCATGTCGGACCATGCTCAGTGTAGGGTTCCGAAGCCGTTACTACAAACAAATTAGACCTCGCGACAATCTTAACTTTGCCATTGGAAAACTGTTATTCCCATATACATCATTATAGGTCGCGGTCAGTTTACCAACACCGCAAATAACTTTTCGGTGGGTAAAAACATTTAAACCGTTTGTAACTCAAGAACCACTGAAGTCTACTTAGTAGTAATAGTTTTCCTATTAAATTCATTATATGTGCTTTCATTTAAGTTATTTTTCAGATTTTTTGTATTTGTCGTTTTGGCTGTGGACACTTGACTCTAACAAAAATTAGCGCTTTAAAGCGTAATATTTTACAAACAGTTACCTTAATCGAAAAATTGTTTGTATAAAGCCGCTATATTTTTTAAAGACCTATCTAACGACACCCCACATATCGTCGGTGAGACTGCAAAACCGCGTAAGTAACAAATTTATGATAGAGCAAAATAAACCTTACGTTCTTATGAAAAAGGTGCATATTGCTCCTTATTTAAAATGTAACTTACGCGGTTTTGCAGTTTCACCGACGATATGGGGTAGACGAGAAAAAAAATACATACCAGGTTACGTGCAGGAGAGGCACACTAAAATTTTTTTTACATGATTTTATTTTACCACTTTGTTGGCGTGACTAATATGTATATTCATGCCAAATTACAGGGTCCTAGTACTAAGAGTGTCTGAGCTAGGCTGCGGGCGGACGGACAGACGTTACGATTGCGATAAGAAGTGTGTTAGACAATATAGCCTCTCAGATGTTTTTAATTGTTTTCATACTACACCAACTATATTTTTCAATGTCGGTTATAATTGTTTTCTTTCGTTTGAAATGATATCCATATAATTTACCATCTCAAGAGGCCCGATATCAGAGATGAATTCGAGCCTCTTTATAGTATAGTATAGTAAAGGATTTTCAATGAGCACATGTATAAATATTTTGAACCCGAATGCATCTTGTCTAGGTCCTTTGTCGTGATAAGTTTTTGTAGATAAGTGTATATACATAATGATAACTCGTTTTCTTCCTATTCTTCTAGAACGATATCTTGTCCACTGGACGGCCGCATCAACAAGGTGCAAGCGTCTCTTCTGATCGTCTTCACCTGGTTCTGGGCTCTGCCCTTCACAGTGCTCCCGTGGGTCAAAGTATGGGGACGCTATGTGCCAGGTAAGTTAAAACTAACAGGAATATACTAAACGCCTGCCTTTAAAAGTAAAAAGGCAATATGTGTATATGAACCTCGTAAAATTATGCCTTTTTCGTTTGGACAATATAGCGGCTGTTGTTGAGCAGTACGAGAATGTCGTAGGGTCCGTGTTTATTTTGGGGGATTTAAATGCACACCCTGGGGAGGTTTTCGGGAATGAAATGTTACAGTTCTGTACTGAACAAAAGTGGTCGTGTATTGATATGCAGTTATTGGGAGAAAACTCTGATGCTTACACTTATATAAGTGAGGCACATGGTTGCAGACGGTGGCTGGACCATTGTCTAGTTACCGAATCTGCCGGTAATTTAGTAGAAAGGGTAAAAATTCACCACGACATCTTTTGGTCGGATCATTTTCCACTTGAGATACAGTGTAATCTGAATGTAATTAGGCCTAGAAAAGTAGTATCATCTTTTTTTAAAAGTAATATTGTGTGGGGAATTAGAAATAATACGCAGATTAAAAAGTATACTGAGCTGTGTCAAATGTCGCTTAGGGAGATTGACTTCCCTCAAGATCTAAGTAGTTGCTGTGATAAAATGTGTAGTAACATTGAGCATAGAGTAATAATAGATTCTTTGTATAAAAATATTGTTACATCACTATCTGCGGCAGCTACTGATAGTTGTGATGTTATGAAAGGTGGAGGGGGCAAACAAAATGTTGGTTGGAATTCCCATATTAGAGAGGCACACACGGAGGCCCGTCTTTGCTTCCTTAAGTGGGTAAGTTGTGGTAGGCCAAGGTCGGGGCTAGTATATGATGATATGGTTGTGACGAGAAGATGTTTTAAAAGCAGACTAAAGTTCTATCAGAATAACGCGGAACAAACAAAAATGGATTACATCGTAAATTCACACAAAGAAAAGAATTTTAGAAAGTTTTGGAAACAAACCAACAGTATGAAGCCTAGGGCAAGTCTCCCGGTGTGTGTAGGGGGTGTAGTGGATCACACAGATATAGCAAACTTATTCCAGAGCCATTTCAGGATAAAGGCGAGGCTAACCGGCGGTTTGCAGGGGCTGGATGCTGATTGTGAGCACTCGAATCTGCCTGTACTCATAACAGCTAAAGACGTTGCCTCTGTAATAAAGAAAATGACGCGGGGAAAATCGCCTGGCCACGACGGGCTCAGCATCGAGCACCTGCAATACGCCGGTTGCCACATCCACCGACTCTTGGCCTTGTTGTTTACATTTAGTTTAAGACATTCTTATCTTCCGGAAGATCTTTTAAAAACTATAATTGTACCTATAGTTAAGAATAGAACCGGGGATATATCGGATGCAAACAATTATAGACCCATCTCCTTGGCTACAATTGTAGCTAAAGTGCTTGACGGTGTGCTTGAGCGTTACCTCAGCAGATATGCAGACATAGATGAGAGACAATTTGGTTTCAGAGCAGGGCTTTCTACTGAGAGCGCGATAATGGTACTCAAGCACACCGTGAGGTACTATACTGACAGAAGGACGCCAGTGTGCGCGGCTTTTCTCGATCTGTCAAAAGCATTCGACTTAGTTTCGTATGAAAAGTTATGGGTAAAATTGCGCACTGCGGGGCTTCCACCAGAACTGATAGATCTTTTTAAGTTCTGGTATAACAACCAAAATAACTTTGTTAAGTGGGGAACGTCATTCTCGGATGGCTACAGGGCGGAATGTGGTGTAAGGCAGGGGGGATTGTCCTCACCTTTACTTTTTAATATGTATGTTAACGAGCTGATTGCCGAGCTCAGGGGCACCATGGTCGGTTGTTCGGTGGGTGGCCAAATGGTAAACAACATTAGTTACGCTGATGACATGGTGCTGCTGAGCCCGTCAATCAGTGCCATGAACAGATTGTTGGGAGTGTGTGACTCATATGCAGAGTCTCATGGGCTTTGTTACAACATAAAAAAGAGTGAGATACTCATATTTCGGGCAGGTCGCAAGACCCTTCCTATTGTGGAGCCGGTGATGCTCGGAGGAGTCGCCTTGAATAGAGTGTCTAACTTTAAATATTTGGGTCATGTCCTCACTGAGGACTTGAAGGATGATTTAGATATTGAAAGGGAACGTAGAGCACTCGCGGTAAGAACGAATATGTTGATTCGCAGGTTTGCACGTTGTACAGCTGAGGTCAAAAAAAACTTTGTTCAAATCGTATTGTCAGTCGTTCTACACGTGCAGCCTGTGGGTCAACTGTACGAAGCGTGCCTACAGTGCTCTACGTGTCCAATTCAATAACGGTTTCAGGATGCTGATGGGGTTGCCCCGCTTCTGCAGCGCATCTGGTATGTTTGCAGAGGCACGCATAGATGACTTCCATGCCATAATGCGAAAGAGAATTGCCTCCCAGATGTGTCGCCTGCGGGGCAGCACCAACACCCTGCTTGCCGATATAGAGGGGAGATGGGACAATCCTTTTTACAGGAAGTGGATGTCGGTTCATCTCCCAATGTACCAAGACCCTAAGTAGCTATGTAAGACCTAGGTTAAGATTGTATACACTAACATTAGCCATTTAAGTATTCTTTGTTACTAACAATCTATGGGCCCAGTTGCCTGAAATAAATAAATATTATTATTATTATTATTAAAGAAATTTTAAGTGAGAAGCTCATCTCAAGATATATCAAAATTAACGACAAGCCACCTCTCATTTTTTTCCGTTTCTTGAAACGACCATTACAATCGAGATTATTTTATTAATATCGCCCTTAGGAAACTGTCTTCTCTGACAGTTCAGTCTTGCGAACAGATATTTCAGCCGAGATCAGTTTATTAATAAGGTCCTGAAACTCCCGTATTCTTACCAAATGGTGGCAGAAACCCAATTATACAAGCTTTTATTTAACTTGCAATGTATGCATGTATGTATAGGTATGTATGTAAGGCTCCTATCGTGCAAGTTAAATTTGACCCACTTCCCGGTTAACTGTCAATTAGTGTCCCAGAATGTCCCAGTGATCACTCCTTAAGCAGATCTTGTTGCATTTTAATTATATCCTCTTGAGGCCCAAGGTCCTACCCATAGTACTTATTAGGTTACCTATCACAACTTCGAAAAATGTTTGACCGAATTTTGGTTCGACAAATACTTTTCGTCAATTATGGTTTGGGTTTTTTTACGTTTGGCCGAATGATCATTTCGAATAGTTTTATTTATTCATTACTTGTTTTGGTTTTTTAACGATTTGACAAATTATCTATACCTCATTACTGGTTTCGGCGTATCAACAGTTGTCCAATGTAATGCTTTGTCTATTTGTCTTTTTCCTATTTCTTCCTAACCTATCTGAGTCGGTTCTGCCCTGACTCGTCTTGCTCGTTGCATTTTGTAGATAGTTGAAACTAATTACAAGCAAGATTTTTTGGCCGAAATGAATATTTGACGTAACGTAGCGAAATCTATATGTAACATTGATGAAGTGAAAAATGGGTTAAGAAACAAAATACAAAACGATCCACAGGCTAGTTGTAGCATTGGTGTAATGAAAAATGGGCTTTGAAATAAAATACGTAACAATACATAGGGCACGTGACTACAAGGAAAAAAGTTGCTTGGACTAACGAACCATTTACTTAAAGTCAAATGGTGAAATAAAAAATTGACGAATCGTGCCATCGGAGAAACGATAAAAAACGAAACGTTTTCGGTCAAATGAAATTCGGTCAAAAAAAATTCGCGTTTGTGATATGTTACCACTTATTAACTTTGTCATTCAGACCCAGCTCCTCCGACAGTTGTGTAGCCATAGCGTACCACGGTCCTACCAGTACGACTAAATAGAAAACCCGCCATTTTGACTTTTAAGTACTTGGGTCTGAATGAGTATAAAACAATAGTACTACTGGTAGGACTTAGGGGCTGTAGTAACTATACGTGCTGAATTTTTTGTTGGGCCTTTGGAGGATAGACAAATACATACTTCAATAGCCTATCAATATAAGACAATCTGTCTACTAACAAACGAATTCTCGTCCCCTAATGGTCAAAGGTCACCGAACTTCGCACGGCATCCTCATTTCGACACTAAACAGTGTTTTGCGCCCACAGAGATAATTCGTTAACCGTGCAAATTGCAGGACAAATTGTTTGCATCCGTCAGCCATTGTCTTCGCTAATAATATTTGCGGTTGATGAACGGGCTAATTTTACATCGTTAGTAACTGGTTACAATGTATGTTTAGTGGAGTGGTAGTTGTATAATGTTACTTAGCTTTGATTATATGAGTCATTCGCAAACTTAGCAAGTATATTTTATAAAACTAAACGCAATCGAGATACACCTTGAAAATAATATACTTACCATTTGAACTAGCATGTTAAACATTCCGATAGATCTTCTATTATTTAAAAAAAAAAAAAAATTAAGAACAGGCTGTTTTTTTTATTTTATTTGTCACTTGAAAGAATGCTATTCACATTCTTAATTTTCCGTTTTTGAAAGTGTGGTAATAAAATATCTTAGTTTCTTGAGAAACATTATAATTATTTTTATTATGAGTGTTACATTTCTTGTAACCTTTTCTCCTAACTTTCAAGTTCAAATAAATTAATAAACATTCCACAAATTTGCTTCAAAAGCCTAAGAGCTTGGAGATTTAAGTTGCATTTCAACATAAACGAAACCATTGTTGCTGAAACGTGGGCGTTTACGTAATTATAGTAATTTAGGAGGCGATTAGACGTTCGCGGAAAGAGTAAATTGAAGCGTAATTCTTACTTAAACACGCGGAATTTACGCTTGCCGCGATTTATTGTATTGTGCAGGTGTGCTTTAAACATCGTCAAGTGCGAATCGGACCGAGCGCATTTCGCATCACCTGACTTGGCCGGCTTTTATAATTTATTGATTTAATTTCTTACCTATACTAAAAAACGCCCGGGTATTTATTATGGTGAATTATTATATTATTTTATTCGGAGAAAAACCAGTACACAAATATAGAAAGTAACTATAAAAGTAGTTGTCTCTTTCTGCACTTGAGTGACGGGTAAATGTACTTATTAAGATTTTTCAAATTAATGCATGATCAAAAGCTGAAACACCACACAAACAATTAACCAAAGTTTATTAGTCTATAAGTTCAGCTTGAGCAACAAATGTATTTAATCCAGTAGTGGAAACTATTTTAGCCATTGTTTTTTCTATGTATTAACTACACTCTCGGTCAAATAATAAGGGTCAGAGTGCGTTTTTCATAAAAACGAGGTTATTTCGAAGCCTTGGTTCCTGGCCAGGGGTTGTTTTGAGTGAGGTTTAATGGTGGATACTCCGAGGTCAATAGAGGAGGTCAAAAGAGCTTAGCATATCTAACTGATCGCACAATCAGTTAACACCACAGCGAGAGAGTTTGGGTCAGCACTTGGATTTCCGTACATTTTATTGGCATTTTAGGTGTTTCTCTGAACATGCACGATTCCGGCGTTAACCGCAGATTCAATCAGTTGGGTATCCTAGGCACTCTGGAAGTTCTGTATCGATGCTCGGGGTGTCCATCATCAGATTTCACTAAAAGTATCCCCTGGTGAGGAACCAAGGCTTCGAAATAGCCTCTTTAGTATGAAAAACGCACTCTGACCCGTATTATTTGACCGCGAGTGTATAATGTATTATATATTGCTGTTTGTTTCCCTTGATAAATAAATAAATAAAAAATAATAAACCAGGCAAGAGCATGACTATGCTCAGTGTAGGGTTCCGAAGCCGTTACTACTCAAAAATCTCAAAAATAACAAGTATGAACTAATTCTCTACTTATTTAAAGTAATATGATGCTGTCTTATGTAATTTTAGTAGATTTAAACACTTTAGTCACCTGTATCCCAGGGATCAACCAAGCCTCCTTAGTAGTGATAAGTAGTCGTTCCTTTCCTTTAAAATTGGTTATATAATGTGCTTTCATTTGAGATATTTTTCAGATTTTTAGTATTTGTAGTTTTGGCTGTACGGGGGGGGGGGGGGGGACATTTGACTCTAACAAAAATTAGGTCTTTAAACTTTAATAATTCATAAACATTCCCACGTTACGTGCAGGGGAGGTACACTAAAATAATAAATACATATTTTACCGCTTTGTTGGTGTGACTAATAGATTCTGTATATTCATGCCAAATTACAGCTTTCTAGTAGGTACTAAGAGTCTCTGAGCTAAGCTGCGGACGGACGGACGGACGGACATGGCGAAACTATAAGAGTTCCTAGTTTGACTACGGAACCCTAACAAAAAAGATAGAACTGTACGTTGTCAATCCAACTCTCAACTGTAGGTAGGCACATAATTATGTTTCGTTTTGAGCGTAAGATGAATTATGAGCCCCAGCCCGATAAATTATTTTCTGACTAATAAACCCCTTCAATTTTTCTTTAAAAGAAAATTGTTTTTACTGTCGTGACGAGGAAACTCGTAAAACTTGTAGCAGTATTTAATAAAGACGCAAAGCCACTAAGAATTTAATAATGGCCGCTATATTAGAAGAGTCGGTTGTTCCGCAATATCCTGCTGTTATTCCGTACTTTGTAAGTCATTCAACTAGTTTAATATTTTGACCTCAAAACACGTACAGTCTGTGAACACTTAGAAGAGCCTTCGGTTTAGTACTGCTCTCTCACTCGCTCTTAATAAGATCGTATGAGAGCGAGTGAGAGAGAAGTACTAAACCGAAGCCTCTTCTAAGTGCTCACAGACTGTAAACACTATGAAATTAGAAATCTATAGTTATGGATATATCAGATAACCAGAAAGTTGGTGGTTGGTACATTTTATATCAGTTCACCAGAAGCCGTAGTGCCAACTTTACTTGGTGGGAGGACCTTGTGCAAGGTCCGTCCGGGTTGGGTACCACCATCTTATCCATTAACGTACCGCCAAGCAGCAGTGTTTGCATTGTTGTGTTCCGGTTTGTACAGCCGGTGAAATGACTAGTATAGAGGCATTCCATCTTAGTCCTCAGGGTTGGCAGTGCATTTGCAGTCTTGTGAATGCGAATGAGTATAGGTCACAGTTTCCACTTACCATCAGGTGGCCTGTGAGCTCGTTTGCCTTCCTACAAAAAAAAACACATTTTAATCATACGCTTCGTTTTCAAATGGCCTCTACTGTTCGAAAACTTGTACAATGTGCACACAGGATTTTCAATACCAACAAAGAGATTGAAACCATCATTTAAAGTAATTGCTACAGGTCCAAAGGTCTTAGCATTATGGCTATTGAAGAGTTCGACTTCCAAGTCGAGACGGGTTTGTAAGAGTACTGAATTGCGACCGTAAATGAATGGTACTGCACTCTTGTGGGTTGTTAGAAACAATTAATGTTCCCGCTTATTGGCTGGCATAGACTTATTACCTGAGTTAAGTGGTGTCTATGGTTGTTAATGTAATGTGGATAATACATTTTTATTTAATTAATTAATTGGGAATATATTTGCGGATGGCTTCGAGCATCTGCTATGCAGCAGTGTTAAGAGGGTGTTTATCGATATTTAATCCAAGGTCATAATTATCGCAGTTTGTTTTGAAGAAATTATATTTTTTCAATATTTTTGAAAATTAATACTAACGTTATCAAAACGTTACATATTCAAGAAATTCTAAATAGACCGATATAATTAATTAATTTATATCATACATTATTACCTTCAATCAGTCCTCAGAGTTGGCAACGCATTGTAAAAGTTCATGGATGTTGTATGTGTCCAACCCCATGCATTGTCCGTACTCATGTACTTCAGGGTTACCTGAAAGAGATCCCATTTAGGGATAAAAGATAAAGATAAAGATAAAGACACTTATTCAGTAAGTAGGCCTATAAGTTCGCCTTTGTACATTAGTTTAATATTAATATGGTAATATTTATATTTTTGTGCAATAAAGAGTTTACCTTTTGAATGTCGTTTTCTGATCTATAAAAAAAGGTGTATGACGCTCACAACTGTCAAAATGTTAATTTCACGATTTAAATAAGACACAACTTTGAAACAATAAGGAACTTTAAAACACTAATACGTATATTTTCAAAATTTACTACATCTTACGACTTGGTTTTTCGTCCAGTGAAATACTTAAAACGATTCTATTTTAGAAGCCGGTCGATGTTTTCTACAAATCGGTCCGGCCATTAATTTGTGTGTCCACGTTGTTTTTCGTTCGCAACGTAAACAAATCACTGCTAACGTTTAAATCAAATGTCACCTCGGAATGGCGCTTACAGCTTTCATTAATTAAAAAACTAGTCCAGTGCGAGGACTAGACACCGTACCCACCCAGGGTGAGGAATCGATTAGCTATCGACTATTTTCTCGCTCAAGAAACGAACAAAAGATATAGATCCCGTGTCAATAAAAGAGACACGTATATTAATAGTTCATCGCTGGCTGTTCACACTGCCGGCGAGAACTCTTTGCACTAGTTTGTCGAGACCAAAAATATGGTTCGCGTGTCAATAAAAGAGACACAAATATTCATATTTGGTCGGCGGTGAGACCAGTGCCTTAGCCGTGCCATCACACGATACGAGATTAATGAAACAAAATGCCAGTGATAGTTATGCCAGAACTCTAAAGCATCTGGAAATTCCTGGACGCAACGGGCCTGTGCGATGAGCTCTAAAGAAGGGCTGCAACGAAAGATCAGCATGATAAAAGCGGCATAGAAGGCCCATCTCAGCCCCCCCCCCCCCTCAACACTTGTATCCCATATTCAGAAGTATTCATATCGTCGTGTTCAGATGAAACGACAAGCATACAGGTATTCTATCTTACTCGTCAGGCTTAGCAATACCTACATCTGCATGCAGCTGAGCTGAGCTTGAGCTTGCTTTGGGACTCTTGCCTGAGTCCGTGACTTACCGTCAGGTGGCCTGTGTGTGCTCGTTTACCTTCTCCTTGCCATTAAAACCTTCATTTTTTTGTATTAACCAGCTGTAACACGTCGAACTGCGATCAGTACTCGCCTCCAGCTGTTAGCCAGCCGGTCACTACCGCCGTTTATTGATAATGTCCTGTTGCAGAGGGCTTCCTGACAACGTGTTCCTTCGACTTCCTGACGGATGATCAGGACACAAAGGTGTTCGTGGCCTGCATCTTCGTGTGGAGCTACTGCATCCCGATGTCGCTCATCTGTTATTTCTACTCGCAGCTCTTCAGCGCGGTAAGTGTTACAGGCAATGGCCTGGGGACGTATTATAACTGGTATAACTTGGGAAGTTCCAGTCAGTGAAGGATGGAGATATAGGAGTCGCGTAGGACTGTCCCTTGCACTGATCAGGTCACGTAAGGTTATGGACTATGGAATAAGTTATCAGTATTAATAAACTGATCTTGGCTATATACTATATACTTCGTAGTAAACGTCAAGTTATAGAAAACTCTCATTTCTGTCTTGACACAAGCATTTATTTATTTATTCATGAAAATACAACGTAAGCAAGGCATTACTGCGGAACAGATCAGGGCTATTTTGGAAACCGCCAGGTAGAGAAGATGGCCGATACAAAAATGTTCGGCTTTTACTATTGTTTATTTTTATTTACTTACTTGATATTTATGCTACACTTGATTATAGGTAGCTTATGTACCTACTATTCCAAAGTACCTATATATATCCATACCATATCCATACCAAATTTCATCCAGCTCCTTACAGCCGTTCTGACCTAATTAAGTAACAAACATCCAAACTTTCGCTTTTATAATATTAGTAAGATTTCCCACAAGTTGTTACGGCTTTTTATTAAACTCACATTTTATCCGCAAAGAAAAAAATAGGTACACACTTTTCCACAGTTTATGATTTCTCCCCTCTTGAACGGTATTACGTGCAAATCCCCACAATAGCTCAAGTTTATTCATAAACGCAAATTCGTTCCACAAATCAATTCCGGAATTCCGTGCTCGCACCATAGCCCAGGGAAAAGCTTTTTCTTGTTTGAAATGGACGTTAGCACACACCTAAATACACACGTAGTGTTGTTATGATCGATCCTTAGCGATTTGGAAGGAAATAGGGATTGCGCGACATCTTCATTCACATCATCATGTCAGCCGAAAGACGTCCACTGCTGGACATACGCTTCCCCTAAGGCTCTCCACTCAGACCGCTTCTGTGCTTTTCGCATCCACCGCGTTCCCGCGATCCTTACAAGGTCGTCACTCCGTCTTGTTGGAGGCCTACCTCGGCTCGTCTCCCGGTCTGCGGACGCCACAAGAACCTTCTTCATTCACATACTTGGTTTTAATCATGGTAGGACCTTGTGCAGGGTCCACCTGGATCGCTACCACCATCTTATCCGTGAACCTACCGCTAAGCATTTTTTGTGTTCCGGTGTGGAGATCAGACAACCGGTGAAATTACTAGCATTGAGGCATTCCATCTTAGCCTGAGGGCTTTGCAACGCATTTGCAGTCTTAGGGTTGCAGTTTTATATTGTAGCTTAAAGAATACAATCGGTGTATGGGGTTCAGGTCCTACTTACTAGACTACATGACGTGTGCTTGTGTGCCGTATCCTTGTCATAGAAAAACCAGTAATATGGATTTGAACTTATATAACGCACTGCTAGATCAAGACAGTATCAACTCAAAATCATTGTTAGTTTTGTTTCAAGCTCTGAGACGTTGTATTAAAGTTTATTTTAAAATACAGTTGTATTTTGAGTTCCTACACTTTTGATCTGGCAGTGCGGTTTATAGACGACAATAGAGAAGTAGAGATTTTATACATCTCTAACGAACGCACTCGGAGTCAGAGTCAGTTAATAACGATTAAGTCATTCCTTAGCGCCGATATTTCACAAATGTCTCGGATTATGGCGGTTAATTGTATGATAGCTACAAAATAAAGCAATGTTCAGTCGGCTACAAACATATATCCACTTTTCACCTTATGGCTTTGTAATAAGGTCAAAAAGTGGATATATATAATTCAAAAATAATGATGCATCTTCATACTCATATGACAACCGCCGTCCCTACGCATTTGGTCACACCCGGCGGCCGTTCCAAGCCGGCGCCCTTGGGTTCGGCCCTTCGGGTACCTAACCTTGCCAGGCTGCCCAAACTGTCGCAGTTTTATTGCATCAAGTGTAGTTTTTTGCTAATTCTTAAAAGTGTTGTTATTTGTAAAGTTTTCGGGTGGTAGGACCTTGTGCAGGGTCCGTCCGGATCGCTACCACCATCTTATCCATTAACCTACCGCCGAACAGCAGTGTTCACATTGTTGTGTTCCGGTTTAGGGATAAGACAGCCGGTGAAATGACTAGCATAGAGGCATTCCATCTTAGTCCTCAGGGTTGGCAACGCATTTGCAGTCTTAGGATTGCATTGCAGTCTTGTGAATGCGAATGTCTATGGGTCACAGTTTCCACTTACCATCAGGCGGCTTGTGTGCTCGTTTGTCTACTCTATGCCATAAAAAAATAATGTATATATTTTAGGTGAGCGGCCATTCGTAAAGGTGATATATCGATATATTACATATAATCTAAGACGAAGCCGAGCCATATAGATAGTCCGTCTTTTAGATTAGCACATGGGTACTTTTTGTTTCTAAAAAATGAGAGTTCCCAAAGAGAGTCAATATAATAAATCTGCGCAGACGAAGTCAACAGCAAAGAGTATTTAAGTATGTGCCAAAACTTTGCAAAGAGTGAAAAATATTAAAAAACTAAGAGTATCACTAACTTTCCGCGCCTTACTGCCGACCGGAGTTCGATCAAACTGTTTAAAGTTTAAACGACTTGTGAGGTTATCCATTGATGAAAATGGTTATTTCTCAAACATGCTCGGAAAGAACGGAACAAGGACGGAAAGTGCCTATTATACTCCTAGAAGTAAGAAAACCATATGAAACCACTTTCCATCCATGTCCAATATGTCCATATTGTTTTTCAAAAGTGCTCTATATTGCGTATAAAATCGATAGGACCATGAAAAAAATCCTGCACACCCAACTTGTGGGTGTGGGCAGTTTGGTGCGCCGGCGGGGCTCTGCGGTGCTGGCGGAGGCTCGTCGTGCGCGGAACTATCTTAACTAATGTACTCGAAGTTTTCGAACAAACATTCGCTACGAATTTGTCAAAGGTTGTTAGAAATACTTATAATGATGTCTTTGTATCATTTCCTCGCATTGTTTGAGAAAAGTATTATATATGCCTCGGCGGAAACTAGGATTTCCTGACTTGTATTTTAGAAGGCCTCGCTGTTGCTCGGCCTGCTAACCACTTCGTCAGGAAATCCCTTACTTTCCGCCCCTAGGCAATAATGTACTATTTTGTAGTTTAACGCTTGAGTGTATGCAAAACACAAAAAGTTATAAAAAAATAATCCAAAATATTAGGTAGATTAAATTACCCAGCAAGGGATATTGAGGTAATTTAAAGGAGAGGGAAAAAACTTGTTTTGTCTCAGCCGTACAAAATTTTGCAATATTTGTTCAAGAACTTCGTTAATTAGATTAATACGATTACGTAGGTATATATATATTTTTTTTTATTTTTTTTTTTTATTTCCTATATAACATGTTTTATGTGCCTTACTAGTATTTGAAATTAATTGCAAACAAAGAGTTAGTGAGCCGATGATTTGCAACCCTTCCTTTTTTACCCGACTGCGTCAGAAGGAGGGTTATTTTTCAAAACCTTGTAAGTGCATGTCACATACTAGGTTCTTGAAATAGTTTTGTGACATACTAGGTTTTGAAATGGTCGAGCCCATTTTTTGTGCACTTACTAGGTTTCGGGGTACTCTTAATTGTGAACCTGAGTGAGATAGGCCTCTTAATGATTTTTCATCTGGTAGGGACTTGCTCTTCTTCTTTGTCTTCATGTGCCTCTCTGACTAACGAAGATTGGCAGTCAGCTCCGAAAACTTTTCTCTGTCTCTCGCGAGGCGAAACAGATGTGCAGCTCGTGACACCAGTCCACTCCCGGAGATTCCTCAGCCATGATTTCTTTTGCCAGCGACCTTTCCCATCATTATCAGTTGTAAGAGGTTGTATCTGTCATAGTACATGCCAGCCAAGATATGCAACTAGGGACTTGCTAGTGACCGCGTTTAATGCAAAAAATGGCAAAATTGAGTTTCTGAGACTTACTAGGTTCTGAAATAGGGCCCAACCGATTTTCATGAAACCTAGCAAAGAACTACCCTTAAAACCCTACTTTCAAATAAATAAAAAACCACGACACCTATTGGTTTATCCGTTTATAAGAGTTATGGTGCCACAGACAGCACACACACACATAGCGGTCCAACTGTTATAAGTTTCCCTCTTTTCGCATCAGGGGGTTAAACACCTCAAAAGTATAGTAAGGAAATACTCATTACTTTGGTTAAAATATGACGACGCAAATACAAAATCCATATGCTACGTGCAAACAACAGAAATCCCGTGCAGTTTCAATACTTGGCTACTTTTTTCATTTTTGGTATTTGTGTTTTGTATGCGTTTTCGACCATTGTTCATCGTTTGAGGCAGCTCTTTTTATTTAGGTTAACTAGAAAGGCTTTTTGCATCCAGGAATTTATAGATGCTTTGGGCAGTGAATTGTTGCGTCCTTTGCCAAGCTATACCATTTAAATTTACTTCTGTAAAAACTTTATTTTTATTTTTTTATTTAATGCCACAATTGTTTGGCCTATTTTTGTTTCGCCACTTTTTTTGCATACCAACGTTTCGTTTAATGATTTTAATGACGAAAATTGTACGATTGAAATTGTTTTGCGTAATATTATTTGGTCGAAAGATTGTTAAGAACATTCGTGTGGAAAAACTTTTTTTTTTCGAATGATTTTTTGGTATAACGTTGACCGTGAAGCGAAGTCGACGGAATTCCGCTTCGCGGAGCTCCTATTCCGCGTAGTTGTGGCGCTTTGCGCCTTGACACAATTCTAACTTAACCTATAGATTAGTTGAGACCTACGGGTTTTTTCCTTGGGGGGATTTCGACCAAATAATTATATAAGTAATTAAAATTGTAGACATAACAATTTTAGACAAAAAGTACATACACATACATAAACTCACGCCTTCATTCCCAAAGTGGGGTAGGCAGAACTAAAGAATTACCAACAACTTTTAACACTTGTTGATAATTCTGTAACCACACTTTGCACGCACAATCAGGCTAAGATGTTTACCAGCGTATTTAGTGACAGGTTGCTAGCCCATCGCCTAACAGTACTACAAGCCTTTATTCCCTTAGTCGCCTCTTACGACATCCACGGGAAGAAATTGAGTGGTACTATTCTAACCCGGCAACCACACGGACAATAAAATTGTAGACAAAACAATTTTAGACAAAAAGTATGTATGTAAAAAATCGTTATGCTAAAAAGAAGAATGCCATTCAATATTATAGGAAACATTTTCGACCAAATAAGTATAGAACATGAAATTTTACGTCAGTCGAAGGGCACCCGCGTTAGACAGATTAGGATTTCATCGAAAAAAACCCTCAGTGTGTTCGCACTTTTCGATTCGCTTCCAATGGTCGATTCCCGCAAGAGCATTCGCAATACAGGGAAAAACAACGCTACAAAAGTGTGTTTGTAAACGAAAACTAACTCTCCGTATTTCAAAATAAATTTGGAATTTCACCGATATTTGTGGAACAGTTGTGACCTTTCTTTCCGAGGAGATTTCGTCCTTTTTAATTGGCTTTGGGATAGTATCAGAGGAAATGATGAGAAGAAAAAAGATGGAGAGACAAATCGTTTTAAAATTGGAGTTTACTTCCGGTAAAGTCAGAGCGCTTCGGCACGCCATTCGATCGGAGGCCGAGAAAATAAGGTTAACAAACATTTTGTGTCCTATTTTTATCCCCTTAAAATGACGACGTATTGACCCTGCCTACGAAGCTACCGGTCCCGGGTTCGATTCACGGTTAGGGAAAATATTTGTGTGATGAACGCGAGTATTTGTGTCTGAGTCTTGGGTGTTTTCTAATTTTCTATGTACATGTAAGTATTTATTTATCTATACAAGTATTTTTCCACCGCGACCTATAAACCGCTTATATTGATATCGTTAACGGTAGAATACCACCTAAAGCGTAACATAAGCGTTGCCATGGTAATAACAGTTCTACATTGAAAAATATATCGTTGTCTAGTACCCATAGTATTTATAGAATATATTTTATAAGTATTTATAACGTTGTCAAGTACCATATTACAAGCCTAGAGCTTAGTTTGGGACTAGGTCAATCGGTGTGAGATCCGCCCTTGATATTTAGTCATTATTAAATAGAGGTGGGTAATAAGTTTAACGTGTGTGTGTATTTAAATATCTGTCTGTGACACCATAGCTTCCAAACGGGACACCATAGCTTCCAAATGAACTGAACTGATTTAGATGCAGTTTTAATGTTATAAAGCTAGTTTTACTTGGGCGATGCTTAGCTTAGTTTTGAGAAAATCGGTTGAATCGTTTAAGATTTATGAAATCTGAAAGAAGTGGTCGTATTTCCGTCGGGGGTTTTTTATATTTCATTCTAAAATGATCTTACACATGATCTTGTGCGTATGAGTTACTCCAGGTTACCAAAAGTACTCTTCTATTCGTAGCTGGAAGAACGAAAGCGTAAACCTGGAGACCAGTTTTTACGCTACAAGGATGTTTTGAAGCTACATCTCACGGCATGTGACATACCCCGTGACGGTTGAGAGGATCTTGCGCAACGGAGACAGGAATAGCGTAGCTCTGTTTTTTTTAAATATCTCTTGTTAAAGGTCTCGAAATAAAACGCCGTGAAAACAATAACCGTCCAAAGCCCTCCTCTGCCTACACGTACAATTTATTACGTCAGAAGGGTTATTAAGACCTAGCTATGCAGTTCATTTTACGGCGAGCGTAAAGGACAGAGCTATAGCAGTTAGATAGCTCTGTCCTTTTCTCTCAGCGTAAAGTGAACTGCAAAACTACGTCATAATAAACCCCCAGTTGTATTGTACGCCATGCAATCGTACCTTTATGACCAAATTTGGCTTTGCCAGTCACCTCCGCTCACGGCTCCGGAATTAGCTGGGTTCGCCGTTGACGTATAAGTCTAGGACATCATTTAGTGAAGAATCCTTGCGAAATCAAAATAAATGAGCCCTTAGACCCCGCGGTTAAGGTGGCTGGTACAGTCGGCCTTATAAGTAGCTGCACACTTTGGAACCTTGTCGCTCTAACGCCTTTTACAGAGTTCAGATGACGTGAAAATGTCAAAGTACTAAAGTGTGCTGCTACTTTTAGAATATCGTATCTCCACCGCAGAATTTGAGGATCTAACGTTAAAATATTTAACCTACTTAGTCGGTCCTAAAGTTCTGTCACTAGCACATTATTTTTTAATTTAGAATATAATTTTAAGAAAATGTTTTGAATGTTTAACAATTTCGTTAAAACAAAAAACAGTCATTTGCTGCGATTTCTCACGATGGAGTGGACATTGAAAGAAAACCGGATAGCTGTTTTAGCGTTGCACCGCTGTGGGCACTCGCCAAGTACCGTTTTCAAGTTGCTCAAAAAATTTAATATAACGCTTAGGTTTGTGTACCGTACTATTGATAGGTACAATGAAGTCTCTAGTGTTGAGGACAAAAAAAGAACTGGCCGTCCACGCTCCGTAAGAACACCAGCAGTGATCAAAGCGATCAAGGCCCGTATAGCAAGAAATCCGGTCCGAAAACAGAAGTTGATGGCTTTGCAGATGAGTGTCAGTAGGAATACCGTCAAAAAGATTTTAAACGAAGATCTTAGTCTACGAGCATACAAAAAAAAGTGTGGACACATGCTTAATGCCCGTCTAAAAACAATCAGGCTTAAAAGATCCCGAAAGTTGTTAAAACAGTACGCGAAAAATCGACACCGCGATATCCTATTTACAGACGAATTTTTTTTCGATATTGAAGAAAAGCATAATAAACAGAATGATAGAGTGTACGCTAAGAGCTCTGAAGAAGCAAAAAAAACCGCTCCGCGGGTGCAACATGGGCATCATCCATCATCAGCAGGGCCCGTAATTTTCATGCCGATGACATCAATTTGACGTCACGCTCCATATAGGGTGATCCCAAATAGTTTTATTGTAAATTATTAATCATTAGTCGTCAATCATTTTAATTATGTACAAAAGACTTCAAAAGTATTCTATTTACACGTTGAATAAATAATACCTACTTGATACGTGAAACGTAAACAAAACTATTTGATTTATTGTTAAACATACATTTTATTAAATGGTGCAAGTGCCACTGAGAAATAAAAATACTGATTTCCTAATTATAATAGTTGAGGCATGGAATTTACAAATGGGCTAAGTGCCAAAATACAATTAGGTATTGAGAAATTGAATAAAAATGCATTAGCTAAAGGTAAAATTTAAGTTTTGCTTTTTCTGGCACTTAGCTCATTTGTAAATTCCATGCCTCAGTTGTTAAAATCAGAAAAAATGTGCCCATCAATGATACATTTTTTTTTCTGTTTTTCCTAAATATATAAAAACTACTGCATAAAAAAATCCAAAGATATATTTACTGTAATCAGCAGTGTAAAATCTAGAAACGGTATTTTATTTTACTACCTTAGCACATAATGAATTGTTGTCAAT
The DNA here is from genome assembly GCA_927399475.2 of Acleris emargana. Taxonomy (NCBI): domain Eukaryota; kingdom Metazoa; phylum Arthropoda; class Insecta; order Lepidoptera; family Tortricidae; genus Acleris; species Acleris emargana. The sequence goes on from OV656846.1 coordinate 17,665,564, forward strand.
TATTGTAATGCGTTGTTACCAATACCATTTAATAAAATGTATGTATAAAAACAAATCAAATAGTTTTAATTACGTTTCACGTATCAAGTAGGTATTATTTATTCCACGTGTAAATAGAGTACTTTTGAAGTCATTTGTACATGATTAAAATGATTGACGACTAATGATTAATAATTTACAATAAAACTATTTGGGATCACCCTATATGGAGCGTGACGTCAAATTGATGTCATCGGCATGAAAATTACGGGCCCTGATCATCAGTGATGGTTTGGTTGGGAGTATCTTATTACGGGCCAACTGAGGTTCATTTTTGCGAAAAAGGGGTCAAAATCAGTGCAAAAGTGTACCAAGAGACGGTTTTGGATCAGGTTGTCAAAGATCTGCCCAACACGCTATTTTCAGGACATCATTTTGTGTTCCAGCAGGATTCTGCACCTGCACACAAACCCAAGACCACTCAAGCCTGGTTTGAGCGTCAAAAAATCGACTTTATAAGACACGAAGATTGGCCTTCCTCCAGTCCGGACCTTAATCCTTTGGACTACAAAATTTGGCAGGTCTTAGAGGAGAAAGTCTGTGCTAAACCACATACAAATTTGGAGAGCCTGAAGTCATCTATTAGAAAAGCAGTCGCTGAAATAGACATGAATATGGTGCGTGCTGCGATAGACGACTGGCCGCGGCGTTTATTGGCCTGTATTAAAAACAAGGGAAGTCATTTTGAATAATTTTAAGTTATATTAATTTTCTATTAAATGTACTTTAAATTGGTATATAAATTATTAAAAACTGATTGGTACTTTTGTTTTTATCATTATTCTTATTTGTGACAGAACTTTAGGACCGACTAGGTATACCTATGACTTATTTTAGTACTTGGATGCGCACCCCTAGACCTCATAAGAGTCATAAGGAACCTACGTGCCAAATTTTAAATCTCTAGACGCAGCGGTTTGGGCTATACGTTGATCAATGAGTTGTATATAGATATGTTCAGACAAGATAAACTGTGATACTCAATAATAATTGGGTAGGTTATGCTCTTGCCTTTCATAGCAAACTTAGCTATCAAGTTATTTGCAGGAGTTAATTATTGTATTATACTTCTACACACAGAATTCATTCGATATAAGCACTTATTGTTTAGGCACAGAGTTCATTTATATTTATAAAGACTTGTCCCTGTTGTAACTTGAGAGGAGAACCGACTTTAATGTATGCCGTCTAGCAAAACCAGTCCGTGGGTCCACAGAAAACCAGCATCGCACTTCCAATAGGTGGTACGACACATAACTGAGTAGATACCATTTTCGCAGCACTACTTTTCACACACTAATAATTTATACCGTGCCGTTAATTTGTGCCGTGTAGTTGCCGGCTTAGAATTGTGCCACTCCATGTCTTCCCGTGGAAGTCGTAAGAGGCGACTAAGGGAATAAAGGCTGGTTGTACTGTTAGGCGATGGGCTTGCAACCTGTCACTAATATACACTGTTAAACATCTTAGCCTAATTGTGCAAATTGTGGTTACAGAGTTATCAACAAGTTTTTAGAGTTGTTGGTAATTCTGTAGCTCTGCCTACCCCGCTCTGGGAATGAAGGCGTGAAGGTATGTATGTATGTATGTATGTAATAATTTATAATTAAGCGAAATAAATATTTTTTCTATTCAATTTGAGCGTTTCAATAGTTGCTTTATAATACTTACTGTATTATTATAACCGACTTGGTAAATTTCTAAGCCGAATGTTGAAAGGACGCAGACCGTTTAATTGGATGGTTACTTATTATTCATTTTCTTTGTTGTTCTGCTTAAAGGAACGAACAAAAGCAGAATTTACGCGAACACAGAGAAATAGTGTTTTTTGTTAAACAGAACGGTTACTGTTTTAAGTATTTTATTCTTTCGTAGTATTGCTTTTGCAAGGTTTGGACTCGGTTTTGTATTAAGAAAAACAAATGATTCAAATCAAAAATACTGATAAAAGGTCACAATTTTATTCCTGCCAATGGTTTTTGAATGATAATGTAAAAATAAGCAGTTGCCGTGAGATCACTTATGCACCTATTAATACACCGTACTTATGCGTATTTTTCAGCAATCAGATTGCAAAATTACTAGCTGGTTGGCTGTCCCCCGTAATAACTACGTAAAAATGACAAATTATTATGTAAAGGTGTCCAGGAATTATATTTTAAGGAGCCTAATAAGAAAACCTTTAAGTAATACATAGCAAAATGCCTCGTATCACTCGTCATTCTCTTCAATAATTGATAACGATAAGCGCCATCTAGCAATTCAACCTATACAATTTTCACCCCTAATTAGTGCCCCCAAGAGATCATTTTGTAAATCACAAATCGATTCCCGGACCCTTTCACTCAAGCCTATTGTCCCGTAGCCTTCTTTAATTTGAAATTTAATTAGCCAAGTTTACAAAATAATTTAGGAATTAGGATCGTTACAAAGTGGGCGACCTCTTTTTACAAGAAATCGTTAGGTACAAAAGAAACTGCGGGGCTTACGTTGAGCGACGGGAAGGAAATCGGTTTTAAAGTTTGTCACCCTGAACGGGGGGAAATGGGACAATCAGGGACATTACAGGGGAATCGAGGTTAGATTTCCTGTTGTCTGTGTTTGCGCGGAGTTAAGGCGTTTAAGATAATGATAGTGAATAAGTAAGCAAGTAAAGTTACTTCAATATGTAAACATGTCCACAAGCCTTTATTTGTTTAATGTTTTGATTAATATAAAACTAAAGTAGGACCAATGATTACTTCTTATCCGGTTCAATATTAGTTTTAAATCTAAGGATTCAAGAGGAAAATTAAGGCATAAAATAATGTTATATGTAGGTATACAATGAATTCCTACAGAAACTTAAGTATTTGTCATGGCTTAGATGTTATTCGAGATACACGGTTCTTTTCTTGTCTGAATGAGCATTAACTAGTAGCAAAAATTACTTATAAAAACCAGTAGCAACATATCTATCTATAGGTAGTCGATTTTTAATATCACTCATCGTAAGTGAGTCATAATGAAAATAAGTACGCGCGGTGATCCAGTTGACGGCTAGTCGGCACTGGTAACTCGTAATTTTTAGTAAAGCTGAATTTCAGTAGCCAAGATGCATCACGCTGACTAGCGTTTCTATTCGTTTCGCTTTTAAACCAATCGCGTCACTGGTAGATAATGTGATACGAAGAGCCACGTGATCTACAGTGACGCGATTGGTTTAAAAACGAAACGAATAGAAACGCTAGATAGCGTAATGCAAGATGCATGAGGCTAAGGGCTAAGGCCTCTGAGGGCTTAGCCAAGATGAATAACGCTACGTTAACTATTTTCGAAAATTTAACGATCGATAACACTGTCAACTCCATACGTTAGCAGAGCTTGCGTCTTGGCTAGGTCTGGGAGATTCAAAATTCCGGGGTCCTCATCAAGATCAAGGGTTCAAGGGGAGAAGGATTTAAGTATAGTGTACTCCGTTTATGTATATGCCCTTTTTTAATATGAGTTAAGACGATTTATACCCTTTTACATTAGGACAATTTCGTAATTCTGGGGGAATTACGAAATTGTAAACTCATTTTGATGAGCTTTACACCAGATGCATTAAAAAATTAAACCCCTAGATCTTGGTAATCCTTTTTGAGATAGTATATCATAGCACCCCGTGTGGTTGCCGTATTAGAATAGTGCCCCTCCATGTCTTCCCGAGGATGTCGTAAGAGGCGACGGGCTTGCAATCTGTCACTAATACACTGTTAAACATGTGGATGCAGTTACAGTATTATCTTTTTTTTTGAGTTGTTGGTAATTTTGTAGCTCTGCCTACTCTACTCTGGGAATGAAGGCGTGAGTTTATGTATGCATGTATGTGTAGGTGCATTATATTATGCCTAGATTGAAGTATAAACTTTGACTTTGACTTTGACTTGAAATCAAAATTGCCTTTACAACTATAACCGATACTTTCGAACAATCAAATTTACTCAATTTTGTAACGGACGAGTTCAGAACAGTTATTAATCTCAGCTCCCGCTCCGTGCAGAAACTTAAGTGCTAACTTACTCAAAGCTTAACCTAATTAGTCAAGGGTTTTAAAACTTATAACTTAACCTCGCCTTTTATTAGAGCCAACAGAGGCGATTAAAGGTTTTAGGTACTTAGTATATTAAAAATGGCAACTTAAAAGTAGGATTGAAGTAATAAGGACATTTTTCTCCCTGAACATACATACATACATACATTAAATCACGCCTGTTTCCCAGAGGGGTAGGCAGAGATCACTTCTTTCCACTTGCTACGATCTTGACTTTCTTTCGCTTCTTCAACATTCATACATCGAGTCATGCGCGCATTCTCCCTGAAATGTACTGTAAATTTAAAAGATAGAAAACGGTAACAACCTGCTAATTGACCAACTTAATAGATAAATAACTTGTTTTACTGGCCTAATCAATTAACTTAATGTTAAACATGATCCGAACAAAAATGAAGTACTATTTGTTTTTAACAAATGGTCTACTGATCATTTTACATACACGAATTACATAATTTCGATCTGTATCACTACATAGTATAAAACAAAGTCGCTTGCGCTATCTGTCCCTATGTATGCTTAAATCTTTAAAACTACGCAACGGATTTTGATGCGGTTTTTTTTAATAGATAGAGTGATTCTTAAGGAAGGTTTATATGTATAATACATTCCACGCGGGCGAAGCCGCGGGCGGGTCGCTAGTAATAAAATAAACCATCGATATAATAGTCATGATGCATAAAACGAAATGCATAATTTCAAAAACTATAATGTTTATAAATTAAAAAGTGAATATTTCTAACAGCTTTCATTACTATTAATGTGATCACAGTTCTAACCTAACCTAACTTAGTTAGAAAATAATGACAAAATACATAATAACAAGAAAATTATAGTTATACTAAATGAGTGTTATGTTATGTTATTTGATCGTATGCCAGATAAAATTATACAATTCGTTTTTATGCTAAACGTTCATTATGCTTTTCGTGATTAGTTAAAATAATTATACAAAAAAAAAATGCTGATTGAAGCGCACCCAGCCGAATGGCATCAGACCAACGAGCTCATGGTCTGCCCACTGATCTGTGACCTAATATCGGCCACCACTCTTTTAGCGCCCTCGGCCACCTGCCATCGTTTCGCGTAGCCAAGTGTCCTGCCCATCTCCATTTCAGTTGCGTTATTCTTTGCCGATAGTCCTGCGCCTAATCTCAACATTCGATACGTGATCCAGAAGTGAAATAAAACCTGAAATATTTACAGGGGGGTTATTATGACATAGCTATGCAGTTCAGGTTACGCTGAGAGAAAGGGACAGAGCTATAGCAGTTATATAGTTCTGTCCCTTTCTCTCAACGTAAAAAGAACTGCATTGCTACGTCATAATAACCCCCTCAGTATTGCGAAAAATTGCGTTTTGTATAATGTCCTTTAGCAAGTGATTGGATTTCGGTTTTGACTTGTGACGCGGTAACTAGGACGAGAAGATGCTGCGTAGCTTACCGAACGCTTGGCCGAAATAGGTCAAAATAAATTACGGACTTGCCGTCACCGATTAACCGGACGCCGCCCTAACCAGTGTTTCGTTGTCCAAATACAAGAGACATTGGGTATTTGTATTCGCATCGAATGCACGAATTCCTAAACGGAACAGCTCCGGAATGTTATAAAGGAGCACCGGCGGCCCCTGGCTTGTATTGGCGACATGGCACAGTGTACTAGTTAACACGTTCGGCCTAGCAACGTCTTATAACGTTATTTTCATAAAATTATAATGAACACAACGTTTAATGACGTCTTAAGAAAATTTGATTATATTTGCACTACGTCGTATAACGCCACGAGCCCATATTATATTCCTAATAGCACATCCCTGCGCCGCAACACTTTAAAATTTTAAATGTCTAGAGCCGCATCGTATCAAATTTTGGCGGTATTTTGTGAACGTAGAACGTTTTTAAACGGACCTACAATTTGTATGCGCAAATATTGTGTCATATAGTGAGCACCTGTTTAGAGCGGTGGTGGGCCGAACGTGTTAAAGACAATAAGTACCTAGGTTATTTATGCTATGCCTTTATCTTAATGTATTCGTTTCCTTCTTTTTTTTTTAATGCATAGTGATTCGGCTAGAAAAACCTTTAACCTAGTTTTTAACCGACTTCAAAAGCGGAGAAAATTCTTTTAAAATGGTACGTAATAGGTCTGTCAAACTGAAGTCGGCGACTCACAATATTTTGAACAAAAAGCCGACTTCAGTTGTACTAACCTATATCTATAATTTTAAAAGAAGTTATGTTGTTTTTTTTTTAAGGTGTACGAATGTGATTTGGAGTTTAAATTTGACATTGGACAACTAAGACAACCTATCCGTTGCTTGAATAAGCACTAGGCAATAATAGCATTTGTGTAACCATGCAGAGTAAAAAAAAATGTTCTTACTACTTCTGCCAACCTTCAGTGATGAACTCAGTGATTTACAAAAGAAGAACCGTGCAGACCTGTTCAAAAAACTAGATAATGTTAATTTGATGATGGATAATGCAATCTAAAAGACGTATCAATATAAAGAGTGTACGTAATTGTATTTTGTAGAAAGATTTCGTTTTATTTCGTTTGGGGATAAGACAGCCGGTGAAATGACTAGCATAGAGGCATTCCATCTTCGGCCTCAGGGTTGGCAACGCATTTGCGGTCTTATGAATGCGAATGTCTATGGGTCACAGTTTCCACTTACCATCAGGTGGCCTGTGTGCTCGTTTGCCTTCCTATGATATAAAAAAAAAAAAAAAAAAAAAAAAAATTATACACGTATACCACATGCGTGTCACGGTGTTTGTTTGATATTAAATTTGTCATCTATACATGCTTAAAATAAACGTTTGCAATCAAAGACTACCAATAACTCATTTATACTTATAGTAGATGGCAGGGGTGAAATTATGTTCTCAGATTTAAAAAAGCCGAACTTACCGGTATTCACGGAAGTTCTATCCCGAGAGGATTATAAGTTTGACCTACTGTTAAAACAATGAGGGCTGTGCCCCAGCTTCGAATATCTGCCTCTTTATTCGTTCCTATTGTGCACAATCGCGGACGAAATCGGGTTAGCAATTTTCTTTATAATACAGGTAATCTTTGCAACTGACAGATGCGCTGACACGCCGCGAGCCTCCTAATTTCACAATCAGCTGGCCCATGGAGGCCATTTTGTGCTTGTTCATTCTTTTGTTTCTGGATGACAGGATGACAGGGTTTTTGTTCTGTTATCTATTATCTACTATAAACGGATTTTGTTTTCAAATTTGAGTTTATAACTTGTAATTTTAAGATAGGAATGCGTTTTCATTGTGTGCGAATAGGATTAATAAAGATAGACTACCTATTTTTTTTACATTACACATGTATATACTCTTCAGATACCTAAATATGACTTTGTCCGCGTAGAACTCTTTTATCGCAGTTAAGTAAACTTATAGTTTCAGGTAATTTTTTTGTTCGACGTCCTTCCTGGCCAGAATGATCTTTTAGACATATGTGATATTGAGCTAGGAAGTTGAATTGGATAACGTCATTCTAGGTTAATACATTTTAGTAACTACACAATATTTTTTGTTTTGCTACCTTTTGCTAAAACATGAAAATGATGACCTAAACACATTATCACAAAAAAAAAAACTGGCAGACAATATAGAGTATGAGGTACTGAAAGTTATGGATTCGTGGGCCGGATACTCGTGAGCATGCTTCATACAGTTGCCTATGGAAAAAAGTTTGCTTCTAAATGTACATACTATCACCCCAATGGAACCCTGACCCACAATAGAACTGTGCCATAGTGACGTTATGATGTAAGCCGTAAGAAGTGTCACTGTGACACCGTTCTATGGTGGCTCAGGCTTCCATTGGGCTGACGGTAGGTACACCAGCTACTTTTAGTGTTTGTCCATGCGCTTTGTTTGTGGTCATGGCATATCTGTTTTTAGAGGGAACTGCTCTCTTTAAAAGGTAAATCAGTCAGAATTATAGGAATGCGGGAAATTAAAAAAAACTCCTTTCGCAATTCCAGACATAATTATTGCCCTTACGATATTATGTTATGACCTAGATAGGTCCGTAATTTGCAACCTTGCGCCATTACATAATTAATATTACGCATCAGGAGTACCGGGACGCTAACTTTAAGGATGAACTTATGAGAGGGCACTCCCGATAGCTCCAAAGAGTTCAGAAACTCTAAGGGTATATAGGACGTGACTTGCTCGGTCTCTATGAAATTGTCTACCGAGAGATACTTCTTCGCCGCCTTTTATTTTATTTTTTCTCGTTTTATTACTCGCGTTTTATGTTTAAATAATTAAGTGTGCGTAACATTCCGTGGTTTTCACCTGATGGTTCCAACGGAAGACCAGCGCGACTTTAATGCCAGCATTACGCTGAGTTGGACCATTTCGTGGCTACTTTCTTGTTGTATTTGTTAATCTGTTCTTTGTTATGTATGTCACGAATAAATGTTTTTCCTTCTTTCTTTCTCTTATGATCATCATCATCATCAGTGTGTCATTGGAGCAACTAAAGCGACATTTCTAATTGTTTATCGACAATTAGCAGTACATATATCTTTTTTCTCTTACTTAACGTTATAATTCCGACTGGGTTCAACGTGGGTCACAAGTCTATTCCCGAAAGAAAAATGTTATTATAGCTATCCCAATTCGAAAATCTATTTGAATAACATTTATGCACATTCAGCCGTATATTGTTTACAGGATAGCGGAACTGAAGGCCATTTGTTTGCTATGCACCGCTTCCTGTTGGATAGTGTCATTGACAGTTCTATATTAACTGCTCTGTCCCTTCCCTAGTTTAATTACAGTTGGAATTTGTTTCTAGCGGTCCGTACCTGAACGGAACCCTGTTGATATACCTACTGTCCGTCCGTCCGTTGGTCCGTGGTAACTTTAAACAGCTGTATCTTTTGAACCGTGATAAGTAGATAGTAGGTTTTTTTTTTTCAATATATTTTACTTGTGGGAGGACCTTGTGCAGGCTCCGTCCGGATTCACCATCATCTTATCCATTAACCTACCGCCAAACAGCCGTGTTCGCATTGTTGTGTTCCGGTTTGGGGATAAGACAGCCGGTGAAATGACTACCATAGAGGCATTCCATCTTAGTCCTCAGGGTTGGCAGTACATTTGCAGTCTTAGGATTGCGGTCTTGTGAATGCGAATGTCTATGGGTCAAGATTCACTTACCATCAGGTGGTCTGTGTGCTCGTTTGCCTTCTCTATGACATAAAAAAAAATAAAAAAAATGTGTGTTATTACGGCGGACCTACAAAAAATATTTAAATGGAAGTTTTTTTAATTTTTGTAGGATCGTAAAACCGGTAAAACATACAATCTTTAAAAATAGTGATTATATTACAAACCCTGAAGAAAAGCAAAAAGTACTAAAAAAATATCGAGTGTGAGTTGCGCTCGCGCTGATTCGATTCGAAATTTAATCAAATCTGAAATTTGATAATACCTACTGTGAGGTGGTACGGAACACTCAGTGCGCGAGTCCGACTCGCACTTGACCAGTTTTGGATATTTTACATTTCACACACATACTTACAACTTAGCGTTAACAAGGATAATGATCTGAATCGAATCGAAGCGTAATTTAATATCATCAGTGATGATTCATCACCATCATATCAGCCTGTTGCAGTCCACTGCTGGACATAGGCCTCCCCCAAGGAGCGCCACAACGCACGATCTCCCGCCCTTTGCATCCAGTCACTGCCAGCTGCCTTCTTCAGGTCATCGGTCCATCTAGCCGGGGGGCGTCCTACACTACGCTTCCCTAAGCGTGGTCTCCATTCGAGAACCTTCCTGCTCCACCTCTCGTAATTTAATATAAACTTAAGCGAATTAATTTAAACTAAAAAAAAGGGAGCTCGGTTTCATATAATTATTTAAGTACTTATTCAATTTGTTATAGCTGATCGAATTTACTTCGTCTAGACAAAATGAGATTTTCTAAATTCAAGTCGGTATTATTATAAGAGTCTACAGTATTAAAACAAATTGCGTTTAATAATGAGGCTGGATAAATTCTTAGAACTAAATTAATTTCGGGTTTGGTTGACAAAATGAGAAAAAGAAATAAAGTAGGTATCTTGTCATGTTCATATTATTAAAGGCAGTTTAATAAAAATATACAAAGCAAAGTTCGTTAATATGCGTTTAGGGTTTATGTTGGACTATTCTAATAATTGTAACACCATTGTAACACATAAATGCAATAACTGATATGACTATGACTATAAATAGAAATCAAAGCACATTCTTACACAAATTGACCCTATAGTTATTTAGTCCCAAATTAAGCTCTAGACCAAGGGTACTAGAAAACGATAAACGTAGGTGTATAGTGCTTTATTATTTGAACTGAGCTGATCTTCTACACAAAGGCCATTGTTTGTGTACAATACTATTATCTTTCTTTGTGTCCGTAACAGCAAGCCGATTACATACAAAAAAGTGAGAACTACATTGAATGTACATTGAATTATCAACCCTATCCTCTTAGTCAGTAGGTTTTAAATATAAAGTGTCAGGATACAGATATACGTCTTGTGTAGATGATAGTATTGTGTAGAGAATAAGCTCAGTCCCAAACTAAGCTCTAGGCTAGTACTATGGGTACTAGACAAAGATATAAATATATATATATAGAGAACCGCTTACCATCAGGCGGTCCGACTGCTCGTTTGGTTGTTATGGTTATTGAAAAAAAAACTATTTTTTTTAAAGAAATAGATAACTGTAGATATATCCAAATTCCATTAAATTAAAAAGTCAGACATAATTAGTATCGCGTGCTTTTGAAATATATCTAGATCTCTTTGAATCGCGTTTTCCCCCGAAATTAATTTACTCGGAGATCAAAGGGAATTCCCGTTTCCTCATTCTGCTGATTTAACAAGCTAAAGCCTCTGGATGGGAAATGTAAACGCCGGGAAATCATATTTCAATATTTCCCTGCCTAAATACGTTACAGTCGAGTGGAGTTACATTTGTGAGCATTATGGGTATTAGGCACAAGAATTTTTGAAATTATATTTTGAGATTTTCTTACAGAGGAAGTATGGTGGCCTTTTGTCCATGCAAAAGATTTCCTACTTCCATTCAAAAGAAAACATGGGGACAATCAAGATGTTATTTTTAGGTTTCTGTACAAATGGGATCATGGGACGACGCGCTGGCCTAGTTGGTGGTGACCCTGCCTGCGAAGCTAGAGGTCCTGGGTTCAAGTCCCGGTAAGGGCAGATATTTGTGTGATGAACGCGAATATTTGTTCCTGAGTCATGGATGTTTTCTATGTATTTAAGCATATATTTCTCTATATAAGTATTTATATCGTTGTCTAGTACCCATAGTACAAGCCTAGAGCTTAGTTTGGGACTAGGTCAATTGGTGTGACATTGTCCCCTGATATTTTTTATTTTTTTTATTTTTTTTTTTTATATTACTAAGCATCCGCTGTGCGTCCGTCAGTCTGTGTCACAGGGCTGTATCTTTTGAACCGTATTTTTTTTTAACAGTCTCTATTTATTTATTTATTTGTAGGAAATCCAACAATTACAAATACGATATATGAAACAAAACAAGAATAGGAAACACGAAACCAATTAAAGGAATTCACATGTAGTGAGTGAGTGTTTATGTTGTTTATTTTTAAATAAATATTAAGGGGGACAATCTCACACAGTGTGTAAATACTACACCTGCTATAACAACAAACATTAAAAATAATTTTAAAATCAAAATGAGGATTGGTCATTTTTTGTAATTTTTTTGGCTATAGATTAAAGTTTGTCACAGAAAGTTGTAAAAAATAATTCTGAAATTGACAGTTTGAGCCCTTTCATATGACACCCCGTTTGCTATAATCAAATCACCTAAATTTTTCAACCCCCGTTTCTAAACCCCTTTTTAAATATTTAGAAAATTAATTTCATATTGTGTTTACTAAAAACAGATGCAGGCAAGCAAGTTATAAAACCATGCTAAATTTCAGATTGATAACTTTTATTGATTCAGAGAAATCCATAAGTGTTCCTTTTTTACCTTTTTGGTATGCAACCCTAAAAATGCGAAGCGGAACCGGGTAAGGACCAGAAAAATGGCCACGCTAACTGACTCAATTAAATTTTCTATAAAACTTTTCCGTTGTGACACGAAAATTAGTCGTACTAATTCGAAAGAATAGGTAATTTTAAGATTCCAATTTCATAAATTTTGTACTTTACCCAATAGTTTTGTTTAAATATCTTTACTTATTTAGCAGACATTTTATGGATGACATGATTAATTTAAACTTAGGTTGGCATTTTCTAAGAAATTATAACAATTAAATGATGTCTAATGATAAAAAGTGATGGTAATAGTGTATTAAAACGTACTATTTCAAGCGGATTTCGCCCAACCCGGGATGCACCGGGGAGGGCTACAAGCCGAAAATGAAAGTCAAACAAAGGTTAAATATACTTTTGTCAAAATATCCGAAAAAGACTAATACATCAAAAACTTAATAATGCAGAACGGCTTTAAAACCCTATTCCTCGAAATGATTTTCGAATTAGAGGAATTATAAAAATATGAACAATTCCAATTGTACTTAGACTTCGTTGTTTGTATGGTTAACTAACTGCGTTTAAAGAAAGAAGAAAGAAAAGAAAAATACATTTATTCACTAACCACAACAAAACACAAAAAAATGGTCCAACTTTTTGGTCCTTACCCAACCCCGTTTAAAAGACAAGAATATTATGCAGATGCACCAACTTTATCTCTGATCCACCTGCGAGCTGAAATCGTACTCCTAAGCCGATGGAGCTACTCGAACACATGAGTCAAAGCACCGGCGGGCGCGTAATCCGGTCAAATCCCGCTCCGTAGTTTTAGGAATCATGCTGCGGTTTTGTGCAACCACAAACGGCAGATGTGGGACAGAATTCTGGAATAAGCGATGTTTCAATGCAACATTTGCTATATTGTTGAAGTGAATCATTAAATTAAAATAGCTTGACGGTTTTGTTTTATGGGGGTTACTATGTGCAGATGACCTTCCATCTGAAGCTTTAAAGTTTCAGTTGTTGTTAAAAGCTATTCGCATTAACCTTTAACTGCCGTGGTATACGTCTCACACACATAATGACTATTATTTTGAATTTTGTTGCCATTGCCTAAGTATTACTTTGAAAATGCTCTGAAACCACCTCGTCAATTAAAGGTTAACACTGCTGTTCTGAACTAGGTGCCATTTAAATTGTTCTTTAACAAGTAACTGATATCGAGATTTATGCTATCAAAGTTTGACATTTTTACTCCAGAAAAGTAGTATTTTGGTCTTTATTACCAAAATTTTCACTTTAAAAATACCTTTGATGATTTATTAGATATATTAATGAAGAATATTTAGATTAAGTAGTTTTCATATGAATTAACGCCAAGATGAAAAAGTTATATCAAACTTAGTGTAAAAATATAAAGAAAACATGGTCTATTTTGAAATTCTGTTCGACAGAATCAAAGATGAATATATGGATACTTATAATATGTTTTTTTTTATAAATTTACGTTCAGTTTTGACTGAGTAATAAGCACTTAAACTTCATCAAAATCGTGTCATAGGCATGGTAGCCCCTTAAGCACTATTACGGTTGAGTCGTTTTAAGCACTGTTACGGTTGAGTTGTTTTAAGCACGATAACACTTCCATCAGGTTCGTCTCCACGAACGAATGCTCCAAGAGCAAGCCAAGAAGATGAACGTGAAGTCCTTGGCGGCGAATAAAGATGACGGTGGCAAGAGTGTCGAGATCCGGATCGCGAAGGTGGCGTTCACCATCTTCTTCCTCTTCATCTGCGCTTGGACTCCTTACGCCATCGTCGCGATGACTGGGGCTTTTGGAGACAGGTACGTATTAAGTCCCCGATGTGAAAAAGGCGTGTTATAAGTTTAAACTGTGCGTCTGTCTGTGGCGTCATAGCTCTGAAACTGATAGACCAATTCGGACGTGGTGGTTTTTAAAATAAAGTTAATTTAACCGGAATGGTTCTTAGTTAATTTCATAAAAACCGGTTCAGCTGTTTAAGCGATATCAGCTCTTAAAATAGGGGTCACCATTATTTGGTGGTTTTTATCTACACTCGGGAGCAATGAAAACGGGTCACTTTCTATGGTAATGTAATATAAAGTGACCCGTTTTCTGCTCTTTAGACTATATTTAAAAGTAATAGTCACAGATTCTTTAGGGAAATTCAAATTCAAATTCAAATCATATATTGCATATTGTCACATTACACACTAATTAAATAACAAATTCAAATTAAATAATTATACCGCGTGACCCTGGGAGCACTAGCTTCATACGCAGGGTCACAGCCAACAATGCTAACCACGTCGTCGGATACAACGTTCAATAGAGCTGTACCTATAACCTCCTTGGCCACCAGGAGCCTGCTGACGCCGATAGCCACCATGATCCCGGCCGTGTGTGCGAAGGTCGTCTCCTGCATAGACCCCTGGGTGTACGCCATAAACCATCCCAGATACAGGTTTGTATTCTTTTAAGTAAAAAGCAAACTAAGTAGTTGGTTAATCAGTCATCCATCAACCATCAGAAACATACCTTCACGTCTTCACTTTAGTATCACTTTTAATAAATAGTATTGAGATGGATTGGGAGCGCTCTCCTCTCTCTTCAATCCGGTGGCCCTGAAAACCAGCGTCAAGGCTAGTAAACCTAACACCATGCTGAGTGGCAACCTTTTCGGTGGTAATTTTAGAGACTGCACCGAGTAAACGTTACTAGAGTGGGGTAGGCAGAGCTACCGAATTACCAACAACTCTAAAAACATTATGATTAATCACTTTGATTATTATTTTATTATTAATTTACTTATTTATTTTTTAGGTTAGGTACACCGCCTGCCAATTTATTATCGTTTAACTTCTCTTCTTCGTAAGGTTGGCTGGAAGACATCGCTATTTAGTCACTATTTTCTTGAGTCACTTTGTAACATTTCTTTATTTGAATTTGTGATATAATTCCTTGTGACTACAAAATACTAAGAAATTCATACGCGCGTTGCCAACTTAAAAATATCTAGTAGGTAGAATTGGAAGAGTAAGTAATAAAGAGGTAGTTTGAGAGAGATGGGAGAGCTGTACCCCATACTTACCGAAATAAACAAAATACGTGGCCTATCGTAAAAAAAAACAATAATTGAATGCGATATTAGCTAGATCCGAAAAGAATAAACAAACTGGGCTTTCTGCAAACGCTAGCGACTTGAAATCAATGAAAATATATAGAAATGGCATATATGCGACCGATGTGATTGAAAATTTGGCAACCGTAAACGTTCATAGAATGCATCTTTTCTAGACCCAAGCCCAAGTTACGTTAAGTTTCTTTCTTCCGAATTAATCTCTAAAGACGATTGAAAGGGATGGAACATTCATACCATCCCACTTTTAGATTAACTAGTTAAATATTCCAAATGCCTGCACTTTTTTCTCCAGGGCCGAGTTGGAGAAGCGCCTACCCTGGCTAGGCGTGCGCGAGCAAGATCCTGACGCGGTATCTACCACCACGAGCGTCGCCACTGCCACCACCCAACCACCGGCCGAAGCTTAAACACCTCGCCCACGAGCCACATTGATGCAACCCATGTAATGTCCATAAGATGTTCAAACCTGTCACATTACAAGCAGCGAAAGAAACATGTGACTAAACTAAAACCTTACAAAAGAGATACTTTCCGAGGAACGCTCCTAATAAGAGTCACAGGAAAGCAATAAAACAGAAACCTGCGGTAACTATATCGTAACAAGAAACTTATCGTATGATCGTAACTATGATAAGAAGGAAACATGGTAGAAAACTTATTCCATTACTATTTGTTAATCGTCTCATTAAGTGATAGGTACTATCAGCCCAATGGAATACTGATCCACCATAGAACTGTTTCACAGTGACGTGATGACTGAAGTTGTAAGAAGTGTCAAACAATTTGTTTTATGTCACTGTGACATCGTTCTATGGTGGGTCAGGGTTCCAATGGGCTTATAGTACCTACTGTCAGTCCTCAATAAATACATGCCCAAGACGTCAAAAATGTCCCCGCCTTTATATCACCGATAATAGGGTCCTTGTATAAATATTTATTTGATGTTTTGGGTGCTTTTGGTTGTCGATACGATGTTCAAAGTTGGAAGTTCCAAAATTACATTTAACAGAATCAAACACAAAACTAGAGCTTACAGAGAGATTACTTTGTTGAAGAATTTTTTTTTGGACACGAAGTAAAACAATAATTAGACAGGTTGCATTGTGTTAGCCGTAATGAACGTAAAAAATATAAATGTATGTTATGAATAATTATGTCCAAATAGTTGGCTCTCGTCAATTTTTTTTCCGAAGCCCCACCATCAGCATGATTCATTCGAAAACAATTGAATAAGTTTTATTTTTTCCACATTCGTTACGGTTGATAATTATTCACATATTCACTTAATTCTTACCTTTAAATAACACTATATTCACAAACTAATTGTTTATTCAAGTGTTTACAAGTGTTACATTCAAAAAATCTATACCGTTATTCTTACCTAGTCTCCAGTTTTGACTCAGGTAAGTACTTACAAAATACCTTTCGGCTAAGTCCTTTTTTAAACTGTGTACCAACTGAATCAGCCAGAATGAATCTATCATTAAATACTGATTGACCCGAAAGGTTTTTAAGTAAAGAATAAATTAAAGCCATGTCCACGTAAATTTTACTGTAAATTAAAATGGATTTTCCGAAGCAGAATATCAGCGCTCGAAATCCGAATCCCTTGGGGTTCAGATAATGGAACCTTTAGTGATTCTGTATTTCAGATTCAAACAGAAATGAAGTGCCGTTTGCAAAAGAAATTTATTCTCGCCTCTAATACGCTGTAATTTATCATCTGTAATAATAAAAGCAGGGTATTAATTTTTGTGAGCTGTTAACAGCTCAATTAATTGGGTCATTACGGTATGAAAGGTTTACGTAATGAAGCAATTTTCTAGATTACCAAGAATACTCAGTAAAAAAAGGATTGTTGTTATTAAATTGTTCGCAAGCAAAAGATACACTACCTATGTAATTAAAGGCTATTTTAATGTAACAAGTAAGAATACTTACGTTAATACTTGCAGGGGTTGCATCTGTCTTCAATAGCTACAGTTATGGCCATTGACAAAGTTTTCGCATACTTGGATTTATGAATAATTTTTATGATTCATTACTTAAGTGTTTTACATGTATAGTCTGATATTTCTAGAGTATATTACGAATGTCGTATTATGAATATTGTTTTGTTTTGTATACTGGATTGATACTCTAACGACATGGAACGCAAATGGACTCAGATGACGCGATATTTTTTTACAATGGAAGCAATATACGAAAATACCAAAAAAATACGAAACGATCCCAACGACTATGGCAATTTAAAATAAATAAAGATTAATTGAGCATGAGAAACAGTATTTTTATTTCAAAATTAATATTTGTAGATATTTGGGTTTTTTTTATTATAGCATGGGAAGGCAAACGAGCACACAGGCTACCTGATGGTAAGATTCGCATTAACAAGACTGCAAATGCGTTGTTGTTCGAGAAGAGTCAATCAACTTTTCTTTGTAGGTCGTTGCCATGGTGACGTCTCCTGGGTCACTCTTTAAAACTATGATTTCAATGGATATAAGTCCACTAAAAAACTGTTTTATTGGCAATTACACACCCATTCTTTTGTGGCCTTTCTCCTGAGTGTGCTGGAAGTATAAATTATAACATTTTTTCTAAGAAGCTCTATCACTGTTGTCTCCTGGCTTACGGGACAGAATAACAACAACAAAAAGTTGATCCACCCAGAAACAAGTTTATTTGTTGTAGTGATGTAAAAGATTAACAGCAAAGGAAAACTCTATAGCATTTAACAACATATAGGTTTTAGGTTTAGGTTATTACTAGGGTATTTGCTAGAAGTTTTCTTAGCAAATCAAATCAAAATCAAAATATTTATTCAGTATATTGACCACATACGGGGTCTTTTACACGAAGATAATATAGAGTGAATCTAAAAGCGCTTCGGAGAAGGCCATCATTACAGAGAAGAACCGCCGCAAGAACTCCAGTAGAAAGTAATTTTTTCAAGCATAAAATACAATAATACTTAAAAGTAAGTTACATTCCAACATTTTTTTATCAGTGCCCAAATATTAACACATGGTTTTGCATCGTTAATTTAGTATATTACAACAATAAAATCTGTTTTTTTTTTAACAAAATATCATTTTTTTACGTTCTCGTGTGAGCACCAAGTCATACTATGTAGTACCTAAATCAGTTTTTTAAAATCTCAACATTAAAAACTTTTTACGGCACGCCCCTCTCCTCGCACCCCTGCATTAGAGTCTAAGAATATCCTTAAGTTAGTGGAATCATTGAACAGCAATATCTCTAATGTTTTTAAGCTAATTAATTAATTATAGAGTAAAAATAACACAACATGTTATTGATTAACAATAGCGAAGCAAATATTAAAATTTGTGCACCTATTAAAAAATTACCCTGTATAACATTATATTCCGTAAACAACAAAAAAACTTATTTTACAATTGCGACGGACGGACCGACCACAAAGGGTAGGTAATAGAGTTTCGGCACCCTTTGGACACGGATCCCTAATAAAGGAAAGACAGAACACACGCGGTATAGAAATTGATTGATTGCTGTAAGTACAGGGTGAGGGTGAAATCCGAAACTATTATGCCGCAAACACACTGAAAGCGGAGGCGGTGCGGTGCGACGTTTTCCCATGATAAAAAGTATTCCCGAAATTTGGGAGAATGGTGGCAGAACCGTGTTTTTCCTACTGAAAAAGTAACAAACAATAATTAAATCTTTGGTGTCAATTTTATCCTACTTCAAATAGTCAGATTGACTTGAAATTTGGCATACTTATGCAATACCGATGACAATATAATAATAGTGGTAGGTACCATCAAGATGGCATGATGGATCGACGGAAGGTACCATAGGAACTCCTTAATGGCTCTTAATCCGTCGATTTTGGACTCATTTGACGTCTTCTTCGTCTTCGTCTTTTGATAGTGTTATTATCAGCTTTAGTTGTATTCACCTAGAATCGGCAATACAATGTCTTATACCACCGTCTTTGTTTCGCTTCGGTGTATGTGAGTTTTCTGTAACAAACGTACATAAATTAGCATTTATCAGACATCACGACCATCTGTGAAATATTATTTAACTGATTGTGAAAACTGCACCAAAATCCGTTGCGTGGTTTTAGAGTTAGCGGATATACAGACAGACGCTATATATATTTATACCATGTACCAGAATATGTTTATTTTGACGTGATAACGTCTTATAAATCGGTGAACGCTAGCTGCACGCACGAAAAAGCGTGACTCATTGTCACGTTCCGCCTGTGCCGAGTGTGCAAGCGAGAGCGTGGAACAAGCAATAGAGAGGCCGACGGCCTAAGCGTTCGGCTTGTGACACAACGTTAACGTTATCACCAGGGCCCGTAATTTTCATGCCGATGACATCAATTTGACGTCACGCTCCATATAGGGTGATCCCAAATAGTTTTATTGTAAATTATTAATCATTAGTCGTCAATCATTTTAATTATGTACAAATGACTTCAAAAGTATTCTATTTACACGTTGAATAAATAATACTTACTTGATACATGAAACGTAAATAAAACTATTTGATTTGTTGTTATACATACATTTTATTAAATGGTGCAAGTGCCACTGAGAAATAAAAATACTGATTTCCTAATTCTATAAGTTGTTAAAATCAGAAAAAATGTGTCCATCAATGATACATTTTCTTTTTATCAAAGAAGTTGGAATAATTAACCAAATGTGTGACAAAACAAAATAATTTTTATGAATATTGCATTACGTATGAACGCGAAGATGACTTAGATTTTCTTTGCATGGGAATTAATGCAAGAAGGATGGCGTGCTTTACGTTAGAGAGGAATTCTGTTTTCTACGTAATTATTGTAATGCGTTGATAACAATACCATTTAATAAAATGTATGTATAAAAACAAAAACAATTAGTTTTATATTATTACACGTATCAAGTAGGTATTATATATTAGAGTACTTTTGAAGTCATTTGTACACGATTAAAATGATTGACGACTAATGATCATACCTGGGATAACTCGGGGCAAGTTCTAGGGATTTGATATCGATAAAAAAGATGTCGATACAATATTTATATTTTTAACGTGACGCGTGACATTGTATTTTTTTCTGGAGAAAACTGTCATTACATTTAGAGCAAAGTAATGTTGACTCACGTAGTTGTATGCCAGGATATTCACAAATCCACGAGTTAATATAATTAACGCGTGGGCGTGGATGTTTCTTGGGCGGCATGATTATTTTGGACTTTGTAACAAACGTAGCGGAATATTACCTACCTCGTATATTATTCTTACTCTAAGATATGAATGGCACTGACAGTAAATTGTCATTTTGATTGAAATGACATTCGCATACTTTTATTATCTTAAGAGGCTCGATATCAGATATGACATCGAACCTCTTTACAGTAATCGAGAATGTTCAATGTGCACATGTATTAATTTAATTATATCGACATTTTTTTATCGATATCAAATCCCTAGAACTTGCCCCGAGTTATCCCAGGTATGCTAATGATTAATAATTTACAATAAAACTATTTGGGATCACCCTATATGGAGCGTGACGTCAAATTGATGTCATCGGCATGAAAATTACGGGCCCTGGTTATCACATAAAAATATCGTCCGTAAACCGACGTTACAGACCACCAGTTTTTACGACTTACCACCGCATCGCTCTGCGTCCGCTCTCCGTGCGTTTGAGCCTTTAGGATTACAGAAATATTGTTTTCTTAGAAACCACACCAAACCAACCACGTTATCGATAATATTACTCAGAGAAATGGGTTATTTCTTACAAGTCTGATAGTTGTGAATAAGTTTCTTGATTCCATTCCACTATTGATGCGCAGGAAATGAAATTAACTTCCTGATGAGGTGAGGTAGGTAAAGTTAACGGGGTATTGTATTTCTTACTTTTTTTTAAATCATATACTTCTGGCTGCGGCCTGGCTAACAAATTATGTACATACATACATTAAATCACGCCTATTTTCCTGACAAATCTCTTTCGCTTCTTCCACATTCATACATCGAGTCAGGCACGCACGTCTATTTCGAGTACCTACTTAAGATTCGGGCCGGGCGTACAAATTTAGTCATTAGTTTAAAAGATACTTCCAATTTTACTCATCAATGCTAAAATATTACTCCGACAAAGGTTAGGCGTAAATCAAATGCTTAGCGGAGGCCTATCGGAATTCGGTGAACGGAAACCGTTCGATTGTCTTTAAAGACCTTTTTATGTGCGCATTGGAATTTTATGCGACACTTATTTTGAGGGTCTATTAAAGAGGCTTTAGAAGTATTCAACGCGTTCACACTTTCTCATCAAAAGACAATTAAAAGTTAAATATGCGATTTATTAAGACAAAATCTTGTTCAAAGAATTTAATGTTTGAGCTAACGTTCTTAATACACACATAAAATTGTTCAATGACGAAAGGAAAGTCATACTTAACACACTCGTTCCTAAGACGCCCAAAATGGGTCTCTATTGACTGCCAGTTAAAGTTTCGATTATTGTTGTCCAAAACGTTAATACATTATAAGTACTTGTTATTAGTCACAATGTTGAAAATCATAATATTGAAGATCGGGGTATTAAGGCCTTCGGCCTGGACGCAATACTAACCTAAACTAACCTCATGTCAGCCGAAAGACGTCCACTGCTGGACATAGGCCTCCCCCAAGGCTCTCTACTCAGACCGGTGCGGTGTCTTGTGTTTTTCGCATCCACCGCGTTCCCGCGATCTTCACAAGGTCGTCACTCCATCTTGTTGGAGGCCTACCTACAGCTAATCTCCCGGTCCGCGGACGCCACTCAACCTACCTACCTTTTCTAACCTAACCTAACCTTCTGACCCTGCGAGCGATGAGCCCCGCCCAGTGCCACTTAAGCTTAGCTATTCTTTGGGCTATGTCGGTAACCTTAGTTCGTCTGCGGATATCATCATTTCTGATTCTATCATGCAGAGAAACCCCGAGCATAGCCCTCTCCATAGCACTCTGAGTGACTTTGAGCTTCCTTATCAGGCCCATTGTTAGCGCCCACGTCTCAGATCCGTAAGTCATCTCATCACTGACCTATTGATCTAAATGTAATCTGTGTTAGTCACAAAAGTAAAACACATTCAACTTACAACAGACACGTATGATGTGACATCCTTTGCGGAACTCCTATTGCTGGGTACTTAGTTAATGCCTTCGGGCTTGACGCAATACTAACCTAACCTAACCTATTGATCTAAATTTAACGTCTATAGCAGGGGTTTTTTGATTATGCGGGGGCTCCACCCCCGTACTCTCCTCCGCTTCCATTAACTTGCGTTTTAATGATTTCAATTTTAGAGTTATGAATATTAAACCACAATTGATACTATAAAAAAAATGTCCTAAAATATTTCTGACTGATTACAAATATGCCTTTGAATGTAATAAGGTCTTAGGTTATGATTATGACTTTTGTATATTATAATATTTAACATTATGGATAATCATCGTACGAATTATAAAGCGATATGACCTAAAAATTGTATGACTTTCGATAATTATGAACGTAAATAATATGGGTACAAAAGTCTGACATTCAATAATCGAAAGAATATAAATGTATGGCAATCAAAGGGATCCCTATGCCACTAACAATAGGTCTATTTACCTATACATATATTTGACACGATGGCTGTGTAGATATGTGTCCAACATGACCACCAAATACTCGTTTAAAGGTCGTAACTCTATCCAAACAAACCCAAAAATCCATTACCTAGTAGTAAATTACTGTTTTGTACGACTTTCAATGGATCTCTTGGGTTCATTTGAAAAGAACCACCAATGCTAGATATAACCTTTAAACCTTCTCGAAAATTCTCAAAAATTGCTAAGAATATTCTTAAGTTTTGTATTGAAACATAACATTATCAATACCTTTAAATGTTTACAATAATATTCTCAGTAATTCCTTGAGAAAGTTTTTTAACTTCTGAGAATGTTAATAAACATAAAAATAAAACAAATAAATATCAGGGGACACTGTCACACCAATTGACCTAGTCCCAAACTAAGCTCTAGGCTAGTTAGTACTATGGGTACTAGACAACGATATAAATACTTATATAGAGAAATACATACTTAAATACATAGAAAACATCCATGACTCAGGAACAAATATTCGCGCTCATCACATCACACAAATACGATGACTACTGCTAGCTTCGTAGACAGGGTCACTAACAACTAGGCCAGCGCGTCGTCTTAATTGCAACGAAACACTGCAATTTACACGAAAATTGCTTAGTATATTGTTTTTACCCCGTGTGGTTGCCGGGTTAGAATAGTGCCACTCCATGTCTTCCCGTGGATGTCGTAAGAAGCGACTAAGGGAATATAGGCTTGTAGTACTGTTAGGCGATGGGCTTGCAACCTGTCACTAATACGCTGGTAAACATCTTAGCCTATTTGTGCAAATTGTGGTTACTGAATTGTCAACAACTTTTTGAAGTTGTAATTCTGTAGCTCTGCCTACCCCACTCTGGGATTACAGGCGTGAAGGTATGTATCTATGTATGTATTTTTGAAGTTACTCTCTGATTTAACAAGCTATACTTGTTAAAACAATTATGAACAACGGGCGCCCTTTTGATCATACAATTTATGCTGTAGATGGCTTGTATTGCTTAATTGAAAACACTATTATAGAAAAAAAAACAGCCTTTCCCAAAGGAACGTGAAGCATTCTTCCCAGATTTGCGGCCGTTCGCGCTTTGTTAGCAGTTAATTAAATTTAGCCGACATTTTAAGAAGGGCCTACAAGATTTACACTAATTGGTTTCGACGACAACGGGACCCCGATCGATTATGTTTGCTCCAATTGTCATCGAGTTCTTAGACCCGCACTTCTCCCTTCCTATTATAGTAAAACATTAATGTTTAAATGTTAAACTGTTCAAAATTAACATTAAAATATTTGACGACACATTAGACTAAGTAGAGTTGGTACTACTTTTTTTTTAAGGATAATGATTTGTTGTTGCGTGATAAATAAAAACGTTCAGTTGATTATAAAGACCAATAATGGCTATACAATAAAGCGTAGACATTACAAGTTTTTTTTTTTTTAAACATAATAACCTGAAATACCGGAAAATTGGGTTTGGCCTAATTTCAAACCAAAAAAACTGGTTTTTCAATATTCATTCGGTTTTGTGACTCCTTGTTGGTAGTTATCCTGCCTATGAAGGTAGCGGGCACGGGTTCAAATCAATCAAGTCATCATCATGCCGAAAGACGTCCACTGCTGGACAAAGGCCTCCCCCAAGGCTCTCCACTCAGACCCAAGAAAAGAATCAAGAAAGGGTAAATATTTGAATGATAACCGCGAATTTTTTAGTTTTAAATAGGATATATCATCCAAATTACAACTTACTTAATATAAATTAATCTGATAATTATACATACATAACTACACATACATACCATCACGCCTGTAATCCTAGAGAGGGGTAGATAGAGCTACAGAATTACCTACAACTCTAAAAACTTGTTGATCATTTTGTAACCACATTTTGTATAAGTAATTAGGTTATTAATGTAATTGATAATACGAGTACATAATCGATCCAATGATCAAAGAGATGCTATACTTAAAGCATTAAGAAAAAGTGGAGCGGGACCACAAACCACAAACCAAATTGATGCAAACGACGCTGAGACTTATTTCCGTCGTCTTTATGCCAATTAATTGAAACATGGTAAATTATTTTAGGGTTCCGTATCCGAAGGCCGTTTTAGGTGGCCGATGGGGTCAGAAGGTTCTTGAGTGGCGTCCGCGGACCGGGACACGAGCTGTGGGTAGGCCTCCAACAAGATGGAGTGATGACCTTGTAAGGATCGCGGGAAAGCGGTGGATGCGAAAAGCACAAGACCGGTCTGAGTGGAGAGCCTTGGGGGAGGCCTATGTCCAGCAGTGGACGTCTTTCGGCTGACATGATGATGATGATGATGCTTCGAAGGTAGCAAAACGGGCTATTAATAATATACCTACGCTGTCCGTCCGTCCGTCTTAGCTTTAAAGAGCTGTAGCCTTTAACCGTAATAGATAGCAAGTTGTTTTTTTTTTTTTTGAAAATTTGTTATTACGGCGGATAAACTAAACAATTATGTCCCCATACAAGAAACGTTTATTTCAACGTACCTAACTAAGTTTCTTTTGTTGTATCGCAAAAAACGATAATATACAAGCGTCAAATTTGGTATGATTATATATGAAACAAAACCTGAAGAAAAATAAGAAATACTAAAAACGGTCAAGCTTGAGTTGTACTCAATCTAATTGATATCGGAATATAACAATTTTTTTTTACAAATGATTTGGCAAACGGTATTTCCCGCTGTAGGAATTTTTAGAATTCCGTACCCAAAGGGTGTTAAAAGGACACTATAACTAAGCCTTCGCTCCGCCTCGCTCACTCGCTCCTTACGTCCATCTCTTTGTCAGCGGCTGTAATGTAGACACTTGGAATTTTCAGTCACTATTAGAAAAAATATGATATAATTTTTTTATTAAATTAAACTTTTAGGGGGGGTTTACAAGAATCGTGCAGAACCCTTGGTGTGGGAGTCCCACTCGCACTTGGCCGGTTGATTTGTCGGTAACCTATTTAATATGTAGCGCTTCAAGCACAATTAAATTACGTTTCTGCGAAATAAAAGTTTACACAATAATACTTTGTCCATCGTACTTCGGTAAAATAGGAAACAAGTCATCATAAAGTTAAGATATTCTTGACGTTGACTGTGTATTGAAACTGCTACGCCGAGATTTTGCTACGGGCTACGACGCTACGAGGTCGTAGCTTTCAAACCATACTGGGGGGTTATGACATCAACATCACTAGGCAGTTCATTTTACGGCGAGCGTAAAGGACAGAGCTACAGTAGTTATATAGCTCTGTCCTTTTCTCTCAGCGTAAACTGAACTGCACAGCTAGGTCATAATAACCCCGCTGGGCCGAGATTCTAGGCGGTGAAAACCATATCTTCTTTGACCTGTTATGGAATTGTATTCAACACAGCTGCCATTACTGTGAAGTAAATGAGAGCTATCTAAACGTTCACAGGTCTAAAACGATATGGTTTTTACCGTGTTAAATAACACGGTAAAAACCATCTGTCCGGGCCGAGATAGTCCTTTGTCACTGTAAAGTTACGTTTGAACTGCTGCACTAATCTGTCGAAGACGTTAACGAGACAAGGTACTTAAGTGTGCAGCTTGTTATAAGCCGTTCTAAAATCACTATTCATCAGGAAAAGTTTCGCTCGAAATCTAAACCTTACATTATGTAAATCCTTCCTTATGTATGAGCCTCCAATTGGAAATACAGTCAGTTGTAAACCTAGGAAAAGTTCCGTATTTTGACATAAAACAACTTCATAAATTACGTGTTACAAATAAACAGAAAAATACACGCGTCACACGTCAAAAAAATAACCGCCAAAAAAAACAAAAGTTTGCCGCGTAATCTCCTTTGAGGAGTTCGCCAAACTCATTAGGTGCTGTTAAGTTGTAAGCCCTGAGGCGCGGTCGTGGAACATAAATACAGAATACAGCGCTTTCCACCGCTTCCGAGCCATGTTTGACATACAGCCATAAGGCGATATGAATTCCACCTTAAACTTGTGGTGGGGTGAGTATGTCATCAACAAAGCTTTGTGTCGCGTAATATTAATTGAACATTATTTTGTGTGATCTTCGTCAGTAGATTTAGGTACGTAATTATTTTAAGTAAACTAACGACACTCACGATATTTTAACACCGATATTATTTCGAGTTTTATTGTACTAGAAGGAACTGAAATTTTTACTTGGTTTGCCAACCATACTATTATGTATAGTATTGTACTATATTTTGACTCTGTGTACTATATACTGTTAAAGAAATATATAGTACGCAAAAATACTATATTTCGGTCATTCCTTATAAATCTTATATTATAATACATATGCAGTTTGGGTTGGCCGTTTCAACCAGATTTAAGCACCAATGTATTTGGAGTGGAGAAATAACTTTTTTCAGCTCTGATAGTTGCCGATAGCAGGCAGAATGTTAGTAAGTAGTAAATTTTGTTATTTAATAAAGTACTAATTTACACACTTTGTATAAAAATAACTTCAAAATACTATATTTTCTTTCAGTGTACTATATTTTTTATACTTTGGGCTTGAAAATACTATATTTGCCCAAGAAATAGTTGGCAACCCTACTTGGTACCTACATATTTTGGAAAAATCTCAGATTGGTAAATGGATGTGATCAAATGAAACCAAATCACATGTTGGTGGTAGGTTGAAAAATGATAGTGGTTTGTTTTTTATTAAACTTACCCTACGATACATGTGATATTTGGTACGCTACAACCACTTTTCATTTTACTTACCGTTTGACGATATCCCAACTCATTATTTGTCCTAAAATCCTTTCCCGGCACAGTTTCTTGCATACTGGGCGTAGAGTTTACGGTAACCTACTGCAAGTCGGAAGTTTGGTTTCTCCAACTGCATCATTTATCGGAATTTTCAGACATGCACAGAAACGTTAGGTACGACGAGCGCAGCGGTACGAGACAGATAGGTTTAACTGTGTCCAAAACAGCCACCATATAAGTAAATAGACTGAAACCGACTTTATTTGCTTCAAATATTCCACACTAGAATATAAAAATTAAATTAAAAAGTAAATTTACATAGGTTTTTACCGATCACAAATTGGTAAATCTATATAAATCAAAATAAATCTAAATAAAACAAAAAATACATTTTTGTTGTGTTTGTTGTTGTCAGGACAAGGTTTGTATGAAAGAAAAAAGATGAAAATCCACCGGAAAAGTCAGAAATTTGCAGCGGGGCGAAGCCGCTCGCGGGCCGCTAGTATCCAATAAAACAAATCATAACAATGGACAATTGATCATAGATGAGATCAGTAATTGAGAACAAACATTTTATGAAATTAACAAAAAAGGCCAACAAGAAATGACCAATTGTTAAAAATTCGAAGTGATCTTTCGGAAAAATTAAACCAAAGGCAAACCAAGTCGAAACGTTTTCACCCAATAGAAATTCGGGTAAACGTTAACCTGTGAAGTGTGTGAAATACTATAGGTACGTACTGGACAACAATGAAATCAGGTGGTGGCAAGTAATAATAAAGTCTATAGTTGACTACAAATCAGACATTTTCCGAGATAGCTACCCGTAATTCAGTTAGCAAACAAATCTTTCTAGAGGTAAGCTTTGAACTTTGATATTAACTTCTGGAACGAGAGTGCTTACTCTACAACAGAAGTGAGAAGTTAGATCTTCAAAGTTAGAACAGAACACAATTGATATGGTTCGCGACGAAGCGCTTACGCGGTAGACTAAGGGTTTATTGTTGTACCGTATTATTCGTTCTGCAATGTGAAACCCGTCCATTAACTGAAAATTCACTTCGTTTTATATAAAAAAACCGGACAAGTGCAAGTCGGACTCGCCCACCAAGGGTTCCGCACATGACACTGTTAACTGAATTCAAAATTAGGACCGAAGCGCCGTTCCATGCATAAAGTCCCTGTTTTTTTTGTGATTTAATTATAAATGTATATTTTTCAGATTTTTCCCTATATTGGTAGTATAAGACGGTATTACTTGCCAAATTTCATAGTTCTACGTCAACGGAAAATACCCTAAAAATTTTGATTACCTTGAGTGTCTAAATATACGTTTATTGCGGCACAAGCGGAAGGTTGATTTTTTCACAGCTTCAAGGGACTGTAGACGTGAGTATATGGTTTTAATTTCAACTCGATACCTCTACGCGTTCCGGAGCTAAAGGGTCTTGACAGACAGACAGACGGTCGGATGGTCGGGCTGACAGACGGACAACAAAGCGATCCTATAAGGGTTCCGTTTTTTTTTTGAGGTACGGAACCCTAAACACAAAAGACTGCCTTCAAAAACACAAAAGACTGCCTTCAAAAACGCAAAAAATAACTACTTTTGGAATGGTAGGAAAAAGGTCTATCCCATTAAGGTCGGCTTTTGGTTAAAAATATTGTAAGTCGCCGACATCAGTTGGACTGACCTAATTACGTACGATTTCCCAAGAAGTTATTATTTGCGTTTTTGAAGGCTGTTTTTTGTTTTTTTAAACATTTATTTTAGTTTATAATTTTTAGTGATCATAATGAGGTGTTATGTAGTCCCACTTCTTAATGGATATGATACTTTAAATTTCAATTATTCCGCGCCCCCCTTGACATATTTTTACGCCCTTAGGGAGGACCGCCCGCTGGTTGGGAAACCCTGTTCAAAGTAGTAAATAAATCTCCAGAACACCATAAGGTTTTGTATAAAAATAAATACACTCCAAAATGTTAATAATGACCTATGCCTAAAACTTCTTGCGCTCGACTATCAAGCACCCTGTATATTTTCTGTCATTACCTCGATGGGGTTAAATAATTGACCAAAACAATTGCCTACCGTAAAAACTTTTTATTCAAATCCATAATCTGGCAGCACTGTGACTTAAAATCTATGTACAACAGCTTCCAAGTCTAAGTACAGGCATATGGAATGTCAACTTTGCTTTATCATAATTATTATTTAAAAAACATTCTGCAAGTTAAGTTTAATTATTGCATTACGCCAGCTCAACCGCCATATTTGAAATGCATTTTTAATCTGTACCATAACCAACTTTCGTTGCCATAAATAGTAGAAGGACCTGTCAAAATGAAAAGAGGTTGTACTTTGGAGTTATTATTACCGGGCAGTTGAGCAGGCTTTACACTACACAATACATGGGTCATATTATAGTCATATATTTACCTAATAATGTATTTTAGCTTCCAAAATTCAACTGTGACAAATAAATCCATAGTTGGGGTTGAAACTACGGTAGTATAAGTATAAACCAAGGGGACAATGCATGCTGCATTTTAATCCCGATATTTTATTGCGTAGTGAGACAGAGTGCTTCCCATTTGTTCCATGGTACTGTGACGTCGTAGAACAGAATGAGAAATTAATGTGCTAATTGTTTCATGGAACATTTAGGATTCAAGTTTATCATTAGTTCTATGGAACTGATACGCCCTGGAACAAAATGATAAGGCAGATTCGCATGTTGTTCTATAGAATATATGGGAATAGTATTTTTTTATTTGTTCCATAGAACTGTCCTTTACAACTAAAAAGCCAACACTGATAATGAATGAATATCTTCTTCATCAAAGTGTAGTCTGTACAAATGACAGTATAAGTAAAACATTTTTTACAGGAAACAAAGGAGGAGTTTGTTCCTGTTTAACATCATCACAACCATCGCAATTACAACTATTGTTGATGAGAATTCCCTTGGGAAAAATTGAGTTATTTTGGTGGCCGATTGTAAATATTATAGTAAAATACATAGAATATAAATAGAGTCAGCTTAAATTAAACATAGATATTTTAGTTTGAGGTTGTTGATGCCAATAATGTTTGTTTTATTTTCCATTAGTAGATTGATGTCCTTGTCCAGTTTAAAGCTAAAAACGAGAGTCAGTTTACATTTAGACTGCGTCAGTCTTAGCCTTTACTTAGACTGGAAATTCGCCGTATTCCTTGAAAGGGGTTATTCTACAGCTCATTTGTAACGATTTCAGTCCAGTCAACCAGGGTTCAAAACTGATTGGTTACGGAGTTATTCACGTTTTTAGATTTAAAAAAAATACCCGCCTTTCGACCTAAAACTAGACATTGTGTAAAAACTTCGTTATTTAGAAATAAAAAAAACATTTTTCAAATAGCCAATGAACTATGAAAAATACTAAAAATTGCCAAAGAAATGCGAAATTTTGCAAATAAGTGGATTTGAAGTTAAAAGTTCTAGTAATTATTTTCCAAATTTTGTAACATTTTAAAGCATAACTAAAAAAAAAAGTACGACACTTCGCGTACAAATGTCAGGAATAATTTGCACAATTCATTAGCTTTCCAAAAAGGTACAATTTATGACATTTTAAAATTAATTTTCATTTAAAAAAGTACAATTAATAATAATAACAGAAATGTTCGCGGTTAAGCTCTATCGTTTCAACCAAAAAACGCGGGATCGTTCTCTTTTTTAAATTCAGCTAATTGTGTTCTTTTAAATTTGCTTTTCAAAAACATAAAGTGCGTTCCATTTTTAACCAAAAAACGCGGGGGGTGTTGTAGTAAAATGAATAGAACATCGTTCTCTTTTTTTAAATTCAGCTAATGGTGTTAGTTTAAATAAATTTTCTTTCTAAAAACAATGTGCGTTCCATTTTGAAATTTTCTAGCATCTCAAAACTTTTTGAGTGACCTACGTAATCAGTTAGTTTCAACTTTCTTTCCATTTCGGACGATTTTGATACCTAGGCTTCTTTCTCAAATGGCTGCTTACCAATGCGAAGAATACGCACATATCATTTATTGTTACGGATTCTGCGATGGAGACGCCGCTGCAGCTATAAGGAAATACCAACGTCGCTGCGGCTGCGAACTTTTAACTTCAAATCCACTTATTTGCAAAATTTCGCATTTCTTTGGCATTTTTTATTATTTTTCGTAATCAGTAGTTCATTGGCTATTTGAAAAATGTTTTTTTTTTAATTCTAAATAACGAAGTTTTTACACAATGCCTAGTTTTAGGTCGAAAGGCGGGTATTTTTTTTTAAATCTAAAAACGTGAATAACTCGGTAACCAATGAGTTTTGACCCCTGGTTGACTGGACTTAAATCGTTACAAATGAGCTATAGAATCACCCCTTTCAAGGAATACGGCGAATTTCCAGTATAGTAGAATCGTAAACAAACATTTCTAAGTAGTTTTTCATGATGGAACAAAATGGGAAAGGTGTATCTTATTTTGTTCTATTGCGTCACTGACAAGTAAGCTCGGGTGAAACGCTAGTACGTAGTTCTATAGAACAGTTTGCAACAAATTTTTCTGTTTTGTACCACGACGTCACAGTACCATGGAACAAATGGGAAGCACTCGTGAGACACATTAAGGGAAACATCTGTATCTACAGTGCTAATTAACAAATAATGTCTACTCACACTCTATGTATGTTTCTGTGTTATCCGCTAAGAAATAAATAAATACAATCTCACGCAAATTGATGCAGTGTCAAAATAAGCTTTTAAATACATAAAAAAACACCCACGACTCCGAAAGAAACAGTTGCGATAAACGCACATTTTTATGCGTACCAGGATCGAACACAGGACTGCCAGCTTCGTTGGGAAGGTCACAACCAACTGGGCTAACGTCGTCCTTTTGCAACTTGACGAATCTTATTAAATCGGTTTTAACCTCATGTTTACTTTTGGGAACGAAATACATTATCTATGAAAATATTCAGCATAGCAGACCTAGTCTATGACTACAAGCATATTTAAAACTTATCTCTAGCTGATTCTACCGGAACGCGGTGGCGCTGTCACTAATTATTCACTTAAATATAAATAATATAAGAAATTCATGCTAAATTATTTACATCACCTTAACCATATCGTTTCCTTACTTGTGATTAACTAATAGTTATAATTATTTATTATTTTTATAGAAATATATATAAACACAAATTAATCATTCTAAGATGAAATTATTTCACAACAATGTTTAAATATACCATAATTTATACAAAATCAGTACGTCATCAAAGATTATTACTATAATAAAATTCAAACATTTAAAACAGAGTTAACACAAGCAAGGGAAAGCTAAATAAAACAAATATGTCAAAAAGCTGGCGATAAATAAAATCTTGTTGCGTTAAACCCCAAGCGGGATCAAAAACCACGAATAAACAAACTAAACCGCCTTGAATTTTTTATTTCAGTTGATGTTTGAAGAAAAAAATGACACCCCGTATAAACTAATAACAAAGACGTTTCTGTGGTGATATTTTACACGGCCTGATCACGACTTAAGCAGCGGTGACGATGAGCAAACAATCAAATGCAAAGAGATAAATAAGGCATGCCACGAGTCGCTTTGCTGGCGATAAGGCGATTTATATGAATTTGCTTCTACCCGCAGAGACGTGGTCAGGCCACCATAAAAACCATAGTAGTTTCTGGGTTTAATATTATTTCCAAGCCGATTAATGTCTTTGACACCATAAACTTTGTAAACAGCAACAGGACTTCATTTGTCACCACACAATCACACAACATAATCAACCTAAATCTAAACTTGTAGTTCGTTCAGCGTCAACTTTACATTGAACTAGACAAATGCACGAATAAAAAACTATAAGTTGTCTTTGCATATACACTCATTTCCAAACACGTCAGAAATCTAAGCCATCCCATTTCGTGCTTACTGTGCTGTTGTTAATAACAATGAGTAACAAAATTTAATCCTCCTGTATATATCATGATTAAGAGTACACAATAATCTCTCCAATAGACATTATTTTAAATGTGCATATTCTACCTGTACTAAGAAAGACCTAAATTGCTATTTCTTCATTGATACACAGTAAACTAGCATATTCTGGGTTCAGATCAAATGCCAGACTATTCATTTTATAAAGATAGCTAAGTCACCCTTGCAGAGGCTGCAGAAATTCCGTCAAACATCTATAGAAGGATATTTGTCCGCTAGTATTCAATTTATTCTAGACGCCAGACGTCATATGCCAACGTAAGCTGCGACTCTGACATCCGTGACAAAAATCCACTGATTTGTCTTGCAGAATATGGTTTTCAAAAGGATTGAGGAGCACTCATGTTGCGAAGTCAACCGCGAATTCGACTGCATTCTAAATGCACTTTAACTGCGACCAAGCGAACTGCCCGAGCGGTTCATGTATTTATAGAAAACGTTTATTTGCAGTTACTCTGCTCCAAGCAATCCTTCTATGAAGGTCCTCATACTGATTGACTGTTCATACAAGAGTTTAACTCGAAAAAGCACACTGTAAGTGTTCTGTTAATTACCAAATTAGCATGACATAATCACCAGCTCTGACTCCGTTGAACGATAATTATGTAAGTTTATCCAATAAAGTAACGCCGTTTGAATTATATAATTTGCAACATTTGAAGAATCTTCAGAGCCTTCCGTGACCAGCTATCCTATCTCAACAGAATAATTGAAGCATCACGAACTAGGAGCGGTGTTTGTTCCGGTTGATAGACTGGAGCAGCCGCCGGCCCCACCACTCGTCCAAGTTGAAAGGTCTAAAGTTGGCCAGTTGTCTGGGAGGCACCATTTCTTGGTAATATCTCGCGTCTTCGCCTCCACGTTCGAGTTCTCGTGTAACCTGGAATCGTAAAGTGAGAAAGATGAGATCAGGAGCCGTTTTAGGGTAGGGTGTTGCATTCTATCTCTTGCCCTTTTTCGCATAGGTTTGAATGGCAGATTGGAGGCGCCGTAGAAATCTCGCGCAAGGCGCTGGTAGTGCTAAAGCCGACATTGGATGAGATTGTTAAAAGCGATAAAAGTTATCCATATTTAAATATACATACATACAATTGGCTATTATAAAATGGATCGACCGATTTAAAGTAAAAAATCTTGGTGTGTTCGTAATTGTCAAAACAGGGTTTTTTTTAATACACCCGGCGACGATGGGCAAGAACAGCTAATTTATTTGATAAACTAGAGGACTCCCGCGACTTAATACGCGGAGAATTACGTTCCCGCTACTCCTCCTATTTTTACCCCTTGCGGGATAACTTTCCAAAATTCCCTTAGTGCGTTGACATGTCAGCCAGTTTCTTCTTTTATATGTTTAGATATTTATGCTTGAATTATGTTTATTCGTTAAGCTCTCTTTTATATCGGAAAGCTTTGGACTAACGTATTTTTATACACTGAGCAAATGCCAACCTTCCAGTGGCACCCCCTCCCGTGCTAGAGGACTTCATCAATTTATTGGCAGGATTCTGTGAGATTTTGTATATAAATCAAGAGTGCCTGATGTTTTGTTACTATATATCTTTACCCTCCAATATGTTCCGTAAAATATTGGCATTGAATTCAAAAAAGTCCTTACCTACACAACAGTATGCAAGAATAATTTGATTACTATTTTATTGGTGGCTTCGTATGTCAGTTGACAATGCTTTATTTTGGTAAACATTAAAGTAATGTTGTTGTTGGCATAGGTCCTGCGCCAACCGGGTAACGGCTGGGTATTTTTAATTTATTAACGTTTATTTCACGCTGTTTTAATTGAAATCTATGTAGATTACTACTATATGAGGGTTACTTGTTGAAGTTCCAGTCGTACTCTCGCACCGAAGGTTCCGTTTTTATGATAGAAAACTAGAATAAGTTCTATGGATCAATCTGTTCAATGAGTTTATAAAAAGTATGTAATTTATTTCCTATTTCCTATCATCATCATCATGTCAGCCGAAAGACGTCCACTGCTGGACATAGGCCTCCCCCAAGGCTCTCCACTCAGACCGGTCTTGTGCTTTTCGCATCCACCGCTTTCCCGCGATCCTTACAAGGTCGTCACTCAAGAACCTTCTGACCCCATCGGCCATCAGTCCTGCGTACGATGTGCCCCGCCCACTGCCACTTCAGTTTAGCTATTCTTCGGGCTATGTCGGTAACCTTAGTTCTCCTGCGGATATCATCATTTCTGATTCTATCACGAAGAGAAACCCCGAGCATAGCCCTCTCCATAGCCCTCTGAGTGACCTTGAGCTTTCTTATGAGGCCCATCGTTAGCGCCCACGTCTCGGATCCGTAAGTCATCACTGGCAACACACACTGGTCAAAGACTTTTGACTTCAAAAGGTGCTGCGAAGCTTCCCGAACGCTGCCCAGCCGAGTCGGATTCGACGAGTGACCTCTTTCTCAAAGTTGGACCTACCTAACTGGACCGTTTGTCCCAGGTAAATATAGTCGTCAACAACTTCGAGCGCAGAGCCTCCGACTATCACGGGAGTTGGCGCGACATGGACGTTGGACATGACTTTCGTCTTGTCCATGTTCATTCTCAAGCCAACTCGG
The DNA here is from genome assembly GCA_927399475.2 of Acleris emargana. Classification (NCBI taxonomy): domain Eukaryota; kingdom Metazoa; phylum Arthropoda; class Insecta; order Lepidoptera; family Tortricidae; genus Acleris; species Acleris emargana. The sequence continues at coordinate 17,701,945 of OV656846.1, forward strand.
TCGGAAACTCTACTGAGGTCAGCGAGCATTGCACTGAGGTCTGAGGAGCCATGACTACGATATCGTCAGCGAATCGAAGGTGAGTGATGTACTCACCATTTATGTTGATGCCTCGTCCTTTCCAGTCCAGAACCTTAAAAGCATCCTCCAATGCAGCGGTGAACAGCTTCGGAGAGATCACATCTCCTTGTCTGACTCCCCGCTGCAGGGAAATAGGCTTCGTGCTCCGGTCCTGTAGTCGGACGGACATAGTAGCGTTTTCGTACAGACACTTCAACACTTCGATATATCGGTAGTCAACTTGGCACCGCTGGAGAGACTGCAGCACAGCCCATGTCTCGATCGAATCAAAGGCTTTCTCGTAGTCCACAAATGCAAGGCAAAGGGGGAGGTTATACTCTTCGGTCTTCTGTATAACCTGCCGCAACGCATGTATGTGGTCTACGGTACTATAGCCTTTTCGGAAACCGGCTTGTTCGGAAGGCTGGGAATCGTCAAACCTGCGCGCGAGACGATTTGTGATGACCCTCGAAAACAGCTTGTAAACATGGCTCAGAAGTGAGATGGGTCTATAGTTCTTCAACAAAGATTTGTCACCTTTCTTGAAGAAGAGAACCACCACACCTGTTCCATGCTCTCGGCGTTCTCCCTTCGTGGAGGACGGAGCTGAACAGCGTCTGAAGGCCCCTAAGGATGGGTTTACCACCCGCCTTCAGGAGTTCGGCTGTAATTCCATCCTCACCTGGGGCTTTGCCATTCTTAAGCTGTTTGAGGGCCATACTAATCTCGTACAGGCTGACGTCGGGGAGATCTTCGGTATAGTGTCGGGTTAATCTAGCCCTCGGATCTTTAGCTAGATTTTCGACGGGTATTTGGGTTGTCGTGTACAGCTGTCCATAAAACTTCTCAACTTCCGCCAATAGCTCAGGTTTGGATGAAATGACTCTGCCGTCGTCGGTCATCAGCTTCATCAATTGGCTTTGGCGAACAGACAGATCCCTGGCAAACACCTTTAGAGCCTCTGTTGCGCTCAATAGCCTCTTCAATACTTTTAGTATTGAATCGGCGTATATCACGCTTCAGAGGCTTCGAGATCTGTCTGTTTAGCTGCCGATAGCGACTAGCGTCATCAGAGGACTGCAGAATCATTTCGCGCCTCACCTCCATGAGCATAAGGGTGGAGTCCGAGAGCTTCCTGGTTTTTGTACGGCGGATCTTGAAGAACTTAGACCCGACCGTTTGGACAGCTTCCACAAACCCGTCGTTATAATCGTCTATTTCCTATGCAATAAGGTAATTTTTTTTAGTTAAATAATTATTTATAAATCTGGTTTTGGATGCCGTGTGGTTGCCGTCTTAGAATTGTGCCACTCCATGTCTTCCCATGGATTTCGGAGAGGCGACTAAGGGAATAAAGGCTTGTAGTATTCTTAGGCGATGGGCTTGCAACGCGACACACTGTGTAATGTACACTCGTAAACATCTTAGCCTGTTTGTGCAAAATGTGGTTATAAAATTAACAAGTTTTTAGAATTGTTGGTAATCGGGATTACCGAAACTACCTTACCGCTCTGCCTACCCCACTTTGGGAATGAAGGCGTGTTTATGTATGTATGTAAATCTGGATTTCCTTAGATTTTTGACTGATTAACTTCGAATATAAGTGGACAGTCCTTTTTCGTACATTTCTGGCTATAAAGGGTAAGTGAGACTTCGCTGTCTCTTAACATACGAGGTTTCACCTGACTTTCCTTTTTTACCGATTCAGTATGCAACTCCAACAAAAAGGCAATGTCCCATTTTACTGACTGACTCACAAAGCCCAGCCCAAACCGTTCAAGATTAAAATTTGAATTTTCATGTTGGTGTTGATTATGTGGAGTACCTAAGCATCGTTATAAGAGTTTTCTCAAAATTCAACCCCTAAGGGAGGTAAAATAGGATAAATTTGAATGCCCTGAGACCGATGAGAGAAATCACCCGCGATAGTCTGAAATAGCGTAAAATATGCATTGAACATTTTAAATTTGGAGTCTTAAGATTGTAGTCTTGAGAATTCATATCTCTTGGTCTCAGAACCTTACCATCAGGTGGCCTGTGTGCTCGTGAGCCTTATTAAATACCCAATATTAAAACCGGCCAAGTGCGAGTTGAACTCGCGTGGAGAGGTTTTCATAGAAACTTTTTTTTTAGTTTTTTTTAATATAATTCCTATATGTTTTTCTGTAACCTACAAGCAATGGCTCGGTAGATTCGGAGATCACGGGAAAGGATGGTAAATTTTACAATAAAAACAACAATATATTTGAGATCCTCATGCTCAGGTTTGCAAAACTTTTTTTTTAAATTTCCTAAATGTGTCTCCGAAAATGACCCTTATTTAAAAAAAAAATACTTTGCACATCTGTGTTTGGGTCATAGGATTACACCATCCTACCAAATTTCACCTGATTTGGTCTAGTACATTCGAAGCAAAATTGGCTGTGACAGACAGTCGGACAGACAGACAGACGGACAGACAGACGGACAGATGCACAAGTGATCCTATAAAGGTTCAGTTTTAAATTTTTTGTACAAAAACGCAAAAAATAAAAAAGTAAAAAACACTCCATCCTGCCCTCAGACGGTCTCCGCAGGGCCTAATTGGCATCTCAAAACCTGTAATCAGTTCTAACCTTGTTCCAAGAATCATATACATAGTTGATGATGTCATCCTGCTGGTTGGTGTGGTTGTGAGGCGACGCCTGCGCCGGTGGGCTGAGCCGCGCGCTGTGCCCGTTGGAGTGCCGCTTGCCCATGTGGGGCAGGCTGCGGGGGCCGCTGTGCACGTAGCTTGACCTGGAATTACACATTTCAAATATATAATAAAAAACTCATGTCTAGAGTCGGGACTATTGGTAGAGGAAATAGCAATTCCATGGATTCTGGAACCACAATATTAGCATATTGGAACCAGGAGCTTCCGGTAACCTTCGGAGAGGGAAAATGGCCGATTGAAAGATGTTCAGCTTTTACTTTTGATATGTTCTGTTTACTGATTTACTCTACTCACTTGACACTAGCGAAATCACTGCGGAATACCGCAGTGGACCGCCATTAATAAAAAAAAAAGGAAAAAGAAGTACGCCACTAAAAGTCCCAACGTCTGACCTAAGATCCTTATCTAAGATCCCAGTAATTACTTTTTTAAGACATAAGCGCAAAACACACAGAAATGGGTGCGGGTCGGGCGTTGAGCATGTTGTTTTCATCGCGGGAGCCGCGCGGATCGTTGTAATCCCACAGAGTGTCGAAACGATATGATGGAAAACAATTATGCACTACATCTGTATCTGGTTTGTTAAATTAAATTCAACAACAATTCAACCAGCATGCAAGCACAACTAAATTAGAGAGACAGTGAAATAACTGTTTTTTTTTAAGAAAACTGCATTAGGTCTTAAAAAGCCTCGGGGTTTAGGTAAACTCAGACAGCATAAGAGTGTATGAGAGTGAGTAAGTACAAACCAATACAATGTTTCAACCCGTGGAATGTCATGTCATATACATTATGTATTCCAGGTAGGTCCAAATTCAATTTATTCTTATAGACCACCAACAATCCACAGATTGCAACGCAGATAAAGATCAAACACACTGTACTAACAATAAAACAATGCTACACACTTAAATATCCTCTTGATTAGCAAAAGAAAAACAGATAGAAGGATGAACAGATCTTTCTTTCATTTTTTAATATCTGTGGTGTACAGTCGGTCTGAGTCAGTCGGCCTTTAGTGCTTTGTCACTTTTTAAACATCATATGTGAATTACTGACCAATCTGTCAAGGTGTTAAAGAGACTAGGGACAAAAGTTTGCAGCTTATAAGGCAGACTGTATTTATTGCATTGTTTTTTTTAATGAAACGTATTTTCATTACCTACCTATAGGTAGATATATAAAAAGCTGCTGATAGTACAAAGGAATTAGATTAATACTTTACAAGCATAAACAAATCAATAACACGCAACGCAAAATAAAATAATATACGAATTAATGGTAAAATAATCTATCATAAATCGCAAGTCGCCTTCTAATGCCGCCATGCTTTGTTTACAAAAATATTTCGTACATATTAAGTATATAGTATTTCAGGCATTAAGACTGAGCGGGCGTGATAAAGTATCGCTTGAATTAAAACAATGAGGGATGCCTATGAAATCCACCATCACACAAACAATGCGCGAGATGTGAAAAGATACGTACTATACTCGTACATGCTGCATTTTTCGCTCAATATCACATAACGGGAGACAGAAAAACTGACTGGGCAGAGCGCAAATTACAATACCGATAATAAGTACCTTTATGCACAAAATCAATAAATATTCTGTTGTTTATAACACGTGCCACGTTAGGAGAAAGTAAGATAAAACAAGCGAAAGGACAATGAAATCTTACCTCATATTATTTCTGTCCATGTTTTCAACCAGTCACGATTTTCTTCACGAGTTACCTATAAATATTAGTGCACAAACTTAACCTATTTAAGGAGTTACTTAATACATTTCCGTTTAATAAACGGGGAACTAATAATTACTATATAAATAAATTCGCGACAAAGATAAATAGAAATAGGACGCCACTGTGTGCGCACGAATACGGATGAATGAAAGAAACGAACGAACGAAACGACACGACGCAAAACATATGTCAAACAAAGAACGGTCCAAATTTAGGTCAGCCTACATGTTTTACAGCTGTAGCTGTTTAGCTTGACAAAACATTTTGTTTTATCAACAAATATGCTGTTTGAAGTTCAATTAGCAATATAAATTTTTGATTAAAAAATTGACACCTAATTTGATGATCGGAACCTAAAAATACTGTATTTTCACATATTACCACGTCAAACTCATATTTGCCATGTCGAAATGAAATAAAGAAAATTAAGGATACGTATGATTTGGACAATATGCGCATTCTAAGATTTATTTAGCGCTCTTGGATTGGTGCAAAAATGTTGCGCCAAATGAAAGCACTAATCGTACTATGACGTTTTTCAAATTTATTTAAAAATGTATGTTATAGTTGTTTGGATTAAAAAACCTGAACAAATGTCCTAGATTTTAATGAAAATTCATAATTACATACACACTTACAGATAAAGATAAAGATAAAGACATTTATTCAGTAAGTAGGCCGCACGAGCACTTTTACACGTCAAGAATCTACCAGCGCTTCACAAGAGGAGACCACTGCTGAGAAGAAGCGCCGCAAGAAACTCAGCAGTCAGTCATTTTTTTAAATATATTTAATATTACAATGGTACTACTTAGTCTAGCATTATATAAATCTATAAATAGCAAATTAAAAAACATTTCAAATATCCTGCGTAGTTTCCGCAGGAAAACACACCAAAATCTTAAGATAGAAAGAGAGAAAAGGAAAAAAGAACTCCTACGTATGTGTATATAAGACCAAAGACCTTCATAATAGACGAACAGTCTGTGGAAGCGAGAGTGCAGCTTCTTTATGCACGAATACGAGTGCGACAGTGACAGCGAAAGACGTTGACGTTGTAACCATTTTGAAAGCTAATGGTAGCCCACCATTTGCAACGTTAAAAGATGGCGGACGTGTAATTTGTTTTAGACTTTAATTTTTGGGTAATTAGGTGTTCAAAGTTCTTTTCTGATAGTGATTTGTACTTTTTATGCCTTTGTGTCGCACAGTGATTGAAGACTTGGACTTATTTCGTGTATCTGGCATCTTTCTTCTCGTTTCAAGTGGACTCGCAGTGGTGCAGAGGTTAAAACTATCTTGACCTCTGACCTACAAATCACCGTACAACGTTGCCCCCAATCTTCCTAGAGAAGATTGGATTGTGTTTTATTGCTATATTGTTTTATACTCATATAAACCTTGACACTGGCGAAATCACTTCACGTGGAAACGCCATTATCCCTGCGGTAGTAGCTGTTCAAGTCGCCGCGGGGAAAAAAAAAAAAAAAAAAAAAAAAATGGTAGCCCACGGTAGCCCAATGGCGACAGCGTCTTTTAGTTTTTATTAAAATATTCAGGATAATTGTATAAACGTGGTGTCAAAACCGTTAAAAACAACAATGGTGGGCTGTGCAGTACCTGATTGCGAAGTCAATCATAGGAATAATCCAAACAATGAGTCATTTCACAGGTAATTATGATCCACACATAGTCATTTTTGAACTCATATTTTCAAGGATTCCTAGGTCCAAGGAATACGGTTAGTGGTCTAATAAGTACGATATATCATGTAGTTTTGTGTTTTATGCATATTTTTAATTTTTATATGTAAAATGAAAAGATGTTGTGTCCGTGAAAATTTCCATTCTTTAGGTAGTGATTGAATGTTTGAATCACACTCATCTATCGATAAGTTATCAATATGTCGATATTTCTTCATTCCTTCTCATAATTATTTAAACATTATTCCGAGCGATTATAAAACGCAGCTAGGTAAATTGATCGCAGTTTATAATTTATCATTAAATCCAGATGCACTCGGGTTATTGTTTATTTATATTAACCGAAGCGGAGCGAGGGCGGGTCGCTAGTTTCTCTATATAATAATATAACTTTATTGTTGCCTAGTGCCCATATTAAAAGCCTAGAATTTCTGTAAGACTGAAATTTATTAATTATTTACATTAAAAATTGATTGTATGATATGTGTGTGGTAATTACCATGAAAAGAGTATTATTATAGATAATGAAAGAATCTTGTGTTTTATTAGTGAAGAATGCTAGTTTTAAGTTCCACGCAAGATACAAACAAGTCTTATACACCGTGTTTTTATTGATTTACGATAACTTCGGCATATTACTAGGTACATCCATAGAAACTAAGTGGTAGATTCTTTTTTTTTATATTGCAAAAAAAAAAATTTTTTCTCTATGGAGCAAAGTAACTAAATGAACTTAGCTCCATAGAAAAAAAAATATTTTTTTTTGCAATATAAAAAAAAAGAATCTACCACTTAGTTTCTATGGATGTACCTAGTAATATGCCGAAGTTATCGTAAATCAATAAAAACACGGTGTATAAGCGAGTCTTTTTCATCGATATTTTTTCGATATAACGTACGGACATCACTAAAATTACTCACACACTTGTAAAATCACGCACACGTTGACATTTCCGTTTTGGTAACGCGGGAAAAAGGGAGTCTGTTCGTCTATTACGTTAGTTATATAAAGGTCTTTGTATAAGACGGTGCAAGATGACCACATAAGATTGATATGTTTTCCTACATCAACGGTGTCCCCCAGACAAGATAAAGCTTTAGAAATAAAAAAAAAAAAAAAAATTGACTAAGTTTCGGGTTTAGGCCAAGCATTTTTGTCTATTATATAGTCCTCGATCCTATAATACGCTTTAGACATTAACGACTTTTTCAAGTAATTTTTGAGTGCTGGAAAGGGTAACTTTAATACTACCTCAGGTAATTTATTATAGAAATGAATGCATTGACCAACAAATGATTTATGTACTTTACGGACGCGGAATTTTCGAATAGCTATTTTATTTTTATTTCTAGTATTTAAATTATGAATATCAGATTTTTTTGTGAAAGAATCCAAATTTTTTATAACATAAATAATATTCTCATAAATAAATTGTGACGCTACAGTTAAGATATTAATTTCCTTAAAAAGATCTCTTAAGGAGTCACGGGAATTTAAGTTGTAAATAGAACGAATGGCCCTTTTTTGTAACACAAATCAAATAGTTTGTATGTCAGCTGCCTTACCCCAAACCAGAATAGGTACCGTACGACATAACACTATGGAAATAACTATAATAAACTAAGCAAGCTGTCTCATCATTGGTTAGTTGTCTAATTTTCCTAACTGCGTAAGCTGCCGAACTTAGTTTACCTGCCAGTACAGCTATATGGGGACTCCATTGCAAATTTTTATCTATTGTTATGCCTAGGAAAAATTATACAGCTAGACAGAGACCACTTCTTTCCACGTGCTACGATCCCTACAAATCTCTCTCATCAGTGTCGGGTACTTAATACTCGTATTCGGCCCTTTTTCAGTATTTTCCCGATTTGATTGGAAAAAGTAGATACCCCTAGGGCGGCCCCTTCCTACCCTTCCACTCACTTTCGCTATGTATATCTCTTTCGTAAATTTTCCTTTCGGGAGATTGACGCTTTCCACTTCAATTTTGTTTTTTTTTATTGCGGATATTGATGTGCATTTTTGTATTAAAAAACGATATTTATAATAAATTCGAAATTTTAAAACACGAAAACGTAAGTTTGAGCTGTAGGTCACCTTGTTATTAAAATAAAAATAAGGGTCAGTCTTTTTTTTAACAGTTTTCGAATAATTATAAAAATATTAAGTAGAAGTATTCTAATTTAACGTGACTGGAAGAAGTTTCGTTATGATGACAGTAGAAAAACCCATTTATTGACGTTATTGTGACGCGATTGAACTAAAAACATGGTTCGGTCGACTAAAGCGCCGAATTTAACTTAATACATACGTGGGTAATTACTAAGTAAACTTCTTTTGAAATATATAATGGTAATCTTAATACGACTAATGGTCTCTTGATAATTAATTAACTCTGCAATGTTGGAGGGGTACCTACCACATAAATTACTTTCATTGCATACATGAATAAACTTTCCCACGAGTTTGCTTATGCTGTTCGCAATGAACGGATGGTTTATGCGACTAACGCCACTTATTATTATTTTTTAAACTTGGTTCCGTTACGTCATATTAGGTACCTTGCTGACAGCGCGCTCAATTAGTTTTCATTTAAAAATGGCGCCGTACCTTCGGCTTGTAATCTGTGTGTAAACAATTCCAATCCTTGCGTAGGTACTTTTTTTGCGCGCGCATGGCCCTTTCAATGCATTCGATAGGCATAGGTACTTTCTAACAGCGTAGAGGAGTAGGTACTGGCAGTCACGGGAAGGCCCTCCCGCGTTCCTAACGTTAACGCGATGTTTAAAAACAAACGTAACAAAGTTTAAAAAATGTGGACGGACGTTAGCGGGCGTGAAAAGCATAAATATTTAACGCAGACCAACGGCTCCTTCATACCGGGGTGAGTACCTAGTCATTTATTGTTTAAATAATGCATGGCGGTTTGTTGTGGCGTTTTCTTGGCCCTTTTCCTTCAGGTTTGCGTGTGTTTGACAACACGATAGCTCCAAGGCTTCGTTCTATTGTGTATGGATTAAAATAGAACGATTGTTATTATTTATACGGCGTTATGACGGCGTTTGAACCAAAATATTACATACGGTGTTATTTGGTTTATTTACGATATTTAATAATGATTTAAGTTTACTACAAAACATCGTCAACTAGTACATTTTACGTCATTTTACGCTTTAAACAAAGCTCTGCTCATCTTGAGGTTTCTGTCAGAATCCCCACGTGAGTTCTGAACGAGATTAGGATTGGGACACATTACGTAATAAATACAGGTATTTACGTCACAGACGTGTGCAGGTTTTCCCACGATGTTTTTGTACAATTTCATTGTATGACATGTACCTACTTCTAGCACATTATACCTACACCGCTTTTTATTCTTCAATATTTTACTATTTGTTGGATATTGTACCGATAGTCTTTCAGTACCTAAATTAATTCGAGCCCAATAACTCTTTGGGTTAATAATTTGTCATCGCAATAACATAATTATCCTTTTAGTTGGAGGCGTCTAGAGGTTTGTCAAGTCGACCTTTGCCGCAGCGTCAACGAATACCTAATTCCAAAACATAGGTCGACCCTTCTGACAATGCCTGACTTTGATGTAAAAACAAAACTCATAGGTATATTTATTTACGGCTCGCATCCATCAAAACCCAATTTTCCTGCCAATTCTAGACACCTACTTAATTACAGATGAAGCGATAATCATAACATAAGACATAATTGGTTGGAAACGTTCGTATTTATCATGTTTTCTCAGTCAGTTTCGTTTATAAATAAGAGGGTTCTTACTTATGTACATAGGTACCTATAGACATTAACAAATATAATATCTATAGACTCGTTATTACTCGTTACTGAGTTCAAACCCTGTTAGCGTGCAATGCACCTGTAGGTACCATTAATATCTTAGCCAGCATAAGGATCTATGGCCTCTGGATGTATATGATATTTTTGACTCCAATACCAGCAATACATACGTACCTACGAATGATTTTCCTAACTTAAGTACATGTATATAAACACAAAATGGAAAGGTTCGACACTTTTGGACCTTATTAATACCTATCAGGTTAACATATGTATTTACATTCCGATACCAAAAACTGGGACTCTCCTCAATTTTTTACTCTGCAGCCATTACTGTCAATTAAATAAGAGCTACCAAATAGTAGATTGTCTTCAAGAGACTAAAACAAGCCATAATGACACGAGATTTTAAGCCACCCAAGCGGAGCTACCTCGAGTGTCATTTTGGTTTTCTATTCTCGCGTTAAACACTCTACTTTTCAAGTGACAAAGTTACTTAAAAAATTGTTCCACGGTTTATATTTTTAATTTGTCGTTTTAATAATCCTCCATTCAAAAATACTGTGATTAGTTAGATGTTTAGGGGTTTTCAAAGTAAATAAAAAAAAAAAACTTTAATCTCTAGAGATTAATAAGGAGCTTTAGTCCCAATATGCAGAGACTAAAGTAATACTTTAAGAGCATGAGAAGTGAAATCGTTATTTACAATTCGATTACAAGTGAAAAACAAAATGGAATCTACCAGCTTAAAAGAATTGAACATAACATAATAACAAAACGTTAATTTTAATAAAATACTGTTAAAAGCAGATGATACTTTACCTAACTGACCTTTCTCAACCTACACTGTAAAGCACGTAAACTGGTCACTGTAATGTACAAATATTCGTACACCATGACCCGTTTTAATTGATCTTGTGTCTACATACAACACGTGCATCGCAGTAACATTACACAGGCCATAAAATAAATACTGTTAAAAACAGGTGGTACTTTACCCTACTGACCTTTCCCAAGCTACACTATAAAGCACATGAACTGGTCACTGTAACGTTCAAATATTCGTACACCATGACCCGTTTTAATTGATCTTGTGTCTACATACAACACGTGCATCGCAGTAACATTACACTGGCCATAAAATAAATACTGTTAAAAACAGGTGGTACTTTACCTAACTGACATTTCTCAAACTACACTTTAAAGCACAGAAACTGGTCACTAACGTACAAATATTCGTACACTATGACCTGCTTTAATTGATCTTGTGTACTTACATACAACACGTGCATCGCAGTAACATTACACAGGTCATAAAATAAATACTGTTAAAAGTAGGTGGCACTTTACCTTACTGACCTTTCTCACACCACACTTTAAAGCACATAAACTGGTCACTGTAACGTACAAATATTCGTACACTATGACCCGTTTTAATTGATCTTGTGTCTACATACAACACGTGCATCGCAGTAACATTACACAGGTCATAAAATAATAAGTAATGCGGTTAGGTCAGTGCGGCCGACCTAAAATGTTAGGCGTTCAATATTGCTGGCTGAATTGGGGTACGAATGAATCATATAAGCTCTAGCTTTGTACTTACGTTCTAGCGAAATTATTTTATTTAACGTTGCGTGCGCTCAAAAATGTGATATGCTTTATGACTGTAGGGATAGCTTGAAAATATGGTTCAAAACCCCAGATCTATCTACATCTTAACCGATTTTCATGAATTCTTGGGAGCTACGATGCATAGACAGACCGGATGATACATAGGTACACACATCAAACATATAATTAAAACTCTCTTTTTTGTCGGTGGTTTTTTATTTTTATTGCCGACTACTGTTGGTACTAGAATTGCAGTAGAGTAAACATTAAGCAAAATAGTTTTAAAATTTCTTACATAACTGCGAACTTTAGCTGACACAATACATCTACTTGATTATACAGATGTTGGAGCCTCGTCTAGTCAAAATGCATATTGCTAAGTTAGCAATTTTTAAAAATCAACGCAATGTTTAGTATTGACGTAAGCTGAGACCCTAGCCAAGATGCATAACCCTAACTAGCGTTTCTATTCGTTTCGTTTTTAAACCCGCGTAACTGGTAGATCACGTGACTCTTTGCATTACATCATCTACCAGTGACGCGATTGGTTTAAAAACAAAACACTTCGCATCTTATGTCAACTCCATACACTTCGAGTCGATAGAGAACAGAAATGTTAGCTGCGTTCGCATTTTGGCTAGGCTACGTGAACTAGTTGGGATACCTACCTAGTTACATGTGTTTATCGTGGGTGAAACTGCAAAACCGCGTAAGTAAAATTTTAAATAAGGAGCAAAATGCACCTTTTGAATAAGACAGTAAGGTTTACTATGCTCTATCATAAATTTGTTAGTTACACGAATTTGCAGTATCGCCGAGGTTATGTGTTTATCATAGCAATCCATGTATCTCATGTATTGTCATGGCTATGATGCTCCTCTCAATATATGTCAAAAATGCTAGTTTACTATGACGACGTGACGTTTACTTTCACGAGTCTTGAGACATCGCAGCACAAGATAAGTTTAGTAAGTTTAATAAATTAATCTTAGCTGTGATGCCCGTGTCGCAAGATACGTCACAGTACATACGTACATACCGTCATGCCTTCGTCCCAGAGTGGGGTAGGCAGAGCTACAGAATTACCAACAACTCTAACAACTTGTTGTTAATTCTATAACGGCATTTTTCACAAACAGGCTAGGGTGTTTACCATGTGTATCAGTCGCCTCTTACGACTTCCACAGGAAGACATGGAGTGGCACTATTCAAAGCCGGCAACCACACAGCAAAAGTATCTTGAAAGCATCACAGTTGAGATCAGTTTATTAATACGACCATAAGTATTCTGCGATAATACTTAGAATAGTCATTCCATTCCCGAAAAGCATAAAGCGTCGAGGGGGATGATAGAGACTACAATAAAAACAGGAATAAAACGTCATGGCCGCATATTTGTCATGTAATGGGGCTTGATATATTGGTGGCTAAAACATGGACGCAGTTCACGCAGTTATAATACGGTCGGCCGTATAACCGCTGAACGCTTAAGTGTATTGTCACTTAAACGTTATTTTTGGACTGCTGCAGTAATCTGTCAAAGGTATTATAGCGATAAGGTATACAAGTGTGAAGGTACTTATAAGACCTTCTTCTTCTTCTTTAAATGAATGGCGGTCCACCAAGTGATTTCGCCAGTGTCTGTGAGAGAATGTAATCAGAGGATTTATTATGAGTTATGACATAACTATGCAGTTCAGTTTACACTGCGAAAAAAGGACAGAGCTATATAACTGCTATAACTCTGTCCGTTACACTGCCCTCCTAAGCTGATACGCAGTAAGTCAGATAAAACTCCTGTAGCAATTTCAACCTTATTACTATCGGAATAGAATTCAAACTGCATTGGTTATTGAATTTGAGATACTGTTTTTTTGCTTAGGAGGGCAGTACACTCGCCGTAAATTAAAAATAAAACCGAACAGTAAATCAAAATTAAAAAAGAAAAGCCGGGCATTTTTCAATCGGCCATCTTCTCTCCCCGAAGGTTACCGGAAATCCTCCTTATAAGACCTACTGTACCTATAAGCATATCTATATGCCAGTGAGGTAACTGCGTCAGTTGGTCCCACGTGATTGGTCAAATGATCACGCGAGTTATGTAATGGTGTTATAGAAAGGTTTAATCCATAGACCTACTACATATCTAATTGTATTGTATTTTATGTAAGTTTTTTTTGTTATATTGCGGTCTGACTTTTTTAATCGAGCAAATTATTATTTTTCTCTAAACACGAAAACATATTACGTCGTTCGGCGTTCATAACCGCGAATGTCAAATTGGGTAACAACTGGACATTAGAGTCACTGAACTGAACTATTGTAGTCATATATGAGCATGTTAACCTGCCTAATCAACCCATATAATTTTGACGTCGCACGATTGCGTAAATGTAAGTAGGTACCTACTTAAACGGTCTACGGTCTCTGAGATTAACCACAGTTAAACCTTAGACTGACGGATAGACAGACATGGCGAAACTATAAGCGTTCCTTGTTGACTACGGAACGACGAACGAAAAATTATCTCGCTCTCTTTGCTTCTAGGTCATTTACTCAATGGTTGGTGGTGCAGCACCATAATCCCAAATAGCACTACCTACTTTTCTTCGTCACAGAATAATAAATCCTACATACGTTATTTATTACCACGCCTTTTTACCCTTGTGATAGGGGAGACCGACCAATTCGCATAATGGGTTTTGGTTAAACATTCAGATGTTATCCCTTAAAGGTTGACTTCCGTACGCACAGAAGTGGTAGGGGCCGATGCGACAGACGCGTGCGGCTGACGAGAGCGATCGTAGCGTGCGTTGTGCGACAGTTAAGTAGTGAAGACTATGAAAAGGTATAGTACCGCTTCGCGGCCGACTGAGCGAGCCGTGCGTGGTTGAGCCGCTTACCTATTACTTACTTTTACTTATGGAAACTGCTATTACTTACGGAAACGTTCAAATACATTATCAAATTATCATAGTGTATACTACTGTCGCGAGACGCGTGCGCGATCGGTCGCTACCCAACCCTTCGCCTACGTCAACCATTAAGTAGCGCTAAAACAAATCTTGCAATATCACTTCTTAAAATTAATTGTCTCCCAAAAGACGTCTACTGCTGCATGAGGACGATAGTCTAGCACACACGCCTTCGCGGAGCTCCGTTTCTGGGCACTTTGGCCCTCCGGGCCTGCTGCAAAACTGACATAACCTAAACCTCCCTATTTTGATCTAGTTATAAGTGAAAAATTTTGGGGCGGGGAGAAATCTGGATCTGAAAATACGCAACGGGAAAATTTTCAGATCGGGAAAAAATATGACTAGAAAATTTATGTCAGAGAAGAAAATATTCTGGTAAAATACTTAATCTAAGAAGCTGAGCAGGAGGGAGGCGAAAAGAATAGCAGGGCACAGGGCTTGAGGCGCGCCTTGAGAATCTTGAGAGAGACCTATATGCAGCAGTGGACAGCTCTGGGCTGAGATGATGATGATGCGATGACATGGATACATCTATTTGCACCAAAATAGGTCGAGTAGTGACTGACATTGAGAAAGATGCCCGTCAACGCGACATCTGTCATTTTATTTGACGGGCATTTCACATAGATCAGTTTACACAGCCCTTATGTCAGTTATCCTAGTTATCCAGTCCTGTCTGTCTGTCCTGTTAATAGCGCTGTCTGTTTATCACCTTTACGCCCAACTTTTTATATTACTGTTGCTTATTAGTTTTGTGACAATTCTGAGTTTTGACACATTTTCCTGCTCAACTACGCATGAATATATAAATTGGTGTTATGTGAGATTCATTGTTTTATATAATGCTAGCTTAAGTTTATTATTGTATAATATCATTAGCAATATTTAAAAACGACTTACTGTTGAGTTTCTTGCGGCGTTTCTTCTCAGCAGTGGTCTCTTGCGAAGCGCTGGTAGATTTTTGACGTGTAAAAGTGCCCGTGCGGCCTACTTACTGAATAAACATCTTTTATCTTTTTTTATCTTTATCTTTTACGCGTGTGGGTTAATTTTGTTTTGAATATAGTTAATAATATTTGTAGCTTTACCATTACCTACACATTAAAACCACACCCCTTAATGATAGCTTGATGTGATTCACCGTTTACCTAAGTAGCTGTAGTATACTACCGGAAGTACCCTTGACTTGATAAATATTCGTATCACCCAGGTCAAGGCCTGAGCCTCGTATCTTAGGAAGGACGTGGGGGCAACATTGATCCAACTCTGATTTGATTTATTTACATTACAAGCAAGCTAATCAGAATTCTATCGTATTAGGAGATAGTTGAGTTGTTTTCTATTTGTATGCGTGTTTACGGGAAACAGAATGATTACTAACAAACTTTTTTGGTCCAATTTGCGATGGTAGTTGTCTGATGGGAGTACAATTTTCTTGGCATATATCTCATTTGCAATAAGTATTACACAAATAATAAACAAAGGGAGCTTGTTATTTCTCCTAACATTTTTCTTTTAACCTCGTAGCCCCAACTTCCGAAATTTAGGACAGTTGTCAAAGTGAATTTTGACTTTCTTCGACCGACACAAGATTATTTTTGGAACTAACGAAATTTGACGGGCCTTACGTGATTGGCGGGCCCAAATTATCATTTTGTCTTTAACAAATCTGTATCCGAGTTATGTATCAGCTAACCGATAACCGAGCCGAGCTAATAGACCCATCATGGAATTTGTTTTAGTCTCTGTTGTTATATTTATAGATTTACAAATTAATATATTTATATTTATATCTCTATATATTGTATACGAGCGCTGCTACTTTAGTTACTGGAATAGAAAAAATAAACAAACGTATATGAGGAAATATGGTTTTATTGTTGAAACTTTGAAACCAATCTTTAAAGCAATTTTTCCACTCTGACTGAACGTCGTTCGTTTTTCTAACGTGCTGTTTGAACGCGTCGACGGCGTCATCACGGGTCGAAAATCGTGGACCACGTAATTTATTATTTATTTTAATATGTATACAGAAGTATTAAAATCATAAGAAGAAATTCATTTAATTGAATGAATCAAAAAGAGTTAGTCGAGCTAGGAACTACCGGAGGTACTTGAAATAATTGGTTCACCGCAACAAGCTCGTTTTCTAAGCCACCTAACCTATTAGTTACGCTCATTCTCTAATTCTTTCACCATCGAAGAACTGTGTCGCAGAAAGTACATTCCCTTTTTTTGATAATAGGCTCTTACTATTTTGTTTCAAGTCACATCCATTCAATACGATTATGTTATAACCACATTATACTTTGTGCTATATACCAAAATATTTGAGTGTTCGTCAAGCTGTTCTAATTTGACTATAATTCAGATGAGGGTGTTTAGTCACCTTATCACCAGGAGTTCAGATCCTATAAGGGTCTGCTCCAAACTGAATGGTGAGTAACTTTAGTTCTTCACGGAAAATCTGTGAATGTCACACCAATTGACTAGTCTCAAACTAAGCTCTAGGCTTGTATTATGGGTACTAGACAACGATATAAATACTTGTATAGAGAAATATAATATACTTAAATACAGAGACAATCCATGACTCGGGAAAAAGTATTCGCGCTCATCACACAAATATCTGCCCTTACAGGGATTTGAACCCAGGACCACTAGCTTCGTAGGCCAACGCGTCGTCAAACGTTAATGACCATGTTTCGGTACATACGTATACGAGTATCATCCATCATATGTATAGCAGCTACTAGAAATGCTAGGTACATGCCTACTTAGATGACGGGGCAATTAAAATTCAACGAGTCTATTTATTTACAATTTGTGAGATTTAAACTATATGTATACACTATAAGTACAGTAATAATTTGAATAATTAAGAACTACTTTAACCTAAATTATAAACTTAAAACTAGAATTATTAAATATAATATTTGTGTACACAATTACAAAAAGAATACCCCCTCTAATAAATCCGTTCGCGGTATTGTACCTGTGCTGGCTGCGTTACCTCTCTGGATAGTTAAAGTTAACCTATCCTTTGGGAGAGCTAAGCGCCAGCTCTGGGATCTCCAGAGACGTCAATAAGTTTGGCAGTCAGGGTCTTTATAAAACGTTTCACATCAACAGACTAAGGTCCAGAGTCTCCACTGCAAGCGCCGCAATCCTTAATCAATAGCGCTTACCATCGTCTCTGATCATCGTCTATGTTGTGTGAATAATATTTAACGCCATAATCATAACAAGGTGAATATTATGCAAATCGACATGCAAGTCTTCACAATAACAGGACACTGTACGATCCGCTTAATTTCTCTTAGCACGTTCGATGAATAATGCAACGTGATGCTGATGCTACATAAAATAACTTCATTAGACGGCTCTTTGAGAGTAGAAAAACTAAACGATCTTTAATCTTTAACTATTTAAATTAGTCACGGCATTGTTATAATTTAACTCCGAGAATCATCAGTTCAACTACAGTGCAATAGCTCAAAGTCTATGGGGTTTGGGTTAAGACGGTGGCATAAGGACGTATCTACGAGAGCAAGTGAAAGATAAGGGGTGTTATTCTCTTCAAAAAATATTTTTTGGAACATGCTTTGGTTGCCGACTGTACTTTATTTTGCACAGTCGTCATCTACTCGTCAAGACGATTCTAACGAGCCCTAACACGACGGGCTTAGCATGTGTAATTTAGGACTTCCTATGGCTACCCCACGTCTCCGTCATCAGACCAGCTCAATGGTACTATATTATTGTATTGTCATCAGAACTAGTGTATGCAAATTTTCAGCTTCATCGGGAACCGGGACGTAGGTCGAATTTAACTTGTAAGATATATGGTTTTATTGTTTTTCTAAATATTCTCCGTGATGATCGATGCACTTTTGCATACGTCGAACCAATTTTAAAAGCACTTTTTCCACTCTGACTGAGGTATCTCCAAAACGTGCTGTTTGAACGCGTCGACGGCGTCATCACGGGTCGAACATCGTTGAACACATAATTTATTCTTTACATTTGGAAATAAATAAAAATCATTGGGTGCCAAATCAGGGCTGTACATACAAATATACTAACATACATACATACATTGCAAGTTAAATAATAGCTTGTAAAAATACATTTTAGCGCATGCAATCTCAATGAGGCAGCAGGGCTTCTGTCAGAAGATCGAACGTTCGCGTATAAGGCTGCCGTATAAGTGAAAAAGGGTTTAAGTATAGTAGTATTGTATTAATAGTAGTAACACGTGGGGAAAAAAATATCAGCTGTTCAAACTAGTATCAAAATCAAATAATAAGTATTCAAGAAAAATGAAAACATGTATCTGGCACAGCATTTATTCAGGTAATTTTTTTTTTTTTTATAGCATGGGAAGGCAAACGAGCACACAGGCCACCGACATTCGCATTCACAAGACTGCAAATGCGTTGCCAACCCTGAGGACTAAGATGGAATGCCTCTATGCTAGTCATTTCACCGGCTGTCTTATCCCCAAACCGGAACACAGCAATGCGAACACTGCTGTTTGGCGGTAGGTTAATGGATAAGATGGTGGTACCAACCCGGACGGACCCTGCACAAGGTCCTCCCACAAGTAATGATTTAATCAAGAAATTATCAATAAAACTTTGCCACTTTTAAGAAAAATCACCTTAATTCAACCAGCTTGTGTAATATACCCTTTTTTATTACGAGTGAAGTCGACTTGCTCTCTTTTTCACTAGGACCCCAGAATTTCGCGTTGAAGATATCAAGCAGATTCTGTTCCATTAAATTTCAAGCTTCAAACTCCACAGTGATGCTGCAGCTTGCATTTTGTAAGACTTGTTGAAACGTATCTGTATAAACATAAAGGGATAAGTTCGATCGCCTTTGTACTTTTTGTTTTATTATTACCTGTGTTTTTTACTTTTTATTCTTGTACAGTAAGGACTACACCTACATAAAGAGCACCATGATCAGAATTTGCAAACAACTCACGCAGCAATACTTTTCTGCAATAAATCTAATTGGACAGTTAAACTGTTCTGGCAGTAAGCTAACCTTGAAGAAAAAGTTCGTGTCGTCAATTTTATCAAATCAGTGGAAAACTCCTTGTTGTAAAAGATATCTCTGATGGGTTTAGGCACGCAAGTTATAAAAATCGCAACTCATTCCACAAGGCAAACAGAGAAAGACCTACGGCACAACAGCCTACCCTTTTCCTCTACCAAGAAAAGAATTACATTGCCAGTTTTTACCGTGCCTATATTTCGGTCAATCTAGAATTATCCTTGTGTTAAGAGTATTTCTTAATTTTCAAATATTACGTACCTACAAGCAAGGTCGATAACATTTCATTAAAAAAATTAGCTTTAAAAATCCGACCGGATTTTTTGATATTATCGTAGATTTAGGTAAAAAGATATTAACCCCCCGAACTAGGTTAACGGGGAGAGCAATGTTACCGTATTTTGTATGGACATTTTCAGCCTCACCACAATCCTCTTAAATTCAATTATTAATGGCCTACAATATTATCGTGTGGTAATAAATGGATCATGTTGTTATTTTCAACTCGAACCCGCCCTCTATTCTACTATTTGAATTATTAGAGCTGTATTTTTTACCCGACTGCGGCGAAGCCCAAAAGGAGGGTTATGTGTTTGACATGTGTATATGTCCGACTCAATAATTAATATAAATAAATAAAAAATATCAGGGGACAATGTCACACCAATTGACCTAGTCCCACTCTTAGCTCTAGGCTTCTACTATGGGTACCTACTAGACAACGATATACATACGCCTGTAATCCCAGAGTGGTGTAGGCAGAGCTACAGAATTACAACTTTAAAAAGTTGTTGATAATTCAGTAACCACAATATGCACAAATAGGCTAAGACAACGATATAAATACTTATATAGAGAAATATATACTTAAATACATTGAAAGAATCCATGACTCAGGAATAATAATTCGCTCACCACACAAATATCTGCCCTTACCGGGATTTGAACCCAGGACCGCTAGCTTCGTAGCCAGGTTCACTACCAACTACGCCAGCGCGTCTTCACCAAGTTGGCCAGCGCGTTGTCACGACATTCTATGACGTCATTTTTATGTCTTGTCTTGAGACGCGTTAATACGGTTATTAATTTGACACATAAATATCTATACTAAACCGAATTTTAATAAGTTATACGTGGTTAGTTTCGTATTAACCACTAGATTGTTGAGAAATGAAAAATATATACATGATAGTAACATTACTTTGACGACATTATACAAACAGCAGGGATTGTAAAAACTTGCTTTTCGTTAGACTTGTTAACGGTTAATTTACATTGTCAGGGTGCCCAGCGAATACCAGGTCACCAGGTCAGGAACGATATCACACAAACTAACAAATTTGTTTCCCTTATTAATGAAAACATTGTGATTTCTCTCTAAATAGTACAAAATAAATTAACTCCACCATCTTATCCATTAACCTACCGCCAAGCAGCAGTGTTTGCATTGTTGTGTTCCGGTTTGGGGATAAGACAGCCGGTGAAATGACTATCATAGAGGCATTCCATCTTAGTCCTCAGGGTTGGCAGTGCATTTGCAGTTTTGTGAATGCGAATGTCTATGGGTCACAGTTTCCACTTACCATCAGGTGGCCTGTGTGCTCGTTTGCCTTCCTATGCCATAAAAAAAAACTGTATGTGTGTTCCTTTTAAACTAACGCAATTAGTAGATTTTGACACGGTTTCTACCATCGTTGTTTTGCCATAGGTATGATATTTACATAGGTACATACGTATTCACGCCTGTTATCACAGAGTGTCGTAGGCAGAGCTACTGAATTACCTACAATTTTAAAAACTTGTTGATAATCCATTGATTGATCCATGACATTTTGCACAAATAGGCTGAGGTGTTTACCAGGGCATTAGTGACAGGTTGCAAGCCCATCGCCTAACAGTACTGCAAGCCTTTATTCCCTTAGTCGCCTTACGTCATCCACGGGAAGACATGGAGTGACACTATTCTAACCCGGCAACCACGAAGAGTGTAATAATTATTCTGTGTAAAACATACTTACCCTGATGTTTTGGGGTGTTGCACAACAACTGCTTGAAAAACTAAGTAACAATTTTAAAATTGAAAAAATATATATAAACGGCGATATAGCGTAGATATTCTTATCATTACAGCAGTTCGTAACAACCGTGCCGCGTGCCCCGTACCAGGCACCTTCTCGTATCTTAAAACCCTATAACTACACACCTATACGTAATTACAGTTCCTCACCTATATTTTATAGCAAAACGGTTCGTGATAACCCATAGTTTGTTATTTGCGAGCTTTAGCGTAACAAGGAAGTTAAATAGTTCCCAAGTGCTATATAAATGTAGTTTTGGCGGGTTGTTGTGTATTTATTGATAATGAGTTTATGAGCTTTCGGTGGCTGAAATAGAAGCTGTTATAGGTAATGTTCTGGATACGGTCACGAACGATAATTAAAGACCCTTTTCAAAAAAATGCTCGATTTTATCAATGTAATTAGAGATACTGAGTCATTTCATTTGTAACTTATAGGAAACTCAACCTTATGCTATAGAATGTCAGATTGACTTGGAAGTGGGTCACAAATTTAAGCCTTTGACTTTATAACTACAGTAACGTTATTTAATGGCCTGAATGGAGATAGAAATGTATGGAGTTGACATAAGCTGTCGACGCTATCTAAAATTAGCTTACGTCAATCTTACACATTTTATCGATTTTCGAAAATCGCTAACTTAACGGCATCTTGAGGCCCAGGGCCTCTATTCAATACGGAAATTTTGTTTTTGAAAACGTTATCGTATTGCAACTTTTTCAAAGCTCTTATTTACATAACAAAAACGATACCATAACAGGTCAAATACGATTTGGATTTTTCCTCCTAGAATAGAGCCGCAGACCCCTGCACTGCACTATATTTAACTAAACTAACTGTTAAGAAATATTCAAGGACTTTCAAGCAAGTTTGCTTGACTGCTAAGTCAAACTTTTTAAGTCTTAAGCTCAAAGCTTCTGACAATAAGGTCAAAACTGTGTGGAAAATAATAAATAGAGAAACGGGTAAATCTAAAACTCGTGATAATCAAGTAACCCTTAACAAGGGTGACAAACAAATCAAGTCAAACAAAGACGTGGCCTTAGCGTTCGAAGATTATTTCTCGACAATAGCCGTTAATACCACGAAATGTCTTCAATCATCTGCGATTGAAGCTCAAAAATTACTTTGTGCTAATGTTACTAAATGTAACAAAAGCTTTGATTTTAGCCATGTAGATTCAGTTTTAACTGTTAAGGTATTCAAATCGCTTAGTTTAAAAAAAACTGAGGATTTATGGGGAACATCAGTTAAAGTCATCCATCATGTCATAGATATAATTTCACCGCACTTAGCTTTAATCTACAATAATTGCATTTCAGAGGGGGTCTTTCCAAATCTTATGAAATATAGTAAAGTCATATCACTTTTTAAATCGGGCGATATGAGTGATTTAACTAATTTCCGTCCCATTTCTATTCTACCTGTTTTAAGTAAAGTTTTTGAGAAGTTAATGTTAAAAGATATGGTAGGTCACTTCAATAGAAATAAACTGCTTAACAGTAATCAGTTTGGCTTCACCAGAGGACGATCCACAACTGATGCAGCATCTGTGCTCATTAAATATAATTATATACAATATTTGGGAGAAATCTTGTGATGCTATAGGAATTTTTTGTGACCTTTCCAAAGCTTTCGATTGCGTAGATCATGCGACTCTTATATTAAAATTAGAACATTATGGTCTGTCAAATAATTCTCTAAATCTTATGTCTTCATATCTTAGTGATAGAACACAAACGGTTGTTGTAAACCAAACACAGTCTATTGGAGCCGCTGTTAAGTTAGGTGTGCCTCAGGGCTCTATATTAGGTCCTTTCTTATTTTTGGTTTATATTAATGACTTACCACCCACAGTAGATAATCTTTGTGATATTGTGCTATTCGCTGATGATACATCATTAATTTTCAAGGTAGACCGAAAATCCGTCGATTACAGTAGGATAAATACCATACTAGGTAAAGTACTTAATTGGTTTACTAGTAACAATTTGCTACTCAATGCTAAGAAAACTAAATGTGTTAGGTTCGCCTTGCCTAATGTTAGACCGGTAGAATCTAGTATATTTCTTAATAATGAGAGATTGGAAATAGGGAATATGCATGGATTTTAAAAATCGCATTTCTCATCAAAATATGAAAATACCGTAAAAGAGATCACCAAAACGGAAATTAAAATTAAAATCGGTCAAGAAATACGGAAGTTATAAGCATTTCAAACTTCTAATTAGACAGAGAGATCCGATGTGCACCGTGACGTCATTGTGCACTGCGGCCATATAAACTCCATGTAAAATTCCGTTTTTCTAGAAAGAGATAGGAACAAATCTTTGTTGGCTTATATCTTGGTTATTTTTATAGTTATTCAAAAAATGATTTTTGTGATCTGTTTGTTACATGAATCAGCTTCAATTGAAGCTGTAAAAAAAAAACATGCATATTCCCTATTGTAGATAAGGCGCTTTTCTTAGGGATAACTATAGATAAAAACTTGCAATGGAGTCCCCATATAGCAGTACTAGCAGGTAAATTAAGTCCGGCAGCTTATGCTGTTAGGAAAATCAGGCAACTTACTAATGTTGAGACAGCTCGCTTAGTTTATTATAGTTATTTTCATAGTGTTATGTCGTACGGTATTCTGGTTTGGGGAAAAGCTGCTGACATACAGACTATATTCGTGTTGCAAAAAAGAGCCATTCGTTCTATATATAATCTAAACTCCCGTGATTCCTTAAGAGTACTATTTAAAGAAATTAATATTTTGACAGTAGCATCACAATTTATTTATGAGAATATTATTTATGTCATTAAAAATCAAGACTCTTTTGTTAAGAATTGTGATGTACATAATTTGAATTCAAGAAATAAAAATAAAATTGCTATTAAAAAATTTCGTGTCCGTAAGGTTTATAAATCATTTGTAGGTCAATGCATCCTTTTCTTTAATAAATTACCTGACGTTGTTTTAAAGTTACCATTTCCAGTACTTAAAACTTACTTGAAAAAGTCGTTGATGTCTAAAGCTTACTATAGGGTCGAAGACTATCTAACAGATAAAAATGCTTGGCCAACACCTAAATAATTTAATAATAACTTAGTCATAAAAAATATGTAAATATTGTATATTGTCTAGGGGACACGGTTTCAGTAGGAGAATGTATCGAAACTTTTATGCATGTTGTCTTGCACCGTCACAGGTAAGTATAACTTGTATACTTTCTATATTTTATTTTATTTTATTACTTTTGCTTATTAGTTTTGTGACAATTCTGAGTTTTGACACATTTTCCTGCTCAACTACGCATGAATATATAAAATGTTGGTGTTATGTGAGATTCATTGTTTTATATAATGCTAGGTTAAGTTTATTATTGTATAATATCATTAGCAATATTTAAAAAACGACTTACTGTTGAGTTTCTTGCGGCGTTTCTTCTCAGCAGCGGTCTCTTACGAAGCGCTGGTAGATTTTTGACGTGTAAAAGTGCCCGTGCGGCCTACTTACTGAATAAACATCTTTTATCTTTTTTATCTTTTTAAACAGTAATGACAGTAACATACATTGAAAAGTCGACAAGTCCGTACATCACTTGGCTTCAACTAAGCAGAGCAACCCAAGCAGCAAAATATGTTCTTTAATGATCGAGACAACGTTTCTTATTCAGTCTTATCTGATTAAATATTGTCATATAAACATCATATACACGTTTATATAACGCGATTTGGGCGCACTTTACTCGACTTACTGGTCGTATACACATCGCATAATTATCATATAACTATGCAATATGCCATATAGAAGGGGTAACGCTGACTTCTATAACACTCGATTGTTCAATTAAAGCATGTTATATGATTATTACATGTCTACTGAATCGAATAACCGCAAATAATATGACCATCAAGCCGCATAACAGCGATTTATATCACTATGGAAGCTTTTAATATGACTAGTTAGTCCCTTAGTTGCAATTTTCATGACAGTTAAATGATCTATGGATCATATTAGAGCGGATTAATTGTCTTTAAGCCAGAACAACCAAATGTGTATCCGCGTGGGGAAATATATATTTAATATAAAAATAGGTATTTAAGTTTCATGTTTTCTACTACTATTTTGGTAATTAATGTTAAGAGCATATAAACGTGAAGTATAGTCATATTCATAAACGCTTACCAGTTTATCGACTAAGTTTTACTAATGTTATGTTTAATTTTAATGCCCCCCTTCTATTTGCTCAATTTAAATATTATTTATTTATAAAAAATATGTGGTAACAATTAATTATTTGTTATTCGACACATAAGTTGCGTCCATTACAACTATTCATCTAAATTGTTGAGTAATAGTTACTTATTCAGCTAACCTGACGCCATTATTGTTTGTTTTAGGGTTCTCTAAGGCTAGCTCAAAACTCATTTCTAACTTACTTTCTAACAATAAACTTATTTTGAATTTTAAGGGTATTAGTATAAGAACCTAACAGTAAAAGCTATGTAAAGGTACGTGACATTCATTAAATTACTTAGGTAGTATTATTTTTGAGTTCGCGTGCATATTAATGTATTTACTATGCATGACGAATCGGCATATGCGCAACGTGACGCGTAAGTGTAGTAAATTAAGCCTATGCGTATAGAGTTTTGTAAAATTTCCTTTATTTGGTTTATAAGACCATTGTGCCAATAATTTCCAGTATCTACGAGGGGTGATCCAAAAGTTTTGATAATCGGTATTAAAAATGGGAGATATGTAAATCGTTATATTTTGATTGAAATAAGCACACTTTCTATATTTCCAAACACTTATTAACGTCATTCAATTGTTTTATTTTACCACTATAAAAATAATTTTACTTTACGAGGTCAAAATGGTCAAATTTTGTACGTTCACTAACTCAACATCAGCTCGTGATTTTTATGTAGTTGTTTTTTAACATTAGTGAATGAGAAGTAGTAGTCGAAAGTTAGGGCTTAATAACGGGGAGAGCGGTTCTCAGTTCTGATTTTTGGTCGATGAGCAGCAGCACCCTTGTGAATTAGAAGGCTCTGAAGCACATTTCCTGCCACAAATTCGTTTTTTTTTTTCTTGAGTTTTTTTTTAATATTATCCCATAACTATGATAGAATAATGTTATATAACTCTCCTAAATTATTTAAACACAATTGCTAAAAACTAATGTCAAAGTATTTATTTGTAGGCCTCAATAATCCTGAGCGAGGCCGAAAAAACCACCCTAAGTTTTGGTGACAGAGCTGGAGATAAAAAATCCACTGCAATGATAACTTATTTATCGTTTAAATCATAATGATAAATCAAGGTTTCATTTTCAAAAACAATATTTTTTATTAGTGTACCAGAAGTTTTTTCACACCGCTCCAAATTATTACAAAACTAACTCTTATTTTACCGTCTTGTAAAATTATTCATACAGATGTTTTTTGTTTAGTTATCACAGAAAAACAAATGAACAATATAGTTTTTTTTTTTCTCTAATTTAAGTTTGATAAGTGCCATGGTATATTCCACATTAAAAGAATATCATTATGTGCATGGTTCATACTGATTCTCAAAACTTATGGATCACCCCTCGTACAGGAGTTACGCATATTTTTTCCCTGTTTGTACAGAGGAGTGTTCTGGGGTCAGAAGGCATTATACAGGGTGACTGGAAATTCGCCGTATTCCTTGAAAGGGGTTATTCTACAGCTCATTTGTAACGATTTAAGTCCAGTCAACCAGGAGTCAAAACTCATTGGTTATCGAGTTATTCACGTTTTTAGATTTTTTTTAAAATACTCGCCTTTCGACCTAAAACTAGTCATTGTGTAAAAACTTCGTCATTTAGAAAAAAAAAAAGCATTTTTCAAATGGGAGCTTATCCATCGTTTCAACCAAAAAACGCGGGATCGTTATCGTTTATAAATTCAGCTAATCGTGTTCTTTTAAATTTGTTTTTTAAAAACATAAAGTGCGTTCCATTTTTAGGGTTCCGTATTTTCAAGGAATACGGCGAATTTCCAGTCACCCTGTATGTGGAATTCTTTTATTTAATATGTCGCTAAGTTCTTTTAGCCATATTGTTATCCAAAGCCCATTTCGTAATTTCAGTGCGGCATTCTAAGTTGCAGAGATGTTCATTAAAATCATCACTATGCTCTGAATTAGTATCTAGTGATGTGGTAACAGAATTTGAAGTAGCGTTATCTTCTTCACTTGTGTATTGTAATTCATTTAAAAAAATATTTTCTACTGAACCACTTTCTGTCACAATATCATTTGTCACTTGACTTTCCGAACCAAAACGAGCACATTCGATGGTCTCGACCTTAGATATTGTACTTCTATGCTTTTTTGTCATTTTCCTCCTATAACCACCGATTCTTTTAAACTTTAACCACTTTTCCCATTCCATTTTTATTAATAAATTTTATGATTTGCTTCATGCAGTTAAGGAAAAAGGTTGACTAAAAGTAATGAGTAATGATGGCCACAGTAATATGAAATTTCAGTCATATAATTGCGATTAATAGATATTAATGTTCGATTAACAAGAACTACAACACCGTTACTCGACCTGCCATATAAAAGTTTAGTAAAAGAATTTTACACTACCAATAAATCGATTAAGATTTGTATAAGAGTTTATTATATAGGCGATGTTTAATAAATATAAAGTCGTTATACATATAATATAAGGATTTGAGTTGACGTTTAGTCGTGTTTTTAAATGACCAAAAATATTGCCAATTATTGCTGAGTAATTTGTTATATTTGTATAAGTGTTGTTTTTACAACCTCATAGTCCTGTAATAGCAACCTATAACACTTTTATTTGATTTGTTTTGATTGGCGAATAAAGTCCACATAAAAGGATTTTACATGCCCCATGTGTCATTTAAAAGCATTAAAAATGCAGTTATGTCACTATCCCTTATACGACTAGATCGTTATGTAAAACAACCGTGTAAACGTCTACTCGACTTCTCTACATGCCTTAATGATTCTGTCATTTAAAGATCGGATAAAACACTATAATATGATTAATTGGAATAGAATCGCTTTTATAAGATTGTTATACGATAGCATTATATAAGTTGCGGTTATCCGACTTTTAAAAGATCTTGAATCATGTAATTTGTGGTTATCGAACTCTTAAAAGATCTCAAATCATATAAGCATAAAATTATAGGACTACTTTGCTGCTTGGGAATGTATACACTTATTTCCACCTGTCATCTGTATGTGTCAGCTTTGTGTTTAACTTTTATAATTTCAAGCGCCAAATTTAGTATTAGCCTTTTAAGATCCTAAAAAAAACAAAAATACTAAAATCATCAAGTGTGACTTTGACTCGCTATACCACCTGAGATGACTGCTGATGGGGATTTTACCCCCCCAAATATTTTGACGGACAAGATGATGATGATGATAAGTGTCAGACAGAGTGATCCCTTCCTTAATGAGATCAGATAAGTGTCGCCTTTGTTTCTTAGTTTTTAGCGTTGCAAATTAGTTATAAAGTCAACTACTTAATTTTGGACATCGCGTCGTTTGAGTCTGAAAGAGAGTCCAAGTAATCAGTTAACTGCATCCAGTATAGGTCGTTCTTCGTCAATCAAGTGCACATTCCAAATGACATCTGTTTACCGTTATACGAGGTTTTGCAAACAATACTCGTAGAAAGGAAACCACTACTTACATAAATGGCAACGCTCAACGGATGACGATTTTCTAGAAAATACTAGTCTGGTTTTAGTTTCTTTCCAGAAATACAAAGATTTACCACCGTAGGCGGCAATATCAAATGTGTACAGATGTATGAAGCATAGTACGAGAAAACGTTAATAAAAAACTTTTAAACACATTATGTTTGCTCAAAGTCAGTGTAGATCATGTCAACCTGCTTGCGCTGTTCCATTTTTTGGAGAACATAGTTAATGAATTCTATGAGATTGGTAGTCGTGGATCGACACTTATAAATCCATGCTGTTAGGAGGAATACCTCTGGGTAATACCGGACATACTTATCACCTTATGCACCATCCTTTCAAAACGTTAAGCAAACACCTTTAAGATCAAAATAGACCGATAGTTATGAACTTCCATTTTGGTACCTGGTTTGGTGTATTGGCAAAATGTGCCGTGCTTCCTTCCATTTATAGGGAAATATTCCAAAAGGCAAAGATTTATTGTATAATATACTAAGAGGGAAGCAAAGACTTTTTGCGATGTGTACAATGAAAAATGATGGTAAGCCGTCACTGCTTACGCCACTGTTTACACACTGCACTGCACTGCTTTTAATGCACTTTAGGATAGTATCAGGTCAGGTCTAATTAATAAATTAACTTGACCGACAGAAAAACAAAATTGATGTAATTAGCCTCTTTGAAATGCTTGTTCAGATAACATCTAAAAAACGAGTAGTAAATGTAGTCTTTTTTTTTTTTTTTTTATGGTATAGGAGGCAAACGAGCAGACGGATCGCCTGATGGAAAGCGATGACCGTCACCCATAGACACCTGCAGCACCAGAGGAGTCACAGGTGCGTTGCCGGCCTTTCAAATGAGAGTACGCTCTTTTCTTGAAGGTTTGAAGGTCGTAACGGTCCGGAAATACCGCAGGCGACAGACCATTCCACAGTTTAGCTGTGCGAGGCAGGAAATTCCGTGTGAAACGCACAGTTGTGGACTGCCAACCATCTAGATGATGGTGGTGGAATTTCTGTCGCGTAGGACGAAGGCGGAAGGATGCGGCAGGAATTAATCCGAACAGCTCCTCGGAGCACTCCCCGTTGTACAAGCGATAGAGAATGCAGAGTGAGGCTACATCTCTACGCAGCGCCAAGGAGTCAAGCCGACCAGAATAAATAAATAATAATGATAAAAGACAATAAAAATGAACTGATATAGAAATGATAAAAGAAATAGACAGTACTTTTTCACCGATTTTTGGGTGGTGTCATTGGAGATGAGGGAGGCCAAAAATAATACATTAAAAAAAAGTTCTTGAATGGACTAATTGTATAACACTTTTGTCGAAAGCTAGCAAAAAGCACCCACAACTCGTACATACAGCCTTTACAAAATCACTCCGATGTGAATGGAGATACTTGCAAACAGTCTTGGACAAAACTGATGAAGAATTCCATACCTTAAAACAAACCATTATGGAAACGTTAACACCATCTATTGTGGATAGAGAAATAACATCACTAGAACATGAGCTATTTTTTTTACCAGTGTAACTAGGCGGGCTCGGCATTAACGACCCAACTAAGAACTTGGAATGCTACAAGACATCCGTAAAATCCAATAGGATACTAATTCACGCCATTAAAAATAGTGAAAATCTGGATCTTTTAGCCCATCAAACTCACGCTGCAGATACCATTAAAGAAGAAAAACTAGACAGGCAAATAAGAGACATTAAAACAAGTAAAGATATAATATCTAAACTTCCAAATAACATGAAAAGATGTGTCCAAAGAGTCGTCGAAACGAAATCATCACAATGGCTAACAATCATCCCTACCGCTGCCAACAATACCGACCTCACAGCCTCTCAGTTCAAAGATGCCATAGCTATACGATATGCTCATGAACCTGCAAGTCTCCCTCAGACCTGTGATGGATGCGGCGAATTTAATTTTGACCTAAACCACGCACTAAACTGCAAAAAAGGTGGTCTAATCAAACAAGGTCACGACCAACACAGAGATGATTGTAAAAACTGGGCCGAATTAGCCTGGGGACCTGGCACAATAGAGCCCATAATGCGTAACGCAAACACAACCCAACCAGCTCTAATAGGTGACCTGTTACTGAACAGCGTGTGGGAACCTGCGAGGAAAGCGTTCTTTGATGTTCGCATAGTAAATGCTGACGCTTCCTCATACAGCAACCTCACCTGCCAAAAA
The DNA here is from genome assembly GCA_927399475.2 of Acleris emargana. Taxonomy (NCBI): domain Eukaryota; kingdom Metazoa; phylum Arthropoda; class Insecta; order Lepidoptera; family Tortricidae; genus Acleris; species Acleris emargana. The sequence goes on from OV656846.1 coordinate 17,733,620, forward strand.
ACTGCTCAGAAACATAGCCGAGAGAAACATTTAAAATATGATCGAGCTGCTGAGGACCTAAGAGCTTCCTTTACTCCTCTAGTCATCTCTTGCGATGGAGCCCTTGGGATTGAATATATCAGTTTTTTTTTTAAAACAGCCTCAAAATTAAATGAAAAATGGCAAAAATCATATTCACAAATAATCTATTGGCTTAAAGTAAAGGTGCAAATTTCAGTCATAAGAGCTGTTTCCATTAGAGTAAGGGGAACAAGAAAACACATCAGAGCATTCGAATGCGAAGATGGAGCCGGAATTCACTAATCATAATATTCCTATAACTACACATTAGTCTCAAAATTAATTTTGTTTTTAATATACGTAATTGTTTTTGTTGTGTGAAATTTTGAATGTATTAATTTTTAATTCCACTTTGAAATGTAATTTAATAATATTATCAATAAAGACCTCTGCATCTAAAAGAGAAAAGACTTTAAAAGGGCATTATACAGATCGTGTTATTTGCAAAAGGATTATGGTGTGCCGCAAGGCAGCGTTTTGGGTCCACTTCTTTTATTTGGACATAAATTACTTACCAAAGGCAATCTTATTTGCAGACGACACCACCCTATTAATCAAATGTAAAATAAAACAAACATGGAAAAAGAAGCAAAAAAATGTCTTGAGCCAGTTGTTAAATGGCTTGAGCAAAATAAACTTAGCATAAATTTAAGCAAAACTAAATGTATACAAGCTGCAAACAATTCTTTAAAGACGGTAAAATTTTATCACTTCCGAGCCTGTACATATTTAAGATACCTATGTGTATTTGTAATGAGGCATTTGTACCTGTTTAGAAAAAAAATGTGTTGCGTGTGAAGATATATAGCAATAAGTTATACGTATGTGCCCTTCCAAAAGCTAAAAGTATACAGAATTAACTCTTACTGTATGGCTATTCGGATTTTCAACCATTTTCCAGATTCTTTTAAAAGCAGGCTTTTTCATTTACTTCTTAGGAAATTTGAATACTTACTCGGTGGATGATTGTCTCGCAGTGATAAGGATCTGTTATAAATACACGTACGACCTTTGTATTTTCAATTTTAAAAACTAGTATTAATCTGTGATTCTCTAATAGCTTTACTATATTATTTAATTGAAAATTGACCTTATTTCTGTGACATATTAATTAAGCCTCATTACATTATTGTTTTATAACTAGATATTTACACGCCGTCAAATGGCAGAATATGTTGGAATTTCTTATATCTGTACCATCATGCTAATTTTCTACCTCTATACATTTGAGAGCTTGTTTTTGCTTTTCAGAAGATGTTTTATTGCGGCGGGTTTTTATATTCATATAGTATTTAGGCTTTGGTTGTGACGTACACTTTCGAGAACTAGCTTCTCAAAAATCAACTCGTCAGTCTAGCTTCTACTTTTTTTTTTTACACTTTACAAAAGTTAGCCCAGAGGGGTTATTATGACATAAGTGTGCAGTTCAGTTTACGCTGAGAGAAAAGGACAGAACTATATAACTAGTATAGCTCCGTCCTTTACGCTCATCGTAAACAGATCTGTATAGCTAGTCATAATAACCCCCCAGCTAACATTATTGACGGGAATTGTGATCTTGTTTATAAAACAGCGAAACAAACAAACATCACGACGTGGGGAGACGGTTGTGGTTCATCAGATCAATCAGTAACGTATCGGCCACGACGCAATGAAGGCTTTAGCTTTGATTTCGTTGGTTTTTCTCGAACTTTGGGGTGTTAGCGAATCTGATCCCTTTCGATGTCTGCTGTTCCGAGGGAAATGTGAGTATATTTTTAATTAACACCCTTCTTTATTTATCTCCGCTACCGGAAGTTGAGTCAGCTCCGCATGCAGCTTATTTTTGCTTCATTTAAATTAAATATTTCATTTGTCCAAGCCGTTAGTCTAGTTGATAGTAAGTGACCCTGCCTACTATATATAGCCTACAAAGCTAGTGGCCCCAGTTTCGATGCCCCGAATGGGCAAGTGTTGTATTTGACCTGAGTCAAGGATATTTTCTATAAATTTAAGCTGTTTAAGAAAAATCAGCTCAAGAAGGAAGCGGTCGTCATTATAACGAGGGTTTTTATCACATTATTAATTGGTCTATTCCGACTAGTTACATTGTTAGTTCCATTGATGTAACTAGATGGATTTTTTTTTTCTAGTAGTTACATTGAACGAAGATGGTTTCCGTAATGGAACTACATGGACTTTTTTTTCCGAGTATTAAACCATCTAGTTACATCAATGGAACTAACAATGTAACTAGTCGGAATAGACCCATTAATTGTAGTTATAACATCGGATGTTGCTGGTATTCATTATCTTTTTAGGTCATCGAGAGAATTATAAGTACCACAGGTTCACCTGCCATGATAATAAATAAGTCCTAAACTAAAATCTAGGCTAGGGGTACAAAACAACAATAAACGTACTAATTTAGAGAAACACATGCAAAGATCCCTAGAAAACACCCAAGACTCAGATAGAAATACTCCCGCTTATCGCGCAAATATTTGCCGGTACCACCCGGGAGCGCCAGCTTCGTAGGCACAACTAACTAACTAACTAGGAAAATATTTAATTAAGAAACGACCCCAAACAAAGGTTTAGTTTCTTTTAATAAGGCAAACGCACAAGCCACCTGATGGTAAATAGGATCTGTGATCCATAAACATTGGCATTCTCACAGCTAAGTACAATCTAAAGATTGCAATCCCAACACCGCATTATGCGTTGCCAACCGTGGGTCTATTCCCACTAGTTCCATTGACAGTTCCATTGATGGAACTACTGGGTTTTTTTTTTCCCAGTAGTTCTATTTTATTAAAAAATAATTTAGTCTCACTAAAACCGTTAATGAAAAAATTGCATTTAATAATAAAATATTCGTAATAATAAAGTAAAATATTCGACATTTAATTTTATTTTTGAATAAAATGGAACTACGGGGAAAAAAACATTCCCACTAGTTCCATTATCTGAAGTCCTTTAAATAATGGAACTAGTGGGAATAAACCCAACCCTGAGGAATGCCTCTATGCTATGTAATTTCACCGGTTGTCTTATCCCCACACCGGAACACAATGTGGACGCTGCTTGGCGTTAGGTTAAAGGATAAAGGAGGTGGTAGCGACCTTCCACAAGGTCCTGCCACCCCTAAAACATCCCTATCCTCGTAGGGTACAGTGTATAGGATGTACAGTCAGCGTCAGATAGATCGAACCGGACAGCGTGCCCATAAAAATGGGATGCATTGGATTTTCAAAAAAAACGAACCCGTTAAAATGTCAGAAAAATGAGATGTGACGGGATGTTTTAAGTATCGGCTTGGATAAAATGTCAAGATGATGTAACTGATGACGATGACCAAGAGCAGGACAACATCCTGCTGAACGGCCTCTCACCGGCGTCGCGCGTTATATTATCTGTAGTCGCCACGATGTCATTCATGTCACATTATCACTTTAACCCTTATTACCAAGGTTGTTTTTTTTTCTGCCCAGAAATAGGTAAACTAATTGCTAAATGATCAATTGCTAAGTGAGTTTTTGTAAGATGATACTTTTGTTAAATGTCTCGTTTGCCAAATGATCATTTGGTGAAACGTTGCTGGTCAAATGACCATTTGTCAATATTTTTTTGGTCAAACATTCGTGAACCGTCGGCTCTGCCTTGCTAAGCCAAACAGCAGCATCTCAAATAAAACTCCTGCAGCAATCACAACCTCATTACTAAGAAAAGAGGATTGAATATACTTTGGCAATTCTTCTTCTTCGTACGAACGAAGTAATGTTTATTGGCTTAGGACGGGCGGTGGGATAAGTTCCTAAAACGATTACCCGATCTACAATGCGACCACATTGAATTTGTTTCAGGCGTGGCGTCATGTCCACCAAACATGCATTCGTACCACACGCGCTGCGACGCAGACACCATCTCACAGAGGACCTGCGTCTTCCCTTACACCTACACTTTAGGTGTATATCAGTAACTATATAGCCCTGGGAAATTGAATTATGTAGTATGTAAATAACTGTGGCATGTTACATGTCCGCAGGAATAAATAAAGGATGTGCCATGTAACCATTAACACTATTGTAAGGCCATTACCAACAGAGCGTCGAGGCAATAAATCATTTTATCGGAGTCTCTCGCTCGTACTCATGGGGCTTATGGCGAGCATAAGGGATACAAGATAACGCTGATACTACACGCATCCCTTACGCTCGCCAAAAGCTCCACGAGTACGAGCGAGAGACTCCGATAAAATGATTCATTACCCCGACGGTCAGTTCGTAATGGCCTTACAATAATAAGTTCTTAAATGATTACCAATCTATTGATCCCATGTTGGTCGTGAATAAATTATTATTTGTATGTCTTTACCAATCACGGGACTATGGGAGTCCCGGACCTTTGGAAGGCGTACATGGAGCCGAAGCCAACGCAGAGGCCCTTTAGACAAGTTTAATTTAGTAAAGTGATGGGACACCAACCGGCGATTGTCCCTGAGTTCAAACTATAGAAGTATGCTCCCACGGACAACCAACGGTTAGTGTAGGACTATTTAAGAAGGATTGAAATAGTAATAATAGGATCTATGAATGAACTGATATGGATTGGTGAACTTGGCTATTGATGAAACTACGGCGCCTGCCTGGCCAATGCTAATTACTTTGGTTGAAATGGCAGGCGGTGACTCGCCAACTCAATGGAATGGACCTCCCAAAATAGCCGCATATATATAGCAGCAGGGAGGTAACAGTTCCAAAGGGGCTAAGAGGCTTTTGGAGTTTAAACGACCATAAGGTGCCCACTCGTTACTTTTATGCATCACATCTGCCCTGCCCTTCGAGCATCTCTTGCGACTCCACTCTGACCAACCAATAAAGGCAAGCCAGAGGTGAGGGTCTGTTTCTCGTCATTGTACACCGCAGCCGGTCGGAAAAGGCAAGCGTGAGGTGAGGAACAGCAGCTACCCTCGGGAGCATTCCGGTCTGAGGTGTCACCACTCACCAACAGCTCGCCATTAGCTGCCCTGCGGCCATTATTATTATAATTATTATTTATTTTAAACGATAAGATGGTGGTAGTGGTAGCGTCCCGGACGGACCATTCACAACCATTCATTGAGCTTGTTTATTATCAATTCTGTTGTCAATCAGCTATATCCCTTACAAACATGAGATACTACTAAATAAGTTAAGCAATATAATATGTACAGTCAGTCGTCCTCTCGCATTTTGCTGTGCCCTTACAAGGCGTCACATGTAGGTATAGAATAGTCTTTATTTTTTTAACTGACCGTATCCACTACACAAAGCCATTGTTTTGAAGAAAAAAAAGAAAGAAAATCATTGTATCTGTACAATACTATTATCTTATTTTGTTTTCGGAAAAATTTATAAAAAAGTTAGAGCGAGTACGACCCTAGCGACATACCTGGCATAAAACGCGTGAAGTTTTTTTTTTCTTTTAAAGCATTTATAATCTTACGAAGAGATCATAGAGTCGATAATCCATTGAAATTGTAAGGTATCTCATGGTCTTTTTTCTACGAAGTAGGTCGTCGTTTTGTATGCTATTTTTCTCTAGGTACATTTTAAACCTAATGACTAAAAAGATAGGGTTGATAATTCAATGTACAATCAATGTAGTACTAACTTTTTTTTCTACTCGCTTACTATAAATCGCTAAAATTGATATCGTTAATGGTACCTATAGAATACCACCTATAGCGTAACCGGAGCGTGAAAACCATTCTATAATGAGCGTTGCCATGGTAATAACAGTTCTTTCTGTGGGACGCGACGTGTGTTGACACATTCGCCCTATCCCACGTCCAGTCAACCCGTAATCGGGCCGGTGCAGCAGCTGATCAGGCCCAAACCATCAAGCTCCGCAAATATTCATAATTATTATTAAATAGTTACGAATTTGTGGCGCTTGCGTTGGATACCATGGGACCTTGGTCAGCCAATATGAAGAGCTCAGTTCAAAAAATTAAGACTATACCTGTGTATTTGTTCCATCTGTTGTTTTGTGTAACATTCAATCAAAATTTTCACTTTTTGACTTTGAAATTTCCAGGTTTTACTTGCGGCTGGTCTCGCTGTGACTGCAATAACGAATTGGTTCTGGATGAGGATATCGGCATTTGCGTACGGCCAGAGAGCTGTGATATTGGTAAGGCGCAACGTAGGAGGAACCGAAAGAAGTACAGGCCAAAATCGTTGAAGCTCAGGGAAGAAGACGACAATGTCCGCGCCATGATCTAAACCAGAATTTTACTAATTTTAAAGATGGCTGCTGTAAAGCTAAGGCAATACCACAGTTCAGTCCAAGGTCCGCGTTGCGTACACGCAGCGGTGGCGGTTAGGGGTGGAGTTGGAGTCACATCTATCAGCATCAAATCGCATTATGTTGAACGACTTCAGTTCAGACACATTATACGCATTGCTGGTCAGAGTATGCTGTCTCATGCTAAGCATGCATGGCATGCTTACACGTGTTAAAGGATGTTTTCGCATGCTTTCAGCTGCTAAAGGATATCATCGCATGCTTTCAGCTGCTAAGGGATTCTCATTCGCAAGTATGCGTCGTAACCGTTCTCATTCGTAAGCATCCGGTCTCACGCGCCAGCAACCGTTCTCGTGCGTTGATTTGAATAAGCACCCTTCAGCACGTGAGATAGGTTGCTACACTAATATATAATGCTGAAACTGAATAGATTCGGAAAGGAGAATTTATGCGGTTGCTTCTTTAAAAAAAAAAACTTGTGTAAATGCGATTCGATGCTGATAGATGTGACTCCAACCTAGATCGAGCTTGTTATGTTAGGACGCTGAACACCACCGTCACCGCCATCTCGCGGACGCGGGCTGAACTCGTTGGTTTGGCCTTAGTTTAATTACCAATGAAGGCGGTTAACTGCATGGAAATAGTAGAAGCATTTAAAAAAAGTGGTTGTTGTTAGAGTTTTATTCTTTAGAATTACGGTAGAAGAGCGCCAACCCAGTGTTGAATGCTTTGAATTCTCGAGAAAAAACAACTTAACGCGTTAATATAACATGAAACAAGAAGTCTCGTCGTCGATGTTTTTAAAATAATTTTCGTTTGCTTATTGTTATAAAAATAAAAGGTTGTTTATTATAAGGGGAAGCTCAATGCAAAAAATATTGAGAAGCGCTGATCTAAACACTAGATTCTAGATACAGGGGGTAGTTAAAGAGGCTATTTGGAATTTAAGGGGGGTTCTATGCCCTCTAGGCTTTAAGTGCACCCCTTTCTTATAACATAAGTTAGGTAGAACCAATAGGGGATAGTTATTGTTCCAGTCATGATACGGTCGCTAAGGCTGAACTGATAAAACCCATAAAGTCAACGTCACAAGTAAATTATCACTTTTATACATTTTTGTTTAAAGAGTCATGACGCGTCAAGGAGTAATAAGAGCAACTTGCAAAGTTACAGGCTATGAAAGGGATAAAGTTATAGCAGTCGCATAGTTCTATCCTTTTCTAGGACTAGGTTCAAACCATCGACGAATTATTCGTTTTGTACCTACCTTCTATCAATCGCCCTCAGATATCAGCGCCCTCTCCAATGTATTTAGTATTTAGTACCTATTTACCTTCTTAAGTTTGGTAGCTAGTATTTTTTTATTTGGTATTTAATTAAATACATAAACAAAAACCCCTTTTGGCCCGTGTGGTTGCCAGGTTAGAATAGTGCTACCCCATATCTTCCCGTGGAGGTAGTAATAGGCGACTTAGGGAATAAAGGCTTGTAGTACTGTTAGGCGATAGGCTTGCAACCTGTCACTAATATACACTGGTAGGTAAACATTTTAGCCTAATTGTGCAAAATGTTACAGAATTATCAACAAGTTTTTAGACTTGTTGGTAATTTTGTAGCTCTGCCTACCCCAATCTGAGAACGAAGGCGTGAGTTTATGTATGTTCAATTATATAATCATATAATTGTACATACATGAACATTGTACATACAATATAATCGTATGTTCAAACAAAAACAGAAAAATAATAAGGGCATACCTAACTAAATACTAAAATAAAAAACTTGTTCTAAGTAACTATAATATGTATCTACAAATATCCCCTAGGCCACTGCCACCGGGACTGGTGCCCATAATGCTGGCTGCATTTCCTCTTTGGATAGCTATTGCATGCCAACCGTTGGCCGAGGAAAGGGCCACCCTGGTCACCTGACCTGAGGCACGAATCAGTTTAGTTTTGCAAGTTGACATTGACATTGACTTTTATGTCAGAAGTATACATGTATACTATGTAACGTATGTATACGTTATAACTAAGTAATTTGTGTTTAACCTTCCAGCCTTTTATATTTAAATTGCTTAATCAATTAAATGTTCGATTATAGAAATGTAAATCTGAAATTGTCATCTGCTTTGCTATATAATATTATGTTGTATTTCTGCTGTTTTGTCGCCGTCATCACAGTATATAAATAAACCAGTAAAAAAGCTACGAACAAACGCTCGAAACGACGCACTCACACAGACGCACGCCTCTACGAGACCGCTAAGAGGATTTGGCGGTGCTGTCAGTCGCGTGTGTCGCGTCGAGACGAATGGGCTCCTTTGCATTTTACGTTTGTTCTTGAGAAAGATGCCACAAAAGTATTGCGTGGTATACGGTTGTTTGAATTCGGCTTCTTCAAACCCGGAACTTTCATTTTTTAAACTCCCTGCTGGTGTTGAAAGGTAAGAATAAATAAAATATTTTTAAATAAAATGCTTTTTATAATACGATGACGTGTTGCAAAAGTAAAAAAATTAAAATCGTTTGCAAAATCGATATCTGGGGATGTGTATGGTCTCCGACAACTAATCTGTTGGCAGAATGAGAAAAAGTAGCCGCCATCTTGAACTCTTTAGTTATTCAACCGATTGCTTCCATAATCGATATCTGGGGATGTGTATGGTCTCCGACAACTAATCTGTTGGCAGAATGAGAAAAAGTAGCCGCCATATTGAACTCTTTAGTTATTCAACCGATTGCTTCCAAAATCGATATCTGGAGATGTGTATGGTCTCCGACAACTAATCTGTCGGCAGAATGAGAAAAAGTAGCCGCCATCTTGAACTCTTTAGTTATTCAACCGATTGCTTCCAAAATCGATATCTGGGGATTTTTTACACAATAAAATTTAACAATACAGCGTTCCGAACATGTCGTAGCAGACGAAAGTATTTTTCAATGAGTAATTTGTAATAAAGGTTAAAAGCAGCCAATAAATAAATTGGGTTTGTTTATTCTTCAGTTTTATTTGATATTGTGGTAGTGCAGTTGCTAGGCAATCTGAAATGTATAATTAACGAATAATAAAGACTTCTTGAAATGCTAAAGTTATGTTTATTACCCAGTTTTATCTGCAGGGGCTACTTTTACTGATTATGTTAACGGATTCGTTATCGGACATCACACAGATCTCCAGATATCGATTTTGGAAGCATCCTGTCGAATAATAAAAAAGTTCAAGATGGCGGCTACTTTTTCTCATTCTGCCAAGAAATTCGTTGTCGGAGACCACGCACATCCCTAGATATCGATTTTGGACGCAATCGGTTGAATAACTAAAAAAATAAAGATGGCGGCTACTTTTTCTCAATCTGCAACGGATTTGTTGTCGCAGGTCACACGTATCGATTTTGCAGTAACTAGCTGAGATACAATAAACAAGTTTTTTTTTCAATTTTACAAAATGTTAGTGGACAACCCTTACGCTCAATTGGAGCGTAGGTATTCTACTATTGCTATCTTGAAAAGTAGGCCTATTTTCTTTACTGGTTTATTTATATACTGTGCCGTCGTGGTAGGGAACCTACATTTGTCAAGTTAGTTTAAGTTTTTGTTATAATTCCTGGTTGGAGACTGAAAACAAGCAGTGTTGCTGAGTCTCATGTCCATTTTACCGCACTTACTATGTACTTAAGTATTTTTTTTGTATAACTAAATTTTTATCTTGTGTAACCTAATGTACTGTTCGGTGTTGGTAAATAAAAAATTGTTTATATATATTTTTTTTAATGTATGTAACTTTGGTTAACCCAGTGGAACTTACGTATATTTTAAAGATAATTAACTCGTTCGATTTTCAAACTTGTGTATAAAAATCCTCACTAAGCATCGACTTACCTAATCGTCATTTATTTGTATTAAATATTATTTTTAATAAATTATTCTTTATTTTTACGTGTCCTATTTTATATTTTTAAGTAATGTATTTGAAATGTAAAAACGTGTGGATGTATTTTATTTTCCTCGTCTACCGTACCGTTAAAGAATGGAAACAACAAATACCTGATACTCGACATTGATGATTTGACTTACAGTAAGTGTACAGTTAACAGGTACAGTATGTATTGCCAACTCTCGTTCGCCATTTTGCTTAAAAAGCTACCGAGCGCTATTTTCCTTAGAACGCACCCATGAATAAAATCGCTAAATGAAGGTTAAATGTATTTACTTTGAAGCTATAAGTATTTGGAATACTAAGTACAAAATACCTCGGGGTCAGGTATTTGAAATACGAATACATACATACAAGGCTAGTTCTACTCATAATGGAATAAAATTTAACAATTTTTGGCCCTTTGTGTTTTTAAATGTATATGACTTCAAAGTTGGCTATTATAATAAAATATGATAGAGTATTCTAGAACTGAAAGGGTCAGTCAAAATATTCAATTATTTAAAAGTAAGGGGCATTCTGGGGTACTCTCACTTCCCAGTGTATGTATTTCCAGGGAAGTGATAGACAGGGAAGTGATATTTTAAAAGTTTTTCCCTTAAATTTTGATGATGGCTTTATTATATTACAAAAACAATATCCACAAATCTTCCGTGCAGTTACAGAGATACTAGAAATGTATAAATAATATTTAAAATTTGAAAAATTAATTTGTAATTACGTACCATGCGAGTGAGAATTTGTCTGACCCGAACGCGGCAGTCTCCACTAAACACTCTGGCACTACTAACCGTTGATCGGGTGAAACAAAACAAAGCCGCTTCTATGCTGTCTTCACCTCTCTCTTTCTATCGCCCGAGCGGCAACGTTGCATACTAGTCAATTTCAAGTTGATTTTAACGAAGTTTTAGGTGCCAGGGAAGTGATACTAAATACGTGTCGCCTTTGTTAAGTCAACAAAAACTCAGAGAAATAAAGGAACTGTAAAAACTTTTTTCCTTTTCTGAGTAACATATACATTTGATTATTATATTATAACAGCATTATGTCAGGAAACTGCTTTTTTAACCTTATTACGTGGATTTACATATTGGATTTAGGAATGTCGCCCAACAGGGAAGTGATATTTTTGACTACATTTAAGTAATTTTTTCATGAAAATATTTGTTTGAGTCGGATAATTTTAAAAGTCTAATTAGATACCAATGTAAACCTTTATTTAATTTTGTCACGTAACACATTTATCAATAAAATATTTATTTACGACCTGAGCCAACCAAAATTCCTTAATTTGTAGAACTAGCCACAAATTGAAATACAAATACCACATACGTTTTTGTATATCAATTACGTATTTAAATTACAGCCTTTTTTCGCATACAAAAATAGCCGTTGTCGTTTCTCAGGCTCTAGACTATCTTTGTACATACATACAGATGTAGTGACATAATCCTTTCTCATCGTTTATTGTCGTATAAGTTCGTATTTGTCTTTCTTTCTCAGTTGGCTTATTGATGGTACTAAAGCTAATTGAGAAAGCTAGATAAATACGATATTATCCGACAAAAAACGATGGGAAAGGATTATTCACTACATCTGTACCAAATTTCATTTAAATAGGTTCAGTAGTTTAGGTGTGATTGCGTAACACAGATAGACAGCGGTACTTTCGCATTTATAATATTAGTAAGTATAAGGATTTGTCAATAAAAACCACTCTGGGGTCCTAGTGAAAAAAAGTACAAGTCGACTTAACCCGTAATAAAAAAGGGTATATACTTAAACGGAGTGTACAGTGCGATAGCTCTTAGAAGATGCTTCGGGTTTGTACTGATCTCTCACTCGCTCTCATTCGATCTTATTAAGAGCGAGTGAGAGAGAACTACGAAACCGAAGCATCTTAGTGCCCACAGGCTGTACTAGACTTAAACCCTTTTTCACTTGTTCTTCAGATGACTTATACTCTTTTTCACTAAGATTCCCACCATCTATCCCTCCCATTGTATATACACTTAGATCTTTCAAACTACGTAACAGATTTTAATTCAGTTTTCATCAATATTAGATAGAATGATTCAAAGGAAGATTTTTATGTATTAGTAAATTCTGGTTTATGTAGGCACAGGTGTTACAGAAAACTAAGTGGGTCAATCAACTTTTCTTTGTAGCTCGTTGCCATGGTGACGTCTCCTGGGTCACTCTTTAAAACTACGTTTTCAAAGGATATAAGTCCACTAAAAAACAGTTTTATTGGCAATTACACACCCATTATTTTATGGCCTTTCTCCTGAGTGTGCTGGAAGTATATATTATAAGATTTTTTCTAATAAACTCTATCACGGTTGTCTCCTGGCTTACGGGACAGAATAACAACAACAAAAAGTTGATCCACCCAAGTAGACCGGAGCGAAACGAAGGCGTGTTGCTTGTTTGTTTTGGAATAGTAAAAATTATGTCATACCATTGCTCTTTTGTACCTCTACTACGTAATGTATGTCTGTATTTCAGTATGTTTTTGATAGATAAATAAGTTCTATTCCCTAGTGGGAATTGTTCCATTGATTTCGATTATTTAAAGGACTTCAGATAATGGAACAAGTGGGAATGATTTTTCCCAGTAGCTTTTATTCAATTATTACTTTTAGTGAGACTAAATTATTTTTTTAATAAAATAGAACTACTGGGAAAAAAAAACCACTAGTTACATTATGTCCTTTAAAAAATGGAACTAGTGGGAATAAAATTTCCCACTAGTTCCATCAATGGAAATGTCAATTGAACTAGTAGAATAGACCATAAATATTTCATTTTTTTTTATCTCAGCCATCCCTTGATTCTAATTTAGTGATTTAATGTAATCCTGTGTGGTCTGTGTGTATGTGTATCTACATATCCGCCACCATATCTATAGCCGAGCGGCCCGGTTTCCAACTCGTGCCTGGAAGCTAGCCAACAATTATCTTAACTATTTACTACTCTTATCAGCCCTCGCTAGCTGGAGCGTTCACCTTCACTAAAATTAGTTATGGAAACCGAATTAGCTTTGGCGTTCGATTTGTTACATTTTTTTATTCAGTTTGATGTTTATGTAAAAACTTGCAAGAAAAATTTAAACCGGGGCATCTTTTCAAAACGGTCAACGTTTTAAACTGACTTCAAAAAAGGAGGACGTTCCACTGTATGTTTTTTTATGTATGGTCACCGATTTCTCCGTCAATTGTGGACCGATTTTAAAAAACCGTACTTCCGAGGTGGTCCCATTGTCACCAAATCTGGATCTGATTAGGGGTTCAGTAAGGAATTGGGGGAACTCCTCAAATATTGTAGGAAAACAGCCTAGTAACAACAGTAACAAGCCTAGCAATTGCATACAGAAAGTATCATTTGGTGAAGTGGAAGTGATGATGAAGACCACAAATGCCCACCGGAACTCCTCAATCCTCAAGGAGCTACTTATTTCAAGGGTGGTGATAAGACTGATAAGATATCTCGATTAAGATAATTTAGTGACTACAACGAAGAACATTTAATTGTTTTAATATAACAATGACCATGGCGTTACTTTAGGCGAGCTTGAAATGTCTTAAAGTTTTATATCAACTAAGAAGTGGGACTACCTGTTAGATTGATAACACTTTTCATAAGACCTTAATACAATAACAGTAAGAGCAAACACTCTTACAAAGTGCGCCCTTTTTCACACTTAGCAACGATTGTAAATGTACCTGCTATAAGACCAAGAAAAATATAGTGCTTGGATACTTTTAAGACCAAGTTTTGCTAGCTGGGTTTATACTATGGGTACCTATGAGACAACGGTAAGCATACTAAGAAAAATACATACTTAAATACAAGACATTCAAGACTCCGAAAAAAATTATTGCCCTTACCAGAAATCGAATCCAGAACTGCCGCCGCCACTGCCGCTTCGTAGCCAGGGTCTCTACCAACTAGGCCCACTACTGGGTCGTCGTCAATATATCATCATGTCAGCCGATATACTTCCACTGCTAGACATAGGCCTCCCCCAAGATGGCCGATGGGGTCAGAAGGTTCTTGAGTGGCGTCCGCGGACCGGGACACGAGCTGTGGGTAGGCCTCCAACAAGGTGGAGTGACGACCTTGTAAGGATCGCGGGAAAGCGGTGGATTCGAAAAGCACAAGACCGGTCTGAGTGGAGAGCCGTGGGGGAGGCCTGAGTCCAGCAGTGGACGTCTTTCGGCTGACATGATGATATTGTTGATGAGTGACGTTATTGCAGATGAAAAATATTTTTTGTCTACTGTTTTGCATGGTTTCACGATGAGGTGTCACGTCTTATTGTTGGACACATGGGAAAGGACCAAAAAGTTGGACCATAGACCAGTTAACCCTTAATTTGGCAGTGTACATCACAGTGACCATACTATAATGTTCACTTTTAATGTTTGGAATGTTTTTTTATTTTTGTGCTGATTCAAAATCAAAAAGGGTTTGAATTCCCGACTTTTTTTATTTTTGCCAAATTAAGGGTTAAGCGCAGTTAACCATACAAACAACAAAGTTGAAAAAAGTTCCGTTGTGCGACGGAAAGTATCCCTACCATTGTATGGCTAATTTTCGTGTCACAACGGAAAAGTTTCATAGACAATTTAATTGAGTGAGTTGGTGTGGCCAACTTTTTGGTTGGTTTAGTTAAAATAATCAGAATCGTCTCGCAATACATCAATGCATTTTGAACCAATATTTCTGATCTGATTAATAATATTTCAAATAGCTTTCTAGATTGATAAATTGCCATTTTCATTCATTCTCTGTCCTCTGTCTCAGCAACGAAAACGGACTAAATTTAGGCAGCGTCATAAAATAAACTTATTGCGTCATAAGAACTCTAATGGCCGCCCCAGACTAACAATGGGACTGGCATGCGGAGAGGGACGCAACTATTTATCTACTTACTCTATTTGTTGTAATTTAATGAACTGACAGGCCAAATCGGCCTACACGGGCTGCTTTAGTTGGTACAAACCGAACGGACGAGTCGCGTCATAAAAGCAGATAGAGCAGGAAGAATAAGGGCAATAAACGCCGGCGACTGTAGGGATGGCGGCATGTCGATAAAGGATTTATTTAAACGTCTATAAGATTTTTATTTTCCTAAAGCTTAGCAAGAGCACATTTAGTTGATATTGATACTCGCCCTCTTTTAATAAATCTGCAAGATGACGACACCGACAGCGAAGAAAAATGTTTATATTAATAAAGACGAGTATTTTATTTATAAAATATATAAACATACTTTTTCGTTTCATTTATGTATAGTTTAGTTTTAAATTTAGTGTAAGTTTTGTATTATTGTATATTTTGTTAATATATTTTTTTAATAATAGATGTAACATATTCATGCTTTATTTTTAATTTATTTGTCAAGACTTACCAAGTTTCTAATTATTACAAATAAAATAAATACATTTTATGTCATTAGAGTCATTACGTTGTTTTCATACTTATCTCGGTTGTTTTATCGACAAACCTTTTGCCGTGCACCTACGCTAATCGTTTTATGACCCGACTCGTCCGTTTGGTTTGTACCTACTATATACTACTATACTACATAGTATAGGGCGCCCCATACTGCCCTCATAAACCAATAGGCAGAATCTCACATTCAATAGTTACAGTAGTTGCAACCCTCTCCCGCTAGTAATATAATTTCACTTGCTAGGAGTTTTTCCTGAAATACCGCCATTTGTCTTATCAGGGCAGCATAGCCAGCTAATTTGAAAGAACAATTTACAGAAATGGAAGCTTCTGGGTTCATATCTCGGGTTTCCCATTGTCATATGGCCATTGTCTTTTGCCTTGTTGTTTCTGGTTAGATATGATTGTTTTGTAACAGCTATTGATAAAAGTCGGAAATACTTCTTCACAGCAATAAAAACTCATCAAGTGCGAGTCGGTCTCCACTTTTGAGGGTTCCGCACCTGCGTTTTATTTGTTTAAAATATTACTCGTAAAAAATTCTGCTTTCTGTATTTTGTCATTTTGAAGCAGGCCATATGGGTGTTGAGCACCCATGCGTTTTTCAAATAAAAATCAAACTTTAAAAGGTTTATTTACATCTTTTATCATAGAAAATTGTATATCTATCGGAAAAATTAGTCATATTTATTGACGTTAGGGGAAAATCCGTGAAAAGAAATACAAAATCATTTCATTGTAAAACCCGACTTTGTCTAGCTTCAGTTTTCACACGCAAATAGCTACGTCGAAACGATATCTTCTAATGATTTGCACATGTTTAACATTTTTTTTTTATATTTTACGTCAAACATTTTTTAAACTATCTACTTAAAGACATACACACACTCACGCCTGCATTCCCAGAGTGGGGTAGGCAGGGCTACAGAGTTACCGACAACTCTACAACCTTGTTGTTAATTCTGTAACCACATTTTGCACCAACAGGTTAAGATGTTTACCAGTGTACATTAGTGACAGGTTGCAAGCCCATCGCCTAAAAATACTACAAGCCTTTATTCCCTTAGTCGCCTCTTACGACTTCCGCGGAAAGACGTGGAGTGGCTCTATTCTGAGCCGGCAACCACACAGCAAACACGGTATCTAAATAATTAATTTCAAATTTTGAAATATCGCACTGCTAGAACAAGACCGTATCAACTCCAAATCATTGTTAGTTTTGTTTCAAGCTCATAGACGTTGTATTAAAGTTGATTTTAAAATGTAGTTGTTTTTTGAGTTACTATTCTTTTGATCTGGCAGTGCGATATATAGTTTTGAGTTTTTGTGCGGACCATTTCACCCATTCCATTACATTAGTTACGGAACCCTAAAAAGCTGTAGTATTTAATAAAATAAGCAAGCAATTGCAGACAGATAAGCAAAGGGAAAGCAATATGGAACTCGTGTTGTTTTTATCGTTGATATTATGCGTTACAAATGCTACATATTATAAAGTTGGGGTAAAAGGATGCCTATCTTTTAACGGCACATGTAAGTACTAATACACTTCATCATTTTTAATTTAAACAAAACCTAATGTAATGGTTGATTAAATTGCCAAGTTATGTGCATAGGTTAAGAATGAGACATTTCTAACGTCTTTGATTACTACTAATGTCACAGTTCTAACCTAACCTAAACTTGTAAGAAAAAAATACTTCAAATTATTTTTAAATGCATAATAAGAAGAAAGTGATAGTTATGATAAACAAGTTATACGTTATTTGATCGTATGCCTGATAAAAAAATATACAATTTGTTATGCTTATCGTAGTTAAATGAAAATATGCAAAATGTTTTTAGACTTATTGGACCGCACCTGCATTATGATAGCGGACCCACTTTTTGTAGCAGATTTCGCTACGAAGTGGATACTACTGTCACGTGCTACGATCGTAGCATTCGTAGCGATATTAGCATTTCCTATTTAGGGCATTATTTAAAAATTGACTAGGCATTATTGACCAATCATTTTTAATATAAATATTTTCAATATAAGGGGAAAATTGCATGTAAAGATTTTAATAAATACATACTTGCCGGGTCTTTTTAGAGTTCAAAATGATGATCATCTTGTTTATTATAACTCTTTAAACGATGATGTTGATAATAGTAGTAATTATGATATTGATGATTCAGATTGAAATATGTTTTTGTTATTGATGATCATGTAAAATTGTATACAATAAATGTTTTTAACATGTGATATTGAGTTTAAGTATCAATTTCCACATTTATGTATTATTAAAAAAATCTCGGAAATCCCGCATTCAATAAAAATAAATCATTATTTTTGGTGGTTGTAATGTAACAACTCTTAGTCACGTCCTTCCGCGAAGTTTAGGCAAATAGGCACTGCCTATTCCGACCCCTGAATATTAGTGTAGATGTAGATATATCTAAGCTAAGGTAAGGTTGATATTGGACCCGATTCTACGTGCACATCGCGTGTAAAACTATTTTTTTTAATTTTAAGACAGTTTAGACGGCAGATTTAACCAGTGTTATTCCAGAATGTCAAGCTGACAATGTATAAGACCGCCTAAAATAAGAAGCGTCAGATTCAAATTAGCGCTGTCATGGCGCTGTCATTTTGACAGCTGCTCATAGAATAGCAAAGTGTTTAAGCGACACCTAAATAATATTAGGAAGTTTAGAGGGCACTGTAGAATCGGGTCCAATAATTAACCAGTAACGAATGATTCGTCTTGTTGGAGGCCTACCCACAGCTCGTGTCCCGGTCCGCGGACGCCACTCAAGAACCTTCTGACCCCATCGGCCAACAGTCCTGCGTGCGATGTGAGTGACGACCTTGTAAGGATCGCGGGAAAGCGGTGGCTTTGATTATTTACTCTCTAGATAGAGTGTGACCCTGTAATCACTACGACAGAAACAGGCCAGTTTTTGTATGCTTGTGTGCGTGAGTCCTTTGTCTGACACTCGCAAAACGTCATTCTATTTATCTCTGTGGGCATACATAGGGATGCCAGCTAAAGACATAATTACTAACTTACAGGGAAAACTGATCACAGTAAGGTTTAGTTATTGTGAAGTGTTTGAAAAACTAAAAATATAGGTATCGATTCGAATTGGAATGGGTTGACTTTAATGTTTTCGATTCACAAAATACAGTCACCGGCAAATTTTTCCGAACAAAATAAGAGGAAGACATTTGAAAAAGTTATTTTTTGCCCTAAACTGGTAACGAGGAGTCCCTGCAATAAAAGTATAATAATTATTTTATAACAATTTGTGATCATTTTATAACAACTAAGGTAAGTTTTACTTTGCTCGGTATCGTTTCCTTTTTCAATCTCCGACGCTTTTGATTGCTGACAAAATACAAGTCCTTTGTATGGAAATGATCAGAGCATACAACAGTTGTTTTAGTCGGCTTCCAATAATCTTCTCCACGACTGCTTCTTATAATGTCTACCTATCGATTGTGCATTATAGGCTCACTAGGTATTCTATAAATTAATAATGTATTGTAAGGCAAATTTATTATTGACCCATGAAATATAATACATTGTCATATCGACTGTACCATTCTCGGCTCGCACTTGACCAATTTCTGATTATATTATTTATGCATTCCTACAAATCTTATGTTTCAAAATCTAAATAAGTTATGTTAACAAAATAGTTCATTATCCACTCACACTTGGCCGTTTTCAAATTGTTTTGTTTTCAATGAGCTATATGTGTAATGACCTGACCCCATGTCAAATTTCCAGTTTGTAAGTCAAAATTTATTTTTATCAATTTCCACTATTCTCGACTTACACTTGGCAGTTTTCTATTATTAATTTAATGTATACTCGTACATATCCTAAAGTAACTTCCATACTTCAATACTCACACCACTAGGGACTAGGGAATTTCGTATTTCAGAACTGGCAACACCAACAATAATGCCAAGATGGAATCGTATTAATTAGACATATTAAACGGATGGATTTTTGAAATAAATACTATGAATTCTGAATTAATTACCGGTGGTAGGTGACTTTGCTGTTTGATTTCATACGTCCTTTGTAATTTCGACAAAGTTTAATTACACAACTCGTCATTTTAGTGCCTTTTTAGCAAAATAAATTTTGACACGTAACACGACCGTATCCCTTGACAACACATTTGACACTGAGGAGCGGAAAGATACTTATAGGCTAACAGTTAGCTGATAAATTTTTCGACGCATTCGTGTCATCGAAGTTCTATCTAGAGAGTAAATAATCAAAGAGCGGTGGATGCGAAAAGCACAAGACCGGTCTGAGTGGAGAGCCTTGGGGGAGGCCTATGTCCAGCAATGGACGTCTTTCGGCTGACATGATGATGATGAATGATTCGTTCTTATTTCCCGGATGAGGCCAAGAGATGGTGACAGAGGTAGTGGCTGGAGTTACGCCAGCCATAATGTTGGACAAGGTGTTTTCTTTTTCGTTTGGATGATGAAGGTTTCTATCCAGGTGTAGCGGAGTGCCCAGAGCACATGCATGAACTACACAGCGAGTGTCGCTCCACCCCCTCCCAACGTACCTGCGACGACCCAGTCGCAAAAGCCGTGGGACAGATCTGCGACTGGTCGCGGTGTGATTGCGACTTCCCGTTAGTGCTGCATGTGGAGTCTGGATACTGCTTCTTGTATGAAGATTGTCCCGGTGATTCATAGTTTTTTAAGTTGACAGTTGGTAGTTTGTGCGAGAATTTGTGGCCGGTTTATTAATTTCATTGTTGTGACTTGAAATAGGAGGCAATTAAATAAGTATTGTCCTTATCAGAGTATATTGTAACCTGCCCATGATGTGTGTCACTTTGGATGATAATTATGATAAACTACATTTGATTGATGACGTAACTATGACGTAGTTCTATAGTGCGCCAGAAATTCATTCATTTGACTTTGCCTACATTCGTCCTAGCGCAAGTGTCAATTTAAATCTGAATTGTCTGACTTTAACCTTTTTGACGGCATGATTAATGCAAAAGTCTTCAATCGCTAATGCAACTTGAATTCTAATTTTACGGGTACTTTTGTAATAGCTGACCTCGACTCTATTGTATTAAAGGCAATAGGGTGTGTATGTATACTACACTAGGTATATATTTTGACTGCAATGGTACATAATGTAAGTTACTTGCTTTCAACTTTTGCCAGAGAAGAAGTTTACGCTGAGAGAAAAGGACAGAGCTATGGCTGGTATATAGCTCTGTCCTTCTCTCTCATCGGAAAATGAACTGCATAGGTACGTCATAATAAACCCCCCGTTAATGGTGTTGAGGAAAATAACACTGTACAATCCTAGATATCAAAATTATGCCTAATATGAGGCTTGTAGTACCGTTAGGCGATGGGCTTGCAATACACTGGTCATCTTAGCCTAATTGTGCAAAATGTGGTTACAGAATTATCAAAAAGTTTTCAGAGTTGTTAATTCTGTAGCTTTGCCTACCCTACTCTGGGAATGAAGGCGTGAGTTTATGTATGTATGTATGTATGAAGCGTTTTTTTAAATAAATTAAAGGCTGAATCTGACGAATATTGACGACTTTCTCAACGGCTAAACTGACTACTGGTTCGCTGCCCAAACAATTGATATCTATTGATGTGTATAGATTATTCTGACAAACCTTCCATGCTACTTATATAATACAATATTTATAGTTTTTTTTTTGTAGAGTTACTGTAATTTGACATGTAAAACTCTGTATTATTAAGGAATAAATTGTAAAAAAAAAAAGTCATATACGTGCAGTCGAGTTCATAAATATGCGTACACTTTATTACCTTGTCACTCTAATCGTTGTGACAATGCATATAAGCCAGTTTAAACAGGACATTAAATACACAAGGTACTAAAGTGTATACATAGTTTAGTTTGTTTATGAATCCGACTGTACCCTTGCTACTCCCAATAGACGAAAACCCGTGCGTGATTGGATTACGAGGGAAGACTTTCGATATCGCCGCCTGATGGAATTTATGGACGAATAAATATGGTCTTGCAATAAAAATATCGTTTTACTTACACCCTTGCTAGCCATCCGCTTCGCTCCAGGGCACAATCACGTCTAAACCTGTTCAACCTAAATCGATTTCAGGGATTTTATTCGACATTTTAACCGATCGGTATACTTATATTTTCTCTTAATCTCGCTTTTGTAAGAAAACCCTTACAATAAAGCTCAAATAATTATTAGCGTCGCCGCCTGAAATAATAATAATAGATTGTTCAACCAGAGACTAAAACAAAACAAGCTTAATGAGACGAGATGTTTAGCCACGAGAGAGAAGCTAAGGTGGCTATAGTTCGAGTGTAACTATGGTTGTTTAGTCTCGCGTTAAGCACTCTACTTTTCACTCTGAATTAGAGAAAAAAAAACATTTATATACAAAATTTCTTACAAATTTATTCCGCGGTTGTTTTTTTTTACTAAAGTGACGCTTTAAATGCTTGCATATTTAGCGGACAGCCTCAAACTTGAAAACTATTTTAAAAATAATTGGACCATGAATATTAAAATGAATTCATCCTTAATAATTTAATTAACTGTGTTTCACTAAATTAAATCGATGTTTTTTATATTTAAAAATAAAACCCTAAAAATTATCTATACACTATCAGTCAATCCCTGAAAATGGCGATAAACCTCTATTCACAATCGCCGTGATTGGTTGTTTAGGGGTTTCCAAAGAAAAACCAAATAAAATACTTTAGTCCCTAGAGACTAATAAGGAGCTTTAGTCCCGATGTGCAGAGCGTAAAGTATAATTGTAAGAGCACGAGAAGTGAAAATAAATAAATATCAGAGGACATCAGTTTCACACAAATTGAACTAGTCACAAACTAAGCTTTATTAGGCTTGTACAGTCAACATAAGTAGATGGACGTTCAAATAGCTCAAAATTACCTAAGTACAGACGCTCTTATTCTCTTGAAAATAGAAACGTGTAACGATATTTTTTAAATCTTCGACCGTCAATCTAGTTCTGTTGCTGACTTTACTATGGTAGGTAATTAAATGTACAGCAACATCTGAGTTCGACTCTAAATTGTGAGAGGTCTTTAAGTCTCTTAGGTTCGGGTAAAATCTGTTAGACTTTCTGAAGAGTGAGTGAGAGAGAAATACAAACCCAAAGGTTGTATTCAGTTAAGTGTTATCCGCACTGTACGCTTTTGTAGCTCTTTATTCTAGCCTTCTTTAGCTTTTTACCCTTATCCCCCGTTCTAAGAAAGGTACTGAGCCTAGGTACCGGTACTACCAGTTTCACACCAAGTTCGCAATACTGGTTCCATAACACATTCACTGCCAGCCCTCAAAACTATTTCCCAACCACACGCCAGCGTAGTGGCAATTAGTACTATAGTACCCGATGGGGTACTAGGGCGTGGGAACCACATCATAGAACACCCGATAGTCGGGTACCTACTTGGCAGTGAATTGGATAAAAACACCGGTATTCAAGCCTTGCTATACATGAATCATTCACCACTTTAACAGAACGTGGTTCTGCAAACAAGCACCAACCCACAATGATCTGGCAATTAAATGTCAACCATCAGTATCCAGCGTGAAAGTTGACATTTTATTTCCAAACTTTTGTCGGTTGGTTCCGGTTTGCAGAACAACGTCCCTGATGTTAGAAAGTTCACATTTATCCACAGCAATAAACATATTATTAATAATAAATAAAAAATCCCAGTTGTCCACACCCTCGAAATAAGCGTGGAATTTTTATTTCCAGCTGTTCGCACTCTTTAATTTGACTCAAATGTGTTAGTTTAATATCATTAATAAAAACTAAAACACAGTTGAGTCAAATTAAAGAGTGCGAACAGCTGGGAATAAAAAATCCAAATCAATGTAATATAATGGCAATTGACTTGGACTTTTTATTCCCAGCTGTTCGCACTCTTTAATTTGACTCAACTGTGTTTTAGTTTTTATTAATGATATTAAATTTGATATAAAGTACTTTCTCTGCCATCGTCGGTCGGTCGGAGCGGTTTGGTTGCGTGCATTTTAATTATCGAGCGATGCGAATCGACGCGACACTAGCGCCAGAGCGGCAATAGGTAACAGAAACTCCTAAACGACCGAAGACGACTCTTGCGATTTTCATCAGATGGGTACACAAGGTATAATATAACTATGCCAGTTTTGAAAATGTTTTTTTTGTTACAGGTACACAGGGCACTGTCCTATGCTCAAGTTCCGCTACGGTAAATGCTACGGAGACAACACGAGGCAGATCTTAAGAGAAATCAAGTCCAATGGCATGTTCAAGTAAGAGCTAAAAGCGTCAAACTAAGTCCGAATGAACTAACTAAAGAAAGGAAAGTAAGGGATTTCCTGACGAGACGGTTAGCAGACCGAGCAATAGCGAGGCCTGCTAAAATACGAGTCAGGAAATCCTCGTTTCCGCCGAGGCATACGAGTACATAATGGTTTTCTCAAACAATGCGAGGAAATGATACAAATACATGACTATAAATATTTTTAAAAACCTTTGACAAATTCGGAGAGGTTTGAAAACTACGAGTATTAGTTAAGACTGCGCCGAGCGTACGCCGGATGTACAGTGGCGCCCTCATTACTATTATTGAGATTTCTAATAAACTAAAGTATTTTCTTGAATTCGGACGATGCATTTTTGTACTACAAATAAAAACACAACTTATACGATAAATCCCATAGTTTACTAACAATTGACCTTCGAGTTATCAACTTAACGGAAAAAAGTGGCCACCTTTTCCCGTTAAGCTGACTACTCAAAGGGTAACTATTATCAAAGTTTTTTACGTATCCCATAAATTGTGTTTTTACTTGCGCTACAAAAAAGCATCGTCCAATTCCATGGAAATTCTTTCGTTTATCAGAAAACACAATAATAGTATTGAGGGCGCCACTGGACGCTCGACGTTTGCTCGGTGCAGTCTTAAGGTAGTTCCGCCATCACCGCAGAGCCCCGCCCCGCACCACACGCCCCCACCCACAAGTTGGGTGTACGGGATAGTTTTTATGGTCCTTTCGATTTTATATATAATAGAGATGAAGTATGACAAAAAAATTAGCTATTTAGCCTGTTCATAAACACAGCCGCCATGTTTACAATAAAATTTAAAAAATGATTCATGAAACAAACAGTTGCGAAGCCAACAAAGATTTGTTCCTATCAATTTCTAGCAAAACCAACGCCGGCCAACCTGTTACATGACGTCACAGTGCATATTAGCAGTTTAAGATGCTTGTATCATCCGTCTTTCTTGGCCGATTTTTATTTTAATTACACTTTTCGTGATCTCTTTTACGATATTTTCATATACATACATACATACATAAAGTCACGCCTTCATTCCCAGAGTGGGGTAGGCAGAGCTACAGAATTACCAAGCACTCTTAAATAAGTTGTTGATAATTCTGTAACCACGTTATTTTCATATTTTATTGACATTATGATATTTAAAAAAACCAGACATGTTCCCTATTCCACCAATGTTTCCAGTAAGCCGCTGGAATACCGCCGCGGCGATAACTACGAGTTGGACCGCATGCCGCGTAGCGACGCGCCGCGACGCGACGTGTACGACGGACTGAACCACCAGCCGACGCACATGACGGGGTACACGGGTTACGTGCCGGGGATGAACTTTAGGTGAGACGTGAGACCATTTCTGCCCTCCTAAGCCCTAAGCTAATACGCAGTATGTCAGATAAAATTCCTGTAGCAATATTAACCTTATTATAGTCATGCCGTGTGGTTGCCGGGTTAGAATAGTGCCACTCCATGTCTTCCCGTGGATGTCGTAAGAGGCGATAAAGGGAATAAAGGCTTGTACACTGGGAAACATCTTAGCCTTCTTGTGGTTACAGAATTATCAAGAAGTTTTAAGACTTGTTGATAATTCTTTAGCTCTGCCTACCCCACTCTGGGAATGAAGGCGTGTGTTTATGTAGTCATGTGGCGTAACTGTGCGCAGGGGGTAAGTGTGCGCAACCCCTTTGTTTAGTAATAGGGAGGGAGAAGTTTGTGAAGTGTCGACAAATTAAAGTTATGTTGGTAGAGAATTAGTTTATGCGAGAAAAACCCAGATGGTATCATTAGTTCACTTGAAAAATTAAATGTTCAGAATCCGGTGCTGTAAAGGTAAAATTTCAATCATTTGATTTTGATACTAGTTTGAAAAAAAAGTGCGCTCACTTGCCCCACATGACTACTAAGAGAAGAGAACTAAAACTTCTTTGGTTATGGATTTTGAGATACTGCCTATTGGCTTAGGAGGGCAGAATGCTGGCCTTCTAAATAAAAAGGCCGCATGAGTAATTTGATAGTCAAAGCAAATACTAAAAAACAAAAACTAATTTCCCGAGCACATTATAAAGTAAACGATTATATCATGGATAAAACCTACGCTTAAAAATGGTGCAAAAATCATCATCATCATCATGTCAGCCGAAAGACGTCCACTGCTGGACATAGGTCTCCCCAAGGCTCTCCACTCAGACCGGTCTTGTGCTTTTCGCATCCACCGCGTTCCCGCGATCTTTACAAGGTCGTCACTCCATCTTGTTGGAGGCCTCTCTACAGCTCGTCTCCCGGTCCGCGGACGCCACTCAAGAACCTTCTGACCCCATCGGCCATCAGTCCTGCGAGCGATGTGCGCCGCCAACTGCCACTTTAGTTTAGGTATTCTTCGGGCTATGTCGGTAACCTTAGTTCTACCACGGATATCATCATTTCTGATTCTATCACGCAGAGAAGCCCCGAGCAAAAATACTGTGATATTATTTGAACAAGATATACCTTACCGAGTTTTCTACGCCGGTTCTTTTCGTGGCAAAACTTTTAGACATGACCTATAATACCCACGTTATCTTATTACACTAAAACTGAATATCTACCAATGTCCCAAAATTGATTCGCTATACCACCGCAGAACCCTGTCAGGGTAATATGTAATACGTAAGTGAATACGTTCCTCATTCCCACATGTCATCAAATTCAGAATCCTATTCGTGTAATCCACCAACTACTACTAAATGGTAGGTGTATGAAGTTTTAGTGATGCTATATAGGATTTTGCAAATGCAGAGTCCGTCCAGAATGATACCACGCCATATTATCCTTACCTACCGCCAAGCAACGGTGTTCGCATTGTTGTATAGACAACCGGTGAAATGATTAGCTTAAAGGCATTCTTAGTCCTCAGGGCTGGCAACGCAGTATTACTCTTACAGTCTTGAGAATGCGAATGTCCATGGGTCATAGATCCCACTTTCCATCAGACGGCCTCGACTTATTCATGGCATAAAAATAAAGTGCCTACCTCCCTACTAATCTACTGCTACTACTTTAGATACGGCAAATCCTACGGAAGAGCAGCAGACGACTGCCTGGCGGACTTTGCCGAGAGCCAGCGCACCCTGCGGCGGAAGGCCGACTTCAACAAGAACTACATCCGATCCCGAAGCGCGCCTAAGATGGAGACGATCCACACGCGGGACGAGATCCGCCGGGACCTAAACCGGTTCTGTGAGATTAATAAGTACAAAGGTGGGTAAATATATAGTCATGAAGTACCTTAAACACCAGTAGTGCAAAATCGCTGACTCATTGTTGAGTTTCTCAGTAGTAGGTTGTCTCTGCTTGGAAAGTGCTGGTAGATTTTTGACGTTTAAAAGTGCTCGTGCGGCCTACTTAACATCTTCTATCGGAGCGCTCATTTCCAAAATACAACACTTCTCTCTTTACAAGATTCCGAAAACACCAGTTCCTGAGTGTAAGATAATCTAAACCTGTACTAACTTCAATGGTAAATTTTAGGATTATAGAATAACTAGGTTTTTTAAGAATCTAGTTTCTCGTACTTGTACACCGTCTTACCTACTTGATCGCGACTGAGACAAGTAGAGAAGAGTGTACGTGGTTGTCTTGTCAGTGCTAATAAACGACAGTTTAACTTCGCATATACGGCTCTATCTTGATTGGACTTATATTTATTCAAAGAAAATATATTGTGTAATTTTAAGGGATCTTATCTGGTATTATGCAAATATCTATCTGATGACGATCACTTAGGTTTACTATAAAGGTAGGTATCCGTTTCTACTTCATAATAAGTCCAATCCAAAACTGAAGCCAAATATCCCATAGGAGAAGTTACGGAACTAACTTTACTGACTTTCCTTGTGCCTAGTTTATCTTATGTAGGGAAAAGTTCTTGATATTATTTCGACGTATCTTTTCAACCTGGTTGTTTTTTTTCCTGTACTATTTAGGCTTAAAGCGCGACACTCACATCACCACTAAGCCAATGCAATGTACTTTTATCGACCAAGCCCTCGTTTTCCAAGTTGTTCAAGTTTGTTCAAGTTAAAAAAAACTCAACTCTTCTGTTCAGTCAAATCTAGTTAACACCAAATTTTACTTGTTTCAGAAAACACAATATCGCCAGAATTCCCTCCAATCGCCGGGTACACGGGCCACATACCTCGCATCAAGGGCTCCGAGGCCTCTCTGAGTCAACGTTACCACTGCGCCGCAAAGCGGGGCCTAGAACTCATCAGATTGGAGCGAGACAAAAGGGAAGAACTGCACCACGCCGATGCCAAAATAAAAAGCATATTGAAAGACCACAACAAGTTCTCTTATTGGAACTGGGGATAGCATACGGGCAGGAGAATGTTCTTTGGCAAATGCCGTTGAATGTTCTTCTGTAAATTCTGTATAGTCACAGGATGCTGGTTTTATGTTAATAAAACGGTCAAATTCAGCAATATTGGAGTGGATTTGGTGTTCCGAACGTTAAGTCCGTATATTTATCAAGCAGAATAAGAAGACGTTTATATATTTAAGGGTAAGGACCATAAAGTTATCCACGTTAAGTCACTCAAAAAAAAAACTATGAAAAATTCCGTTGTGACACGAATTTTCGTCGCACAACGGAACTTTTTTCGACTTCGTTGTTTGTATGGTTAACTGCGCTTAACTGTTGTCCAACTTTTTGGTCCTTACCCTTAAGCGAATGTATCCGTTCAATGACAGTAGGGATGGGAAGCAAGAGACACTATGATGATGACGGAAAATATATTAAAATAGAAACCTGATCCACTAACCCCTTTTTAAGGGAAAGTATTGATCAAAATGTCGGGAGTTCTGCCCATCTTGTGGCACAAAGTGGATTGCTATAGTAGAACTTTATTAAGCAAAAGTGAGAACTTTAACATTGTGCACCAGAATAAACTACTTCGATACAAATAAGCACTTCGGCAATATTCGATTCCTGTAGTACATACCTATTTTACTCATACAAAATATCGCGCTTTTATAGACTTAGAAATTAGAATATAATACCGTCCGTATTTTCGAATATGCACGAAAATTGCCGAAGCGGATTATATGTCGAAATACTGTAAACTATACAGGCCCGGGTTCTAGACGGTAAAGATCATATGGTCTTTCACGTGTCTGGGTATTGTCAAAGTTATGATAGCTTTTATTTACTTGACAGTAATGACCAGACAGAAGATTTTGTGGCAAAAATGGAGACTTCCTTCCGATATTAAATTTATCGATAACTTTGTCAAATACTTATTTCAAAGTGACATTTCTTAGTATTTAGGTATTAAGTTCACCGGATAGAATAGAAATTAACTAAAATGCTGATCACTACCCATTAATGTAATGTAATGTTAAGTAATATTAAATAAACGAAAATTCTATTATTTTTTTTTATTATTAACGTGTTTCTTGCAAGTCGTATGTTCATATTATGCGTTATCTCATAGTCATAACTGTCCTAAGAAAGTAATTTTTATCGATAAATTAGTATCGTGTGGAAGTCCCTAGGACAATTTTATTCAACTTCTGTCTAGTAATGACACTAATGAAGACCGAGTAAAAACAATACGATTGCACGTCAAAGACGATATGGTTTTACACAGTTGAATAGAAGCCCAGTTCATTGCAATAGTGATAAGAAAATTATGTGTTTTTTTTAATGCAAAACGGATGTAATTATCAGACAATGCAATAGACATCATCATAATGTAATTATTATGAAGAATAGTGCCTATTCAGTATTATAAAATATAGTTCAGCATTCAAAGAGTATTTTAGGATACTTCCAATTTGTTAATGCATTTTTATGAAATAGTTGTTTAGTAATAGATTGGGTTGAATGTATAGTGTTGAAATAAAATTCAGTAGTTATTTGAGTATTCCTTTTTATTTGAATACCTTAATTTAATCCTAGTAACGACACATACAAAAATACTTAGCAGCAACTGTCATACTTTTATATTTGTTGCTCATCTTATTGCTTCATTTCAAATAGTTGTCATTTTAAGGCACTATTTTGTGTAATCCTCACATACATAAATATAATAGATATATCTTATAAAATATTAATTTGTTTAAAAAATAATTCATTATTTTACTGACCAATTAGTAAACCTATAAATTCGTAAACATTTTACGATAACGCGCAACATTCGCAACAGCTTTTAAATGCAATAAATTCTTTTTTTTTTTAATCTCAGTTAAAACGATTCGAACTTGATTATTTCGTTAAAATAACACTTTCACTGCACAGCCTTCCCATTCCTAAAGGAAATTGACTTTATATCGAGTGTCAGTCGTGGAAGAGTTAAAGTGCAACCATCTTACCGGTTTTCTCACAAACTCCGTCTACGACTACTTGACTATCATCATCCTCAACTGGTGATGGGGCTATCATATCACTGATTGAACTTTTCCTGTCACTGGCAAGTTCGAGCATCAAAGTTTCCAATTTCTGAGCCTTCCTGGTCTCGTTGTGCGTAATCAATGCACACAAATGTTCTGTAAGCAGTTCTTTCTTTTCTCTTTCCTTCTGTAGGTTGATTTTCGCTTGTAAGAACTCTTTTTCTACTTTCAAATAGTGTTTTCTGAAACAAAGTGATATATCAAGGTATGGTCTTATTTAAAATCGAAAGATTTAGTTAGGGGCATAAGGTTGCTCACAGTATGTTCTACAGGGTGATTGGTAGCTAGGTGCAAAACTTTAAGGGGGTGATAGAGCAGCTCATAAGCTATCGAGTTAACCCCCATGTACGAGGGGTGATCCATAAGTTTTGAGAATCAGTATGAACCATGCACATAATGATATTTTTTTAATGTGGAATATACCATGGCACTAATCAAACTTAAATTAGAGAAAAAAAAATACTATATTGTTCATTTGTTTTTCTGTGATAGTTAAACAAAAAACATCTGTATGAATAATTTTACAAGACGGTAAAATAAGAGTTAGTTTTGTAATAATTTGGAGCGGTGTGGAGAAACTTCTGGTACACTAATAAAAAATATTGTTTTTGAAAATGAAACCTTGATTTATCATTATGATTTAAATGATAAATAAGTTATCATTGCAGTGGATTTTTTATCTCCAGCTCTGTCACCAAAACTTAGGGTGGTTTTTTCGGCCTCGCCCAGGATTATTGAGGCCTACAAATAAATACTTTGACATTCGTTTTTAGCAATTGTGTTTAAATAATCTAGGAGAGTTATATAACATTATTCTATCATAGTTATGGGAAAATATTAAAAACAAGCTCAAGAAAAAAAAAACGAATTTGTGGCAGGAAATGTGCTTCAGAGGCTTCTAATTCACAAGGGTGCTGCTCATCGACCAAAGATCAGAACTGAGAACCGCTCTCCCCGTTATTAAGCCCTAACTTTCGACTACTACTTCTCATTCACTAATGTTAAAAAACAGCTACATAAAAATCACGAGCTTATGATGATTTAGTGAACGTACAAAATTTGACCATTTTGACCTCCTAAAGTAAAATTATTTTTATAGTGGTAAAATAAAACAATTGAGTGACGTTAATAAGTGTTTGGAAATATAGAAAGTGTGCTTATTTCAATTAAAATATAACGATTTACATATCTCCCATTTTTAATACCGATTATCAAAACTTTTGGATCACCCCTCGTATGTTCAGCAATTATTATTAGTTTCCGAGATATTGATCATTTTAATCAATTTTTTTGTAAATTTTCCTTATGTCCATATTATGAAAAACCCTAAACTCATGTATGAATTTAAAAAAAAAACAGTGTTTTTTTTCATATTTAGAATCACTATGAACTAAGGGAGTTTTTGAAGCTACATGACAAGTTTTTTACAATAACTTTTTGAGCAACCGCACAGAGTTACTTTCTCCTTACTAAGAGAACCCCATTAGCATTTGTTTTTCACCTAGTATGGAAAAACAAACAACACACCTAAAATGAAATTTGGCATGTAGCTGTAAAAAAATCCTTAGTTCATAGTGATTCTATTCATGCAAGAAAACACTGATTATTTTTTTTCACAAATTTTGAGCGCAATTCACGGAGGGCGGGTCGTGCGCGGGAGAAGGCGTGTTTCCGTTACAATGCTCGTAATACACGCATTCTCCAATAGGCCTTCTCAGAGAACGCACAATGTAACGGCAATACTCCTGCGCCTGACCCGCCCTTTGTGTGAATGGCGCTTTAAGCGTTTCACAGACAAATGCGGCCTGCGGTGGCGGCCAGTTGTTTTCGCTTGCAATGTAGGCCGCGTATGATAGCATATTTGAAGACTCGCCTACATTGCAGCATTGTAAACGAAAACGGAAAACGACCTGTGCCTGATGGGACCTTTTCCGCTGATAAGTAAGTAAATAAAGAAAAGTGTTAAGTGGTATGTTGGCAGCAATATTAAAATGAAATATAAAACTAGCTTTAATTATTTTCACTTTTAGCTAATAATATTTTTTAATAGCTTAAACCAGTTTTACATCCTGATGCCCTTAGTGATGATAAGTTTAATAAACACTAAACTTACTCTGCGTCAGCATAAGTAATACACGCTTGGTCAATTTTCTTTCTCAGCAATGATACGTCTTGTGAAAACTGCCCATCTATAATTTGCAACTCCTTTTTTATCTTTTCCAATCGCATAACCTCTTCTGCGGTTTGTTTTGTCCTGGAAAACATACATTGAATTATAAACTTATTTTTTATGAACACAAAAGTATTTCATTAACACACACCATATAGGTTTTCTAATAAGATTAAGGAATTTGTTATTAAACATAGCTCTAAAATTCTACTAGACATGCTTAACTACAAATATAACAGTGGCAAGTGTGTGAATTTTTTTTAGTGATAAGAAATCTAAGTACTTGAATGAAAATGATAAAGTGACATGAATCATGATATTAAGATAAAAAAGCAGTCCCTAAACTCACATAGTTCCACTTTGCTTGCTGTTGAATAAAGTATAACAGACCTTCATAAAATTGCATTTTCTGTTGATAATGACAAGTTACAGGAAATTGATAGGCTCTGTTAATTCTAGCATCTAACACACTACATAATAAGCTTAAAGCAGATAACAATATAAATCATATTCATTTGACTAAATGCAAATACAATAAAAAGTATAATAAATATCACTAAATCAATCATCATTATTAGCATCAACAAAAACATTATACTTTTTAAAGATTTTCTAATTTTTTTATTATTACTTTTATCAACATCAACAAAAATTATATACACAACCATACTGTGAATCTTACCTGTCAGCTAAAGCTTTAGCCAGCATCTCTTTCCTTTTCTTATTCTGTTCTTCCATTATCTTCTGTCTCATCTGTAACTCCCCGAGTTTTATGCTGTGACCTGCTACGTCATCCTCCGTGTAGTTATCTACACTCCGCACTAAATCTGGTGTTACATCTGTACTATTTTTTCTACTTAGTTGGTGTTCCACATCATTGATTTCGTCAGGTTCTTCAGTAGATATATTATCATCATTATTTAATTCTATTGAACTAGTGCTTATGTTATCTAAGTCACTCAATTCATTATTGTTATTCATGTTATCCATGGTTACTTTATTCTTAATACTCAATCGGCATTTATCAAACATTACATTGATTGCTTCATCTGAGCTCTGCTTTTCCATCGGCACTTTGTACGGTACTCGGACTTGTTTGTGTCCAATTTTAGATTGCTTTATGTTTGCAGTTACCTGAGGTTCTAAAAAAAACAAATACATATTTTTAATGTATAACCTGACATAATCATGATTAGATGTTTTAGACTTATTCCTTTTGAATGCCGCATTTAATGGAATTGTTATGTGCTCTACACTGTTAAATTATGACAAACCAACAACAGTTATGTCCACCCGCAGTGCTTAAATGAACAGTTGTGTTTTAAACTGGGAGATGCAAAAGGTTATGGAAATATTAAATTAAATTAAAACATTCCTATTGTGGAGGAGAGATAGCCATTATTAATAGTTTGATGATGATGAAAATCCATTTATCCCTCAGCAAGGACATAGGGCTCATACAAGGGAATTCCATTTCACTCAATCCTAGCAACTACTTCCAATTCACTCCAACTCTGTCTATTGAAAATGGACTCTTCTTAAACTGAGCGCCTCCAGGTGTTATTTAACATAGTTTCATCTTAACAAAAGATGAGTTAAATGAAAAACTGATTAGGCCGCTGTAAAATTATCTCATGAACATGTTTATCAGGATATCTCCTGAAGAATTAGTGGAAATTAAATATCACAAAAGGTTGCATACCACTTATAGAAACGTACTTATTGATGAACCATATAATAAACTTAGAATATTGATAAGTGCCTTACTTTTGCCTATCTGTACTGTCAATGAAGTTTGTTAAGCTGCTAAGCCATAACATCAAGGAAGCACTCTCAATTTAGAACAGTTTTAAGCTCTCTCTTTCTCTCTCTCTATTACATTACAACAAGTACCTAGACCCACTGAGAAAGTACTTAGAAAGCTCAGTGGCTAGTTTATATGACAAGATAAACTACTTTTTGCAGTATTAGTCAATTGAGCTCAGTAGTATCTTCCAAGAAGAAAGTTATTAGAAGAAGAATTAGTGGAAATTAAATATCACAAAAGGTTGCATACCACTTATAGAAACGTACTTATTGATGAACCATATAATAAACTTAGAATATTGATAAGTGCCTTACTTTTGCCTATCTGTACTGTTAATGAAGTTTGTTAAGCTGCTAAGCCATAACATCAAGGAAGCACTCTCAATTTAGAACAGTTTTAAGCTCTCTCTTTCTCTCTCTCTATTACATTACAACAAGTACCTAGACCCACTGAGAAAGTACTTAGAAAGCTCAGTGGCTAGTTTATATGACAAGATAAACTACTTTTTGCAGTATTAGTCAATTGAGCTCAGTAGTATCTTCCAAGAAGAAAGTTATTTTATTAATTTGATGGAACAAAACCATAAAATCAATGTAGCACCAGCAAAATAAAATAATATTTATCACTTACTCGTGCTTACGCCAGTTTCCACGGATTTGATCCGTTTCAAATCCTCCTCGCTAAATCCGGCAAATGAAGACATTTTTGAACAACAAAGAAACAACTATTCTAACTCCAAAGGGTTATCTTTTAACTATTTATCATCCTAAATATTGATTTATTATAATTATACCCCTTTTCAAAGTTTCTGGTTGGTGGTGTACGTACGGTGAACGGTGTATTTGTCTTGACACAGATTATAGGGTAGGGTAGGGTATGTATTATGAGTATGTTATTTTATTTTGCCAACCAACGAAAGGTGACGTTACCGGTGCGAGCAAAGAGTAGTGAGTGCAATGGCAATAATGTCTATAGACTATAGGGCCGGGCTTACATTCGTAAGTTTTACTTATGTAAGTAGGGACGCAGCTTTTTGTTAGAATTAGATAGATATTTTTCTCATTCTAAAAGATAGCCGCGTCCCTACTTATGTAAATAAAACTTACCCACTGAATAAAATAAATGTCCTATCTTTTTTTTTCACGAATGTAGGCCGGCCTAGTAGAGAATAACAGTATCGAGTTTGGCACGGTTTTTTCCGTGTCTGCAACGTTTTAAAAATGTGTGCCATAGACAGCCAGCGGCATAGACTAAATTAAAAAAAAGTTAAGAAGCGGCATCATCTACAAAGCGGGATTTTGTAGGTTATATTGTAAAACTTCGTGTTTTACTGATATTTTGTCGTAAATAGAAAAAGGTAAAACTTTTACTTACTTGACTGTATATTGCTTAGCATATATTCAAGAGTTTTATAAGTTGCATTTCTATTTCTAGACCAAAAACCGAAAATGGCGACGGCTATGCCTATCAACCCCAAGCCATTTCTCAATAGTCTTACAGGGAAATCGGTGCTTGTGAGGCTAAAATGGGGCCATGAATATAAAGGCCTTTTGGTGTCTGCGGATGGTTATATGAATCTGCAGTTAGCTAATACCGAAGAAATTGTTGACGGCAAATGTACAGGTTAGTAAGTCTACAAACAAGACCCTGAAAATAATTCACAGTTGGTTTATTCAATCGTCTTTTTAGTTTTAACTAATAACTGTAATTCCCAGCATTTTTACAATATTTGTTGACATACCACTTATTATTTATTTAATGGCAACCGGTCGCAATTATCACTTATGAAATTGTTTGTTTCTCAGGAAACCTTGGAGAAGTACTAATTAGATGTAATAATGTATTGTACGTCAGAGGGTCAGAAGAAGAGGATGAAGAGGGAGAAATGAAGGAATAAGACAGGTGTTTTTTTTTAAGTTACAATAATTGTATTAGGTATAAGAGGGCATGAAACTGGTGAAAAAAAGCTCCTAGGTAATTTACTTGTTTCGTTTTTTTCTGTACAGTCAATTTAATGTATTCATGTATCACCATAGAATCCTGTATCAATGATAGACAATGTATCACCTCGTATGTCAAACTATTGAATCATTGGTGATTCTGCGAAACAGTGAAACAAACAAATTAGGCACGGTGGATAATGCATCTTGACCTGTGAGCAAGGTAAATTTTGCAACTGATTGAATTTTTTAATTACATGGTAATGCAGTATCACCAGTGAAAACTACAACATTGGCACAATAATCAAAACATTGAAGGGTGTACTATTTTCTGAAAATCGAATTATTGATGTGCATTATGTCGGTTTACCGTTGAAATGGCAAAAGTCTACCGTAACCTAACCTGCAAAACAAATGCTCAAGATAAGTTGAAAACCTTTTGATGTTATGAAATTCGGTAAAATGACACATTCCATGAAAATGTTTGTTGATATTTCAAGAGGATCTGCCACTATTGGCCGTATTAATAAACTGATCTCAACTCTAATGCTCGTCTTGAGATGCGTCAGAAATTAGTGTTCTATTGTTTAACGTTTACTTTGACATATCTTGTGACGAGGGTCTCAGCCAAGATAAGTTTATTAATACAACCATTTGCAACATTAAAAGATGGCAGACGTGTAATTTGTTTTAGACTTTAATTTTTGGGTAATTAGGTGTTCAAAGTTCTTTTCTGATAGTGATTTGTACTTTTTATGCCTTTGTGTCGCACAGTGATTGAAGACTTGGACTTATTTCGTGTATCTGGCATCTTTCTTCTCGTTTCAAGTGGACTCGCAGTGGTGCAGAGGTTAAAACTATCTTGACCTCTGACCTACAAATCACCGTACAACGTTGCCCCCAATCTTCCTAGAGAAGATTGGATTGTGTTTTATTGCTATATTGATTTAATACTTATATATACTTGACTGACACTGGCGAAATCACTTCACGTGGAAACGCCATATCCCCGCGGTAGTAGCTGTTCAAGTCGTCGCAGGGGCAAAGAAAGAAGAAGAAGTTTATTAATACATCCCTATGACACCTGTCAGGGTTGTAATGTTATATCTAATCTAATTATTTTTATTTCTCAAATTAGGGCTGCCTACCCCACTCGGAATGAGGGTGTGAGTGTATGTATGTATTAATTAGCTAATTATCTTCAATTAAATTTTTCCATGGATTGCATCAAATATTTTATACATACATAAACTCAAGCCTTCATTCCCAGAGTGGGGTAGGCAGAGCTAAAGAATTACCAACAAGTCTTAAAACTTCTTGATAATTCTGTAACCATATTTTAAAATTGGAAAAATTGTGCCAATGGACAGTAGCTATATAAGACAAACATTGAATGAATTAGCAGGGTTCTATGGTAGTACCACCAAGTTTATTTCATAAACAGTTCAAGTTAATTGAAGTGAAGTGACTTCTGTATTATATCAGTTTCAAGTCCCCCAACCATCTCAAGGAAAAATATCTTTGTGAATTATTGCTATGCAATTAGGTTGAAAATTGTGATTTTCTTAAACAAGAAACAATTCCAATATATCCGATACATTTTTTATTTCAACCTTACTGAACCTTTTACATGAATACGACCCACAAAAAAAAACCAAGTGCTAGTTATTTTAGAATCTACTAGCGACCCGCCCGCGGCTTCGCCCACGTGGAATGTATTATACATATAAACCTTCCTTAAGAATCACTCTATCTATTGAAAAAAACCGCATCAAAATCCGTTGCGTAGTTTTAAAGATTTAGGCACTTGTCCCACCGCCGACGATGAGCGATAAACGAGTAGAACGATAAACTAGAAACGAGTGGGCGAGCGACGAGAAGCGAGTGTTAGCTCCAATAGTTTTGTCGCTCGGCTATAGGCGAGTGTTCGAGTTCAATTACAATTCATCATCATCGTCGTCTGAACTAGACAACAATGACAGCTCAAATGCTTTGCTCAAATTCATAGCAAATATCTGCACAGAAATCCACGTCGTAAAATCCGCTTTGGTATCGCAGCTTGAGTTCTAACTACCAAGTGAGTATCGCTGAGCTAGTTTTATCTTATCGCGGCGACAAATTAGTAGAGCGAGTGTTCTCGCCGACAGTGTAAACAGCCAGCGATGAACGATTAGTATACGTGTCTCTTTTACTAACACAGGATCCTTATATTTTGTTCGTTTCTTGGGCGAGAAAATCGCCGATAGCTAATCGCTTACTCGCTCTTGGTGGGACAAGTGCCTTAAGCATACATAGGGACAGACAGCGCAAGCGACTTTGTTTTATACTATGTAGTGAAGTACCAATTTCACCAAATGATGTTAACCACTTATCAGATGATTAGAGTGTTAACAGCTTTCAAAATGTATGAACTAACAGTTGATTAACATTGATAAAATTTAATATCATTTAGTGAAATTGGTACTAAAGATTCTAAGATGCTAATCTAATGTTTAAATTGTAAAGAATGTGTAAAAATTTGTCCCAGAATGGTAGTCTAGTCGTCATGAGCTGTAGTGCCTACAACACCACCAATGCATATATACATACCGCTTAAGAGACTTTCTCACACACAAACAACACAAGCCTAGAGCTTAGTTTGGGACTAGGTCAATTGTGACATTGTGACATACTTATTTATTTTGATTATTTTGGTCACTCAAAAGAGGGGCAGACTCGTGGTCACACCAGGTTGTCACACCACTGCTATTCGCTTTGGTCGGAAATTCGACAGAAATCATTTTTATTCCGCAAAGGTAGGTAGGTTAGGTTCGTTAGGTATCTTTAGATTCCCGAAGGGCAAATCGCTCAGAAATAGGAGGCTCCGTCGAATAGTAGTGGTGTGACAACCTGGTGTGACCACGAGTCTGCACCCCTCAAAAGCAGTAATATATTTCTTTCGATTGATTCCTTTATAATCATATTCGTGTTTCAACCACATAATTATTTTAAGACACATTTATTTTTATTGGAATTGTATGTTACTCATAAACATTTTATTTCTAATAAAAATGTGTCCAAACAAGAACAAGCTGAAAATGAGTAGGGGATCGATCTTTCTTTCATATGGATTAAGTTACGTATTGTACAGCTTTTGAGTTTTGAAATATACCTGGCTCGCGAGTGACACATATGAGTATTTTGACGTGGGTGTATCTAAATCAATAAGCTTTTGTTTCGCACAACCTGCTAAGTTTACTTTCAATCGAACATTCTCATGTCCAATGTCTAATTTAATGTTGTCAAAATACATCTTACGTAAGATGTAGTTTTAAATACCGTCTTTCTTTTCATTTTGGGCAAGGGACTAGATTAAATTATACTAACACTGGTTTGAATATTGGTTATATTTGGCTTAACAATTTATTTACATAGGCAGTAGATCACACAAAATTCCAGTCCATTTAGTGATTATTTTGGAATCTACCCGAATCGATCTTATAACTAATTATAATATAATATTACAGTAATAATTGTGCTTAACTATCACAAAGTGAATCCTGCCGATATTTTAAAATGAATTAAGTAAACAATATCTCAGATCTGAGAGTAAATAAACATCTAAACAAAAAAACAGCACAAGAAAGAACAATAATTGTAATTATATTTTGGCATTTGCCCCCTCCCCATCTGTTACCCCGCAGGAAGATTGCGCACGATTTTTTGAAGTTATTGCTTGAGCGAAACGTCCTATATTCACTTAAAGGTCAATCAAATCGTACTACAGAACACTAAAGTCAAACATACACAAGTGAAAATTCTTACAAAACTGGAAATTGACTTGGAAATATCTAACGAATGTATATTGTCAAGTTTATTTAAACGCTCAAAATCCTACTAAGCACACGTCTAAGGAATATGCAGGTTTCCTGTATAATTGAATATCAACTACACAAAACAAATTAATTTCGACACATTTAAAGTACCTATTTGTATACTCGAAGGTTAATTTCTATTAACGACTCGTATTAATTAAGTATCGAGCTATGTAAAATACTATAAAATAATACATCGCAAAATATAAGGTGCTCAAAAATATCTGACTCGACTCTATTTAAGGCGTTAAAGCGTGTTCAGATATTTTTGAGTATCTTGTATGGTCTAATATTACCTATGAAATGGTCGAATTTCCTAAAAGCATTTTTTTTATTATTATTGAAGTTAGAAAATTAATTTTCCTAAATTTTTTTAGGGGCTCGCTGGATAATTTTTAAAAATCTTTGTTTCTTAGCAGCAGAGTTCGCATTCACATTTTTTGCCTAATTAATTTTCACAATCGTGTTTTTTCCCTGACACTTTTTTTCCCATCGCTTATTCCCATTCAATCAATTAATTTAATAGGTCTGACGAAGCTCCGCATCGGAGCTCCTATTTCTGGATGCTTTGGCCCTTCTGGTCAGCTATAAGACTGACGCAAGTGGGAAAATATGCTGCTGGGAGAAAATATGAGACTGGAAAACATTAAGACTGAAAAAATGCGAATATAAATTTTACCGGCCAAGTTAAACCGGTTGGGAATGAAAATTCGACCTTGGCATAAGTAATAAGTACATAATTTATGGTGACTACTATCCATTATGTAGTAGTACTAATTCTTTTGCACTTTCAAACCCAGAAAAGGGCAAAATGCATAGCTTCACGGGATATACTTAGTTCGAAAAAAGGAACTACTAACATCTAACATCGAGGAACAATAACTTTATTTTTCTAACGATACACAAATACTTTACTAAATATCGTTCCGTACCGTTATGTCCAACGAACGCCAATTCATACTGCACGCATAACTTATTGGTCAATTTTAAATTATTGCTTATAAACAGTCACGCCGTATAAATAAATGAATACAGAAATAATTTCGTGCGAACCGTTTTAAATACTGCTAGGCCAAAAAACGAACATTGATCAATACTGCGGTAAAAGTCAAATACTTAAGTAAATTATTTCTGACATGTTAGTTGTAACATATCTGTATAGACCGTTTGAATATAGAATATATTTCAGGGTTGGCCTGGATAATTATCGTGATAATTATCTAGATATGATAATAACGTGTTGATAATTATCATTGATAATAACGAGTAACTGTTATTGTACAAAACAAAACGAAATAATATATATGTGTATCCAAACGCATGTTTTTTCGTCACAATATCAAGCGTGTATCCAAACGAACGCCAAAAAGTAGTGACAGGTAAAACTAATGTAAAATATGTAAATATAGAAAAAAAAACTTTGATTTATACAGTGGTGGACATATAATTAGAAACACTTGCGACATATTTCACATTAGGTATACAAGGCACATTGCCGTAAAACTTTTGTTTTTGGAAATAAAACAACAAAATGCATAGAATACGTTCAACAACTTATAATTCATTAAAAAACAAATAAATATCCGAGTTTACAACTACCATTTAGATATTTAGTTACGTACAAACAACTAAACGACATTTGCAGTACCATCCGTCATGGACAAGTAATTAGAAACACTAAAGAAATGAGGTAAAAATCAAAGTTTTAACGTGTCAACATCAACAATTTCAAATTATTTATGTAAAATAATGTTTGGTTTACTAAATTTCTTAACAATTAATATTTAGTTGCATAGCCTTTGTTATTAATGACGGCTCTGCAACGACGTGGCATTGATTCAAGTAATTTCATACATTTATCGAGTGGGATCGAGTTCCATGCTTCAACAAAGGCTTCGTAAAGTTCATTTTGACTGGAATTACGTTTAACGGAGACTTTTTTTTTAACGACGTACCACAAATTTTCAATTGGATTTAAATCGGGACTATTTCAGGGCCAGTCTAACATGGTAACACGTTGCTCACTAAGAAAGGATTTAACACTGCGGGCCGTGTGTTTTGGGTCGTTATCGTGCTGAAAGATCCAGGTCACAGGCAAATGGTCGTCGGTGTAGGGAATCATTGTCTCTTCTAAGATGTTTTTGTATTGAAATTGATCCATTATACCTTCAATCTTACGGACGGGTCCAACTCCGCAACCAGAAAAACATCCCCATACTTTAATATTACCACCGCCGTGTTTGACTATACTCCTCGTGTATTTATAATCAAAAGCATGGTTTATTGGACGTCTAACGTAGCGTTTGCCGGCTGAATTCACCATATTTATTTTTGTTTCATCCGAGAATAACACTTTTTTCCATTCTCGTACGGTCCAGTTAAGATATTTCTTTGCAAATAATAATCGCTTCTCTCGGTGTTGCTTGGTAAGAAGCGGTACCTTTCGAGAAACCCTCCCGAACAATTTAGCTTCCACTAATCTGCGGCGTACCAGTTTCGAGGAAATGTTCCTTGGGTCATCAGGTGAAAAAACTTCATTCCTAATCTCTTTGGAGCCTTTGAACGGGTCTTGTTTAGCTACACGTATTATTTGCGAATCTTCCCGGGGAGATGTTTTCCTTGGACGAGCCTCTCTAACAACACTTTTAGTAGTTCCGTTAGTTTTATAATGAGCAATAGCGTTGAAAACTTTCTTCACAGAACATTCTAGATGTTTAGCAATTCTTCTATAAGTCCACTTTCGATCTAAATGTAATTTAACGATTAATTGCCTGGTTGACTCGTCACAACTCTTATTTTTACCTATTTTTACCCATTTTTACCAATACTTATTATTCACGTAATTTTCCAAATTGACGTTTAATTGCTGCCGAAACAAAAGAAAAAGCTTAAAAAGAGGTTTTTTATTTATTTTCAAAAATGGAACGAACCATGGATCCCGTTTCTAATTAGTTGTCCAAGCGGCCAGTAATAGAAATTCAACTATCATGATTTTAAAAATCTTTTAATAATTAAAGATAGAACAGATTTACTTTTTTAAATATTTTATGAGTTTTTTAACTCATTGGCTATATTCTGGCATAGTCAATAGTGATTTAATCATTATAATTTTTACTCATAACGATAGTTCAATCTGTGTTTACCTAAGTTTTATGTACTGTTTCTAATTATATGTCCACCACTGTATATACGTTACTTGATTTGATAGTTGGATAATTATCGGATAATTATCGGATAATTATCAGAGAAAATAATTATCTTGATAATAGCCAACCCTGATATATTTGCAATTTGACGTAAATTCCGTACTAGTTTTGTACACAACTACATGCAAGAGGTCATTTACTTGAGTTTTTCACCTATAAACACTGCAAGAAATGGACTTAACCTTATAAGGCCCCGCGTACAAAAAAATGTACATAATACAGTGGAATAAAAATGCAAAGTGTGGTTGCAGAATTATCAAGACTTGTTGGTAATTCATTAGCTCTGCCTACCCCACTTTGGGAATGAAGGCGTGAGTTTATGTATGTATGTATGTATGTATAAAAATCCATTGGAAAGGAGATAAAATGGATTTTCCTTTGCTTTTATGACTGACAATAGTGACAATCGAATTAGAAAATTTACTATGATATTCACAATAGGCTCATATTCCATTGGCAAATTTCGTTGTATGGTGGGCCCGAAGAGGTTAATATAATTTTTATTTATTTACATAACGTACAGTGCGATAGGTCTTAGAAGATGCTTCGGGTTTGTATGTCTCTCACTCGCTCTCATACGACCTTATTAAGAGCGAGTGAGAGAGAAGTACAAAACCGAAGCATCATTTCTAAGTGCTCACAAACTGTAGGTACCTAATTTATCGATTTTATTAATTGCTAACATCAATGTAATAGATACAGCAGTGATCATTTTAAATTTGATGATGGATTTTATAATAGATTAAATACAAATTTCTTGAAAGTTAGATATCTAATACATGTTTTAAGAGAATTTATGCATTGGCAGTGATCCAATTTCTCGCTAAAGTTTAATGCATACTTATTTGTTTGAAAAACATAATAGTCTAGGAGCTGGACACGGAAAAAGAGTTGCAATTTACAAAGCAATCCCACCGGTAACCAGCTGCCGGAATATTTAATAATGATGGCATGGCACCCTGGTCATATCAGAAAAATTGCAACCCTATTTCCCGTGGCCAGTTCTCGATCTATAATAATGGTAAGGGTGAAAAACTTTAGTAAATGACTTCTTGCAAGTAGTTATATATAACACAGTATATACCGTTCAATATTCGATATTT
Source organism: Acleris emargana (assembly GCA_927399475.2). Taxonomy (NCBI): domain Eukaryota; kingdom Metazoa; phylum Arthropoda; class Insecta; order Lepidoptera; family Tortricidae; genus Acleris; species Acleris emargana. The sequence goes on from OV656846.1 coordinate 17,778,217, forward strand.
GAAATTTTTCGTAAATTCCATATTAGTTTTGTACACAACTACATGCCAGGGGTCATTTATTTAAGTTTTTCACATATAGTCGACATCAAATATATCCGAATACATCGTGAAACGAGAAATACCAAAACAGCTCTATTGTTGAAGGCACAGCGTGTTCACACTCACGTTCTATATTTAATGGCGACTATACTAAAGAAGTATGAAACAAAACGATGGAAGCTTGGAATTTCATGAAAACAGAATAAGTATAGCATACAACCGGACTGAGATGAACTTTGCAACAGCTATCTTTCTCTATTTCTTATATTACGTATTTCCTATAGGGTAATGAAACTAATGAATCAAAAACATGACTTGTTTCTTCTTCATCTGTCATTGTCACAAGAGGATCTTCTAGTGCTACAAAATGAAAAAGTGTTTCTTTTCTTAATAATGGCGGTCCACCGCGGTATTTCGCAATGATTTCGCCAGTGTCAAGTAAGTAAAGTAAATTAGTTAATGGAATATATCAAAAGTACACAAGTATAAGACTCCGAAAAAGTCTTTACTGCTACCTACTAGTTAATTTAATATCAGGTTGACAGATACAAATTTAAGGTGCGACCGCATCGCTGCTGAACGGTGCGTATATTACGGTGCGTCAAAAACGGCGCCATGTTGTTACTATGACCCCGTCTTTTGTTTACGCAACGACACCGTATTTTACGCAGCGGTGGGGTCGCACCTTAAAACGTAAGCATACACATAAGCGCATCTCTTTCTAACTCATTATGAATTCCCTAAAATAGAAAAAAAGATTAAAAAAAAAAAATGTTATAATCCGGTTTCTATGCTATGTACTTATTCTACCAGTTGATCACGAAACGCATCTGTTTTTTTTTTCAATTTCAATACCGAGGTACTTTTAAATAAAATACGTTAATTTGAAACAGTCTCAGTAGAAATAGGCCGTGATAGCCACGAATCTTTTGTCCAGATAGCTTTGTTCCACTTCGACTGAACCCCCGGCATCTTTGGCTAGAGAGAGAATCTGAAACAATTTAAAGAAACATTTGTAGATTTATCATATCACTCAACGACGTCGCGCCTTGCCCCTTTTGACGTAGGGTAAAGTCACCAGTGGTCAGGCACAGACCAGTTACTGGTCTGTGACTACTGTAGTCGACCGTATATGAGTGCGAAACGAGGGAAATATATCTTTCGTACTCTTCCCACTCATACAAAGTATTGGCAGAGGCCGACTACAGGTTTCTGGCTGACCATTGGTGACTTTACCCTATTCGTCGTCGTCACATCGTCCCTATGCTATACAAATTACACCAAAGTGTCCTTCACATAATCTAAAAATAGATTTGCAACCTGTCACTAATACGGTGGTAAACATCTTAGCCTACCTGTGCAAAATGTGGTTACAGAATTATCAACTAGTTTTTAAACTTGTAGGTAATTCTGTAACTCTGCCTACCCCTCTCTGGGATTACAGGCGTGAAGGTATGTGTATGTGTGTGTCATTTTTGCCTTGAAAATTCCGCCCTCTGCTCATGACTATTATAGAGGCATTTCATCTTAGTCCTCAGGATTGGCATCGCACTTACAGTCTTGAGATGGCATTCTTAAGATTACTAATGTTCATGGACCTCTGAGCCCACAACATCAGGTGGCCTGTGTTCGAGGGCACTCGTCACGTAAAAAAAAATTGACCTCCCAGGAATAAGGTGATCACTTGCCTGGTCCGTCCTGGAGTTCCTGGGCAGGTAGAGCGTGATGTTGGTGTTGATGGTGCGCGCCACCTCCATGAGTTCGGAGGCGCCCCGGGGTTCTAACATGCTCTCTAAGTCGTATTCCACGTTCTGAAACAGTACAGATGTGTGGAGCTCCGTAAGAGATTGGAAAAAAGTTGGAATGTTTTTTTTTCACGACTACTCTTGATAATCTGTCATAGCGACTTTGTAGGGTTGTCTTTATTATTAATATAAACCAAATCGAAACGCTCACATTAAACCATATACACACACATGATATGTCACACGGTACAGTTTGAAAACATGATTTTTTTTTCTAATTTGTTCGTCAAAAGTGGGATACATTGACATAGTTTTCAGAGCAAATGTCTGTGACAAACAGACAGGCACACAAAGAACACTAAAAGAGTTCCATGTTTAGGATTCCGTACCCGAAGACTGCCCAGCGGTATCCTATTAATATGCTTAAGCTGTCCGTCCTACAATCCGTCCGTCCGTCATAACTTGACGAGCTTTATATTTAAAACTGTAACAGATAGAGGTTTTTTTCTTCAGAATGCGTTATTTATTACGTCGAGTTTTCTAACAAACAGGTAGGTCTCGATATAAGCAACGTTTATTTTCAACATATTGTTATTTTTGTTGTATCGTAAAAACTGTAAAACATACAATCATCCAATTTAGTATGATTATGTTTACAACCCCTAAAGAAAAACAACAAATAATAAAAATGGTCAAGCGTGAATTGGGCTCGCGCTGATTCGACTCGAGATCGAATTCAAATTGGAACATAATACCTACGCTACTGTGCAGCAATCCGAAACCTCGGTGCCTCGGGCTCACACTTGACCGGTTTTTTCATATGGACTCACGAAACCCTAATAGTATTTTATGTAACTGGTACATAAAGAGGGTCCTTAAAACACGAGTGTGGTTTTGTGAAACGAGCCGAAGGCGATTTTCATAATAACATCACACGAGTTTTTTAAGGCCTAATTATGTACAGTTGCATGCATTACTTTATCTACACACATATTATAAGTACTCTAAGATGCGTTCAGTAGCCGAAGGCAAATAACCTTCATAGCTACCAGTGCTACTGAAATATATCTATAGGTGTGAAGCTAATGTATGAACTGAAATAAGAAATAAATCAAATCAGAGAAAAGAAGTATTTATTTATTATAATAATTGTAAACATTAACATTAGTGCAATTTGAAATGTTTAATTAACAAACAAACAAATGGTGGCAAAGCTAACCTGTGTCACGAATATGAATGTTTTTTTTAAATCATAGACAAACTAACAAAGTCCCTATTCTAATGTCATTCGACATCAAAACGGCGCACGACACTTTACTTAAAATATACCGAGTCGACGTTTAATAGATACTAGAATTGACCCCCTGTTTGAATTGTGTTGGTTTTCGAAGATGTTCCAAATTTGAACAACATTACTTTATCAAAAGTTGTATCGTAATTTTAACTTTTCATTACAGCTACAGATAAGAAAAAATATCATAGTAAAATTGTATCTTGTAATGATGGTCATTGTCTTGTCTACGGATTCTGAACGCATTATAGAGGACTTATGATATGTGTGTAGATAAAGATAATATCGTACCTCAGAGTACTTCGGCCCTCCCCAAGGCGGACTCAGGAACACCATGTCCGCCTTCAGTGTCGGTGCGAGCTCGAAGAAGTCTCCCACGATGAACTCAATACGGTCTGCTACGCCGTACACTGCCGCGTTCTGCCGTGCCATGTCAATCTTCACCGGGTCGATGTCTATCGCGATCACTGCAAACGGGTTCATATTTAACATCCATTTTAGTAACATTGCAATTGCAACCTTGTATTTTTAACCATAGGGAGCTTTTTATGTTTGGTATTATGTACTCATGCGAAATCTGGGGATTCGGGAGGCTAGGTTTTAATTACAACTGACATAAAAAAGTTTAAACAGGTGATTAAGGAAGAAGTATCCAGTAGGTTAAAAACATTCATACCTGCCTTGAATGCAACATATCAACACAACAACCATGAGGCCAATTTTTTCATGACAGGACCACGCCGTTCTATCATCTCGGTGTTAGTTTTAAGTTTTATATTGTTATGTAAGTATGTAAGTCTATAAGGTATTTGTAATTATGGGCCTTGTTGCTCCAAGTAAAAAAAAAAAACTTATTCTTAAAAGTGCCCGTGCTCATGCACAGTCAAGTGTAAAAATATGGAAGATCGCAACATCTCGAAAATATATCCCAATGCACCTCATTCCAGTGTTATAAGAAATTCTTACCATATTTATGAGAGGATTATTTCGATACATATTTTGCACTTGACAACACAATGATTTCGAGTACAGATAAAGTTGGAGAGACAAGCATATGAGCGTATGAGAGTGGAAGAGACGTACAAACTCAAAGTCCTTTGAGTTATTGCACTGTAAAACAGCTCTAAATAAGCAAAAGAAGTACCTTTCTTGCAAGTGTTCGCAAACTGTATAGTATTCCCGCCAGCGCCACAGAATGCGTCCAACACGACGTCGTAGCGACATTTATCGGCGATATGTTGCGCGACATTTTGTGGTGTCACGCTGAACCAACTCTCGTAGTCCAGTTGGATGCCCTCGTCGAAGCTGTCAGTACAAAAAAACAATAACTATGAAATAGATAAAATCCCTCGATAATTACTTGGCCGCCATTACTGCCAAGTAGAGAGCGAGACGTCTATATTTTATCAAATTGATCTGTATGCTATCTTAAGCATGCGTTTTTTCTTTATTATTCTTAACATTAACACCATACGTCAATCACACGCCAAACATATTTGTTATTATATGCAAATTAAAACTTAAATGGCAACCACCACATTTAGCAGCAACATGTAAGAATTGGAACATGTTGCCAATTTCACTCTAATAGTTTTTGACAGGCTTTATGTTTTTAAATGCAGACTTAACCAACGTATCGTTAATTTATCATTCGTTTAATAATCTTAAACATTTTTAAGCTTACACTTCATACTGTTAGGTGAGCTTGCAACCTGTCACTAATACGCTGGTAAACATCTTAGCCTAATTGTGTATAATGTGGTTACATAATTATCAAAAAGTTTTTTAGAATTCCGTTGTAACGGCGTGAGTTTATGTATTATGTACTCCACACTACCCGTGAAATTAATCACCTACAACTATTTGACATATACAAATATTTGATTAAACACGGTTTAAGCAATTTCTGATAAAATTTAAAATGAATAGATTTACTACTTGCGAAATTAAGTTCTGGTTAGAGCCGTATAAGGAATTAAAATATGTTGAAGTTATGCCGTGTTGTTGCCGGGTTAGAATAGTGCCACTCCATGTCTTCCCGTGGATGTCGTAAGAGGCGACTAAGGGAATAAAGGCTTGTAGTACTGTTAGGCGATGGGCTTGCCACCTGTCACTAATACACTGGGAAACATCTTAGCCTACTTGTGCAAAATGTGGTTACAGAATTATCAAGAAGTTTTAAGGCTTGTTGGTAATTCTTTAGCTCTGCCTACCCCACTCTGGGAATGAAGGCGTGAGTTTATGTATGTATGTATGTAACTATTTGACGGCTATTCGTCGGTGATACTGCAAAACCCCGTAACTAATAAATTTATGATGGAGCAAAATGAACCTTACCGTCTTATTAAAAAGGTGCATTTTATTTATAAATGCAAATTATTTTAAGTTAATATTAATTACTGTGTTTGTAACGATTTGGTTATGTTACTGTTATGTTGCAAATTTTATGAATAAATAAATAAATAATAAATAAATAAATAAATAATAAATAATGTTACTTACGCGGTTTTGCAGTTTCAAAGACGATTTTTTTTAAATTGTAAAACTGTGTTTAAAAAAAAGTTGAAATAATAGAGATCTTACCGATGGAAGAGCGAATGCCGTTTCTTCCAGTATTTCATCATCTTGGGATCTCCCTGCAACTCTATCGGCATGTCCGTGACGTCGTCGGCTTTCGCGTGACGTTTCTGTCGACGCCTGCGTTTTGTTGACTCCGAATTTGCGACTGCAAAGTAAAAAAAAGACTATTTACCCTTCGCGCGCTATTAATTATCAAAAGTTATTGAGTCATTTCATTTGCGTCTAACTCGTGAATTGAGCAATAAACAGAGATCGGAATAGGTAGAGCTAATTTGCCTAAACTTGACGCATATTCATTCATGAGTGAGTGAAATAGGAACACATTTTTGAATGAACATGCATCAAGTTTAGGCAAATTAGCTCTACCTATTCCGATCTCTGGTAATAAATAATAACTGTACTTTAAAATTAAACTTTTATTTTATTTACTTGTCTCCAAACCTTTTTTTTTATCTAAAAAACCACGACCTCTATGCCGCAGGCGCCGCGGCTTGCCAAATCGCGACGTTTCAGTAAAAGTCGATTTACTACCTAACGGTTTGTATTGAAAAACCACCTAACTTACACTTTTTTTACACGTTTTTACGTATTACTGTTTTGACGCTTGTTTGCATTACCGTTTTGATGTTTTGACCCAACAACAATGGGTAGTCCGTTATTAAACACACAGACAAACAGACACCAACTCTAAACATTGTAGAAACATGTTCTGCTGCTCATTCTGAGGCCCTCTATAATTACTAAATTCACAGTTTTTTTTCACTTCCACAACTTTATTATGTATAGAGTTATAAAAACAACCAGCTAATAAAGCTTTTTAAAGTTAGAATGGACGGACTACTAATCTTTAGGATATAAAGTCCCGTTTGTCAGGTTCACTAATGTTTGAGGAAAAAATTATTGACAAATGGTCATTAGACAAACAACGTTTCACCAAATGATCATTTGGCAAACGAGACATTTAACAAAAGTATCATCTTACAAAAACTGACTTAGCAATTGATCATTTAGCAATTAGTTTACCTATTTCTGGGCAGAAAAAAAAACAACCTCGAAGGCCAAGGCGGGAGCCAAGCTCCTCACCTATCCGAGTCGGTTATGCCCTGATTCGTCTTCCTCGTAAAATGTAAATTTAACTGTTGATCATTTGGAAAAGTAAGTAATTTATAAAATGACTAGTAGTAAAATGATCAATTGACTTAACATTTTTTTGCAAAACGTTGTTTGTCAAGTGTAATTTTGCCAAATGACTTTTGGTCAAACGGCACGACACCCGTTTGGCACCCTAACGGCACGGACCAATACTCACCATCAGGTATGCTCGCCACAGTCACATCCAAGACAGTTTCCGTATTTTTTTCTTGTTCCTCCGAATCTAGAAGGTCATCCGCATCAGGTGGCAGGGCGACAGAGGCCGCTATCGTCGCCACATCGTCTTTCTCTGTCTCTCCATTCGAGATGTCGAAGTCTTTCGTCTCTTTCTCAGTGTCCGACTTGATCACTGGACCGTCGTCGTCCGTCTGCATTTCACGTTCATCGTAAGATTCTTGCGCCTGAATAGTTAGAAAATTTAGTACTTAATTTGTCAGCAAAGAAACATTTTGTTGACAAACTGTATTTTTTGTTATCTGCTTATTAAGACCAAAGCGACCAAACTAACAATCCCCAATTCGGTAGATCTACATCCTTATACAAAGGAGATCTTGTACTCCCATTCCTTCTAATGTTGCATTGCGCTCGGATTTACATAGGTAGGTAATCCAAATTACAGTCCATTATAATAACGTGCTTCAAAAATTACAAACAATTTTAAACCGGAACGACAGACATACGATGAAGCAAGTTAAATAATAGCTTATAAAAATACGTGAACGAAGTGTACATGTTTTGAAGATCTTGAATTAAATAAGCAAGACCAAGCCGGTCAATTTGAAAGGTTCTGATAAAATTCTAAATTTTTAATAATCCCTTTTTTTCTGCGCAATACATTTCCTACTTTTAAATAGGTAGGTACTGTAACGCAATAAGTTTATAGTGTTTAATATTGACCTTATTGTGTTGAACTTATTATGTTGTATGTCTCGTTTGCTTTTAAATTATTTGAATTGAAAAGCAAATGAATCGATAGAACAGCGACTATTTATTCTCATAGAAGATTCGAGAGTCACTTCCAAGCCAGCGTGCATGGTACGTTTATTGTATTCTTATCTTACAACTAAGAACATAATAAAAAAAAGTATAATAATAAACAACATCAACAGTATTTATTTTAGATAAAACCCCACATTCGTTAGAGTACCTACACATTTTAAATTGCAACTCATAGCTTTTTATGAATTCGACATTAACCAATATATGAAGGCTAAAACAAAACTTTGCAACGTTTTAAATAAAAACACGCAAAAAAAATTGAGTCAAATAAGTTCAGATATAATGTTTTAAATTCGCCCTTTGTTTATTGTTAAAATATGAATTGGCCGTTTACCGCTGCAGTCAAGAGACAGATTAATTCGTTCCTTAATTCGATGGTCCGTTCATTTGGAAAGGATGGATGAAAGAAGATTGACGAAAGATATACAGGTGTCCCAAAAGTACCACGCCACAGTGACACCGGAGGTAGGTCAGCTCAAGAGGAACCTAACCAGCCTAACATGACCTCAGTAAAAGTTGCACCGTTTTCGAATTATACCAATTTAAAGATTTTTCCAATTTTTTACCTCTTTTGACATTGTAAGTGCTCGCATTTACTGGGATAGCTTTAAAATTTAGTTTTTTTTATTTGTGCGCGTTTATGAATAGTTTATTAAGATGATAGAAGCATTATTATGTCAATAACTAATGTAAAAGTTGGAAAAATACTGTAATGAACTTGACTTAAATTATCATCAACATAGTAATTTAAACTTTGAGCACCTGCCATAACTTTTTTTTACTATAAACAAAATGAGCAAATTACTTTAAAAACATGCGTATTTTATGCCAATTCTAAAATGGTATGACACATGATATCTTAATGCATAAAAGTAGGAATTCGTATGACATTTGCCAATATGGATCCTCGGAAATCAATGCTAATCATCTAAAAAATTATCTTGTACTCTACGATATCTCATTTGTTTGTGCTCCTTTGAAGAATATGATTGATTTTTGGTTGACCTTGGTTCAAAGATAATAGAAAACGGGTTTAATTTTCATTAGTTTTTACAGTAAATGTTCGATTTTTTTTTTTTTTTTTTTTTATATAATAGGAAGGCAAACGAGCACACAGGCCACCTGATGGTAAGTGGAAACTGTGACCCATAGACATTCGCATTCATAAGACCGCAATCCTAAGACTGCAAATGCGTTGCCAACCCTGAGGCCGAAGATGGAATGCCTCTATGCTAGTCATTTCACCGGCTGTCTTATCCCCAAACCGGAACACAACAATGCGAACACTGCTGCTTGGCGGTAGGTTAATGGATAAGATGGTGGTACCAACCCGGACGGACCCTGCACAAGGTCCTCCCACCTCCCAATTGTTTCCCTCCGACTCTAAGGCACAAATGGCATCTTCGAATAAAATTTCGGTTTAATTTTCGTAAACTGGTTTCCGATATGTCTCGGGCTGCATTGAAGACACGTCGCCGTAGTTCCTCTTCGTTACTTATTGGTTTTGAATAAATATTGTCTTTCAAACATCACCAAAAAAAAAACATTTTACAAAGCGAAATCAACTTCCGTTAAGAGTGCCGAGTAGTCGTTTCAGTTCCACAAACAAAATCAGAGTGACAAATGATATCTTAATGCAAAAAAGTAGGAATTCGTATCACATAACTACCTAACTTCGTACCTAACTAAAAAGTCGGCTATTAAAACGAGGTTTAATATTAATCAACGAGTATAGCACGAAACGCATGGTAACAAACTATGAGTAGTTTGGGTCACAGGACTACAACTGCAATAAATTAATAACTATCCTACAATTCTTTACATGATAAACTTGCAAAGCGGCTAAACGCGTTTCATTTGTTAGTTTGGTTGCCGGGATCCTTATTGGCAAATGTGATACGAATTCCTACTTTTTTGCATTAAGATATCATGTGTCACTCTGATTTTGTTTGTGGAACTGAAACGACTACTCGGCACTCTTAACGGAAGTTGATTTCGCTTTGTAAAATGTTTTTTTTTTGGTGATGTTTGAAAGACAATATTTATTCAAAACCAATAAGTAACGAAGAGGAACTACGGCGACGTGTCTTCAATGCAGCCCGAGACATATCGGAAACCAGTTTACGAAAATTAAACCGAAATTTTATTCGAAGATGCCATTTGTGCCTTAGAGTCGGAGGGAAACAATTCGAACATTTTCTGTAAAAACTAATGAAAATTAAACCCGTTTTCTATTATCTTTGAACTAAGGTCAACCAAAAATCAATCATATTCTTCAAAGGAGCACAAACAAATGAGATATCGTAGAGTACAAGATAATTTTTTAGATGATTAGCATTGATTTCCGAGGATCCATATTGGCAAATGTCATACGAATTCCTACTTTTATGCATTAAGATATCATGTGTCATACCATTTTAGAATTGGCATAAAATACGCATGTTTTTAAAGTAATTTGCTCATTTTGTTTATAGTAAAAAAAAGTTATGGCAGGTGCTCAAAGTTTAAATTACTATGTTGATGATAATTTAAGTCAAGTTCATTACAGTATTTTTCCAACTTTTACATTAGTTATTGACATAATAATGCTTCTATCATCTTAATAAACTATTCATAAACGCGCACAAATAAAAAAAACTAAATTTTAAAGCTATCCCAGTAAATGCGAGCACTTACAATGTCAAAAGAGGTGAAAAATTGGAAAAATCTTTAAATTGGTATAATTTGAAAACGGTGCAACTTTTACTGAAGTCATGTTAGGCTGGTTAGGTTCCTCTTGAGCTGACCTACCTCCGGTGTCACTGTGGCGTGGTACTTTTGGGACACCCTGTATACAGATCGAAAGTGAAGGGTCGGAAGGGGCCGCCCTAAGCGTACTTTTTCGAATCAAATCGGAGAAATACTGGAAAGGGGCCGAGTCCTAAGTACCCGAAACCGACGTGCGTGCATGACTCAATGTATGAATGTCGAAGAAGCGAAATAAATTTGTCAAGATCGTAGCAAGTGGAAAGAAGTGGTCTCTGCCTACCCCTCTGGGAACAGGCGTGATTTAATGTAATGTATGTATGTTATAAAACAAAGTCGGTTCCCGCCGTCTGTCCCTCCGTATGTATCTTTCAAACTAAGCAACGGATTTTGTTGCCGTTTTTATCAATAGATAGAGTGATGCCAGTGGAAAGTTGTTATGTATAAAAAAAATGTTCATCTACAGGTGTTCCAGTGAACTCGCATAAAACAAAGCGAAGCGAAGGCGGTTCGCTATTTTTCATCATCATGTCAGCCGAAAGACGTCCACCGCTGGACATAGGCCTCCCCCAAGGCTCTCCACTCAGACCGGTCTTGTGCTTTTTGCATCCACCGCGTTCACGCGATCCTTACAAGGTCGTCACTTCATCTTGTTGGAGGCCTACCTACAGCTCGTCTCCCGGTCCGCGGACGCCACTCAAGAACCTTCTGGCCCCATCTCATACTAATAGTCTCTAAAATTTCTCTAGAGTGCGGTTTTTCCATACACAAGTTCGAAAAAGCCGTGTGGTTGCCGGCTTAGAATAGTGCCACTCATGTCTTCCGTGGACGTCGTAAGAGGCGACTAAGGGAATAAAGGCTTGTTGTTGCCCTGTTAGACATCTTAGCGTAATTGTGCGAAATGTAGTTACAGAATTAACAACATTTGTTTAGTTTTTTTGGTAATTCAGTAGCTCTGCCTATCCCACTCTGGGAATGAAGGCGTTAGTATGTACTATCAGCCCATTGGAACCCTGACCCACCATAGAACGGTGTCACAGTGACATTATGAAACAATTGGTTTGACATTTCTTACGACTTGAATTATAACGTCACTGTGACACAGTTCTATGGTGGGTCAGGGTTCCAATGGGCTGATAGTACGTATGTAAGTTCAAAAAAGTAACGATTTACATTGCGATAGCTCTTAGAAGGTGCTTCGGGATTGTACTTGCCTCTCACTCGCTCTCATACGCTCTTACTAATTTACTCTCTTTTGTACAAACCCAAAGTACCTTCTAAGTGGTCACAGACTGTAATCGTTTCGCGTTCAAGACGACGGTCAGTGTTTGCTAAATAATGTTGAATAATGAATAGTAATAATATTTGTCACCTTCTCTGTCGTATTTGTTTGGATCTCTCCTGAAGTTTGGAAATATACACTATCTTTCTTCTTTTTCGCACAACAGGCACCCATTTCTGTGTTTTATTTATGGACCGCGACGTACGTATATATGTTTTGGAGTATTTCTACTAACTGGCGCGAATAAAATGATCTCAGTGTGACCAGTATTATACTAACGATCTTACTAAAAATATGTATAATTGCATTACAATAGTATAGTAGTATTGCATAGTGATTGTACTCACTTCGTTCGCGGAGAAACATATTGAGAATAAAACCAGCTAATACTAGTTTGATTGAGGTAACGGATATATTTCTATTACTTGACCTATTTGTACGCCTATTGACAGGTAGGAGAAAGTGGATAAAACTATTTTATTATTTAAGACCAATGATATTTTATATTAAGATACGTAATCTGCGCGCAAAAGCGTTCCTAAAAAAGGAAGGTAATTTACCTTACTACTATTGTGTTGCGCCGTGGCCGCTGACACGCACGCATCAAAGACAATATAATTTTACTACCGAAAAGTAATAAATATATTTTATAAAAAACCGGAGTCACCATCACCTTTGAATCATGAGATACACAATTAGATATCGAATGATAGCAATAAAGACGGGTAGCTACGTGGCGGCCGTGAACGGGCACTTGTCTTGGCGAGAGGGGCGAGCAATTTGAAACAACTATTTATCTCTTTCTAACAATAGCGTTCGCTACGTATTGCCGTCTTTGTCTGTAGAAATCTCGTAACGTAGCAACTGTCAGTAATTAGCGACGGGTTTTAAATTCGTATATGTATGAGCATAACGTATCTAAATATAAAATATCATTGATCCCTAGGTACTTTGTATACTTACCCACTTTTAGCAAATAAATATTTGATTTGATTTGATAAAAACAAATAAAGTTATGAAGGGCATGAGATGACTCCAGTCAAAAAACCTGGAGATACTTTGCCCAGCATTAGTTATTGATTATTAATTTAATAAAAACAAATTACAATAAGCTCATTAAACTTCTCAAACCAAATGTGTTTAGTAAAAACCTACCAAAAAAGTAGAAACCTACTAAATTGGTCACACTGAGTGGGCAACAGTCCCGTTGGTGATTAGTCAGCATTCTTATCTAAAGTGTTTAGGAGAATCGAAACGGCTCTTGGCAAGTAAGCCGTGCTTCGAATTACAGGAAAGGAGTCATGTTGCTCATACAAGTTTCAGCTTAAGTGCTTTGTATAACGCAATTAAGTGCCCAGGTTATTAATTGTTAAGACGACGCTGCTAGCCTGCTTGGTAGTGAGTATGCCTACTAGCGCTCCCGGGTTCGAGTCCCGGTTAGGGCAAATATTTGAATAGATAGGTTACTCAATACTCAAATGTTTATTGCATTCCGTGTCAGTGTTGGCAGTTGACCGGCTAACTTAAGCTATTACAGTAAGTAATTAATATATAACTTAATTATGGACCCTGTTGGGCATAGCAACGTTAAGAGAAGGCTTCAGCTCAATATTATTACAAACTTACTTAGTACTAATTATATTGCACATTACTTACTTAGCCTACTTGTGCAAAATGTGGTTACAGAATTATCAAGAAGTTTTAAGACTTCTTAGTAATTCATTAGCTCTGCCTACCCCACTCTGGGAATGAAGGCGTGAGTTTATGTATGTATGTATGTATTACTTACTTAGGTAAAATTTAAATTTAACTACATAATTCAAGTTGAATATTTGTTATTATTATTTTGTATTACTTAATTAAATCCTATTATGTATTATATTTGTTTAATTAATTATTTCTTCCGTATATTATTATCATATTTGTTTATTTATCTCTAACTTATCTTTACAATGTACTTAATATGATATTTATTTATGATATTTATCAATGTCACTGTGTGTTATTTATATGTGTAAGTTTAAGTTTAAATTACAATTTGTCTTCTAAGTAAAAATTTATAGTATAGGTTACATACATTTCAGTAATAAAAAGGGCGCGAGCTCACCCGTGGTCATTTATTCATTTACTATAGAGTAATTTGATCATGTGGGCTCATTCATTTAAATTTCGAGTCATTTATTGTTTAAACGCAATAACGTCGGTGATACTGCAAAATCGCGTAACTAACAAATTTATGATAGAGCAAAATAAACCTTACTTTCTTATTAAAAAGGTGCATTTTGCTCCTTATTTCAAATGTTACTTACGCGGTTTTGCATTTTCACCGACGATATAATCCTAAGGCTGGCCTATTGCCTAACGCTCTGGCAATCGTGATCGACATCAAAGTTGAACAATTGTTTTCGTTTTGTATGGAGACTCACACTCGGACTGTCAAAATGAAAACGATCGCGTTTGCGAGTCCGTTAGGCAATAAGCCTGCACGACCCATGGATATATAGACCTATGGATGAGAGACGAAATAGCATTATGTATGTAGTTTCGCAGTCCTGCGTATATTTGTATGAATATGAGCAGATTAAAGCCTACGAGGGGTGATCCATAAGTTTTGATAATCGGTATTAAAAATGGGAGATATGTAAATCATTATATTTTAATTGAAATAAGCACACTTTCTATATTTGAAAACACTTGTTAACGTCATTCAATTGTTTTATTTTACCACTATAAAAATAATTTTACTTTAGGAGGTCAAATTTTGTACGTTCACTAAGTCATCATCAGCTCGTGATTTTTATGTAGTCGATTTTTAACATTAGTGAATGAGAAGTAGTAGTCGAAAGTTAGGGCTTAATAACGGGGAGAGCGGTTCTCAGTTCTGATCTTTGGTCGATGAGCAGCACCCTTGTCAATTAGAAGCCTCTGAAGCACATTTCCTGCCGCAAATTCGTATTTTTTTTTCTTGAGCTTATTTTTAATATTTTCCCATAACTATGATAGAATAATGTTATATAACTCTCCTAGATTATTTAAACACAATTGCTAAAAACGAATGTCAAAGTATTTATTTGTAGGCCTCAATAATCTTGGGCGAGGCCGAAAAAACCACCCTAAATTTTGGTGACAGAGTTGGAGATAAAAAATCCACTGCAATGATAACTTATTTATCGTTTAAATCATAATGATAAATCAAGGTTTCATTTTCAAAAACAATATTTTTTGTTAGTGTACCAGAATTTTCTCCACACCGCTCCAAATTATTACAAAACTAACTCTTATTTTACCGTCTTGTAAAATTATTCATACAGATGTTTTTTGTTTAGCTATCACAGAAAAACAAATGAACAATATAGTTTTTTTTTTCTCTAATTTAAGTTTGATTAGTGCCATGGTATATTCCACATTAAAAAAATATCATTATGTGCATGGTTCATACTGATTCTCAAAACTTATGGATCACCCCTCGTACTTCTGAAACTCATATTAGCAAATTAAACTCTGATGAAGTCATTATTTATATTTATTATTTATTTTATGGCATAGGAAGGCAATCGAGCACACAGGCCACCTGATGGTAAGTGGAAACTGTGACCCATAGACATTCGCATTCACAAGACTGCAAATGCACTGCCAACCCTGAGGACTAAGATGGAATGCCTCTATGCTAGTCATTTCACCGGCTGTCTTATCCCCGAACCGGAACACAACAATGCGAACACTGCTATTTGGCGGTAGGTTAATGAATAAGACGGTGGTACTAACCCGGACTGACCCTGCACAAGGTCCTCCCAAAAGTCATTAAACAATTGTAAAAATATAGTTACAACGAATAGTCATCAGTATCATCACTGACGGACGCCATTTGCGAGAAATAATTATGGTTGAAGAGTTTTATTATTTTGGCCAATTTAAGCGTTTACTTAACTTTTTCCAGCCAAAAATATTAAAAAGTTAAGTAAACGCTTAAATTGTAAACTACAACAAAATGTAAACTGTTCCTGCGAGAAATACCTTTTTTATAAAAAAAAACACAAATGGCATAGACAAATAGAAAAAACTTGATTATTTTATAAATCAAGTCTACTTCTTTATTTCTTTTTTTTTTAAATATACTTGTTTGCACCACTACTTTTTTTTTAAGGGATCGCTTATAGCAATCACACCTGTTGTCTACCGTTTAAGAAGTTTATGTATTTGTCTTTCCTTGTTTATTTTTATTTTTGTGGTGTTCAATAAAGCGTATTTGTATTGTATTGTATTGTATTGGATTACCATTGTTTCGCCGACACTTATGTCATAGAACGTATCACTTCGCAGAATTTTCGTTTCATAGAAAGCTATTTTCTGCTAAACCCGTGTTGATTTCAGGTTATCCTATGATGGTTACACGTCTAACCTAACCTAACCTACGTGAATCGTATTTAAGATTACCTGATATCAACACGGGTTCAGCAGAAAAATTACTTCTATGAATCGAAAATTCTGCGAAGTGATACGTTCTATGACATGAGTGTCGGTGAACCAAGGGGACACCGTATCGTATTGTACAGAGCCATCAACAAATCCGCGGACGCCACTCAAGAACGCGCTGTAGGTAGGCCTTCCACAAGATGGAGTGACGACCTTGTGAAGATCGCGGGAACGCGGTGGATGCGAAAAGCCTACAAGACCAGTCTGAGTGGACCTTGGGTGAGGCCTATGTCCAGCAGTGGACGTCTTTCGGCTGTTATGGTGATGATGAACAACAAATACCTGGTTAATTTCGTAAGGGTTGCCTTCGTCGTCAAAATAAGTCTTCCTGGACACTCCGAACCTCTTGTTACGCGGTGGGCGCAGTCGTGCTGCACGCTTCTTATACACGAGATGCCCTTTCGGCATCCGATCGGGATCCAAATAGAAACCCATCGTTTCAAACGTGTCCTTTATCAATTCCGACGTATCTTCAAACTCATCATCAACTTCATGACTGAAATCATTAAAATTAATTAGATCTAAAGTCTCACCTTTAAAGAATAAAATAGAATACTAACGACGCGTTGGTCTAGTTGGTAGTGACCCTGCCTACGAAGCTAGTGGTCCGTTATGGGCAAATATTTGTGTTTTTAGCGCGGTTATTTATTTCTGAGTCTTAGATGTTTTCTATTTAAGTAAGTATTTATTTCTCTACTAGCTTCTACCCTCGACTTTGTCCGTGTAGATTTCAATTATAGATATCCCCTCGGGCACTTTTTCGCGGGATAAACAGTAGCCTGTGTTAATCCAGGGTATAAGCTATCTCCATTTCAAATTTCATCCAAATCTGTACAACCGTTGCAGCATGAAGGAGTAACAAACAAACAAACAAACAAACTCAAAACAACAACACAAATACATTTTAAGCATTAGAAACTGCTTTTGGCCATTTAAGGCCCAACTGTATACGGGAAAACCAATAACAAAAACTAATTTACCTTCTTTTTAAAGAAACAGGCCGTTCTTCAGGTGGATCATTGTCACGATCATCGGAATTATACGTATTGTATGTATTATTCTGCTGCACATCAGGAGTCTCTTGAGCCCCATCTGCCGTTTCTGCTTCAGGTACATTAACAGGTTCTTTCTGATTATTATCATTTCCTTCTGCAGCATCTACAACGCCTGATTCAATCTTATTCTGTTCTTCTTTGAGCAAATTTTGTAATAACACTCCAACAGATCCGATATACCTAGAACTAGCTTTCTTGTTCTTTTTTCTAGGTTTACTATCTTTGTCATCAAGCTTTATATTATCGACTCGAGCTTGAACTTCTATAACAGATGGCAGATCCTGAGAATGCCCTTCACTGTTCTCACACTCAATATCGAGAAGCTTCTCCTCAATTTTTTTGACAGGAGTCTCTTGTATGTTAATAATTGGTATATCATCATGATTCACATTCTGACTTTCTAAATAATTCGCGTAATGCAATGCGTATTGGTCACCGAAATGCTTTTTCCACAAAAATTGCCAATACTGTTCAGTGTCTAATTCTTCTGAAAGTGGTTGATCCTGACTATCATCAATGTTTGCAATCCTCGTTTGATCATTAGACTGATCATCGGACGTTGATGAAGACACACTGTAGTCATCAGTAGGACTTGATTCTGACGTAACATGACTAGAAGTCACGTCATAACTAGACAGAGTAATTTTAGTGACATTAGTCATTGAATCAGTGCCAGCTATAGTCCTAGGACTGAGCATTCTATCATGTTCTGAGCAAGATCTCCTTCTACCAATAGGTGTCCAAGTCTCATCCTTATTTAGATCGCTACATTTATCAATCTTTTCCATTACCTGCTGATTCGATTTCTTCTTTTTATATGGATTCACTTTAGAATCATAAGAGAACTTTCTGTCTCTCATACTGTCATCTTCATTGATATTATTTTTGAATTTATCAGTTTCCTTTTCGAATAAAGCATCAGCAGAATGTTTCTTAGGTACATTGTGTTCATCCATAGACAATTCATTGTTTTCATCCAAATACGTAGGATTGATGTAATCACTGTATTTCTTGATCCATGATGCCCAAATCAGCCTTTCACCATTTACTGCCCAGAATTTGTCCCAAGAGTTTTCGGAGAGATAGTTTTCTGCTATATCTGATAGTGGAAAATCTTGGTCCATTTTTTCAAGTTTGTAGTGATTTGTGGAGTCGGAGTGGCAGTCAGGGTAAGTTAAGTCTGCCCCACTGTCGCTAGGTTGTAGGGCGTGAGACAGAGTACCATGGTGTGCATTGTCATGCTCATCAGTAGAGCAATAATTGTCCGTATGTGAGGCACTGCAGTAACAGCTTGCTCCTTCATCTTTCTGAAATTTTATGAAACATATTATTTTATTCATGAAAGTAGTTAAGTTCGATTTGTACTAGTTCCAGCTGATTAATATCACTACTGAGACTACTTCATGTATACATAAATAAAAGGAGATTATAGGTCAGAAAATAAAACTTATCTCTGTATCTATTTAAACTACTAACTTACTAAATTATTATGAACCCTGCTACATGCCGCATAGTAAAACAGATAGTATCTTGGGAATGTGCACCTGACTGACTGACTTAAATTAAGTAGTTAAAAAAAAAACCTACCTCACACTTGACTTTGTATGAAGTGTCCAGAGAGAAATGAACATGGGATTCATCCTCCCACTCCTGCGACTGGGAGTCTTGAAGCACTTCTATGTCACTCTCACTGCCTTCTTCTTTCTCTGTTAGTTTTCTTATGTCATCCCTGCAAAAAACAGTTTTATTTATTAAGATTTAACATTAAAAAAATCCTTTAAACATAGGCAAACATAGGCGATTGTATTAATTTGCAGGATGATCTTAACAGATTGGATCAGTACTGTCTTAATAATGGTTTTGTACTTAATATTGGCAAATGTTTATCTATTTCATTCTCTCGTAAACGCAACCCAATACTTTTCGACTACACAATTAGGAATGAATCACTTAATAGGGTTACGGAGGTTAGAGATCTAGGTGTTTACATTGATAGTGAAATCCAACTTGTGTCTCACATCGACAAAATTACCTCAAAGGCTTATAGGATGCTTGGCTTCATATTTAGGCAAAGTAAAGATTTTAAAGACCCTCGTACCTTGGTACAACACGCGTGTACAGAATTAAAGCTAAGTAGAGTAAGGCATAGGCATATACCCAACAGTGGGCATCTAAATAAATGCTGTGGAAGAAGAAGAAGAAGAGTAAGATCTAGACTTGACTAGTCAGTAAAAGGCCGTGTAGAGTTCTGGTTCAAGTAGGATAGGCAAAACAATAAAACCGGCAAGGGTTAAGACCCGAATTAGAAAAAACCAAATAATTTAATTTTTCACTCGTACCTAATTAGAACCCTGCTGCACAAGCAGTAGACGTAGTTATCTTCATCGAACAGCTCGTCATCGTCGCTGTCGATGTTAAAATGAAACTCGGCGAGAGGTTCCCACCGATGACGTTGATCATAATAACCAGACATCATCACTGAAATTTACACATATATCACTTCCTCACAGAATAAGAACACTCGTTTCTG
Organism: Acleris emargana; assembly: GCA_927399475.2. Lineage (NCBI taxonomy): Eukaryota > Metazoa > Arthropoda > Insecta > Lepidoptera > Tortricidae > Acleris > Acleris emargana. The sequence goes on from OV656846.1 coordinate 17,798,108, forward strand.
TATTAATGTATTCGTGAAAGACTAATGTTCAAAACCAGCACGAAATCGTAAATGTATTCACGAAACAACTTCAATAGAAGATTTCGCTCCTTGCATCAATCCATGTTCCGTGACAATGCGTTTCGTTTTCCATAGAATTATAAAATAAATAAATCAATCGATACAAAAACTTGGATTACTATAGGATATAACAAAACATTTGACTCGGTCGAGCTTAGAACGGAACGAACGAAGTAATGTTGCGAAAAACCGTAAGATTGCGTATGTAAAAAAATCGCATTAAATAAAACCCCGCCTTCAAGCATTATGGTCAACTGTCAAATTAACATGTGTTTTGTTGATGACAGTTCTTATTAGACAAGAAAACACATTACCGTAGTATTTGTGTACTTGTTTTAACTTTACAAATTATTATCCTATTAATTATTTGGATCAAGTAAATGTGAAGATGGGAAAGAAAGATAAAAACTCCCTAGGCCGCGCACTTATCAAAGACAGATTTTCTAAAAATCGACACAAAAAACATGTCGAGGAAGCAATGGTAACTTGTTTATTTTATCTTATTTCTATCAACCAGTTCAACCACTATTACCTAAAACTCAACTAGTGTATCAGCATTACCGCCGTCACATTAGAAAGAAGCCAAATAATGCATGCTATATTTAAAAAGCTCATGGTTTAATATTTTCCTAAATCTAACCTACCTACCTTCATTCCATACAATTTGATAACATTCAAATTTAATAAATCAGTCATAAATCAACCTCAGTCACATTGTTTCTATTTAGAACAGACAGCTACCACATCCTTTAGTAAATTGGCCAATAACTTTTTAGTACAATTTACAAAGGAATTGTATTCTTTGGGTGTCAGATCACACTTACTTACCATCAGGTGGCCTCTGTGTGCACATTTGTCTTCTCTTTGCTATAAAAAAACATATTTACCATATTGTAGTCATTTAATTTAAATCAATCAATAATGTCCGCTGAAAGACATCCACTGCTGGACATAGGCCTCCCCCAATCCTCTCCACTCAGACCGGTCTTGTGCTTTTCGCATCCACCGCGTTCCCGCGATCTTTACAAGGTCGTCACTCCATCTTGTTGGAGGCCCACCTACAGCTGGTCTGTATTGATTTAGTCATTTAATCTACTTAATTTTGATCTGAGTTTGATCACAAAGAGATTCATCAGTATACGTGGAGACGTCAGAATGAGAAGTCTATGATAGACTTGATGATTGTGGATGAACGGTTGCGTAACAAAGTTGTAGATACCAGAGCATTTCGAGGAGTTAGCGTAGGTTCAGATCACTACTTAGTGGTAACACGAGTAAGGGGTCTGTTCACACGTTGGCGCCATCGTGTTCCCGTACCGACAACTGCGTTAGAGAGGATAAAAGTAGAGAAACTGAATGACGAAGTTATACAAGATGAATACGTAAGAAAGCTGAAAGATCGTTTTGAATGTGTTAATAAAATGAATGACAGTGAAGTCGAGAATAATGTAAATAATGTATGGGAGATTATGAAGAATGGCATGGTCAAATCGGCCACTGAAGTATGCGGTGTAGTAAAAAGAAGAAAAAGTAAGAATGAACGTCCGGAATGGTGGGATAGAGAGGTAGATGATGTCGTGAAAGAGAAGAAAAAGTGTTGGTTGGATTTTGTAGCTGTAGATCCAGGACAAGATCTAAGCGACAGAAAGAAAAAAGAGTATAATAGATCAAAGAAAAGAGTGAAAGAAGTTGTGGCTAGAAAGAAAGATTTACTGAATGAAAAGTATGATAGGAGTTTCTCTGACAACTTCCGGTCGAATATTAAACTCTTTTGGAGCTTGATTAAATCGGCTCGGGGGAAATCAGAGAAAACTAAATTAAGCGCGGTGAGGGATGAGTCTGGAGACTTAATATGTGAGGAAGAAAAAATGCTTGATAGATGGAAAACTTATTTTGAAAGCTTGTTTGAATGCGAAGATATTTGTCGTGAGCCAGAAAGCATGAGTAAAGATGCAAGTAGCGAAGATGAAAGTGTGATTAGTATGAGTGAAATCATGAAAGCTTTAAAAAGTATGAAAGCGGGAAAGTCAGCAGGTTGTGATAGAGTGTCGATAGAAATGCTGAGGAGAGGAGATGGCCTGGTGGGTAGTCTGTTGTACCGTCTTTTCAATGCATGTTGGAATAGCGGCCGAGTCCCAGAAGATTGGGTCAAGGCCGTTATCGTCCCTCTGTATAAAGGAAAGGGGTCACAGCAAGACTGCAAAAACTACCGCGGTATCAGCCTCCTTAGTGTTGTCGGCAAAGTATATGCGAAGATTCTAATAGAAAGGGTATTGAATGTTACGAATGACAAAATCTGGGATGTACAAGCGGGATTTCGAAAGGGAATGGGATGTACGGATCAGGTCTTTTCACTACGGTCCATCACAGAAAAGTTCTTGGCTGTGAACCAAAAGGTTTTCTGTGCTTTTGTGGACCTGGAAAAGGCCTATGATAGGGTAGATAGAAAGGAGTTGTGGACGGTGCTGTCTATGTATGGAGTGAGCAGCAACCTGGTGCAGGCTTTGAGGTCCCTTTATGAGGGCTCCAGAGCCTGTGTCAGGATCAATGGGGCATACTCGGCCTGGTTTAATATCTCTAAAGGTGTTAGACAGGGCTGTGTTGCCTCACCATGGCTGTTCAATCTATTCATGGACAGTTGTATGTGGGATTTGAAAGAGTATGATAAGGGTTTGCGTATGCAAGAGTTGCTAATCAAATGCCTCTTATATGCCGATGATCAAGTTATACTTGCCTCATCGGTACTTGAGTTGCAGGAGATGGTGACAGTAATGAATGAGGGATTTAAGAAAAAGGGGATGAAAGTAAATGTTGCCAAGACCAAGGTCATGGTGATAGAGAAGGATGAGGAGATGACTGAGTGCGTGATAAATATAAATGGTGAATTAGTAGAACAAGTGAGCGAATTTGTGTACCTGGGAAGTATGTTTACAAGAGATGGTAAGTGTGAGAAGGATATCGAGAGGAGGGTGAATGCGGGGAATCAAATTAATGGGGCCCTGCACTCCTTTGTGAGCAGACAGGGCGTTTCACAAAAAGCCCGGCTGGCTGTTCACAATGGAGTGCTAGCCCCTACCCTGATGTATGGTAGTGAATGTTGGGTGTGGCAGGACAAGCATGTTAGTCGTGTAAATGCAGTTGAAATGCGTTCTTTGCGTAGTATGTGTGGTGTGAAACTGATTGATAGAGTTAGAAATGAAAAAATCAGAGAGAAATGTGGAATGAAAGAAGACGTAGTGACTAAGATTGAAAAGGGCATGCTTCGATGGTTCGGTCATTTGGAAAGGATGGATGAAAGAAGATTGACGAAAGAGATATACAGATCGAAAGTGAGTGGAAGGGTCGGAAGGGGCCGCCCTAGGCGTACTTTTTCGAATCAAATCGGAGAAATACTGGGAAAGGGCCGAATCTTAAGTACCCGAAACCGACGTGCGTGCATGACTCGATGTATGAATGTTGAAGAAGCGAAAGAAATTTGTCAAGATCGTAGCAAGTGGAAAGAAGTGGTCTCTGCCTACCCCTCTGGGAAACAGGCGTGATTTAATGTATGTATGTATGTATCTACTTAATTACATACATACATACCTTCACGCCTGTAATCCCAGAGTGGGGTAGGCAGAGCTACAGAATTACCTACAACTTTAAAAACTTGTTGTTAATTCTGTAACCACATTTTGCACAAATAGGCTAAGATGGTTACTAGCATATTAGTGACAGGTTGCAAGCTCATCGCCTAACAGTACTACAAGCCTTTATTCCCTTAGTCGCCTCTTACGACTTCCACGGGAAGACATGGAGTGGCACTATTCTAACCCGGCAACCACACGGGACTAAAATCGACTTAATTAAATTTCACAATATTGTGCAATTATTTAACTTTCAGTTACACACAACAGAGATTAACGATGGTTATGAATGGGGCCGTCTCAATCTCCAATCCGTCACAGCAGAGTCCTCGCTGCAAGAGTTCCTGTCTACAGCTGAGCTAGCACAGAGAGAGTTCACAGCGGAGAAGATGAACTTGAGATATGTTAAATCTACTCCGAGTGAGGTTGAAGTGGCTACATCTCAGCCAGATTTTGATGAACCACTTACAGTTCCTAGACGGTGGGGCATCAATATTTAAAATAATCGCCTGTGTTTATTTAATATGGGTTTTAAATTAGACTTATCTCCTGCTGATAAATAATTGTAGTTATTTGAAAGACCTAGACAAGAGACTAGGGCTACAATAACCTACTATGTCACTGATGTGTTTTCTAATTTAAAATATTAGTAAACCTACATTTATAAATGTCTATGCTATTATTGTTAGACTTGATATTGAAAATTCGAGTAATATATGTTTAAGGCATTATACATACGTTCAACAATATAGTAGGTAAGTTAAGGCAATAATAATTTCATCATCATCATCATCATGTCAGCCGAAAGACGTCCACTGCTGGACATAGGTCTTGTGCTTTTCACATCCACCACGTTCCCGCGATCTTTACAAGGTCGTCACTCCATCTTGTTGGAGGCCTTCCTACAGCTCTTCTCCTGGTCCGCGGATGCCGCTCAAGAACCTTCTGATGTAGGAATGCTTGCTTTTGATGTAGGAATAAAATTATCTAAAACTATACGTCCCAAGAATGGAGTTAGCTATTTCTAAATTAAATATTTATCACTTGTTTAATTTTATCAAGATTACATATAAAGGTTCTACTTTTATTGTTAATTTCAGACCAAAATGGTCTCCAGGCGTCACACCTGAAGAGCAAATGACCAATGAGCGAGAAGCCTTCCTCGAATGGCGGAGACACCTCAACGAGTTGCAGACCAAGCTGGGGGCTGCTGTGACGCCGTACGAGCGCAATCTGGAGCTGTGGAAACAGCTGTGGCGGACGCTGGAGAAATCTGATGTGGTGCTGATACTGTTGGATGCTAGGAATCCTCTGCTGTTCAGGTATTAGTTGATGAAGAAGTGGGAAGATGTGACATTTTCCAGATAAAAAGTAGTCTTAGGGCTTTATTTTGTCAAGACAGCCTGACACACAGGCGCCCTGATGGTGGGAAATTTTCAATCTTAAACTGGAATTGCTAACCCTGAGGACTAAGATGGAATGCTTCTCAACCTATTAGAACCCAACAATGTGTTGACTACAACAGAGAGTTTTTAATATGCTTTTTTACTGCTTCGGTCTTAAATTAGACATTAAACTGAAATGTTACAGGTGTGGTGATCTCGAAGAATATGCAAGGGAACAAAAATGCAAATTTATATTGTTACTTAACAAAGCAGACTTGACCACAGAATATGAACGAAAGACTTGGGCTGAATACTTTAGCAAAGAGGTGAGAAACTAAAACGATTTTCGCATAAACTACATTGTTATAATGGTTATGGTACTTTCATGTAAAGTTCCTTTTTTTATAGATCTAAAGTTGAATTAGGGTTAAAACACCTAATAGCCTTAGCAATGGGCCAAATAAAAATATTCTGTATGTATGTACTTTAATGTACAAAACTCGAAACAAATATCTTGAATGTAGGAACCACTTCCATTATTTCCAAATATTATCTACAATTGAGTAATTCTACTTGGGATACTTTTAAATTTTTCTATCTATACCCGATTATGGTAGTCTACAGATGATAAATGAATAATTCATTTCGAATTATTCCAAAAGTAATGTAAGTGTAAGAGAAAATATTAATAAAATAATTCAAATATTAATTTATTTCAGAATGTCTCTATAATATTTTTCTCTGCCGCTAAAGACACAAATAAAGAGAGGAAGATATCTGAAGAGAGTGACACACCAGAACCTGAAGAGATCGACTCTGACACAGAATCAGCTGATTCCGAGGACATTGATGAAAAAGAAGCTTTACAAAGCACAGAAGAAGACATCGAATTGTTTAAACGTCAGATTTCAGATCTTGATACTGTTGTTTCAAATTCTGCAGACAGATTGAACAAAATCCAAGAATCATTGGACAAAGTTCTAGAGAATATAAGACTGGGTAGGCCGATAGAATCTTTGGAAAATGAAACAGATGAAAGTAAAACAGATGCTGATAAAGTGGAGAATTCTCATGAGATATTTGATAGAGTTCGTTTAATAGAAGTCTTGAAGAGACAAGAAGTTACAGAGTTAAAGAATCTTCCTAGAGTTACCGTTGGGATGATTGGTTACCCTAATGTTGGAAAATCTAGTACTGTTAATGTTCTAATGCAGACTAAAAAGGTATGTAATTAGTTCTTTTGTTATGTTATATTGTAGTCACCTACAACACTATTACGGTGGTTTAGTCGCATCCGTACACGACAAAAAAATGAAAATTAAGCCATTTTATGGATAAGATTGGCTTTTTATACAACCCAAAGGTGAACTTAAGAATTACCAAAAAAAAATTAGTACTTTTTTTATGGGAGGATATCATCAAAAATCACCTAATAATACGAGATTTGTTGAACTTTAAGGTCATGTTTGGTTGGTTGGTATAAGTTTCGTGTTAAAACAAACATGCTGAATTAATTTCTGAGATTCAAATCAAACATTTTATACAAAAAAAAAACGAAAAACCTTTTTATAAATTGACCTTAAAATTCTTTCAAACATCTTGTTTTGTGTGGATCAACTTTATGTTTTTATTCTGTCCCGTGAGCCAGGAGACAACAGTGATAGTTTCTTAGTTTTTTTTTTATAATACATACTCCTCGGACACGAGAGAAAAGCCATAAAAGTATGGGTTTGTAATTGCCATTTGACCCAGGAGACGTCACCATGGAAATTATTATTGACCCTTTTTCTCTTTTTTTACCTATAACACCCTTTACAATTTTATATTGCTTCCTAATTTGCAAGTGCTCTTATTTCAATTTAACCTTTTGAGGTCCCTTGTACTAAAAATAGAACATAATAAAGGAAGTAAAGCGGAATTTCTTTTGTTTTTATGACTAATGAACAAATTGGAAAATTGACTTCATTTCATTCATAATAGACTCATATTTCATTGACAAATTTCGTTGGGTATGGGGAATCCAATTTTAATATATTTTAACCGACGATTCCAGGTCAGCGTGAGCTCTATGCCGGGGCACACGCGACACATACAATCACTACTCCTGGATGAGCATATTGAGCTACTGGACTGTCCCGGGTTGGTGTTGCCAGCGTACGCCGTCGCGCCGGATTTACTGCTCACGGCGGTGTTGCCAATCGATCAGGTAAAGTTTAAAAATAAAATGGATCTAAATCAAAACACTTTATTATTTTGTCAGTTCCTTGTTGTGTTATTGTATTGTACTTTTGTATCTTGTCTCTTAAACACAGAAGTCTGAACTGCCGTTATCATTTTCTAACGAGTGAGAGGGTTAGGGTAACATGCAATTTGTCATAAATATAAGAGCAGCGACTTCAATAAATTCGGAACATATAACGAGGTAAAAATATCAGAAAGCACAGAACGTCAAAGGTATAGCGACTGACTCGGGGACCCACTACTTTTGTCCCACTGCTATTCGCTTTCCTCAGAAATCATTTTTATTCCTCAAAAGTAGGTAGCTTATGTTCGTTAGGTATCTTTAGATGCCCGAAGGGCAGATCGCCCAGAAACTAAATTAAATTAAATTAATAGCCTTACTAGTGCCCCACTAACTGCAAAAGAGAAACACTAACACTTTACTTTATTATCTAAACACAATCTGCTACGAGGTCGACGGACGGAGCTTCGCTTAGAGCGGGGCGGAGCCGATCTAAATTTACTGGGGAAGACATTTCCAGTAGTTCAACTGGTAAAACTACTGGGAAAGACTACTGGGAAAAGCCTGAATAGCAGTGGGGCAAGGAGTAGTGGGTCCCCGAGTCAGTCGCTATACCTTTGACGTTCTGTGCTTTCTGATATTTTTACCTCGTTATATGTTCCGAATTTATTGAAAAGTCGCTGCTCTTATATTTATGACAAATTGCATGTTCTGATGTTATTGACCATAACTAGTGTAACGAATTTATTGAAAAGTAATGCTGCTCCGAAACATTTGAGTACCTCGCCCGCCACAATATATCTGAAGGCGACTGTACAAGCCGTTTGTCCATCTCATATTTACGATTACAGCAAGGACAAGAGGAACAAAATATGAAGCAACTATACTTTTATTTAGCTTGTTAGATTATTACTAAAATATTTTATTTTCGAACGCGAATTGTCTATTCGCATTTTTCCAATCCCTTATTTTCAGATCCGGATTTTTCCACTTATAACTAGGTCAAAATAGGTAGGTTTAGGTTCTGCACTGCCCCGAGCAAATGTCGAGCGTCCAGTGGCCCCCTCAATACCATTATTGTCTTTTCTGATAAACTAAAGAATTTTCATGGAAATGGACGATGCATTTTAGTAGCGCAAGTAAAAACACAATTTATAGGATACGTAACAAACTTTGATAACAGTTACCCTTTGAGAAGTCAGCTTAAGGCACTGGTCCCACCGCCGGCTACAGATATAAGCTACTAGAACTATAAACTACAAAAGAGTGGGCGAGAGGCGAGAAGCGAGAAAAGTTTTGATAGTTTTGACGCTCAGCTATAAAGCTGAGTACCGCTGAGCTAGTTTTATAGTAGATAGCTTTTATCGCTGCGGTCAACTAGTAAACAGCGGTCCCACCGCCAGATATTGGCGAGCTCGGCGAGCAACTAGTAAAATTATGTACTAGAAACAGTTGACAATCGGCGGGAGGCTAGTAAAAATTCTATGGAATCATAGCTTACTCGCCGGGTGTTGGGAGAGTGTCCTCGCCGGCAGTGTGAACAGCGAGCGATGAACTATAAATATATATCTCTCTCTTTTGTTTACACGGATGCGATTATCTTTTGTTCGTTTCTTGGGCTAGAAAAAAGTCGATAGTTCATATCTCACTCGCCGGCGGTCAGTGCCTAAAGGGAAAACGTGGCCACTTTTTTCCGTTAAGTTGATAACTCGAAGGTAAATTGTTATTAAACTATATCCTATAAGTTGTGTTTTTATTTGAAGTACAAAAAAACACAATCCGATTTCAAGAAAATAATTCAGTAAACTCAATGACAATAATGAGGGCGCCACTGTACATCCAGCATACGCTCTATGCAGTCTTAAATTGATTTCTACGGGCCTATTATGGTCGTGTTTAGCGGTGTGGGTAATGATCTGTCACTTTACCACCAACAATATGTAAGTGCGAGAGTGACGGATGCTTCATCCTCCGGGATAAAGGTGACCATAATACGGGCCCTGGAATGGGAAAAAAGGCGACGGAAAATTACGCGTCAGAGAAAAAACACTACTCTGAAAACTTAATTGATGAAAAATGCGAATGGAAATTCTGTTCATTATCATGTCAGCCGAAAGACGTCCACTGCTGGACATCCCCCAAGGCTCTCCACTCAGAACAGTCTTGTGCTTTTCGCATCCACCGCGTCCCCGCGATCTTCGGAAACTCTGTTGCTAAGAAATAACAATTTAAGTAGATTTGTAGTAGGACGATCACGTCGGGGTCACCAATGTAGGAAGAGATGTTAATAGAGGGATCTCTGTCCAGGCGGGTGTTATGCCTCGGGACCGAAGTCCGTTGGGATGAAGTTGGAAGTGCTATACATATCAACCGGCTTTAGAAACTTCGTTAGCGCGATGTAGGATCCTTAGTTCCGCTGTCTGACGCTGGTGGCGGCGCTAGCGAGTTGGTTGATACAAGTTTCCGTTAGATGTCGCTAGGTCGTCACAGATTGACCTAACAAACCCCTAAATAAACAAAGTACAATTAAAATATTTTATCGCATATCAACTGTCATCTTTTGAAAATATCTGGCACTACTCTTCTCTTCAGATGAGAGCGCACGACGGAGCGATGGCCCGTCTATGCCAGCTAGTTGGAAAGCACGTGTTCGAAGAGAAGTACGGGTTGTTGCTGCCCCAGGACGACGGCAACAGAGAGCTGGACTACAAGCAGATACTTACTGCGCATGCGTGTGAGTAAAGGTTATTATATACGGGGGACTCACACAGATGCCGCAGAGACAAAAGGGGATATTCATGACTTTATCACAGCTGCAATAAAAGCTGATTCATGTAGGAACCAAAAAATAAAAAATCATTTGAGGGCATAAAAATTCCCACTATTTCCATCAATGGAAATGTCAATAGAACTACTGGGAATAGATCCGTTTTTTTCCATCCTATGGGCGTTTCTTTAAAAGTTTGTACCTAGCTAAGGACTAAATTATGAAACGATAACTTTTCCACTGAGTTACGAAAATTAGCTATACTGTTAAGACAAATGGTGGTATCTCAGCCAAAACTCCTGTAGCAAGTGCAAGCATAATTATTACTAACGGGCGAGGATTTCATCTACTTATTGGCGCTGAGAGGTAATATAAAAATGTACGACTAATTTTCGTAACTGAGTGTGTATAGACGATGGTGGCCATATAATTAGGAATGCTTGCGTTTTTCCCATACAATTGCCTACAAAATATGACTTCAATTTTGACAACCAATCAAAAAGATTTTAGCTAATTTTATTTTTAGTTACCCTTATCTTTAATTAATAAAATAAGGTTTAAATATTAATACAATTAATTATGTGGTCACCACATTATATATTTTTTTCTCAAAAATGACCGGAAAATTTGACATTACTAATTCCATACTGAGACGCGAAGTAGGTACATAGTTTACACACAGTTCCCAAAAAAAAAAAAAATACATTGCGTGCTCGCTACACAAGCCCGCAATGTTGCATACAAATTCCATTGTTATCTTGTTAGTAACTTTTAAAAAAGTGAAAACGGCCATAATAAAATGAGGGCACAAGTCTTATAAATCCATATTTTATTCGAAACTTAATTTTTTTATCTGTGTCTGGAATAGCTTAATTTTTTTTTTCTAAAAAAGCTTGCGTTTCTCCTTGTCATAAACATAAAGGCGGTAAAGAGTAATAGTTTTTTCATGTGAAGATTTTGTTTGTTTGCAATTTTTTTCTTGCACTAATATGCCTCGGCAAGAACGGCAATTGCGGGGTCCGTTTAAACCAATACTCGGCCCGCAATTGCCTGCTTCACTGCCTAGGCAATAATGTGCTATTAATAAATCAGTCAACCGCGGCTTCATGACGGCGGCGGGCCAGCCGGACTCGTCCCGCTCGGCGCGCCTGCTGCTCAAGGACGCCGCCGCGGGCCGCCTGCGCTGGGCCGCGCTGCCGCCCGGCGCGGCGCCCCCGCCCGTCGAGGAGCTGCTGCGGGAGACCAAGCGGAAACCAACGCCCCGGGAGACTCGGGCTGTCGAGGTCAGTACACATCTGCTGAGAATAGTATTTTATGTAACTGGTACATAAAGAGGGTCCTTAAAACACGAGTGTAGTTTTGTGAAACGAGCCGAAGGCGAGTTTCATAATAACATCACACGAGTTTTTTAAGGCCTAATTATGTACAGTTGCATACATTACTTTATCTACACACATATTATAAGTACTCTTTCCGGATTTTAAAAACAGGCGGCAGAACAAACAAATGGCGGCAATACACACAATATATATGTCACGAATATTAATGTTTTTTTTTAAATCATAGACATACTTACATCGTTATCGCGGGAGCAAAAACGATTTGACAATAGTAAAAGATTATGACAAATAGGCAATAACAGAAATGACACTCGTATCGAGAAACGTTTATACCTACGAGTTCAAAATGTATTAATTTTCTTTCAAATATCCCACACCGTACTTGACTTGATTATTAGTACATATTTAAAGATTTTAGCCGACGCAATCCTAACGTCAAGATCTTCAGTCACTTTTCCTGCTACTATAGACATTTGTCATTCTTGATTAGAGTACATTTTAATTGTGAAAACATATATTTAAAAAGTTATAATCAGTTTTGGACCAAAAGACTGGGTTTGACTTTTTTTTATTACAGTTGACACGTTGACTTAGCGTTTACTCAGTGTACAGATGTAGTGCATAATTGTTTTCCATCGTATTTTCTCGGAAACGTTCGTATTTGTCATGCTGCTTCTGTCAACCTCAGTACTTTTTGTACTGCGACCGACTGAAATAGCAAGACACGTTCGTACGTTTCCGTGAAAATACGATGGAAAACAATTATGCACTACATCTGTAAGACAAGTTTGATTGACCGTTTCCACCGAAAACTTTGTACTAGATATGAAGAACTTCTTAGAGGTTTACAATGTATTTAGGCAGAATATTTCGTTTATACTAAACAGTCATTCTGTGACATGTGTTCTTTAATAGATTGGTTTTTGCTCCCGCGATAACGACGTATGATCATAGACAAACTAACAAAGTCCCTATTCTAATGTCATTCGACATCAAAACGGCGTACGACACTTTACTTAAAATATACCGAGTGTTTTTTCTTCAGGGTTGGGTGAGCAAGTCGGATGAAATTGACAAGGTGTTCTTCCAGAGAAACAAGAGCACCGCGCATGTCAAAGGAAAACCTATTATGGGGTGAGTAAGACGGGAGATAGGTAGCTCATAAATAAACATTAAGGGTCACCTTGCAGGAAAGAGATGAATCTAGTTTTAGTCCTTAAGTAAAGTTTAGTTGGGTCAATATGTATGAAACGGTCTGTCAAATATATTTTTTCATGCAGTACCTAGTCAAAATAGTGGCTTGGGCAGAATCTATTAAAATTAAATTGTATTTGTAGATGGCATTGGTAAGCAATCTGAAGCTTTGCTAGACGAAGTTTCAGCTAGCCAGCGTTAAAATACCCGTGAGAATTTTGCAACTACAATAATATTTAATTTTATTTAAAGGTTATTTAAAAGAATCCAATAGTTATTTGTTATACAAGTGGGGAAAGTTGTATTTTACCTGCGAGTGTTTCAAGACACGAGACGTAAAATAACTTTTCACCCGTGTATAACACAAAACTTTTCACCTCACTACAGTGAGGAAACTAAGAAAAGGGTTTGTACTGTAAGCTCAGTTCCACATTTTGCTCGGTTTCCTGTAATTCCACAGGTGTTAATACGTCTTTATCACTCGAATCACTCATTTTTAATAACAAAACAAACTAGAAAAACATGCGAATATTTAACGTTGACTACAGTGAGGAAACTAAGAAAATGGTTTGTACTGTAAGCTCAATTCCGCATTTTGCACGGTTTACTGTAATTCGACAGGTGTTAATACGTCTTTATCACTCGAATCACTCATTTTTAATAACAAAACTAACTAGAAAAACATGCGAATATTTAACGTTGACGGCTTAATAGAAAAGTTTTGACGTAAGTTTTTTTTTTATTATTTCGGATGCGTTTTGTTTGCACGTCGACTTATTTGGGCTGTCAGAACATTTTATCCGTTTTTAAAACATGAATGAAGGTTAATTTTGAATGCTGATATTTATGAATTAAAATAAAGTAGTAAGACTGTATTTAGTGTTTTTTACTCGAAGCAATTCATTAATTGTGATGTTAAAAATTCAGCACTTGTAAGGTTTTACGTTTGGTTAGCTGTCAAATATCACTTGAGCTGCCTTCAAATGTCAAAACTCTTTCTTCACTTGTGGATAAAAAGCGATTTTCTCAATAGATATCAAACAAACAAAAAGGGCTTTCCGAGCTAGTGAGATAAAAATAAATATGTTCGCTTTCGTACTTGTTGTTATTGTAGCCTGTGTTTTCTTGTAATTTACAAAAATATTTGGCCGCATGGTTGCCGGCTTAGAATAGTGCCACTCCATGTCTTCCCGTGGAAGTCGTAAGAAGGCTTGTATTATTGTTAGGCGATGGGCTTGCAACCATTATTTCGTAAACATATAGGTAACCTCAAAATAAATGCTTTTGTAATTTTGTCATAAAAAAACCATCCATGATGTACAGGAAAATGGTGTGCAAAATGTGATCTCTAGTTGCTTTATTCTGCAGAAAACTGCTGATTTAGCCAAAAATTACACATTTTGAGGTTATAAAATTGTTTATAAATAAGACAAGTCAGTTGGTATGTATGTATGTTGGTATGGAGTTGATTGTGCAAAATTTGGTCACGGAATTAACAAGTTTTTAGAGTTGTTGGTAATTCTGTAGCTCTGCTTACCCCACTCCGTTGATGAAGTCGTGAGTGTATGTTCTATCACGAACCGGGATTGTTGAGCCACTTGCCACTGTTCGTAATTTAGTCGTGTATTCAATAACCGATGTCAACGACTGGCTGACAGCTATTCGATTTGCAATACATAGCCAAATTAGAAACATATTTAACATCCTACATATTACATACATACATTCATACGAGTACACTCGCGACAACATAGATGGGTCAATCAACTTTTCTTTGTAGCTCGTTGCCATGGTGACGTCTCCTGGGTCACTCTTTAAAACTATGATTTCAAAGGATATAAGTCCACTAAAAAACTGTTTTATTGGCAATTACACACCCATTCTTTTATGGCCTTTCTCCTGAGTGTGCTGGAAGTATATATTATAACATTTTTTCTAAGAAACTCTATCACTCTTGTCTCCTGGCTTACGGGACAGAATAACAACAGAAAAAAGTTGATCCACCCAGATATTTTACATAAGCTCATAAAATAATTGAATAAGAGTTGTCGGCATTTCGTTATTGGCTCTAAAAATCCAAGTTCGAAGTTGAGCTCTATCTCGTTCCCTTGATTTAATTACAAATGTCGAGGGAAAGGGACGGGGTATCTGAAATACTGGAGCGAAGCCAACAGTTGCAAAGTCTAAGTTTACGAGGGCGATTTACGACCGTGGAAATTGGCCTAGAAGTAAATATGTAAGCGCTAATTTGCCCGAAGGATTCTCTGTATTTGTGCAAAAAATATATATCGCACTGCTAGATCAAAACAGTCATCATCATCATCATGTCAGCCGAAAGACGTCCACTGCTGGACATAGGCCTCCCCCAAGGCTCTCCACTCAGACCGGTCTTGTGCTTTTCGCATCCACCGCTTTCCCGCGATCCTTACAAGGTCGTCACTCCATCTTGTTGGAGGCCTACCCACACACAGCTCGTGTCCCGGTCCGCGGATCAAAACAGTATCAACTCAAAATCATTGTTAGTTTCGTTTCAAGCTCATACACGTTGTATTAAAGTTGATTTTAAAATACAGTTGTATTTTGAGTTACTACTGTTTTGATCTAGCAGTGCGATATATACAGGGTGACAAATGGGTTAGTATGGGGAAGCCTGAAACCATAAGCGATAGTTTTTTTTGTTAGGAATATTCCAATTGTAATAATAGTACTAGACGACGATAAACTTTACCATCGAGAAATAAATATTTAAATACATAAAAAGCATCCAAGGCTCAGGAACAAATCGACTGGCGTGTAGTCAAAATTTAATGTCTGACGTGTAATTTACACAGGCTAACAGCATAGTAATAGCATAAGCATTTTGAAGATTATGTGCAGAGCCCGGAATTTACACGGCAAAACAAAAGACTGTAACAAACTAGCGAGTGTTCGTTTTTTTATCGATATGTCGATAGTCTTGTAACAGAAAAAAAAACGAATTAAAAATAGTACATTGTTGCAGAGGATAGAAAGTACGAGATTTTTGGACGAGTCATATAGAGGGCCGAAACGTAGTTGAGGCCCTCTAGTGTACGAGTCCATAAATTGCACTTTCCACCGAGGCAGACATAGTGCTTTTCACAACTACTGAGAGGAAATAAAATAAAAAATCATATTCAAAACTCAAATTTTAATTCATGTTAATGTGAATAGTGTTAGTCAAATGGCGTCGGTTTTTCAAAAGTAGAATAGAAGCTGTATGTATTATCGCCAATTTTACCATAGATAACTTTTTTTTAAATCTGGACCCCTATTCTCGTGGCTTTCGAGATTAATAAACTAACATTCGAGATGAATATGTCAACTCCAAATAAAATTGTATTTGTTTCGCCTTATCTCCCATGTAATTTTATCTCTAGTGGTTCGAGATTAGGGGCCAAGTTTGAATTACATAAAAAAAAGCAGTGACATAGTTTTTAGTCTGTGTATCTTTTAGCAAAAATACACCTAATATTTTACGAAACAAAATGGTGTGTTATGATTGGTCGATTCCAATTTTTCATTTTAAGGAGCTATGACACAAAAATTGATTGATTGATTTTCATTGGTTATTAAAGTTGGACAACAATGTTCTCGACCAATCAGCAAATGCCGACAAAAACATTCTTGGTCTGTCCTTATAAGTGACGTTTTGTGATCCCAAACAGGAGCATCTATGGCCATATTTCCGAGCAGTGTTGTGAAAATATATTTATTAAAACAATTTACGTGAGGTATACATATAAAACAAGTGTCGCGAATGATTATAAAATAATGTATATTTATCGGCATGTTTTCTATATAATTATACTCGATATCGATAAAAAAGGGCTTCAACACTAGCTATATTGCAGGGGCTGACTCGTGGTCACACCAGGTTGTCACAGCACTGCTATTCGATTTGGTCGGGAATTCGACAGAAATCATTTTTATTCCGCAAAAGTAGGTAGGTTAGGTTCGTTAGGTATCTTTAGATGCCCGAAGGGCACATCGCTCAGAAATAGGAGCCCTGCCACAGGAAGGGCTTCGGCGAATAGCAGTGATGTGACAACCTGGTGTGACCACGAGTCTGCACCCTACATAGCGACAGTTTTTTTGTTTGGTCGCGAAAATTCCTGGCTCTGGAAATGTGGTAAGCGGTTATCAATAGAGTATAGAATACTTCGACTACTACATTGCAGTTAGCTGCCGTCTTTGGATTAAGGCAGTTGTGTGCTTGTTTACCTTCTCAACGCCTTAAAAAATTTGTTTTCACAGAATCGTCGGAGCCCAGTCAGCTGACCAGATGTTAAGCAAACCCTGGAAACTAGAGAAGAAACACGCCAACAAAAATAAGAGGGAGAAGCTGAGAAGAGTGTACTCGCATTTGGACGAGCACTAGTGCGAAAGGGACATACAGTGATCGCTTAGTGTTTATTATAAAACTTCAACAAAATCCAGTTTTTTTATGTGGAGTTGAAAAATAAAGTGACTTGAAATTAGGGATGCATTGATACGCCTTTTTGCTGATAGGATACCGATACTGATACTTACATACATACATTAAATCACGCCTGTTTCCCAGAGGGGTAGGCAGAGTCCACTTCTTTCCACTTGCTACGATCTTGACTAATTTCTTTGGCTTCTTCAACATTCATACATAATTTATAACAATATCACAAAACCGATACTATTATTGAATTTCAATGAAGCTAAAATAAGTCAAATGAAACACAAGTTGCTTCAATGTAAAGAGTACTTTTTTTCATTCAACAACTTGTTATCGATGCACACACAAACTATATAAAAGTATTTTACTTGATGTTTTTTTTTTGGAAAAATACTACGCTCCACAGTAGTAACAAAAACCCAGCGTAGGATTTTTTAAATTATCCGGGATAAAAACTATTCCAGGACCTAACCTAACCTATGTGTGTGCCAAGTTTCAACCCGATCAGTTCAATGGTTGAAGCGTGATTGAGTACAAGAGTTCAAACATCCAAACTTTCTCATTTATAATATTAAGTAAGGAGCAAGATAGTCTCGAGGAATCGCCGTCTGCATCGCAACGAAAGAGACAAAATAAAGACGCATGTACGTACATTAGGTATGTACTTTTTTTTTAATGTGTGAAATTTTAAAGTATCCATTTTGAAAAGTATCGCAGATGCCGATATATCGGTAAACCCAAAGTATCGCCGATATATCGGCATCAGTATCGGGCCATCCCTAGTTAAAATCTCACACAAGCAGCTATGTTCCTATTATGAAATACATCACGCGACCTATTTTCGTAACAACACAAACACCGGTTGTGGCCGTACTTTGACGACCATATTCATTAATTCACCTATAAAGTTTTATACACGTAAGTTATGATTATGAACGCATCCTGTGTTAATGTATTTAATCATTATTAGATTAAATGTTGTAGACATTTAACAATGTGTTGTCATTTCGCTTCTTATTGACTCAGTGTTTGACTCCAGTACCCTTACCATGAGTTACAAATAACGTACTCGCTAGCGAGTCGAAGCTCTGTCCCTCGCAGACCTCGCAAGTATTCTATTAGAGTGCGAGGGACAGAGCATTCGACTCGCTGGCGAGTACGGTAATTGTAACTCTTGGTAAGCGAAAACGCGGTGGCCAATACGTCAGAAATCACTAGTCACGGTATGAAAAGGTTCGTTTAATTTTATATTTATACTGTGCCAAGTGCTTGATAGAATTTGCTGCCCCACCCTGGCTTAAACTGGCACTAGCCCCAAAAATATATGCTATTCTGACAAGCAACAAACAAGGAAACACCAAGTTTTATTTAACTTCTCGCATTTAGCGGTACGTAAGTAAACTCGTCAAAATATCAGCCAAATCCGGAAAAACATCGTTAACTCGCCCCATTAACTGAGCATAATATTGTGGAGGCCCGTCCATATTACTGGAGTCACGCACTCCAGTAATATGGACGGGCCCAGATAAACCAGCCCATTTAAACGTGAAACACACGAGCGTTTATAAGAAGCTTTTGCGTGCGACATTGTCTGTGTAGAACTCGTTTATCGATATCCTTCAAACATTCCTGGTTTAGGCTGATAATATTTTGATTCCACCTGTCATTACGTCACACACCTTTTTTTTCCAATTCATACTTTAATTAGTTTACTAACCTTCTGTGGAATCAGCTTTTTGCGTCAGTATTTTCGAAAGTTTACGACTGTACTTAAGCTACTTAACCTCTAAGGCCGGTAACGCATCTGCGATTCTTCTCGTGTTGCTCTCATCCATTGGCAGCCATGATTAATTTCCATCAAGTGACTCGCCTAGCTAGTCTCTGTCATAAAAAAACCTTACATCTATCGTATAAGACAAGATTATTGAGATAAGTAGTGAAGTTCGTTCACTTTTGAGACAAAATGGCACTCCACATCTCTTTTATCTCGTCTAAAAATCTAAGTTTAAAGTTGTATTTTTTCAATTCATCTACTTGTATCTTCTATGCACTCACCAAATGTGTATCACTGGAAGAGTGCTGGTTCTTATGGCACAGGGTAATCCTAATTTAGGATCCAGCCAGCTGCATCTATTATTGTTTGTTTTTAATTTACAAACTTTTTATTATTTATTATTTAGTTATTTATTTAATTTTCTATAAATTAGGTTTTTTACATATTGAAATATAAAGGTAAAATAACAATACCGATACAAAAAATAAACATTACAAAAAACCTATTCTACGGGTGCCGCCAGCAGCGGGGCAGGGCTCAAGCTACCGGTGGTTAGGGCTGCAGAGAGAGGAACCTCCTCACAATGCGTGCCGTGTCGAGGAGTACCTACTGCATTCTGTATCTGGCCCTTGATCTTATTATTATTATTATTATAAAAGACGGGCGTTCTAAATCTGAATGCAAATTCTGACCCACCCGCTCCCGGTAGTGTTCCAGCTATATGATTTCCTAAATTATTGCTCGCTAATTTAGGACAAGTGTCTGGTTTACGATCGACAAAATAACCGACAGACAGCACAAAAATTTACAGCCTGTACCGAATACATATACGAAAAACAGCTCTTTAATGTCAACGTTTCATAAATTTGAAATATAGCTACATGACATTTAATAACTATTGTTGTTAAATAAATTAGTAGTCTGCTTCAAAAGACAGAAAAACGACTTTGGAAAATATATCGGTTACACGGAATTCTTGAGTATATTAATAAAGATTCAGACTCTATTCAGAGTCGCATATAGCGGTCTTTTTTTTTCTGGCTTTGCCTTGTCTTTAGAGGCCTAATTAGCTAGCAGACTTATTGTGAAGCCCTTTTAGGGTTCGGTACCGAAATGGTAAAAAACGAACCCTTATGGTCAAACTTCGGTGTCAGTCGGTCTGTATGTCACAGCAGTTTTTCTTTGAAACTATAGAAGCTATCAACTTGAAAGGGTGTTGGGCAATTTTGTATGGACCCCGTCCCCACCCTCCAACAGACACGGGATGCATGTCTATATGTTCATTAGGACCCAAAAAAAGACAAAATACCTATTTTAGTAGCTAAATGCCTAAATTGATGGTATTTTTTCTATGAAAAAATCTTTCAAGAGCCAAGCAAGCCAATGTGTTCATTTTTAAACAAGTTCCATACAATATGATTACGATTTTCCAAGATA
The DNA here is from genome assembly GCA_927399475.2 of Acleris emargana. NCBI lineage: Eukaryota > Metazoa > Arthropoda > Insecta > Lepidoptera > Tortricidae > Acleris > Acleris emargana. The sequence goes on from OV656846.1 coordinate 17,818,380, forward strand.
ATCCTATACATATCGTCGGTGAAACTGCAAAACCGCGTAACTAACAAATTTATGATAGAGAAAAATAGACCTTACTTTATTATTAAAAAGGTGCATTTTGCTCCTTGGCGATCGTCGCCATAGTAAACTTGTGGGAGGAACGTTTACTTGTGGGAGGACCTTGTGCAGGGTCCGTCCGGGTTGGTACCACCATCTTATCCATTAACCTACCGCCAAGCAGCAGTGTTCGCATCGTTGTGTTCCGGTTTGGGGATAAGACAGCCGGTGAAATGACTAGCATACAGGCATTCCATCTTAGTCCTCAGGGTAGGCAACGCATTTGCAGTCTTGTGAATGCGAATGTCTATGGGTCACAGTTTCCACTTACCATCAGGTGGCCTGTGTGCTCGTTTGCCTTCCCATGCTATAAAAAAAAAGTAAAAATACATCATGTTGCCAAGATCTATAAACTGGGACATGTTTTATCTCTGTTGGTGGGTGGGCACATTTTTGCCCATCGTCCTTTGGCATAGTTATATAACTTGCTTGCCCGCATCTGTTTTTCGTAAAAACAATATGAAATTATTTTTCTAAATGTTTTATAAGGGGTCAAGAATGGGGGATTGAAAAATGAAAGTGATTTGATTATAACGAACGGGGTGTCATAATATCAGCTCAGCTGGCAGCAAGTTATACAATTATGCGAAATTTCAAGTTGATAGCTTGTATAGTTGCAGAGAAAAACTGCTGTGTCATACAGACAGACACCGAAGTCTGATCATATCTTTTTAATTAATTCCTTTTTACCATTTTTGTTCTTACGGAAACCCAGAATGGTTGGTTTTTTATTATGGCATGCATAGAGAAAGCAAATGAGCACACAGACCACCTGATGGTAAGTGGAAACTGACCCATGGACATCGCATTCACAAGACTGCAAATGCACTGCCAACCCTGAAGACCAAGATCGAATGCCTCTATGCTAGTAATTTCACCGGCTGTCTTATCCCCAAACCGGAACACAACAATGCGAACACCGCTGTTTGGCGGTAGGTTAATGAATACGGTGGTGGTAGCGATCCGGACGGACCCTGCACAATGTCCTTCCATCCGCCACACATACATTTATGTAATGTATTCTGAAGGCCCTAAACGACATACATTTTTTCTGACATTTAAAAACTAATTCTCTATCTCTGGAGTTCATCATCATTATCATCATGTCAGCCGAAAAACGTCCACTGCTGGACATAGGCCTCCCCCAAGGCTCGCCACTCAGACCGGTCTTGTGCTTTTCGCATTCGTTCCCACGATCCTTACAAGGTCGTTACTCCATCTTGTTGGAGGCCTACCTACAGCTCGTCTCCCGGTCCGCGGACGCCACTCAAGATCCTTCTGACCCCATAAGCCATCAGTCCTGCGAGCGATGTGCCCCGCCCACTGCCACTTAAGTTTAGCCATTCTCCGGGCTATGTCGGTAACCTTAGTTCTACTGCGGATATCATCATTTCTGATTCTATCACGCAGCGAAACCCCGAGCATAGCCCTCTGAGTGACTTTGAGCTTCCTTATGAGGCCCATCGTTAGCGCCCACGTCTCAGATCCGTAAGTCATCACTGGCAACACACACTGGTCAAAGACTTTTGACTTCAAACCTCTCAATCAATCTCTAGAGCTACCCAGAATATTATTCCGTATCTTATTTTTGCGGGTGGTAGGACCTTGTGCAGGGTCCGTCCGGATCGCTACCACCATCTTATCCATTAACCTACCGCCAAACAGCAGTGTTCGCATTGTTGTGTTCCGGTTTGGGGATAAGACAGCCGGTGAAATGACTAGCATAGAGGCATTCCATCTTAGTCCTTAGGGTTGGCAACGCATTTGCAGTCTTAGGATTGCATTGCAGTCTTGTGAATGCGAATGTCTATGGGTCACAGTTTCCACTTACCATCAGGTGGCCTGCGTGTTCGTTTGTCTCCTCTAAGCCATAAAAAAAATAAAAAATAAAAAATAATGTAGAGGTGACATATTATAGGCATGGAAAGAAGTAAGGACTGCAGATTGGTTAACTACCCCACTTTACTAAAATGACGTAAAACTAGAGAATATTAAGTATAACAATGATGGCCGGGTCAAAATTAAATAGATTACTTGTCCAACCAAGAAAAGAAACCAACCTTTCTGTGGGTACTGTACAATAAAGAACGGCCCATGAGACGAGGTAAAGAATGGAAACAAACTGATCATTATTGAGTTATGGGCATTTCTAAGGACCGTAGGAATAGAACGTAAAAAAAAAAATACATCTAGCCATAATTTGAACCGGCGGCCCTAAGACCCCTACCGCGCAAACGACTTGATTTACTTTCCATGCCCTATATCAACTTACTCGTACACTTTTTATACATAGAAATGTACATTTTTAGAAAGGTGACAATATAATCTACCCTTTTATGTCAAAAATTAAACGGACTAGGTAATGCATAATTTAGTATATGCAGCCAAATTATTTCAGACAAAAGTAGTATTTGAGGCAGTTTCACAAAAGTATATATTTTTTATTTCTGTTTCTCTATGTTATATTCTATATGAAAAAATACAATAGATCACATAAATCAAAAAGATATGTCACTTCACATTCACTCGCAACGATTGGATAAAGTAGACTGAAGTTCACCATGAGTTCACCTGACCATATCTAGATTTTTTCCGTTTAAGTGTTGTGATTGGTACATGTCCGTTTGTAACTAATTTCACACTGAATCGATTGACATTCAATTCATGGGATTCTATATATTAATGTGAAAGACTTAGGACTGAAAATCGAATCATGACATGCCGGCAGTCATGGCCGGGAGCTCTAGCTGCCGGTGGCACACAAGAAGTTAACAAACTAACATTCTAAAATGTTACATGCTTGGGCTAAATTAGTAAATTATTAAAAATACACAAGACGCGTTATTACTGTTATTAATATCGTGACGTTAGGTGACGCAGGCGCGAGTAGGTTTCATTCGGACTCAATTTTATGATTCCTTATACTATTATAACTACAACATCGGTAACTCGAGGCATTTAGGTAGCACTTGACAGTTTCTAACAGACTAGTGAAGTGACAATGTTCTTCCTGTACGAGTCGAGAAAAGGAAAGCAATCAGAAAAAAAATATTTTCAATCATTTAATATACCTATGACATTCGTGATTAACAATTAATATTTGTTCTAAATTTTTACAAATCAGCCTACTTCTTCTACTTACTTTGTGTAATAAAATGATCTTTCAACTTCCACTGACGTTATTGGTAGACCCTGCTATCGGAGGTGCAAAATGGTAACTGTCAAGTTCTTAGGGGTGGGTAAAAATTATTTAGAAATACTAGCTATATGTCGATAATTGTAGCTATATGTCGATATTTTTTCTTTGCCATAATGAGAGTCTAGGACTTTAATTAAACGTGTTTATTTTATAAAAGAGGACTATATAATTACAAAATGAATGTGTTAAACATTTTTCATTTCTATAAATTAAAATCTTCAATATTTCATCATTACTAACAAATTATCGTTATCTTCATAGCACGAACCATTCATAAATTAATTAAAAATTAAATACCTAATTAATAAATGTCTCTTAAAGGTATATCGTATTGTTAATGAACGATCAGTTTTTTTTCAGTTTCTCTGCAAAAATCTAGTGCAGTCACGATGAATTTATTCAACAATAAACCCAATATATCTGAGCCCTGTTTATTTTTATTTACATTTCTGTTGACAATGATTATCATGGATTCTAAAAAAAACATGTTAAATTGTAGTCTAAAAAATGGTATAGGTAAATATATAAAACTAATTGTACAGAAAAAGTAAGAATATCGATATCGACATCATGAATATTTTTACCCATCCCTAAGAACTTGACAGCTACCATTTTGCACCTCCGATAGCGGGGTCTAGTTATCGGTAAAAAAAAGCATTCGTATTTTTTATTGATGTTCTCTTCGATTTCAACTACTTTATTTTGTAAAAAGTTATTAATATTCTTTGTCGTAAGATATCCTGGATTTTTTAGCCTATTTCTCAGGAAGTCTATTTTCAGCTTTTGATAAACAAGTTTCCCTTTTGGGTGCAGTATCAGTGATGAAAGTGACTTTTCAATTTTAGATACGATCTCCAAAGACTCTTTTAGTTTAAGGCTTCTACCTTCTAATTCCTTAATATAATTGACATTGAAATTTATGTGATCAAACCTGCTTCATCATATAATAAGACTATAAATAATATTAATTTACTATTTTATCTTATCCGAAAAGGCATTTAGAAAATTTGTGTCTACACTAATCTCTCAAGTGCTACCTTAATGTCACAAGTTACCGATGTATAATTATAACCAATACGTCTCTAAGATCTCAAAACGACACCTGTATCATAATGCCGCAATACCTGACGTTACGTACTTTACCTAATTTACGCTAGATAGATAGATCTTTGTTTTGTGGCATATGTCATTTGTGTTGCCACTATGATTTCGCCAATGTCAGGTTTAAGGAAGGCACATGTTAACGCATAATTTACGCTAAGGGAGGGAGGGACCGCTCGGCGCTCCTATATATAAAACAACGCAGAGAGTTTTAGTACCAACGCGTTCCCTAGATGGCGTTAGTGGTAACTTTAGATCGCGCAATCGTTTGTTCCCCCGGCGTTACCTAGTCATTTTGGAGCTATGCTGTATTATAATTTAGTTTAAGCATTTACTATTCACAGCACAGTCAGTCATCACTTGCTGCTTAATACATTTTTGGAAAGGGTGTTGTGATCGGTTAATAGTCCGGTCAAAACCTTTATAATGACTTTGGCAATAAAATTAAATAAAGTGCGTACTAATAAACTCAGCTATGATGCCCGTCCCAAGATGAGTCACAAGACTAAGATTTAATTAATACCTAGACATAATTATCTCTACTTGTGAAACGTAATCCTCGAATCGGATGAGACGGTTAGTTGTAGATATGAAGCTAGCCTGATCCTGGTTATGGTCAATTGGTGTGGTGACGAGACCGTGGAGACCTGAAATGGCGGACGCACTGCAATATAGTCTAACATAATGGGTGCTTTTTACAAGATAAATCGGTTTAAAAATTTAACCTCCTGAGGTTCCTTGTACTAATATTAGTACATAATACGACCATTGAAATAAAGATCTAGTGCAAAGGAAGTAAGGTGGTATTTCTTTTGTTTCAATGATTAATGACCAATTCAGAAAATTTACTTTATGATCATCCATAATAGATTCATATTCCATTGACAAATTTCATTGTATGGTGGGTCTTAGGAGGATAAAACCGCTATTTTTACCACGTTCGCTGTGGTGAAGGGTCTATCGACCAGTGTCATGCTCTCACTCCGTGTGGCGGCGAAAAACCGAAGAAGAAGGCCGTGGTTAAGAAGTTATAAAAAAACATGCCAAGAGCATGCCTGACCATGGTCAGTGTAGGGTTCCGGAGCCGTTACTACACAAAAACTATCCCAAAAAACGTGCTGTATGTGTTTTAGAAGGTATACATACATACTTTAATCACCTTATCTCCGAGCTAAGCTGCGCACGGACTGACGGACGGACATGGCGAAAATATAAGGATTCCTAGTGTCAAACTACGGAACCCTAAAAATTTCCTGTTGTAAACAACATTTAATTTATGGCATTTTATTATCTGTAAAACAACATACTTATTTGTTAATTTTTTTTTTAAAATAACCGCCTTCAAAAAGCAAAAAGTTACTTCTTTTAAAATGGTAGTCTGCTTTTGGCTAGAATATTGTAGGACGCTGACTTCAGTTCGACTGATAGGTATTACCCACCATTTTAAAAGAAGTATTTTTTTTGCTCTTTGAACGCGGTTGGTGGTTTCTCAATTAATAAGAAACTATAAAACATTTCAATGTCGCCGCAAGCAACGCTGCCGTGGGAAACATATAATCATGTACTTATTTAAACCTAAATATGCTTCGTCATAGTCGCTCAACTATCTGAATCGAAATATCTTGTCGCCACCCTTGATATACACCGTGTTTTTATTGATTTACGATAACTTCGGCATATTACTAGGTACATCCATAGAAACTAAGTGGTAGATTCTTTTTTTTTATATTGCAAAAATAAATTAATAAATCGTAAATCAATAAAAACACGGTGTATAACGTTTAGGAGTTCCGGCGGTCATCTGTGGTCTTCATAATCAGTTCAACTTAAAACGCGAGTTACAATGAAAAATACCAAAATCAGTATAGGTGTGCCTATAAATTTTAAAGAATTGCGTCGATTTTTCATAGACTCCATTATCAGATCTTCATTTACCAGAAGCACCAGCTTTCAAATAAAAAAGTCGAAAGTTCTGAGGTAACAAACATTTAAAAAAAAACAGTCTAATAGAGAACATCCTCCTTCTTTGAAGTCGTTTAAAAAAAGAGATATTTAAACCGCAGCCATTTTAAAAGAAGTTATTTTTACCATTTCCAAGGTGAAATGTTGTTTAAAAAAAATCTACACCATCCTTTTCTTTATCTAACTATTCCACTTATTCACATACAGAAACATTATTTTCAATACAGTACAAACAGCAACACTCAACTGTACATCGGTGGACGTAGGCTTTTGACGTAGAGACCTCGTCGTGTCGTCATTATTTTATTTTATTTTAATATTTATTGACCTTACATTTGTAATAATTTTATTTTTGCTAGTTTTAAGAATGTATTGTTTATTATTATTACTTTATTACCTTATTATTACTTAATGTAACTTACTTTTAAGTATAATTATGTTTTTTATGATTGAAAAAATGACCTTCTGCTGGAGTTTCTTGCGGCTCTTCTCCGCTATGATGGTCTTGTCCGAAGCGCTGGTAGATTTACTGTAATTACCGACGTCTAAAAGAGCCCGCATGTGGCCAATTTACTCAATAAATATTTTGAATTTTGGCAGTTAACAGTTTGGGCGATGGTACCTACTCCCATTTCCTTAATAGCTTTCTTGTATTTTATAAAACCGAGTGACAATTTATACTGTTACGTTACATGCAAGTGCGAGTGTGACAGATAGCAATAGTGAGCATGACTTAAAGAAATGGTACAGTGCAATTAGCTCCATAGAGGTAGGAAATAGTTATTTGTTCAACAAGAGAGCAAAGTTGGTTTTTGCTGCGAGTGAGGATTCAAAGATACGAGACGTAAAAAACTTTGGTCTCGTGTGAGACATACAACTTTTCACCTCAGCAGCGAGAACAACACAGCGTGAAGCTGGTAGGGCCAACGCAGGTCTTCCGTTGTGACCATTTGGTGAATACACGACTAAATAACGACACGATCGCATAGGTATGCATCAATCACAAGCATTTTTGCAAAATACTAATAAAATAAAGTGGAAAAAATAAACATGAAACAGATAAAACCTGTCACTCAACTTGATAAATGATAATGCCGTAGTGCAAACACAACTTTATATAGCTTTATGTAGTCTGTGGCTTTAAAAAAACCCAACTAGGCCTTGTCTATGGCTATTGGCTACAATAATCCCGCTACTTTTGTAATGCGTTCTAAAACTGCCCCCGCGGTTTAAGTCACGAAATTAAAGATTGTTAAAACGATAACCAAATTATGTAGATACATGATAAACTTCTTATTTTTCATTAATTTTGTCTTCAAAACATTAAATAAAAAAAATGATTGTACCTACTGTATAAAATAGTTATAATAAACACATTTCAAACTTTAACAGATACTTTTATTTGCAATTTTACGGTTATGTGTGCATCCGAACGTGCGTTTTGTTTTTGGGCCTACTATGTGTGGAATTTGAAAATCGAACTTCGAATCAAGTTGTTTCTGTTGTGTATGTGTGTGTGTGGCTGCGCCCACACCCGTGTCTGTTTAATAAAGCAGTACGAATAGAGGAGCTCGTAGTTTCACTCGCGTCCCTACTTGTCATTGGCGACGATCCGTGTTCTACCCACGTCATTACGCGATAAAAAATGGCTGGTGCTAACTTCGGTATTCTGACTACTTTCGACCACAATCTGCAAAATTGGAACAGTTACAAAGGAAGATTAGCACAATATTTTATTGCGAACGATATTGATGAAACGAAAGATGCGACCGGAATAAAAAGACGGGCTATCTTGTTAAGTGCACTCAATGAGGGTACGTATAAGCTCGCTGTCGATTTAGCTTTGCCGAAGGAGCTGGATTCCGTGCCCTATGAAGATATTTTACTGCTACTGGACAACAGTGGCGAAGCGTCACGTAAATAAATAGGCAAAAAGGTGTATGGCGTGTGTGTTTGTTTGCCCCTTCCGTGACATAAAAAAAACATACCTTAAAAAATGGATGTCGTCTTTCTAGTTCTCAAAAAGCAGTGCTGAAGTGTCGCGTGCGTTAAAAGTGCGCGGAAAGGCAATTCTTGCTTTCCAAGTAGTACGACCGTATCAATTAAACGTTTCAATAAATTTCGATTACGTTCCACTTTACGATTGTGGGCCTCAAAATTATTACCAAAAAAAGTTTAAATTCTACTGTTACCAAACTCATGTACTTAATAATATACAACTCCGTACTTATATGTTTCTCGCTTTGAGCATGTTTTCTAGCTGAATTACTTATAGAAAATAAAATATAGAAAATAGAATAAGTTTTTTTTTCTTGCCTTTTTCGTGCTTATTATGATTGAATCTTAGAAAAAATACAAATTTATTTCCCTATTTCTGGGCGGTTTGCCCTTCGGGAATATTATAAAAACTAACCTAACATAACCTATTTTTTTTACATACTTTAATTCAAACCGTAATGTTTCAGTAATAATTGATTTTAGAGAAAAGTTTGTTTAAAAAAATATGCTTGTTTTAGTATATTCTAAACAATTAAATCATCATAAATAGACCTTATATTGACATAATTTTCAAGCATCAAAATTTTCTAAGTCCCTGACGCCTTGAAAATGACCAACATTTGAACCCCTATAACTCAGCCAATTTTGATTTTAGAGAAAAGTTTTTCAAGTAAAACATGCTTATTTTAACGTGTTCTATAGGATAAAATCATTTAAATTAGGTGTCATAATGATACAATTTTGGCGAAATATTTTCTAAGTCCTGCGTCCCCTAACTGAATTATATAAATTGTGAATATCTGCAAAACCTGTTCGATTCCAAACACTGCTAGAATCGGAAAACAGCAAAGATGAATAGCAAAATAATTTGTTTAATTTGCAGCTGCCAGTCAGCCAATTGTATTTGTAATTCGCTGTGGAAATGTTTGAAGAATCCATCTCTACGCCTATAATCAATTTTTATGTCTGGGCGAGCGCGTCCTAACTTAATGACATGTTTCTTATTTCCAAAGGATAACTTTGAAAAACATGTTTGTTCATTAAGTAGGTAATCTGTAAGACAACACTCAATTTGCACCAATGCGGCCATTTGTACTTTGAGTACAGGCAAAAATATTTAAAAACCAAACCACGAATATAACCTAAATAGATCGAAGCAAAAATAACAATATTTAGGTACTTAACGAAATATAAACAAACCTCCGTTGTCGCCACGAATCTGCAAATAACACAATCCAAACAGAAAAACATTCACAGAACACTAAGCAAGCTAAATTTCACTAGTTGAGTCTCATAAAACACAATAAGTTAAGTAATAACACAAATTAAACTATAAATCAAAACAAAACACCGCGTAATTTAGCGCGAGGACGCGAAAGTAATGGCCGAATGGCGTAAATGGCGTAATGAAAAAAGTAGTTGAAGGTCGTGAGGACAGGGGGGAGAGAGAGACGGTTGAGTTGAGTTGAGTGTCCTTGGGAAAAGAAAGTTAACGCATGCACTTTAAGTTCAAAATTGGATGCAATAAGCCGTAGTTCGCCGGCCGGACTTGCGTGCTTCTCCCTCTTGCGTGCTCACACAGGTGCCGCTGTGTCTGTGTGCGAGTTTAAAGCTAATGTAGCGCTATAATTTTATACCATTTGGTTTGAATTTGTTAGTGAGGTCCGGCGCCGAGTCACCGGCTTGTATGGCGGTTTTAATTGTGGGTGTAAGTTCGAGCGCGCGTAGTGAAAGGTAACTGAGCATGTGTGCGTGTATACGAAAATATTGTTCTTGTTTCTTTCTAGTAATATAGGTTAGTGAATGGGTGCGAGCGAGTGATAGATTTCGGCTTGGTAAATAAATAAATTTGAATTGCGGCGTTAGTGCGTGTTCATTCATCGTATTATGAAGCAAGGTAAAGCTATAGTACACCGGGTTACTTTCGGTTTTACGTTTTGTTGTTTGTATACCTAGTAGGTACCTACTCTATGCATAGGAATATTTAGGGAAGCCGCTGGGAATCGGGTAGTATGGACGCTTCGCTACTGCTGGACAACCATTTTACACCCAAAAGAACAGGTTTCGGCGAGCGTCACAAGTTCTATGCGGCGACACAGCAGTCCGGCGAGTCTTACGCGCAATGGGCGGCGAGACTGCACGGACTGACCGCCCACTGTTCATTCAGCAACATAGAGGAGGCACTGCGCGACCGCTTCGTTATGGGGATGCTCCCTGGATTGGAGAAAGAGAAGCTGTACGCGCGGGACCTAAAAGAACTGACGCTAGCCAAGGCTGTGGAGCTGGCGGACAGCGTCAGCCGCGCGCGCGCCGGCGCCACCGCCGCCGCCGCCTCCGCACCGAACGCGGTCGACCTGTTTAAGATCACTAACAATCGTAAACAAAGTGATAGTTCGGGTAAAGTACAGTGTTCTGCGTGTGGATATAATAATCATAAAGTGTCAGTGTCGTTTTGCTAATTTTGTTTGTAAAAAGTGCAAAGTCAAGGGCCATTTACGAAGAATGTGCACTAAAATCAACTATGTTGAAACAGGAGGCCCTGCCGAGGGCGGTGACGATGACGACGGTGAGTTGTTTAATATTCGTTCTGTCCGGGGAGAGCCTATGGTGGAGTTAGTGGAAATTAACGGGTTGTTAATTAAATTTGAGGTCGATAGTGGGTCAGCTGTTACCGTGGTATCACAAAACACCTATAATTTACATTTCCGTAGTCTTCCATTGTCACCTACAAATAAAAAGTTACGTAGCTATACAGGCGATAACATAGCGTGTTTAGGCGTGGTGCCATTGCCGATCACGTTCAATGAGCAAACCCACACGCTTAGCGTGTATGTGGTGCGCGACGGAGGCCCGTCGCTATTAGGCAGAGATTTTATCTCGAAGTTTAATTTAGAGTTCACTCCTGTATACTACTGCCAAAGCATTAACACTTTCGAACAAAAATATCCACGGCTATTTTCTGACAATCTAGGCTGTTTTAACAAATATTCTGTAAAATTGTCCTTGAATAAACTAAATTATTTAAATAAAAACAAAAAACCCGACTGCAGTAAAAAAAACAACTGTAAAGCGAGAAACAAGCTATATAATCGATAGGTAAATACTTATAATTAGACATCGGTATCAACGTTCAAATTTCATGGCAATGTATGGTCGGCAGAAAAACAAATACAAACAAATACACTTAGTATTTTAAACCTTTATTTTGTATAAGTAAAAAAGAACTAAAAATGTAAATAAATATAACATCAGGATATTGTGTTGAGTCCATTATCTCAGTCTAACACGGAGTTTGATTGGGCATTTGTCATTAAAGCTAATTTTCAGTTATGAAACTTATGAATTATGAATGTTTCGATAAACTATTATTTGACTTTACAGATTATTTTGCATGACAGTTAAATTGACATTCGTTGGGAAATTTAACATATTGTTTTATTTTTCGAATGCGAAATGAGTATTGAGGTTTTATGACGTATTTAGAATATCAACCTCTTTTAGTATATTTACAGTTTACCGCAGTGTATGAGTGTAAAAACAAAAAAAAAATTAAACGTTATTATTCAAATATTCAAATGTATTTATTTATTTTACTACCCTTACCGAGTGCCATGAAATTTGAACGTTGATACCGATGTATACTTATAATGTACCATGCAATGATTTTTTGTTTGATACCTCGTTAACAAGTAATGCAATTTATACCAATATACATACAACTTGAATAGTGGAAAAGGTTTTCCAGGCGGGGACAAGCTATTAATCCAAATGTTTTTTGTTTCAAGAAAATACTTAAGTACATTTTATAATTCATTGCTTGTCCCCGCCTGCAATACCTTTTCCACTATTCTTCACTAGCTCGATTTTTTAATGTCACGAAGCTATAAGTAACAAATTACAAGCAGAACTCTCCTTTTAGCAAAAGAAGCATCGTGCATTCAAAAATCGATCCCCAGTAGTAACGTAAGATTAGTTCATTTGGTTAGTTACATGGAGGCCGATCGAACAGATTGTATATACCTACTTAGGCCGAGAAATTGAAGTAGGTATAAATCAACTAAACTTCTCTTAATCTCTAACAATTTAGTTCCTCAACGGTCAGTACGTCATACGTGTACCTGGGTACTAGACTAAGCACCTACATTGAGGTTACCTATTCCGTGTATCTTTACTTAAATAAACTGTCCATGCGTAGGCAGGATGGCGCATTAGGTAGGTATTAGCCAGCAATTTATACTATAACATCAATGTGCATTAATCAAGTATGTAGTAGGTATTCGTGAATTATTAATTAAGTATTACACTACTTTCTTAATGGTTTATATTGTAGGCGTTTACAGCTCAACAAGAAATATTTATTACTTAACAATTAACGTCCTTTTTGATTTCCCTGTCTAAATGGTAGCATCAAAGTATTATAATGTATATATATTTGGAATGGGCTATTTACTAGCTTTCATTTGAGACCCATATTGCTACAATAAACAATTATTTTTTTTTAAAACCCCCTCTTTGTTTTTGCAGACGCCATTTTGAAATATTATATACCCTATGTCACTTCGGCAATTAAGACGAATCGAATGACACCTAGTATGTTAAAATCGGTCAAGCCGTTTAGGCTGCAGAGCGTGCCCAGAAATAGACATACATACATACATACATACATACATACATACATACATACATACATACATACATACATACATACATACATACATACATACATACATACATACATACATACATACATACATACGCTCGAAAAACATAACCCTCCTTCTGACGCAGTCGGGTAAAAAAGGGTCAAGTCCTGTATTTTTTAAAGCGCGTCCGATTGCTTTTTCTTTAAGGGAAAAGATTGATAAAGAAATCGATAGGTTGGTCGATTTAAATGTCCTTGTCCCCGTGGAGCATTCGGAGTACGCTTCGCCCATTGTCCCGGTTTTAAAGCGTAACGGGAATGTCAGGTTGTGTGCTGACTACTCGGTCAGTATAAACAAGCAATTGGTAATCGAGCAATATCCACTGCCGACCGCTAATGAATTATTCGCGAAATTATATGCTGGACAAAAATTCACGAAGTTAGATCTATCCATGGCCTATAACCAGTTGAGGTTAAGTGAAGATTCTCCGAAATTAACTTGTATAAACACTCATCGCGGCCTGTACAAGTACACGCGGCTAGTATTCGGCCTGGCCAGCGCGCCAGCCATCTTCCAGCGCGCAATGGAGGGCTTGCTGGCCGGCGTAGATGGTGTACTGTGCCTGCTGGACGACGTCCTGGTGACAGGCCGCGACGAGAAGGAGCACCATCACCACCTTCACTGGGTTTTAAAAAGGTTACAGGACGCGGGACTGACCTTGCAAAAGGAAAAATGCGAATTCTTTAAAGACGAAGTATGCTATCTAGGGTACGTGATTAATAAACATGGCCTTAAAAAATCTTCAGATAAAGTAACAGCAATCATGGACGCACCGATACCTAACAACGTCAGTCAACTTCAGTCGTTTCTCGGGTTAGTAAATTACTATAGGAACTTTGTCCCCGGGGCATCGACAATACTGAGTCCCTTATACGAGTTACTAAAAAAAGGCGTCAAATGGGAATGGTCTACTATTCATGACAGTGCTTTTAGTAACATCAAGCAATGTCTGGCGTCTGATACAGTGCTCACGCATTTTGATCCCAGTGCAAAGTTAGTCCTTACGGTCGACGCGGGTCCGGGGGGCCTTGGGGCCATTTTATCACAGGTGGGGCCAGACGGCCAAGAGATGCCCATTTCGTTCGCTTCCCGCACTCTAAATTCAGCTGAGAAACGGTATTCGCAGATCCAGAAGGAGGCCACGGCGATTGTGTTCGGAGTACGAAGATTCCATCAATACTTATACGGTCGGGCTACGCCGTTTATTTTACGTACGGATCATAAACCGCTAATCACGATTTTTGGACCTTACCGTGGCATACCCGAGGTATCTGCAAATCGGTTACAGAGGTATGCAATTTTTTTAAGTGGGTATAATTACGTCATAGAATATATTCGCAGCGCAGCGAACAGTGCAGACTTCTTGTCCCGCGCATGCGCGCCGGAGCCGCAGGAGCGAGGGGCGCGGGTGGGGAGTGGGGCGGGCGAGCCGGACTCCGCTGACGCAGACAGACCTATGCGACCGCGCCGCTTACGTTTGTTTCGTAGTAGAAGGTAGCTTGCCGTTAACAACAAAGGAGTTATAGTATGAATCTTCTCAAATGAACTTTTCGCTTCGAGCCCTAATCTTCCAAACAAAGGCCATTGTTTCTATTATCGCAAAACCGCTAGCTACCGAGTTAGCACGTGCTACTACAACATTGATATTGAAAAACAAACGGTATCGTCATAGTATTAAGGTTCAAATTGAATGTCACTGACATTCTAGATGTTACGTTTTGGTAGTGTAGGACGATACCGCCCCGAGGCAATACGGCAAATACCAAAACGTAACATCTAGAATGTCAGTGACATTCAATTTGAACCTTAATACTATGACGATACCGTTTGTTTTTCAATATCAATGTTGTAGTAGCACGTGCTAACTCGGTAGCTAGCGGTTTTGCGATAATAGAAACAATGGCCTTTGTTTGGAAGATTAGGGCTCGAAGCGAAAAGTTCATTTGAGAAGATTCATACTATACGAGACGAAACTAACAAAGACGTTACCCTTAATCAAGTTATTAAATATACAATGGATGGGTGCCCTAATAAAATTGATAACATTAGGTTAAAACCTTTCCACTTGTGCAAAACACAATTTGCAGTAGAAAATGGTTGCTTATTGAGAGGTCACAAGGTTGTAATTCCGGATTGTTTGCGCAAAAAAGTTCTAATGGAATTGCATTGTAGTCACTTAGGAATCGTAAAGACGAAGGCCGAGGCGCGGTGTCGATTTTGGTTCCCTGGGATCGATGAAGCGATCGAAGCGATGATCGGCGCGTGCGACGTGTGCGGCCAGCTGCGCGCCGCGCCGGCCGCCGCGCGCGCCTCTCGCCCACTGGGAGTACCCGCCTCAGCCTTTCCACAGAATTCATTTGGATTTCCTGGGCCCGACAAATGGTAACTCATATTTAGTTATAGTCGACGCTTTTACTAAATGGGTAGAAGTGTATGGCATGTGTAAGTCAACCACATCCGGAGCAGTCATAGAAAAGGTTTACGACTTCATGTCTAGGTTCGGGTTGCCTAACACAATTGTAAGTGACAATGGAACGGCTTTTTGTTCACAACAATTCAAACAATTCTGTATGTTAAATGGTATCTCGCATGTAACGTCACCCGCCTATCATCCAGCCAGCAATGGCCAAGCGGAAAGTTATGTGAAGGTTATTAAGAAGGGGATCAAATCTAGCAGTATTTTAAGTACTAACACACATATGAGTAGACTTAAGTTGTTAAAGTATATTTTCGACTACAGGAACTCCGTTCACTCCACCACAGGATTTTCACCCGCTCAGTTGGTTTTTGGACGGAAGTTAAGATCGCGGTTGGACTTATTTAATCCAGTTGCGTCACCGCCGCCGCCCTCGTCTGTCGGCCTAGCTAAGGTTGTCAAACAAAAACAGTGTTTGCAGAATGATAAACTAAAAAGTAAAACCAAGCAGTCGTATAAACCTGGTGATTATATTCTGTATAAAAAAAACATTAACGTAACTAAAAATACTTGGAGTAAAGGTGTAGTCGTTAAAAAAAATGGCAGAGTATTGTATAAAATAAGAGACCTTAATTCTTCACTATTAATTAAGAAGCATCAAAATCAACTTGTAATATTTAGAGGCACAGTTAGCAACCAAAATCGTTGGGATTTAGACCTACTCGATTTGCCTTCAAGTCCCTCGGATGTCACGCCACCGTCGCCGCTGCCGTCGCCGCCGCCGCCGCCGCTCATTCCTTCGACTGCGTCACCTGCGTCGTCGAACGCCGCACATGGCTCCGTGGCCGACACCAGGCCACCGTCACCACCGCTGGACACCCGAGTTGAGGGGACAACACCATCGTTGCCTAGCTCGCCTTTGTCACCGTTCATGTCTCGACAAAATCCAAATTATTACTACAGGGGGGAGAGAGAAGTGACAGCCAGACCATCAGATTTGCCTGAGTACCAGGCTCCGTCGGCTGGAAGCTCAGATGATGACAATTTTCAAGAAGCCATTGACGGGGCCCCAGAGGGAGATAAACGCAATGACGAACTTTCTATAGTGCCACCCAAAATCACGTTGCGAAAACGTGCGAAAGTTAATTATAAGGTGTAAGAATTTTAGGATATAGTTGTAAGCCAGGGGGAGGAGATGTTGTGTATGTGTGTGTGGCTGCGCCCACACCCGTGTCTGTTTAATAAAGCAGTGCGAATAGAGGAGCTCGTAGTTTCACTCGCGTCCCTACTTGTCAGTTTCTATCTCTCGCTTTTTTCCTATCGAAGTGAAAGTGACAGAACAAAGTGAAGTTCAATTTTTTCGAATGTTGTCAGTAGCCCCAGCACTGCTCACGGCATTTAAAAAAAATAATTAAAAAGCTACTTTGCCTCTCGCTCGCAGCAAAATTGAATTTTGCTCACTGTTTTTAAGCAGCAAAACCTGCTTGTTTGAGCTGCTGAGGTGAAAACATTTTTTATTATATAGGTAATATCTATATAGCTCTTATGGCAAGTTCAGACTACGACACTATACACTGTACACACAGGAATGACCGTACCTACCGTAGAAGATGGTCACAGTTAATGAGCACTTAGAAAGTGCTTGGAATTTGTACTTGAATGAATGAATGAATGAAACATTTATTCGGCTATACCTAGTGCAAGATTCCAACTACAATAAAATAAAATAAAAAATGAACTCAAACTATACACAAAAATAAATGCGCTATACTAAAGCCGAAAAGGCCAACCAGCTCAGCTTGAAGCTGGGCAGAGCCTCAGTACTGATTTTCAGCTGGAGCCTGAGATGTAGGTAGATTACATAATTATATTAAACATAAACCATTAAACTACATAAGGAAAACAGCCAAAAACAACAATTAAAAAAATATATAAAAAATTACAAATGGAATAACAGCGTATGCAGTGTGCTCTACTCGTAAGTAGCTAAAACATATTAAATGGCAACGGTGCCCTAATAATTATCATATAAGTAAATCAAATTATTGAAATAAAAGTACAAAATTTAAAAAAAATTGAAGCTAACGCCATCCATTTGTCGAATGAAAGTAAGCCCTTTTATTTTTTTACTAAAACTGTAATTCTCTTTCACTCGCTCTTAATAGGAGCGTATGAGAGCGAGTGATACTCGCGTAGCCAGACAAGAAATACTCAATACTTTCGTGATTTCCGTAGTTCCACATATATATCACTCGAAAAAGTTTACAACCTGAAGAATAAACAGTTTAAATAAACCACCTCAGTCTCCTGCGAGAGCTGAGGTGGAAGCATACCGTCTAAAACCTCTCCGGTGTTAACCTCCAAAGGGCTGTTAACTGCCTCCGTTAACAGCCCTTTGGAGGTTACGTGGTCTGATGACTATGCCACCACTGGGTGCCCCCACAAGAGCTATCAGCTGGAGGTAGCGCTCTTCAAGAATTTGACTCCGATTTGCTTGATTCAGGGATGTGACGTCACGCGGCGAGTTCTCATAAAGGAGACCTTTTCACTTTGCTGTTGACATTCCATAACCAATCAGCAGCAAAGCGGAAAAAGACAAATCTATGCAGAACTTTGGCTTCTTTCTTCGTTCTTCTCAAGCGGCTTTCTGTTGAAGATGGCGGTTCTTGTTCTTTTTTCTTCTCTTTTTATGTGGATGAGTTTGTCCTGAAAAATATAAAGATTTCGTGAAAAATATAGAGATTGAGTGGACGTCTTTCGGCCGACATGATGACTGAGACTGTATTAGTGTGTGTACGTATTGTTAGCAAATCATTCAATAAACAGTTACTAAACTTACTTAGGTTGATTGATTGACTTGATTGGCAGTTTGCCTCCAGCCTGAACCCATAATAGGACCGTGGGGATAGGGTCACACACCATGGTCCTACACGTCTGGAAGAGGGACCTTTGGCGCAGGTGCCCCAGCTATATGCTGGGGCGGCTGGGGGGCACCCAGTGGTGGCATAGTCATCAGCCCAGGTGCCCACGCTAAAAGCAGAAATGGTTGATTAATTGATTACGTTCATAATCACAGTACGAGTATGTATAATACTTGTCGAATATTCATGGGCAGATGTCATTTGATGAGTAAGAGACTTTAGTAACCGAAATGAATTACTTCTTACTACAGGTGTAGTGCATAATCACACGACATCCTATTTGATCGAAAACGTTCGTATTACTTAGTGTTGCTTTGTCAATTAGCTGATCGATGCGATGGGTACTAAAGCTGACTGAGAGAGCAACATAAATACTAACTTTCCGACCAAAAACCATGTCGTATGTTTATCCTCGTAAGACTCAATACCTATCTTAGCTACACTGTAGTTTATAGGGTAGCTTTTATATTTGACATTTCAAGTGCGAACCTGGGGATTCAAGAGGCCACTACATCTAAACTAGTTACCTACTCTCATTTCCCTGCGATTACAAAAACTGTCATAATCATCATAATCGTGTCAGCCGAAACTAGGGCTGCCACATGTAAAATGAAAAGTAATTAACTGAAAAGTCCTGACATTTCTCGAAACAACAGATATTCATTATCAATTTCATACATACTCAGTTTTTTTTTTAACTACTTGATTGTTAGATTTTTGTTAATTAGTGACTACATTTTTATATTGTTTTGGCTAAATGAACCGTAACAGCGTTTTTCGACGATATTTACGTGAGTAATAGAAATAATTGCTTTTTATAGAACATCTGATTGACATATAAAGATATTTGCCGATTCCGGCTCCACCCAAAAACCTTCACAGTTTGATCCTGTGATACTTGCAGGCGCTTCCAGCAACTCTTACCAGAACTCTGTACAACCTACATTAACAGAATTGTTTACATTTCTATGCAGTGATGTTACACAGCTATTTAAATAGAAACGACTGGCACTGCCAAAAGCTATTTTCTGAGTAATTTAGTAAACCATTAAGTATATGACTGCAATTTAATGTGGAGAGATGTGTGGCCCTTGTTAACTGTTTCGTCCAGACAGATGCATTTATTTCGTCATGTGATTTATTTTTATCCCTCTACAAAAACAGTGGTGTTGAAAGTTTAACATAGGGTAGAGTCACCAGTGGTCACCCAGAGACCATTAGTATTTGACCTTATATGAGTGCGAACAGTGGGAAATATATCTTTCGTACTCAGGGACCGTTCTCGTTACGGTATTAACGGTATGGTACCGGTATTGGATATCGGTACCGCATCGTTATAAAGGCAGAACTATGCCGGTTGAAATATAACGGTATCGTTTTTTTTTCAATAGTACTTAAACCTTTACTAAAACAGTAGTCAACCGGTATTATTTCGGTACTTATAGCTATATGAGAAAAGGCAGCGATAGAAAAAAATAACGGTACCGGTATATTCCGGTACCGATGAAATCTTTTACGCTACCGAAACCAACCGAAACGAAACCGTACCTTTATTTTCAGGTTATGCACGCAATCCCTGTTCGTACTCTTCCCACCCATACAAAGTATAGGCAGAGGACGACTACAGGTCTCTGGCTGACCACTGGTGACTTTACCCTATGTATGTGTGTGTCTGTCCGTGGCATCATAACTCCCATTCGGATGGACCGCAATGGGCGCGCCTTTTTAAAAAAGAAAGCTAATTTAATCGGAATTGTTCTAAAAACGTTAAGTCACGTTAATTTATTCGGAGTAAAAAAATCTTTTCGTAACAGCCTAAGGCCTTTTAAAAGGCCTTCTGTCTAACTTATTTTGAACTTTAGATTACAAATACCTATATTCAATTTCAATTAAGTAACAACATTTTTGCAGCAGGAGTCTGATAAAAAAAATCGTTTATTATTTCACGGAGTTGGTTTTTACCCCTTATTAACTTTAGCAAGACCGTGCAACTGCAACGTTGCACCAATACCTACTTAATACGATCATGAGTTAATTTTACATTAAAAGCTTTTATTTGCCATTCAATGTATGTATGTAAGGGTCAAATCTTGCAAGTTAAATTTGACCCACTTCCCTGTTTCCGATGAAGCTGAAAATTTGCATTCACCTTTAGTTCTGATGACAATACAACAATATGGTACCATCGAGCTGGTCTGATGATTGAGACGCAGGGTGGCCATAAACTCCTAAATTACACATGATAAACCCGTCGTGTTAGGGCTCGTTAGAATTGTCTTGACGAGTAGATGACGACTGTGCAAAAAAGTACAGTCGGTAACAAAAACTTGTCCCAAAAAATATTTTTTGACGGAAACTTATTTCAACTTATGCACACTAGCTAACTTTTGGGATCACCTATAGTATAGGTCCTATACCGTGATTTTTTATACCATGCCGCTAAATAATCCTGCACATATCGCTAAATTACTGAATAAGTAAGACTAAGAACCAAGAACCCTAGTAGTGACTACTAGTGACGTATGGATGTAAAACCTGGACTTCGTTATAAGGGTCATTATTTGAGCGTTTGTTCCGAATCACCTTCGTGGTCACATTTTTGTAGAAGTGGCTGCAGATTTCGATTTGGTTTCTGGTTAGGTACCTAAGTTTACCGGACATCTAACAAATATCCAAAAACTTTATCAAAATATACGCCCAATTCTTCAAAAACAAGTCCACGAAAGTGAGGCGGTTGAAACGCTCGAATAATGACCCATAACGTTATAAGGAAGCTGAAAGTTGCCCAAAGAGCAATGGAGAGAGCGATGCTCGGGAGTTCTCTTTGAGACAGGATCCGAAATTAGGTAATCCGCCAAAACTAGGAAACCAGATTTCCCGTCTCAAGTTGCAGTGGAAAGTTACAGAGTGGCAGCCTAGAACACACAGCGAAGACTTGGTAGACCTAAAGGTAGATGATCTGACAACATTGCGGCAACAGCTGGTAGGAAATGGAGAACAAAGACTTCATATAGTAATAAATAGAGGAAATTTGGGAAGGCATATGTTCAATACTGGCCAAATGATGATGCTCGAAATGATTTAGAAAAAAAAAACTACCTATTGAGATAAAAGAACGACGCGCGCGTACTCTTCAATAAATTCTCAAAAGGTAGGGCCAGAGAGCGATGTTGTTTCTCCGATTTGACGTACGCAAACGCCAAGCCAAAGTACTCTACCGGATTGAAATAGCGACAGGTTTTTTGACACGATTATAGCTTTGGCGACACACCTCTTTCTGCCCACACGGATTTATACGTTCCTGGGGCCAATTTTACAAACCTACCCATCCAAAAATAGTCTTATCTAACTTCCTACTAACCTACTGACTATTATAAACGTGAATATTAAATGTTTGCCAGATTTCGTCTTAATTCGCTTGACCGATGTGGGATGGAAAGACAAACATCTCTACAAACAAATAAATATTATAATGGGAATTAATGGGAGCCGAAGGAATTATTAGAAATAGTGGGATGAAAGGAAAATCCTTACACACATATTTTGTTTAAGCGTATACTTCCCTCGCTTTTAGATTGCACGCCCTAAAATTTGGTTTCCGCGCTCTGGTGGGACAACAAACTCGTTGGTTAATAATTCATCCGTCGTACTGAAGAGTGAGTTGCTTTCCTTGAGAAACAAGCATGGTTGAGATCATTTGCTGTAGCTTTTAACCTACGAAGAACAAAATTCGAAACCTCGAAAGCCTCGTCGCTTTCACTCGCCATTCTTCACTAAATTGAGAGAAGGAGATGGAGCCAACGTAACTTCGAACTTAGTTTTTCAAAGTTTGGTCCCAGCTCTGACTATAATAAGAAAAATCGTTGGGCAACCAAAACTCTTCGGCCGTATATTCATGTTTGTGTTTCGACGCGTAAAAAATAAATGATTCGTCTTCTGAAAGACAGCTTTACGATGTCGTCTGAATTAATTCTTGAAAATCTTGTTGAGCAGCGGAAATCCGACGACATTACAAAGACTAACGTCGACTTTCACGACCTATTTTCGCCAATTAATGTTACCATAGATCTCGGAAGAAATTAATTTTCTTTTTTCTTTTTAAATACGTTCAGAAATGCTAATGCTAATATTAAGATTCTCATAACTATTAAGTGATACTCCGATCATTTATAACGAGCTTAAGTATTATTCCTTTATTCTGTAAGAAAATAAAAAATTGGTACAATATTCTAAAACATTCACATGACAGTCTTGTTGAGTTGTTTATTTTCTTAAACCTGGAGCAGCAGTGAGCTTTCCGACGCCTGGCGACATCAATAAATATGAGTTATGACCACCGCAGTAGATGATTTTAGTTGCGGTTTAAAAACTATTATAATTTAGGAGGAGTTTTCGAATTATTGCAAACAGCTGGCAGGGACGCTTCGTTCGCGATCGAATAGAATTCGGTATGTTTAGGGTTGCCACTAAAATGAAGTCATGGGAAACCTGAGACATTTATAGATTTAATCAGGACAGAATTGAATTTAAGTTAGTAATGTAATTGATCTTAAGATTTTCATAGATTAAACATATCTAAAAAAATATAAAATAAAACTAAAACTACGTAGCACTAAGCGAATCTAGCTAAAAAAATAGCTTAATCTGAATAGTTAAACTAAGGCATAAGTTCAGCTTTGTACTTGTTTTTTGTTATATTGCCTGTGTTTGGTATTTCTTTTTTATTCTTGTAAAGTATTTAATAAACCATTCCCCACGCGTTCATACAAAATTATCATTTTACATATGCTATCATATACTATTTTGAACCTTATTTAATCTTCTAACGATTTGAATAATAGCAATACAATTGGTGAACTAGTTCTTGATACATACATACATACATACCTTCACGCCTGTAATCCCAGAGTGGGCTAGGCAGAGCTACAGAATTACAACTTTAAAAAGTTGTTAATAATTCAGTAACCACAATTTGCACAAATAGGCTAAAATGTTTACCAGCATATTAGTGACAGGTTGCAAGCAACAACAAGCCTATATTCCCTTAGTCGCCTCTTACGACATCCACGGGAAGACACGGAGTGGCAATATTCTAACCCGGCAACCAGTTCTTGATTTGTTGTAAATTTTTGTAAGCCATAATAGGTAATCGTATGACATGTAAAACAAAGGTGACATATTATTGGCCTTTATTGTAGAAAACATCCAAGACTCAGAAACAAAAACTCGCGTTCATCACACAAATATCAGCCCTTTCCGGGATGTGATCCGGGACTGCTAGCTTCGTAGGCAGGGTCTCTACCAACATTACCAACAAGGCTAACGTGCGTCGTGACGTCCTTCGATTTCCTCAAAGCTAGGATAATTCCCGGCATCCTTATTACGCATGACAGCCTTTAGAGTGTTCGTTTGAGCAATGGCTCATAATCATAAGTTTTCTTTTACTCGTAAACATAGCAGGTTATAAATTTGCTTGTCTTTGAAGTCGATGTCCCTGCGGTTCCACGCGATGTCTCTGTAATAAATTTAGCTCCTCTTAGGCTTAGGATTAATTACTAGATCCAAAAATAAGAGTTCAATCTTTAAATTTTCAGCAATTTTTTTGACATTTTGTGTAAGGGTCTGACCAGGGAGTGGTGACACGAAAAAATGGCACCAAATTTAAATTTTCACTAGCTAACACGAAGTGCATGACGACTGGATAGGTACGCATAATGTGACCGCTTGTTTCATAGGTAAAATTGTTGCAGTGTGAAGAATTAAAAAAAATGCTTACGTCACGGCGCGCTGGTCAGACTGTTATTTTTACCGCAGTGCATCATGAATGTGGAGGGCTATAATGGAAGACGGGAGACCTAAGAAGGATGGATGGAATGTGTTCAGAGCGATAGGGTTAGGTTGAAAAACGTGTTGCGCGGATCCCATATATATGATTGGAACAAGGGCAATATGATGATGATGATTATCCTGTGTAACTCTATGTTACGCTTCGTAAAATTATCGCCCATTTAAGCCTCGTAGCGGCCAAGCTTACAAAAGCTAGTGAGCTCTGGTCCAAAATTGAGGACGTGCCTAAGGGAGGCTTTTACCAAGCAGTGGCCCAGAAATATACAGACAGGACAACAAAATATAGGTTATACAAATAAAAACAATTTAATGTTTTCTGTTTCCCTGACGTGTCAGGGAATTTTCAATCATGTGTTAACCCTAGCGGTGGCCTCTATAATTTCTAAAGAAAGTAATATGGTTTTCAGTCTATGTCAGACCGCTTGCTGAGCAGTTGGGATTGTTCATATACAATTACTCTAATTCGAAAACCATTTCGAGGAATAGGGTTTTAAAGCCGTTCTACATAATTAAGTTTCAGAACTATTTATTGAATTCGGATATTTCGACAAAAGTATATAAGTAGTAACCTTTGTTTGACTTTCATTTTCGAATTGAAGCCCTCCTAGGTGTAGTTACGAGTTACGCGAAAACCGCTTGAAATAGTTTGTTTTAATACATGATTACAATCACTTTTTATCATTAGGTATTATTTAATTGTTGTAATCTATTACAAAATGCCAACAAAAATTTAAAATAATTATGTTATCCATAAAATGTCTGCTAAATAAATAAAAAACTTAAAAAAATCACACAAAATTAATTAAATTGTCCTCTTAAAATTACCAATTCTTTCGAATTAGTATGTGAAAACCGTGAGTTTTTTTTTTGGTCGATCCATACCTCGTTAAAGTTGTCTTGGATATTATCAGTTACTCCACTGGTACTCAAGTGGTATTAGAAATTCTTTAACTTTGAACCTTACGGATATTGTTAATAAGACACCGTTGTCGTTTTACCAACCGTATTGCTTTAGTTACTATGGTATACCTGAACTGTCAAAGTGTCAAGTGATTAAGAACTTTGTTACGCGTCTCTATTTTTCTGGAATAAATGGTTTCTAAACTTGTCTAAAGAAGTCATACATAGAGTTAAAAAGAGAGCCGCTTTTTAACTCTATGTATGACTTCTTTAGGCAAGTTTAAGCAGGTTTAACCGTCGTTTAAGCTAAAGCAGTTTATTCGTTTGGGAACTAGATACAGTCACGAGCAATAATATGACATCTGACATCTAACATTGGCCTCAAAAATATCTGTCACGTCTTTATAACTGAGGTATAAGAGCGTGTCAGATATTTATGCGCCCAATGTTGGATGTTGGAAAATTTCCCCTGATCATAATTCATACGAACGATTATATTTAAATATTGAATATAAAATTGCACTAGAACCAAAACAGAAACTAAACTACCTAATATTAATACTAAACTAACTACTTATATGTAAAAAATATGGGCCAAATCGCTGTCGCTGCTGATGGTGCCGGCTGGCAACAAGGGAGAGGGCTCCCCCACTGAGGCGTGAGCAAATCTCCTTAAAAGAGCTCCCTCGCGCTTGGCCCCAACGGCACCAACATGTAGCCCTCGCCGAGGGCACCTTTTTAAAAAAAAAAATTGTGGCGTAGGAAGGCAAGCGAGAACACAGACCACCTGATGGTAAGCGGAAACTGTGACCCATAGACATTCGCATTCACAAGACTGCAAATGCACTGCCAACCCTGAGGACTAAGATGGAATGCTAGTCATTTCACCAGCTGTCTTATTCCCAAACCGGAACACAACAATGCAAACACTGCTGCTTGGCGATAGGTTAATGGATAAGATGGTGGTACCAACCCGGAGGGACCCTGCACAAGGTTCTCCCACAGTGGTTTCCCGGTTTCAGTTGTTTAGCCGATGCAGCCGCAACGGTCCCGGCCTACAAGCTTGGAGAGGAACCTTGAACGTGGGCCAGAGCCCAGCAGGTAGCGTCCCACACAAGCGTTTCCCCATTTTCCGCGGAACGAGAGCCATGCCGTCGTCACTTCCACCGTTCGGTTTTAAAATGGCCGGCACGTTGACGGTGACAAAAGCCCGGGTGACGTCGTTAAGGGTGGCCAGGTGGGAAATTTGCCTAAGACGTCGACGTAGGCGCAGCGACAGTGATGAGGGCTATATTCAAATTTCAAAATACGAAAACGTATACATTTTTTTTTTTTTTTTTATATCATAGGAAGGCAAACGAGCACACAGGCCACCTGATGGTAAGTGGAAACTGTGACCCATAGACATTCGCATTCACAAGACCGCAATCCTAAGACTGCAAATGCGTTGCCAACCCTGAGGACGAAGATGGAATGCCTCTATGCTAGTAATTTCACCGGCTGTCTTATCCCCAAACCGGAACACAACAATGCGAACACTGCTGCTTGGCGGTAGGTTAATGGATAAGATAGTGGTACCAACCCGGACGGACCCTGCACAAGGTCCTCCCACAAGTCATGCGCGCGTCATCCATTGAATATTCAAGTTTATTTGAGAACCCGCGCTCCGATGACATTGTGGGATTGGATCAGGGCGTAGATAAATCAAGTGTTATGTTATTTCAGTGGATTCCTGCGAGAATCCGTTCGGTTTAGCTGTTATCACGCTGGCAGGGGGCCAGCCGCTCCAGGTGGAGTGGTATTGCCTGATGATGCGTTTAGGAGTTTAGTCCGAATCCATGCATAGGTACTTACATTGTAAATGCTTAAAGTATTCGCAGTATTGATGTATGATTATTTAAAAAAGTCCATACTAAGTAGTTTAACAAACGCAAAGTCACTTTGTCTGTTCGTTACGCTTTCACGACGCGACGCTTTGCTTAACCAATCTCGATTAAATTTAGTACGGAGGTAGCTTGAACCTTGTGGAAGGACATGGGGTAGGTACTTTTTATCCCAGAAAATTGGGCAGTTCCTAAGGCAATCGCGATAAACAACTTTGCGATTCACTGCAGAATTAAAAGTAGGTTTGTGTTTTTTTTAAGGCGCGGAAAAAAGTCTTAACACTTTTCAGAAATATCACAAAAATATATTTATGGATTTATTTAATCTTTTTTGCACGATAGAACACAATATACAAAAGGCGAACTTAAAGCCGTAAGTTATTCTCTACCACCAGTTAACCTTTGGGCAAAGCAAAAAGATAATTATAGGTAGGTATTCCCTGTAGGTTTATTTACTTCTCGTCTTAATTTTTAAATCCGTTTTCAGTTGTTGATAAATTTGATCAACAAAAAACGTGTGTTTATTTAATTTAAAAATGGCGAAAACATTCATCGAAATCAAAGTAAAAATGTATTTTTGCCGGAGCCAATCGAAATCCGAAATAGCACAAGGTCGATCTCCAAATAATCCACGCGTGGATGAAACCGAAAGATTAAACTGTGCAGACCGGTCAGTACGTTTTAACGAATTGAAGAAAACTGTTATCTTCACAGGCAGTTGTGGTGCTTATTCATAATAATAACAAAATATTGTTAATTTATAGGGGAGAGCGGGGCTGGAAGTTCCGATTTTCAAAAAACATCGAATTTCATGATGAAAATAAAATGTAACATTTTTGATATTTGGAACTATGAAAAGTTATTTATCGGTCTTTGTAATAGTATAGTCTTTTTTGTCATTATCTTAATAGTTTTTTTTTACAGGAATTTTTTTGCCAAATTTCGGAGAGGAACATTCAACCCCACTTTGGGGCGAGTTGTTCCATGTGTGGGGCAAATTGTGCCACTTGGATAATATAAATAAAATTTAAGGATAACAAGGTTCTTTTAATTAAAACAATCATTTCTATAGTTTCATTTATTGTGTGTTCATGCTATGCTATGAACTAAAAAAAATCAACAACAAAACATTACTGGTTCCTCCCAGAAAAACTTTTTTTGTGTTACTTACTAAAATTGAGATCTATTAGCATATATAAATCTTACTAGATGCTTTATTAAACTTAAGGATATAAAAAATATAAGTTGAAACCTTGAAATAAACACTTTTTCAAGTGTTATTTTGTAATTAGTATACATATTAACTAAGAAGTGATCATGACATCATTTTTTAGTTAATATGTATACTAATAAATCTATAAAAAAACCTTAAAAACAACAAAAATAACTGGTAACCTTCACATGACCGTTTCTTTTATCAATTAAACCATAATAGAGATTCATCAATTAAGATCAAAAACTTACAAATCTAATCAAGTTACAAAACAAAACTGCTAACCTCCATATTATTTTTCATTTAGTGTAATCTTTAGGATATCAAATTATTTTTAATTTAGTAGAGTTACAATGAAGATAAATCATCAGTCTTGTTTTAATCAGCCGTAATAAACTTTGGCAACTTTCATTCTTATTCATCACTCATATCTTCATCTGACTCACAATTGGGACACACATAAGTAATACTATCGGCTTCATTTATACATTTAACATGTGCCCAATTTTTACACATGCTACATTCTATCCACTGTTCTCTTGGAAGATAATTTGAATATGAATCACAACAAATTATGCAGTACCATTCCAGATCCTTGTCACTATCACTGTCGCTTTCTTGTAATACTCTTCGTTTAGCTTTTTCTTGAGCTTTTCCCTTTCCTTTCCCCTTGCTTTTACCTTTATCTTTATTATTGTTTTTTTTCCCCTTCCCTTTCTTTGCAATGTCTTCATTCTTCTTTGCCTTTTTCTTTGACTGTTCTTCAGCTAAAGCATTTCTTTCTGGCGTGTCAGTTAAAACAGCCGTCTTTTTCGTACGTCGTTTTGTAGCAGTCAGCAATCTTGGTGGTGCCTTTGGTAACGGTTTCACGATTTCCGGGCTAAACACAGAAGCATTTGTTTTTTTCTGGTGTTAATTGAAGTTCTTGTCCAATATTACTGGTCGAAGCTGCAGTCTGAGAGGCATCACCCTGATCTGTTGTCGAATGCTGAGGTTGTTCCCCAATTTCTCCCGATGTTGAAGTGGTTATAGGTTCCAGCTGCATATTATTCTGAGACAATCTGATAAAATTGAAGGTCAATTGGGGTAAGTTGTTCCGAGGAACAACCAGCCCCTTCGGGAGGGAACTTGTAACCCCAAATTACGTTTTTATATTAAGACTGTCATGCTAGCAAATCAATGAAATCAATTTAAAAAACACTCAAACAATATGAAACCTCAATAATGCCACCAATAAATAGATAAGTTACACATTAATCGGTCAATAATAAATAAAAATAGACCAAAAAGTTTAAATACGAAAAAAATTACTCACGTGGTGTTTTAATAGCACGGTACACGCAGCCACTTGTCCGCCGCCGTCGGAGTAACTAAGTTGGCCGCCAGCGCTGCGCGTCACCTGATGCTTAAACTACGCACTTTGCGTGTATTGCTATCTCTTTTCTTTACAAAGTTATTACTATCGGAACAACTTACCCCGGGAACTTCCAGCCCCGGCCTCCCCTATCTTAATGTTTATCGTATAAAACCTAATTTACAGAAAATTTAATAATATCTTAATAGGTAGAATTGCCATTGGGTTTACATAATATTGTGGTCTAAATTTCAGCCCATTCCATTGACGGGAAGTGGGTCTAAAACTATCCAGATTTGACCCATACATACATACCTACATACATGGCAAGTTGAATAAAATTTTGTAAAAGGGTGCCTTCTACCCAACTGTGTCAGAACGAGGATTATGTTTTTTGAGTGTATGTATGTCTATTTCTTTGTCGCGCCCTGCAGCCTAAACGACCTGATGGATTTAAACATTTAAGGTGTCGTTAGATTCGTCTTGGTTGTGTCTAATACGGGACTTGAAAACAAAAAAAAAACAAAAAATAAACGAACAAAGCAGTACTCAAACTAATATAAACTGACTATATATTATATATATTATAACTATAATCATTGTAGGAACTTGGATTCACGACTCATTCAGCCACAACGTTTTTAATTTCGCTTTAGAGAGACTACAGAAGATTATTAGTTGTCCTAAGGACGTAAGGACAACGGAAGCTCATTCCAAAGTTGGACACCACTGACTGTGAAGGATTTGGTATAGAAACGTGTTTTATTAGACGGAACCGCAAGGGAAAGACTGGCGCTGGAACGCAGGCGATGACTGCTGCCGCAGGCTAAATAGCTAAATCTGAAAGATAGAGAGGAGAAAAAGGATGAAAGAGGACATTGAAAAGGAGTGAAAGTACATGTCGCACCTTTGCGACAAAACTGTGACATCTGGGAAAATCACTTTTTTTATTATTGGATACTTAATCAAAACCGCCATTTCAAACTCCACCTTTGCGACAAAACTGTGACATCTGGGAAAATCACTTTTTTTATTATTGGATAATCAAAACCGCCATTTCAAACTCCACCTTTGCGACAAAACTGTGACATCTGGGAAAATCACTTTTTTTATTATTGGATAATCAAAACCGCCATTTCAAACTCCACCTTTGCGACAAAACTGTGACATCTGGGAAAATCACTTTTTTTATTATTGGATAATCAAAACCGCCATTTCAAACTCCACCTTTGCGACAAAACTGTGACATCTGGGAAAATCACTTTTTTTATTATTGGATAATCAAAACCGCCATTTCAAACTCAATTATCTACAAATGCTCTCCTGTAAAATCGCAACTTTGGAGATAGCACAGTTTTGTCGCAAAGGTGCGATGTAGATCTCTCCGGCGGCGGATAGGAAGCCATTTCAGCTGCGTACGAAACATCATCATTACTATAGTATAAACAACACAACACCGACTTATCCATATTAGTCATTACTATTCATGACGTAGGACGTCAAAGTGACATAAAATGCTTCCGATCGCCGATCACTGGCTGATAACCATAAAGATAAAGATAAAGATAAAGACATTTATTCAGTAAGTAGGCCGCACGGGCACTTTTACACGTCAAGAATCTACCAGCGCTTCACAAGAGGAGACCACTGCTGAGAAGAAGCGCCGCAAGAAACTCAGACACCGGATTGACGGGGGCAAAAATGTACCAGTGCTAGTGATTCATTAAATATCGACTAAGTTTATCGACATCGATAAAAAGCAATTTTTAACCATCATTATCATAAGTAATCGCCAAGTTTGAATAACTTTTTAATTATTCGTAAATCTTTTTATTTATAGTTATTGCAACTATAAACAACCGGTAGATCTGACATTGACTCTGGACTCGGAGTCAATTTTGACAACCATTGAAATTACATTGAATAACAAATTGACTCCGTACAACAATATTCTAGGTATCACATAATGTTATGAGCTTATTGCCCTGCCCACGACGCGTCTTTCGATATACAAAGGAGTGACTAGTCGATTGTTTTCTCCTTCAATGCTAATGCTCATGTGGGTTGTTTGACGTACTACAGCTATCATCGAAAAACAATTTTCACGGGGGATTTTTTTAAAGCGTCTCTTAACTCATTCGCGTTGGGGACTGCGTCACCGCGAGCGTCATTCGATTTTTATATCTAGATTTTTGTGTATGCTATCCGCTAAATGTAGATTACGGGTAGATATAGCATTTGAGTTAGGGTGATAAACTCTTTGGAATGTCGTAGCTATAAATAATATATTAATTCAACATTAATTTCGTAGGAAAGTGTGGTTTATTTCATTAGGATTATCCGAAATGCTTGTACATTATTTTGTTGGGTAATAGTAGCTTATGTGATTAGCGCATAATGCCTAATTACCTATGTGTGTACAGTAAAGGAAATTGATTCCTAGACCATTTTGGACTATGTCATAGTGACGTAATCAATCAAAATGTAGGAGACTGATTATGATTTTATTTACAGTGCCACATTGACATAGTTCAAAATGGTCTATGAATCAACTTCCTTGACTGTACAGTCGCATACATAACTTTATCTAAACTACATGAGAGATGTGAGAAACCTGTATATGTGGTTACCTTACAGTATCTTAATGTACCTGTATCTTAATGTATACAATAAAGTATCGGTCACCAATACTTTAATGTGAACACTAAGATGCAACCACATCGACACTTTAAAGACTTGCAATACTTTAATGTTAACATTAAAAAACAACCAAAGGTACAAATTTCTTAATATACCTAGGCCATTTGCTTATCGTTTCTGAACATATTAAAAGGAATTAATAACATAGATGTAGATGATGTTTAATTATGACCCTTTGGGTAAGTATTTCTAATAGAGCGTTACCTAACTGTGCATCGCGACGCCCCGGGGCGTCACTGCGTCACTCGCATGCACGTAATAAGTACACGCGGAGCATCTTCTTTTAAAAGGGAACTGTAAAAAAATACGTATTCTTGCACCAGCAGGATCCAAAGGACAAAATATATTAAGAAGGATACTCTAATGCCTCAGCCATTATTCTTACGAACATTTTTTAACCCACTTAATACCTATACGTCGTTTTAGAACAACAAATAGTGTTTTTTTAATTAGATGACACATCAGCGAGTTTTGAACGTGCGGCGCTATTTAATCCAAAATCATTGGTGTAGTGACCATTTCGCATTCGATTTTAAGTAGGTAGGTACCTAAATAGAATAGAAAAGAAAACATTTGTTTCACTTAATTTTAAATAAAAAGTCGATAGCCAAAGAGTTTTTAAATCCAAACATGAGAATCAAAAATTCTTACATACTTACTCATGGACTTTAAAAATAGCATTTTTTTTTTAAAGTATAGATGTTGGTGCTGCGCATGACTTTGAGGGAGGCGGTCCCTTGCGGGCGCCTAGCACAATGATCTATGAACTGGTCGACTAACGACTTTGGAATATATGCCGAATTGTCACCTACCTGTTGATGTTCGGTCAGTAGAATTGGGGACTTATGAATTATCATGGTTATAATGATCAT
Organism: Acleris emargana; assembly: GCA_927399475.2. NCBI lineage: Eukaryota > Metazoa > Arthropoda > Insecta > Lepidoptera > Tortricidae > Acleris > Acleris emargana. Next base: position 17,851,545 of record OV656846.1, read on the forward strand.
GTTAATATTATTTAAAAAACAAATTCCCTCAGGAAGTATGTACAGTTTGATCCTAGTCGATCATACGGCACTGTTTATGTATTTAACGAACAGTAGGGATGGTTCAATAAACTTTTTGCTGTAACTCGTCGCCATGGTGACGTTTCTTGGGTCACTCTTGAAAACTATGATTTTAAAGGGGATCAGTCCACTAAAAAACTGTTTTATTAGCAATTAGGTACAAACGCATTATTTACGGGTTTTCTCCTAAGTATGATAGAAGTCGGGTTTAACAGTTTTTCTAAGAAACTCTATCACTGTTGTCTCCTGGCTTACGGGACAGAATAATAAGGACATTTAATATTTCTAATAAAACCTGTCTTCCTGTATGTGTTCGAAACCAAAACAAAAAGAAAAAACAAAAAAATTGATCAACACAAGTAAGGTGCGTTGGGGTAAGTTCGTAAATGGGGTAAGATCGTATTTATTAAATATATTCCAAATTAGTAGTTATTTTTCGAATCTGGCAACAAAGCGTGAGACGCCATTTTGTCTTGCCCCGCGTCCCAGTCCACGTTGGTCGTTCCGACGCATCAGTTGTGTGTTATGCAAGTTATAGTGGAAGTGTCGTTTTTTCGGATAATTTACGAGATCCGGATTAACCCCATGCAACATTTCGCTGGCTTTTTCGGTGATCATTAGCTATTTTTGCAAATAATAAATGTTTAAGTAATCTAGGTATGTGGTGTCTTTTGATATATCTGTTTAAAATAGGCTAAAAAGGCTTGTAAGCTGAGATCCGGTCTTTCCTCAAGCAGATATTAATAGGTGAAGTTCGGACTAAATATATCCGATCTTAAACTGGAATTAAAATGCATGTGGTTGTCAAACTTTAGTTTAATCCGAACTTTAACCTCCGATTTTTCGTGGTGTTGCAATCTAATGCAGCTGAGCTCGTTGATAAACAAACATTTCTTATGAAGTTGGTGATATGTATTTTGTTTATTTATTAAGAGAACTTATTTATATTTTGATACCTTAATTATATTTTATGAAAATATTGTTGTTAATAGATTTTACAAGATGTCAATTTATGGGCCCAGCGTGACATGTAATGTGTATTTTATATAGATACGAGTATCTAGTTTTATAAATATCTATCTGTACTCAATAAAGCATTTGCACAGCACCCACGTTGATATCAAGGTCGTAGCATTAGCGAGTGAAAACCATATCACTATCCTTAATTACCTGCCTCTAAAAATATTTAGATATCTATGGGCACCAACGTACAAATTTATGTTAGGGGCATCTGTTGTACCTGTGGACACTTTCCAATTTTTAGACTATTTCAAATATTTAAAAAAAAGCTGTCAATAATTTTGTATAACTATTTACTGTTTTAGTATCGTAATTAAACAGTCTTTCATAATCACCGCTTTGTTTTCAATTATCTACTAAAACTATAGAGATATAAGCATATTAAAAAAAATGCCCCTTTTGTCCATAGGTACAACTATAGTTTGTACCTATGGACGGCATACTATTCACTACGGCATACTGTACTATTCATATTTAGCTGTCCACAGGTTCAACATGTACCTTTAGACAGTCCACAGGTACAATAAAACACTTGTCCACAGGTACAAATTCGACACTTTACAGTTCAAACTAATGTCAGTCCGTTAAAAGTTGCCCGAGAGCAGCAATATCTACATAAAATAACCAACAAATCATGAAATCATTCATTAACTACGAAGAGACTCACAGCATTATGCTTAAAACTTTAGAAAACACACTCAAAATACGAATAAAAACTTACTTTTGACGACGAAAACTTTCCGTAGCCAAAAAAGACACTACTACTCTCAAATATGAAAATGACAGATAGTTAACATTGCCATACGAGAAAAATGCTATTCGGGTGTGTTCGAGATAACAGTCTAAGGTTTGTAGTTTTTTTTTACTGCTAGTGTCCTTAGGTACAATCGTCCATAGGTACAACAGTTGCCCCTACATAGCAAGAAGAACTTTTTTATGTACTTTATTTTAGTCTACTTAAAAAAAAAATATTTTCCTAAGAGTACAATTTTAAACCAAAAATATATTATTTAAAGGGTGACTTTTAATTAGTTGCTGATAGGATAGGATATGCATCGTGATAACAAACCACTTTCCCGAAGGAATATGGGTATTGTATGTTTATTTTAATGTCTAAAGACAAATAATTGGTCTCAATAGCCTAATTAGTAATATAAATACGCAGTTTAATAAATGTTTGATCAGCAATCAATTGTAAGGTTTTATTTATGCATACATATATTCCAACACATAACCTATCCAATCCTCAATCTGCTTATAGATTAATAATTTGACTGAATGAAAAGCTTATCAGGATCAGGAACATTTCGAACACGTAAGTTTGAGAGCCACAGCCATTTGAGATTTGGTCTAGTGGGGTAAGATCGGACATCCGATACAAAAAAAATAAAAAATTATCTATTCCAGGTGATTTATTTAACAATATAAAAATTTCCAAAGATCATCTTGAAGGACGTATAAGAACGGATATTTTCTTTCTATGAACTTTGTGTTCTAAGCCACTATGGCGATTTTAGAAGGTAGTCCGGTCTTTACCCGTGTACGTCCGATATTTCCCCGAATTTTAAAATTTTATTCATATTTTTAACACCCAATAAATAGTAGTTGTCTCGTTTATATTTAAATAAAATACATTTCTATCTATAGCTTATTTAATAATGATCAATCTTCACTTTAATTTATTCTGCTAACTAGCGTAATTCTCGAGAAAAAATAATTTTGCCATCATCTTCCAAATACACTTAAAATCCGTCCGAACATACCCCAACGCACCTTATGTTTTTTATAACGGTGCCGAATATATTTACATGTGTCTGTCACTGCGACTATCACCGACATCCGCTGTAAAAGTAAAAATGGAAAGAAATAAATCGGACGTTTAAAATAAAACGGAAAAGTCCAAGAACAATACCATTCTAAATTGAAATTTCTTCATTGTAGACAACGTTCTAAGTTGATTTAAAACGTGCCAAATCGTTTGTGGTGGTCCGTGGAGTTAACACCCAATTTATCTACACGTGCCGGTTACAAAAACCTCACAGTAAAAAACCAATAATGTCAATAAAATAAATATCAAGCCATAACCCGTCAAAACTAAGCATTGATAAATAAAAATAAATCAGGGGAAAATCTCACACAAATGCTTCAAAAGGCTTGTAGTATTGATATTAGACAACGATAAACTTACTTATATAGAAAAATACATACTTAAATACATTGAGAAAAGCCTTTTGCTTTAGGATAATTATTACGTATAATTATCCTAAAGCAAAAGGTTTTTCTGTTTTGTTTAAAGATTTTGCGTCTACTTAGATACTGGTCTTCTTATAAAATGGATAGGTGTAACTCAAATAGGTACAATGTTAAGGGTTGGCAAAAGAGTCGGACGAGATGACAGGACTAATACGTATGACTCGTCCTGCATGGATCAAAGCCAGTTTACTAATATATAAATATTATATACGAGTATATATCTTTACAAGTTGCACCCCAATAAATTAACCAGCATCGAATAGGGTAAAAAATGGGAGTGCTTGTCTAAATGATATAATTTTTTTGACCCAAGTGGATTTAACGCGAAAAATAAGGCTTTTGAAATGACATATACGTCCTTCACCGGTATCACCTATCGCAACAAATTCCACATCACTCAAGTTTGTATAATGTCACAGACATTGCGACAGGGTTCTACAGAATACAATGTCCTCCATTGTGCAATAAATATTCTTATTTAAGGTATGATACTATGATCATAATCAATGACCAAGGAAACTTGGTTTTTTAGCCGACTTAAAAAAAAGGAGGAGGTTCTCAATATTTAGGTTTAAATATACCTATGACTACGACTTTCCTACGGCGTTGCTTGCGGTGAGCTCGAAATGTTCTATAGTTTTTTATGAATTCAGAAGTGGGACATAACAGCAGAATTATGATCATTAAAAAGTATAAAATAAAATACATACATACATACACTTACGCCTTGGTTCCCGGAGAGGGGTAGGCAGAGCTACAGAATTACCAACAACTCTAAAAACTTGTTGATAATTCTGTAACCACATTTTGCATAATTAGGCTAAGATGTTTAACAGTGTATAGGTATATTATTAGTGACAGGTTGCAAGCCCATCGCCTAACAGTACTACAAGCTTTTATTCCCTTAGTCGACTCTTACGACTTCCACAGGAAGACATGGAGTGGCACAATTCAATAATAAAATAATCAATAATTCAATTATTAAAATAAAATAAATGTAAAAAAACCAAAAGCCACCTTCAAAAACGCAAAAAATAACTTCTTTTAAAATGGTAGGTCAGTCAAACTGAAGTCGGCGTCCCACAATATTTTTAACCAAAAGGAGACTTCAGTTTCACCTACCATTTTATAGAAGTTATTTTTTGCGTTTTTGAAGGCGGGTTTTGGTTTTTTATAAAGTTATTGATAGAAGTTATAATATACTGGGGTATTTTTTTGAGGTTGGCCGAGACCGAGTGATACAAAAATTCAGAGGAACGAACCATTAAATTCAGTCAGAAATATATTCTATTTTTCAAAGTTCTGGTTGCGCCAGCTTTCACAGACACTAATAAAATACCTGTCACTGTAAAAAAAGTGGATCACCTTTAACCAGAATCTAAATTGATGTAGGTAACCATTTCTCACATTTAGAATTAAAAAAAATGGCGGCAAAGTTATGGTTGACAACTCAAATGACAGATGACGTCTTATTAATTATTTGAAACGAATCACCTAATTACGCCGGCTTCCGCCTGCTATTTTGGCAGCACTGCAACGGAAGTGTATGTGACGCAAACTTGAGCCCATGCACGCTAAAAATAGAGTCTATTTGAGAGTACACGTGCAAATTGTTAGGCGTTTTGGACTTTGTTAACCTCTGTCTAAAATGGGCGCTACCTTTCGAGAGAGACAGACAGTTTACTCATTAGTTTAAAATGCGAAGCCCTGTCTTTTTCACTGTACACTAATTATAAGTATATTACCTACATCGAAATTAGATTTTTAAAAGTAACTTCTATTTATACAAAGTCATTAGCTGTCTTCTGGTTTTTAACGGGACTTCCATTGGATTCGGCGTTGATTGGCGATTTTGTAAGATTCAGGACGTTCCCAATTCGTGTTTACCCGTTCGCAAAATGTGGGGAGGCGCCACGAGAAACCATTTCTTTTTTAATGGATATGGTCTATGCGACTGGGTTCTGCTTTATTTGCTGATACTGGAATTAAATATTAATTAGAAGTATGATTATTATAATTGACATTCTGATGAATACCTATGAATATAATGTATTCGCCTGTTGAAGTTACTTTTTATTGTTTAGGCGCAATAGCAAAATTTGTACCTTATGCCCCGCTCTATAGTTTGTCATAAAAACAAATGCAACATCCTTTTCAATTTTCTAATTCTTATTTGACGTTTACTTTGGATGGATGTTGATAATAATAAAATAATTACTTAGCTATCTAAGTAAATCATAATCTTCTTACAAATGCAATCGCATCGCCCCTCCACGATCTCATTTCGCCCCCAAGGGTGCCGCGCCCTTTCTGGTTAAGCAGGCCTAGTTTACAGGGGGCTCTTCTTTACGTAATTTTATCTTGGTAGTAGAGTTACTTACATATGAACATAACCTTTCCCGTTTCAATGAAAGCATCATATGTTCCTCGATATCTTACTGACCAATTAGTATAACACGAAATAGAAATTAGATCGCGAGCCACCAGAGCGGTGATATTGGTGTTATTTTCTAACGGGACTTCTGCCTGGGCGGTGTCTTCTAAATATCTCGGCAACGAACTAATCTGCGAGTAATTATCTAGTGTCATGCGGATTATTTAATCGTTCTGTGTTTCATATAAAGTAATAGAGGTCTACTAAAACTATAAATCAGGACTTAATCGCGTAGATAATCAAATAATAGACTACGTCGTGTTTCGTATCTTCGCCTGTGCTACCTAATTTCGCCTAGTTTGACATAAGTTGCCATTAACAAAATGTTTCTAGTGTAAACCTTACATAAAACTGCTAAATACAAAGTATTTTTTATGGGTTGCAACATTCTTCAAACAATCTGCGGCTAACTTCACACAGTTTACGATCAGTAAAGTTTTTTCGCGACACCGACCACATGTTTTTTCAAACCAGTGTTTTAACTTTACTTTTAAACGGTGATACAGACCAGGTAAGGTTAAACTTTTTACATGATTATATGCTATAACTATTTCTTTTTCATATGAAACTATTATTTAATGGCTAGCTTACGTTTAGAAGTTACAATTGGATAAAACATTGTTGAGGGTACTTGGCGTCCACCTTGTTGCCAAATTTCGCCTACCCCTAGGGTTGTCAAATTTGTTGTACCACATTAATTGGTGAATTACATTTCTTGTCTCGAAATTTAAATATTTTCTTTTGTTTAGTTTTTCAGAAATCTCAATTATGGTAATATACTGAATGACAATATATGAGATTAGTTTTTTATTACATATTAAACTATTTTGTTAAAATTATTTTGTTTTTTTACTTATAAACCATTACTCCCCTTTATTTGGCATGTTGGTTAGTTTTTGGTAGCCCTAACTTCATTATAGAAAATGTATGAAATCAACTTCAGACTGTTACCAAACTTCGCCAACTACACATTTTTTTTTAAATAGGCCTAGTCTGATGTAGTCAAGGTTCATAGTATATTAACACATTCCGAGGAGATACGCCTTAATACAACATGCCATAGGCGACCCATACTTCGCCTATTGCCTTCGGGGCCATTTATTACCAAGTTAAGCAATGAAATTAAAAGTTGTAATGGTATTAGGGAATGTAAACCGGCTAACCGGTTAACCGAAAAACCGATTAACCGAAACTTTTTGATCTCCGTTAAAAACCGGTTTTTTTATAATTTTCGCCGGTTATTAACCGAATTAGAACTGTTCCTTAAAAGACTGTAAATTGCCTTACATAGATACCCCAGAATATTGTTCAGACTATAAAATGACAAATATAGCGGGGAAACGTATTCTTATTTTGTAAAAAATAAGTATACATACCCGATTTTTTCGTGGAGCGAATAGCAAGAAGTTATATTAATTAAATTTCTTCATGAACGTCCTGAACGATACAATACAATACACGAGCCACATGATGACAAGGATGACATACCTAGTTTCTATTTTAGTGTCGTTATTGGGCAAAAGTACCAACTATACTGCTATTACAGTAACAGCCCTTGACCCCTCACCAGAAACGTCGCAAAGTTCAGAAAAGATTGAACCTGTTCCGTCTACATCTGGTTTATCCGGAAGTTCTATGTCTGCGAAAGATTGTTTAAGAGAAGAGTTGAAACAGAAATAATTGACGAGACGTGAAACAGAAAAGACCCATATGGAAGTCCTGCAACAACAGTTGTGTCCTAACGTGATGATCGTGACAGATCGAGATGGCCTGCATGAAAGTGACGGAACCAGAGGGCGATATTTAGAAATGGCATACAGCTCAAAAAATCACCAATAGTAACCAAGAATAGTAAAACTATCGTCTAATACTTCGATTTCAAATAGTTTGCAAAAAACCGGCTAAAAACCGGTTAACCGGTTTTGAATCCGTCGATTCGGTTATTAACCGGTTTTTGATTTTCACCGGTTTTTACATTCCCTAAAATGGTATGTACTGATGATGATGATGATAAGTGGGGACGCCCAGCCGAAGCAGGCGGGCAGTCGATTCGGTATGTACTGATAGTCAGGAGTACAAAAAAACTTTTTTTTGCCATAACGGATTGAAATACTTTCAAATTTGAAAGATATTTTGGGAAAAGTGTCAAAATCCAGGCGAAGATACGAAACTCGACGTAGGTACCTCGACGTTTCGACTGTGTTACAAGTGTTACAACAGGCGTAGTAACGTAACTTAGAATCTACATTTTGAGCCGTAAGGTGAACGAATAGGTAGGTTTCATATTTAAGTAGGTAAATAAAGAAGAGCAGTTTATAAAATGACGGATGGCGTCAAAAGTGTCAAAAATTTGGAACGGTATACCTATAATGTAATAACCGTTTATACAATTATAAGATTATGACGACTTAAAGTGTTTGCCATATCATTAAATCCTAGTTCAAACAGATCCGACCTTAAGTCTTCTTAGTTCTTGAATTCGACGAACATTGTCTCGTAACGGAATATCACCACCCCTCCTGGCAATATTATGAATGAACGCATGTGCAATCTAGAAATACATCTAATGAGCTGCGCGGCTCGGTAAATCGTCGCTAATAGTAGTAGGCGCAGCTTGCGCCACTTTCGCTTCATTGATATTCGGGAGTTAGAAATGTTAATTATTACTAGGAAGATGGGATGGGAGTTCTCGGGAAAGAATGAGTAGATGAAAATTTTCAATCAACCTGTAGTTGCTTCTTTCTCGAGGAAATGTTTTGGGTTTTCTCAAGCTTTTACTAACTACGTCGTCAGTACGTCGTACGTCAGTTTAGGTTATATCTTGTAAGTTAATTTAAACCAGTTCCCGTTAATGGAATGGGCTGAATTTGTTATCCCAATGAATTGTTACTTACCTATATTATAAACGCATTTTATTTTAATCACCCTGTAGTTGCGTCTTTCTCGAGGAAATGTTTTGGGTTTTCTCAAGCTTTTACTAACTACGTCGTCAGTACGTCGTACGTCAGTTTAGGTTAAATCTTGTAAGTTAATTTAAACCAGTTCCCGTTAATGGAATGGGCTGAATTTGTTATCCCAATGAATTGTTACTTACCTATATTATAAACGCATTTTATTTTAATCACCCTGTAGTTGCGTCTTTCTCGAGGAAATGTTTTGGGTTTTCACAAGCTTTTACTAACTTAATACTGCATTGTTTGTAGGTACGTCAGCTTAGGTCAAATCTTGTAAGTCAATTTGAACCAGCTCCCGTTAATGGAATGGGCTGAATTTGTTATCCCAATTAATCGTTACTTACCTATATTAAGTATAAACGCAAAAGTGTGTTTGTTAGTTCCTTTTTACAGTTCAGTAACAAAGATAATTTATAGCCGGAAGGCGGTTGTACCTACTTTTTACTCTAATTGAATTCTTTTTTTACCGTTCCTGATTAAACTGAATTCCACGCAGACGAAGTGCTAAATCAATAAGCTATAATAAATTCCTAGTTGGTATTTCACAAACTCTACAGTTCCACAAGTTAGTTTGAAAAATTATTATTTATAGGATGTTCTAAATTTAATAGCCATCTACCGCAAGATTTAAATGATTCGTCATTTGGAAGTTCAGTGAACCTTGTCTTATAAATGGAATATATGTGAGTGTCATTGCTAAGAAGTTCCAGTTTAGACTGTAGTAATAAAGTCAACATTGTAACCTCAAGAAACTTTGTCAGTCAATCTGACAGTCTGTCATTTAAAAATCAATAAAAATGAGAATAAAGTTTAACCAATCCTGTCGTTACAAAAACAACTTTATTGATGCCTAGATACATATATTAATAATATACTTCAGTAATAACAGTAGCAATATATTAATGTATATTATAGCTGTATTATTATTCTTTAGCTCTGCCTAGCCCACTCTGGGATTATAGGTGTGAAGGTATGTATGTATAGCATTTCTTCAGGCAAGCTCTTCTCTTGCTATTTCAAACCCTAGCTAACTTAGGTACCTACGTTATATTCGTAATTTACTCGTAACTTTCCTAGAAATAAAACTTTTTTTTTTGAAAACGTCTGCGTAGAAGTCATTTATCGTTGTATATTCGGGAAATGTTCATTTTCCCAGGGTTAAGGGTAGGGTTTAGGGTTCAAGCTAAATCCATAGTGCCATTAAAACCGGTTCAGCGGTTTATCAAGAGTTGCTTTTGCATTTATAATACTAGTATGGATTGTGGATGGATATCTGAAAAAAATATAAATGCTAATGCGTACCTAGAACTATTTCTATGTGCGGCTTTTTAATTTGTCCGTTTTTTTTATTTTTATTAGATGGAGTAGGTATAATTTATAAAACAACATATTAAATTCCTACCATACCATGGCAACTAAGTGAGTAATGTTTCCGTGTTGTGACTAAAAAGTCCGGACTTTTATCAAAATGTCAAGTTTTTTGTCAGGACTTTTTAAATTCCTAAATGGTAACCGTACCTGTTGTCAGTCTCTGCTTATACTTTGTATGAGTGGGAAGAGTACGAAATACATATTTCCTACTCTTTGCACTCATATACCTAAATAAGATCGACTACTGGTCACTGGCTGACTACTGGTGACTTTATTCTATGTGCGTCAGTACGTCAGTATCATAAAATTACTATCGATATGCAATGTTTAATTCAAAACTTTATCTCCAATAATAAATATGTGAACGGAAGAGGAAGCTCATAATACGCATGAGTATATAAACTTCGGTTTATTTCGGAAGACGGGCTATCGCCCTTCCAAATTCATTCCAGGAATGGGATCGGATGGCGTGTTTTTCTCTCGTGTCAACAGATGAAAGTGCCACATACCGATTTAGACTATGTTGAGTGAGTTTGTAAACCAAGAGCGTTTTTTCTGACGAAAATCTACTGCTTTTATACACTTCAATCATTTTAGTCGCGAAATTTATGTAAAGCAATACAGGGTGTAGCGGTTTTATGATTGAATTGTTTGAACACGATTTTGAGTGAAAATGATCGACAAAGTTGCTTAGTTAGTCTTAAACATTTCTCGAATCTCCCTTTGAAAATGTTGTAGATAGTATGGAGGTCTAGTTCTATAAGTGAAGGTGTCCTGCCGTTTGACCAAAAGTCATTTGGCAAAATTACACTTGACAAACAACGTTTTGCAATTTTTTTTTAAGTCAATTGATCATTTTACTACTAGTCATTTTACAAATGACTTAGGTACTTTTCCAAATGATCAACAGTTAAATTTACATTTTACAAGCAAGACGAATCAGGGCATATCCGACTCGGATAGGTTAGGTTAGGTTGTTTTTTTTCTGCCCAGAAATAGGTAAACTAATTGCTAAATGATCAATTGTTAAGTAAGTTTTTGTAAGATGATACTTTTGTTAAATGTCTCGTTTGCCAAATGATCATATTTTGGTGAAACGTTGTTTGTCAAATGACCATTTGTCAATCATTTTTTGGTCAAACATTAGTGAACCTAAGTGAAACAACAACACGACATAGGAGTGGAGGATGTTCATCTGTTTGTGTGAGATTTCTAAAGGGTTGATAATAATAAGACTCTTCTTTTATTTCTCTCCATTAAAAAGTAAACATCTCGGTTGTCATCATATTACAAAACAACATCGAGAAAATGTCTTTCCTGTCTAGACGACCGATGTTTTGTGCGTCCTCGATTCGAGTGTGTGGCCGGTATAAAACCTGCACTGTGTCATTTCTGTGTTGACATTTATAGACTATAATGTGTTGATAACGAGTTCATTAGTTTTATTGTGGACAGCGGGATTACGAAAACATGTGAGACGCGCGGACACCCAAGCGTTAAATCAGATCAAATTTGTTTCTTTTGAGAAGATGACGGCATCTATTTATTGGTGACGCAATTTTCGACAGGTACAGCTGTCTTAGTAGTGATACAAGTGCACACTTACACTGCTCAATGCTCAAGATGGTAACACGTACATTTAACTTGCCCACCATTCGATTCTGATTCAGTGCCACACCATCTTGCGAGATTATATGCACGTCTTACGTTTTTGTACCAATGTGCTAATGTGTGTCTACATTGGAACAGGAGAGCACCCTCTATGTAGCTGACTGCTGACACCACAATTTTCGATTCGATTAGTATTCCAGCTATATCTGCAAACACACCTTAAGCTTAGAGCTTAACAGCCGCTCTGGTTCTGGATAGCAGCATTTCTCATAGCACTTTTCTTGAGATATATGCAGTGTGTTTTTTTTTACCGCTACATTATAAAACGAAAGTAAAAGGGACATTTACAGCCGTTAAATGACCGACGGTTAGGCGGCATTGATAACAGCCACTTACCTAGATGTGTTTAGGAGTCTGAATCGTTGTTTAAAACCGACAAACGTGTTAAAAATATTTCATTATGAAATCAAGACATCTGTAATGAATCAATTATAACTGAACGCTATCACAATTTTGCTAATAATTGACTTCTCGTTAGATTTGCGAGATGTGATTGACTAGCCGCAACTACTTGCCCGCTTACAAAGTTCCTGCTTGGAATTAGACGGTGAAATAATCTTGACTATTAATAGAGGGTGTTTTAGTTTCGGGATATAGCAAAACAAAGTTATAGGTATAGGTGTACAGCGTTGGAATAGGTTTCCATATTCTGGTGTAAGTATACCTATGTAAGGTTTATATTGTTGGTTGGCACCAACTATCCTATCGTTCGGTGGTCTACACAAAACTTATGAGGCCTGAATACAAAATAAACACCCGTTTTACACCCTGACAGTAATCTGCGCGAAGCTGCATATTATAATCAAATAGAACTGACTGACTGTAGTAAAACCAGATCCAGGAATGAACTTCAAAGGAATAACTCTACCGAGTTGAACGTTAAGGGGTTAATTGTTCTGAAACTCCATAAGGAAAGGCTTAATAGCCCTAAAATCACAGTTTCGTTCAAAAACAACGTGCGATCGTTTGAATGTTATAAATAAATAACATAAGGTATTTTCACCACGTCTATTTAAAACGTTTTAAAAATAAATTAGCGTATTAACAGGGCATTACGAAAAAGTATTCCGCTGCCAATTTAAGAACACCTGTTTGTAATTGCGAGCGAAAGTTTACATTATCCTATGTGGTTTATAATCTAATATCTTTTTAGGTTAATTCGACTTGTAAAATAAACCCTCTGGAATGTATTCCAGAGATTCTGTACTACAAATAAACATGGAAAAAGATTACGTTCAGAAATAGATACAAACTTTGAAGAGTTTAAATCTAGGGCATAAAGTGTAATAAGTAGGTACGGAAGCCCCAAGCGGATTTTCTTAATCCATACAAACATCCGATGGCTGTGGCGTGAGTTTCGTCAGCTCATTTTTCAGAAGACTTTCAAGACGTATTTTCGTAAGTGGAGCGTGCGGTATAAACATCTCCGGCCACGTCTACATTTGTGCATAAATCCGTAAACACAATGCCGAAGGCGCCGCGGCCGTTGCTTCTCTGGAAAGTTTTGATTTAAAATTAGCCCGAGTGATTTCTCGCCTCTTACGCGGCATAAATTTTCTCGAAGCTCGCGGTATAAATTTCAAGATTTTAGATATAGTTAACTGACGCGTTGTTTATAGTTTTTCCTTGAACACTTTTGCATTATTGGCTTACGCATCTACTTATATATCGAACTATAATCGGTAAGAACTTTGCATTTAACTACTATTACAAAATTCAACAGAGGATATTCATGACTTTTTCTCACAGGTTCAACATGTTAAATGAATAAGGTTTTATTGAAGAAATCAGGAATATTTCCTATTGAATTTTGTAAAATCACCAATATACAGCGTTATTAATAAGTCGACCTATTCCTCTCTAGGGGTTATGGGAGAGGTCATTTGCAATCATTTTGGTCCCATAAGGTCGTCGTCGACCCCTGGGGGTCAATATAGACCACTTTGGGGATCACTGTTCTAGAAACATTGGAGCGAGCTCCACAGACCTCCTGTCAAATATAACTATTTTTGTTTGTGAGTATTTTACATGGTTACATGGTAGGTGGTAGTTGGTTAGTTGGTTTACGTGGTATTTCGTGCCATGTTATGCCATGTTTATATGTTTGAGTCGTTTGAGTCTTGGTATGACGTCGGTGAAACTGCCAAACTGCGTAAGTAACATTTTAAATAAGGAGCCAAATGCACCTTTTTAATAAGAAAGTAAGGTTTATTTTGCTCTATCATAAATTTGTTAGTTACGCGGTTTTGCAGTACCACCGACGATGTGTACAATGTTATGGAATAAATAAATAATTTTGTTTTTTTTTCAGACTGAACAGTTTTGACGGGCATTAAATTTAATGAACATTTGTATAACTAGGCACAAGTACCTAGAGGCCTAAGCCTCCTCTTATATTTAAACCATCTTATGCCCGGTTCCTATATTCAAGAAACGAATCGTTTTCCTTACGGGCAGTAGTGTTATGACATTTGTGTCGCATTACTTCAAACTCGGATATCTCCTTGAAATTTGGTATACGAATTTGAAACTTAACTTGTTCGTAAAAAGGCGCAAATTCCGCTGTCTTTCTGAATGGATTTATCCGAGTTTGAAATGAAGCGACTCATTTGCTACATACAAAATGTGTCAAATTTTAACGAGACGTCACAACTCTACCAACGGTTTTGAATATAGGAACGCACCATTAACGTATTCGCCACAGCTCAACTAGATCAAAGCTGCATTACAATCGTGCAGTACAGCCGCTTCCAGTTGGCGTGCAGTCCTGTCGACCGCACACCGACTGCACGGTTGGTTTGCAGTTACGTCAACTGCATCAGAACTGCAATACAGTTCTATTGCTGTCGTATTACTGTTGCTCCAACTGCAACAGGACTGCATTACAATAGTGTAGCTAGCTAGCAGTCGGTGTGCGGTCGACAAGAATGCATGCTAACTTCAAGCGGACTGCGCGGTTGTAATGCAGTTGTGATGCAGTTACTTCAACTAAACGGCCATTTTGCAGCTAGGTTGCTGTTGAAATGCTCTGCGTTTGTACCGGAAGGATAAACGTGCCTGTAAGGTGTATGTGAGCTTGGTTATATACAGCATTTATTTGTCAGTGAATGTCGAGTCGAAATATTTGGCAAGGTGTTCAAAAGGTTGAAATATTCAGGGGAAAATCTAAAACAAATTGACCTAGTTCCAAATTAATCTCTAGCGGTATAAACATACATAAAGTAATAAACATTTGTTTTTAAACCTAACACAAAATAAAATCATTACAAATGTAAGGTCAATAAAATAAGGTTAAAAATAATGTCTAGGAGAACAACATGACGAGGAGAGATAATTAAAAACTAAATTGGAAAACAGGTCCTTGCAAGCGTGAACAGACCGGACCCCACCGACAGCACGTTCACGAGTATGACGCGTATCTCAGCCATCGCCTCCCTCAGCCATGTGTCCGGGAAGGGGCGACCCGATCATGCAATAATGGTTATATCACCCGATGACAGTGCAATAATATTTATCAATCGAGCTGGTATGGAGACGGAAGGAGGCCATTGGAACTCCTCAATGGCACATAGTAAATACCCGAGTTTGGGTTCATTTGACTCGTGATTTGATAGTGAGTCAGTACAGTCGGCAATAATACGTGTAATAAACATATTTTTTTGTGTTATTTTTGCACAGGATGATTGGTTTTTCGATACATTCCATTAGGAGGCAAGGTAAGTATAGAAGAAGAAGTCAAAGGGTTGGTACAGCTTGATCTTTTTTACTACAAGTGAGTTCTACTACATGCCCCCCTAGGAATGTAATAAGTACCTACAGAATAATCAATCACCCTGTATAGCTTGAGTTTTTTTCAGGAATACTTATGGTGACCGAAAAATACAGCGAAGAGTGGCCGGTTTTAACTAGTAACATATAAATAAGTGCTGGTGTGGGACCCTACTTCTATAGACACCCTAGACTCGTCACACCTCCGCGGAACAGTAAATATAACCCAGGACTTCGGCAGCTGAGGCGGCCGAAACTATAAAAAGGAATAAATATATAATAAATACGGGTCCGTGGGGCCCCGGTGCTATTAGCCTTTTTAAGGACATTTCAAAAAGGCTGATGGAAACAATCGCAGACCACAGAGCTGGCAGCTTCCTGGGGCAGCGCATTAGCTTTGATATTCAACGAGGAAATGCTGCCAGCATCTGTGGTATTTTGCCACGGGGGAACTCTCTTAATTTAATCATATTTAGTTTAGTTCTAATTAGGTTAGGTTAGGGCGTGGTTGCCGGGTTAGAATAGTGCCACTCCATGTCTTCCCGTGGATGTCGTAAGAGGCGACTAAGGGAATATTGGCTTGTAGTACTGTTAGGCGATGGGCTTGCAACCTGTCACTAATACGCTGGTAAACATCTTAGCCTATTTGTGCAAATTGTGGTTACTGAATTGTCAACAACTTTTTGAAGTTGTAATTCTGTAGCTCTGCCTACCTCACTCTGGGATTACAGGCGTGAAGGTATGTATATATGTAGGTTTACTACTTTTGCTTTAATTTATTTTTTATTTGTCATAGTTTTAGTTTTAATTCGTAATTTTACAATAAGAATATTAATACAACTAAGGTACTAATTTTCTAAATACCGTGACTTCATCATATTATTAAACCATGTTTTAAATGTCCTAGAAAGAGACCTAGTCATGTCACGACAAAACAATAAAAAATATTACGGGCGCATCAAATACTGCCTCACGAAGACTTTTACGGTTCAATCGTTAACTAAGGCTAGGTTTATAAAGGAAAGGTCCTTCAAACCGTTCTAGTTACGGTATATACATATTCGTATGTTTCTACTACAGTACGTACAGGGTGTAACAATGTATTGAGTTTCATTTTTAAACCAATCGCGTCACTGCTCTGGTAGATCATGCGGCTCTTCGTATCACCATTAACGCGATTGGTTTTAAAACGAAACTATAGAAACGCTAGTTTGCGAAATGCATCTTGACCTGGAATTCACTGGATTTTTTGTAAGGCTTTAATATCTTTTAACCGCGCACCGTAGGTAGAATAAGTTTCCGCTGCTTCCATTATTTCTTCCCGTTGGGGAACGATCTACAAAAATCCTTTCTTGGTGTAGGTACCACGTAGGTACCCCTACTAGAGTACTAGGTACCTGCCATAAGGAATATTCCCTTGAAACGAGTGTGCTCGAGTCCTCGTATTTAGGTGTGTCCGGGTTGAAATTATACACGTATTGCCTGTACAGTACTTCCGTTTAATCACTTTTTACACACAGAATGTTCGTGCACCAGTTTACACTTACTAATAACTAAAGAAAACAATATTATTACAAAATAAAACTAGACGACCGTTCACCATTAGTTTTCGCCATCGACCAATCTCGCCGGGCGCTGTGTGTGACGGCGCGGGCGGCCGGTGGGACAGTTTACTAATTGGCCCACAGATGGCGCCACTAGTACTTCAGGAGGAAGTTCCCGCGTTACATCCTCCCCCTCCAAGCTACATGAACGTCCCGTATGTGGCTTGGCCTTTGCAGTATTCACTTTTTTGGGACGACCGCGTGGTCGTCGAGACTGAATAGGTAAGGCATTTTCGCCCTGTCTGCTAACAAAAGGAGTTAAAAATGATGTATGAAACTTTCCTACGCTAACACCACTATCCACATGTGACACCTCGAATGTTGTCGGCGAGACCTGTTTCTTAATAGAGTATGGCCCATCCCTTTTTGGCATAAATTTCTTTGTAATACCCTTACTGGCGTTGCTCAAGGATGAATTTACTACCAATACGAGATCGCCTATTTTATAGTCGGGTGCCGGACGAAGTTTTTCGTCAGCGCTTCTTTTCGCTTTGTCTTGAGCGAATTCTACCCTCTCGCGAATAAGACTCATTTTATCAATAAAATCTCTCAAAAAGGGTGTGCACTGAGGAACAAAATTTTCTTTGTCTAAAATCGATCTTATATCTGATTGGCTCTCGAAAGGAGTCCTCATCTCCCTACAAAACATCAAGTACGCCGGAGTACAACCAGTGGAAGAACAAACTGCGCTATTCAACGCGAATCTAACTTGAGGCAAGTACTTAGGCCACGATGTATGTTCGTGCTTGACTAAAATCGACAACTGAGTTTTTATATCTCTGTTCTTTCTTTCCACGGGATTCCCTTGGGGATGAAACAAAGGAGTGAGATTCTGTTGGATTCCAAGCACAAACATACATTGTTGCATAGCTGCAGCAACTAATTGGACACCGTTATCTGAGATAATACGACGAGGAAACCCATACCTTAGAAAATACTCGTTAATCAGGATCAGTGCACACGACTCGGCAGTTGCCTCGAGGAGAGGGTACAGCTCTACCCACCGGGTAGCAGCATCTTCTATTACTAGGACCCATGTTTCACCTTTGTCGCCTTTCGGTAGAGGACCGAATAAGTCCACGGAGAGAACCTCACCTCGCTGCTGTAAGACGGGAGTTTGCAGAAGACCAGCCGGTTTCTGATTCACGATCTTATATTTCTGGCATTCAGCACAATTCTTCAGGTACTCCGTTACTAATTTACGCATACCTGTAAAATAGTATCTATTTCTGATACGAGCTAACGTCCTTTCGATGCCTTGATGGCCCGCAGTAGGAACGTCGTGAAATTCTTTAAGAATTTTGCTTACCATGGACGCTGGGACTACAAGTTGAGGATCATCAGAGTCGGAGTCAAGATCCAAGCGATAGAGTACTCCTTGCGACATTACATATCCGCGTTCGAGCCATCGGTTAGCAGCTAACAGGTCAGTATTTTCTAAATCATCAATATCCTTTTTTGTGTCAGGATCCTGCAGCTGAGCTTCGCGGAGGCCGGTTGGACTATATCGAGGTAAGTCGACTGTCATAGAGCAAACTTCACATTTACCATCAATACACTCATCGCAGCTGGGACGACTCAACATGTCTGCTAAAACGTTTAATTTACCTGGAGTGTACTCATATCGAATATCAAACGCTTGTAACTTCATAGCCCATCGAATTAGGCGTCCAGTAGGAGACTTAAGAGTGAGAAGCCAACGCAGGGGCTGGTGATCACTCTTCACTATAATAGTATGACCTTCAACATATCCTCTGAACTTTTCAACCGCCCAGACCACTGCTAAAGCTTCTCGCTCCGTAGTCGTGTAGTTTCTTTCAGCTGACGTTAGTAATCTGCTTGCGTACACGATGGGTCTTTCATCGTAAACTTCGCCTTGCATAAGTACGGCCCCTAAAGCATAACTACTTGCGTCGGTTCGAATCACAAAAGGTTTACTATAGTCGGCTTGAATAAGTACAGGTGCAGTTGTCAATTTCTGCTTGAGATTGTTGAAAGAGTCACGCTGTTCATCCGTCCACGTCCATGCTACATCTTTACGAGTTAGTTTGGTTAAGGGTTGAGCAATTTGAGCAAAATTAGGTATAAACTTACGGAACCAGGAGCATGTTTGGATAAATGACTTCAGGTTTTTCACGTTGGTAGGCTCCTTCATCTGCATAATGGCATCGAGCTTCGAAGGATCTGCTTTAATACCATCTGGAGCGACCACGTGACCAAGGTAAGTAACACTCTCACGTGCAAATGAGCATTTATCCCTATTGGCCTTCAGACCAAACAACCGAAGCCTGTGAAATACCTTCTGCAGGTCCTCCAGGTGCTTCTCGAAGGATTCGGATATAATGCAGAGGTCGTCTAAGTAGCAAAGTAAGGTGACATCTTTGAGGGTATTACCTGAACGAAACCGGTCCATTAGACGTTGAAACGTCGCCGGTGCGTTTTTCAACCCGAACGGCATGCGCGTGAACCTGTAGGTCCCAAAGTGTGTGACGAAAGCAGTCTTGTCACGATCCTGTGGCGCAACACTTACTTGCCAATATCCTGACTTTAAGTCTAAAGTAGACATAAAACAGTTTTGCTTCGTTGCCTGAAGTAACTCGTCTATAACAGGAATGGGATAAGAATCAGTTTTGGTCACATTATTCAGTTTGCGGTAGTCGACACAAAACCTGACACCATTACCTTTTTTAGGAACTAAAATGGCGGGAGCAGTCCAGGCAGACTCGCATTCTTCAATTACCCCTTCGCTAAGCATCTTGTCGAGCTCCTGTCTCATGATCTCCTTCTTAGCGGGAGTGAGACGATACGGCGGAGAAGATACTGGCGGGTGGTTACCTGTGTTGATGTGGTGCTCTGCAAAGGTGGTCGGAGCTCCCCCTGACTTAAAGATGTCCTCATTAGAATAAAGCAGACCTGCCAGTTTATTACGTTGAGAAGATTGCAGCATAATACCTTCGTCACTGCGGAGTATGTCGGCTGATGAACATGTGATATGATGACTACTCGGCGTTTCAAACTCTATAGGATACCGCGAAAGTTCCTTAGAGAAATGCCACTTCGCAGTTGCAAAATCCATCGAAATGCCAGCTTTAACTAGGAAATCAATACCTAGTAAAGTGTCATTATCTGACGCGTCTGGCAATACAACAAACTCAATTGACACGGTCTTATGCTTTACCACAACATCCAGTGTTGTTGTGAGCACCTTCATATTCTGTACAGATCCATCTGCTAACCTAATGGACATAAAAGATTCTAAAAATGTTTGATTGTGTTTCTTTAATAAATCATACAACGAGCAACCTACTACGGACCGTTTCGCGGCTGTATCTATAAGAGCTCTGCCCTTTATGCCTAAAATAGTTACACCCAATATAGGTCGCTGTTGTTGTACCACTGGGTTCGAGGGTGAGTGCAAATCGGCAGACGCGAAATCAAAATCTAATGAAGAGGGAGAACTAACTGTTTTGATACTAGGATTCGAAGTAATCCGGCTGTTAATAGACGCAGAAACGTTATCGTCAACGTCCGAACAGGTTACCTTAAGATCACGTGAAACTTCCTTATTCTCAGTCAAATTAGTATTAAATTCACTCCCCCTTATGTCAACATCGTCACCAGAAGTATTTGCAAAGGTGTCACATGTAGATAATGAATGCTCACCCGAAACATAATTACTACCTACCGTTAGTGGTACTGCGGAGGCCAAAAACATTTTATACGGTTGAGACCCTACCAGCTTAACGCACATTTCTTGATTATTTTCTGATCCTATCAGTTTAACATACACATCACTATTAAGTTCTGGCCCTACTGGCTTAACGCAAGTATCACGATAAGGTAGTGGCACTACCGGCTTAACGCACATTTCGTGGTTCGGTAGTGACACTACCGAAGTCACGCGCATTTCATAGAAAGCTGTAGGTAAAACATTCGTAAACTGATTAGGCAAAAACATAACACTTGAACGCATTCTATGAAGTTTTCGAGTATAAAACAATTCGGGAATAACCGATTTAAACATCGATAGGTTATAATCGGATTTCTTTTCGTTGTCGTCTTTGAACTTACGACCGACATTAGATGAAACACTAGAACTACAAGCGCACGAAATCTGATCATGCCCATTATTAACAGCGGCGGCCTCACACTCAAAGTGAACATTACACCAATCGTCGTCAAAACAAACTGCTGAGCGGGGTGCGGCGGTCGAGGTCATTGAATCTGAATTTATGTTACAGATTGGTTCTATAACTATCGCGGAAAACTGCGAATTGCACTTAGAACAATTTGATCGAATTACACCCTTCTCCCCGCACCCGTAACAATAAATATGGTTACCGTTATTGTTAACATAATTATTATTATTACTGTCGTTAATCGTATTACCACTACTGTTATCATTATTTCTATTTTTAAGTTTAGCACAATTGTCTTTCGAATGATTAGGCCTTTTACAATAAGAACAGAACATACGTTTCTTCCTGTTGGGATCCGCGTTGCTCGTACTCGCGCCAGCCGGGATCGGAAGCGGCGGCGGCGGCGGCGGCGTGTTTGATGTCGAGCGGCACGCGTTTGATGTCGAGCGGCGCGCGGGGCCGGCGGCGGGCGGCTTCCCTGCGCTTGAGCGAGCCACTCCTGTTACCTCTAATGCGTCTTCGATAGAATGAGCTTTGCTGAGAAGCTCGTCAAAAGACTGGAACTCTTCCCGACGAAGGCGTTCCCGGATCCGATGATGTAGTAATCCGTACACCATATCCAGTCGCGCTTTCTCTGTGAGGTCCTCGACAGGAAGTCGGGCGAGTATTGCTCTAGTTCGAGCCACGAACTTGTCGGTATTCTCGTTGTTCTGCTGTTCGTTATCGAATAAATCGCGATATAACCGGTGGGGCGGTCGACGGTCTCCGAAGGCTCGTCGCAGTCGATCCAGGGCCTCCGTCCAAGACGTCGTAGTACCTTTGATGCCTTGCCACCAGGTAGCGGCTGAATGAGTGAGCAATATCGACAGTCCTCTGATTGCGTTCTCTTCGGTCACTCGGCAACAATCTTTGTAGGCCTCCACTGCGTCGATGAATCCCTCTAAACTCTCTTCGGAGCGGCCGCTGTAGGTGGCCTGGCATTTTGAAAAGTTGCCGGACACGATAGGGGCGGGGGCAGCGACAGTGACGTTGACGGGCTCGCCCGAAGCCGGGGTTGAAGACCGAACTTCGTGCAGCAACCGCTGGAACATGTCGACGTTCGACTGCTGAATTGTTTGCAGTATGGTGGATAGGTTATCCATCGTCATCGGCACATTTCCAGAGCGTTCATCGTCATCCACATTAGAATGGTGTTCTGCGTCGTCGGCGTCTTCGTTTGATGTCGACGCTCGCGGTTTATTTGGCGTACGTTGTGCGCGACCAGAACGAGTCATTGTGTAGGTATTGTAACACGTAAAAACACTCGAAAAAGGTAAAAAAAGTTTGTAAAACAGTCAAGGTAATGCACAGTTTACGATATTTCGTTTTCACAACACGTGTTTTTCACTTTAAGACACACGGAAAGGGCGCCATGAAACGAGTGTGCTCGAGTCCTCGTATTTAGGTGTGTCCGGGTTGAAATTATACACGTATTGCCTGTACAGTACTTCCGTTTAATCACTTTTTACACACAGAATGTTCGTGCACCAGTTTACACTTACTAATAACTAAAGAAAACAATATTATTACAAAATAAAACTAGACGACCGTTCACCATTAGTTTTCGCCATCGACCAATCTCGCCGGGCGCTGTGTGTGACGGCGCGGGCGGCCGGTGGGACAGTTTACTAATTGGCCCACAGATGGCGCCACTAGTACTTCAGGAGGAAGTTCCCGCGTTACACCCTCTAAATTTCCCAAAGACTTTACAGATGTACACTTCAATAGACTTTACATACATACATACATACCTTCACGCCTGTAATCCCAGAGTGGGCTAGGCAGAGCTACAGAATTACAACTTGAAAAAGTTGTTGATAATTCAGTAACCACAATTTGCACAAATAGGCTAAGATGTTTACCAGCATATTAGTAACAGGTTGCAAGCCCAATAGACTTTAAGAAGACAATTTTCTTATTTCTACAATAAATAGCTTGTAAAGGTTTGTGAAATCAGTGGGTGTTTATGTCGTATAGCCTGGCAAAAAAGTCGAGCCAAAAAATGAGGGCAGCACTGTCGTTCATATAGCCACCCAATATACTACGACTGAAACGATATTGATACTTTATTATCAAATTTATCTTTAACATTATTCGAAAGAATAGCCTAAGCATCTTATTTGAAGCATTTCATGATTAAAAGTGTTATTGCTGTTTAAAATAATTTCTTAAATAAAAGTAACCCGCCTACATACTATGATAAAATAACTAAGCGATTTAGAAAGATGGGTATAGTTCATCTAAGATTTAGGAAGACGATTTTTTATTATGTGATCCGTTTTCAGTCATAATAGATGAACGTCATTCAAACATAATGTAAACATACAATCGCAATACGTTATAATTTATTATTTCAGTGTATTATAAGCATTCAACCATTGCTTATTACCTAGACCTCAATTAATACAACACTTCCTACATGACCCTTGTTTCTAGACTAGATTTACTTAACACAATCACATTAAATTTGTAATTTAATCTAACTACAGGTTTTCGAGAAGCCTATTCCTCGAAATGGTTTAGAAACAGCAGAAATAAAAAAATATGAAATGTAAAACGTAATATCAGAATCACTCTTTATTATTATTATTTTAATTTGAAGACGCGTTTCCAGTACTTCAAAATGTCAGTCAGAGTCTAGGAACTCTTCATCTAAATATTCCACCCCAGAAAAAAGAGGGTCTTGGCTAGAGGTTCCTGCACCTTCTTTATAATCATCATACTCTGAATCGGATGATTCACTGCTGCTGTCATCTCTGAGATTAATAATTAGTTTTTCCATATCCGTATACAGTGTTTGACCCCTTTCATAGTATTCCTTTTCAATTCGTTTCACGTGTTTACATGAGTTTTCCCAATTCTCCACAGTTATATCGTAGAATGCTTGCTCAGCCGCCACCTGAATAAAAAAAAAAATTACATCCATGAATGTTAATATTACTCAAATCATCCCAGCTGAAAGATGTTCAGTGTTGGATATACAACAATATTGAACACGATATAAAGAAAATAAAACTATTATCTACGAGGATCTTCTACCTTTCTATCTATACATACAAAACAGTTTCCTGACTGACTGACAGACAATGTACAGTCGGCAGCAATAATATATTATCCAACATTGGGTTCAAAAACATCTGACACGCTCTTATACCTCTAGGAATAAAGACGTCTCAGATATATTATTGCTAGTGACTGTACCCCCTAAACCGCTGAAGATAGAAAAATGAAATATATATTATTCTCTAGAGATTGAAGAGGTAGGTGCATTAAAAAAGGGTTATTCATTTATTATTTACACGTACGAAGTCACAGGCAAAAGCTAGTAACGTTAAAAGAAATAAGAACCTTTATATCAGTGGAACACACATTATTTGAGGCGATTTTATGTTTCGCAATTCCCCAAATCAGTTCGATGGGATTTAGATCACAGTGGTATGGTGGAAGCCGTACCACTGTGTGACCATGGTCACCCAAAATCTGGTCAATTTCATAAATGGGCTCCGGTTTATTTCTCTTCACGAGAATTACCAGTTCTGGTTTACGCAGTGAAGCGTCAAAAGTTATGTTGTTTTCAACTAGCCACAACTTTAGCTCCGCAACTGTTGCTGCACTTGTAGGAGCTTTATTTAAAATAACAGAATGGTAGGGTGCATTATCCATAACAATAATGGACGCCATTGTCAGATTAGGAATCAGTTTTTCATTGACCCATTTCGTAAAATTTGTTTTGTTCATTTCGGAGTGGTAGTCTTCCTTTTGGTTTGTTCCACTGAAAATAAGTAAAGCATTTGGCACAAATCCTTTCTCACTGCCAGCGTGAACAATAATGTATCTCTTTCCTTTGGATACATTTTCCTTGACTCCACCAATATCTACTGACTGCCAACACTTTTTTAGTTTATATGAGGAGTGCACATAGCTCTCATCCAAATAAATTATATCTTTTTGCAACTCCTGTGGCAAACTTCTGTTGTCCAAAATAACCTTGAGGTATTTCTCCCGTTTTGCAGCAATATGAGTCATCTCCATTAATGCGGATCTATCATTCTGGCACTTTTTATAGGAAAATCCAAGTCCTTTTAGAACCTTTCGGAGGTGTTCTCTGCTTCCTTCAAAACCTAAATCTTCCCTTACTGTAACCAGCAGACTTCGAAGAGTTGGGACCTAAAATAAATGAGTTATTTAGGATTGCATAAGGTAATAAACGTTAGGATTGCTTTTAATAGGGAGAATTGTATCAACAACTAAACTCAGTTTAGGGTATTTAAACAAATTAAATCAGCTTATCATAGAATTATGAACATAATAATTATATCTATAACCAAACATGCCATACCATGTGAATCAAAAAGTATGTCATAATAAATAACATGACTCTTGTAATCAACTTATTATTTCAAACTTAAATCAAGAGCTAAAACAAATAACAATTATACTTGCCTTTTTCATCACTGTGTAGAAGAAATGAATCTTTTGTCTAATGGCACATAAGTCAAAATTGTCCAAATCTTTCCTTGGACGACCTTTTCGGTGTTTTCCCGGCGTAGAAAATGCTCCACTATTATTTTCCCCTTCTTTTTCAATTCTTCGTACTGTCTCCACGCTTACACCTAAAATAAATATTATGAAGGCGTAAGCCACTTGTAAAATAATACTAAAAGGATCAACCACATTCAGTCCTCATATTAAGAGTCACGTAAAATTATGAATATAACCTCGAAAATGCGTTTTGGAAATAACATTCCAAATTCATACATTTTATGGTAAAATGATACAATTCATCATAATAACTGTAATAATGGGTAATATTCTATACACAAAACATGTTTCATATGAATAAATACCTGTATATTCAGCAGTACGTCGATAAACATCGTCAAGTTCAGACAAAGTCTGTCCAGCCTCACTTTCTGCTAAACACCGCAAGAAAACTTTAAAAATTATTGCTCTCGCACAACTTCGAATTGGCCTACTCATGTTTTTGTAGTCTTTAGATGGAACACAATGCTTTAAATATAGTTATTAAATAATTATCTCAAAAATCGACTCGTGTTTGACTCAATAAGTACTAGTACTTGACAGCACAGTATTGTTGCCATGGAACAAAAAATCTAGTTGCAGCTGTCACCACTGGCTCGACTTTTTTGCCAGGCTATAAAAGAATGCCAGTGTGTAACTGTCATGTCACGCTTCCAAAGTTTACGCTGCCCTTTAATATTTATAGTTTTTTTTACAAGATTCAAAATTTTCTGTATGCATATTAAATGAAGCACAAAGAAAAACAAAGAGTTAACGAAGAAAATAAGTGAGTGAGAAGGAAAAAATAGACTTTTAAGGGAGGCAAATAAACTTGAGAATATGTCATCACCCCACCTGAAATCCAACCAAATAAAAAAAAACTTTTATTGAATTAAAAAAGTAAGAATAAGTATAGGTATCAAAGTGGGTTTCCAATTCCATTGAGACAAACACGTGCTTTCGAAAATCGCTTCTTGAAACGTCGTACATTGTAGCAGTTTATTAACAAACCTCGCCAAAAAAAACGGTTATTACCGCCTTTACATCAAACTATTACAAAAAAAAACAAATATACGTGTATTAAGTAAATATATATGTATTAAGTACCTACCTAATGTACGAACAGTTATCTTGGCTGTATGATTTTTTTTCTTGGTCCTTTCGACTTGTATGCATGCAAAAAACTTACAACAGACTTCGCTTAGCTTGAGGTGATGTAAATTAGGTTCTTCATTTTTGACGTGCTTATCTGGCGACTTATAAACATATGTGTCTGAACCTACCCATATAATAATACTAATAATAAATCTATATACTTAAGTAGGTACACTTAAAAAGTAAACCGATCAATGTACACAGAAATTTAGGTTGAGTTTCGTTTACTTGTTCATTATTATTCAAACTTCAGACGAGATATTATAGCAATGAATAAAACCAATAGAACTATATCAAATTATTAACCTCTACATTTTCATTAATACATAATAGTCATTAATTTGGAAACAATTATTGAACATCACCCTTGGAGCTTCCATTGCTTCGAGTTCGTTCTAAAAAATGAGGGATCAGTACTGGATCTAATTTTATGTCTACCTACCTACATACTGTATTTAAAGATCATAGTCCGTCATAAAAGTTTACTGCCTGGCATACCAAGTTTGACGCTAACTATATTAATAATAACCGTGTTACTTTCAGGGATTAGACATAGATATATTTTATTTAGATGTATTCACACTAAAGTCATAATAAGATTAATATAATAATAAGCATGATTAAAATTTAAAAAAAACATGCTTTTTAAATTGTTTAACTAAATAAAACAAATCGACATAAGGTAAATTTGAAATAAAAAACAATATCAAACCCTTAATAATTTAAAATCTTACCTGCGGCAACCATAAACAAAAAAAAACAATTAAAAAAAACTTACAAAAATTGCCCGCGCAAAATCCTTCACACGCGTTCACGTCACGAACTCATTTTTTCATATTTAAAAATAAGAACATCGCATCGAATCATAAAAATCGGTATCGATTATTCTCGGCGGACGGGCGCGCGCGGCGCGGCGCGTCTAGTCATTGACGCATTCGTACTAATTCCGTTGCAGCGACTATTCCGCGATTCTGTAAACACCGCCGCGGTAACACACGTCCAGTCAACGCTGGTCTTCGAACCTCGGCGAGCTCTTACGGTTATCGTCTCGGATATCACTGAACGTGGGAGGTGCGATGGCTCTGCGTACACTGGTGGATTTAACCATCCTAACGCGTTAAACGAAAAATCGCTATAGACTTTGTGCGGCAGGATCTAAGGGCGGGAACGGTTTGTCCGTTATTTGTTTGAAACTGGTACGCCATAAGTTCTGTTTTGGGAGCGCCGTGACTCAGCGCGATGAGGAAATGCGTGCAAGTTATAATTTCGGACCGGCCGACATTGTTGAATGCTTAATAAATCTGGTAAAAATCTTTATGGGCTAAAATTCTTGAGCTCTCGCGAAATTTATAGCGTTTCGCCGCTATTTATCATTCCATCAATCCTCGGAAACATGTTTAACAATCATCGCGAAGTCAAAATAGATTTAGAGACTGTAAAACACTGATAGACTGGAATTTTGAGTAGACCACAGATTTTTCAGTATTGTTTCCATTCTCAGGGTTGGCAAAGAAAAACGCATATAGGCCTATACAATCTTTTGGATTGCACACATATAATATGGCCATGGATCATAGACACAGCCTTCTTACCTTATCAGGTTGCCTAAGTGCTCGTCGGCCAGCTCCACGCCATTAAAAAATCCAGATCCAGATGTTTCCCGAGAGTAATCATATTTAGAACTGGACACTGTCCAGAATGTTAGTGCACTAACTGAAAAAGTTTTGGAACCCTTGTAATAAGGTATTTAAAAATTTACTAGTATCTGTGGTAAAAAGATGTAGAGCAGAGGCTCCCAAACTTTTTTATACTGCGACTCCCTTTACATTATTTCTTTTCAGTCCCCTTGGAAAATTAGATGTAAGCGTAGAGAGTAAGGGAAACTCAAATACCTACCTTTTCCGCTCTTGTCACAATGTAAATCACTACATAGTATAAAACAAAGTCGCTTGCGCTGTCTGTCCCTATGTATGCTTAAATCTTTAAAACTACGCAACGGATTTTGATGCGGTTTTTTTTAATAGATAGAGTGATTCTTAAGGAAGGTTTATATGTATAATACATTCCACGCGGGCGAAGCCGCGGGCGGGTCGCTAGTAAGGCATAAAAGGTGCAGAGCGACGACCCGGAGCGTCGCGACGCAGAGAAAACTCCTCGTTTTCTCTGTCACTTAGTGATGATTAAGTCGTTCCTTAGTGTCGATTTTCCATACACATGTTTAAAAAAGGAACGAATTTATCGTCTCTATAATGTGCCCGAGAACGGCAGTACTCTTCGGTGCTTCGGGTTTGCACTCGTCTCTCACTCGCTCTCATACGATCTTATTAAGAGCGAGTGAGGGACGTACAAACCCGAAGCGCCGAAGAGTACTGCCGTTCTCTCAAGTGCTCACAGACTGAAAGTGCTAGTTATACTGGTATATTGGATGTCAACATCTGGGTATTTTAACCTAATTTGTCGTTTTTTTTTTAGGTATTGTATAATTATAATACTAATGTTTATTTTTAAGTATTGTGTATAAAACTAATGCAATGATCCAAAGAGGGTCTTGCTTTCGACAGGCAATCATCAATATAGAGTACTTGAACCAGAACCTATAATTCTATTGATTAAGTGTTGCCATATGCATAAAATTTCAAAATAACATTTTAGTACCCTGTCGCAGCAGCATAATTAAGTGAGAGTGGTTTGAATTTAATATAATCAATAGATACAATAAGGTTCAAGTAAAATGAACAACTAGTTAGAAATGCGCTGTATTAGCCTTTTCCATCGCCTCGTGAGGCGCACCATACTGAAAACAAGGAGATTGTTGTGTGTGGGAATTTTAATGTACCAGTAAGGAAATAAATTTCATTTACCTTAACACTAAAATGAAAATTTACAAATTTGAGATCTAACCATTTAAGAGATACCGAGTAAAACGGGGTGAATAGAAATCAAGGGGTGAATACAGTCACAACCTAAAATTAAACATTATGTTACTAATTATAAGACTGAAATTATTTCCAATAGACGTAACGTTATTGTCCATTTAATACTTGTTCTTATTTGTAACAAGTTATGACTTTTTTTAGGTTGTGACTCTATTCACCCCTTGATTTCTATTCACCCCGTTTTAAGGTATTCAACTCTTAAAGAAGAGGTCACATTATATCGGAGGTTGTTAGACGACGCGTTGGCGTTGGCCTAGTTGGTAGTGACCCTGCCTACGAAGCGAGCAGTCTTGGGTTCAAATCCTTTGGATCCTCATATTGGGTTCCTGAGTCATAAATGTTTTCTACGTATTTAAGTATATATTTCTCTATGTAAGTATTAACATCGTTATCTTAGTACTCATAGTACAAGCCCTAGAGCTTAATTTGGGACAAGGTAAATTGGTGTGACAATGTCCCCTGACATTTATTATTTATTTTTAAAATAGGTAATTAAAACCAAACCAGAAATTCCGTACAAATACTTTATTAACAAAAACTCACTTATTCTTAAGCGCTTCGCAAGCT
This sequence comes from Acleris emargana, assembly GCA_927399475.2. NCBI lineage: Eukaryota > Metazoa > Arthropoda > Insecta > Lepidoptera > Tortricidae > Acleris > Acleris emargana. Next base: position 17,882,037 of record OV656846.1, read on the forward strand.
TCTGTCATCTCGAGCCCCTCCATGATATACAGGAGGTTCTCAACTGACGCATCCTCGTCGTCATCAAACCACAACTGCAGCATATTCTTGGATCTTAAAACATCTGTAGCGTTCTCAGATTCAAAGTATTGTATTTCGTCGGGTTTATAGCCGAGTTTGACGGCGAGTTTCTTCCAATTGGTCAGTTTTGTGGAAACCGCGTCGAGCTGCCCCGGAGATATCATGGTGACGCGGGAACGGGTTGACTTCTCGTATTCTTCATCCAAGTTTGTTGAATCGGGGACCTGAATCAAAGGGTTCTATTATTATGTTCTCGGTCATTATAGGGAATATGCATGTTTTTTTTTTAAATTGCTCACCTGTTCCATATCATTATTGTCTTCTTCTTTAATGAGGTCAGCTTCCATCTGCTCTTCTGTTATTTCTTCTTCTCCGGCCTCCTAAACAATAAAATAAAATAAAGTTAACAACAAAATCATCTCATTTTTAGGTTTTAGGTTGTATTTTGTTTATAAAGAGTGTTCTGTTACCTGTTTAATATTTTTTTCGGTATTATTTGAGGCAGCATCTCCATTAGTGCTGTTCGATTCTGCTAAAGCGGCTACTTCGCGAGTGACGCGTTTGACCTAAAAAAAATGTATTTATTACTGGCGCTTAATTCTCAACGTTATTCAGACTTTTTAGAAAAACTGTTACCAAATTTGCTGGAAGACGTATCGCTGGAGCTGCGAAGTACTTTATGGTTTCAACACGATGGTCCTACTCACTATAGCCGTCAAGTAATGGTTCATCTAGACAACAAATACTCACGTCGATGGATCGGACGATCGGGCTCTATCACGTGGCCCTCTCGATCGCCCGATCTTAATCCATTGGACTCTTTTTTACTGGGATTGGCCTTAAAGACAATTATTACCGAAATACTATTGTAACCGAAGATCTGAGACGGCAAATAAGCTCAGCTGTGGAGGAAATCAACCAGTAATAGAAGTGAAGCTTGACGTACCATGTCCTCGAGGTAGTCAGGCAGGCGGCCGATGGGCGTGTTGGTGTGTATGAAGAAGTGCGGCGAGCGGCGCGCCAGCAGCCGCAGCGCGCGCCAGCCCCAGCCGCCGCACGCCGTGCGCCGCGCCGCGCCCGGCTTGCCATCGAGGGCGGTCAGCATGTACGAATCTGGAAAAAGACAGAAGTGTTCAAGCAGACATTTTTTTTAATTTTTAATTCACATAATTAGTTCATAGGGTTACCTCTCACAAGGTCGAATTTCAGTTACCAACTGTATCGTTTGTCCTAATTTTAATAATGTGGAAAGTACAGTACGCACGTTTACTCAAACAAAGAAATATCTCTAAATTGAACTCCATTCAAAATTCAACCTTGGTTTTTGTCAATAGACTTCTGATCAAAAGTGAATTTTGTTTTGAATTATTTCTTTGTTTGAGTAAAGGTGCGAGTAGTTACACAGGCTCTCTATTCTACGACGCTAGTCGGTAGTGACCCCGCCTACGAAGCTAGCGGTCCCGGGTTCGATCCCCGGTACGGGCAAATATTTGTGTGATGAGCACGATTATTTGTTCCTGAGTCTTGGGTATTTTCTATGAATTTAAGTATGTATCACTACATAGTATAAAACAAAGTCGCTTGCGCTGTCTGTCCCTATGTATGCTTAAATCTTTAAAACTACGCAACGGATTTTGATGCGGTTTTTTTTAATAGATAGAGTGATTCTTAAGGAAGGTTTATATGTATAATACATTCCACGCGGGCGAAGCCGCGGGCGGGTCGCTAGTTTAACTATAAACGTAAGTTATCGTTGCCTTACCCATAGTACAAGCCTAGAGCTTAGTTTGGGGCTAGGTCAATTTGTGTGAGATTGTCCCCTGATATATACAGGGTGTCCCTGGATAAAGTTGACAGACGAATAGGGATGAAAGTAGATGCAATTTCACCGACAAAAAAAAATATGAAAAAAAATTGGTGTCATTTCTTTTTTAAAGATTTTTAAAAAGAAACATTTTTTGCAGTGCACTCTATCGGAACAAAGAGAAATATCTCGCCTCATATGAGGTATTCAGATGAAAGAAACGGTTTTTTAATCCCAGGACCAGGATAAAATACGCCGAACTTAAAAAAAAACAGGTTTTTATTCAAAAAAATGGGTTTATTTATTGTAAATTCCTGATAATTCCTAAAATTGCTTAAAAATATGCCCATAAAACCTTGTTATTATTAGCTATAATTATTTGTTAACTCAATGTCGTTAATTTAAAAAAAGAATTACGTGTCTAATGCAAACACGACATTTTTGATGTTTAGATAGACCATAAATAGATGTCCTAACATAAAATTAAACTTACGTAATGACGGCATGAAATCTCTTTCCTTAGTGCGGCACGCGGTGAGATTATCCGGGCACAAGTTCCACAGCTTAGTGAGCTCATTGCTGGAAATAAATGAAGGTGATTTTGTAACAAGATTTCTTTTCTTTGTACGTTTTTCCACAGAATATTTTTTTTACTGATAATAGTATTTGAATAATTCTTCCATGGCGGCAAGGATGCGAGGATAACGTCTGTGAGGTTTCATTTTGTTGGACATGACTTGAACAGAACAACCTTAAATGTTGATTCACAAAAGCTGCCAGCAATAGATGTAACTGCCGGCTACAGCCCCCACTGATAGCACCCTTGGCTCGAGGCGACACGTTGGAAAGTCAGCTTTGATTTGTGTTACAAAAAAAATACATTTTCAAAAATTTCAAATCAATAGCCGTGCGCAGGCCTTGCATTTTCTACTGAAAAACCTATCGAACTAACACAGATTGAAGTTAAGTTTTCAAAGTTTTAATTTGAGCCGAGGCGGTGCTGATCTGATGCCGAAGCGTTATTTTATTATGTACCTTTAAAAGTAACGGCACACACAATCACCTTCCCTTACTATGCAAAGCTGTATTTTGGCTGCTCTAGTAAAACAAACTTACTATGAAAATTAAAACAGTGCTGTTATAACTAGGGTAAGGACTCTTGGTGGCATATCGTGGTTCTAGAATCCATGGAGTCGTTATTTCCTAATTATTATAACACGTGACACTTTGATTTTGACCTTCAGCATGGTCATACTTCAAAATAAACTAAATATATTTTTAGTTCAGTTTATCCATACCTACTAATATTTGCTTGTTTGTAAGGCTTTCACAGAGCAAAGATATCCTTCATACCAAAATTAATTTAAATTGGCTTAGCGGTTCAATAAAAAAAAAAAATGAAATATTAAAAACCGAAGGTCAAAATCAAAGTGTCACATGTTATAATAATTAGGAAATAGCGACTCCATGGATTCTAGAACCACGATATGCCACCAAAAGTCCTAACCCTAGTTATAACTATTCACAGGCACTGTCAATATTCAGCTTCATGGTTATGCAATCTCTCACGTGAAATTAATCTTCAAGCTAATCCTGGTATTTAAAGTCAACACAGCTTGATACGTACTTGCCCATATAGCACTTCTGCTGCCCCTCATACTCCTTAATGATATCGCCGACAGGTCTGCGACGCAGCTTGTGTTTCCTAACTTCTTCTTGTGATTCAGTCTGCACGGGTGGTTTGGGCTTTTGGAACTCTAAAAAAAGAATAACAATCAAAAATGAATTGGCGTTTGACTGAGAATGGATTATTTTTAGGTAAAAAAACTTACTCATTACAGTCTAACATTAGTCATTTAAAGACATGCTTTTAATTTTTTTATATACTTTAAATGAAACAAAACACAGTAGTTGCAGTCTAAGGATTGTAGTCTTGAGCATGAAAATGTCTATGGGCTCAGATCTCGCTTACCATCAAGGATAGGACAAACGCCCGTCATTTTGAAAACTTAACCCTATTCTGTACAGTAAGACTTCCTAATGATATATTTTTTTTAGAAGTTTACTCAAAATATTATAATTTAATGTACTTCAACACATTTATCAATAAATTACCTATTCTTCTATCATCGCATTAGACACTACTTGATTTCAATGACTTTGTTTACTACTGGGCATTTAGATAAAATAGGTAATATTCTAATCATCTTTGTCAAGCATTGACGTTGTCACTTTATAAAACATTACTTTGGTCCTTTGTTTTGTATTGTCACGAATAAACTATTCTTATTCTTATTTAGTACCTAATTTTTTTTATTAATATAGGGAAGTCTCTAACTGTACAGAACAGGGTTAAGTTTTCAAAATGACGGGCGTTTGTCCTATCCTTGCTTACCATCAATGGTTGTTTGCCTTCTTTATGCCCCAAAAAAGAAAGTTAATCAGAAAACTTACCAGGGCAGCCATCGTTCTTCCACATGTTCCAATGCTCCTCTCTCTTTAATATTTGTTTTGTGCACTCGGCAAACCGCTTGCCATTAGGGGGTGTCTCACCGAGTAGTCGGTATATGAGGGCAGTGGTTTCTTTTACCCACTCCGACTGGTCATTCTTCAATTCTTGAGTTTCCCTGGAGAAACATACTTTAAAGGTTAGAAAAATATTTTTTACTAACCAATATGCTTATTTAAAAAAAAGAGATTTCACCTAATTAAAGAAGTCTGCGGCTTAGTTTATATTATAAGATATCATTGAAAAAAAATTGATGGGTTTCTGCATTTCTGTTACTAGGCGCAAAACAATTAGTCATAACTGCGTGACATTTATAGATGTCACCACAACTGAAGTGTAAGAAAAATACAACTTAAAATAAGCTTGTCCTCGCATGTGATATCCATGGACTAATAAGCAGGGGTCAGGATAGGTAGTGGTTATTAACGTAACCTTCATGCATCTTGATTTAAAAATCCCATATCACATGCCGCAAGTTTAGGTTAATAAGCAACCTACTACCTATTCCGACTCCTGCTAATAATTCCAAGGTGATAGTCTAAAACTTGACGTTCGCAAAATACACCATAAAATAAGAAAAAAAATAACAACTTACATTTTAAACTTGACAGTAGAAGTAAGGTACTGGAACAGTATCAAGAACTGAATCAGCACACATCTTCTAAAGTTAGAGTCGGACAGCTGTAGCTCTAGAAGCTTCTGGTTTGTGAGGAACTTGGCGAAGTAGTGCTGCTCCTTGCTGGAGCCCTGCAAGCTCTCATCCGTGTGTACCGTCTTGAGAAGGTTGAGCTTCGATTTCTGCAGCTCAACAGCTTCTAGCTTGAACGATGAGAATGCAGACAAAACACTGCCAGAATGCTGAAATTTTTTAATTTTCATTGTGATGTGTAGTAAAATATAAAGTTGCTGACTAAGAAAGAATATTATTTCAGTCCTGATTGCATGACCATTTTGAAGTATGAAATCTTGTAAGAAAAATACAATTCATACATTCATTTGATAATACTTACAGCAACAAATGTTTTCCACTGTATTTTATTGTAACAAGTGTTTGGACTTCGAAAGAAGTCTTGTAAACTCCAAAACCTGCAATATAGGTTGTAGTCTATGTTTAGCTTAGTTTTCTCCTCCTCAATTGACATTTCCTCATCTAAGGAGTCTTTGAGATTACTAGCATTGCCTCCTCCAAACTCAGTGATGTTTTCAAGATTAAATTCTGACACTATGTTCAACCCAGACCGTTCTGAGAAAGGGAAGAACTTTGCTAGAAATAAGAGGATTCTTCCACAAAATACGGTGTTCTGAGATCGAGATAATCGCCGTAGCAAGTCGTTGCACATCCTCAGCAGATTGTTCTTGCAGGCGACAAAGAATAACTCTTCCTTCCAAATGTTTACGCCGTTTTCTACGTAAGTGAACATCTCCTCGCATTTGTTTAACGTGAGAGCGTCAAATATGTCACCAAGCAGAACTACTGGCATAGTAGGAGTCACCATTTGCCGTCTGCACGACTCAATGCAGAAACAAACGTAAGTCTCAAGAGTTTCTGCATCATCAGTTAACAGATCCAACAGTTTGTCACGAAACGCCTGATCCATCGCAGCTTTTCTATCAGAGTCGTTTATGTTCTTTGAGAACGAGTCCAACAGATCAATGTTGTTTGTTCCAAATGCTTTTGAAAGAACATCCTAAAATAAAACAGAAAACATAGGTAAAGCGAAAAATAAACAGATCGACGCAAAGGAAAGAGGTTACCAAATTACAAACTTTATATTTTGCCCGCAGAGCCTCGAATCCCATTTTATCTGACATTGTGTAGTTAATGCAATATTAAGTATTCCTAAAACTACATTAACAGTTATGCCTTTTACTTCAATATGAGGTTAAACCAAGCAAGCCGACTTGATATGATCTACTCTACAGCCAAATAAAGATATAAAGATTATGATAAAGATCACATCGCATTCCATCACAGTCAAGACACTATCAATACTCTATGGATGGATGCATGCATAGAGGTTAAAACAGATAATATAAATAAGTGGTCTGACAAATGACAGGTTGATTTGACTATTTCCGATTGCCGGTCAGCTAACATCAAAACATTTACTAGTTATAAAGACTGAAACGAGAAAAACATATATCTTTCTATGTAGTAATTTAACGGATTATTTTGTCCATTATATTTACTTACAATCATAGCTGAATTTAATATGTCAAATCGTAAACAGAACGTGTCAAATAATAAAGGTGGATGTTTATGGTTATAGGTGGCAACATTATAACTAGCTGTCGTCTGTCGTCGATCATATTCGTAGTCATGTCATGTCGTAGTCATTTAATCTATATAGTCTATGACTGTTGTCGGTCGAAATTGTTGTGAGTCAGGCCGCTCGTCGGCTTTTATTACGATTTACTGAATATCTACTGTTTACAACTCTCCATTCGTTCATAAAAAGAATGTACAATGTCTATTAACCTAAATAAACATAGAGACGCGATAATCGCTGCGTGGAAAGACGTATTAGACGAAAAAAGTGATACTAACTGGTAAGTAATAACAAGTTATAGATTTACACAATAGCGACCTACTTGCTGATTGATTTAATAAACATGGGCTTGACCGTTTTAATTTACTCAATGAATTAATGTCATGTTCACAATCCACCCATGGTTGTTGTAACAATGGACGCATAGTGCGTGCTTAATTAAATTCTGCTAGGAGTTGCGACGCCGACTGCATTCCTTTCACTTAATGTACATAAACTTAACGTTCTTATAAATGCAGTATGGAACATGCTCAGACATCTAAAATTAAACCAATATTTATAATAAAATAATCATTCATCTAATATGATACCCTAAGTCTAACAATCAAACCATGCTGAAAACTTTGATAAAATTACATAGCTATGCATATTACACGTAATTTTCTTCTTCACTATGCTTAAAAGTATATTCTAATACAGAAATCATGATAGCACAAGCAAGCACAAGTCCTTAGTTTGTACTTAAAATCAAGCAAGAAGTCTTAAAATATATTTCAGGTGCAGATAAAATCAGACTTGCATAAGAGTATGTGAGTCAGAAGTACAAACCCAACATTTTACCAAGTTGCACTGTCTCAGTGTGAAACCAACTTGTTTTGTCAATCTGAAGACTGCAATCCTAAGTCTGTAAATGCATTGCCAACCTTGAGGATTAAGATGGAATGACTATGCTAGTCATTTCACCATTTGTCTTATCCGAACTAGGGTGGTCCAAAATAGTATGAAGAAAAAAAAAGTAAAAAAAAGAAATATATTTATTTGCTGAACACAGTTAGTGTAAATAATATAGTTTGGATCGTTCCATGCTCTGCCGCTAGGCGTGCAAACTTGGGTGTTATACAGGGTTTTTATTATTTATTTTTCCCTAGGTTTCCTGTATATAAATAATTTTACATATAATTAGTTACGTATATCCTATCATTCCTCCACATAGCTTATTTTTGTTTATGATAAATCTGTTACTTATGTGTCAAACTTGTAAAGTTTTTGTTTACTAGTTGCCCTAAGCGTTTATTAGTTTATGATAAAAACATTTGTCTCATACAAAACAAAATATAGTAAACTTAGCTAAAATTAAGAACAGATGTAGAATATTCAACTCAGAATACAGTGTCATGATCTGTTCAAAGACTTTCTCGTTCGAAGTGCAAAGCTCTATATATTTTTGTATGAAACAATTTTAACAGTATATTCAAAGGAGGAACCCTGTAAAGTTTATTCAATTACAACAAAACTTGGTGTAGCATATTTTCGTGTATTTTGAAATAAAAAGGAACTTGTGGCGAAATATTACACACTTGTTTCTGAACACAACAATGCAAACACTGCTGCCTGGAAGTAGGTTAAAGGATAAAATGGTGGTATGCATTCACACAGACCTTGCATAAAATCCTACCACCATAATTTTGTGCAAATGATATTATTAAACTGCATTATCCTGTTATTGATATTTTACACACATTAGTTACCACTAATAATCTTAATATAATTTTCCTTGTGTGCCAAGCAGCAATTTTTACATTGTTGTGTTTGGGGTGGGGATGAGACAATTGATGTATTGACTTCCATAGAGGCATTTTATCTTAGTCCTAGTGTAGGAAATGGACTTTCAGTCTTTAGAATGCAATTAAAATGCAATGTCTGTCTGTGTGTCTGTATGTCACAGCAGGATTTCTTAGCAACAAAAAATGCAATTAACTTGAGATTTGGCATAGTTGTACAAATTGCTTGCCCACATCTGTTAAGAAAAAAAAGTTTTTTTTTTTTTATTAATTGAAAAGGAGTCTGGAATATAAAAGCGGTTTAATTATAGAAAGTGGGGTGTCACATGAAAGGGCACATTCCAAAACTTTTTTATTTTCCGAATATTTCTCTACTTTTTGATTATTAGCCAAAAATGTACAAAAAATGACAACATTTAGATAATTACTTATATTTTATGGGAAAAATGAAATTAAGTGTTCATTATTTTGATAAATAACAAAAAACTTTGAAAATCTGTATTGTAATTCTGTCCAGTCAAAATGGACATTTCATAAAAAATAAAGTTCATAACAAAATTAGTATTTCCTTATGTGTTTACCAAGCATATTTTCTTAAATACGGAACGCTCGGTGCGCGAGTCCGACTCGCACTTGACCGGTTTTTTTTAAATTGCACTTATTAACAATATAACAATCTTTGTTTCAGGGCATTGTTCGGTTATGAGGGGTTATCCAATGACTTAAAATTTGTATGCAAAGGAGACGGAGGGCTGTTAGAGCTGATTGATGACTTCAACAGCGGTAAAATACAATATGCATTCCTTAAACTAGACGTTCCAGACAACAGCATATCTAAATACGTCCTTATCAACTGGCAGGTATGTGTGAGATAAGATATAATGTGTTTTGGTAGTAAATGTTGTCTTAGTGAGTAAAGTTCTTTTAAACAAATTTAAAACTAGGTGGAGGTGGCATTTGAATTTGTCTATTTTATTTATTTATTTTTAATAATTCACATGCAAGTTTACGGCATGTGCCAAGTCACTTACACAGTAATATCATATGAAAATAATCAAGCTAATTAAAAAAAAAACATATTTTTTTTCAACGAAACAGTAAAAACTAATAGATATTTTATCAAAATGTTATAAATTATAGCAAGTCTCATAACGCAGTATAGTAACAAACAACATCCTAATTATTATTAAGTATAAGTCAACATTTTCCAAATATCATAACTTAACAGTTATTTTGTATCAAGGCTTACAATTCATTATTGGATTATTAGTTACAAGTAGAGTTAAAATTTGCATGAAATTGGATAGCCATGATTTAATTAAAGTTAACTGCATGTTGTTTTTGAAAAAAGTTAATTTTTTTATAAATGAAAGCAAGAGTTTTTTATTATAGTCTTTATTCAATGACATTTAAACTTCAAGCATCATTAATTTAATTTCCATTATTATACATTATCCGCTTAGCTCGAACCTCGAGGAAGGATGTATGGTACTTTTTCCGCTAGTAGCTATAAACGACTTCTACGCGGATGGATTATACAGGATGGAAAACACGAACACCACATGGACGGTGACCACCTTAAATTTTGGAAATAGCAAATTTTACGAAAGGAGATTTGCTTTTACTTTTGGTTTATGATAATTCATCTGCCTTAACTGGGAATCGAACTAGTCGAATTCACGATAAATAATATTCTCATAAATAAATTCAGGCGCTACAGTTAAGATATTCATTTCTTTAAAAAGTTCTCATAAGGAGTCACGGGAATTTAAGTTGTAAATAGAACGAATGGCCCTTTTTTGTATCACAAATATCGTTTGTATGTCAGCTGCCTTACCCCAAACCAGAATACCGTATGACATGACACTATAGAAATAAATATAATAAACTAAGCGAGCTGTCTCAACGTTGGTTAGTTGTCTAATTTTCCTAACGGCGTAAACTGCCGAACTTATTTTTCCTGCCAGTACTCCGCGTACTACGGTGCTCAGTCCATTGCAATTTTTTATCTATTGTTATGACTAGGAAAACTGCCTTATCTATTATTTGCAATCACTCGTCATTCAGAAAAATACTAGAATCTACCGGTTTAACATTAGGCAAAGCGAACCTAACACATTTGGTTTTCTTTCCATTTAGCAGGAAATGGTTGCTAGTAAACCAATTAAGTACTTTAGCTAGTGTGGTATTTGTCCTACTGTAGTCTATGGATTTTATATCTACCTTTAAAATTAGTGAAGTACCATCAGCAAAAAGTACAACATCACAAAGCTTATCTACTGTTGGTGGTAAAGTCGTCTATGTAAACCAAAAATAGAAAAGGACCTAAAATAGAGTTTTGTGGCACACCTATTTTCACTGTAGCTCCATCAGATTGCGTATTGTTTAAAACAACTGTTTGAGTTCTATCACTAACATACTTATATTATAATATACCTAAATACCTACCAATATCAACCCTATTGTTTAATCTTATCGTTGGGCTGCTGGTTACCAGAGAATGCAAGCTCGGGATTGGTATGTAAAATACCCTGAACTGGTATCGCCATTTCATTCAAACGAATCGTGGGTTTGCATGTTCTAATGGTGACTACGTAATAAAAATACTCACGTATTACCTGATGCGTGCGATTATTTTTTAAGACCGGTTTTTTATTGTTAGTTAACATTCACATACATAAATTTACGATCAATGCAGACAATAGGGATGTTGACAAATGTCAAACAAAACTGATTTATTTTTTATTTTTATAGAGATATCAATATTATTATATGTATTATTTTCTCAATTTCTCTGAAGGGTTAGCTGGAATAGATCTCTTAAAGGGATAAGTTATATTTTTATATGAATTGTATTGTTCTGGTTTTTCGTTTGTACAATAAAGTGTTTACATACATTCATACAATAACAAAGGAGATCATGGTACAGATGTAGTGAATAAACATTGAACTCGGTAATGGTCGGGAGAGTTCGTATTTATCCTGCTTTTTCAGTTAACTTTATTACCCATCAATACGCTAATTCAATAAAATCGGTCAAGCCGGTACCGAGGGTAACCGTATAATACCGCACAGCAGTGGCGAAGCGTCACGTAAATAAATAGGCAAGCCGGAGCAAAAAAAGGTGTATGGCGCCGCGTGTGTGCTTGTTTGCCCCTTCCGTGACATAAAAAAAACATACCTTAAAAAATGGATGTCGTCTTTCTAGTTCTCAAAAAGCAGTGCCGACTTCATGTCGCGTGCGTTAAAAGTGCGCGGAAAGGCAATTCTTTCTTTCCAAGTAGTACGACCGTATCAATTAAACGTTTCAATAAATTTCGATTACGTTCCACTTTACGATTGTGGGCCTCAAAATTATTACCAAAAAAAGTTTAAATTCTACTGTTACCAAACTCATGTAATAATATACAAGTCCGTATATGTTTCTCGCTTTGAGCATGTTTTCTAGCTGAATTACTTATAGAAAATAAAATATAGAAAATAGAATATTTTTTTTTTTTCTTGCCTTTTTCGTGCTTATTATGATTGAATCTTAGAAAAAATACAAATTTATTTCCCTATTTCTGGGCGGTTTTCCCTTCGGGAATATATAAAAACTAACCTAACATAACCTATTTTTTTTACATACTTTAATTCAAACCGTAATGTTTCAGTAATAATTGATTTTAGAGAAAAGTTTGTTTAAAAAAATATGCTTGTTTTAGTATATTCTAAACAATTACATCATCATAAATAGACCTTATATTGACATAATTTTCAAGCATCAAAATTTTCTAAGTCCCTGACGCCTTGAAAATGACCAACATTTGAACCCCTATAACTCTGCCAATTTTGATTTTAGAGAAAAGTTTTCAAGTAAAATATGCTTATTTTAACGTGTTCTATACGATAAAATCATTTAAATTAGGTGTCATAATGATACAATTTTGGCGATTTTTTTTTTTAAGTCCTGCGTCCCCTAACTGAATTATATAATTGTGAATATCTGCAAAACCTGTTCGATTCCAAACACTGCTAGAATCGGAAAACAGCAAGGATGAATAGCAAAATAATTTGTTTAATTTGCAGCTGCCAGTCAGCCAATTGTATTTGTAATTCGCTGTGGAAATGTTTGAAGAATCCATCTCTACGCCTATAATCAATTTTTATGTCTGGGCGAGCGCGTCCTAACTTAATGACATGTTTCTTATTTTCAAAGGATAACTTTGAAAAACATGTTTGTTCATTAAGTAGGTAATCTGTAAGACAACACTCAATTTGCACCAATGCGGCCATTTGTACTTTGAGTACAGGCAAAAATATTTAAAATCGAAACCACGAATATAACCTAAATATATCGAAGCAAAAATAACAATATTTAGGTACTTAACGAAATATAAACAAACCTCCGTTGTCGCCACGAATCTGCAAATAACACAATCCAAACAGAAAAACATTCACAGAACACTAAGCAAGCTAAATTTCACTAGTTGAGTCTCATAAAACACAATAAGTTAAGTAATAACACAAATTAAACTATAAATCAAAACAAAACACCGCGTATTTTAGCGCGAGGACGCGAAAGTAAAGTAATGGCGTAATGAAAAAAGTAGTTGAAGGTCGTGAGGACAGGGGGGAGAGAGACGGTTGTTGAGTGTCCTTGGGAAAAGAAAGTTAACGCATGCACTTTAAGTTCAAAATTGGATGCAATAAGCCGTAGTTCGCCGGCCGGACTTGCGTGCTTCTCCCTCTTGCGTGCTCACACAGGCGCCGCTGTGTCTGTGTGCGAGTTTAAAGCTAATGTAGCGCTATAATTTTATACCATTTGGTTTGAATGTGTTAGTGAGGTCCGGCGCCGAGTCACCGGCTTGTATGTCGGTTTTAATTGTGGGTGTAAGTTCGAGCGCGCGTAGTGAAAGGTAACTGAGCATGTGTGCGTGTATACGAAAATATTGTTCTTGTTTCTTTCTAGTAATATAGGTTAGTGAATGGGTGCGAGCGAGTGATAGATTTCGGCTTGGTAAATAAATAAATTTGAATTGCGGCGTTAGTGCGTGTTCATTCATCGTATTATGAAGCAAGGTAAAGCTATAGTACACCGGGTTACTTTCGGTTTTACGTTTTGTTGTTTGTATACCTAGTAGGTACCTACTCTATGCATAGGAATATTTAGGGAAGCCGCTGGGAATCGGGTTGTATGGACACTTCGCTACTGCCGCACGGTAGCCATTTTTACCCGACTGCGTCAGAAGAAGGGTTATGTTTTTCGAGCGTATGTATGTATGTATGTATGTATGTATGTATGTATGTATGTATGTATGTATGTATGTATGTATGTATGTATGTATGTATGTATGTATGTATGTATGTATGTATGTATGTATGTATGTATGTATGTATGTATGTATGTATGTATGTATGTATGTATGTCTATTTCGGGGACGCTCTGCAGCCTAAACGGCTTGACCGATTTTAACATACTAGGTGTCATTCGATTCGTCTTAATTGCCGAAGTGACATAGGGTATATAATATTTCAAAATGGCGTCTGCAAAAAAAAGAGGGGGTTTTAAAAAAAAAAATGTTTATTATAGCAATATGGGTCTCAAATGAAAGCTAGTAAATAGCCCATTCCAAATATATATACATTATAATACTTTGATGCTACCATTTAGACAGGGAAATCAAAAAGCACGTTAAATGTTAAGTAATAAATATTTCTTACTACAGCCAAAAAAATGTGAAATAAACTAAATTATTTAAATAAAAACAAAAAACCCGACTGCAGTAAAAAAAACAACTGAAAAGCGAGAAACAAGCTATATTATCTTTTTTGTTTGTATAATAAAGTGTTTACATTCAAACATAGGTACATAGGTAAATACTTATAATGTACCATGCAATGATTTTTTGTTTGATACCTCGTTAACAAGTAATGCAATTTATACCAATATACATACAACTTGAATAGTGGAAAAGGTATTGCAGGCGGGGACAAGCAATGAATTATAAAATGTAAGTATTTTATTGAAACAAAAAACATTTGGATTAATAGCTTGTCCCCGCCTGGAAAACCTTTTCCACTATTCAAGTTGTATGTATATTGGTATAAATTGCATTACTTGTTAACGAGGTATCAAACAAAAAATCATTGCATGGTACATTATAAGTATTTACCTATGTACCTATGTTTGAATGTAAACACTTTATTATACAAACAAAAAAGATAATATAGCTTGTTTCTCGCTTTTCAGTTGTTTTTTTTACTGCAGTCGGGTTTTTTGTTTTTATTATATTCCCATTTAAATTCGATTTCGAATCGAATCAACGTGTGCCTGACTCACACTTGACCATTCTTTAGTATGTGTTGTTTTTCTTCAGCGTTTGTACTATAATCATACCAAATTTAGCCGTGTGGTTGCCGGCTTAGGATCGTGCCACTCCATGTCTTCCCGTGGAAGTCGTAAGAGGTGACGAAGGGAATAAAGGCTTGTACTGTTAGGCGATGGGCTTGCAACCTGTCACTAATACACTGACATCTTGGCCTGTTTGTGCAAAATGTGGTTACAGAATTAACAACAAGTTTTTAGAGTTGTTGTTAGTCATACTGTAGCTCTGCCCACCCCACTCTGGGAATGAAGGCGTGAAGGTATGTATGTATGTATGTCATACCAAATTTGACGCTTGGGTGTTTTACCGAATTTACCATATGCACATTTCATTATTATTTCACTTTCTTTAAAAAAAAATCACGACACACTCGTCCGGCTCGACATTCATCTCGTCACATGAATTGCATTCCTTCTCATAACATGCCCGTACCATGTCAATTTCCTTCAATTTATCCTCCCACTGGCGGCATATGCTGTCTTACTCTAATTTGGTGTAATAAAATGAGCCGTCCATACTGGTGTCGGGCAATTATTGCTCTTAAAATTACCCGTGTTGTCATTGTACTTATCGTCCGTGAAACTACAAAACCGCGTAAGTAACATTTTTAATAAGGAGCAAAATGCACCTTTTTAATAAAAGTGTAAGGTTTATTTTGCTCTATCATAAATTTGTAAGTTACGCGGTTTTGCAGTATCACCGACGTTATACCACTATTAAACCCTGATTTCTGGTGTTCATGCTTACGCCTTACAGGGCGAGGGCGCTCCCACCGTCCGGAAGGGAACCTGCGCAAACCACATCAAGCATGTAGCCCAGTTACTCACCGGGTTCCACTTGACCATGCACGCCAGGACCGAAGACGACCTGGAGGAGACCGTCATCCTGGACAAGCTGGCTAAGGCTGGGTCAGCATTCAACTTCAAGTCCAGGACAGAGGAGCTGCCACCAAGCGGACCGGTTGGGACTGTTTATCACAAGGTTAACCCAGGTATGCTTATATCTTATGCATGTAGATAGTATGAGAGGTTTTCTTGTGGATTTTAATATGATAAACAAATTGAAAATGTCGCCCTTATCTTGGCTACGGCATGCAGTACCGGGCCCGGTTCCGAGAATTCCATTTCCCGGTTCTAGGCAGGGACTGTACCGGGATTCCCGGTTCTCTCGGTTTTTTTTTACCCCAAATTTCTGCCGATCATGGACGAGAAATAAAACGATTCAAAAAATAGTAAACTCAAATCAACAAATCAAATATGTTTTCTCCAACAAAAACCGAATTCTTACTAGAAAGTTATTTGTTCTTCCTTTGGTATTTTGTACAAATCTAGAGATCATTGCAAATATGCCACAAAATATGATGTAGTTTGATGCGATGTTGCCGCTTGTGCCGGCGTCGTCGCTCAGGTATGAATTAGGATATTTGTGATACGCGCCACGATACTTGTTTGGTATTCATGGAAGGAACCGGGGGAACAGGGATGTTATCTTCAGTACCTACCCGTTTAAGCACTATGAAATTCCCTAATCTTGACAGAACTAAACATATGCCACGTTTGCACGAGTCAGGTGGCTTTTTAGCATGAATTAGTCGTCTAGCACGGACTTTAACAGCTAGACATGAGTGACGCCTATAATTTCTTGGTTTGTTTTTTCCATTCCCATATTTTCCCAAGAGCATTCCATTTGCATTTAATCCCTATTTTTTCCAGTCGAATATTTTCTAGTGTAGTGTGTGTAGGTTTATTTTGTTTGTTTTGTTTAAAATGACGATAAGATCTTTAAACGAGCCAGTATCAATTGTCTGTCTATTGTTCAGTTGTTTAAAAATATTTTTATCTGCGAAAGGGTATTAAAATTACTTACGTTTGTGCCGTGCCAATGGACCTAAAGTATAGTTTTTTTCTATACTAATGTTTTTTTATTTTATTATTATACTAATTTTGCTCCGGGTTTATTACCCTCTGAAGCCCTTCCGATTTCTACGATAATATATGCTGTAGTTATTATGAAAAACTAGGTTTAGACTTTTTTTAAATATATTCTCGGAAAGATAAATGTAAAGACAGGTTTTCATAATATCTACAACATTACAGTCCTCTCAACTGGAATCCAAGGCTGTTCTTGTAACTACAGTATCTTTCGATTTATACATTTTAGGTGTCCCCTCGATTCATCGACACTTATTTCATAGAACGTATCACGTCGAAAAATTTCGTTTCGTAGAACGTTATTTTCTACTGAACCCGCGTTGATTCCAGGTTATCTTAATGATTCACGTTGGATAGGTTAGGTTAGACTTGTAACCATCACAAGATAACCTGACATCAACACGGGTTCAGCAGAAAATAGCTTTCTATGAAACGAAAATTCTGCGAACTGATACGTTCAATGAAATGAGCGTCGATGAAACAAGGGTAAACCCTGTCGAGCTTCTTGCGACGTTTCTTCACAGCAGTGATCTCTGTGTGGTGCGCTGGTAGATTTTTGACGAGTAAAAATGCCCGTGCGGCCTACATACTGAAAAAACATCTTTTATCTTTATCTTTTTTTATATCTAACTCACGATACAACAAAAATACGCTAGAAATCCTTCATTTCGCCACCGGCAACCCAAAATTTCCTGCGCATTAAAATACATACATACATACCTTCACGCCTGTAAGCCCAGAGCGGGTTAGGCAGAGCCGCAGAATTACCTACACCTTCAAAAAGTTGTTGATAATTCAGCTACCACACTTTGCACAAACAGTCCAAGATGTTTACCAGCGTATTAGTGACAGGTTGCAAGCCCATCGCCTAACAATACTACAAGACTATACGTATGTATGTAAACTCTTTATTGCACAAAAATATAAACTAATGTACACAGGCGAACTTATCCCTAAATGGGATCTCTTCCGGCTAACCCTGAAGTAGATGAGTAGATATATTCCCTTAGTCGCCTCGTCCGACATCCACGGGAAGACATAGAGTGGCACTATTCTAACCCGGATACTAAATAGTAATATAGTAGTTATAATCAGAGCCCGGATTTTTCATGGCAAAACGAAACACTATCGTAATCTGGCTAGTGCTAGAAACATCATTTTATCGATATCGATAATTGTGTAATAGAATAAAAAACGTGACCAAATAAAATAACATACATATTTTGTATGAAGTTATATGGAAACATATTAATGAGAGACTAGGTCAATGTGTGTGTGATTGTCCCCTCGTTTGATGTGACACGAGGAACGAACGTGCACTCTATACACCTATCTATAATTTATGCTAAGCAGCTCTGACTACTTAAGAAAATATGACATTGTGTAGTGTCATATTTATTGACAAACTAAACTCAATATTTGTCAACAACAAGCGGTTTTCGCGATGCCATGTAAACAAGTGACATCCCGAGTCGCCGCGACATTCTACCTGTTCACGTTGGGAATGGTGCCGTTTAGTCGTGTTCTGTTGAAATGTCTGTCGCTCTGTTCAAAAAATCGCGCGTTTCTAGTACACGCGGTGAGAGGCCCGTCGCCCACCAAAAAGTGACTGAGGAAATCATTATAAGAAGGAAGTCTCTACGTAGAGGTTTGTTTGTAATAACCAGTCTTCGGAATATACGGGGCAAAATTAAATGACAGCTAGGGATCACCTATGTCGATAAACTCAATTGTCGATGCTTTTACAATATACCAATGATCGCTCCAAGTGTTTTGTTGAAAGTATGCAAATGAAACAAAATAGCAACGTAATTCTGGTTATTCTTTATTTTAAAAGGATTTTTGAACCTACACTCATCATCATCATATTTTTTCCTCGTTGTGTATTTCACAATTACTGTCCCTTTTAATTTTATTAATGTTACAATAAACAATCAGAAATTGTTCTAAATTTTCGGGCGTTAAACTTCTCCGTCTCGACTGATGAATTATTTTTGAGGTGGCTTAAAGACATTTCAATTTCTGTGAAACTACTAGGGGTATAACAACATATAAAACACTTTCAAATAATCCTGGGGCCGATCACTAGTATACAGAGTGTTTGGTAGCTAGGTGCAAAGCTTTAAGGGGGTGATAGAGCAGCTCATAAGCTATCGATTTAACCCCCATGTATGTTCAGCAATTCTTATTAGTTTCCGAGATATTGATCATTTTAATCTGAATTTTTGTCATTTTTCCGTGTCCGTGCTACGATAAACACCTATATGTATTAATTAAAAAAAAAAGTGTATTTTCTTGCATAATTAGAATTACTATGAACTAAGGAAGTTTTTAAAACTACATTGCTGCTTTATCACCAGGGATCGGAAATTCGGATCGATATTTACCTATACTTTCGCACCGGCTTTGTTGTTCAGTTGTATGGAGGCGGACTCAATCATAGAATTCAATACTAAAATTTCTGGGATTTCAAAATAAATAAATTGCACCGACATTAATTCATAATCAATTATTTACATTAACTGTTTGAAGTTATTTTTCATGTGTAGATTTACCAAATGTTATTTAATTTACCTATAACTCATTAACCTAACGAATTTATAGGAGCAAAATGAATGTTTTATCCTACATGTAAAGTAATTATTATATTAACATTTTGTAGAATCCCAGAATCCCGGAACTTATATTATTAAAATGATATTTTTAAGAAGCCGACGCCATGTTTGCCTATCTTTTTCCGGGATTTTGCCAACTTTAGGTAAATATCGATCCGAATTTCCGATCCCTGTTTATCACCCCCTTAAAGCTTTGCACCAAGCTACCAAACACCCTGTATATGGGAAAAGCATCGATAACTGAGTTTATCGATATTGGCGATCCCTAGCTGTCATTTAATTTTACCCCGTATATTCCGAGGTCTGCTAATAACTATTCAATAGATCAACTAGCTTTCTTTGAAAAAATACTCGCATTTGACCGTTTTTTTGTCTATTAAATTGTCCTCGACCCTATGCGACTTTTTCTAGCAACTTAAGACTGCGCCGAGCGTACGCCGGATATAGCGCCCTCTTTACTGTTATTGAGTTTTCTTATAAACTAAAGTATTTTCTTGAAATCTGACGGTGCTTTTTTGTACTACAAATGAAAACACAACTTATAGGATATATCACATAGTTTACTAACAGTTGACCTTCGAGTTATCAACTTAACGGAAAAAGACACCTTTTCCCGTTAAGCTTAATTCTCAAAGGGTAACTGTTATTAAAGTTTGTTACGTTTTCCATAACCTATGTTTATACTTGCGCTACAAAAAAGCATCGTCCGATTCCAAGGAAATTGTTTAGTTAATTAGAAAACATAATAATAGTAATGAGGGCGCCACTGGACGCTCGACGTTTGCTCGGCGCAGTCTTAAATACTTACTGAATATGGTAACTTTAAAACTTCGACGCTGAAGTCGGAATCGGAGGTGCAATATCAAAAAAGAGTTCCGATTTTTCGGAATCGAAATGGAACCTCTGTAACATCCCTAGTTATGACCAGGGATCGGAAATTCGGATCTATATTTACCTAAAGTTGGCAAAATCCCGGAAAAAGATAGGCAAACATGGCGTCGGCTTCTTAAAAATATTATTTTAAAAATAAGTTCCGGGATTCTGGGATTCTACAAAATTTTAATATGTATAATAATTACTTTACCTGTAGGACACATTCATTATCCTATAAATTCGTTAGGTTAATGAGTTACAGGTAAATTAAATAACATTTGATAAATCTATACATGAAAAATAACTTCAAACAGTTGATATAAATAATTGATTTTCAATTAATGCCGGTGCAATTTATTTATTTGGTAATCCCAGAAATTTTAGTAATGAATTCTATGATTGAGTCCGCCTCCATACAACTGAACAACAAAGCCGGTGCGAAAGTATAGGTAAATATCGATCCGAATTTCCGATCCCTGGTTATGACATTATAAGGTCGAAATTGGTTTGACCTCTGAATTATTTGTTTTAGTGCAAGAGATCAACTCTAAGGAACGCGATCAGTTCTGGTTAAAGGAAGAGCAGGAAGAGAAGAAAAGGGTGGAAGCCGAAAGGAAAAGAAGGGACGAGGTTAGTCAATGAGTACATTATTCAAGTTGTATTTTATATTCATTTCATGAATGTTTGATTCGTTATTAGGGCTCAGTACCTAAAGGGTGCCGAACAGGACCCTATTACTATGCCTTTGTGTTTTCGCTGTTCATCTTGACTTTAAAGAGCTGTCTTTGAGCTGTTTTTTTACAGAAATAAAACTAATATAAAGCTACACTTTTTTTTCTATGTTTTAATGTTTTTACTCTATTTTAAAAACGTTAATCGTCAAATTTGGTGTGATAAAGAAAACCAAAAAGGGAATAAACCGGTCAAGTGTGAGTCGGGTGATACGGAACACTCGGCCAACTGGCACTTGGCTGATTTTTAAAATACCATTTGATGAAATATTGCAGGAGAAAAAGAAAGCAGAGGAAAACACCAGGAAAAAGGACGAGCTTGCTGCGCAAAAGAGAGCTAAAGCCGAAGTACAGAAGTGAGTTATTAAATTATTATTTCTCAAAAATTACCGGAAAAGTTAACATTACTAACTCCATACTGAGACGCGAAGTACAGAGTTTACAGACAGTTCCCAGATTAAAAAAAATTACATTGCGTGCTCGCTACACAAGCCCGCAATGTTGCATACAAATTTCATTGTTATCTAGTTTGTAACTTTTTAAAAAGTGAAAACGGCCATAATAAAATGAGGGCACAAGTCTCATACATCCATATTTTATTCAAAACGTAACTTTTTTATCTGTGTCTGGAATAGCTTTAGTTTTTTTTTTCTATAAAAAGCTTGCGTTTCTCCTTGTCATAAAAATAAAGGCGGTAAAGAGTGATGTTATTTCACGTGAAGTTTCTGTTTATATGCGATTTGTATCTTTCGATTTTTGAGAAAAGCACTATATATGCCTCGGCAGGAACGGCAATTGCGGGCCTCGTATTTTTAAACGGACTCGCAAGCTCGTCCGTTTAAACCAATTCTCGGCCCGCAATTGCCTGCTTCACTGCCTAGGCAATAATGTACTATTAAACCCCTGGTAAAAGCAACTGTGATGGAGTAACGACCTTGTGAAGATCGCGGGAACGCGGTGGATGCGAAAAGCTCAAGACCGGTCTGAGTGGAGAGCTTTGGGGGAGGCCTATGTCCAGCAGTGGACGTCTTTCGGCTGACATGATGATGATGATGATTTAATTATTTATTTAATTATACTTACAGAGTGTTTTTTGTCTCTTAGTACCGAATTCACCAAACGATGTTAACCACTTAACAAACAATGAGAGCGTTAAAAGCTGTCAAAATGTTGAATTAACAGTTGATTAACATTGATTAAATTTAACATTGTTGGGTGATATTGGTACTAAGTATGTATTTAACAATACATACAGAGTGTTTATTTAACTGGGACTAGTGAAATTAAGGAAATAATTGAAACTGATAAACAAAAACAAAAAACAATGAAACTGGTGGTATCTAACGGGACATTTTTTTCCCATCCGTTACTAGAGGAAATAAGATTGTGGGAAAAAAAAATCTGTTGTTTGTTACTAGCCGTAACAAAGTAAGTAGTTTTAACAGGTAGGAAGAGCCCTAATAAATGAGTGTTTATAGCGATGATGTCCGTCCCAGGCTCCCGCCGGATGAGATGTCCGAGGCGCGGGGCGCGCGCTCGGCCGAGGCGCGCCAGCTGATCGGCGCCAGCACGGCCGCCGCGCGCGCGCTGTTCCAGCAGAACCTGGCGCAGGGCCAGCGCGCCCCGCCCAAGTAAGTCGCCGCCTAGTACATTGATGGATAGATAAAATTCTTTATTCACATATTACGCCTTGACAAATGGAAACACGTTTACACAATTAAAACAAAGTAAAAAGAAAAAGACATTAAATTAAAAGCTTAAACTATAATTAAAACTACAACTAAAATTAAGACGCGTGATATAGAAGTCACGGCACGGCATAGTTATGAAAGGTTTCCTGAAGTTTCTGAAACGAAACGAAAATAAAAGGAACAAAAATAAATGAGCGTGAATTAGTCGGGCCCTGAATCTTATTTTTTAACAAGATGCTGTCCACTCCCGGCAAGCCGGCGACGGATTGCGTGTCTTAACGTTTTTTAAAACATCAGAACACTAGGTTAATTTCATTAAAACAGGTGGTCGATAATTTTAAGACACTTAACTAAAATATTCAACCAGATTTCATCCTAATGTTTGATAGTTCCATATATTATGTACACAATTAAACCGTAATCGACCTCTTTTATGCCTAAGGACGGATCTGTGACGGTTAATATCATACAAAAGGCCAAACTTTCATCATTTTGGTGCAAATAGACCGAACGTTATAATATCTATCTTTTTTCCGCAGATCAAACTCCAGTATACCAGAAAAACCGGTCCGCAGTTCTGTCATAGCGCAGCGCATCAACACATTCACGCAGCAACCTACCACTCTCCCTCCCCTCTCACCCTCCACCAAATCCCCCAAAAAGGTATCCCTCACCGAAGAGCCCCAAGAACAACCCAAAACGAGTCCCCTCAAAAACATAGACAAAATAAAAATGAGTCTAGAAAGCCCTTCACAGATACAATACGAACCTATCATAGACCCAACTGTGGATTTAAGCCCTAGTACAGACAACGCCCCGACTTCTTTCAGTGCCATTAATTTCACAGAAATGAAAGAAAACGATACCTACAGGGATATTACTCCTGATTCCCTAAAGCAGAGCGAACCTATGATAAAACAGAATATTCTGGAGAATGATATGTTCGACGCGTCATATTCTAGTTCAAATGAGAATGACGATGACGACAGTGATAATAAGTTCAGTACGATTAAAAGGTCGCCTTATAGCAAAAATAATATCGCCGAAGAGAATGGGAAGGCGGAGTTGAGTCGGCAGAATACTGTTATAGAGAATGTTAATTATAAAAAGGAACCCAACGGCACAAATACGTGTGATGGTAAGTTTTTTACAATACAATATTAATTTGCTGATAAAAAATATGTATTCGAATTTATTGTGATTATTCGATCGGTCCGTTACCAAAATCAAATCGTGTTTGACATTTCAATTTAAAAATCATAAATTAGATTTACAGTCTGTGATCGAATTCGAGATCAAAAATGTAAACAAATGGATTGCCATCATAAAAAAACAAATCTTAGTGATGATTACTTTAAAATCATTGAAATAAAAATAAAAATAATAATAATCAGGGTAATATAATATTGTGTAAACAGTTCAAAATATTACCCTCAAGTTAACAGTAAATATATTTTATTTTACTTCGTATTTATGTTGTTTGAATAAAATATATGGAGTTTTAATTTATGCTACTGGCAATGGTAAGAAATTCTAAACATTTGGTTCATAATTATAATAATTGTACTGATAATGCAATACGGGACATACTGCATTGGTTTTTGACATCTGTCGAATAAATGTGCTTCCTTTCGTGTATCCTTTGGTATCGTTGCTTTCTGTTGTTAAATTAAGAAATATGGAAGCTCAGCCGGGACTTATCGGGAGATTTTTTACATTACATATGATTAGACTAACTTTTGGTGTCCGAAAGTCTTCCAGACAATATTTTACTGAAAAGCATGTAGGTATCGGTATTTATAAATACCGATGAAAATTCATACATTAAAAAAATTAAATTGTAAAACAAGATTGTATACCCCTGGAATGTCACTTTGTCATTGACAATTGTATGTTTACATTTTTGATCTCGAATTCGATCACAGACTAGTTTTAACGGGATATCCCTCGGCTACTCGTATACAAGCATGTAACCTAAAATTGCTTTGACGGTAGGTTGCTTTGCAGTAAATGTCTCATGGAAAAAAGTCAAACTCAACTATGTCAGGTAGACCCAGCGCTATTGTATCTGTAGGTTTATCGTATCTTGCATATCGTATATTACGAGCAGTCCTACGAAAAGCTAGAACAAAGATACACACTTTAATATACAATCACCCCGTAGATATACTGGTTAGAAAAATGGAACGCCATATGGACAAAGTTGAAACATTGTTTTCATTTTGTATGCAGGCTCGCCTTCGACTTTCAAACTGAAAACGATTGCGATTGCGTTCGACAATAGCCCCCAAGTTCGTGTCCCGGTTAAGGCAGACAAATTTGCAGGAAATTGGCTTTCGTTTTTTTGCACACTGTATCCTCCCAGACCACCTTTTTAAAATGAGATAAATTTGAATGATGGTACTTGACGTTTCGGTTAATTTTCTACAGATATCTCGCCGGAGGCTATGGATGAGCCGATATACGAGGATCTGGACGACGACCCCGGCCTGACCGCGCGGGCCTTGTACGACTACCAAGCAGGTTAGCTATCTTTAACCTTAATTGAATTGGTCTTTAATTATTTGTGCAATTTCTTAAAATGTCCCCTAAAAGTTGCGTTGTCCGTTTGGTTACCAAAATCAATTATTTTTTTTCGGTAACAACCCGGACAAATGTTTTTTTTAACGTATATTCGTTTTCTAAAAAATCAGGAGTCACTCGTTAGGGAATAGGGGTGTGTCCTGGGTAAAAATAATTAATTCTAATTAGTCCGTCAGTAAGATTATAGCACACTCAAAATTGACAAATATAACGCGCATCAAAGGCAGTGGGGGGCTCGTGACGTCACAACCTGGTCCAAAGTCCTAGTGCCTATTGGAGGACGGTAACGGACGGTTTAAAAAAAAAAACTTAAATAGAACTGGAGTAATTCTAAAATTGAAATTGGATGCGATTAAGTCCCGTTTTAGATTTCTAAAATTGAAGATACAAGTTACGTTAGCTTCATCTCTTTCTTTTGATTTAGTCCATCCAAGCGACGAGTGAAACGGATCAGGCACCGTAATTTGAAATGTTTAAA
The DNA here is from genome assembly GCA_927399475.2 of Acleris emargana. Lineage (NCBI taxonomy): Eukaryota > Metazoa > Arthropoda > Insecta > Lepidoptera > Tortricidae > Acleris > Acleris emargana. The sequence continues at coordinate 17,907,731 of OV656846.1, forward strand.
TAAAATAAGTCAAGTCATAGTCTAATCCCGGTAACGGGGGCAGATATTTGTGTGATGAATTGATGAGTGAGAATATAATTTGTGTCCGATTCATGGATTTAAGTGAATATTTCTCTATATAAGTTTTTATATCGTTGTCTAGTACCCATAGTAAAAGCCTAGAGTTTCGTTTGAGACTAGATAAATTTATGTGAGATTGCCAGTTGATATTTATATTGATTGAATTAGCGGACGAGTCTGAGATCACGTTCGACCCGGGCGACATCATCACGCACATCGAGCAGATCGACGCGGGCTGGTGGCAGGGCGTCGGCCCGCGCGGCGCCTTCGGGCTCTTCCCCGCCAACTACGTGCAGCTGCTGCCCGCGCACCCGCGCTAGCCCGACCCTGACCTGAACTTCACCACAAACCTGATAAACCCTCAACATTCAATCAGGTTTGAGCTCGGTAACGTTGTTGGGGACATACTTGTATAATCATAAGATACCTGAATATACTGCTCGGTGAGGGCTTGTATTACTGCTAAACTTCACCATTTTCAATGCTTTCGGGCAAGCGAGCAAGATAACTTCACCGACTTCCATTTCAATGTCGTTTTTTAAGGGCCCGTAATAAATCCAAATGAAGACTTTTCTTTTTCAGAGGGTCAGCAAAAGTCGCAATAGATTTAGGCCCGATCTAGTACCGGAATGTGCAATATTGGCCTTCCACAAGGTACAGTCGAGGAATTTGATTGTTTACCAGTTTGACGTAATGCGTCGATTTGCCGAGTTGTACATTTTCCACGTGTCATTAGTAGTGTCTCGCCGAAAATGTATAGCATGGCTACTGATTTACGTCAAACTGATAAAACAACAATTTCCTTGACTATACACCGACGTTCCGATAGATAGAAACAGCTGAATGCAGCATGGAATGAACGGCTGACATACACAGTCAATTGGTCAAAGTAGCAAATGACCATCCATTTGGCTCCGTATGTCATATGATAGAAATCCAACAACCGTTAATTGGCGCGTTGCGTTTACGATTTTGAATCAACTGACCGTGTATGTTAAAACAAAAAGCCTTATCATTACAAACAAAACTGCTATAAACCTGAAAAATAAAGCTTAGACATGTTGCTTCGGCTCGTCGAAATATAATCAGGGCTATAAAGTCAGTATTCTTGAGGTTTTCCTCAGTTCTTTGCTCCTCGGATATATCCCGTATATTAATATATTTACTCTGTGTGAAAGTTTGGAAATGTTTCCCTTACATTGCCCCAAATATGCTGTAACAACGGCGCAGCGTCAATATGATAAATCGTAAAATTAAAAATGAGAGACTAAAGATAAGGGTATTGGTAGCACATTTATATATATTTTCTTTGTCCATTTCAACATTTGTACCCCTTTACACTTTTTGGTAACAATTTTTAATTCATAAATGGATAAGGAAAATATTTTAGTTATTATGTAAATCTGTATTTAATCTACTCCCATTATAACCACAATTATGTATATATCGTAAAAAATAACGTATAATGGAAAACTCAGTGATATGTAACTTTGACTGCAAGAAATGTGATCTCAGTTAAGTATACGTTGAGATCTCTTGACAATTTAAAGGGAGTATTAAATAATGTAAGAGGTTTACATAAGATTCAGTTGTCGACAAACTAAATGAAATATAGTGTAGCTGTTATTGAACTAGCGAATTTAAAATCGGTTAATTTATGTTACCTTCCATCAGATTATGGACGAGACCATACCATAATACCATATATTCGTGTTTAACAAACGTTCATGCAGAATTTGGGTAGTTTCAAAAACATAGAATCTATATTTTCACATAGTTGTATTTTGGGATAATCCTAAAATCCCTACATATCCCCAAAAAATTGTTTCTTGGTATCCGTTTTGTCATCAAACTTCAATACATTTCTCGGTAACAAACTGGACAATTACAATTTTTTTTTCCCATTGTACAGAATCAAATCAAAGATCGTAGCAAGTGGAAAGAAATCCCTCTGCCTATCCCTCTGGGAAACAGGCGTGATTTAATTTATGTACAGAATAAATAATGGAAAATTAATGGTCCTCATCAATCCACTTTTTTTAAAAATGTTTAATTCGAAGCAGACCATTCTTTTTTAAACTTGTCCTTACGTTATTTCCTTCTTAAATTTAACTACATTAAATACAGAAACGAAATAATACTGTGGTGCCCATTTACAAAACGGTTTCTTTTTTATAAGTTTGTAAATGGCAACCATTTAAATCGTGCACACTCATTCTGATTATTATTATTATTATTAATAGTCCAGTCAAGCACATGTTTAAGGTTTTGTTGATAAGTTTTTGATTTTGTACATCTTTCTTGCTTCCTACGTTTGATCTAGTTTGACGATATGTTAATTACGAATGGTATAAACAATGTAAAATCAACTTTAATGTCATAGTTTCATTTTTATTAATGGCCTTAAAACGCAACTATGTTATTTTGCACAATTCTCTATCTGTGACAGGCCCAATTATATATAAAATGCTTTTGCCATAATAATCAATTAATAATCACATGTAAAAATATGAATTTCATTATGATATTATGGTTGCAATGAGTGAAATTTTCTTCAGCTGTTAAGATGTTAACACAATGAGCCCCAAATCATAAAAAAGACTGTATCGCGTTTATGTGACAGACACTTAATTATTTTGGTAGAAAATAATGATGGTGTAGGTAGTGGAATTTATAAATTGACTTTATTATGTTGAGATAGGATGCCTCAGTTCCGTATATTAACGCTGTTACTGCGGATTCTATTTCTCGGTTTTATGATTTGGTTTATTTTAACAGATTTTCTGTGGCATAACGTTAATTGATTAAGATATTTATTATTGATTTTTTAAGTCATAAGATTATTGGCATAACTTTTTATCCTTTCATCATAATGCATTTATATCCTTTGGATATTAACCTTCTTTCAGACTTCATCTCTGGAAGCACCAAAAATTAGTATATTGTAGTTCGTATTAGTTCTTATTTTCGGTAACACTGCAATCAAATTAAATTTACAAAGTGAATAATTAAAACAGTCAATATGGTTATTTAATATAGTTTCCATTTTTATACTATTACTATTTGTATAGACTAATGGATATAATGTGACACTTTTGTGTATGTTTGCCGCTTGTGCGGTAAAGGTTGTATGTTGACATTGTTTCGACTGTTTTAGGATTAATTGTTAGTTTATAATTTAAATTTTATTTATTTCATTAAGATTTTTATTGTACCACTATGGAATGTACCTAAGTATTCAATTTTGACGGAATATATATTATGTTTAGTTTGTAAGGTATAAAATTTAATTTGGACTTATTTTCTCGTCACAAAAACTGAAAGTATTATTTTTCAACAATATTCAAGTTTAGTCTCAAAAGATACCATCGTAGTATTTCCTAAATAATACCCAAGTAGACCTCAATTGTGTCTTAATAGTGCCAAATAACCATTCCCCGCGATTTTCAATAAAGATAACCCCTAAAAATAGAATCCTAAGATAAAGATAGAATGTAGTTTTTTGGGAACATTCTAGATAAACTCCAATTATTAATATTTTTGTAAACTTAACGCATATTTGAATTGATACAAACTATTTTTCTTGACTTCAGCCAGTAAATAGGTAGATACAAATTTGAAAAAGAAACAAAGGTGTAAGTGCGGATTCAACTAAAGTTACTAAGTTTTTTGCAAATCTCTTAAGTTTAATTGAGAGATTTGAATGTTTAGCAGTGGTTAACATTATACTAGAAAAAGATATGGGCGTATGGGCATGGGGTGTTTTTCATGTATGAGTATATTCCTTGTTTTAAAACAATTGCACCAAATGGGGACCATCACGCTGGGCAATAAATAAAAAATCCCGATATGTCCCCAAACGATGTCAGTTTTGTTACAGAAATATGTATTGTATTTCGGTAACAAATGGGACATATCTATTTTTTTACATCATCCTGGGTTGATGATGCCGATAAAATACTTTCTTTTGGGCGTTTTCCCTTTTAGTTGTATATGTCTAGTTAAATAAGGGTGTTAATTTACCGAGTCATCCCTAGGTACATTTCTCGGCATCACTCGACAGATGACACGTCAGATGTGTACACTAGTAAATTTGCGTCTGGTGCCATCCTGCTAAACATTCGTATTACTTAACCATACTGAGAAGCATGCCAATTTGCAAGTGGATACGCATCACCGGTTCTCACGAATTTCTCGACTTAATCGAGTTCCCAAGGTAACATATCGAAGATTAAGATCCCGTTATCGAACTAATTCGTTGTTATTACCCGTTTATTGGATGCTACTTAACGAATTGCTGTAATTTGGTGTTAGATAGAACTATTAACTTGATATTGCGTTCCTACAAATCACTAGCACGAAGATATGAGATTAATTAATGTAGCTTTTATTATTAACACATATGTACAGCATTTATATTTTTATTAAAACCCGACACGACCACGTTAACACTGCCACGTTTGTATTTATTTTTATATAGACGAAGGATAGGAAAGTCAGATGAAATTATTTAATGTGTCACGTGTCAAGTTAACTGAACTGAACTGTTTTATTTTGAATTAATTCATACTAAGTATTATTTTTAACCTTCATACCTAACACCTGCTTTTAAGACTTAGGGCCTGTTTCACAATTGACGAGTAAATTTATCTGCCACTTAAAGTTGGCTCTCTCCTTGTCTATTTTTAGGGTAAGAAAGAGAAAGGACTAAATTTATCTGTCAAATATTATTTACTTGTCGGTTGTGAAACAGGCGGGCTGGTTGTTATTACTTATTACTTTATATCATAGGTACATTTTTTTATTCGAAAAATAAAACCCTTCAAGACTAAGCTTTGCCTTTGACCCTTCTATACATGTAGTCATAAGTGAGATGTAATTTTTGTATTATTTTGGTATGTGTACTGTTTCAACTCTACCCTCCATAGACAAAACAGGCAAATCGGATACCATAGTATTTACTGCTTTCGACCTTTATTGAATAAGGACGAATCTCCCGTAGTTATTAGATTGCAGACACGCTGTTTTGTATAAGGAGGGTAGTTGAGTTCATTGACCTGTATTGTTACAACTTTGGCATCGATTTTAATCTCGATTTTTGAACTTTTTGCATTAAAAAATATGCAGAGTTGACGTAAAATGTTTATGCAACAACAAGTCAACGTTCGTCAAAGAATCGTCTTTATGATTGATACCGTCTTGTCTTGGTGTATAGACATTTAAAAGTGGTTAAATAATAGTCTCTATTTCACTTTTTCTTTAAGTCATATCGTTATATTATGGTTTCCGATACGGCTACCTTTAATGTCAAGGGAATAAGAGCTACCGTAGCGTTAACAATGTGATAACAATATGCGGGCCTAGTATGGTCGCGTTTATTGCGTGACAAAATGTGGATAAAGCATCTGTCACTCTCGTACTTATATACGTGTCAGAAAGTGACGGCTGTTTTATCCACATTTTGTCACTCGATAAACGCAGCCGTACTAAGCTCATGGTTTTTAACTAAGCGAAATAGAGGCCCAGGTCAACGAGGAGATTGTACCTAAAATTTGTATGTATGGCAATATAATTTTATGTGTATGGTGCTCCATTGTATGTAACATAGGTTTACATTTGTATCCTACGATTTTCGGAATAAACAAGTCCTACAGTTTTAAGTGGTTTTTTTACGACCGACATCGGTAAATATTTTGCGTCGAAATTACCGGATCATAAGTCAACCTATTATAATAATAAATAATGATATAGGTAAGTGAACGATATAAACATAAAATGGCCATTTTAAAAAAGGGGACGAAAAACCTCAAAAAGTATAAAATTCTCCCTTTTGTTACCAAGAAATTGGTTTTGGTAACAAAACGGAATAAGTTTTTGAGGATATATTGGGCATAGCTTTGTATTGCCCAGAATGAGTTCAGTGTCCCAACCACGTACCTACAAGCACCAAGTTCCAAATCCGTATATGAGGCAAATGTTCAAAATCAATTTAGAATATAAATCCCACACCTAAACGACGACGCGACAGGCTAGTCGGTAGTGGCCCTGCCTACGAAGCTAGCGGTCCCGGGTTCGATCCCCGGTACGGGCAAATATTTGTGTGATGAGCGCGAGTATTTGTTCCTGAGTCTTGGGTGTTTTCTATGTATTTATCTATATAAGTGAGTTTATCGTTGCCTAGTACCCATAGTACAGTCAGCGTCAAAAGTAACTGGTCACTTCAAGCTACTTTTGTACTTTATCGCATTAACACATTAGACAATCTTGTTTGACATTGCTTATGTGACAGTAAAGCGACAAGGTATTTAAGTGATCACTTTCTTTTGACGCTGACCGTACAAGCCTAGAGCTTTGTTTGGGGCTAGGTCTATTTGTGCGAGATTGTCCCTGATATTTATTTATTGATATTTAAACCAATACGATTTCAACAACACAATTTTAATATTGCTTTTTTAGCTAATCTATAACGAAAGAGACGTACTAAGCGGCAAGTGAGAAAATACAACACGTTTAAGGGTTTCCAAAGTAAATTAAAAAGAGAAAGTACTTTAGTCCCTAGGGAGTAATGCCTCACATCACTTTAGTCCGCCTATACAAGGCTATTATGAGTCATTTTAGAACCTGAGAAGTTTAAACTATTATTTTCAATTGAAACCCACGTACCCAACACGTTATGAGAGTATTATTGGCGTCCACATTTAAAGTATATTTGGTACACCTAAATTAGGGGCATGCAAAGTGGGGTTGCATTTTCATCGAGCTGTATAGTGTATAGGTACCTGTAGCCTCTGGGTGCATTATTCGCAACGGGCCTATAGGGCCCTTCGAGAAAAATATAATAACGCGTTCCGGGTGATAGTAGGACAGCCTCGTTTCTGTAGCGCTTCCGGGATGTTTGCGGAGGCTCGCGTTGAATGTTTTTATGCAACCATGCGTGGGCGCATTGCATCCTTGGTGCGCCGGGGGCGGGACAGTCCCGATACCATCCTAAGAATGATAAGTGATAAGCCTGATTGTGCTATTATGTCACACTCTGCGGGATTGCATGCTCCCTCCTGCACTATTAAATGGTAGTATAATGCTTACCTATCTAACGCTGTGCCTCAATAATAATCTACATAATATTATAATTATTTAATTCAATTTCAATTCTTTGATTTATGGCTACTGTCCAGTGGGACAATTCTGCCAGTGTCAAGGTTGGAAGTTACACGTGATCGGTGAAAATGCTTTTCCAGAAACAGATGCTGAATCATCAGTTGGGGAATCTAAAAATAAAACAAATTATGTACATTAACTACAACTACAATACCAAATCTATAAGGCAATTTACAACTTAATATTAAAATCATTAATATACTTAGTTAAAATATATACATATGAAGTATTTACAAAAGTGAGGACATAACTAAGACTAGCTGGACGAAAGATGTAATCAGGAAGAAAGTTATATAAAGAAACAGGAATATTAGGACAATTGAAAAAAATGTGATCTGGGGTTCCCTCCTCAAGACCACACTCGCACAGAGAATGATCCCGAACTCGGATCTTCGCCAGAAAATGGGGCGAACAAATATGACCAAGTCGCAGTCGAATTATAGTGGAGGTGGCAGACTTGTTAATTTTATAAATTTAAAAAACCAAGGTTTTACAGGTAGACTTGGTTGAATGCCACCATAATGTCTACCCTTGGAGAGACGAGAACAATTCCATAAGTCAGTCCAGTGATCAACCAGATGGGACCTCGAAGTAGCACGCAAGTCTTGACTAAAACATTCCGAGTGGGAGGTGCAACCAATATCTATCGCTTGCTTCGCGAAAAAATCAACCCGTTCATTGCCTGCAATGCCTGCATGCCCAGGGATCCAAGCCAAAACCACATCAATGCCAAGAGTATGACAGCGATGGAGAACCTCTCTCGATTTAAGACTAATTAAGAGATTATCCCTTGATCGCAGGGGAACCTTATCCAAGGCCTGGAGACAACTCAAAGAATCTGAGAAAACAATAGATTTTGACATTTTGTGTGATTCTATGTAAGAGACAGCTTCAAAAATGGCAATAACCTCTCCAGAGTAAACAGAAGATTGAGGGGGAGACTTAAAGTTTAAAACAACATTATACCGTGGAATCCAGACAGCTGAACCCACACAGCCATCTGAAGAGAGCTTGGAAGCATCAGTGAAAACAGGAATCCACCCATCCCATTTTTCAAATAATATTTTATTGAAAACCCGATTGGCTTCAATATCATTCTTTTTAATGCCAAAACAAAAATCAATTCTAGGATGAAACAGGATAGAATCAAAGCTAAAACTAAATAAAGGGTTGCCAACAGACTGGACCACCGGGGGACCATTACAGAATTTACGAAAACTTTTTATTAGGCAAGGAGTCTCCTTGTGAGACCAGTACTTAGAGGAGGGCATGACATCAGAAAGACGATTAAGGCGACACAATAAAGGGTGATCAGACGACTGCACAGCTCTGAAGAAAAAGCGATCAGAAAGGAATTGTCTGCGAAGCTTTAAAGGAGGCTCCAAACATTCTATCTGGAGAGCGTTGATGGGAGAAGATTTCATTGCTCCAGAAATTATACGCAAACACCTCGACTGAATCCTATCTAAAGATGCCAGAGCAAGTTTGCTACAGGGCTCCAACAAAAAAGAACCATAATCAAAGTGGCTCCGGATGATCGCATTATACAAAAGCTTTTGAGAATATGGATGAGCACCCCACCAAGCACCAGATAAAGCTCTCATAACATTTATGCTTTTCTCACATTTATCCTTAATGTGATTCAAGTGAGGAATCCCAGTTAAATGATGATCTAAAATTAAACCTAGAAATTTAACAGAATTAGACACAGGGAGCAATACCCCCTCAAGAAAGATACGGATATCAGGAACCTGTCTTTTTCTAGTAAAAATCACAACCGAACTCTTAGAGGCAGATAAAGATAAGCCATGATCTAAGAGCCACGTGTTTAAGTAACCTAGAGCGGAGTTAAGAGACTGAGAACACTTGGAAATGGAGTTGGAGGCAAAGTAAAGAGCAATGTCATCAGCATATTGCAAAATATTACAAAAACAATCTACTGATTGACTGAGGTCAGCGGTATAAAGGCTATATAAAATTGGACTTAATACAGAACCCTGAGGAAGACCCTTCCAAATGGTTCTAGGAGGTAACAAAGAACCTTGAAAACGAACTGAGATAGAACGAGCCATGAAAAGATTGCAAATGACATGAACCATCTTCACTGGCAAACTCAATTGAAGCATTTTTTGCCTGAGAAGCGGAAGCTGAACATTATCATAGGCAGAAGTTATATCTAAAAAAACACCAACAAGGTGATGACCTCTGGAGAAAGCTAAACGAACATCGGACGTAAGAATACTTAAACTATCCATAGTTCCCATGCCTCTACGAAACCCAAATTGGGTTTTGAAAGGATTCCTCGACTTTCTAAAATCCACTCGAGCCTATTCTTAATTAAATGCTCTAGGATCTTTGAGAGAACAGATGAAAGAGCAATAGGTCTATAACTGGAGGGGTCACTGGGATCTTTACCAGGTTTTACAATGGGAATAATAATTTGGTTCTTCCATGAATCAGGGAGGCAGCCGGAATTATAAATATGATTTAACAGGGAAAGGAAGAAAATTTTAGAAGAGTCAGAGCACCGTCTAATGAAAGAATAAGGAATTCCGTCTATTCCCGGAGAAGAATCTTGAAGATGATCCAACACAGTAGAAATTTCCCGAAAAGAAAAGGGATCATCCATACTGTCAGAAGAGAAAGGAGACGAAGGTGGAGGAAAGCAATCTTCCGGCGGAACAAAAGCAGGCGCTAATTTATCCAAAAAACTCTCCAACCAGCTAGACGGATCATTAGACAGTGGGTTCGAATCAGACAAAGATCCACGAAAACTTTTTATGTTCTTCCATACTAAGGAAGAGGGCGTACGAGGAGACAGGTTCTCGCAAAAACGAGACCAACCAAGACGTTTTTTAGAGGATAACAAACGCTTACAACGAGCATTAGAAGCCTGGAACTCCAAATATTTTTCCAGATTAGACAAATCCACAGCAAAAGCATCTTCAGCCTCATTTCTATTTTTAATAGCTAAAGTACAATCAGCATCCCACCACGGAGGAGAAGAAGCCCTGCGAAGTGAAGAGCTTTTAGTAGGAATATTAGAATTAGCTGAAAGAATTAAAATTGAGACAAACTTAAAATACAACTCCAGAAAATTATCAGAAGAAACAGGAGGAAGGAGCGCTACTTCATTAGAGACCAAAGAAGAAAATTCAGGCCAGTCAGCTTGTCCAGTTCTATACTTAAGAAGAGGAGGAGAAGATAAAAACGGAACAGACACATCAGAGGTAAAAGAAATAAGAATAGGGAAATGATCACTACCATGAGAATGGGAGAGAACCCTCCAGGAGAGCCTAGAAGCCAAGTAAGGTGATGTCAGAGTTAAATCCACAGAGCTAGGATTTTGCAAAGGGGATGATCTCCTAGTAGGAGATCCATCATTCAACAGGCACAAATTAATGTTGTCAAAGACATTTAAAAGATGAGATGAATTGTAATCGCAGGAATGAGAACCCCACAAAGTGTGATGACAGTTAAAATCCCCCATGACAACAAAAGGGCCAGAGAGAGAGGAAAGGATTGAGTCTAATTCAGCAATAATCGAGAGATTAGGGTGAGGAATATAAAGGGAAATGAAAGTAGAATTAAAAAGTTTTACAGCAACAATATTTATGCCTGAAGAATGAATGGGGATAGGAACTAAAGAAAAGGGAAGAGAACGTTTAATAAGAACGGCACAACCGTTCCAACCATCAACACTGTCATCCCGAAGACATGAGAAACCTGAAACCCTAAAAAGGGACCCAGGCTTTAACCATGACTCCGAGATAGCAAGAATTGAGGGATTGAATTTGTTAATGAGATGAATGATTTCATGTTTTTTATGTCGAATGCTTCTACAATTCCATTGAACGGCTGTATAAGCCATTATTGGTCATAAGGACAGACGTCAATTGATTCAGCAGTTCTGAGACATTGTTCGGTATAGCATCAGAGAACTTCGAAAGAAGATTCACTAATGTGCTGATAAGCAGCTTAATAAGGTTATCATTTGGAGTAAAATCAGGTTCAGAGTCATTGAGTGCACAGCCATTTAATTGAGTGGATTTCGGAGAATGAATGATTGCGTTGTGAGCAGCTTTGTCATAGCCCTTCTCCAGAACTGGGGCAGGGCGACGAGGAACAAAGATTGTTTTTTTGTGAGAAACCGGAGGAATAGAGCGTGATGGAGTGACAGGAGAAGGAGGAGATAAAGGAGCCAAGGATTCTTGAGTCAGGGGAAACAAGGAAGGAGAAACCGAAGAGCGAGCAGTATCAGCAAATGAACGCCGAACAGGGCGAAAGCGACGAGCAGCATCAGAGTATGGGATGTTTTCCTCTGACATCACCAACTTTATACTTTTCTGCCTAGAGTGCTCAGGGCAGGAAGAATTTGTGGCAAAATGCATGCTAGAACAAAATAGACAAGAAGCCATTTCTGCACTGACAAGACAATCTACACCTTCATGGGGTTGAGCGCATTTAAAACAGCGGGGGTTAGACCTACAATTCACTTTAATATGTCCAAACCGGCAGCATTTATTACATTGAATGGAAGGGAGCTGATATACATCCACAGGAATAGAGGTATGGAAACAATAAACTCTTTCGGGCAAAGATTGCCCCAAAAAGGTCAATGAAACAGTTTGGGTAGGAACCCAGGACACTTTCCCATCCAGTGAACATTTACGGTTAAGCCTACGAGCCTTGATAACTTTTGCGGAGCAGTCAATAGAGCTGACCAGCTCCTCTAGGGTCCAGTCGACAGGAATACCACGAACAAGGCCCATCCTTGTGATACTGAACATTGGAATGATGGAGATAAATTGAGGGTTCTCATTGAACAGAGCACTCTCCAAGAACTCATTAGCCGAGTCTGCATTAATAAACTCAACCACAACTCGACTACGACCGCCAGATCTGATTCCACCTTTACAAATACCCTTAATGTGGTACCTGTGAACAAGCTGAGCGAATTTCAGAGTACGAAGAGAGGAACCAATGTAGGCATCCTCCACTGTCTTTGTAACGTGGACAATGAAAGGACCCGAATCAGCAGAGCCATATTTTAATTTTGTACCAGGAGCAAACTCCGGAACCGTAAAAGTATGCTGGATGGAGGCTGACGCCGGCATCCTAGCATCCCTTTTATGATTGTTGTCCAAAACACCAGAGTCATTAGGACCCCGTTTGCGAGAACTAACTTCCCCCAAATCAACTACAGGGACAGAAGTCCCACCGCCCCCATCAGGGGGCTCCTCGTCCAACATCAATCAATACTTACCAAATTACAGCTACACAACACTACAACTCAAACACACTAAAATAAAAAACTAAAACTACAATAATTACACTAATTCTTAGAGAATCAACTGAAATAAGAATTAAAAAGGGCAAGAGAAAATTTTGCACGTGTAACAACCAGACACCGTCAATTGTTTTTCTCTACTCCTATAATTATTTATGTTATGTGTCATGTGACATGAAGTAAATGATTTGAATTTGAATTAGAATACGATAGAATAGAGTAACTTTATTTCAGGCAACAAACAGCCAACAGACAGAAGTGAGAAAATGTAGAAAGAGATGAATATAGATTTTACATAAGAATCGCATGTGCACAACAAAGACAGTTTCTCTCTGTTTATCTTCATTGGTCACTCAGCTGTATGGGCGATTGTACAGACTAACATGCATAACAATATATAACTTAAAATTAACACGACTACGAATACACTTTCGCCTTACTTTGCAATATAACTAGCACTAATTAATTATTCATCCTGTCAAACAGTCTCAGTTTCGGTTCCCCCCCCCCCCCCCCCCCCCTCCCCCCGTCTGGAGCCATTTCCTCACCAAGTCTGTTCCCTTGCTCCTGCGCACACATAACTTGTCCAACCATGATCCCTCGCTTTACGACGTAGATAAGATTGGCTAGGTTTAATCTTAATTTCCACTTACCGTTCAAATGTTGATTCGGTGACGTGGCTTTAGATGACATCGCACTAGAGGTACCTACAGGGTGTTGCGGATGGTAGATAAACGATGCATATCGTCGGTGATATTGCTTATGTGTCAGTAACAAATTTAGCAAAATGCAGCTTACTTATTAAGCCATTAAGGTGCGTTTTCCTCCGTTATTTAGTGTTAGTTACGCAGTTTAGCAGTTTCACCGACCATACATTAATGTTTCGTGTACCTACTACCTACCTATCACCAGTTATATTATATTGCTTGCTGGTTAAAACAACTACAACGGTTTAAAAGAAGGTAACCAAAGGCAATATTACATTGAAAGTTATCTCTTGAAAGTTATGAATAAAAGTCACTTATTTTTAGATAAAACCTACAATTATAAATAAACGTGGAATTAGGGTATTTTAATCATTAATGCGATTGTGTATACTTAGTCATTTATTTGAATAACGTTTAAAGTCTTAAAAAAACCTAGCACCACTAAAATACGATTATAAGATACCTCTAAAAAAAAATAAGGAATCTTCAGATGAAAAAATATAAATAATTATCACGGGACAATCTTACAAAAATTACCTCGTCTCAAACTAAAATGTTAAATTTTAGTTTGAGACGAGGTAATAACAATCTTTAGTGTCAAGTACTTGTACACTGAAAAATACCGAAAAAAAAACCATGTAGTGTCACAAACCTAATAATATACTTTTCAATATTTGTATTAATTTAAGGATGTTATCCGAATGTAATCACGCTGTAAAGTTCTGTTTACGTTCAGTAGCACACCTACCAGCGTCACTAGACGCGGCGTGACTCTCACACCAAAATAAACTGCCCGTAGATAGGTACAGACGCATGAAAATATAAAGTAATGATAATATTTGTAATAATTCATAATAATTTATATCATTTTACAGACTTGCATTTCGTAAGAACGTGTTTGTACCTACTTACTTAAGCCGTTATGCCACTTACCCGTGTTTCTAATTTGGCTATGTAATGCAAATCGAATAGCTGTCAGCCAGTCGTTGACATCGGTTATTGAATACACGGCTAAATTACGAACAATGACAAGTGGCTCAACAATCCCGGTTCGTGACTGTACAGTTAACGACTTTAACTGCTAAGCTATCGTAGGACTTTGTCATATGACACCGTCAAGTCACGAGAAAGTAATTACGTCAAAATAAGAGGCTCATCACTTCAAGTTACGATTGTAAATAATAGGTGTCGTTGTCACAGCGTCTGGTATCTCTAGATTTTTTTTAAACAGCAAACAAGTACATATGCTCGTTGTCAATAAAACCTGCAAAAGATGTAAACAAAACCGAACGAACCAATTCACCAGGGTTACTCGATAATCTCGTACTTTTTATTTTCATATTAGCTCTATGATAAAATAACTATTCATTATACTTACGTTATTTTTAATAAAAACACGCTTGGTGAATATTTGAGGTTATGTGTCAATCAGTACTAGTTGGTTTACATCGTTCACAAGTTCTATTGATGGCGACTTTAGATATATACGAACATACATGGCCTTATCCCTTAAAGGTAAGGTTGGATTGGGCCAGCAAAAAAGGTTAGTAACAAAATAACATTTGGGTATTGATACAGTTTGCCAAAACAATCTATTCGTGCAATATTAATAAAGCGATTATTTTACTATTACGTTAAATTAAAAGTAAAAAAACCGTACCTATCATAGGTATATTATTCCGATGGATCCTCGAGTATTCTCCCTTCTAACACATTTTGAAAGCAGAATCATGTGCCATTGTCCTTCCAAAGTATTTCCTCGTCTCCAAGTTCGAACTACTTAATACATGCGCAACTTCAGAACAATTTCTGCTTCCAAACTTCAAGTCATAAATTTGTTATTAACTTATTATGGAGACCTAACTCGAAATTTAAAATTTCTCAAATATGTCACTATTGTTCTGACGGTGCGGAGGTATTGGTTTTTATTATTTCTCTTGTTTTATACGTCGGACGTGAGTGATAGAAAGAAAAACACGGGATGTTGAGAATTGAAAGTCTTCAAGTATGGATGATAAATAGTGTGGGGCTCAGAATAAGAAAAAAATGTGTTGATCTTGGACTTTGAGCGCCCCAAACAGGGGGAGTTGTTACTCTACCACAAAAGGGTGAATCAACTTTTAAGGTACTCCCCATTTTTCGACATGTTTCACAAATTATATGTTTTTAGAAAAACTATATATTTGCCAACGACGTAGCTTACACCCTTATTAAATCAGACAATTAGGCTAGCATTTGAAATGATTTGATTTAAAAATAGTACAGTTTGAAATAATAATATAGTTGGTAACGCAGCGGACGATGTTGTCCCTAGGTTGTGTATGGAAAATGTGCATTTTCCCCTGAGTTACCAAGTTTTTTCGAAGATTAAATAATATTTGAGGTGTTCAACGTGTAAGGTCTGTAAATTTGGTGGTCTGATATTAATATTCATACATTATTATTAATGATAAGTCACCAGGAAAATTTTGATACCGCAAAAGAAAAGGAGTACCTTAAAAGTTGATTCACCCAAAAGTAGAGCTTTTCTAAATTTTGGTCACTGAGTGTGACTCCGTGTACGAATTTTGGTAACAAAAATAGGAACGTCCCACACATACCTACTAATATTGGGACATAGCATGTTGAAGAAACAAAAGAAATTTTTCAAGATCGTAGCAAGTGGAAAGAAGTGGTTTCTGCCTACCCCTCTGGGAAACAGGCGTGATTTAATGTATGTATGTATGTATTAGCATATTACTACCTACCTGTCTTTTTTTCATCTAGTAATGTCAGTCACCATTAGATAACCAACATTTTGAATCCTTCAAGTTAGAAATGACTGGCAACGAAGAAACATCCTAGCAGTATAACAATTTACAATATCAAAACTTGATAACAACTAGTACTTAGAGTCTCTGAGCTAGGCTGCGGACGGACAGACGGACATGGCGAAACTATAAGGCTTCCTAGTTTGACTACGGAACCCTAAAAATACTGGATCATGTATATTTTTATTGAAGCTGATCCTTCATCTATCTTTCACGCAATAGTTTAAAGACGTCATACTCTTTGATTGCTTTTGGCAAGTTCAAATAAACTTGTTTACTACATTTATCGTAGAATATTTTTAGCTGTTTGTAGCGTGTAGCAATCATAGGAAACCACCCAGATGATAAGATAAATATATTATGTCAGTGACTTTCTAAAATAATAATAGAGCGATAAAGGTCTAATAATAATCATAGGCCAATGTCTTGCCGGCGTCATTATGAAACGACCTTAAGTAAACAAAGGACGGTCGTAGAAACGTTTAATGAACTTGGGAATTTGAATCTATAGCGGTAACCTGTTACATTTTTAGACAAATACGGATTGTTTGTTAGTAAGCGAAATTTCAGGTTGCAAAGTTGCATAAAATATTTGTAACTATGACAATACATAAAGAAAAAACCTTCGTTTAATCAGAAGTATTTAATTAACTTAATAATAAATACTTCTTAATTGCATCTGCATAAGTATCTGTCCTACAAAAAACAGCATAGAAAAGACACAGATATGCAACTCTTCTGATAAATTTGATGCATTAAATGCGGTTTCGTTGCGTAAACAAAAGACAGGGTCATAGCTCATAGTACCAACATGGCGCCATTTTTGACGCACTGTAATATACGCACCGTTAAGCAGAGGCGCGGTCGCACCTTTAAAGAACTAAGTATCACGCCTTGGTTTCCTTTTTTGGTGGTACTTGCAGCGTCACGCCGTACGCCGCGTCAGGACGCTTAGTAGAGGTATATTGCCTTAATACCGAAGAAAGTGCACTTAATAGTCGAAGCATTCTATATTAAGTAACCATGTTAAAATGCTTTTACATATCGTCGGTGAAACTGCAAAAATGTGTAAGTAACATTTGAAATAAGGAGCAAAATGAACCTTTTTAATGAGATAGTAAGGTTTATTTTGCTCTATCATAAATTTGTTAGTTACGCGATTTTCCAGTATCACCGACGATATCTATGTAGTTAGCCACCTTCTTTGATATGGCAGTATACTGTACGGTGGTCTTCCATACGATACTGAAACCTCTAGCGCCGGCCCTAACCCTTGTTTAGGGTAGAGCGGGATTGTCTTTCGGTGTCCTTTGTTAGACGATTTTATATGACATTAACTTTTGTTCGAAATATTTGTAGAGCTTAGAGGATAGGTTCGTAGACTTCTTGGGCTGACAGCGCACCGAGCATTTTTTTTTTACCTTTCGAATCGTTTGCAAATACGTACTTTGTTACTTACTTTTTTTGGATACTATTAATTATGAGTAGGTATCGGTTCCTAACGTGTCCATTTTTTTTATATTCCCTCCCCGGATACCTTCAGCGCCTACAGGGCCCTACTGTAAGCCCTAGAATGACCACCCCGGTCGCTTTAACCCTGCCGAAACGATTGAAAGGTTAACGCCGGCGTTAAGATAACGCTTAACGTCGCGTGTAGCGTCTTGTACGTGAGTTAGCCTCATTGTTTATTGTCAAGCAGCGCCAAATGATAGATATATAGTAACACACCGACAACACTGTTTGTCTTTGCGTTGATATTAATATAGTTGATTGGTTAAGTCGAGTTGTGATAGACTTGTTTGCTAAGAAAACACGTGGAGCTTGAATACAATATAAATGAAACATTGCCCCGTTCTTAATTATTTGCTCGTGTATTTTGTGCGTGTCGTGTTCTGCAAGATGACGAAAGATGATGCGGAATCTGATTCAAAACCAACGGTGCGTAATTGTTGTTAAATTGTCTTAAATTATACAATATTACTCGTATTAATTACTCGTAGAACGTTTTTGATTTGAACGTTTAACTGCTTCTGATTTTTTACCAAGTGTTTATGTTCTTTACGATTATGACGTTAAGCTTCTCATTAAGTACGATTCTTGTGGAAGACCAGTCAACTAATTTCTAGGCCTCTATGGACTTTGTCAACGTGGCGTTATAAACCAAATCATAGCAAATCTCTTACGTTTTAGTTGACAACGTCACTTTAACATAGTCCTAGATAAAATATCACGCGGATGTATGAGGCCCTATATGGTTAGGTTAGGTTAGGTATATAGTTTGAAATATATTAAATTTTAGGTCCTTAAACAACCATGGACCCTTCAATCATTTATTGCTTATATGAGTTAATATGAGTAATATTAGTACTGAGTGTTGAGAAAAGATCGTCTTGTTTTATCTCATTTGTATGTTTGCCACAACAATCCCAATTTATGCTTAAAATAGTTCTCAAACCCCCCTCTGTTCCTTATCCGTACATCGTGTGGGTTATCACCTCTAAGCTCAGGTCAGGTCAGCTATTTATACTCTTTATATGCTCCTACGCATGCAAGTTATTTGAATCCATCCACTGCAAGAATTCCATATTTAAATATTTAATGTTGCACAGAGCGAATATCTCCAGTGGATCCGATTCTGACATGCAGCTAATAAATTAAACTTTGTTGAGATTGTTTTCAAATTTCAAAGTGTTTGCTCATGCATCGTTCGACCCCACTTAACGCAAATGGTTTTTTTAACGGGATTTTCGGTAGACACTTTGTATGCTATAATATTTATTATAACTCGATTATGTTGGCCAGAATACATCCTCTACTATATAGGCCTTTCTCAAAGATATCCATCAAGATATAATGATCTGATGAGTGCGTTTGATTGTTTTTGAGTTTTGGATGTTTTCTATGTATTGTATTTGTTTCTCTACACACAGGGTCTCCCAGAACTTGGCGTAAACATTAATATGGCTAAGAAAGCCCTTTCTTTATCGGTTCAGAATATAGTTCTAACTTTTCAATCTGATAATTAGTTTAGGAATTTTGAAGGTTTTAATGATACTGGCAAAGAACGCTACCCTTAGGTACACCTTTGCCCCCATTGCCTACAAATAACTATAATTCGTAATAAACTAACCTAAAACTTGATATCCAATACTCAATAGACAATAACGATTTTTTGAATTACACCATAAATCCAAAATATCAACGCACTTAAAATAAATCCATAGTTTCTTAGGCACTAAAGTATTTCTCGTTTTTCATTCCACAACTTAGACTCTTCGATCTGAAAAAAATGGTCCAGACCAAGGGGCATGTTGCTAAATAAAATAAATGTTTGAAAGAACCAAAACCCGCCTTAAAATAACTTCTTTCAGAATTGTAGGTAATAGTTAGGTTAGTCTAGCTGAAGTCTGCTTATCTATATTTACTTTATTGCATACTTTTTAGTGATCTTAATAATTATGTTGTTATGTTGTCCCACATCTCAATTAATAAGAAGCCATAGAACATTTCGAGCTCGCCGCTAACAACGCCGCAGGAAAGTCATTGGCTATATTTGAACCTAAATGTGCTTCGTCGTAGTCGCTCAACTGTTAATCGAGATATCTTATCGCCACCCTCGAAATAAGAACCGTTTAGGAGTTCCAATGGCCACCTGTGGTATTCATCATCAATTCCACTCCACCAAACGATACTTTCTTAATGCAAATGCTAGACTTGTTACTAAATACATACATACATTAAATCACGTCTGTTTCCCAGAGGGGTAGGCAGAGACCACTTCTTTCCACTTGCTACGATCTTGACAAACTTTCGCTTCTTCAACATTCATACATCGAGTCATGCACGCACGTCGGTTTCGGGTACTTAAGATTCGGCCCTTTCCCAGTATTTCTCCGATTTGATTCGAAAAAGTACGCCTTGTTACTAAAAATACTAAAATCGCTATATTTGAGGAGTTCCCTCAATGATTCCCTCATCAGATTCAGATTTGGTGACAATGGGACAGGGAAAGGTATAGCTCAGTCAAACTGAAGTCGGCGACTCACAATATTTTTACCAAAAGCCGACTTCAGTTGTGTGGGAAATTCTAGTAATTTAAGAAAATAAGGAAAAATATAGTTGTCTTGACAGAGTTGTTTATTCAAGTGAATATTTTTAAAAATGTTCTTAACACATGACAGGATAATAAGATTACCAACTAGCCAGTAATTACAACAGCCCCCCTTAATCGAAATTATCGTTAAAGACAATAAAAAGTAGTTTAGTAACAAATAAAACAACACAACAAGGGTTATAAAAAATTACTAGACAAGGAAAAATAAATTATGTCAAGGGCACTAATCCTATGCTAGCTGCACATCTTTTATTTGCTACAGAACCAAGTGGTTTTGTTAATATATCTGCATGCATCTTTGAACTCTCTAAATATTCTAAAGATATAACATTATTAGACAATTTTTTAAAATTAACAACTTTCCTATTATGTGACAATTATTCTATTATTTTCTTTTAATTTCGTGCTGATAACGTGTGGGAAATTCTAGTAATTTAAGAAAATAAGGAAAAATATAGTTGTCTTGACAGAGTTGTTTATTCAAGTGAATATTTTTAAAAATGTTCTTAACACATGACAGGATAATATGATTACCAACTAGCCAGTAATTACAACAAGTTGAACTGACCTATACCTACCATTTTTAAATGAGTTACTTTTTGCGTTTTTGAAAGCGGTTTTTTATTTTTTTTATTTTATTTAAGACCGCTTACCTATTAGGTACAGTCAGCAAGACAAGGTGGTCGCATAAAGGTTTTTTTTGCAGGAACTTATTTTTTGTTTACTTACAGGTAAAGGACCGGTTTCCTCGCGTAGTGATAATAATAATTCTTGCGGAGTTTTGCGAGAGGTTCTCTTACTCTGGCATGCGCGGTGAGTACCAACTAAATGATTTTGGGGTGGGTATCATAATGGTATTTCGTTATTGTTTAAAATTGTGATCAAGTATCTGAGTCAAAATCTCATACATAACAAAGCCAAAAACCGTTATAAACCAGCAATATGGATCGTAATTTTGATTTCAATATTTCTAAATCATATATTTTGTTGTCAAACGAATTTATCCATCAAACAATTTCATATGCAAACAATATGGATCGTGATTATTGATTTTGATCACGAATCGCAATCGAGATTGAGTGTGTGGGCTTTGACGCATTTAGCCTAGTTGGTAGAGACCCTACGAAGCGGGTGTTCCTGGGTTCGATACACGGTATGGGCAAATATCTGTTTGATGAGCGCAGCATTTTGTGTTTGATTCTTGATTGATTTCTATGAACTTCAGTATATATTTCATTAAGTATACATATTATAATTATCTTTTCATACCGCATGCTCGAAATTGCCCAATTATATATCATGCAAACACATCTAAAGTAAGTAATTATAGACATCGGCTAACCAGCGGGTTATAATGAGATTCAGTACAATATTATGACCCGGCGGGCTATAATATGGTTAATTATAATATATTATTAAAATTTCATGTTTTTTTTTAAAAATGTACTTTAAATTTTAATGAAAAGTTGTTTCTAGTAAGTAGCCTTGCTTTTTATTGTCTCGCAAATGGTGAGAAAAATAGAGTATTCTCCTTTGGGATGTAGCTCGCAGCACTCAGGACTCAGTTTTAATTTCCGCGCTTCGCTCAGGAATTAATCCGTAAAGCCATCGCTACACGCCTATAGAGCATAGTTTGGGACTAGGTCTTGTGTAAAATTTATTGAGTCTTTCAATAACTGGATATCTATTGTACTCGGTAAAGCCATATTCTTTTTGACATGTTATCATATTGTTTTTAACTCAGCCGCAAACCTTATTTAAATAATATTGTTTTATCCAGCAGAATAGATGCCTGTGCGTTCATAGTTCATATTAACGACCTATAATGAAACATATCAAAATCATTTTATTACAGCTTTCTTGACAATATACCTACGCAGTAAATTGGGCTATACTGATGACGAGGCTACGGAGCGCTACCATGTGTTCAGTACGTTTGTATACGTGTTCCCAATTATCGGGGGCATACTTGCTGACAACTACCTGGGGAAATTCAGGTAATATTGATATCGGATCTCATTAATATTACAAATAACATTGGTTGAAGGTTTTTTTTTTTTTTTTTTTTTTTTTTTGCCCCCGCGGCGACTTGAACAGCTACTACCGCAGGGATATTATGGCGTTTCCACGTGAAGTGATTTCGCCAGTGTCAAGGTTTATATGAGTATAAATCAATATAGCAATAAAACACAATCCAATCTTCTCTAGGAAGATTGGGGGCAACGTTGTACGGTGATTTGTAGGTCAGAGGTCAAGATAGTTTTAACCTCTGCACCACTGCGAGTCCACTTGAAACGAGAAGAAAGATGCCAGATACACGAAATAAGTCCAAGTCTTCAATCACTGTGCGACACAAAGGCATAAAAAGTACAAATCACTATCAGAAAATAACTTTGAACACCTAACTACCCAAAAATTAAAGTCTAAAACAAATTACACGTCCGCCATCTTTTAACGTTGCAAATGGCCCGTTGAAGGTTTTCCCTTCCGAAAGGGACACTTTCTACGTCATCAAAAAGTTGCCACTTGATTAACCACTACCCAAAAATATTTGACAAATTTGATTTTAGATTAGTGCACGATTTTATTTCAAAAAAATTATATATCACGAATAATATAAGCCACGAGCATAATTGACATATTTACTTTAGTTTTATGTTTTATTTTAATATTGTAAATGCATGAAAATAACTAGCAGGGATTGTTTTTGAACATGAAGGTTGCATTACAGTGTGGAATTACAACCTGATACTACAGGCATCACTGGATTCACCAAATCAAACTGGCCGGTTACAAATCTGTCAATTTGATGTCTCTCGTCATACTATTCGAACCTATGGAAATATCATATTCCGCTCTCGCACGGCATAATTTCGCTAATGATGCGCCAATGATTTTCAAACTGTTGTAGTGGTAAAAGTTGTAGATGACATTTTTTTGTAATTTATTGGGTGTTAAAACAACTTTATAATCATGGTGCTAAAAAGGGACATTGTCCGTGTTTTATTTTATTTACGATAACTTGGGTACATCAATAAAAACTAAGTGGTAGATTAGATTTTTAAATATTGCAAAAAAAAACTGTTTAGAATAAAGTAATTAAATGTTGTATCTTTGGTAATTCTAAAAGGGCCTATAGAGTTAACTAATAGTCAGTGTCAAATACGTCAATGTTGGCGTGACATATACACACAATTAAGAGCCTTTTACACCGTGATTAAATGATTAAATTTAAAATTAAATATCTTTAAAACCGTAAGAGTTATCATTTGTCTGTCGTTGGGAAATTAACTTTATTTGACCTAAAGAACGTTCCCTTAAAGTTTTCGTAAATAAAAAGACACGGTGTTCTTTCCTACTCACACGGCGAGGAAGCTCTTAATAAAACGCTTATCAATATACAAGTTCTCGTAATCCATAGCCGTAATATTTACAACTTATTCTTTATTTTGTTATTATGAGTATAGATATTTACCAGTAATCGTTTAACATTTAAGTGCCAGTGGTCACGGCACATTGCTTGTAGAACTTATACCCGTACCTACGACAAGATGCAGCAGCACGTAGGTATTGACGTTTTTTTTATAGAACAGTAAATGGTCAAAATGTAAATACCATGATAGTCTTAAGTTAATATAAACGAGCAAATATTTTTAAATTAGCCCTATTTCAAAGTTTGAACATCTTCGGTTGTCGGATATGACGTAGCACGTGTAGCACGTAGCACGTAGCACATTCTCGTGACCACTGTTTCTTGGAAGAGAATACCAGTATATTATTGTACAATCGCCCACACAGCTGACTGACAAATGAAGATAAACAGAGAGAAACTGTCTCTGTCGTGCACATGAGATTCTTATGTAAAATCTATATTCATCTCTTTCTACATTTTCTCACTTCTGTCTTTAATGAGCAGTTAAGTGTGTGGCTGTTTGAACCATGACATGACAAATAGTACGTTTGGGAAAAAATAAATAAACTTGTTTCAGGACGATTCTGTATATGATGTTTGTCTATGCTGCGGGTAATTTGCTGGTCGCAGTAACGGCTGTTCCCCAGTTAGCGTTGCCTGGGAGGTATGTATCAATTAAAATAATGTTAATTACATTGTGGCATTCATTAAACATTAAAGTATAATCTACTCTAATATTATAGACATGAAAGAAAGGATATACTGGACCGATTACTAAAATTCTTTCACCATTAGAATGCTACATTATCCCTGAGTAACTTAGCCTATGTTTTATTTTTCTGCCCGAACGGAGTCGCGGGCAACAGTTAGTATACAGGTTGTATACAGGTATTGATTTTGTTGATAGGATCTTAAAGCAAATTTAATCAGCTATCTTTAACAGCAAACAAATTTGAAAAATTCTAATAAATATGGACGTGGCATTGAAAATGGTGAACCAGGGACCCGCATTTCCAAAATTTTGAAAAGTTGAGATATCTCGTTTTTGGTGCGACTTTACTAAACATGATTTATAATATTTTGGCCACTCCTGAGCTAAGCTATCCAGCCTCGTAAGGCTGGCCGCTATCTCCTGGACACCCTGTAGAATTAATTAAAAAAAACCCGACACGAACAGGCGGACGCGTGTTAGAGCTATGGGATGATTTTTAAGAATGGAACACTCGAAGATTTCATTCGAAAATTAACGTGAAACGGTTGGTTTGGTTGTGACGTTCCGATTTATTTTCTACTATCGAACACTCACACTTTCGAAAATCGAACCAATGGTAACATTGAATTGGCCTAAAAAGATTTTTGATTTAAGCCTCTCGATAAGCTAGATACTTGAAACTTGCAGAACTGGATGGAATTATATTGTACCAATCAAAGATTAAAATACTTACGTGGAAAAGTTTGTCTAAATAAAAGTAACTTTGTGGTTGCTTTAAAAAAACGTTTTTAAAAAGGCTTACCCCCTTGTTCATAAACGTTCACAAACCTATTTAATTTTTTGTCCCTTTCTGTCTAATTCAAATGGCATAATGACAAATACAGGAAAAACATAGATATTCAAAGCACAGTTTAGTTATTGCACGTTTATGAAAAGGTGGGTTAATGTTGATTTAGTATCATAAGCATGAGTACTAAACTTGCTAATAATTATCTAGAAATCAAGATAAATGCTATCGTGTTTAGCAGAAACATAATCTATTCCTAGTATTTCGTAGCTCCCCTAAGCCTTTGTAACTGTAAATTACCTAATCTAAATTTGAATACAGATCCTGTTACTAATGAAAATTAATTATTTGAATTTGATTAGTTCAAAGGATTAGTATAATATAAACTGTACAAGAAATCACAGTTCGAATTATGCTTTAATTAGGGATCGGAGTTTTCATAGTAAGGTAAGAAAGATATGAAGTCGACATTCAAATTAAAACTCGCCCCATAGTCATACTCATCTTCAATGATTTCTTACACTTTAAATTACAATTGTTTCTAATCTATATAAACTGCTTGGTATGCTTCAACATGATCAGATAAAATGCATTCCCGTAGTTATATTACTTTTATTTTAGAATTCATTCTTTATTCAAAGATAAAAGATAAAATACATTTATTCAGTAAGTAGGCCACACGGGCAATTTTACACGTCAAGAATCTATCAGCGCTTCACAAGAGGAGACCACTGCTGAGAAGAAACGCCGTAAGAAACTCGGCAGTCAGTCATTTTTTAAATATATTTAATGTTACAATGGTATACTTAGTCTAGCATTATATAAATCTATAAATATTAAATTAAAAAATATATTAAATAAGCTGCGTAGTTTCAGCAGGAAAACACACCAAAATCTTGCGAGAGGGAGAAGAAAAAAAGAGAACACCTACCTAGGTGTAAGTATATAAGACGGTGCAAGACGACCACATAAGATTGATATGTTTTCCTACATCAACTGAATAAATGTCTTTATCTTTACCTTTATCTTTAACGGTGTCCCCTAAATGTCCCCGCAACTAAATACAAACGCTTGAAACGACCGTATTTCTTATAATAGTGCTTTAACTGTAGAATGGTATAAATAATTGAATGTTAATGTCGACTCCATATCTCGATTTAGTCTTACCGCGGTATGAAAACCGAATCCTATAATTATAAACCGGGTTATTTGTAGCGCTTTACGCCATACTTAGGAACACTATTCCGTGGAATCAGGTCTAAGCACGGTTTTAATGTCTTAACTCATCAACTCAAGACACTTCAAAGTAAATATCAACAGATAGATGTCTTTTTTGACATTGCATGAGACATTATTATACTTGTGGGAGGACCTTGTGCAGGGTCCGTCCGGGTTGGTACCACCAACTTATCCATTAACCTACCGCCAAGCAGCAGTGTTCGCATTGTTGTGTTCCGGTTTGGGGATAAGACAGCCGGTGAAATGACTAGCATAGAGGCATTCCATCTTAGTCCTCAGGGTTGGCAGTGCATTTGCTGTCTTGTGAATGCGAATGTCTATGGGTCACAGTTTCCACTTACCATCAGGTGGCCTGTGTGCTCGATTGCCTTCCTATGCCATAAAAAAAAAAAAATGTCACTTACTGCCCTTTGTGTGTTGCCAATAAGTGGCAAAAATAATGTATTGTGCGATTTCTAAGCTTTTGCCAGGCTATTACATACATACATTAAATCACGCCTGTTTCCCAGAGGGGTAGGCAGAGACCACTTCTTTCCACTTGCTACGATCTTGACAAATTTCTTTCGCTTCTTCAACATTCATCGAGTCACATTATTATTACATTAGACGAGTAATATTAAAAAAAAACACCATTCAAGGGTAAATTCTAATTGCCTAGGATAGGCATAAAATAAAATATTACCTCGCTAAACTTCAATATTATCTTTCAATTTACTAACGCATCGTTTTTATTCAATTAATTTTAATAGGATACTCTATCCATCTCGCAAATTGCATGCTGCATATTGAATTCATGCATAACAATGCAGCGCCAAGATGATTGCAGCGTTAACATAATTAATTAGTTCCAGTCTGAGGTGTTAGTCTTGAATGTGTCCACGAAATGCAATTACTAAAATCTGCATACACTAAAATATCAACAGTATATTTAATTTTGTGTACACACAGCAACACATCTAGCTATACACTTCAGAAATCTGAAATATTGCATGAAAGAGAGTCGCACTAGAATGCATAGAAGTTGACATAATACACATATATACGTCTCTTTCTTTTTCTCTCTGCTCTGTCTTTAATGGTTAGGTAGGTGTGATGTTGTGTGTACTATATCTTAACGCAAAAAGACATAATATAGAGTGGTTACAACCGGGTAAAGTATAATACTATAGGTAAATTAGCTCTACTTATTCCGGTCATTGGTTATGATTATAACGCGTCTTTCAAATACTTATCGTAGCATGAAATTTTACCTTCGGACATGTTATTGTAATATTTTTTACTTGGCTGCCATTATTATCAAATAAATTAGAGCTATTTTCGTTGACTGTACGATAAGATGTCAAAGGCAATTATGTCGTTTTAATCCAGTAGTGTAGAGGCCGTGCTGGCCAGTATTATTTTCATTTTGTTATAGGCTAGGGAAGTTACTTTTCAGCCACCCATCGTTATTTTACTACTACCTACTACTACTACTACTACTACTACTAAAGTAGGGACACCGAGTGATGGCACTTGACACATCTGACAATAGTGTTGTGAAACACTCCATTTAACTAAATGGAGTGTTTTCGTGAGTCGATTGTGTGACTGGCAGAAGAGTCTTCAGAGGTACCGTTAGCGTGGACCGTATTTAACTAAATGGAGTGTTTCACAACACTATTGTCAGATGTGTCAAGTGCCATCACTCGGTGTCCCTACTGTACTTCTACTACTACTACTACTATTTTATAGTTTAGTCATTTTGATTTGGGTGCTCTTTCACAACCTCTTTATTTTCAGACTCTGCACATTCATTGGTCTTCTTCTAATAACAATAGGCACGGGCGGCATAAAACCATGCGTGACGGCCTTCGGTGGAGACCAATTTCAACTGCCCCGCCAAGAGAAATACCTGGCAGTATACTTTAGTGTACTGTACTTCAATACTTGTACTGGCAGTCTTATTGCGAAGACAGTGTCGCCTATACTGAGGTCTGAAGTGCATTGTTTCGGGGATAAGGACTGTTATTCATTGGCATTTGGAGCTCCCGGTTTAGTTGTGCTGGTTTCAATAAGTAAGTGTTTTATAAAAACCACACCACGAAAAAATACTGAACAACAAAAAAACTAAATGCATGCTCAACTACTAAACATATAGTTTTTTTTACTGTGCAGTTCAATTTTTTAAGTTCCACGTTTTTTTGATGTTCGTTAAAATATCACCCTTTATATGCTTGGTATATTCTTTGGGAGACTATTTAGTAAGTATCATGATCTTTACCGCTAATTAGTCTAAGGGCCTGTTTCACTACCAATGAGTAAATTTATCATACATACGTCCTTTTGTTCATCGGGGGCGTGTAGTGTGAAGTTAACTATTCATATTGTTATTTTTTTTGCCAACCGTGTTTTTACCTTATCTGTGTTTAACTTTACCCACATATTTTGTGATGAAATTTGGATTTAACAGTAAATACTTATTTACGTATATTATAAACAACAGCGAGGTGGGGGGAATCCTGTTCCACCGTGATACAGTTTCTTACTAGAACGGGGAACAGAGGACGCTTACTCACAGTATTAAACTACCCACTTGCTACAAGAAATTTTGTACCTATTTTGTAAGCAGTTATGACCTATATGAAAGCTAAATAAAGTTTTTTTTCATTTTTTATTTGCCATTTAAAGTTTATTTATTTATTTATTAATTTATTCACTGTCATCACATGGCACAGAAGTTGTACAGAATGGTGTTAGTATCTTTAAAACTTAAGTATAATATAGGTTAGTCCATGCGATACCCTGCAAGGGCACCACAGTGTAAGGGCACTGCAATTTTGTACTTAAATCTAAATTAAAACTAATGTTAAATAAGTTTAATTAATTAATGACATCTTTAGGGAATAATAATCATAAAATAAAAAAAATAAAAAATACAATGAAATTTAAAAAGTCAAATATAAACAAGGAGTTTAGTCAGTCTTTTACATACATACATACATTAAATCACGCCTGTTTCCCAGAGGGGTAGGCAGAGACCACTTCTTTTACAGTAGTAATAAATTATTGTTAAAAATTGGTATCAATCACGTATAGTAGCTAAGTTTAATTTTAATTTTAATAAGTTTAGTTTTATTGCAGTACCTATATAAATCTGTATATTTTAAGTTGGCTCTCTTCTTGTCTATTTACAACTGTAAGAAAGAGAAAGGCTAAATTTATCTGTCAAATTTGCTTTACTGGTCGATTGTGAAACAGTCGATAAATCTTATTTTCAGGCGATAATAACACTGGCTGGCGATAATAATAAACTAAAATCCGGCATCTCCTACTAACCTAGTAGCCTAACCATTATTACTCACGGAAGATACTCGAATATGCTTTAGATGGATATAGAATTTAGGAACAACCTTGCGGCCAGGCTCCGCGGTAACGGGAAACCTATGCTTTTTTTCACTGTTTTTGTTTTTGCTTTCGTGTGCCAATAATTTGTTTTAGAACATTTTAAACAATATGTTTTTAATAGGGAATATGCATGTTTTTTTTTACAGCTTCAATTGAAGCTGATTCATGTAACAAACAGATCACAAAAATCATTTTTTGAATAACTATAAAAATAACCAAGATATAAGCCAACAAAGATTTGTTCCTATCTCTTTCTAGAAAAACGGAATTTTACATGGAGTTTATATGGCCGCAGTGCACAATGACGTCACGGTGCACATCGGATCTCTCTGTCTAATTAGAAGTTTGAAATGCTTATAACTTCCGTATTTCTTGACCGATTTTAATTTTAATTTCCGTTTTGGTGATCTCTTTTACGGTATTTTCATATTTTGATGAGAAATGCGATTTTTAAAATCCATGCATATTCCCTATTAGACATAAGTGCCTAGACAAGTATGGTGATACAATAGTCGAAATGGCTTGAGGTGTTTGAAAGGAGTAAAATCTTGCGTGAGTATGGAATGCTACAGTCTTTTCCAATAAAAGTAATAAAAATTGTTAATTTCGAATTTTGTTTAAAAGCATCAATATACGATGACTCGATAGCCTAGTTGGTAGTGTTTGGTTTGATTACGCGAAATATTTGTGTGATGAGCATGAGTATTAGCTTCTGAGTCTTGGACGTTTTCCATGAATTTAAATATACATTTCTCTATGTAAGTATTTATACCTATCTCGTACCCTTAGTACTAGCCTAGAGCTTAGTTTGGGACTAGGTCAATTTGGTATTTACTTTAAAAGCCTCCTAAAGACAAACACACTAGAATAGTAATGAAGGACGCCCGTTGCCCTCATGTCCGTTATCTCTGTTAGTCGAGAGCGAAGGTGAGGTCTATTCAGGGCTTGTTATTGTGATTATAAGACTCGCAGCTAAAATTATTTCCCGTCTGGAATTAATCATTTAACAAACATGTCATTTGTAATAAACAACAGACGGAACGGCTGACATATTTGCTAATACGTAATTATAATTAAACCACGCAATAACATTTGCAATTAAGTAATGATTTCTGTTGAAGTGAATAGTTAGTAAAAATAAATAAAATAAAAATTATAGGGAATATGCATGGTTTTTTTTGAAACACACCTTGTGGAACACAAGTTGGCAACTGCGACCAGCATATCACACAAAACTTTACGAGTGTACATACATACATACCTTCACGCCTTCATTCCCAGAGTGGCGTAGGCAGAGCTACAGAATTACCAACAACTCCAAAAACTTGTTGATAACTCTGTAACCTCAATTTGCACAATTAGGTTAACATGTTTAACAGTGTATAATTAGTGACAGGTAGCAAGCCCATCGCCTAACAGTACTAGAAGCCTTTATTCCCTTCGTCGCCTCTTACGACTTCCACGGGAAGACATGGAATGGAGTGGCACTATTCTAAGCCGGCAACCACACGGCAATATGAGTGTATAAATCGATAATATTGCTTTTTTTTCCAAAACCTTTTTTTAATTGCTCTCTTGTAAATATTTGTTCAATAGGGGCCGGGTCACGCAAAGCACTATCTTATATTTGATTATTGTGCTCGCGATCAGCTTGCGACCATCACGGTCTCCAGTCCTTGTCGCTAACGAAATGTATGAAACGTCGCGAATGTATGAAAACGATACCAGTATGTAGCCTCATGCATGACACAACACGTCCGACAAATATAAATTCGGCTTAACGCTTCGTGCGGTGCAAAGCATGCCTAATCATGTTTATGAATGTGACAGCTTCTTATTTAAGGGCTTTATCTTGGTTTAGATGGAAAATGTTATACATACAAAGATAGGACGTGATTTGCCAGAGTTCTAAGTGCCCCTTCACGTACGCGTTACGTAATTAGCTTGTAATTTAATTAATTCATGTGTTTATTTTGGAAACATGAAAGCACTGTATTGTACAAGATAATTAGAAAATTGTTGGGAGGATTAAACCTTCACAGAAATTCTTACTACCGTTTTTATACCTATGTAGTAAATATGTTTGACTTTGTTTCTACAACCAAGTCAAACATATGTACTGGTTCACTAACGTTTTACCAATTCATCATTTGGCAAATAATATTATTTTACAAACTTTTATTTCGCAAACAGGTATTTCCCACCACATAATTTTATGTATTTTGTGATCAAAACTCTAACCCATCATAACATATTTAAGAAGCCCATGTAGCCTATTTAATATGAAATTGTTTAAGCACAATTGCATTTTTGCGAAATGAAAGTTTGTAAATTGATATTGTTTACCAAATCATCATTTGGCAAATAATGTCATTTTACTTACTTTCATTTCGCAAAGATGAATTTCCCACCACATAATTTTATAATTTTTTGTGGTCAAGTCTAACCCAACCTAACTTATTTAAGAAGCCTGCATGTAACCTATTAAATATGCACAATTGCCTTTTTGCGAATTGAAAGTTTGCAAAACGACATTGTTTGAAAAATGATGATTCGGTAAAAAGTCAGGATACCATATTTACTACATATAGAAAACTCCTAATAATTTTTCAAATTACCGTATTCCATATGTACTTTACTGCAATAGAAGTCATTATTTAAATTTGTACAAAAAAAAAAAAAATGACCCGATGGTTTTATTTTAATATCTTTATTTACTTACCAGACATTTTATGGATGACATGATTATTTTAAATTTGGGTTGGCATTTTCCAGTAAATTACAACAATTCAACGATATCTAATGATAAAAAGTGATTGTAATAGTGTATTAAAACGTACTATTTCAAGCAGTTTTCGCCTAACCAGTAACATACCCTTAGGAGGGCTTCAAGCCTAGAACGAAAGTCAAACAAAAGTTAAATATACTTTTGACAAAATATCAGAAATAGCAAAATATTTCAAAAACTTAATAATGTAGAACGGCTTTAAAACCCTATTCCCTCAATTGGTTTTTGAATAAGAGTAATTGTTAAAATATAAACAATCCCAAAAATCAAAAAAATTAACAGGAAATTCAGTCTTATATTTATTGCGTTTTGACAACCAAGTTAAGTTAAGTTGTAACCAACCCTAACAATTATCTTTGTTTGTTTCCAGTTATTTTCGTCAGCGCAAAAAGCCGATATGTCGTAAAAAACCCAGAAGGAAATGTAGTGGTTGACTTTATCAAGTGCGTAACTGTAAGTACTTTAGACATTTTTTTTTAATTCTAAATCCGGGGTCCTAGTGAATATTCTATGTAATAACAACAAAAACCAAGCTTTAAAAACCCGACTGTTTTATAACCAACTTAAAATCCTAAGTGACTGTTCAAAATGAAAAATGATTTAAGAAACCTAGAGATGATTTTTAAATACCTACATACACATACATACATACCTTCACGCCTTCATTCCCAGAGTGGGGTAGGCAGAGCTACAGAATTACCAACAACTCTAAAACTTGTGCAGGGTCCGTCCGGGTTGGTACCACTATCTTATCCATTAACCTACCGCCAAGCAGTGCGCATTGTTGTGTTCCGGTTTGGGGATAAGACAGCCGGTGAAATTACTAGCATAGAGGCATTCCATCTTCGTCCTCAGGGTTGGCAACGCATTTGCAGTCTTAGGATTGCGGTCTTGTGAATGCGAATGTCTATGGGTCACAGTTTCCACTTACCATCAGGTGGCCTGTGTGCTCGTTTGCCTTCCTATGATATAAAAAAAAAAAAAACTTGTTGATAACTCTGTAACCACAATTTGCACAATTAGGCTAAGATGTTTAACAGTGTATATTAGTGACAGGTGCAAGCCCATCCCCTAACAGTACTACAAGCCTTTATTCCCTTAGTCGCCTCTTACGACTTCCACGGGAAGACATGGAGTGGCACAATTCTAAGCCGGCAACCACACGGCATAAAATTTAAATACCTATACAATAATACTCCATTTGTCATAATTTTACCACTTTTTTCTTTTTCTTTTTTACAATATGGCGTCTAGCTGCCGCTCACAAGAATAAGACAAATCGATTGCCATAAGAATTATCAAAATTGGTCCACGCGATTAGTTTATAGAACGCCACAAAGGAACATACATACATATGTCGGTGTCCTGCCGTTTGACCAAAAGTCGTTTGGCAAAATTACACTTGACAAACAACGTTTTGCAAAAAAATGTTAAGTCAATTGATCATTTTACTACTAGTCATTTTACAAATGACTTACTTTTCCAAATGATCAACACTTAAATTTACATTTTACGATTAAGACGAATCAGGGCATAACCGACTCGGATAGGTTAGGTTAGAAGGCAAAGGCGGGAGCTTGGCTCCCGCCTTGGCCTTCGAGGTTGTTTTTTTTTCTGCCCAAAAATAGGTAAACTAATTGCTAAATGATCAATTGCTAAGTGAGTTTTTCCCTTAGTCGCCTCTTACGACTTCCACGGGAAGACATGGAGTGGCACAATTCTAAGCCGGCAACCACACGGCATAAAATTTAAATACCTATACAATAATACTCCATTTGTCATAATTTTACCACTTTTTTCTTTTTCTTTTTTACAATATGGCGTCTAGCTGCCGCTCACAAGAATAAGACAAATCGATTGCCATAAGAATTATCAAAATTGGTCCACGCGATTAGTTTATAGAACGCCACAAAGGAACATACATACATATGTCGGTGTCCTGCCGTTTGACCAAAAGTCGTTTGGCAAAATTACACTTGACAAACAACGTTTTGCAAAAAAATGTTAAGTCAATTGATCATTTTACTACTAGTCATTTTACAAATGACTTACTTTTCCAAATGATCAACACTTAAATTTACATTTTACGAGGAAGACGAATCAGGGCATAACCGACTCGGATAGGTTAGGTTAGAAGGCAAAGGCGGGAGCTTGGCTCCCGCCTTGGCCTTCGAGGTTGTTTTTTTTTCTGCCCAAAAATAGGTAAACTAATTGCTAAATGATCAATTGCTAAGTGAGTTTTTGTAAGATGATACTTTTGTTAAATGTCTCGTTTGCCAAATGATCATTTAGTGAAACGTTGTTTGTCAAATGACCATTTGTCAATATTTTTTTGGTCAAACATTAGTGAACCACATATGTCATATGTCTCGGGCTGCATTGAAGACACGTCGCCGTAGTTCCTCTTCGTTAATTATTATCACCAACTACGACGGCGACGTGTCTTCAATGCAGCCCGAGACATATCGGAAACCAGTTTACGAAAATTAAACCGAAATTTTATTCGAAGATGCCATTTGTGCCTTAGAGTCGCAGGGAAACAATTCGAACATTTACTGTAAAAACTAATGAAAATTAAACCCGTTTTTTATTATCTTTGAACCAAGGTCAACCAAAAATCAATCATATTCTTCAAATGAGCACAAACAAATGAGATATCGTAGAGTACAAGATAATTTTTTAGATGATTAGCATTGATTTCCGAGGATCCATATTGGCAAATGTCATTCGAATTCCTACTTTTATGCATTAAGATATCATGAATTGGCATAAAATACGCATGTTTTTAAAGTTATTTGCTCATTTCGTTTGTAGTAAAAAAAAGTTATGGCAGGTGTTCAAAGTTTAAATTACTATGTTGATGATAATTTAAGTCAAGTTCGTTACAGTATTTTTCCAACTTTTACATTAGTTATTGACATAATAATGCTTCTATCATCTTAATCAACTATTCATAAACGCGCACAAATAAAAAAAACTAAATTCTAAAGCTATCCCAGTAAATGCGAGCAGTTACAATGTCAACAGAGGTGAAAATTTGGAAAAATCTTTAAATTGGTATAACTCGAAAACGGTGCAACTTTTACTGAGGTCATGTTAGGCTGGTTTGGTTCGTCTGAGGCTGGGGAATCTCCAGTGTCACTGTGCACTATGGTCCCGCTCATAGGTCATAAGTCCAAATAATCAACAATAGCCGAGCTATGATTTGTACTTCTCTGATAACACATTCATTACCAGCCTACTTAAAACTATAAATAGTTTTGAAGTAATCAGTCGGGATCATTGTTTTTCAGACCTCCGAAGTGAACACACTTAAACCGCGTAATTAGTCTTATCAATAGATCATTAAAGTGAAAGTTGTTTGTTGACGGATTTCTAAAAACTGGTTGTGATAAACTCTATTGAATCATCATAGAAATTAATGACAAAGGTATGTGTTTTAATAATAATATTTTTACTAGCTATTTTTACTATACATTTTATATTTATTTGAGAGCTACGAGACACCTAATTTTATAAAAATATTTAAATTGTTTGTGTATTACCATTGAGTTTTATCAATGACGCCATGCTGTACCATTAATAATTTTGATTGTTTAAAAAGCATATAAAAGTCTAGTTATTGTGCCAATAGTCATCTTCTGCTAGATTTTGCTAGATGTTTTATTAATTCGTCCTCTACGCTGTTCGTAGAAGATGCTACGATATTTGTCAATTTCTAATGTATTTTGTTTTCTTTCTAACAGGTTCTTTTTTGCAAGTTCAGTTTACAAGAATGCACATATTTGAACTATGGCATCTTGCTAAAGGATCACAGGTGGAAAAATATCGAGTTTTGGAAATGGTCCCGGAAGCTGAAAACGTTGAAATCGAAGTTCTAAGTAAACGCGTTAATGGCATAATCCAAAGGATCGCAGATTACTGGAAAAAAGCAGAAAGTAATAAATATGAACTAGTCAGAAAACATGAAAAATGGTTAAATGTCCTTGAAACTATAGATATAGCAAAGAATGAGTCGGTATCTGCGAGAGAAAATTAGTTTACTGGTCAAGAAATGACATCAAATCTCGGTCGACCGAAGAAAGATTTTGAGTCTTGCAGTAAACGAACTCAGCGAAGGAGATTAGTGGACCTCTCAAAAATTGATAACTCGGCCGTCAATGCTTTGATAAATACTTCGTCAACCTCGAGTTGTGGGCCAAATGATAGTCATAAATGTGAAGTGAATCCAAGTGAGATCCTATCGCTAATCACAGAAGCAAAATTAACAAAACACCAATACCTTTTAATTAAAGAGTTCATTAATAGTAAACAATATCCAGTTTTGCCTTCGTATCATAAGGTTTTAAAAGCCAAGAAACAGTGTTACCCTGAAAAATTAACTATTACTGAATAAAGTGCCGAAGTAGAGTTACAAAATTTGTTGAACCACAACACGGTTAAAAGAATACTGGATTCTCAAAATATACTGTTATCAAGTATCGATCCCGAGACCATAGGTGATGTTATGTTAGTTGGTAAGTGGGGTTTTGACGGTAGTACCGGACACAGTGAGTATAACCAGTGCTTTTCCGATGACCCAATTTAGAAGATGGAAGTTTATTCGTCATAGTTGCAACAACAGGAGAAGAAACAATATTATGGAAGAATCCTCGCCCATCATCAACTAGGTACTGTCGCCCTATTCGCTTCCAATTTGCAAAAGAGACAAAACAATTATCTAAGAACGAAGAAGATTATTTTAAAAAGAATTAAAAAAATAAATTAGGTCTGATAGTGGACAAGCCGCGTAGCGGAGGAAGCGGCAACTCGAATGATGGGAATACAGCACGTAGGTTTTTTGCTAACTCTGCCATTTCTGCTGAAATTACAGGAATTAAGCAAGAGCTTATTGATAGTTGTGGTACAATTCTTAACTGTCTCAATTCCGGTTACAAAATTAATTCTGAGAGATTTAAATCGTTTGCTTTAGACACGGCTCGACAGCTTGTTGAGGAATATCCGTGGTACAATTTGCCAGCGTCCATTCACAAAGTTCTGATTCATGGGTCTGAAGTAATCGATCAGTTCGATCACATGATGGTATCCGTAGGAGAACTATCAGAAGAAGCTGCCGAAGCTACAAATAAAAATAAAAAAGCGTTTCGGCTCAACAATACTAGAAAAATGTCACGTGTTGCGACGAATACCGATGTTTAAAATCGACTTTTATTAAATTCTGACCCACTAGTTACGGGTCTTAGAAAGCTTCCTAGGAAAAAAAAGTGTTTCATCTAAATCTGTCATTAGTTTATTACATTATTGCTAAGCTCATTAAAGTTTCACTAATGAGTGTTAGATAGTTTAATTATAGTATTTTTAAGATAACAACTCTTTACGTGCGGTTCATTCTACTGCATGAATTGCACATAACGAAAAAACTTAGTAAATATGTTTGCGTTCAATATAAGTTGTTTTTTTTTAAATTAAATAGTATTAAGGTATTGTTTATTATATTTTTAAGTGAAAACATGTTACTTACTATTTATAAGTGTTAATTATACAGTATTGAAATATAGTGAATTTTGAAACGTTTTTAATTGTTTTTTTTTTATTATTATTCAATAATATATACACATAAAATTAATTGTAAGTCCTTTATTTTATCAAATAAATTCATAATTAACAACAATATATGCATTTCTTCCCAATAATGTTGGAAGTTTTGGACAAATCGACTTATGACACTCTCTCCATACACGCTGAACCACAGTGCTGTGGCGTGGTACTTTTGGGACACCCTGTATACAGGGTGTAAGGCACGACTCACCGAAAACTGAAACCATAGCTTCAGACCATTGCACTGAACTGAAATCCAGTGGAAATTTTCCCGGGAAAACGAAATTTTTCTCGTTTTTTACGTGAAAATGGCGTTTTCACAGCTTCAGTATGTCATAATATGTTGTCCTAGATCGGTTTATATGCAAAAAACATGGAAAAAAAACGGGACAATTTTCGTTTTCCCGGGAAAATTTCCACTGATTTTCAGTTCAGTGCAATGGTCTGAAGCTATGGTTTCAGTTTTCGGTGAGCCGTCCCTTACACCCTGTATAGGCTGATAAACACATTACCGTTCTCCTTCGCCAGTCGGGTGAAAACCCCCGATCCGTAACCCTGACCCCTTCTTTCAGAGCTGATATCTCTAAAACGGCCGAACCGATTTTAATGAAACCTAGCTTCAAACCACCGCTAGGTAACCTACTTTCAATTTAAAAAAAAATGTCCTTGTAGGAGCTACGATGCCACAGACAGATACACAGATACACTCTTTTTGCGTCAGGGGTTAAAAGGGTTATAATTATAAGTCTATTTAACTCGTACTAAAAAAGGGTATATGCATTAATGGAGTACGCTAGACTTCAACCCTTTTTTATTTGATCTCCGGGAGTGTTACCCTTTTTCACTAGGACCCCAGAATTATTTGTAATTATGTAACTTTTTCATTGAAGACACCCAGACAGCTTAATGCTTAATAGTGTTAATAACTTACAATTAAATTTGAAACTGAAAACGAGTGCCGTGGCTAGGGAATGCAAATAACCGGTTATTACCGGTTTTAACCGGTTATTTTCATACAAAATCTGTTAATAACCGGTTAAATTGCATTCCCTAGCCGTGGCCCCGCTGCAGCACATGCTGAATTGCAACTTTTTTTAACGCCCCGAAAGAACACCCAATGTTGTATGTATACCTATTATACGTTTGTTGGTTTGTTTGTTACATTATTCCTGTACAATTTGTCCATAAAAATTATCTATTGTGTGCGTTACATGACCATATTATTTTCATTTCATTTCCATTATTAAGCGCCTAAAAAGGTTGAACCTTGATAAACTTTAAATTGTTTACGTATCATGTTGTTTACGTACGTTAGCTATGTTTTCAAATATGCTGGTATAAACATTTCATTAGAAATTTCATGTTAACCGCTTGCGGTCTCCATATTTAAATTCAATTCAGTCAGTTGCTCTTTTCCTGTTATAACATCAAAACTACCAAAAACCACTTTCGTTCCCTTCTTTTTAACCCTTAAATCCTCTAAGTCAAGTTCTAAATCACCTTGTTATGTGTTTTCAATTAAGTCCTTATGGTTCCCAAATGTTTACAAGCGTTGTTTTGTTTATTGGAATTCCATTGAATTTCACTAAAAACGGAAAACGTTTTGGTATTTCTGAAACAACACGGCCCACCGTTATTTTGAATCAATATGGAACTCTTCACAATATTGCGTTTGTATTAAAACTTTGCGGGTTCCGGAATTCCTTTTTGTATCTTTTTCTTTTGTTTTACTGCGGAGAGTTTGTATTCTTAACCAAAATGAGAAATAGAACGGTTTATGAAACGTAGTTTAGAATATAAAAAAGTTACGGGCTACGTTTACATTTTGAAACTTATGTCTTATGCCTAACCTAAAGTAGAAATTATTGGAAAAATCCAAACATTTAAACTAATTTAAATTGCGTACCTTTTGGTCGTCGAATTAAAATTCAGAATCAAATAATGTAATTGTTAAATTGCTTACACAAGAGCCTTTATTAAAATTGGTTTTAGCCCCTCTTGTTTCTATAATATACAGGGTGTCTCGTAAGTACCACGACAAACTTAATGGGGAGGTAGGTGAGCAAGCCACCTACCTAAGGCCGCTTCCTGACTTGGCGGTATACTTGCAGTAAAACACGGAATCGGTAAGGGTTGCTAGGCAACTAGTGGCATCCACCAATCAACGCGCAGCATTTATACCGACAGTATGTTTTACTGCAAGTATACCGCCAAGTCAGGAAGCGGCCTAACATGGAAAAATCGCCTTTGTAAAAGTCGCACCGTTTTCAAGATATTTGTAATTTTCTGATTTTTAGAAAAATGTACACCCGCACTGAGTTTTTGATCTGTTGTATTCGGAATTTATATTTTTTTTTTTTTGCAAAACAATCTTGAATAGTTGTGGTAAAAACCATTAAAAAGTAACTATTGTAGTTTATTTTTATTTTTTAAATTAAATTTAAAATTGCTGCTTTGACTTGAGATGACAATGTTAAATAAATAAACAAGAATTCAACACAAACCTGTTGTAAGTTCTTTAGCATAATTAACACTTAAGAAGTACACTTTTTGTGAACGTCGTTTGTATGGTACAAACTCCTTACAAATCATTGAAGTATGCATTTGAAGATAACTACTAATTTCTGTCAATATTGTCATAGCTGCCCAATATATATAAAAAAATATAAAATCGGTCGAGCCGTTTTGGAGGAGTTCGACTACAAACATCATGACACGAGATATTTATAAAGATTTATACTTTCTCGATCACCGAAGATCGTTTATCAAAACTTACTCAATGTCGAAAAAAGTAAGTTTTCGATTAATTTTTGGGTACCTATCTTAGGCCCAATTATTAAGTATTTTTGCCCGTTTCACGTGGTTTTTATTACTCCTGCGTAATATTTTCGAATACTTTTCAGTACATGTATCAAGCTCGGCTCGAACGCTTGTAAGGTTTGAGGCATGAAATATTGTTACTCCCTTGTGGATTCACGTTACAAACTTTCTTAAATAAAGCACCCAACACACTGATACCGTAGCGGCGCGGCGGCGGCACCGCTATGTCGCGGCGTTGTGCAAAGGTCTTATTTTCCTAGGCTGCACAGGCCAGCTTATCACGCAACAACCCGTGTTTTTAACGTTACTAACAAGCCTAACCTAAGTAGCCTTGGAGTTAAGTTAATTACAGACATTTGCTTGAAATTACGATTAAATGTAAAAGTACTTTAGGTACTACATAATGATAAACATACTTTTCTCAAACATGCTCGGAAAGAACGATTTTCCGATTGAAACACAAGGACGGAAAGTGCCTCATTTTACTCCTAGAAGTAAAAAAACCATATGAAAATACTTTCCGTCCATGTTCATATTGCTTTTAAAAGTGCTCTCTATTGCGTATAAAATTTAATGGACCATGAATAAAATCCCGTGCACCAACTTGTAGATGGGGCTGTGTGGTGCGGCTTGCGACGGCTTCAAACAAATATTGTCTCCAAATTTGTCGAAGGTTTTTAAAAATACTATTATATCTTGTATTTGTATCATGTCCTCCTCGTATTGTTTGAGAAAAGCAATATATGTATATGCCACGGAACCTAGCCTCGCTATTGCTCGACCTGGCACCTCGTCAGGAAATCCGACCGCCACTGCTGTCATGTAAATACGAGCTATCAAAATATTGACAAGACGATAACACATCAAAATCAATAAAGTTTTCCTAAGTAGAATAGAGCGCTTGTTTGTAATACCTTATCTTTTTTAAGCGTCGTTGAAAAAATAGTATTACTGCAGAGACCGGGAAAATGGCTTTTGCGGGATGAGTATGAGTTACAGGCCGAGACACAGTCGAACCCGCGCTATATATGAGTCCAGCAACCACCCCTCCCTACTGATGATGCTTGTGTAGTGCTTTTCTCCAACATTGCAAGAAAATGTAAAACAATTAGTTATAATACCAAACACAGTTCAAAATTTTCCTTGAAAAAAAAAGATCATTGTCGCCATCATCGTCAAAATTATTACTCATACTTTTATTAACATTAGAAACAGGTATGATTTAGTACGAAACTGAAATAAAGCATGAAATAAAAACCCAAATGAAAACGTAACAAATTTAAATTATAATAACAATATTTATAACACGTTTATGTTATTTCGGCAATTTATGTGCTTATGAACGCAATTTCAATTTGAAATTCATAATATTTAAATACGCTGTATGTCTGCATGCGGGAGTTTTTTTTTCTAGTAGCGGGCGTTTTTTAACCTAATGTAATCGCGCCTTTACAAAACACCAATAGGCTGGCGGTGTTTATCGAACTTTCATAAATTTCCGACATTAATATAAAGTTCAAGTTAATTTATTCTGTTATTTACGCCCCTGGGTACAAATGGTTATTAGCTTAGTTACATTAAAATTGTTTGCTACTTGAAATACCCCCCACTACACGACTTTGTAACCCTACGTTGTTTAGAATTAGTGTTCAGTTATTTGAGTTGAACAGTTAAACTTATATCATTAAATGTTTGAACTCAAGTAAAGTCATGGTCCTTGGGTTTATCCACTGTACTAAGAGGTATTTGAATTTTACTCTTTCTTTTAAGGGTTCAGTAGTCATACTACGAATCCTTATAGTTTCGCCATGTCCGTCCGTCCGTACGTCCGTCCGCAGCCTAGCTCAGAGGCTATTAGTACTAAAAAGCTGTAATTTGGCATGCATATACATATTAGTCAAGCCAACAAAGTGGTTTTTTTTTTTTTTTTTGTGTAGCGCAAATTTTTGTTAGAGTCAAGTGTTACAGCCAAAACTACAAATACTAAAAATCAGTTTTTTTTAAAGTGAAAGCACATATAATTAATTTAATAGGTAAACTAGCACTACTAAGT
The DNA here is from genome assembly GCA_927399475.2 of Acleris emargana. NCBI lineage: Eukaryota > Metazoa > Arthropoda > Insecta > Lepidoptera > Tortricidae > Acleris > Acleris emargana. The sequence goes on from OV656846.1 coordinate 17,950,663, forward strand.
AGACTTCAGTGATTCTTGAGTTACAAACGGTTTAAATGTACTTATTTGCGGTTTTGGTAAACTGACCACGACCTATAATGATGTAGGTACTTTCCATCGTCAAAGTTAAGTTAGTCGCGAGGTCTAATTTGTTTGTAGTAACAGCTTCAGAAGCCTACACTGAGCATGTTGCGACATGCTCTTGCCCGGTTTTCAAACTTGTGTTTTACGAATTGTCACTAAGGGGCGACTTATGGTGCTTTCCTATATTCAAAATCGTCTATCGAGTTGTGACGTCTCGATAATAGTACATTATTGCCTAGGCAGTGAAGCAGGCAATTGCGGGGGGAGTATTGGTTTAAACGGACGAGCTTGCGAGTCCGTTTAAAAATACGAGGCCCGCAATTGCCGTTCCTGCCGAGGCATATATAGTGCTTTTCTCAAAAATCGCAAGATACAAATCGCATATAAACAGAAACTTCACTTTACCGCCTTTATGTTTATGACAAGGAGAAACGCAAGCTTTTTTACAAAAAAAAACTCAATCTATTCCAGACACAGATAAAAAAGTTACGTTTCGAATAAAATATGGATGTATAAGACTTGTGCCCTCATTTTATTATTGCCATTTTCACTTTTTTAAAAGTTACAAACTAGACAACAATGAAATTTTTATGCAACATTGCGGGCTTGTGTAGCGAGCACGCAATGTATTTTTTTTTTAATTTGGGAACTGTCTGTAAACTATGTACTTCGCGTCTCAGTATGGAGTTAATAATGTCAATTTTTCGGCCATTTTTGAGAAAAAAAATTGATATCCCACGTACAAAATGTGTCAAATTTTTACGCAACGTAACCCTATCTATCCACGGTTCAAATATAGGAACACACCATAAATCGTCATTAGCGGACTCTTGAGTGCCGTACTGCGGCCATATTGTTTTGAGGAAACAACTCCCCTGTGCCCCAGGCTTTGCTGATGTTTATGGGCGACGGTGACTGCTTACCATCAGGTGGCCCGTCTGCTCGTTTGCCTTATTTGGCTGTAAAAAAAGAATGCAAAATCGATGGTTAATAGTATATTTTGTTTAAAATAATTATTTGGAGGAAATGGGTCCATATTAACTCGGCTAAAAATGTTTAGTCCGAATGTAATTTTATTCCTAATCGTCGCAACTCCTAAAGTGTTTTTACTGAAACGGTTTTTATTTCAGGGTTTTTATAAAACAAACCTAACCTAATCTAACCTTAACTACCAGTTAGATACTTTAAAAATCCAGAAATAATAACGGTTTCAGTAAAAAAACAAGGGTGAATAGGTATGAAACCTAAATTGAAGCATAAGATTATAAGACTTAAATTATTTCCAATAGACGTAACATTATTGCCCATTAAATACTTGTTCTTATTTGTAAGAAGTTATCACTTATTCTAGGTTTTATCCCTAATCACCCCTTAACCCCTACTCACCCCGTTTTACGGTACTCTTACTTATGGATACAATTGGTCATTGGTCCCCCATTGAAAAATAAAACTCATATACAGCGCGAAGGAAAAGGTGGAAGAGAATTCTGGCATTTCATGACTTATTCATTATGTCTGTCGCTTCACCATTGACTTTATAAAGATAAAAGAGGATCACGCGCAGAGAAAATAAACAAACATTATCGTTTTGCGTTGGGTCACTTACAGGACCTCTATTCTACTTAGTCCGAAGCCGTAAATATAGTTTTCAAAACTATATCGTTGTATTTGCTGTTAAGTTAATATGAGTTACCATATGGAACCCGGGAGTAGGGTATCGTAGCTAATGGAAATCTCGAAGGCTCGAAGTGTTTCCGTCTTATTGAAAGGAACGACATGGATTGTTTAAATGGAATGTGTTATGCGTGCAAATATATTAAAATCAAGTTTATGTTAAACTAGTTTTTGCGCGCGACTTCGTCCGCATAGATTTCGATTATCGTTATTCCCTCGGGAACCTTTTAATTTCCCGGGTTCAAAAGTAGCCTATGTATTATGTTTTTTTTTTTATGGCATAGGAAGGCAAACGAGCAAACAGGCCACCTGATAGTAAGTGGAAACTGTGACCCATAGACATTCGCATTCACAAGACTGCAAATGCACTGCCAACCTGAGGACTAATATGGAATGCCTCTATGCTAGTCATAATCCAAGGTATAAGCTATCACTATTCCAAATTTCAGCCAAATCCGTCCAGCCGTTGCGGCGTGAAGAAGTAACAAACTAACACACATACACTCACACTTTCGCATTTATAATATTAGAAGGATTAGAATTAAAAAGATAAAATACTTCGATACAATGGCAACCCTTTCTTTCAGAGCTGATACGTATCTTTGAAACGGTCCAAACGTTTTCATGAAACTTAGCTAAGAACCATTTCGTTTAAACAAGTTTTCTTTAAAAAATCGCGATTATATCGATGGTTTATTATACAAATAGAAATTATTCAATTCGTGTTATGTAAAATGATCATTACACCATTTGTTTTTATGCTAAACATTACACACCTATCCTATAACACACCTCACTTTAAAATCCGATAAAGCTCAGGGATATCAGAATGACCCATGTTTACATGAAGGGTCCACGGAAACAACATGTCTAGTCACTTTATTTTGAAAATGAGTTTTGAATCTCAAAATGTAGTGGACGAAATGAACTATTATTACCTACCACTCAGATTCAGATATAAATCTTTATATAACTTATCTCTTTTCACTCTTAAAAAAACCTCTACCTCTCTTAAATTATGTACGAAATGACATGGTTCCTAACTTTCAAATCGTGATATCTCAAAAAGTTACTAATGTGACTAGCCATGTCCTTTCCGTGGACCCTTCACATGATATACCTACATACACACGCCCGAAAAAAGTAAATTTAATCGAATGCCTAAGATCCACTTAAAGGATGGTTTTGGAAGCCATAACTCGTATTCGTAAAATAACGTAATTTATTGCTCGCATAAAACTTTTGCCGTAAAAGGGGCCGCCATGATGAATGTCGACACAGTTTATGTTTCTGTGTTTACAAATTATAATTTATACCGTTTATGCATAACACGTATGTTTGAATAAGTTCAGTTAATGAGTTTTTAAGCTCTGTGGTAAACATGGATCGAAACTAAGCAAATTCTTGTTAAGAAGAAAAAGAAAATTGTTTTTTTGTGCGAAATATTTTTGTGTTGCTGTAAATTGTTTTCGGCCCTTTTCAGATTAAGCCGACATTTTAAGAGAAAATGGTTAATATTTATCTTAAAATGTCTTACAGTAGTTATGAATTTATAAGTCTGTTCTGGACTTTTTCATGTCTTGTAAAAGTTGTAAAGTATTCAGAATCTTGTTTTTTTTAACATAACACTTATTACGAGCATAATGGAATAAATCCTATTAAACTATGAACTATCGTGATTAGATGGTACTGAAATAATGTAATTTCATAAATATGTAATATATTTATGTATGCAAATGTATGTGTGAAAACTCTTTATTGCACACCAATGTATTAAGTACTAACTGTTGCCCGCGACTCCGTTCGCGTACACAAATAAAACATAACCTATGCCACTCAGGTATAATGTATCACTCATAAGGTCCATTCGTTTATTCGTTTGTATTTTGGTATTTTTCATTTTTATTTCACATTCATTATTTATTTAATATGTTCAGTGGTTGAAGAGTGAAAGACGGACAAACATACACACTTTCACCATACCTAAAGATAGTACAAGTGGGGTTTAATTTGGTACTCTTTATGTTCTCCGAACTCATATTTGATGTGTGAGGCCGTGTATGCAAAGACAAGTAATGCCGCCAAACCTTAAACATATAACAAACTAGTTTATTTTCCAGTTAGGTTTGAAGAACCTTGTCCTAAGAAGAAAGAAGGACAAGGACTCCCACTGGCTGGACAGTATGCAGCACCAGTACGATAAGAGATTCATCAGGGACATTAAGAAGACCCTCTCTATTCTAATGCTCTTCACTGTTCTACCGGTCTTCTGGGCTTTGCTTGACCAGATGGTGAGGATCTCTTGTTTGTTACGATGCTTGCGAGTCTACGGGTCAAGTTAGATTTGGTATTTTTTGTTTGTCTTTGTTGAGTGTGTAACTGACATTTCATCCCTATATGTAGAGAAAAAAATGTAAGTCTATTATTTATACAGTATTAAGCGGAACTAATGGTTTGAATTCGAAAATTAAATAGATAATTTGACACATTTGGTTTAAATCTAACAATTGGTAACGATTTCTACTGAATAGTATCGAAATGATATCGAATGATAAAAAGTGATTTTAACAGTGTATTATAAACAATACTATTTCAAGCGGTTTTTGCCTAACCCGTAAGATACACTTAGGAGGGCTTCAATCCGAAAAGGAACGTCAAACAAAGGTTAAATATATTTTTGTCGCAATATCCGAAATAGATAAATATTTCAAAAACTTAATATTGCAGATCGGCTTTAAAACCCTATTCCTTGAAATGGTTCTCCAATCAGAGAAATTGTAAAAGTATGAACAATTCCAATTGCACAATCATGAAAATGTATTCAAAAAGTGGTGAAAACACAACTAATACCTACTTACCTTTAAGTACCAACTAATATTATAATAATTTTGATTACTGGTCTTTTAGACAAATAGGAGCAAGAACGTCTCTGTCTAATTCAATCAGAATATTACGTCATCGTCGTGTTACTTTTTTGAAGTGACGTATGCGACGTCGTATTCAATTAAGAGTAACAATGTTTCCAGGGCAGTAAAGCAATTATCGTCTCGCGCCTGAATTAGCAGCTTATTTATTATGTTGCGATATTGCTGTAAGTAGTTCGTCAACATTTTGTGCACGATTACGGCTTGAATGTTGAGCTTGAATACAAATTACTCGACGGGTAATTGATTGAGTCCTTCATTAGAGAAATAAGTGAGACGAATTTGTATGATCTGGGATATTGTGCTAATTAAAATAATGATGTATAGTTAGAATAAAATGTGTGATCGACATATTTTTATCGGGATCTTTTATCACCGACACTTATTTCATATAATGTTTTAATTCGCTGAGTTCTTATTACGAATAAGTATACAAACTAACAAATTTCATGAGAATAAAGAAATGTTACCAAATTACTCAACAGGCTATCTTTTCCAGAAAACCTATAAACCTAGGCTCACCTAGATAATGTAAAAACAACCATTTACAGGGTTCCCGCTGGACTTTACAAGCCACCAAAATGGACGGCAAACTAGGCTTTATGACGGTGAAACCGGATCAGCTGCAGGTCATATGCCCAATATTCATTCTTATCCTGATACCAACTTTTCAAAAGGTAAGTCTTATAGATAAAAACCACCAATAATGGCAACCCTTTTTTCAATATATGATATGGCTCAGTTTATCGCGTGAAAAAATGTGAATAAATCGTCCGTCACTTTCTGATAATTATATAAGCACGAGAGTGATGGATGCCTTGTCCACATTTTGTAACCTTTCTCGCGGTAGATAAAACATCCATCACTTTCGCACTAACATCGATATCTCTTAGACAACTCAACCGATTTTTATGAAATCTATCTAAGAACCATTCAAAATTCAAAATTCAAAATATTTATTCAGTAAATTGGCCACATGAGGGCTCTTTTACACGTCGGTAACATGGAGTGAATCTACCAGCGCTTCGGACAAGACCATCATTGCGGAGAAGAAGCGCCGCAAGAAACTCCAGCAGAAGGTCATTTTTTTCAATGATTAAATACAATAATACTTAAAAGTATCTAAATTACATTACAAGGTAATAACGTTATAAATAATTATTTTTAAAACTAACACAAATAAAATCATTACAAATGTAAGGTCAATAAAATATAAATAAAATACCTAATGTCTAGGAGAACAACATGACGAGGTCTCTACGTCAGGAACGATAATTAAAATAACTAACTGAATAACAGGCCCTTGCAAGCGTGAACAGACCGGACCCCACAGACAGCACCCGTTCACGAGTATGACGCGTATCTCAGCCATCGCCTCCCTCAACCATGTGTTCGGGAAGGTGGCGACCCGATTCCAATTAAAGTAATTTTCCTTTAAAAAACCGTGTCTGAATCGGTTGATCCACTTAGGAGTTACAATTAGGGAATGCAATTTAACCGGTTATTAACCGTTTTTGTATGAAAATAACCGGTTAAAACCGGTTAATTGGTTTTTTGCATTCCCTAGTTACAATGCCACAGACAGACCGATAAAAAGATGCACTCGTTTAACTTATAACAGCGATCCTAGTATGGTTGCGTTTATCGCGTGACAAACTGTGGATAAAGCATATTAGGCTGTCATTTTAATCGAGGGTTTAAAACGAGGGGGCTTAATATGGCTTCGTTTATTGCGTGAAAAACTGTGGATTAAGCATATTAGGCTGTCATTTTAATCGAGGGTTTAAAACTAGGGGGCTTAATATGGCTTCGTTTATCGCGTGACAAACTGTGGATAAAGCATATTAGGCTGTCATTTTAATCGAGGGTTTAAAACTAGGGGGCCTAATATGACTTCGTTTATCGCGTGACAAACTGTGGATAAAGCATATTAGGCTGTCATTTTAATCGAGGGTTTAAAACTAGGGGGCTTAATATGGCTTCGTTTATCGCGTGACAAACTGTGGATAAAGCATATTAGGCTGTCATTTTAATCGAGGGTTTAAAACTAGGGGGCTTAATATGGCTTCGTTTATCGCGTGACAAACTGTGGATAAAGCATATTAGGCTGTCATTTTAATCGAGGGTTTAAAACTAGGGGACCTAATATGGCTTCGTTTATCGCGTGACAAACTGTGGATAAAACATATTAGGCTGTCATTTTAATCGAGGGTTTAAAACTAGGGGGCTTAATATGGCTTCGTTTATCGCGTGACAAAATGTGGATAAAATATTCGTAAATTTTTGACACGAATAAAAGTAAGATGGTGACTAATGCTTTATTCACATTTTGTCTCGCAATTAACACAACCATATTAGGCCCGCTGAAGTATATTAACCTTATTCGCGGTAAATAAATCATTCATCACTGTTGCACTTTCATATTAGTCAGAAAGTGACAAGATGTTTTATCCACATTTATATAAATCGATAAACACGGTAGTAATAAACCCACAGATGTCGTTATTCTACTGTGTTATTCTAACATTAATCGATATTTGATATCAAGTTTATTAATTTCGAACGTAATAGAAAACTAAAGTAACTTGTCAAAGTTCAATTTCCGCGATCGAGAGAGAAAACTGTAACTCTTTCCAATTGAAAGAGAGCTTGCTTTTTGTTTGCGACACTTTCACGTCGTAAAAGTACGCTAATGCAGTCGCAAATAGTGATGGGCGGCTTGTAAGTTTTAAAAGTGAAACTTTCACTTAAACATACATACATACCTTCACGCCTGTAATCCCAGAGTGGGGTAGGCAGAGCTACAGAATTACCTACAACTTTAAAAACTTTCACTTAAATTTCTGCAATATTCTAAGTTTCATAAGTGAAAATTTCACCTAAAATTTCATGTATTATTCTGAAAGTTACCAAAGTGAAATCGTTTAATTTCTGAAAATTACTTAAGTTTTGTAATGCAACGTAAGTAACGGAAACTTTTCATGAAATTTAAATGAAATTTACGTGTGTCAGAATCATTTCCATCTCATTATGTAACTTTCAGATGTTGTAATTTTCGCAGTTAAGGAAAGTTTTGTAATGTTTCAGAAATCGCCCATCACTAGTCGCAAAGTAACACCTTTTCTTTCATTCCAGTACGTGTACCCCTTCTGTGAGAAACGCAATTTGTTAGTGAATCCATTGTATAAATTAACCCTTGGCGGAGTTTTGGCCGGCGTCGCCTTCATAGTGTCTGGTCTCGTCGAGATTTATTTAAAGGTACGTTAACCAACCAATTTATCAAGACACTACATTTGTAACGAATTGCATATAAAGCAGATGCATTGTTACCTTGGTCAAGTGTTACTGGATTATTTGGCGCATCACAGCTCAGCCAATTTGAACGCTGTTCGAATTTCAAACACCTGTTTTTTTCCAATTTCGAGATTGAATTGCTAATGGCCAGTAACAGTTTAGCTATAGAAAAAATAACAGACGTATTGTTTGCGCCTTGCAGTTCAATTTGACTCCGTGCATAAAAGAAGTAGTGAAAATGATTGCAACTTCAGTAATAATTTTCAAGTTTTTGTTATTGCAATAGTTACACATTTTGCTGAACAATGATATTTTAAAAACTTGTTCAACAAAGAAAACTTAAGCGCAAAATACACTGGAAACAAAAGTGGCAGAAGTTTACTTTAACTTCAGTTTTCGAGCAAGAAGCACAATTTTGCTGTCTTTTGGTTACTAAAGTAAGCCAGTAGACCACTTCTGGTAGGTTTATATTGCTAGTTTAATCCCGCTTTAACATAGTTAATTAAATAACATTTCATTGCCAGTAATTAAAAATAAAAGCTTCATTCTACATAAATTATTCTTAAAGAAATTTAAAAGTTCCATAATTTCTGAATTATTCTTCAGTACCTACATACAATCATTAGTGAAACTGAAATTAAGCCCAAATTATTGAGTAGATAAAGATAAAAGATAAGATAAAAGATAAAGATAAAAACGTATTTCTCTATGTAAGTTTTTTTGACGTTGTATAAAAACCCATAGTACAGTTGAGTTCATTATATGTACACTTTAGTACCTTGTCTATTTAATGTCATGTTCAAACTGCCATATACGAATTATCACAGCGATTAAAGTGACAAAGGTACTAAAGTGAATATTGTACAAGCACCGGTCTGAGTGAAGAGCCTTGGGGGAGGCCTATGTTCAGCAGTGGACGTCTTTCGGCTTACATGATGATGATGATGATGATGATGATAGAGCTTAATTTTGGACTAGGGTAATTTGCGTGAGATTGAATTATGAATGTTGAAGAAGCGAACGAAATTTGTCAAGACCGTAGCAAGTGGAAAGAAGTGGTATCTGCCTACCCCTCTGGGAAACAGGCGTGATTTAATGTATGTATGTATGATTGAATCCTGATGTTGTGTGTGAATAAATTAATAATAATTTTACATCTGTTTCAGACAACATATCCCCAGCTGCCAACCGTCGGTTTATCTCAGTTGCGTATATTCAATGGGAACCCTTGTTCCGTCGCTACCAACAACGAAAATATCACCTACACTATTCCAACTCACGCATATTTCGTTAAAAAGGATTTCAAAGTCCACGGCTCCGCTAATTTAACTCTAGAGCTGTGCGGAGAGTGCATCACGCCCAGAAACGAAAATTTCACTTTATTAGAAAATACAGCTAATTCATACTTCATGGATGGCGACAATGTTTATGGTTTTCTAGACAATTTGGACAAGAGTAAATCTGGATTTCCGGTAGTAAGGTAAGCCTGTTTTAATATTGGAACGGATAGAATATTTGAATATTTGGCTCTCTTCAATACAAATTGGTAGACAAGACAGTAGAATATGAATGATGCATATTAAATAGGGTACAATATCGTACGAATAAAAATGTTAGGTAATAGTATGATTTGAAAATAAGTTTTTTTAATTGCGTCACGATTCGATTTCTGTTTGTAAGTATCGACTCTACTCCTAGTAACGATCTTGTTGAAGCGATTCTTTTGATCTTATTTAAACTCTAACTTAATTTTCGTACTCTTAGATCTTTCTTCGGGAAATCAGCCACGTCAAGTTAGGTATTGTGCTATGGATGGACTAAAAACGTTAAAATATTTCATTCATCGAAGAAAGTGTAAAATATTATCCTAACCTATCCAAAGTCTCATAAGGCACTCCTGGTTCCTATTTAAAACTTTGGCCACAAAGGAGAGGTGGAAGTCTTACAAACAATTTACAACCTTCACAGTACGGTCGCCTTACAAATAGCTGCACACTTAAGTGCTTTGTCTTTGTCTTTGTGGGATAGATTTAGGTCCAAATCTCGAAAGGACTGGGTAGCAAATAGAACCAATCGCGTCACTGGTAGATGACGTGATATGAGAAGTCACGTGATCTACCAGTGACGCGATTGGTTTAAAAATGAATCGAATAGAAACGTTAGTTAGTGTACTGCATCTTGGCAAGGGCCTCAGATCGCTTTGTGACGTCTCGATCGGACTACATAAATCGCTATACGACCAGATCGCTTTGCGACTAAATCTCAAAAAGTTCGAGTCTCTAAATTACAACATTGCTTTTTTTCACCGTATGTGTGTCTTAGCAATGTTGACGGTGCCCCGCATGGCGGGGTTCCTATTCTTGGGGCATTTAAAGTTACCTAACGAACCTAACCTACCTAGTAACGCAAACAAAGTGGTCATTTTGCAACTTGGACTTTGTGAGATGTAGTCGTAAAGCGATTTGGTAGTATTTGCTGCATTTGTATTTGCAAGGTCCTAAGTGTGTGTATTGAATGTTCAAAACACATCGTTTTGGTATCGTATTTTTCAGTTAACTTATCGATGGATACAGAAGTTATCTGAGATAAAAAGAAAATACAAAATCCAATAAAATTAAATAACGTTTGATTCACTACAGTTGAAATTACTTAGAATTCATGGTGTCTTAGTAAAATAGAAAATAGTGAAATAACCTCAGATATCTTCAAAGATAACTAGACTTCAAAGTAGAACAGATATACTGTCAAACTGTGTAAACAGTTTTGTGGGACAATGTTCTTGTGCGGTCCAGGGTTCAAAACCCGGTAAGGGCAGATATCATTTGTGTCATGAGCGCTTATATTTGTTCCTGAGTAAGTAATGGATGTTTTCTATGTTTTTAAGTAGGTATCTATTTATTTCTATATAAACGTATTTATATCGTTGTTTAATATCCAAAGTACAAGCCTAGGGCTTAGTTTGGGAAAAGGTCAATGGGAGTGACATTGTCCTCTGATATTTATATATTTATTTTATAAAGCATTGCTTCCACCACGTCTGTATTATGTTCACAAATAAAAATATTTCCTTTAGCAAACTTTACAAAGGAGGGCTTACAAGGGACCCTACAATAACTTTAACGGCGTGTAAATCCTTACACTCATTTTCAAGTAACAGGACCGGAAATAAGACCGTGTTTTTTGCACGAAATCAACCGGAACCGCCGCCATTGTGGGACAGGAAGCCGCTTCTTGGGATTCGGGTAATCCTTCATAATAGGGCCTTTATTGAATTTCCTTGAGGTTCTGAAAGTATTGAAGATTTTTTTTAAGCTCAATACATATGTGTTAACTAGTACCTACAATTAAATGGTGACTATAAAATTGACGATATTATGGTTGTGATTATCGATGTGGATAAAACATCTGTCACTTTCTAACCGGTATGTAAGTAACGGATACATTATCCATCGCGATAAAGGCGACTATACGGTCCTTCCGTCGTTGGATATCATATTCGCAAAACATGTTCTGAAATATATCATAAAAGAAAACATCATTAGCTCCTCAATTTTTTTTAATGTACTTTAATCGGAATTAAGATTAAGTGCCAATTTCACCAAACGATGTTAAATGTTAATCAAAGTTAATTGACTGTTAGTTATTACATTTTGACAGCGGTTAACTGTGTTGGTGAAATTTGACATTAAGCTTAGAAACCATGGGTCGCGATTAGAGTTTTTCCTTATCTATTTACTTTACTACATTAAACACCTTTAAGTGAATCATCTTCTGTTTGATCTTGGACCCACTTTTCCGGGGCATTTATACAGGCGTCCCACGGCTATGCCACATGGAAGGAAAGTACCTTGAATATTGTAGATGGAACATTTTACTGAAAGAAGACATTATTAGAATAAAACAACAATTTAAACTGCATTCATAGATATTCAAATAATTACATGGTTGAACCGGGAATGGAACCCGTTACACGAGAAAAATAAATTACTCTGTAGCTTTATCATACCGATCGAAAGGCTTCACCATAAGTATTATTTTGGGATTCCCGGTTCAACCATGTAAAAATTTAAATATCTATGAATGCAGTTTAAATTGTTTTTAAAATTCAAATAATGTTTTCTTTCAGTAAAATGTTCCATCTACAATATTCAAGGTACTTTCCTTCCATGTGGCATAGCCGTGGGGCGCCCTGTATACTCGTACGGACAGGGGGGTTACCATGACATACTAAAGCAGTTCAGTTTAGGTTGAGAGAAAGGGACCGAGCTATAGCAGTTGTATAGCTCTATCACTTTCTCTCAGCCTAAACTGATCTGCTTTAGTATGTCATGGTAACCCCCCAGGTCTCCTTTGCATAGTATAAAACTAAATCGGTTCCCGCCGTCTGTCTCTCTGTACATATATAAGCTAAGATCTTTCAAACTACTTAACCGATTTTAATGCAGTTTTCATCAGTAGATAGAGTAACTCAAGAGGAAGGTTTTCATGAATAATAAATCTGGATTACGTTTCATAGAAAAGTCACATTAATCGAAACGAAACAAGGAGGGGTTGCTTGTTTATTCATAAATATTTTAATATACTTTAGCGGCCGTTTGCCACGGAGCAAGTAACCACAGTGAATAAGGAAGTCCCGTTTGATGTGCTATACATAATAGAATAATCAGCTTACTTTCCTCCCAATGGTTGTCGTAAGCCGTCGCATATAATAGGATTGAAAGATTTCCTCGATATTTTGCGAATAGCGACAACGCATTTGCGATTTCTTTATTTATCCCGATTTTATATTTCTTCCTTTTTTCCTTATAAGTACTAGATATGCTAATTTACAATTATTTAATTATTTTATTGTTGAAAAATCTAGAAATAGGGTTTTTTACAGTTAATTTAAGTTAATTCATGTAACAAACAGTTCAGAAGAATCATTTTTTGAATAGCTATAAAAATAACACAGATATAAGCCAACAAAGATTAGTTCTTGTCACTTTTTAGTAAAACAGAATTTAATTTGAGTTTGTATGGCCAACGTGTTACATGACTTCACACGGCGTATCTGATCTCGATCTTAAAATGCTCGTACCATCCGTATTACTTAATCAATTTTTATTTTTATTTCACTTTTGGTGATATCTTTTACTGTTTTTTCATATTTTGTTGAAAAATGCGATTTAAAAAATTACATCCGTATTCTCTATTAGTGTTTGTGTTCTTAATAAATAAATATCAGCAGACAATCTCACACGAATTAACTTATGGTGCTCCCATACTAGCTCTTATAAATGTTATATAACGTTGTAAAACATTTGTATTATAACATTTTATCACTAATTATACAGAAATTATACATTGTTATCAGGTTAACTTTTTAAATGTTATACAACAAATTACAACACGGTAACAAACATGTTATAATTTTTTACCAGTGTGCGTTTGAAACATCTAACAAGTTGTAATGTGTTATCGAGTTTTATAACGTTATGTAACATTTATGACAACTAGTGTAGGAGCACCATTGGTCTCTAACTAAGGAATGCAAATAACCGGTTATAACCGGTTAACTTTTTAAATACTACTAACTAACTACCTGTGTGGTCACCGGGTTAGACCTGTGTGGTCACCGGGTTAGACCTGTGTGGTCACCGGGTTAGACCTGTGTGGTCACCGGGTTAGACCTGTGTGGTCACCGGGTTAGACCTGTGTGGTCACCGGGTTAGAATAGTGCCACTCCATGTCTTCTCGTGGATGTCGTAAGAGGCGACTAAGGGAATAATAAAGGCTTCTAGTACTCTTAGGGCGATGGGCTTGCAACCTGTCACTAATACACTGGTAAACATCTTAGCCTGATTGTGCGAAACGTGGTTACAGAATTATCAACAACTTATTTAAGAGTGCTTGGTAATTCTGTAGCTCTGCCTACCCCAGTCTGGGAATGAAGGCGTGAGTTTATGTATGTATGTATGTAAGTATGTAACTTTTTAAATGTTATACAACAAATTACAACACGGTAACAAACATGTTATAATTTTTTACCAGTGTGCGTTTGAAACATCTAACAAGTTGTAATGTGTTATCGTGTTTTATAACGTTATGTAACATTTATGACAGCTAGTGTAGGAGTACCATTGGTCTCTAACTAAGGAATGAAAATAACCGGTTATAACCGGTTATAACCGGTTTTAACCGGTTATTTTCATACAAAAACTGTTAATAACCGGTTAAATAGCACTCCCTATCTCTAACTCAGTATTGCGCTTGTAAAAGACAACGATAATCAGACTTATATTGAGAAATACCTACTAAATATACTCGTAGAAAACATCCAAGACTCGGGCACAAATACTATTATTTTCCCATACCGTGAATCAAACCCAGGGCCGCTAGCTGCCAACAGCTAAGTGCGTCGTCTATTGCTGCAGCATTGATCGAAAGATGTTTTTAAAATAATAACAATTCTGCAGCACCAAACAGAAATATTAACGTTACGTCAATTATTTATGAAAAATGCTTTCCAGGTTCCTTGTAACGAGGCGAGTAAATGCATCGGACTTGCACCTCTATAACGAGAGACGGAGCGAGATAGAAACCTTTATAGGTGCAGGGGTGTCTCCGCAGCTTGAAGTTTTTGCGTCTACTTACTCTATAAGGGTTGGTGACGTGACGGTGCTGAGCCATGTGGTGATGGGTGGTGGGGGGGTGTATACGGTGATGATTGATAAGGACGGCGATGATTATGTAAGTATTTTAACCTCGTAAGGGGCACCATACTGAAAAATGGTAGTTTTTTGTAACTGGGACTTTGAATCTACAATCAAGGGAAAATTTTACTTGTGGGAGGACCTTGTGCAGCGTCCGTCCGGATTGGTACCACCATCTTATCCATTAACCTACCGCCAAGCAGCAGTGTTCGCATCGTTGTGTTCCGGTTTGGGGATAAGACAGCCGGTGAAATGACTAGCATAGAGGCATTCCATCTTAGTCCTCAGGGTTGGCAACGCATTTGCAGACTTGTGAATGCGAATGTCTATGGGTCACAGCACAGTTTCCACTTACCATCAGGTGGCCTGTGTGCTCGTTTGCCTTCCCATGCTATAAAAAAAAAAAAAAGTTCAATTGCGATTGTTCGAAAATGCCATTTTCAGTTAATGAACATAGGAAAATAAACCTTATTCATATTGCCACAGAGTTCAAAGTAAATTGCTTTGATTATAAACTTACATCCTATTAAACACTGGGCCTTACGAGGATAATTTGAGTCTTAGTGTGTAACCGTCGTACTCATCATTTTAGAGACCAGTAACTTTCTTTTTACCCGACTGCGGCAAAGCCCAAAAGGAGGGTTATGGGTTTGACTTGTTAAATGTTTAACTATGACAATGTATGTACAATACTTAATAAAGAATATGAATATGAATATATGAATATATATGTCCGAGTCAATCTCCGCTCGTAACTACTAAACGGCTAAACTGATTTTTATACCGAGTGTTATAGGCTCTGTTAAAATAATTTAAACATGAAACTGGCGAAATAAAAAAATATACATGATAAATTGATAAGTAGCATTACTTTGACGACATTATCCAAACAGTAGATGTTTTTTTTAGAGCTTGCTTTTTGTTTAGACTTGTTACGAGTATAAAGGGGTTTGGGTAAAAGTGTTGCCATTTGTAAAAGTCATACATTTTCAAGGTGAGCGGCCATTCCTAAAAGTGGTAAATTTTGATAGAATTTTTCAAATTAAAAATATTTTGTTATTTAGGTAATTGAAATATATTTATTTACTTTATGCATTACATGGTTTCTTATTGTATAATCGTGCCAAACTGCAGAGCAGTTTGTTGGCACTTATTCCTGGAAATAATTTTATTAATAACGCTCACAAGTAACACGTAACAGTAAATTTGTAATCCACGCACTAGTTAATTTAACCTAATTTAGTTTGACATATATAACTTTTTTAATTTAGACTTAAATTAATTTGTCATTTGGAATAATACTCTAAAGTGCATCGGAGCTGAGATTTTTAAATATTCAAACCTGGGTTTTTTTTAGTACCATCAACTGAATACTTAAATCTTTAATATCTCCGTTCCGATAATATTTAATAATTATATCTATATGTATTAAGGGGCCCTCTAAGTGACTCTGTAAAAAGCTTTCTTTATTGTTAACTAGCGACCCGCCCGCGGCTTCGCCCGCGTGGAATGTATTATACATATAAACCTTCCTTAAGAATCACTCTATCTATTAAAAAAAACCGCATCAAAATCCGTTGCGTAGTTTTAAAGATTTAAGCATACATAGGGACAGACAGCGCAAGCGACTTTGTTTTATACTATGTAGTGATTAGGTTACTAAAGTATTTAAAAGTGATGACATTAAAGTTTTTTTTATTTTTAGGTAACTAAGGTAATAGTGATGACGGAGCCGAACTCAATCACGATGGCTTGGCTTTTGCCGCAGTTCTTCATCATGTCGACAGCTGAGGTCAGTTCTAATGTAAACTATTTTATTTTACCAATACGAGTAGCGACCCGCCTTTGCTTTACTCTGGTTTAATCAAAATAGCTGCATAATATACAGGGTCGAACAAACTAACGCAACATGTACGGCAACTAACTTAAATATTGGAAATAGCGATTTCTAGGCAAAGGAAAATTCCTTTTTTTTTAATGAACCCAGCATTAATTTATTTCTGAAAAAACGTCTGCCTCAAAAATAATAAAAAAGGGTTTTTTACGGTCTTAATTTAATTTAAAGGTGTATGTGTTGTAGATATAAATGATCACCATCAATGACGCTTTCTGTATCATACAACACGACTTTATTGTTTTGACATATCCGACCACTTCGATTCCCGAAAAAGGAGAGTATTTAAAAATAAAATTTAGTCTCCTACATACATAGATGCATTAAATCACGCCTGTTTCCCAGAGAGGTTGGCAGAGACCACTTCTTTCCACTTGCTACGATCTTAACAAATTTCTCTCGCTTCTTCAACATTCATACCTACATCGAGTCATGCACGCACGTGGGTTTCCCTTTTCCAGTATTTCTCCGATTTGATTCAAAAAAGTACGCCTAGGGCGGCCCCTTCCGACCCTTCACTCACTTTCGATCTGTATATCTTTTTCGTCAATCTTCTTTCATCCATCCTTTCCAAATAACCAAATTTAGTCTCCTTTCCGTAGAATTTGCTATTTCCAATATTACAGTTGCCTGTCCACGTGGCGTTCGTTTGTCCATCCTGTATATAGCCCTCATGCTTGTAGCTATCCTTTCTCGGGTTGTTTTAACATTTCTGAGCCGGGAGCTATTGCAGTGATGCAATGTATTACGAAAAGGATGCGGGCCAATGATACTGAGTCTTTACTCGTTTAGGTTATAAGTCAGGGATGATGTAGCTATTAGTAAAATAACTTTTCTCAAACATGCAATGAAATGTTGGCGTTATGTTAGTTATTTTAGGCTTCAAAGTATCACGTTCCGGGCGGAGCAGCTCGAGAGAGCAGTAAAGGAATATCATACAAAATTGAAGGCCTAGGCCGGGAAGTAATTTTTTAAAAAATTTATGTTGACATGGCGGCTGTGCTTATGAACAGCCTAATAGCAATTTTTTTTAAAATTGTTTTCAGTGGCTTTGTGGTTATCGGACCAAAAATATCAGTGCTAATGCCTATTACACACATGTTTTTTTTAATTTCATTGCATATGTTTGAGAAAAGCACTATACATATCTCGCCGTGAAAAGGGGTTGCCAGCCTCGTAACTAACCGGCCTCGCTTCGCTCGGCCGTCAATATAACTCGGCCGGCAACCCCCTACTTCCCGGCCTCTGTAGTAATGTACTATTAATAATTGTTTTCGTCGTTCCAAAGATTACCCTCAACATACAAAAACACAACTCTGTTTATAATATTAGTATTTTATACGCGCTGTGCTGTTTTTTGCCGTGTGGTTGCCGGGTTAGAATAGTGCCACTCCATGTCTTCCCGTGGATGTCGTAAGAGGCGACTAAGGGAATAAAGGCTTGTAGTAATGGCACATTCTGTTCTGTAAGGCGATGGGCTTGCAACCTGTCACTAATACACATGGTAACATCTTAGCCTACTTGTACAAATTGTGGTTACAGAATTATCAAGAAGTTTTAAGACTTGTTGTGAATTCTTTAGCTCTGCCTACCCCACTCTGGGAATGAAGGCGTGAGTTTATGTATGTATGTATTTTATACGTTAAAGTCTGCAATTTCACCTTTTTTGCTGTCTCAGTCAGCTACCAACAATGGGTGAACCCAGACGAGCGTAATTTTTTGAGTTGTGAGTCCCGTAATTTCTTCTACATTCGGTTTCATACAAAACTATGGTCTGGTTCACACGGCGACGAAAAATGAGTTGGACTTTTGTATGAAGCAGAAATTACGCGTCCGAAAATACGCGACACACAACTAGCAATGTACAATTTGCAGAACATTCTCAGAAGTTAAGAAATCTTCTAAAGAATTTACTGAAAATACTATCGGAAACATTTGAAAGCATTGAGAACGTTCTCTAACCATACAAAATTTGAGAATGTTCTTAGAAATTTCCGGGAATTTCTTGTAAGAAACTTTCACAATTTGAGAATTTCCTTTTCGGTGCTACTCACAACTCAAAAAATTACGCTCGTTTGGCTTCACCGAAATAGTTTCGCAATGCGATTAAAAGATTTAAACTTAAATTAAAAACATCCATATTGGAGTTAAGCTTCTGAATTGTTAATGCTGACCTTTATTTTAAAAATAGTACACTCCGTAAGCGAACCACAACCACTTTAAATATTTGATTCTAAATGGACTCTGGTTAACCGTAACCGTCAAGGGGTAGAGTTATTTAAAAACCTATTTATTTCAAACCCGTTCGACGAAGCGTCGTGTTATTTTACAATTTAAAATAATGGAGGAGTTATAAAAGGTTTTCTGAAAAATAATTTGTATCCTTTAAGGAACTAATTGGGATTGGACAAAGAAAAGAGTATTCCGTTTCATAATAGATAACTTAACAATATTTATTCCTTTTTTTGTTAGTATTTTTGTGTTGGTGTTTTATAGCATTTACGTGTTAAAAAAAGGTTAGTTAGGCTGGGCATCATAAAAGGTCTATATTGTATTTAATAAAAAATTGTAACCATAATATGTTTTCTACTCGCCAATATTGATATCGCTAACGGTATCAGAATACCACCTATAGCGTAACCGAAGCGTGAAAACAATTCTATAATGAACGTTTCCATGGTTATAACAGTTCTACAATAAATATTTTAGAATAGTTATTACCATGGTTACGGTCACTCCGGATATCAGTCTTGGCGTTTTTATATTACCTGTATGGTCACCGGGATAGAATAGTGCCACTCCATGTCTTCTCGTGGATGTCGTAAGAGGCGACTAAGGGAATAATAAAGGCTTGTAGTACTGTTAGGCGATGGGCTTGCAACCTGTCACTAATACGCTGGTAAACATCTTAGCCTGATTGTGCAAAACGTGGTTACAGAATTATCAACAACTTATTTAAGAGTGCTTGGTAATTCTGTAGCTCTGCCTACCCCACTCTGGAAATGAAGGCGTGAGTTTATGTATGTATGTAAAATGACAAGTATTAAATAAAAACAATTTTGAGAATAATAATATGTTAAAATAACATTTTTATTAAATCACTCATCGACTTGTTATTTGATTACCATGGTTACGCTCACTTCAACAATGGCGCTTCATTTGACATTCCATTCCAAAATTAGCTATGGTTTATTTTTGTCTTTATCATTTTAAGCTTGTATTGGTTCATAATTGGCTCTAAAGGTACTCGTGCCTGTCATTAGAACGCTTGCAAGCTCGCGCTCTAACCTCGGCACACGTACATTAAGACGCTTCATTATGTACCAGTTACAGAAATAACCCTTTAAGTAATTAAATCATTATATAACATACCTTTTTTGTTGCTTAGTAAGATCTGCTTTGAATCGATTACGGTGTAAACATTATGACTTGACCAAATTAAATGAGATACAGAGGTATTTCTATCAATCAATTCTTTACAGGTGCTATTTGCCGTGACAGGCAACGAGTTCGCGTTTAAGGAGGCACCGGAGAGCATGAAGGCCGTCATGACGGCCGTGTGGCTCCTGACCGAGGCTGTCGGTAACGTCATCATCATCGTCATCACGCGGGTCTTCGCCAACTACCGACAGGTGAGGAGTTAAAACTATCCTTATTAATATCATAAAAGGAGGCGCCGGAGAGCATGAAGGCCGTCATGACGACCGTGTGGCTCCTGAGTTCCTGACCGAGGCTGTTGGGAACGTTATCATCATCGTCATCACGCGGGTCTTCGCCAACTACCGACAGGTGAGGAGCTAAAACTATCCTTACAAGTATCATAAAAGGAGGCGCCGGAGAGCATGAAGGCCGTCATGACGGCCGTGTGGCTCCTGACCGAGGCTGTCGGTAACGTCATCATCATCGTCATCACGCGGGTCTTCGCCAACTATCGACAGGTGAGGAGTTAAAACTATCCTTATTAATATCATAAAAGGAGGCGCCGGAGAGCATGAAGGCCGTCATGATGGCCGTGTGGCTCCTGACCGAGGCTGTCGGGAACGTCATTATCATCGTCATCACGCGGGTCTTCGCCAACTACCGACAGGTGAGGAGCTAAAACTATCCTTACAAGTATTATAAAAGGAGGCGCCGGAGAGCATGAAGGCCGTCATGACGGCCGTGTGGCTCCTGACCGAAGCTGTTGGGAACGTTATCGTCATTGACATCACGCGGGTCTTCGACAGCTATCGACAGGTGAGGAGTTGGAACTATCCTTACTTATATTATAAAAAGAGGCGCCGGAGAGCATGAAGGCAGTCATAACGGCCGTTTGGTTCCTTACCCAGGCTGTCGGAAACGTCATCATCATCGTCATTGTCATCACATGGGTCTTCGCCAACTAACGACAGGTGAGGAGTTAAAACATTACTAATACCATAAAAGGAGGCACCGGACAGCATGTCTGACTTTGATCGTTCGGCAGACCGTTCGAAAAGCCTTTTTAAGAGAATAACAGCTCCAAGGTGTGAAGCGAAGTCATACATGCTGGTTTACTCGATGGGTAAAAAACCAAATTGAGAATGCACGCCTGTCGTTTACACGGGATGATGGGACAATAGGGAATATGCATGTTTTTTTTTTACACCTTCAATTGAAGCTGATTCATGTAACAAAAAGATCACAAAAATCATTTTTTGAATAACTATAAAAATAACCAAGATATAAGCCAACAAAGATTTGTTCCTATCTTTTTCTAGAAAAACGGAATTTTACATGGGATTTATATGGCCGCAGTGCACAGTGACGTCACGGTGCACATCGGATCTCTCTGTCTAATTAGAAGTTTGAAATGCTTATAACTTCCGTATTTCTTGTCCGATTTTAATTTTAATTTCCGTTTTGGTGATCTCTTTTACGGTATTTTCATATTTTGATGAGAAATGCGATTTTTAAAATCCATGCATATTCCCTATTTAAATTTGCCGGTTAATAATACGTCCGTCTAATTTATGAAAACTGAAAAACACTTACAGTTTAGTTCACGGTGAGAGAAAGAGAGCGAGCCGTATAATTTCTATAGCTCTATCCCTTACACTTTTCATAAAGGTAACTCCCATTACAAAACAGTAAAAATAAAGACTACACAATAATTCTTAGAACGTAAAGGATTTAATACGGGCAATGAACTTTGGTTACATCTACATGGATGATATGCTGGTATTGGCCTTATCTATCAAACACACCTGTCTGAAGAGTGCTTTAAGCTCCAAAGAGAAGGGAATTAATAACTCCGTCAAAGGCAGACTTAAAAGGCGGTACGTTGGCTGAGCGCTCCAATCTTTTGAGTCAAGATAATACTAAGAAAATTACCGTTTTGCTTTTGATGAAACAGTCTTCTGTTTACTTATTTGTAATATAAAGGGTATGAAATTTATATCTTTGTATTGATGTTGTGAATGGCATTTATGTTATTTAGATTTGTTTTCTATAATATTTTCACGATCAGCATACCAACAAAGTTAAGCTAAAAAACTAGTTAAGAACATGTGCATGGACCATGCTCAGAGTAGGGTTCCAAAGCCGAAAATTATATAAATTAATTAATTTGCTGCCTTAGATAATTAATTAGGTAGATATACTTTAGTAGCCTGTACCTTAGAACCAATCAACTCTACTTAGTCCTGTGGGATTATTATGACGTATCTGTGCAATTAATTATACGCTGAGAAAAGGACAGAGTAATGTAACTGCTATTGCTCCGTCCTTTACGCTCACCGTAAAATAAACTGCATAGACATGTCATAACATAATAACCTCCCTGATCGTTCACCTTTTAAATTCGTTAGTATCTAGATGACCAAGCTTTGCTCGGTATTTTTTAATGATTTAAAAAAAAACCTAACTAGATCGATTTATCCCCCCGAAAATATTTCCTACCAAATCTAAAAATTGATGATAATATTATTTTGATAATGATTTTTAAAGAGCTATCTAATGATACCTCACTCGATGTTATTTTACAACTTTGTCGGAGTAGTTCAAATGAATAACAATACCAAATTACAGCTTAGGTATACATTGCAAAGTTAACGCTTTTACATCACTAGGATTCTTACAAGCTGCGCAATGTACAATGAATTGTCACCTGTGTGTGTAGTCTGTGAGCTCGTTTAAAAAACCACGCAGCACTGAATTTACTTTTGTCTCCAGGAGACCCAATTCTTCGGGTACACCGGGCTCATGTTCGTGTCTATCTTCGTGTTCCACTTCATGGCGCGAGGGTACCATTTCGGCCACGAGGAGGAGATCCCAGAGAGGAAGTGCCGGAGTAACAGCGAGGTGCTGTACTTGCAGGTCAAGCAGACTGAAGACTTATTAGACCATTAGCACTCATGAACTCTGTTTTTTTTAAATATTTTAGACTCTAGTTAATAACAAAGAAACACATACATAGGTACGTGGGTATTCTTGTTTTCATACTTGCCTTGAGGCAAAACTGAGTTATAAGATCAAAAAGTATAAAACAGAATCAGCGTCTGCAGGACTGTCGCCATCGTAATCTAGACCATCTTCACTATCTGTGTATCTGACGGTAGGTATGTTGTCTACGGTCTAAACCGTGATATAGAGGGTTAGGACTTTCGAATGTTTTAGAACGCTGTTGAACGCCTTACTATTATAATTGGAGGGTTGAGATGGGCCATGTGAGCCACTTCAACCATTGCTGATCTTTTGTGGCAGCCCTTTGTTGAGCTCACTGCAAAGGCCCGTTGCGTCCAGCAATTTCCAGATGCTTTTGGCAGTGAGTAGTTGTATCTCTTGTGGGTCAATTGACAACAATTCATTTTGTGCTAAGGTAGTAAAATAAAATACCGTTTCTAGATTTAACACTGCTGATTACAGAAAAATATCTTTGGATTTTTTTATGCAGTCGTTTTTTTATATTTAGGAAAAACAGTAAAAAAAGTTGGATTGTGAATGTTAGGAATACACTTATAGTGCCCTTAGTCCATTTATTATC
The DNA here is from genome assembly GCA_927399475.2 of Acleris emargana. Taxonomy (NCBI): domain Eukaryota; kingdom Metazoa; phylum Arthropoda; class Insecta; order Lepidoptera; family Tortricidae; genus Acleris; species Acleris emargana. Next base: position 17,974,210 of record OV656846.1, read on the forward strand.
AAAGGAATTCAAAAAAATATACAACTGTCATGTTGTCTGACGGGTTACTTGATTCTAACGACACGCACGCTGTGTGCTCGTTTGCCTTCCTATGATATAAAAAAAAAAAAAAAAAAAAAACGCTTTCGATTCTACGCAAAACAGTTTATTTATTTTAATGGCGTCTACAAATTACGTAATTAATTAAATTACACAAAATAACAAATTTGTGAACGAACGGCAGCGAATGATTGACAAGTGAGTGACATGACAGTCAGTTCTGTTTATGTTTAAAGTTACTTTATTTTTATTTTATATCAGGCTAAGATCACGACATCAGTACCTATTTCTAACTTTGTATATACGGTCTTTTTAATGACTATTTCTGTAATAAATTATTAACGACGAATTTAAGTTAAATAAAGAAAAACCAAGAAATACGGGTAGTCTAATTTCTAACCAGCTATTATAAACGCGAAAAAACAATAATGCTTTTTTTTTGAATTGTTGTCAATTATATGTCGCCCTAGGTGGATACTTGTGTTGCGCATTAGATCGTCAAATACAAATTCGAGATTTGAACATGGGTTTTGAACAGGCTATCTCTTCTTATGCTGTACATATTAGTCCTGCCAATTTAGACCAAGGGGTTCAATGTAAGGAACTTGTTAATTTTAATTTAATGTTGAAGATATCAAAGTAAGACGTTTACATTACATTTTAAGTTCCAACTTCCGTTGGAAGGATCGATATCCGTTTTTTACAAATTCGCATGTTTGAGGGTTGCCGTATATTTTTTATTGTCCGAAACGTATATGGCATAACATATTTAGTATAATATTGTACCAATGTTGACTTTAAATATCCGAATGATAGATATTGACACTTGTACTAAAAGTTATTGTGCCTTGTACAATTATTTCGTAAAAAATGCCACAAACAAAGGGAAACCAGGTATCAGATCCTACTGGAGGAGACTGGCATCCTTGCCATAAAAAGCAGTCGGGTTCTTTAAAACTTGTTTATGGTTTTTTCCAATGACTCCTGTTGATTTTTTTAATTTTGAAGTCTTTGTTTTTTTTAACTTTTAAGTATTTATTTATTTGTAATTATTTATGTTATTAAAAATAAATATACTAAATTAATTATTATTTAAGTAGAATTAAGTAATATAATTATTTTCTACAATTACGTAATTTTATTTACTCTATGAATATTATTATAATATCAATTAAATCTGGCACACAGAAAGTTCATATCTTGGTACGTAGGTTACTATTCCCGGAATAAAACGTAGTTCCCGTTGATATGTCAACAAAATTTAACTAAGCGGCAGAAGTCGCGTGCAGCAGCTAGTGGTAAATAAAGCAAAGTACTACCTAATTAGAAGTCTGCTCCAACCGAAAGAGTAAAATAAATCTTCCATCCTGGTGTTATTATAACGTTTGTTATATTTATATCTACCACAACCCTTACATAATTAAAAGTGAAATTTAGGGTTCCTCTTTTACTTTTTTAAGGTTCTGTACCCAAAGGGTAAAAACGGGACCCTAATTTACTTAGCCCGTCTGTCTGTCACCGGGCTGTATCTCACGAACCGTGATAGTTTGACATTAGAAAATTTCACAGAAGATGTATTTCTGTTGCTGCTATAACAACAAATACTAAAAACAGAATGAAATAAATATTTAGGGGGGGGCTCCCATACAACACACGTGATTTTTTGCAGTTTTTTAATAATGTTGTTATAGATAATGGTACGGAACCCTTCGTGCGCGATTACGACGCGCACTTTTTTAATATTAACCCTAGCCCTAATTAAATCCTAGGTACTCTTAATATAATACTTTTTTTTTTATGGCATAGGAAGGCAAACGAGCACACATGCCACCTGATGGTAAGTGGAAACTGTGACTCATAGACATTCGCATTCACAAGAACGCAACCCTAAGACTGCAAATGCGTTGCCAACCCTGAGGACTAAGATGGAATGCCTCTATGCTAGTAACATACATACATACATACCTTCACGCCTTCATTCCCAGAGTGGGGTAGGCAGAATTACCAACAACTCCAAAAACTTGTTGATAACTCTGTAACCACAATTTGCACAATTACGCTAAGATGTTTAACAGTGTATATTAGTGACAGGTAGCAAGCCCATCATAATCGCCTAACAGTAATAGTAGTAATAATATAATAGAATATAATAGAAATAATTTATTCAACTCAAACACATTTAACATGGTGTTGAAAAGGTCATTAGATATTTATTTACTCTTGCTCGCCATTTGATGAAATGTAGCTCTCATTTCCAGAAGAAAGGAAAAGCACTTCCTTGTCACGCATGTAGAAAAGGAACTTCCGTCCCGGAAATGGGTGTAATAGGTCCCAGAAACAACGACCTTCTGAAGGATCACCCTAATAATGAAACAAGGAAACAGCTAAGGATCGTCTACAGTCAGAGGCAAAAATAACGGGTCAGAGTGCGTTTGTCATACAGGGTGCCTCTGACCTTGGGGCTTTAAATGGATAGATCATTTCTACTCCTGAAACTAAACTTCTTTTGTTCTGTAAGTTGTTAAAAATATGTTCAGTTTAAATTTATTTTTTATCAAACAAGTTAAATCTAATTTTCAATGTACGCGATCCAATTCTTCATTTTCCTTTAGCCCCCGTACCAAGGTAATGTCGCCCCCGTACCATGAGATAGTGATTACATGGCCAGTATGTAATACACTGATTTTACAATTAGACTTTAACATCAATTAGTTATCTAAATTTAAGTTATTTTTTCATGTTGCAGAACAAAAGTAGTTCAGTTTAGCGAGTAGAATCGATCGTTGAATTTAAAGCCCCAAGGTCAGAGACACACTGTATAAACGAGGCTATTTCAAAGCCTTGGTTTCTTGCCTGGGGTTGCTATGAGTGAAGTTTAATGTTGGATACTCCGAGGTTTAATAGACGAGGTCAAAAGTCCTTAAGATACCTAACTTATCGCACAATCAGCTAACACAACAGCGAGAGTAAGTTTGGGCCAGCATTTGGATTTCCTTAGATTTCATTGCCATTTTAGTGGCGTATTTTATTCAATCACTTAGGTATCCCATGCACTCTGGAAGTACATTATCGATGCTCGGGGTATCCATCATCAGATTTCACTAAAAGCATTCCTAGTATGAAAAACGCACTCTGGCTCGATTTTTTTGCCCCTGAGTGTATTTACAACATTCAGTCTAATCGGCATAATGTTTTTATAAGATGATTTTATTTCACTTCATTTGGTCTTGGCGTTAGTTTTTTAGTTTTTCTTCGTCTCATGTATTTTTGATTAACGAAGACGCGTTCCATCACCTACTTTTGCCCTATACGATTTCGTAAATATATTTATTTAATATTTATTGCAAATACTAATTTAGTACAATAAATGGCGGAGCTTCTGTACCAGTCGACCATTATCCATTCAGAAACTTTAAATATTATTATGCCAAATTAAAGTTTCTGAGTTTAATACGCGGACAGACGGACATCGGGACTTCGGGACATGGCAAAACTATAAGGGTTTGAGTTCGGAATCCTAAAAAAAAACATGATTATCCTATTAATTGCTAATACTTACTACACTAAATATACCCTTATCTTATTTAACATACTCATTTAATATAACGATCGATTCTACTCTTTAAACTGAACTACTTTTGTTCTGCAACATTAAAAAATAACTTAAGTTTAGATAACTAATTAATGTTAAAGTCTATTGTAAAATCAGTGTATTAAATACATACATACATACATTAAATCACGCCTGTTTCCCAGAGGGGTAGGCAGAGACCACTTCTTTCCACTTGCTACGATCTTGACAAATTTCTTTCGCTTCTTCAACATTCATACATCGAGTCATGCACGCACGTCGGTTTCGGGTACTTAAGATTCGGCCCTTTCCCAGTATTTCTCCGATTTGATTCGAAAAAGTGTATTAAATAATGGCCATATAATCATTATCTCATGGTACGGGGGCAACAATTCCTTGGTACGAGGGCTAAAGGAAAATGGAGAATTGGATCGCGTACATTGAAAATTACATTTAACTTGTAGGTATGAAAAAAATAAAAATCCATGCATTTAAAGCCTCAAGGTCAGAGGCAGCCTGTATTATTACAATGTACCGCCTAAAATTACCTACCACATAAGTCAACCATAATTATTAATCGACAGAGAATGCTATACGATTTTAAGTCCGACATTTGTACCTACGTGTTTTTGTGTAAATATCATTTAATCCTATTGTGTTTTTTTTTTGCCAGTGCCAGGGCTCTATTTTCCTCTTATTAAAAAGTGCTTATCCAAAATTACTTAATTTAGAATGTCCAAGCTCGTTACTTGGCTTACGAAATGGTCGTCTATTAATATTTCTATTCGAACATCAAACTGGAATGAAGCCGTATTCACCGAGCTTCATATTCCAATATGAACTACGAGATTACTTCATCCAAGTTCTTCGTATGCATGGCATAGGATATAATAAAACGCGTATTGGAATAAACGATATTAACTTTCCGGAGCATGTCTTTGTTTGTGCAATATTATTGAGTAGATAATTTGTAATTTTGGTTTTGTTTATACGTTGTGTTCGAGTTTAAATAGTGCAAAAAAAAATTACCTTCGACGGGCAAACAGGCAGACAGCCTACGTGGTCACCGCCACCTATAGACATTTGCAACGCCGGAGGAGTCACCTATGCGATGCCGGTCTGGAAGTTTTTTTTTTAAAAGCCCCATAATGTAGCGCATTGGGGAAGTCTCAGCAAGAAGCTCATTCCAAATTCCTATAGAACGCGCCATAAACGTTCTAGAGAACCGGTGCGTAGTTCTCCGCAATGATTCAAGAAAATGGGAATGATCATCCTGCCGATGACCAGAAGTGCGATGGTAGAACGAGGCCGTTGGCATCAGTTTAAACAACCAGATAGGCTATTGTCTCACGCACTCACAATCGCAACCGGCTTCAAAGTGGAGCATTTGTTTTTCGTTACTACAAACAAATTACACTTCGCGACAAACTTTAATTTCCCGTTGGAAAACCGTTATCCCTCGTACATCGACACAGGTCGCGGTCAGTTTACCAACACCGCAAATATAAGTTTTCGGTAGGTTCAAACATTTTAAACCGATTGTAACTCAAGAACCACTGAAGTCTACTTAGTAGTGATAGTTTTCCTATTAAATTCATTAATTATGTGTGTTCGGAAATGAACTCGTTTAAATAAAAAGACTTGCTTAGTATATACAAATTATAATATTAAAAGGAAACAGATTTGGGTAAGTGAGTACATTTTTGGGACGCGTGCGTTCCTATGCAGATCTGTCGGCAAGTGTCGTCGTGCGGCGGCGCTGCGGCGCGGGCGGCGAACCAGTTCCCGGTGAACCCCCCCCGCGTCTCCTTGCCCCGCGATCGCGGGGTCACGCATTGGAAGCGTAAACAATGTGCTTTAATTTCAGATATTTTTCAGGATTTTAGTATTAGTTGTTTTTGCTGTAGGGGGGAGGGACATTTGACTCTAACGCCTAATCGAAAAATAGTTTTGACAAACCCGCATTATTTTTGAAAGACCTACCCAATGACACTCCACACTATGGGGTAGAAGAGGAAACAAAACATCCCCGTGTTAAGGGTAGGGGAGGTACACAAAAAAAAAACATGATTTTATTTTACCACTCTTTTGGCGTGACTGATATGTAGTTATATTCATACCAAAGTACAGTTTTCTTGTACTAAGAGTCTCTGAGCTAGGCTGCGGACGGACGGACGGACGTGGCGAAACTATAAGGGTTCCTAGTTTGACTACGGAACCCTAAAAATAAGGGTGATTTTAATCATTTCATTAGTTACTTCATTTAGTGGTGGTAGCACCTGGTGCAAGGTTCGTTAGGGTCGCTACCTACCACCTCCTTTATCCTTTAACCTACCGCCAAGCAGCTTTCACATTGTGTTCCGGTGTGGGGATAAGACAGCCGGTGAAATTACTAGCATAGAGGCATTCCATCTTAGTCCTCAGGGTTGGTAACGCATTAGCAGTCTTAGGATTGTAGTCTTGACAAAGCAAATTTCTACGGGTCTCAATACAATAAATAAAAATCGGGAGACTATGTGACTCCAATTGACAACAATTCATTTTGTGCTAAGGTAGTAAAATAAAATACCGTTTCTAGATTTTACACTGCTGATTACAGTAAAAATATCTTTGGATTTTTTTATGCAGTAGTTTTTTTCATATTTAGGAAAAACAGTAAAAAAAGTTGGATTGTGAATGTTAGGAATACACTTATAGTGCCCTTAGTCCATTTATTACCAAAGGAATTCAAAAAAATATACAACTGTCATGTTCATTGTTTATCTGTCTGACGGATTACTTGATTCTGACGACACACTTTCAATTCTACGCAAAATAGTTTATTTATTTTAATGGCGTCTACAAATTACGTAATTAATTAAATTACGCAAAATAGCAAATTTGTGAACGAACGGCAGCGAATGATTGACATGACATGGCAGTCAGTTTTGTTTACTGTTTAAAGTTACTTTTTTAAATTTTATGTCAGGCTAAGATCACGACATCAGTATTCCTAACTTTGTATATACGGTCTTTTTAATGACTATTTCTTTAATAAATTATTAACGACGAATTTAAGTTAAATAAAGAAAAACCAAGAAATACGGGTAGTCTAATTTTTAACCAGCTATTATAAACGCGAAAAAACAATAATGCTTTTTTTTTTGAAATGTTATCAATTGACCTAGTTGTAAACTAAGGTCTAGACTTGTAGGTACTATGGGGACTAGACAACGGTATAAATACTTATATAGAGAAATATGTACTTAAATATATAAAAAACATTCATAACTCAGAAACAAATATTTGCTCTCATCACACAAATATGTAAAATACAATACAAGTTTCAATTACTAACACTACAACGTAGACGAGTACAACACGGTTTTGTTCAATCTGATCAAGACAATTTAATTATAAAGTTTGAGTTTCAAGATGGTTTCAATTAAACAATTTATTACACATCATTATTATGTTATCCACTTTGTTTTAACCAATTCTGTTAGCAAAACCATCTGGCTTCTTTGAGAAACGATCGCTTTTTGTATCAAGTAAATAAGAGCGAACATGACGTTAACAATATAATAACGATAATGGTTTAAGACCAAGACACTGAATTAAAAAAAAAGCCATATACCGCCTTCAAAAAAGCAAAAAATAACTTTTTTGTTGTAAAAATATATTTTTTTTGTTACTTTTTAGTGATGATTGGTAGATGATATGAAACTTTAAGACATTTCAAGCTCGCCACAAGCAACGCCGCGGAAAAGTCAAAGTCAGATTTAAAAAATTAAATATTCTTCTTTACAATTGCTCAACTATCTTAACCGACAAAATCTTATCGCCACCCTTGAAATAGGTACCGTTGAGGAGTTCTAGTAGCCATTTGTGGTCTTCATCATCAGTTCCACTTCACCAAATTATACTTTCTAAATACAAATGCTAGACTTGTTATTAAAAATACTAAAATCGCTATATGTTTATCTATACTATTTTAGTAGTTCCCTTAATTCCTCACGGATCCCCTCATCAGATTCAGATTTGGTGACGATGGGACCACCTCAAAAGTATACTCTATCAAAGCAAAAAATATTCTATAAAATCTGACTTCTCCGTAAAAGGTCATGAGTGATCTTACATAAAAATAAAACAAATATTGACTCGAGAACATCCTCTGTTTTTTGAAGTCGGTTGAAAATACGGTTTACCATGCTAATGCTTCGGGAAACGCTTGTTTCCCTTTTTTTTTGGATTATAATGTCTTTGTTTATACTTACCTATAATTTTTGAAGGTCATAATCAAATTTTTTACATCGCTTGAACCGTAAACCTTTCACAATTTCTTTATTATCTAACGTGTAGATAAGGCTAGGTTAAGTTAAGCTTGATATAAAAAAAAACATGGACAAGTAACAGTTCCAAAAAATATATGACTTGCGTAATTACATAATGACACATGACTTAAATTTCTATACCAGACCACTACTTAAGCAAAATAATTTAGTTAATGTAAAATGGAAGCTATGCTTACATTCGTTATTCACATAAAAACAATCTGGACCCAAGGATTTAAATGGTAAACTTCAATTAAAATGTTCCCTTCAACATCTCTTCATTTAACAAATTCACCAAAAAACCTTAAAGATTTCAGCGGTAAATACCAACTTAATAAAACATTCTCTTCACAAACTCGCCTAGATTCTTTTAACAAACGCAACAACGCACTTCACGTATTTGGAAGCAATTTCAACTTGTCGAAGGTAAAACTTCGGAGCCCTCGGTTTTGTCTCAAACGTCAGATTAATTATCGTGGAAACTCGAAGACGTTTCTAGAAAGTTTCTCGAGAAATAAACAATCCTGAGACAGCGGCAGATTCAGAGGCCCACCAAGTTGAGGGCTGTTTAGAGATAATTACTTTATTGAAGGGAACATTCGGCGGGCTTATTTGATTGAATATTTAAACGAGTAAGTTGTATTTACTAATAAGAAGTAACAAGTAAAAAAAAAATAATTGAAAAGCTTTATTAAGGCGCTGTCATCCCGGCTCATAGACACCACCGGAAATCGTAGAGCTGGTTTTAACCTCTCCCAAAGGATTGGGCTAGCTATCCAGAGAGGTAATGCAGCCAGTGTCATAGGGAGCATGCCGCGAACGGACCCGCTACAGGGGGTGTTCTTTTTATAGTGGTGATTATTATTTATATCTTTAATATTTGAGTAGCTTAGTTTTATTTTATTATAAAATATTGGAAATAAATGTAAATAGAGTAACAATAACTAAATGAAAAGCAACCTTTATACCCGACTGAATATGTTGAAAACATTAAAACGCATCAAATCCGATTGAATAATGATTTTTAAGAACTTTATGTAGTTACGCAGTAACACTCGCGCCATCAAAAGGATTGTAATGACGTATCATTGATCCAAATTACTTAGAAATAATGTGATCCCGGTGTTTTAACGAACTACCTAGACACAATGTTAAAAACCAGACTACGAGTATGCATGATAAGAAACATGACTTAGACAACATTATCCAAATAGCAGTTGGTTTTTTTTAAGCTTGCTTTTCGTTAGACTTGTTCCGGCAGTTTTTTAAGCCTATGTGGTATTTCAGATAGCCTACCACTTTGCCAAATTTACACCATATCCGTTCAGCCGTTTTGGCGTGATGAGTAAACAAACTTTATCCATCCTAATTTTCCGATGTACGAGTTATACAGTACGATTAAAATCAGTTAACGGTTCGACTTTTCTCGGCTATTATCGGCTAAACCCGGAGACAAAAATTACACAAAATACATTGCTGCGTTTTCTTATAAGTAGCACTCAACTTAAAGTATCGTAAACGCAATGAATATCACTTGCCATGATGACAATACCTTTCCAGTAGATCTAAGAAGCGATATAGACATTCAAAATATTCATGGTTATTTATTAATCAATAGTTATTGTTTTACGTAAGGTAACAAACAGTACGATATTACGTCGGGATATAAGGAAAAAAATAAGTAACGCAAGTAACCTGTACATTTCTTTTTCTTATTTCAATAAAAAAGTTGTGTTACTTTAGAGCTATTAGGAGTAGAGGATTTATTGCTCATATCTTTCTGTTGTATTGAGTTTCATAAGATTACGGGTACTATATATTTATAGGTTATATCTGTAATTTGATATAATCTATGTAAAAACGAGGGATACCGACAATAACCGAGGATGGCCGAATGGTGAACTTATCTTAATCGTATTATAACTGCAGTAAATAAAACATAAAACTGTGCCAGTAAACAATGAATCAAAGTAGTACTAAATAATACTTACACAGTAAATAAACGTAAGTTAGTATTTACTTCCTTCAAGCTTAAACATGTGCCCAATTTTCCGGATACCCAAAAGACCCGGGTCGCCGGAAACCGTTCCGGATCAAATGACTACTCAAATATCGTCTAGCCCCGGGCTAGAGATTTGTTAGAAAGCCGTGTTTTTTGGAGTGAGCCACCCAAACAGCTTATATCATGTCAGTTTAATTTTAACTCTTGCTTTGAAATATTGCTATTTGTTTTGACTTTAATTTCGTTGGAAATCGCATGAGGATTTGTTGTTTCCTGCGAATTTGTCGTGGTATTATGTTATACTTAGATCAGTGAAAGGAGACTGTATGGACATTTTAAAGCCAGTTTTAGGTTAAGGTCCTCTTAGGCGTCAGGACTAAAATATGTTTACATCATTAATAATTGAGGTACCTTTTGACAGTATTCGCCACAGAGAACATAATTGATTTTTTTTTGATCAGTTTGGCAATGGTTTGAATTTCACGACCTATTTCATTTCGTCAAAAATAAAAACGAACATGATATTTTTATAATATTTCTTTGGGCTAATTAATTTGGCTTACTGTGTGTAAGAATTGGAAAACATTTTTTGTACTTTACGAGAACATTCTTAATGCTCCCAAAATTTTCCGAGAACGTCCACAGTATTCCTGAAAAGATTTCTATACTCCTCGGAATGTTATGCAAACTGCACGTATCCCTGAGTGATTCGGCAACACCACTTTATAGTAAAACCATTAATACATGTCATCGTCGTACACATTTCGGCCAAATTCGGTGAAAAGCGGACAAATTGCGGAGTCGCCGCGAGCTTGACAAAATCCACTTACTGCGTGATAGATGACGGCCATCCATCTCAATTAGCGGATAACTCTGGGGTCTGGGCTTACGTCTGCCGGTTTAAATTATCCCTCAGTGCATTTCTCTCTAACTACTAGCGAAGAATGAAAGACAGTGTGCGATGGAGATACTTTTCTTTTTTTATTCGTACTGTCTTGAAGTCTGTAAGAGGTTTAGTGATATCGTTATAAGATAGATAACACAGACATGTGTTGGAGATTTTTACACACAGGTTCGATTATGGTAAGGGAAAATCTTTGAGTGATGATCACGATTTTTTCCCGAGTACTGTATGTTTTTTATTTTTGTATATGGAATGCATGTCCCGATATTTATTTCATTTAATTACCGAAAAGTGTTAAAAACACTTTATTAATCAGTGTCCTTTGCTTTTGGCTCCATCCATGTTAAACATTTGTATAAGGCAGGTACTTCTATGATATAAATTAGGTATCTAACCAAATCGGATATGAGCCGTTTATGCGTGACTTAATTAAGCCAAACATAAAACCCTATATTTTACATTTCATTAGTAAGCTTTAGTTGTCTATTAATTTTGTTTCAAACTACGCAAAACAAATCCTTTATTTAGTCTTAATAGTAATTAAAACTTGAAGCAGTTAATTTCGATGAAAATTAGGAAAATAAATACTATTCTTTGTATTAATTCTCTTTAGCGGCGTATTGAAGAAAAGAAAACAAGTTTTTGTTAACACGTTAAAAGAACGATGTTTTAGATATTTCTTAGTATTCGTTAAGAAATTTTCTTTGTTTGCGTTTATAGAAGATTGTTTTAAGTAGATACTTACCTGAAAATGTACACATAGAACTCTATTACCTTTGACATTAGGGTGATTATGATCTGAAAACATAATGAATTGGCTATGTTAATATTTGTCAATGTTCAAATGGTTTCATTAACTAAGTTACTTTGTTTACGTAAATGCCTTTGTGGTTAATTTGAAATAAAATACTGCCACAAAAGAGCCTTTATCCTACTGGGTAAAAAAATACTTTTGTTTAATGAATTGCTACATTGCAGAGTAGTATTTTCATAATACTTCATAAAAATGTTGATTATTTGCATATTTTGTGTAAGGATTTAAACTTTTTGACGGTAGTGTACAATCCTAAAACGTAACAAAAAAAATGAAAATAGGGCAAGTGTGACTCGAGCATTATGGAGCCGTTGGTGCGCGCGGCCGACTTGCAATTGACTGGTTTTTTTAAACTCTCAATCCTAACTTTCAAACCGCAAATAGATTTACTTAGTTTGGAGATAAAATTTGATATAATATATATATATCTTTGATCACAAAGTTACCGAATCTACTTATCAATGGTTTAAATATTGTGTGGTTGCCGGGTTAGAATAGTGCCACTCCATGTCTTCCCGTGGATGTCGTGAGAGGCGACTAAGGGAATATAGGCTTGTAGTTCTGTTAGGCGATGGGCTTGCCACCTGTCACTAATACGCCGCCGGTAAACATCTTGGACTGTTTGTGCAAAGTGTGTTTGCTGAATTATCAACAACTTTTTGAAGTTGTAAGTAATTCTGTGGCTCTGCCTACCCGGCTCTGGGATTACAGGCGTGAAGGTATGTATGTATGTAAATATTAAGATACGTGGTACATGAAGAAAAAAAGTAACGAAATGGTCTAGTTCCCACGAAGAAAATGAACTCAAGCCAATAAGTAACGTGATATTTTTCGTCGCAGAAGGGCATGTCTATTAACATTGCATTGTATAATTTGATAAAAGTGTTTTATTAAAATAATATACGTGCCGTGAACCAAGGTCACACATACGGGTTAATACAAAATATCAGTTGAAAATAAGAAAGCTCAAGGTCACTCAGAGGGCTATGGAGAGGGCTATGCTCGGGGTTTCTCTGCGTGATAGAATCAGAAATGATGATATCCGCAGGAGATCTAAGGTTGCCGACATAGTCCGAAGAATAGCTAAACTGAAGTGGCAGTGGGCGGGGCACATCGCACGCAGGACTGATGGCCGATGGGGTCAGAAGGTTCTTGAGTGGCGTCCGCGGACCGGGAGACGAGCTGTAGGTAGGCCTCCAACAAGATGGAGTGACGACCTTGTAAGGATCGCGGGAACGCGGTGGATGCGAAAAGCACAAGACCGGTCTGAGTGGGGAGCCTTGGGGGAGGTCTATGTCCAGCAGTGGACGTCTTTCGGCTGACATGATGATGATGATGAGTTGAAAATATATCTAAGTAGATGTAGTTGTATAGGAAAAAAGAAGTAGAGGAGGTCGTTGGTAATACATAATCTACATACTGGAAACTCCATCTCAGCGAAAAGGCTCAACACGACCAAATGGTAATTTGAATTCTATGGAAGACCTTATTGTTTGGAAATAAGGTTTGTATTGAACACGAATGTCAGTTTATTTATTGTACCGTAATACGCATTTCCTCCCGCTGAGAGGAGTCGTTTGTCTTGAAAATGTGTCGGAGACGCTGTATTTATCACCTTTCCGTATCCCACGGGGCTGCCAGAAAACTTCCGAGTGTTGCCAGATAATAAGAAACTTAAAAGTGATAAGAAAATGTTGAGGATTCACTTTTGAACTCTTGACTCGACCCGTATTGAGTGGGTACATTTGACTTCGTCTTCCTTCTATTCTTTATCTGTCAGGTAAATTGTAGCTCTGTCCTTTTCTTTGTCATAAGAAAGATAAGAACAGCTACAATTTACTAGACCGATAGTGTTATCTGGAGATTGAAAAATCAGCCCTTAGTCGATAAAACAATAGGATCTATATCGGAATACATAATGGTTTTTTCGCATAATGTATCATTTCGCATAGAATCGTTTGACCTTCATTAGGACTAGGGTCTGCTACTTCTTTGACACTCGGATCTCCCTTTCTATCTAGTCTGTAACGATAGAGACACACTTAGCGACAAGGGAGAAAATACAACTTGCGCTACACGAACTGTTGTCTAAAGTCTCGATAGTTAATTAAAACTAGTAGCACAAATTAACTTTGGATGCGCAAACTTTTAGAGTTCACATTTACTGCCACAAACTCGCAGTTGTATGTAATTTGATCACACAATGGTGACGCTGGCACTGGAAGTGTTGAACTACAGTTTAATTGGTGAACTCTAACGCGAAACGGTTCGAAATCAGCTCTCACGTATGTCCACAGTAGCTGGAATACAATTACAGTCTGTGAGGATTTAAATAGAAGGAGCTTCGGGTTTGTACTTCTCTCTTACTTGGTCTTAATAAGGGCGTATAAGAGCGAGCCTACGAAGCTAGCGGTCCCGGGTTCGTTTCCCGGCATGGGCATTAGTGTTTGTTTTTGAGTCTCGAATGAGTTTTATGTTTTCAAGTATTTCTCTAAATAAGTAGGTTTTTCGTTGTACTCCCCCATAGTTCAAGCCTAGAGCTTAGTTGTAATTAAATCAGTAATTATTAGGATACACGCAATATCATTAAATACCTAAACCGCCGCCGTAAAAAAATAAAATAAAAAAAATGCTCTCTTTACACTTTACCTATCCACATAGCAAAAATGAAAGCTTAGCTGATAACATCTAAAAATGCAGATTTGTATAAACAATCATCAGTAAAGATACACGCAAAAAACAGCCGTGTCTCGCGTTCAAGTAAAAAGGCAAAAATATCTTTATATTATGTATTATAAGAACCGTCTTATTATGATACACAAACAACTATAAACACACAAACATCAACTCAATTACACATAGCTATTGCCAAGTATAAGGGAAAAATTCGTAGTCTAGCAACCCTGTTCATGCTTCATTACCTCCACGCCACAGCGCGAAACTGAACTTTATCTCAACGGAATACAACTGCGAGTTGGCTTGATTAATTGCGGGATTTTTTGATAGATTGTTTCACATAATAGATTCGGAGGTAAGCGCGGTGAGACGTGAATGATGGGACAAGGGAAATGTTCATAGAGCTGGTAACACAATTGGAGGCGGGTTTCCTTTCCTTCTTAATTTAACTTCTTCTGTTATCCTAATGCAAGTCTTATGCAATTATGCAATTTAATATCAAATGGAAGTTCATTAATTTATAAACATAATTGAATAACATAGGTAACAGTCAACAGCATAAATAAGTGATCATTTATGTACCTTGTCACTTTAACGTTGTGTTTGAAATGTTATACAAAATTGTGAAACGATTGAAAGCGACAAGGTACAGAAATGATCACTTATTTATGCTTTTGACTGTACTACAGTTAAAAGTTAAAACTAAACTTATTTAAATTAAAATTAAACTAAGCTACTCAAATTAAAATAAAACTAAGCTACTCAAATATTAATGCTGTAAATGTAATATGACGACGCGCTGGCCTAGTTGGTATCGAGTGTATCGACCCTGCCTACGAAGCTAGCGGTCCTGGGTCAAATCCCGGTAAGGGCAGATATTTGTTCCCGAGTCATGGATGTTTTCTATGTATTTATTTCGCTGACTAGTACTCATAGTACAAGCCTATAGCTTAGTTTTTGACTAGGTCAATTAGTGTGACATTGTCCCCTGATTTTTTATTTTTTTATTTTAATATATATTTATAATTCATCGCGAGTTGATTTATAACTTGACATAAACGAGTTTACAGCTGAATCATTCAACTATTTAAGTTTTGCAAACATGCTGGCAACTTTAATTTGTAGCCACGACAACAAAAGCAGAGACAACTTTTTTCCACCTGCTACGATTTTTTCGCGTCTTCCACATTCATAAATCGAGTCATGCATGCGCGCCGGTTTCGGGTACTTAAGATTCGGCCCTTTTCCAGAATTTCCCCGATTTAATTCGAAAAAAGCGGCCCCTTCGGACCCTTCCACTCACTTTCGCTCTGTAAACTCTTGGACTTAGTTATTCAACATACATACATTAAATCACACCTGTTTCCCAGAGGGGTAGGCAGAGACCACTTCTTTCCACTTGCTACGATCTTGACAAATTTCTTTCGCTTCTTCAACATTCATACATCGAGTCATGCACGCACAGTCAGCTGCAGAGAAAAGCATACCCCCCCTCCTGGTAAGGACTGTTTTTTTTCGAAAACCTGTGGTTAGATTTAAATGATTTTGAGTTTGTGTGTAGACAATAGTGAAATCTTCAATTCACCCAAAAATCATATAAATATAACCATAGGTTTTTGAAAAAAAAACGATCCTTACCAGGAGGGGGGGTATCCCTTTCTCTGCAGCTGACTGTACATACCTAGTTCTTTATAATAACAACAACATATTCAAACACCGTGGAAATCGGACTTGATATAGGGGTGAGAAACGTTAATGGCCGGAGCAAATTTTTTTTTTTTTTTTGTTTTTTTTGTATCATAGGAAGGCAAACGAGCACACAGGCCACCTGATGGTAAGTGGAAACTGTGACCCATAGACATTCGCATTCACAAGACCGCAATCCTAAGACTGCAAATGCGTTGCCAACCCTGAGGACGAAGATGGAATGCCTCTATGCTAGTCATTTCACCGGCTGTCTTATCCCCAAACCGGAACACAACAATGCGAACACTGCTGCTTGGCGGTTGGTTAATGGATAAGACGGTGGTACCAACCCGGACGGACCCTGCACAAGGTCCTCCCACAAGTTTCCTCACCACTATGACACGTCCTACTTTCAACGTGGTTAAAAAAGTGTACCTATTCACTGAAAGGCAACTTGGCCATGCCCCTGGCTATGCTATGCATGGGTAACGGTGACTGCTTACCGTCAGGTTGTCCGTCTGCTCATATGCCTTTTATGGGTTTAAAAACAAAAATATTTTCAAGCGGGCTTTACCTTCTCCAAATCATTACCAGCTTTCAGTCCATGATATTTTAGTATTCTCCAAGCATATGTGTCATATGATTTCCGACGTTATGTCACTTAAAATAAGGACGCTTTACCATAAAAGTTCCATAGTTAATAAGTCCATAAGTCCAAAGTCTAGTCTAGCTAAGGACATGTGTCTTCCGGATGTGCTGAGCTCTCGTATGTTTTGTGCGGGGTCTGGATCTTTTAAGATTAAGATTTCTCTTGTATGTTGCGTGTCAAACAAATTATTTTATAATGTCACTGTGACACCGTTCTATGGTGGGATAGGATTTAATTGAGCTGATAGTATATGGACAATTGGACATTTGGTAATAATAGTATATATATATATATATATATATATTATATATATATATTATATATATATTATATATATATATAAAAGAAAGTCGTGTTAGTTACACCACTTATAACTCAAGAACGGCAGAACAGATTTGGCTGAAAATTGGTAAGGAGGTAGCTTAGAGCCAGGAGACGGACATAAGATACTTTTTATCCCGTTCGACAGCGTTCCCGTGTGACTTGACATGAAACGTCAGTCACTATAAAACGTGGTATAACAAAAAAGAATCAGACTTGGACTGTAATTGACGTATAATGACAGCTATGTAATGACGTATGGATGACAATTTGATATTTGTAAGAAATCAATATTAAAACTATTTCTATTAAATAATAAATAAATAATTAACAATTATAATGCAATGATAGTGACCTTGCCCATTCACGAACGTCATCCTACTGTTATGCATTTGGCGGTGCATCTGGAGAATGGTCAACGAGTATATTTCACGGCTTCGAATGCTACGCAACGTGCTGAAACACCTCCAGCAACTACATTGACCAGTTTTTTTGCAATCTGCCAAAGCGATCAGTTTGCACGAACTTTGCTTTACTCGGAGATGCCACGTTATTATACTTGGAATGCTTCATCGAAGAATTTTCAAAGACGGAAGCAAGGCGATGCGGTTCCTGGGTATCCAGATGTGCGTTCTACTGATGCTCTTGGTCGTTTGTATACAGTTCATCCAAAGAATGATGAATGTTTCTATTTGCGGTTATTGCTGGTAAATGTGCGTGGGCCAACGTCATTTGAGACACTACGAACTGTTAATGGTGTAATATTCCCAACATGTGAAGAATTGAACTTATTAGAAAACGATACCCATTGGGATACGACAATCGCTGAAGCCATTATCTCTGCATCTCCAAGTCAGATACGCACATTATTCGCTATCATAATTTCGACATGTTTTCCATCAAACCCATGTAACCTGTGGCACAAATACAAGGATAATATGTCAGAAGATATTTTACATCAAATTCGTGTCAGTTCCAGAAATCAAGATATTGAGATGAATGAGGAGATACATAATCGTGCTTTACTCATGATCGAAGATATGTGTTACCTCATGTGCGGTAATTTATTAATCAGGTTAGGAATGCCAGCGCCATATCGTGAAATGAATGACGCATTTAATCGAGAATTTGAACGGGAACGTGAATATGATCGCCAGGAATTAGATTTAGTAGTTCAAACGAATGTACCCCTGTTGAATTACCAACAAAAGGAAGTTTATGATACTTTAATGAAGGCAATCGATGATGAAAATGGTGGTTTATATTTCCTAGATGCCCCTGGTGGAACTGGCAAGACATTCCTCATGTCATTAGTTTTAGCAACTGTTCGGGCGAGATCCAACATAGCGGTTGCAGTTGCTTCTTCTGGAATAGCAGCCACATTGTTAGATGGATGCCGTACGGCTCATTCAGCATTAAAATTACCGTTAAATCTTCAAACTATTGAAGAACCAACGTGTAATATTGCAAAACACTCAGCAATGGCCAAAGTTTTAGCGGTATCGAAAATCATCATCTGGGACGAATGCACAATGGCGCATAAACGTGCATTAGAAGCACTTAACAGAACATTAAAAGATTTACGCAATGACTCGAGATGTTTTGGAGGAGCAATGATTTTACTGTCTGGCTATTTCCGCCAAATACTGCCAGTAATTCCAAGATCTACGGCTGCCGACGAAATAAACGCTTGCCTCAAATCGTCAAATCTATGGCGCTATGTGAAGAAACTGCAGCTGACAACAAACATGAGAGTTACATTGCTTAATGATACATCTGCTGAAGATTTCTCGGAGCAATTGCTGACTATCGGTAATGGTCAAGTACCTGTCGATGAATCGAGCGGATTTATATCATTTCCAAATAATTTCTGTAATTTTGTATCATCAAAAGACGAACTTATCAAAAATGTATTTCCAAACATTATTTCTAACTACAAAAATAATGAATGGTTGAGTGAGCGAGCAATTTTAGCAGCTAAGAATAAAGATGTAGATGACCTGAACTACATAATTCAAAATAAGATCATTGGAACAATCCATTCATTCAAATCTATTGACTGCGTCACAAATGAAGATGAAGCCACCAACTATCCAATTGAATTTTTAAACTCTTTGGACGTGCCAGGCTTACTACCGCAGAATTTACGCCTAAAGGTTGGCTCCGTAGTAATCATGCTTCGAAACATAAACCAACCAAAACTGTGCAACGGTACGCGTTTGGTGGTTAGAAAATTGATGAACAATGTAATTTACGCTACGATAATGATAGGAAAAATCAAAGGTTAGGAAGTTCTCATTCCGAGGATCCCGATGATCCCAACCGATATGCCGTTTGAATTTAAAAGACTTCAATTTCCGATACGTCTTGCATTTGCCATGAACATCAACAAATCACAAGGCCAATCCTTAAAAGTTTGTGGTTTAAATCTAGAACATTCATGTTTTTCCCATGGTCAATTATACGTGGCATGTTCACGGGTCGGAAGACCATCTGCGTTGTTTGTTTTTGCGCCTGATAATAAAACAAAAAATGTCGTGTATCACAAGGTACTTAAGTGAAGAGCAACCTATGTACTAAAATACAGAAATAATAATGAATGATTAAAGTAAATATTTATTTTTTTTTGTATTTTTTCCAATAAAAAAAAAAACATTCTGATTATTTATTGCAATTAAGGCGGAACAAAGTTTGCCGGGTAAGCTAGTATTATTATAAATAAGCTACGTAATGTGTGTGCTTAATATGATAACGAATTCAATACCAAAAGTGCCATAATGAGTCACTTTTGTCACGAGATCAGTACTTCGGCACCCAACGTTAAACGTGACACAATCTATCGAAGCGTGTCAAGCATGGCGTCACGTGGCGTGACAAAGGAATCAATCAACGGGTTTCCGGAGCGCGGCCGCTAATTGTGGATGATTGGACAAATTACTTACTACCTACAGTTCTATTTGAACAGAAGAGTAGAAATCGAATTATACAACTTTCAGCAAGCTGATCTAAAATAATTGTCGGTCAAGATATTTTTTGTTACCGACTGTAGTTTTTTTTGGAAAGTCATTATTTGCATCAAGAACAATCGAATGAGTCCCAACACGGTGGGTCTTCGTTAAGTACTGCGAAGATCCTGTCATCACCTTCCGACTCCATCATGAGACCTACGCATTCGCAAACGCTATCGTTTTTATTTTGAAATGAAAACAAGTGCGTTAGACAATAGCCCCTCAGCTCGATGGTGCCATATTTATTGTATTATCATCTAAATTATAGAAACATACCAAAGGACATTTTTATTTCTTTAAACGGTTAAATGTTTAAAATCAAATAGTAAAGATAAGATAAAGATAAGACCTTTATTCAGTAAGTAGGCCGCACGGGCACTTTTACCCGTCAAGAGTCTACCAGCGCTTCACAAGAGGTGACCACTGCTGAGAAGAAACTCAGCAGCCAGACATTTTTTAAATATATTTAATATTACGATGGTACTACTTAGTCTAGCATTATATAAATATTAAATAAATAAAAAACAAATAACATGCGTACTTTCCGCAGGAAAACACACCAAAATCTTACCAGAGAGATAGAGGGAGACAAGGAAAAATAAAACCTACTTATGTGTATACATATAAGATACCGATACTACTACTCCTACTACTAGTGTGTGTTGATACCGATGATTAGCTATGACAACGTTTACTAAACGATAACATGTCAAAAGCCATACCGTTTAACCGAGTAGAATGAAGCCCCTGAAATCATACCAAATGCTCTGAAAATGTTTGCTGATACTATTTCTCTCCCTAACAATTCACGATTTTTGGAAGTATAGATGTTATTATTATTACTGACGAGTGGCGTCAATTTTGACGTCACGGAATCACCCAAGGAACATTAGGCAACATTTTATTTCAGTTTTCGAAAATAATTTACGTAAGTTAAGCAAATTGTCAAGCCTCATGGAGTGGAAACGATATAGCCCAGAACACCAATTCTACAAGAAATATAAACCACAGTGAATCGTAAACTCTCACGCGGTGTGAAACAGCTGGCATTTACGAAAACCCCTACTTTCGCCGCCAGGTGGCGCTTCACAATCCTCGTAAGGATAATTGTATAATACATCGTGCTATAATATAGGTATAACGTCACTGCTAAGGCAAAATCCAGCCACCGCACATGCTTGAGTTATGCACGTGGGTTAAATTCACTGCAATTGCAGTGCACGTTTGCATTTATGATGGAATGACGATTATGAACGTCGGATATTAATTATATTTCAACTAACTTATGCCCATGGCTCCTTCCATTTAGAAGTTGTTTATAACTAAAGGGCCAGTGATATACAAAAGTCAATAATATATTTAGTTGATGCTTGTAACATTTTACAACTTTTGAAGTGAACGAGCATAATTAACAGGGCCATTTTGTACTGTCTTTACAAAGTAACCAGTTATAGTAACCAGTTGTTCGCCAGTGTAGCTACCCAGTTTTAGTTTAACTTAGTTTGGCTGGCAGTTCCAGGTATAAACCGACGATTAACACTAAAGCTACAGAGTTTAACCCGCAGGCAAATTAGGCTAAAAGCCTTAAATTCATTTCGGATAAAGCACTCATAGAAAGAGCAGATTTAACATCAAATTATGTGTCATAATATGCACGTTAAATCCAATAGAGGCACTTAATTATAAAGATTTAATAGTGACATTATTGCGTTAGTGGCGTTGTGCGTGATAGAATCCGAAATGATGATATCCGCAGTAGAACTAAGGTTACCGACATAGCCCGACGAATAGCTAAACTTAAGTGGCAGTGGGCGGGGCACATCGCTCTCAGGATTGATGACTGATGGGGTCAGAAAGTTCTTGAGTAGCGTCCGCGGACCGGGAGACTAGCTGTAGGTAGGCCTCCAACAAGATGGAGTGACGACCTTGTAAAAATCGCGGGAACGCGGTCGATGCGAAAAGTACAAGACCGGTCTGAGTGGAGAGCCTTGGGGGAGACCTGAGTCCAGCAGTGGACGTCTTTCGGCTGACATGATGATATTGTTGATGAGTGACGTTATTGCAGATGAAAAATATTTTTTGTCTACTGTTTTGCATGGTTTCACTTAATGTGGGATTTGACTTGCGAATATTGTATCGTTGCGCGGACCTATTATATTTATCGATGCGGATAAACGTAGATACAGCATCTGTCTCTTTCTGACCGGTACGTATGTGTGTATGTGCTAGAGTGACGATAAGCGTTATCCACCGCGATAAATGCGATAATAGGCCGCCTGACACAGAGATAGTAGTTTTGTCTTTGTATTTTAGTCTAATTTCAATCGTACTATACTGACGTTGTTTTAACAGGGAATCACTACCGTGTTTCTTAATGTGTTTAGGTTTTGTGAAACAACTTTTATTTCTGTTTTTTTTTTGCGTGTCATCTATTGGTACCACACCATCATCTGTACCACATTTGAAGCAAATAAATATATTTGATTTGATTTGATTTAATTAGATAAGATGAGATGATAAGATAGAAGTCAGAAAAATACACTTTCTCGATTGAAGTATTCGTTAGTAAGTAATTCAAACCTTGATCAGATTCGTGGTGTACTGAATAAGGGCCAAATCAAAAGCACCCGAAACCGACGTGCATGAAGAGATTGATGAATGTAGAGGAAGCGAAAGTTGTTTGTTTAGACCGGTGCTCCTGGCGTTCCAAAGTTTCTGCCTAGGCGTGAAGGCATGTATGTGTATATATGTAAGTAATTCCAATTTGCGTGAGGAATAAGTAAGTTAAAATAATACTAAACGGTCGTTTTAAGCTCATTATTTTGTGTAATATCTATTAAACTTTCTATTAAAATTTTAATACATAATTTTTTCAACTGGTAACATTTCCTGAAACAGCTAAGTTTTTAAAAAACGGTACGAAATAAACAAATAATGGTATTTACCTGCATTGTTCCCGCAAATTTGTACACAAATGTTACCCCAGCGAATACCCGGGAAAAAAAATCATACCTATCTTAAAAGTTTTACGGCAAAATTGATAGTTCTATTGGCTGGCGAAAGGCTCGTAAAAATATATTACGGCTTACTCTCTTAACTCCACGTGGGGGGGAAATTTACATTTAGAAAGGGATACGGTTCCTTATGGCTATATCTGGTTCAGACGATAATTTTCTGAGATATAACAAAGAATAAGGCATAATAAACTGAATTCGGTTGCGGAGGGTGAGTTATTAAAATGGTTTTTTTATTATTTACCAGGTCATTTCGATGAAATATTTTTAATTCTTTTTGCATTTTGTATTTTATGCTTATACTATAATTTTTTACAGACAGCTAGTTGCAGCCCCTACGAAACGTATTATTAATATTATTATAGAGGTTTTTTTGTACTCCTCATTTTATCTTTGTATGTTAGTTAAACCGTTATAATACCACTTTTTTAGGATGCCTTAGTCAAATCAGGAACCCTCTTTTGCCCGGTCCGTCGTCTGTTTGCTTTAGTACCACACTAACATTTTCTCGGAAACTATTAAAACTACTTAAGTGGACGGTGAAGCTAAAAATTTTTACACAAAATGCGAGAACATTTGTCTACCCTGAAACCTCTCTGCCTGCTCTAAGACGGGTCTATTATGCACATTTTCACTCACTGATGTCGTACGGCACACTCTTATGGGGAAACTCTACGGATGCCAACAGGGTAATGCTGATGCAGAAGCGTGCCGTACGTACGCTGGTCGGGGCGAAGCCACGACATACTTGTCGGGGCATTGTCACTATTCACTTTACACATTCGAAATTATAATGTTTGTCCAATCAAATATTTCTTCGTTTGCAATAGTAAACGTCGTCGGCAAACAACTCCGCCACACAGGGCGTTTGAGAACGTTCCTCGTTGCATGGCACTTGCAGGTAAGAACCCGCGCGTCATCGGTCCCACCTACTACGAGCGTCTACCCGCCGAACTCAAACGCGAACCCTGTCTATTCGGTGAATGAGTATTTGGAACTTGACTTATAAATAAGATCGACTTTTACATTTTTAATGTACTCTGTATTTATGCTGAGGTGTTAAACACCTAAAGCGCTGATTTTCAGTCAGTTCCGTTTGTGACAAACGGACGGTACGCTAAGTGAATAATTAGTGTAATACAAAAATATGATGTACTATTAAACAGATACTTATAGTTAGTGACAGAATAAATACAAAAACTATATGCAAATATATTAGAGAAATAAGTCCATGGATACTCGTATCACACGCGAGGACTATTGTTCGGTAAAAGAGTATTTTCTCTGAAGGTGGGTACAGACTGGTGAAACGTAACATGCAATGTGTCATGAATTCACCGTACACATTGCTGCAATGTATCATGAAAGGTAACACATTTGTACGGTGAATTATTTCATTGCATGACACATTGCATGTTACGTTTCACCAGTCTGTACCCACCTTTATGGACTAAGCAGAAACACATAGGCACACATAAGCTCCACGCCTTATTCCAGTTTGGTCGAATGCAACCTAAACTGACTCACAACGCCAAAAACTCAAATTAGAGAAAACCCCGAAATAAAGGTGACCCTTTTTTAGAGCTGATATCTCTTAATCCGCTAAACCGATATTAACAAAACCTAGCTATCAAACACCGCAAGAAAACCTACTTTCAAAAAAAAAAAACCGCATCCAAATCAGTTCACCCATTTAAGAGATCCGGTGCCACAGACAGACACACCCACACATACAATAATAATTATAATGTTATAATAATAATGTAATAATAATAATATTAAATTAATATATATAATGTTAATATTTAAAAAAAAAAAAGTATTTGTAATGCAACGTAGAACTCATATATATTCTTAACTGATAAAATCTTTGATTAATTTAAGATTATAAGTTAAGATAAATTAATAATGTATTTGTTTTTTGTGTAAGAAATAAACAGATTTTTTTTTTTTTTTTTACAAAGTGATCAAACTTATATCACCCCTTTTTTACGTTGGAGCTTAAAAAATACGCGCGTTTGGATTCACCATCTTTATTTCTGAGAATGGATGCAAACAAATCATCGAGCGGCAAAATCTAGTTTAAAAAAAAGGGGTTTTTTGTATTCTAAAACTGTAAGTCGATAAAAATTCAAGAATCCTTTACTGATACGAAGTCTTCACCCATTAAAAATACTGGCAGTTGCCTCTTTTCACATATCACTGTCGATTGGCATTGATAACGTTTTTCGGATATTGGAGCGCTTCCAAAATTTGAACACGATCGGCGTGGGACACTACCAACGTTTTTCATGACCTGTTTTTTTATACAGATTTTTTTGAAGCAAAGGTGAATCAGATTTTGAACAACTTTTACTCGTATTTTTCATTTTATGGTTGCTGTAGTGGTAACATAGTTCTTTTTCGTAGGCAACTTTAGTGTCTCGCTGCTGGGCAAAGGCCTCTTGCCTATATCACTTTTTATCATTAGATATCATTTTATTGTTATAATTTATTAGAAAATGCCATCCCAAATTTAAAATTATCATGTCATCCATAAAATGTCTGCTAAATGAATAAAGATATTATAACGAAACCATAATAAAATATATCTCTTAAAATTATCAATTCTTTCGAATTAGAATGTAAAAATCGTGAGTTATTTTTATGGTCAATGACAATTACTTGCCACAAAAACTAAAAAAAAAATGCAGTTTCATTCAAGATTGGTAGTTGGCTACTTTTAAGTATAGATGACAAAAAAACAATGCCAATCAGCAACTTATTTAAGCCGTCTAGTCTTAATAGGGTCAAGATCTGATTTTATTGACGACGCGATTGGTCTAGTGGGTAGTGAAGTGACCCCACTCTGGGATCACAGGCGTGAAGGTATGTATGTATCGTTGACTAGATTAGATACCCATAACACAAGCCTTCTTGTGCGTATTTTGGGACTGGGTCAGTTATGGAAGAATCTCATTGAGTAACATATTATTAAAAAAAAAAATACTCAGCCAGGTCTTTTTAACCTCATTCTTTTGTGTAATATCTATTAAACTTTCTATTAAAATTTGAATACATAATTTTTTCAACTGGTAACATTTCCTGAAACAGCTAAGTTTTTAAAAAACGGTACGAAATAAACAAATAATGGTATTTACCTGCATTGTTCCCGCAAATTTGTAACACAAATGTTACCCCAGCGAATACCCGGGAAAAAAAATCATACCTATCTAAAAAGTTTTACGGCAAAATTGATAGTTCTATTGGCTGGCGAAAGGCTCGTAAAAATATATTACGGCTTACTCTCTTAACTCCACGTGGGGGGGAAATTTACATTTAGAAAGGGATACGGTTCCTTATGGCTATATCTGGTTCAGACGATAATTTTCTGAGATATAACAAATAATAAGGCATAATAAACTGAATTCGGTTGCGGAGGGTGAGTTATTAAAATGGTTTTTTTATTATTTACCAGGTCATTTCGATGAAATATTATTAATTATTTTTGCATTTTGTATTTTATGCTTATACTATAATTTTTTACAGACGGCTAGTTACAGCCCCTACGAAACGTATTATTAATATTATTATAGAGGTTTTTTTGTACTCCTCATTTTATCTTTGTATGTTAGTTAAACGTTATAATACCACTTTTTTAGGACGCTTTAGTCAAATTAGGAACCCTCTTTTGCCGGTCCGTCATCCGTCTGTATACCACACTAACATTTTCTCGGAAACTATTAAAATTACTTAAGTGGATGGTGAAACTAAAAAAAATTACACAAAATGCGAGAACATTTGTCTACCCATAAACCTCTCTGCCTACTCTAAGACGGGTCTATTATGCACATTTTCACTCACTGATGTCGTACGGCACACTCTTATGGGGGAACTCAACGGATGCCAACAGGGTAATGCTGATGCAGAAACGTGCCGTACGTAAGCTGGTCGGGGCGAAGCCACGACATACTTGTCGGGGCATTTTCACAGCGCACCGCATAATGACGCACTATTCACTTTACATATTCGAAATTATTATGTTTGTCCGATCAAAAATTTCTTCGTTTGCAATAGTACACGTCGTCGGCAAACAACTCCGCCACACAGGGCTTTTGAGAACTGTTCCTCGTTACATGGCACTTGCAGGTAAGAACCCGCGCGTCATCGGTCCCACCTACTACGAGCGTCTACCCGAAGAACTCAAACGCGAACCCAGTCTATTCGGTGAATGAGTATTGTCGATTTCAGTAGGATAAACGCCACACTAGGTAAAGTACTTAATTGGTTTACTAGTAACAATTTGCTACTCAATGCTAAGAAAACTAAATGTGTTAGGTTCGCTTTGCCTAATGTTAGACCGGTAGAATCTAGTATATTTCTTAATGATGAGAGATTGGAAATCGTAGATAAGGCGCTTTTCTTAGGGATAACTATAGATAAAAACTTGCAATGGAGTCCCCATATAGCAGTACTAGCAGGTAAATTAAGTTCGGCAGCTTATGCTGTTAGGAAAATCAGGCAACTTACTAATGTTGAGACAGCTCGCTTAGTTTATTATATTAGTTATTTTCATAGTGTTATGTCGTACGGTATTCTGGTTTGGGGAAAAGCTGCTGACATACAGACTATATTCGTGTTGCAAAAAAGAGCCATTCGTTCTATATATAATCTAAACTCCCGTGATTCCTTAAGATTACTATTTAAAGAAATTAATATTTTGACAGTTGCGTCACAATTTATTTATGAAAATATTATTTATGTCATTAAAAATCAAGACTATTTTGTTAAGAATTGTGATATACATAATTTGAATACAAGAAATAAAATAAAATTGCTACTAAAAAAGTTCGTGTCCGTAAGGTTTATAAATCATTTGTTGGTCAATGCATCCTTTTCTATAATAAATTACCTGACGTTGTTTTAAAGTTACCATTTCCAGTACTTAAAACTTACTTGAAAAAGTCGTTGATGTCTAAAGCTTACTATAGGGTCGAAGACTATCTAACAGATAAAAATGCTTGGCCAACGCCTAAATAATTTAATAATATCTTAGTCATAATGAAACATCCTCAATCGGCAAACAGGCATGAGACTCTAAGAGGGTCAGAGGGTTCATAGGCCTGAGAGTAAGTCACCTCGAATTTAGTAAAAAGGCGCCCTGGGTAAACTTACTACAAACAGGGATGGTTTCTTGTTATAAGTAAAACAAAAGTGTAGTTCTCCTTAGTATATTTTTAAAGTTACACACACACCTGCATTTTACAGACCACTGTAGCAACCTTAGGTCATAGAAAATTATGGTAGCATTATCGACTACAGCAAAAGAAAGGTCACTTAACTAGAGCGAAGTATGCACGATGTCATGTATGTGTAAGGTGAAGTTAAGTGGCAAGCAAAGACCCAAAACACATGGAGAGCGAAGAGGAGGGCTACTGCCCCGAGCCTCTCTAGGTCGCAACACGTGGCACGGAGGTCACGCCCATGTGGTTGAGCACGAAGCGCCCTTCACGGTCAATCCGGTGGTTAGGACTGTGCCTAACTTAATAATAAAACCCTGCAACAATAATTGCAGTTGTTAATACAAGAAACTTTGAAAACTAATCTATCAGCCCTAGCCATGAGGTAACAATAAGTACTTACCACAAAGTGGGTTTTATGTAGTTATATAGCGTGAGGCTAGTTGAGACCGGCATACGCACGGTGCCTCCATATAACGTGACACTGGCTGAAAGAAAACGTAACTTATTAGAAATAGGTTATGAGTGGTGCTTGCCGACATCAACGTGGCCTCTCCCGATACTCACCTTAATCAGGCACGTATATAGCCTGATGACCCTGTTTTACAAGGCAGGAGTCAGCGCTTGGGATTAGGTAGACTGCATTGAGCTATAACAAAATAGTTTACGTGAATCGACAAGTAAAGTAAAAACACACCTTTAACATGGTGGGACGCGAGAATTACTTACGGTTTATTCATATAATTATCGTCGTTTGTTGCCCATTTGTTTAATAGCATGCAGACATGAATAAGTACTGCCACGATGCATCAAATTGTCATCGTATAATTTGCCTGAAACAAAATGTAAATGGACATAAAAACAAATCCCACTTGGGCACGATGGAAAGAAACATCGAATAAACACCGCAACTCACCGCTAATTGTCCATTTGTAAAGGATATTAAAATAATACGACGAGGCAATGCTGCCTCTTCCTCAAGCCAAATCCGAATCAGAGAGCATAGAGCGAACATAGATGATGTGGCTAATCTTCTACGTCACTATGGACGCCAGACTCTTTTCACTTTTAAACGCTGGCAACGCTCGTACACTGTTTTAACAATTTAGAAATCAAAACCAATCTTAAACACTCCAAAGATTATTCTAAAGATATTCCATGAATCCTGAAACAATGTAACTTGACATGCCGAAAAGTATCGAAGGATCCGAGCCTTAGTCCATAGGTCGAAGCGCAGGCGCAGTGAAACGTAACGCACGCTCACGCTTGACCGAATTATTGAAAGGCTCCGTCTCACTCCATTCATAACCAAAGCGAGAGAAAAGGACAACACTAGGTGTATTCGTTCCTCGATTTTGGTGCAGAAGTCTACCAGCGGTAGTATTGCTATATGAAAAAGCTTATTTAAAAAAACGGGTGTTACAGTACCGGCTTAGTTGGGGAAATAATTTTATTTCAGAATTGCAAGCTTCTGAAATAAAATTATTCTACACCATCAAGAGAACGAAAGTAATATTCAAGGGAGGGGTCGCCTTCGCCCGCAGGGGAAGACGTCTGAAATTAAAAAAAAACACAAAACATTCTACTAAAGAGAACGAATCTTACTCTACTACTTCCTAAAGTATGCTCGTAAACTACATACTTTCCAAGTGTTTGTTGGCTCTGCCTCCAACCAAACGCTCTAAACCTAAAACAGAGTTTGTTGGCTCTATTCCCAAACAAACGCCTTTTGAACGACTTAAGAAAAAAAAATCAAGGATGTACTAAACTTAGTGTCTGTTTAAGTACACAACAAGCCTTAACTTAGCGAAACATCCGCGAGATTACAGCTCTACACAAGAAACTGCAAATACCATGAGGGGTGTGACACACTACCAACCTCTTAAGCGGCTTAAGTATAATGATTAAACTACCACTTATAAGAACTGTGGAAGTAACCTTATTAATTAAGTGAAACTATGTAGAAACAAGTGTTGAAGCTATAGCATACCAATTTCAACCTACATAGTGAGAAAATCTCAACTGAACCAGTTTATGAAATTCAAATAATGGAAAATAGGACGCACTCTGTACTCAGAATGTCCTTTTCACAAAAACTATACAAAGAAAAGATAAAACCTTTAAAATAGTTTTATCTCGAACCGATTGCACCTATGGCATAAACGGAAGAAATCCTACAACTAAATGGTAAATATTTTATTACCAATTTCCACATGCCTTACCCTACTACGGACACAACATGACAGCACAACTAAAATTAAATGGATGCGCATCCTTGGTTACTTAAAATTAAAACTTAGCCTACCTCACCCTACTTCATAATGCTTTCATTCCAGTAATCCAATCCTTTAAAAGAGCCAACAGTCAGGACAATTCTTTTCCCTTCAA
The DNA here is from genome assembly GCA_927399475.2 of Acleris emargana. Taxonomy (NCBI): domain Eukaryota; kingdom Metazoa; phylum Arthropoda; class Insecta; order Lepidoptera; family Tortricidae; genus Acleris; species Acleris emargana. The sequence continues at coordinate 18,004,814 of OV656846.1, forward strand.
TAAAACACCTGCAGTCCGGACGTAATATATCTAACAAACCAGTAAATCACACCTTAAAAGAGCCAACTGTCGGGACAAATATTCTACCAACGCCAAAAATCTCAGCAAGTCCAGACATAACTATGCGTTTCGTACATAGTAATAAACACATACTTAATAAATAAACACAGATTTCTTACACCTAACAACTATGCTTAACACAAGCATTAATATTGGAAATAGAGTCCACTAGCTCATGGAATCTGCCATGAACTCATCCTAACCTAACAATTCTATATTAATTTAAGGGTTGTACCCCTGGAGGTTCAGAATCTCCTCGCTCTAGCAAATCCTTAATGTGAAACCGCCCTAAGGGTTTACCGTTAAGAGACTTTAACGAATAAACCAACGGTGAATGTTTTTTATCAATAAAACATTTTTCATATTTGGGAGATAGTTTAGCACTAAAATATTTAGAAGCGTTTGACAGAGGAAAACAACGCTTATAAATAATTTGGCCCTCCTCAAATTGAATTGCTCGCTTCCGTAAATTATAATACTTTACATTACGATTATAAGCCTTTTTTAAATGGCCTTGAACCGATTTATATATATCGTTCAGCTTAGGAAGTTTAGAAGAAAACGGTTCTACATTTATCTTAACCGTCGAGGGATCTAACGGCTCCTCGATATTATAAAGAGAACCATCTGTTATCATTTCTCTGCCGTGAGTCAAATAAAACGGCGTGAACTTTGTACCTTCGTGCACCGCGGTATTGAGAGCACATTGTATCTCAGGAATGTTCTGATCCCATTTTCGATGATCCGAACGCACGTAAGAAGCAATGGCTCGTACAATGTCGCGGTTGACACGCTCCGTTTGATTGGTCTGAGGATGATAACGAGGGTTATAGAAGATGTTAGGGACACCATAATTAGAGAGCATTTCCCTGAACTCCTTCGAGATAAACTGAGGACCGTTATCAACGTATATAAATTTACACACGCCATGTAGTAGGAAGACACCCTTTTCTAAACATTTAACTATGGCTTTCGCCGTTACACTACGCAGAGGAAACAAAAGAGCGTACTTACTAAAGTAATCAGAACATACAAAGAGATATTGATTCCTCGCATACGAAGGTGGAAACGGCCCCATAATGTCACAAGAAATGGCTTCCCATGGTCGCGTGACCACGCGTGGATTGCCCATCAGACCTGCCCTGGCAACGTTGCTAGGTTTATAACATTTGCAAACCTCGCAGGCACCGACGTATTTCTCAACGTCACGGTATAGGTTTGGCCAAAAGTATACAGCACTTATACGTTTATGAGTTTTAGCTACTCCAAAGTGTCCAGAGACCGGGTCGTCGTGGTACTTTGTTAAGATTTCATCGCGATGATCCGCAGGCACGACCAACTTCCATTCAAATTGGGACGTTAAATTGTATTTATTTTTAGATAAACGAAATAACTTGCCATCCTTTACCGTGAAGTTGGGAAATAAACGTGGATTATCGCTACAATCCTTTAAGAGCTTCTTATACCAAGGATCTTGGATTACCTGAGGGTCGAATGATATAGAGTCCACCTTGATTCTAGATAAAGTGTCCGGTAAAATGTGTTCCTTCCCCTTTCTATGTATAATTTCAAAATCGAACTGGCTTAAGCGACACGCCCACCGATTTAGCCTTCCCATCGGATTTTTTAATTTGTAGAACCACTGAAGCGACGCATGATCAGTAACTATATAGCACTTGGAACCTTCGACATAAGACCGGTATTGCTCGAGAGCGTAAATTACCGCTAAGAGCTCTCGCTCCGTCGCCGTATAGTTGACTTCTTGCGCGCTCAGGGTTCTGCTGCAGTACGCGATAGGATGGTCTACATCGGCTTCGCGCTGGGCCAAAACTCCACCAATAGCAAACGAGCTCGCGTCCGTATGAATATAGAAGGGTTTGCTGAAATCAGGACACTTTAAGATAGGTGCGGATATAAGAGCCGACTTTAAAGTGTTAAAAGACTCCGTAGCTTCATTCGACCACACGAAAGGAATCTTTTTACTCGTAAGGCGGGTTAATGGACGAGCCACCTGAGAAAAGTTTTCAATGAAACGTCGGTACCATCCAGCCATACCCAAGAAGCGTTTTAGTTCCTTCGGGTCTTTAGGAGTAGGAAAATTCATAATAACTTCAACCTTGGATGGGTCCGTTCTCAAACCGAAACGATCAACGACATAGCCTAAGTACTTCAACTCACTCCGACAGAACTGAGATTTCTTCATATTGATGGTTAGGCCAGCATGCTTTAACTTCTCAAAGACACGTTTGAGTATTTGTACGTGCTCGTCAAAAGAGGACGTACAGATGACGATGTCATCGATATAAGCAAAGACCTTATTATCGAACTCTGCCGAGAATAGGCTGTCCATCAATCGCTGCATAGTAGCAGACGCACCAACCAAACCGAAACACATAACATTATAATGAAAAAGTCCGCGACGCGGAACAGTAAAAGCTGTCTTTTCCTTCGAGTCTGGATGTAGAGGTATTTGATGGTAAGCAGCACTAAGATCCAAAGAAGTTAAATACTTAGCGTCGCGTAAATTATCAATGATGTAGTTTATGTAAGGGAGAGGATACGCGTCAGTTTTGGATACAGCGTTAAGGCGACGACTATCCAAACATAAGCGCATTTCACCATTCGACTTAGGTACCATGGTCACAGGAGAATTCCATGGAGATGAAGAAGGCTCAACCACATTATTTTTTAACATTTTATCTAATTCGGCATCAAGCAACTTTAACTTTTCCGGACTCAGACGATAGTACTTCTGCTTAATAGGGGCAGCGTCACCCGTGTGTATCTCGTGCTGGGTCAATGACGTACGACCCAACCCTACCTTATCGGTATTAATAGACTCGAAAAGTGACTTGACTTTGTCCATACTCTGCTTTTGTTTGGGACACAACGAGTCATAATGTCGAAGTCCCTCCTCGACAATATTTGAATGACCGTTTAGGACGGATGACACGTGACTAGGCAAACAAGCTAAAATGTCTGGTGCTAAATTAAAAGCTTTCCAAAAGTTGATACCAAAATGAATCGGTAATAATATTTCTGGTTGAATGTGAAACAAGACTAGCTTCACCTCATTCTTATATTGAATGGGAATGTTCATATAATATCGACACGCATAATCCTCCCCATTAGCAACCCTTAATCGGCGAGGCCGCTCAAATTCGTGCATTATTATATTTAAATTTAAAAACTTTAAATGAGCGTCATCACCCAAAATAGAACAAGACGCACCGCAGTCCAGCAAACCACAAACGTTAACATTAAACACCTGAACCGTTAAGTAAGGGCGGTGGTCATGGACAGGTGGCACAAAGTAAGTCTCAACGGGCGGGTTAGAAGTAGGCACCGAAGTAACCCGTGAGACTGGCCTAATTAGTTTTTTGACTCTGGAACAGTCTTTCCACATTTTGGGCAATTAGTACTTTTAAAGTCTTTTTCTCCACATTTGAAACAGACAATGTCACGCGATTTAGGACAACGACTAGTTCTGTGCGCTCCAGTACAACGGAAGCAACTAAATGAATTCAAAGTTTTAGGCTTAGCAGCCGCGGAGGCCACGTCCTCTTTGCGCATCGAACGGCTATTACTTTGTTGACACTGCATGTCCGGAGCTAAAGAGCTACGTGACGTAGACGGTTCGACAAAATCACCCGCGCGCGAATGGGCTAATTCAAGCTTCATGCATAACGCCTTAAGTTGCTGCGTTGACGTGACGTCTATTAACGCGAGCTCGCGACTATATTCAGGACGAATATTTCGGACAAGAATATCTAATTTTTCTGCCTCAGATATAGGCGAACTCAAACGAGAGATCAAACCACCCATAATTGACAGGTAGACCACTATCGATTCGTTTCGCGCTTGTGTACGAGACCTTATCTCGCGAAGCAACTTAAAGTCAAAATCAGGAATGTCAAAGTCTGCTTTCAAAGCCTCGAGTAGCTGAGAGTAAGATTTGAAACCATCTTTATTTGCTTGGTACCAAAATAATGCTGGACCCTCCACTATGTCCGGAAATCCGTTGAACACAACACGCTCTGGTATCTCTCGAGAGAGCCTAAGTTCCTCCAGTCGTGTTGTAAAAGCACGCACGCAAGTATCACCCTTATACTTTAGATTAAGACTCGACAAATTGTGTCGAGGTTCCGAATGACAGACCACTTTAGCAGCTGGTTCAGATGGAACCTGAAATACCTCATCTTCTGACTCCGAAGACTCTGACAACGGATTTAAAATTGACAGACAACTGACAAGGATCCCTTTAAGTTTGTTAACCTCAACATTAAAATCCGACACACGCGATAGACGGTCTAAATAGTAGTTACATCTGCCCACTAACCTGTCTTGCTCTGACTTGGAAAACTCACTGCCCTGCATAACCTCCGACTGCAGCTCATTCACCTTCACTCTGCATGCATAACCTCCATTTGTGAATCTACTCCCATCTTATCAGACGCCGGCTTAAGACTGCCACGTCTTACAAGAGCACGAGTCTGTCGAAACAATTTTCGTAGAGTATCACAGCTGTGTTTAGTGTCAAAGGGTATGTGTAAAGCAGTCAGTTCATGTGCCAGTTCCTCCTTAGTGAGGTACTCAACCTTTACATTCAGGTCCATGGTCAATTTGTAAAACAGTACAATGGTCACAAATCAAGCCTTGCAATAGTGCAGTATGCTACGTGCTTATTAGCAATAAAAGATGCACACAACATACATTTTAAACAAAGTAACCGCTGTTTTGTTACACACTCAAAACAGTTAAAGGTTGTAAAAAGGTAAAAGTGTCTTGAAGGAGAACACAAGAAATACATACATGTGCTATCTTCTCATTGATACAGTCAGAACAAAAGAAGTTATGAAAAGGCAAGTCATTCCTTGTAATAAGGTATACAGGAATTTAATAACTATTATAACCCTATTAACCCTGTTAAGACAGATAAAAGTTATGAGAGAAAGCAGTACATTCCTATACAGAATACTTAAAACTAAGAAACCATTCCTTCAGGCCATACGTTGGGTACGCCAATGAAACATCCTCAATCGGCAAACAGGCATGAGACTCTAAGAGGGTCAGAGGGTTCATAGGCCTGAGAGTAAGTCACCTCGAATTTAGTAAAAAGGCGCCCTGGGTAAACTTACTACAAACAGGGATGGTTTCTTGTTATAAGTAAAACAAAAGTGTAGTTCTCCTTAGTATATTTTTAAAGTTACACACACACCTGCATTTTACAGACCACTGTAGCAACCTTAGGTCATAGAAAATTATGGTAGCATTATCGACTACAGCAAAAGAAAGGTCACTTAACTAGAGCGAAGTATGCACGATGTCATGTATGTGTAAGGTGAAGTTAAGTGGCAAGCAAAGACCCAAAACACATGGAGAGCGAAGAGGAGGGCTACTGCCCCGAGCCTCTCTAGGTCGCAACACGTGGCACGGAGGTCACGCCCATGTGGTTGAGCACGAAGCGCCCTTCACGGTCAATCCGGTGGTTAGGACTGTGCCTAACTTAATAATAAAACCCTGCAACAATAATTGCAGTTGTTAATACAAGAAACTTTGAAAACTAATCTATCAGCCCTAGCCATGAGGTAACAATAAGTACTTACCACAAAGTGGGTTTTATGTAGTTATATAGCGTGAGTAGGGCTTCCAATCCCGGGATCCCGGGATACCGGGATCCCGGGATCCCGCGATATTTCATGTCTTTTTCAATACCGGTATTCATTAAGCAATACCGGGATCCCGCCCGCGGTATTTAAAATAAAAATGGAGAAATAAACCATTCGTTTATTTATATGGTTTATTAACAAGTGTGTTTCAATTGCTTCGAAACTTTTGTAAGTTACATGTAACGTAAGAGATTTCGATACTCAGCCGTTCTCTGGTCATTGTTTTAGCAATACCGAAAAAAAACTGTTGACAATAAGGTTCTAACGGTACTTCCGCTCTGACTGCTGTCCTGCTTATACATATGCCTCGCGTTTATCTTTTATCTTACTCTATGCTTTGCATAGCCCTTGCTAAAGGGAGTAAGTCAGTTGCCTGCCGGAGTTTGTCGTGTTTGGTCACGTGCCAGTCACATCACGTCACGTGCCAGTAAGTGTTAACCTATCCGACGGCGTCTCTTCTGGTATTTGGAGTGCACTAAAAAAAAAATATCTACAGAAAAATCACCAACCATGACAATATTAATAGGAAATACTTTAATTTTTACTTGTTTCAATTGTGATTCAATTACAAGGATGATTTAGTTTTACGATTATATACATTATATTTGTAACCTGAAAATAAAAAAAAAACATATTTTATCAAGTTTGTTATTATAAATCAACCAGGTTTTGACGCTTTGTGCCAGAATCGAAAAACGCCAGATTCGCGGAACGCCAGATTCGCAGAACGCCAGATTCGCATAATGTCAGATTTTCAGATTCGCAGTATACCAGATTCGCAAAATGCCAGATTCGCACGATGCCAGATTTCAGATTCGCAGAATGCCAGATTCGCATAGTACCAGATTCGCAGAACGCCAGATTCGCAGAATGCCAGATTCGCAGATTGCCAGATTCGCACGGTGTAAGAGTGAAATAATCAATTTCCGTTGCCAGCTCTTACGCAATCATTGGTTCAAGTACAGTAGTAATAAAAAATACTTTTTCTCAATAATGAAATGATTCAACGCTCTAAAACGACTTGTTCCTGATAAAATAATAGGCAGTAATGTTGCTTAGTAATGTTAGTAATGTTGCTTTATAATTAGATTTATATGGATCATTCCCGCCCTAGCGCCGGTAAAGTGATCGTCAACTGATATGGCAAAATTATCCGATAACGGTTCTGTACCTTTTGAGGTATGGAACTCTAATTAATCTTACTCTCTCTATTACTATTATGTGAAAAATAAATCTGGCACTGTGCAAAATCTGGCAATCTGCGAATCTGGCATTCTGCGAATCTGGCGTTCTGCGAATCTGGTACTATGCGAATCTGGCATTCTGCGAATCTGAAATCTGACATCGTGCGAATCTGGCATTCTGCGAATCTGGTATACTGCGAATCTGAAAATCTGGCGTTCTGCGAATCTGGCGTTTTTCGATTCTGGCACAAAGAGTCAAAACCTTTTTTTTAATAAAAGGATATATCGAAATTAATCTGCAAGTTTTATTTTTAATAAAAACTCAATTTTTATTACTTTTTCTTAATACCGGTCCGGGATCCCGGGATCCCGGTATTGAATAACGAATACCGGCATCAATACCGGTATTATGAAAAGTCCGGTATTTGGAAGCCCTAAGCGTGAGGCTAGTTGAGACCGGCATACGCACGGTGCCTCCATATAACGTGACACTGGCTGAAAGAAAACGTAACTTATTAGAAATAGGTTATGAGTGGTGCTTGCCGACATCAACGTGGCCTCTCCCGATACTCACCTTAATCAGGCACGTATATAGCCTGATGACCCTGTTTTACAAGGCAGGAGTCAGCGCTTGGGATTAGGTAGACTGCATTGAGCTATAACAAAATAGTTTACGTGAATCGACAAGTAAAGTAAAAACACACCTTTAACATGGTGGGACGCGAGAATTACTTACGGTTTATTCATATAATTATCGTCGTTTGTTGCCCATTTGTTTAATAGCATGCAGACATGAATAAGTACTGCCACGATGCATCAAATTGTCATCGTATAATTTGCCTGAAACAAAATGTAAATGGACATAAAAACAAATCCCACTTGGGCACGATGGAAAGAAACATCGAATAAACACCGCAACTCACCGCTAATTGTCCATTTGTAAAGGATATTAAAATAATACGACGAGGCAATGCTGCCTCTTCCTCAAGCCAAATCCGAATCAGAGAGCATAGAGCGAACATAGATGATGTGGCTAATCTTCTACGTCACTATGGACGCCAGACTCTTTTCACTTTTAAACGCTGGCAACGCTCGTACACTGTTTTAACAATTTAGAAATCAAAACCAATCTTAAACACTCCAAAGATTATTCTAAAGATATTCCATGAATCCTGAAACAATGTAACTTGACATGCCGAAAAGTATCGAAGGATCCGAGCCTTAGTCCATAGGTCGAAGCGCAGGCGCAGTGAAACGTAACGCACGCTCACGCTTGACCGAATTATTGAAAGGCTCCGTCTCACTCCATTCATAACCAAAGCGAGAGAAAAGGACAACACTAGGTGTATTCGTTCCTCGATTTTGGTGCAGAAGTCTACCAGCGGTAGTATTGCTATATGAAAAAGCTTATTTAAAAAAACGGGTGTTACAATAAAAATATGTAAACATTGTATATTGTCTAGGGGACACGGTTTCTGTAGGAGAATGTATCGAAACTTGTATGCAGGTTGTTTTGCACCGTCACAGGTAAGTATAACTTGTATACTTTCAATTTTTTTATTACTGTTGCTTATTAGTTTTGTGGCAATTCTGAGTTTTGACACATTTTCCTGCTCAACTACGAATTAATATATTAATTTTTGGTTTTATATGAGATTTATTGTTTTATATAATGCTAGGTTAAGTTTATTATTGTTTAATATCATTAGCAATATTTAAAAAACGACTTACTGTTGAGTTTCTTGCGGCGTTTCTTCTCAGCAATGGTCTCTTGCGAAGCGCTGGTAGATTTTTGACGTGTAAAAGTGCCCGTGCGGCCTACTTACCGAATAAACATCTTTTATCTTTTATCTTTTATTTGGAACTTGACTTATAAATAAGATCGACTTTTACATTTTTAATGTACCTACTCTGTATTTATGCTGAGGTGTTAAACACCTAAAGCGCTGATTTTCAGTCAGTTCCGTTTGTGACAAACGGACGGTACGCTAAATGAATAAATAGTGTAATACAAAAATATGATGTACTATTAAACAGATACTTATAGACTATAGTTAGTGACAGAATAAATACAAAAACTACATGCAAATATATTAGAGAAATAAGTCCATGGATACTCGTATCACACGCGAGGACTATTGTTCGGTAAAAGAGTATTTTCTCTAAAGGTGGGTACAGACTGGTGAAACGTAACATGCAATGTGTCATGAATTCACCGTACACATTGCTGCAATGTATCATGAAAGGTAACACATTTGTACGGTGAATTATTTCATTGCATGACACATTGCATGTTACGTTTCACCAGTCTGTACCCACCTTTATGGACTAAGCAGAAACACATAGGCACACATAAGCTCCACGCCTTATTCCAGTTTGGTCGAATGCAACCTAAACTGACTCACAACGCCAAAAACTCAAATTAGAGAAAACCCCGAAATAAAGGTGACCCTTTTTTAGAGCTGATATCTCTTAATCCGCTAAACCGATATTAACAAAACCTAGCTATCAAACACCGCAAGAAAACCTACTTTCAAAAAAAAAAAACCGCATCCAAATCAGTTCACCCATTTAAGAGATCCGGTGCCACAGACAGACACACCCACACATACAATAATAATTATAATGTTATAATAATAATGTAATAATAATAATATTAAATTAATATATTAATGTTAATATTTAAAAAAAAAAAAGTATTTGTAATGCAACGTAGAACTCATATATATTCTTAACTGATAAAATCTTTGATTAATTTAAGATTATAAGTTAAGATAAATTAATAATGTATTTGTTTTTTGTGTAAGAAATAAACAGATTTTTTTTTTTTTTTTTTACAAAGTGATCAAACTTATATCACCCCTTTTTTACGTTGGAGCTTAAAAAATACGCGCGTTTGGATTCACCATCTTTATTTCTGAGAATGGATGCAAACAAATCATCGAGCGGCAAAATCTAGTTTAAAAAAAAGGGGTTTTTTGTATTCTAAAACTGTAAGTCGATAAAAATTCAAGAATCCTTTACTGATACGAAGTCTTCACCCATTAAAAATACTGGCAGTTTCCTCTTTTCACATATCACTGTCGATTGGCATTGATAACGTTTTTCGGATATTGGAGCGCTTCCAAAATTTGAACACGATCGGCGTGGGACACTACCAACGTTTTTCATGACCTGTTTTTTTATACAGATTTTTTTGAAGCAAAGGTGAATCAGATTTTGAACAACTTTTACTCGTATTTTTCATTTTATGGTTGCTGTAGTGGTAACATAGTTCTTTTTCGTAGGCAACTTTAGTGTCTCGCTGCTGGGCAAAGGCCTCTTGCCTATATCACTTTTTATCATTAGATATCATTTTATTGTTATAATTTATTAGAAAATGCCATCCCAAATTTAAAATTATCATGTCATCCATAAAATGTCTGCTAAAGATATTATAACGAAACCATAATAAAATATATCTCTTAAAATTATCAATTCTTTCGAATTAGAATGTAAAAATCGTGAGTTATTTTTATGGTCAATGACAATTACTTGCCACAAAAACTAAAAAAAAAAATGCAGTTTCATTCAAGAGTGGTAGTTGGCTACTTTTAAGTATAGATGACAAAAAAACAATGCCAATCAGCAACTTATTTAAGCCGTCTAGTCTTAATAGGGTCAAGATCTGATTTTATTGACGACGCGATTGGTCTAGTGGGTAGTGAAGTGACCCCACTCTGGGATCACAGGCGTGAAGGTATGTATGTATCGTTGACTAGATTAGATACCCATAACACAAGCCTTCTTGTGCGTATTTTGGGACTGGGTCAGTTATGGAAGAATCTCATTGAGTAACATATTATTAAAAAAAAAAATACTCAGCCAGGTCGGAACAAATAGGGACCATGAATTTGTACTTGTACAAGTACTCAGGTACTTACGAGGTTGTATATTCATGAAATCATTTATAATTCGGTTTTGATACTCGTGCTCAACACAAAAAAAAAATAGTCTGTCTCCAAGAACACTATATCGATTTACCGACCAGTAAAAATTTGCTAGAAAAACATAAAAAAAACTCCATATAAAAATGTAGGTATATCGAAGAGGTTGAATAATGTATAAATCGTCTCAAACTTCCACGGAACCTTGGCAAGAAATTGTTTTTTAATTAAATCTATATCTAACATAAATTAAAAAGTTGGGGCAATCTATTTGCATTTTATCCTGAGACTCGAACAGTGTTGGCAATGGCGGCGTGCCAAACACGCCCTTTGCAAGTCAAAATACCTAGTCTTGAAAGTGTAAGCTAAGGGGATTTCTTTGCTAACCAAGAACTTACTTAGCATACAGATTTCTACGAGTCTGCATGGCCGTTTAGCCAATTTTATGACTATAGGTGTAGGAATATAAAAGCTCTCTATATTTTTATGTATTTGTTGCACAAATAAATGTTTACCAAATTACCTACATACATACATAAACTCACTCCTTCATTCCCAGAGTGGGATAGGCAGAGCTAAAGAATTACCAACAAGTGTTTAAACTTCTTGATAATTCTGTAACCACATTTTGCACAAGTAGGCTAAGATGTTTCCCAGTGTATTAGTGACAGGTGGAAAGCCCATCGCCTAACAGTACTGCAAGCCTTTATTCCCTTAGTCGCCTCTTACGTCATCCACAGGAAGACATGGAGTGGCACTATTCTAACCCGGCAACCACACGGTAACCAAATTACCTAAGCCCTATTAATTAAATGTACAGCTCTAAGTACGAGTTCGCGGGAGGTAGGACCTTGTGCAAAGTCTATCCGGATCGCTACCACCATCTTATCCTTTAACCTACCGCTAAACAGCAGTATTCGCTTTGTTGTGTTCCGATTTGGGGATAAGATAGCCAGTGAAATAACTAGCATAAAGGCATTCCATCTTAGTCCTCGGGGTTGGCAGTGCATTTGCTGTTTTGTGAATGCGAATGTCTATGGGTCACAGTTTCCACTTACCATCAGGTGGCCTGTGTGCTCCTTGGCCTTCACTCTGCCATAAAAAAAGTACGAGTAACCACTAGGAAAGTTGCAATCTACGATAGCTAATGACTTTCAAAAACGGACAAAATTCATGGAATAGGGAAAATGCATGGAACTTTTAAATCGCATTTATCAACAAAAATGCTGTAACAGATCACCAAAACTGAATTTAAAATTAAAATCGGCCAAGAAATACGTATGATACAAACATTTCAAACTGCTAATTAGGCAGCGATGTGGCATAGAAATCCGATATACACTGTGACGTCATGTAGCGTCCATGTTAAATTCGGATTTCCTAGAAAGAGATAGAAATAAATATTTGTTGGCTTAATATCTTGGTTATATTTATAGCCATTCAAAAAATGTTTTTTTTTCAACTATTCGTTAAATCAGCTTTAAAATTGAAACTGTGAAAAAAAAACATGAATATCTTTGTTGGCATAACCGCTCCGGTCTGTTCCGACTAGTTACATTGTTAGTTCCATTAATGTAACTAGATGGACTTTTTTTTCCTAGTAGTTACATTCAACGAAGATGGTTTCCGTAATGGAACTACATGGACATTTTTTTCCGAGTAGTTACATTAATAAATTTATATAAAACGAATGCAATCTTATAGAAGGTACTTATTTTCAATATCTTTGCCTATATTAAAAAAATGCATTTTTAAAGCGAGTCGAGTCCCTTATGGCGGGAAATTAAAAAAAAACGCAGTTAAATAATGATCATTTGATCTAATAATATTTATTATAAGTAGTATTAATGTAACTACTTGGAAAAAAAAGTCCAGGTAAATCCATTACGGAAAACATCAACGTTGAATGTAACTACTAGGAAAAAAAAGTCCATCTAGTTCCATCAATGGAACTAACAATGTAACTAGTCGGATTAGACCACCGCTCCACGCGATCGTCCGGCAGCTCACGTCCATGTCAATAGTCAAATAAATTGGCCAAGTCGTTTGTTACCTTGCGTAATGAATATTTTTGTGAGTTACCATGTATTTAATTCATTACCGACATTTTGGGATCTAACGACTTTTCAATGTTCAACCTCTACGAGGGAACAAGGAACTATAAAGACTCGTTGGCCTAGTTGGCAGTGATCTAGCCCACGAAGCCAGCGGTCCCGGGCTCAAATCCCGGAATGGAAAAACATCGTATGATGAGCGCGAGTATTTGTTCTTGAGTCTTGAATGTTTTCTATGTAAAGTCGAGGTCAATAGAAATGACAAAAGATGTAAACAAAACATTATTACCCCATAGTTACGTACTATTGGACATCGCGTAAGGCACGCTTGATTGTTTTACATTCCGTCTAAGATTAAATAACTATTATCTATACGTTTTTTTTTAATCAAAACTCGTTTGCAGAAATATTGAGGTTATCTTATCAAACAGTAATACTTATTTGCTTTTGTGATTTCTATTAACCCCGACTATAGGTATTTAAGTATAAGTAAGTTTATCGTTGTCTGGTCCCATAGTACGATCCTAGAGCTTAGTTTGGGACTAGGTTAGCGTGTGTGAGATTGTCACCTGTTTTTTGTATACCAACAAACATACATCCATACAAACAAGTCAAAACATTACGTTACTAATCCGCCAGTCGGGTCATTAAATCATACGTTGTTAAATAGCCAACACTTTGAAGAATGGCATATTTATGGCGTGTAACGAACCAGCAAGCATTCTCTTAATACTCTTGCGGTTTGCTAATTTATTTGAATCTCGCAAGACTTAGTAATATTTAATATACCGGATATTTATGGAGCTTTGTGGCTTAATCTTAGCTGTTTATTTAACAGAATGCTTAAGTATACGGCTTAGAATAGCCATGTTCATACTAAAAAGCTGTCAGATCCGCTAAGTCTCGATCTAAACTAATAAAACTTATTTATATATTCATTAAATCTTTATTGCGCAAAAACACAAATATTGAAGTTTTGAATCTTAAGTACCCGAAACCGACGTGCGTGCATGGCTCGATGTATGAATGTTGAAGAAGCGAAAGAAATTTGTCAAGATCATAGCAAGTGGAAAGAAGTGGTCTCTGCCTACCCCTCTGGGAAACAGGCGTGATTTAATGTATGTATGTACAAATATTGAACTTGATGCCTAATGGCATTTTCTACCAGATGACTTTTGGAGCAAATGAGAAAATTGTTGGAGGCGCTGTAATATTGTATGTACGCACAATAATAATATCAGTAGGTACGAAACGTTTACCACTAAACTAGTCTCTTCATCAAAAAGAAAACTTACGACCGTCAATGAGCTCTATTGTGCGCAACCGCAGGACAATTTAACATGCATGGCTGCTGAATATTAAGCGCCTTCAAGAGCTCGCATGAGATGCACGGGCGGAGCAGGATGTCGGATGATTGCCACTCAACGAGCTATGCAGATTAGATTCTCGGGTATTTTCACTTCAATTAGTACCTCCATTTTTATTCCGGTCGGGAATCAACCGCCCTTCCCGTAGCACATTCATTTGTCACATTTTTGAATGCGTTCACTCGAAAATGTGTTGATTCAGATTCAGATTTTATTACTCAGTATAACACAGTATAAATTACATGGCATGTCAAATTATATGCAGTTACATTGAGATCGTCAGAAATTGAATTAAATAATAATAGTGAAAGTCAACACAAATACAGACAATATTAAAAAAATTAAAGTCAATATTATTATAATTATTTTCCCCGTGTGGTTGCCGGGTTAGAACAGTACCACTCCATGTCTTCCCGTGGATGTCGTAAGAGGCGACTAAGGGAATAAAGGCTTGTAGTACTGTTAGGCGATGGGCTTGCAACCTGTCACTAATACGCTGGTAAACATCTTAGCCTATTTGTGCAGAATATGGTTACATAATTATCAACAAGTTTTTAAAGTTGTTGTAAATTCTGTAGCTCTGCCTACCCCACTCTGGGATTACAGGCGTGAAGGTATGTATGTATGTATTATTTATAAGTCAAGTTCCATTTATGTACCTACTCATTCACTAAATAGACTGGGTTATCCAACAAAAGATTCTTAAGCCGGCGCCTAAACATTTCGTCCGATGGTTAGCGTTTGAGTTCGGCGGGTAGACGCTCGTAGTAGGTGGGACCGATGACGCGCGGGTTTTCACCTGCAAGACAAGTGCCATGCGACGAGGAACAGTTCTCAAACGCCCTGCGTGGCGTGGTTGTGTATCGTCTTTGACCTACTCTCGTACTGTAAACGGTTTGATAGCTCTTATTTTCTTGACAGTAGAGGCTGCCGAGTTAGAAACAATACCATAACAGGCCAAAGGCGATATGGTGTTTACCGCCTTGCATAGAGATCCTGACGCATTTAGATATTATTTTATCTATAATTCGCCGAAAGTCTACGTCAATGTTAACTTCCTATATAATTTAAGTACTAAATTCACACTAGAGGGCGCTGGTATCAATCACTATACACATTGTCTCAATGACGATTCGTAATTTACCCGATAGGAGGGATAATTTCATGCTTGGGGTACAGGCCGAGGCTAATGTTGTACCTACATTATGATCATAAATACATGAACTCACGCCTTCATTCCCAGGGTGGGTTAGGCAGAGCTACAGAATTCCCAACATCTCTAAAAACTTGTTGCTGTATGTTGGGCCTACTTCTCTCAAACTTGCATATTTAAGTCTGATTTATAAGTGTTACTTGGCAGCCAGTAATTTTATTCTTCGAAGTGGTATAAATATTGAACTTACTGTTTTTTTACCCGGCTGTCAACGAAGGAGGGTAATGTTTGTATGTAAGTACTTGTATTTTCATACGATCTTTCATCAATATTATTAAAAAAAATTAAAGCCTTTGTTTTGTGCAAAAACATGTGAAACTGTAAGTAGGTTTTTATTATCGTTTATGGCACAACATCGTAGCGCAGGTCAACAGTCAAAAACTTGTATTCATTCTGATTGTTGGTAGTTTAGTAGTAAGAAGTCGGATCAAATTAGGTAGGCACCTTAAATAATCAAAACAAAAAACCCCCATATTACCTCGGGAAAAGCCTAAAGCAAAACTTCCTACGTAAATTAATTCGAGGGTAAGGACTTAAAGTAGACGAAGCGTAAAAATGATAAAACAAAACTCATTCGGAATGAGAATCCGCTAATTCCCAAATTTACGACTTTGCGGGGTACAAAATAAGAAGAAAATACCTGAACAACCTCGGGTAATAAGCTACGTTTATTACTAAACCGCTGTGTTTTTGCTTTTTTCTATTGTACTTAGTTGTAATGTAAATTTCCTAGTAGGGTAAAGTCACAAGTGGTCAGCCAGAGACCAGTAGTCGACCTTATATGAGTGCGAAGAGTGGGAAATATATATTTCGTACTCTTCCCACTCATACAAAGTATATGCAGAGGTCTCTGTTCTCTGGTCTCTGGCTGACCTCTGGTGACTTTACCTTAATCACCCAAAGCATAATGTAAATAGAAAAGTGGTTTGGCTGGCCCTTGAAGAGTTTCTGTTACCTATTGCCGATCGGGCGCTGGGGTTGTGCCGATGCGCGTCGCTCTATATTTAATACGCACACAACCAACACACACACGAAAACGTGGCGCCGGCACACCCCACCCAGCCTAAACCGGCTTGGTGCAAGACGAACTACTGTATATAAATAATATGGCCGAATATTGTCTATCCGTATTGAGGAAAAATCTGAATACAATAGTTATGGTATTAGTTATATCAACCAAAGCTGATAGTAACAACAGCAAGTTCTTAAGTGATCAAACTAACAACTTAGTTGATGTATCAACCGTCTTAGTTGATGTATCTATGGTGTTGTTAGGCTCGTATGGAATCAAGACCATTTTTTTTATGGTATGTATGGTACGCAAAAAGCCGCAGTCTTGCGACGCATAGATGGTTCACGTAAATAAACTACGGGACATCATTAAGAAAAGAAAAGGTTCTTACCTCGGACATGTGACACGTCTTTGGCCTTTAGGCACGAATGATACGAACTCTTTTCAGATTCAGATTCAGATTCTTTATTTGCAATAAACGTGGTACAAATGGTCTTAATTTAAAACATAATCACAGCATGCAAAACATGACTATTAATTTATAACTAACAATTTACAAAAGTTCTATAACATTATATTAAAAATTAAATCATTACAATGGGTAATAAATAATGCAATTCATAATGATGGTTTTTTTAATGGCAGAAGGCAAATGAGCACACAGGCCACCTGATGGTAAGTGGAAACTGTGACCCATAGACATTCGCATTCACAAGACTACAAATGCACTGCCAACCCTGAGGACTAAGATAGAATGCCTCTATGCTAGTCATTTCACCGGCTGTCTTATCCCCAAACCGGAGCACAACAATGCAAACACTGCTGCTTGGCGGTAGGTTTGATAAGATGGTGGTACCAACCCGGACGGACCCTGCACAAGGTCCTTCCACAAGTAATGCTAAGTTATGCACAACAATCACAATCTTGTTAGAAGCGACAAATTATTTATTCAGTGCTGAAGAAGAAAATAATCGATAGCTAATTGCTTTCTCCCTGGCCGTGGGACAAGTGAATAAAGCCTGTCCGAGTGATGCATTTCCACGACGACTTGAAATGTTTCCACAAGGCAGACAAAGCTGGCACGTACGAATGTATTTTCTTTAGAGCTCCCAATACACAAGCCAGTAATTCTCATGTTTATTTTTTAACTGCATACGAGAGCTCCAAATACCGTTTGTTAGAACACTACCTCAAAAATATAAATTTCTTGTAGCGTGTCACTGATTCGCATTTCACCTCGGCTGAATAAAATCTCAATAGCTTTTTTTCTTGGAATTTCTCGTGTGGCTGTTCACATTGGTACATTTAATTTATAGCATCTTATTCCCCGAGTAGTGAATTACCATAGATTAGCATTGGAACGCTGTTTTATTTGAAGCGTCCATTGCTATTTGTAATAAAACTCAGTTAGTTTTTTTTAAGGCGTTTAGTACCTTTATTTTCATGTCTTACGTGCACTACTCGACTCATAAAAAAAAAAACATAAAAAAAATATTAATATTGACGAACTGTGATATTAAATATGCCAACAAAGTACACTGCGACTTAAAATATTTGCTAATATAAAATAGACGATCGAGATCGAATGATACAATGAAAATTATGCGATCGAGGTGAAATGCGACTAAAGCTATTAGCGAACAAAATATCGTCGGTGTAACTGAAAAATCGCTTAAGTAACATTTTAAGTAAGGAGCAAAATGTACTTTTTTAATATGACAGTAAGGTTAATTTTGTTCTATCACAAATTTGTGAGTTACGCGGTTTTGTAGTATAACCGATATAGACGATTGTGACACAAAGTGAAAATTAAATACACGATCGAAGTGAAATGCAAATCGGTGAATCGCTACAAGGAATTTAAGCTTTTGAGATAAAGTTCTAACAAACGCCCGATACATATATTTCATGCCCGCACTGCGGACCTATTATTATGGTCTGTTGCTCTCTATCTAACCAGTATGTAAGTGCGAGAAAGATCGATGCTTTTTGTACGCGATAAAGGCAACCATAATACGTGCCCCGGTATCCGTGTTGTTTTGTTAAGCGTCCGAAATACACTTTCTTTCTTTCTTTTAATCACCGTACCACAAACTCAAGCGTGTCATACGCTCATAGTTTCATAGCCACACATTCTGTATCATTATTAGATTTACCATAACACAAAGACCTCTACCCACGAGTCATTTGCACATACTAGGTATGTTTGAGTCTAGCCGTCACCCGTAACCCTAGCAACGTACAGTCAGGGACATTCGCGGTCGTCCACTTAAGAAAATTTTGGCTTGTTAATACAGCTAGCTAATCCTCAAGCTTTTAGGTCACTACGCGTCGAACGCGTAAACAAATATCACCTGGGAGGTGGTCGACCGGGAATGCCTCTGATTGTACCACAGTTAACCTATTTGACAGAGAGCTAGCGACGGAAAAAGGGTTGCAATTTAAAGAGCAGTGAGACTCCATACTTCAAATCATCACGTCATCATTATTTTGTACGTTTTTTAACCAATCGTGTGGAATGCCAAATTAAAGGCCTCGGATGATTCTAATTATATCATTCGTCATTTCACTTTTAAAAAACTTTTATAACACGCAAACTTTAGATATCGACTGAATGCATTATTGTGAATTTTACACTGAATGACTGGTAATGAACGTGTGATGTATTCAGTAAGTAAATAAGTTTTATTTTTCGAATAGGACACAAAAAGTAGAAGTATTGTTTTTATGCAATCGAGGGACTTTTAAGGGCATTGTACAAGTAAAAAACATTAAAACTGACTGCATTAAAAAATATACTAATAAAAACTTTTTCCGTCCTACAAGAAAAATAAATCAATTTTTGTTTTTTTTTTAACGGCAATCGTGTTTTTTGTAATTTTTTAATTTCATTTTAAGCATTTTTAGTGTCTTGTAAAGCAAAGTTTTAATAAAATGTATTATTAACCAGCCCAACTTGATTTTTATGTGCCTGAATATTATTATGTGCTTGAAGTAATCAATGTATTTTCTAGTATTTATTACGATTTACAGGTAAACCCGTTTATTAATTTACTATATTCGTATGTTTTTGAAATGGTCATATTAAGACCTTTCAAATGATACCCATTTTGTAATAATTAGAAGACTTTTTTTTCCATTGTTCTTATTTAAATTTTAAATTTTAGTAGTTAAGGCATCTTATGTCATCCGGGAAGATGAAAGGATTTTAACGATAGCACACAAATCTAGATCGGCTCAGGCGTTTAGAAGTTATGGTGGAATAAAGAACCCAGGCATTTTTTGAGCAGTCGTGTAATAATAAATAGTCATTTTATAAAGGCTTGGGAACGCCCAACAGTACGAGGATGCAATGTAGATAAGCGCTTAAATTTATTATTTCCTTTCCTAGAGCGTTACAAGGGCCACTTCAATAGCAATATATTTAACATAATTCCAACATACTCGTACCTTCCTTCTAAGCGCTCACCATGAAGATAGTAAGGTAAGTGTAAAATGTATTCGGTTATTTGTGTGGCTTTTGTTTGGTTTAGTTGTGTGGCTTTTTGTTGTAAAGGAATAGAGTTTTAATAGTACGGTACAGTCAAGGAAATTGATTCGTAGACCATTTTGACCAAGTGACACTGTAAATAAAATCATAAGAAGTCTCTTACGTTTTGATTGATTACGTCACTGACATAGTCATCATCTAATTGTAACCATTCATATGAAACAAACCATTCATTCATTCATCACACAAAATGGCTGCATATACACAACATGTGCAATCAGACTAATTAAACATAACAGAATCGTTGAGTCAAACTATTGTTTGCAAAACATGGCACCTCATTAGGCACTTGTCCCACACCGCCGACGATGAGCGGGAAACGAGTAGAGCCAGCGGTCAACTACGAGTATTAATGTTATAAGTACGAATGTATTAGAGAATGCAATTTAACCGGTTATTAACCGTTTTTGTATCAAAATAACCGGTTAAAACCGGTAATAACCGGTTATTTGTATTCTCTAGAGTAAATGTATCTTTTATTTATACGATTTTTTTTTGTTTCGTCAAACAACTTAGTGGAAAGAGTTCTCGCCGGTTGTGAACCACCAGCGATCATCTATTATCTTACATACATACATAACTTGACGCCTGCCTCCCAATGGGGTAGGCAGAGACTATGGAACGCCAGGAGCACCGATCTAAACATACAACTTTCACGTCCTCTACATTCATCAATCTCTTCATGCACGTACGTCGGTTTCGGGTGCTTTTTATTTCGCCCTTATTCAGTACATCGGGAATCTGATCACCGTACGTCCGTCTAGGACGTCCCCTACCGACTTTTCCGCTCACTCTCGCTCGCCATACCTACCTATACCTTTCTATTATCGGACGGATACACTTCGACCCTATGCATGGGATCTTTTGTGTAATTACCCCTCTTTTAGCGCTTAATCCAATGCAGCCTCCACCTCTACCATAAAGCGGATAGTAGAATGCAATGGCAGTGCCTTGAAATCACTTGGTTCTGGGTAGCCACAACTGAGGATTTCATCCTTACTCCGGCGAGGGCATCACATTCACACAATAAGTGTTTCATTGTTTCCACCTCTTCGCCGCACATTCTACAATCTGTGTTGTCAATAAGGCCCATCCTTACTAGGAGATGTTTAACCCCGAAGTGCCCGGTAAACACTCAGATATTGGAGTTGTCTTCTGCTGAGTTCCCAAAGTTTTTGGTTCAGCTCTAGTCAACTCTTTCTATGAAGAGCTTCGCATGCCCTGAGCCTACCGTGGTTTTCCACTCATTTTGGTGGTTTTCTAGGGTGTTATTGTTCAGGGCTGCTTTTATGGTGCCGGTGAGGGAGCCACACATTGTTCAGGTCTGACGAATGCGCCCTTGGACCCTTCCCTTGCCAGCTCGTCCGCGGCTTAATTTCCAGGAAAGTTTACGTGTCCTGGAATCCACATCAATTTCACTTTGTTGTACCTGCCAAGCCTGTTCCATCCCATTCTATTGTAGACTAGTTTCGAGTCTACTTTAGGCGCTGTCAGCGCCTTAAGTGCCGCTTGGCTGTCGCTTAGAATATAGATAGTTCTCCCTTGTGGAGGGAATTATCGCAAACAACTCTGCCTGGAAGACTGTTGCGTAGTTGCCCATACTTATGCTACTGTTATAATCTTTTGCGTGAATACTCGCCCCCGTACCGGAGCTCATTTTTAAACCATTCGTGTACCATATCGCTTTGTCCTCCTCTGATAGGTGCAACCCATCTTTCCATTAATCCCTTGTCGGAATGTGGACATTAAGTTCCTGAGGAATAAATGGGCTGCATTTTATCGCAGCCCATCGTCAGTATTCCGTCTAGAACGACATTATGTGCCATTTTGGTGTCTGGTTCTAGGCGCTGCGTCGTTACACAGGCCAGTATCTTTCAACCTCTGTAGTGACTTGCACGCCTCAGTCTATATGGCGATATGCAGTGGTGGGAGGTTTAGTAGGACCTCCATTGCCATCGTCGGCGTCGTTCTGAACGCCCCTGTTATAGCCATGCAGGCCACCATCTGCACCTTAGTTAGAGAGTCCTTGCGTGTCCTTAGTGTTGTTCTTGGCCAGCAGGCCAAGTAGCCGTACATAATTATAGGCCTTAGCATCATGGTATAGATCCAGTTCAGTACTTTAGGGTTAAGGCCCCATGAAATCAACTAATATATTATGTGTGTTTATTGACAAGGTACCTATAACTTTTGTTCATTATCTTGAGCGAGAAAATTGTCGATAGCTAATCGCTTTCTCCGCGGCAGTGGAACAAGTGCCTTAGGCACCTTGCGATGGGATCACTAATTAGGCAACATCAATGAGATTGAATCCGCCGGTTTGGTAAACGGATTAACCAGCATAATTTGGTATTGAAATTCAGACAAATTCTACTAGACTACGGATAAAAAATAGTGGTGATATTGCGTAACGTTACTACATTAGAAAATAACAATTGTTTTAAGTGCACTC
Source organism: Acleris emargana (assembly GCA_927399475.2). Taxonomy (NCBI): domain Eukaryota; kingdom Metazoa; phylum Arthropoda; class Insecta; order Lepidoptera; family Tortricidae; genus Acleris; species Acleris emargana. The sequence continues at coordinate 18,027,298 of OV656846.1, forward strand.
AAATGGTCTAAGTTAAAGAATTGTAATAGGGCATTATCGTAGGACTTGGTAATCTGTTTTATTAATAGTTTTACTTTTGTACACAAATGAAGCCATAAATAAAGTCTAGTGTTGGTAAGTTAAATAAACTAAAAATTGGAACTAAAATAAATCCATAGGTACTAAATTGATTCTTAAACATGGGTTTAAGAATTTTACGTCAAAAATATGACAGTTACGTAGAAAATGGCGCCCTCATTTAATTTCTACTCTGTTGTGTCACACTGTATCGTGAACTATTTAGCATAAACATGCGGCAGTTATCTAGGAATGCTTCATTCTCCACACGAAGACGCCTGGCGGATCCATCTGAATTAGTCGCATGCCGAGTGACAGAGACCAACTCCGTGTTTCTTGCCTCAACCTGGAAAAAAAGATAAGAACGTACATATATTTTCGTATCCTACAAATATTATAAATGCGAAAGTTAGTGTGTATGTGTGTCAGTTTGTTACTCCTTCACACTGCAACGGTTTAACGGAATTGGGTGACATTGTGAAATGGAGATAGCTTATACCCTGTATTTACATATAGGTTACTTTTCATACCGGAAAAATTAAAAGTGCTCGAGGGAATAACGATAATTGAAATCTACGCGGATGAAGTCGCGGGCAGAAGCTAGTTTTATTGTACCTACATGAGGCTAAATCAAGATGCACAACGCTAAGTTAGTGATTTACGAAAATCGACAAAATGTATCGGATTGACGTAAGTTGATGACAGACGGCTTCGACTGCTATGTGATAAAAAAAAAGATGGTAGATGTTTTTTCAGTAAGTAAAGTCAAAAATCTACCAGAGCTTTGCAAGAGGCCAGCTGAAAAGAAACGTCACAAGAAACTCCATACATTTCAGGCCGATAGAAATAAGGAACGTTAGCAGCGTTTGCGTCTTGGCTTCGCGTATAATATGTTGTTGATCTTTTCTGGCCTCATTACATAAAAGGCATCTCTCATAGAATCGTAAATGTATTAGTGACCTTAATACTTAGGACAGGGGGTTTAATTTGCTTGGACTATCAAGCGTCCTTGCGTCCTTTTTTATTTAGAAGGGCAGTTTTGTTAACGACTCTTGCCAGGATAAAAACCGGCCAAGAGAGATGTATTTTTCGTATGACTTTATTTCAAGAAAACATTGAAGTGGACTAGAAAATTTCGTAAGTACATTTACTGTCTCCACCATCCAGCATTTCGCAAAAACAATTAACCCCTAGGAACAAGTTACCTATCAGGATTCAATAAGATAGAGGGTAAAAACGTTTGATTTGTACCAATTTTAGATTACTTTTAATTTGACCATACTTGAGTCATACCTATACTCCATACCAACTGACTAGTCTTATTTAGTAAACACTTTTATAACCTCAAAATGCTCCCTTTTCACCTAAAATTACAATTTTGTCATAAAAAAAACATTCATGACGTAAAATAAGGAAACAGGGCCGTTTTAGACAATACAATGGATTCCACAAAATAATAAATAAGACCACGAAACCAAGACAATTAAGGGCCGGCGCTGACTGCCGGCATGGAACGGCGTGTCATGGCAAAGGATTTCGGTACTGATATAACCATTTTTAATCTTATTACCATGAGTATAGAATTCATGTTACTTTATTTTGACACAACGATGCCGAGGGACGCCGCGGTAGGACAGAACGTGCCTAAGCATTCCACGGGATGCCGCGGCGTACTGCTGCATCTCGCGAGACGCACGCGCATGACACGGGCCGCCGGCGCGCGGCGCAGTCCGTTCGCCGCGCGGGGGGAGGGCAAGGGTAGGAGGCGCACGTTTGTCATTTGACACAGTGACTGATTATCGCGCGAGTAATAGGCGGAGTTAATACTAATTGTTGCTTGAGTGGCTGGGTCGACAGCAGGATGCCACAGCATACCGCGGAATGCCGTAGCGGCCTTCGGGATGCCACAGCATAATTTGCCGTGTCATGCCAGCAGGATGCCACGGCATGCCGCGGAAGGCCGTGTTATCCTTCGGAATGCTGCAGCACAACTTACCGTGCCATCCTGTGCCGTGCCGGCAGTCAGCGCCGGCCCTAACGTGTCTAATATCATTCTTCCCAGTAGGTAGTACCTAAACAGTAAACACTCACCCTAACCCGTTCCACTAAAAGGGCACTTAGAGTAGAAATTGTAGGCGATAATAATTAAAATATTTACAAACCGGCGCAAGATTTCGGACATTACTCAGAATAAGTAGCTGGCCAGCTGTTAATGTGGCCCTGAAGCCCAGATAGTCTTAATGTCCGTACTAACATTTGGCGGCATTACTGTCTGACCCTTGGGAACTGTTTTTGTGACGTTGGGATCATTTGCAAGAACAAATGAACGTTGACGAGACGAAATGGAATAAAGCATTAACCATGTCAAATATGTTTGGTAGGTAGGGCTTATTCGGGATCGTGTTCTCTTGATTTAAATAGCTGTTATTTTGAATTTATAAACGTCTAACTCGGTTCTAGTTTAGTTTATTTATTCATCAATTTAATTAATACTTCAATTTCATTGCATGTCAAAAAGCACTAAATTACAAGATCGTCAACGTACATACTAATAGTCAAATAATAAAAAAAACCCGGTTAGTACTTAAAACAAAAGCTGTAAAACATCTAGTAATGGGTCACTTATCCGATACAGAGATTAATAAATATCAATTAAATAATAATTTTACAATTTCAGTTCCATGATACCTCCACGGAGTATAATGTAAAAAGTAATTCTAAACTTATTTTTATCACCCCAGTTGAAAAGCAGATTACCCAACGAGATAACTTGGCGATGGGGGTTAAAAGTTAACGGGGACATAAAATTCTCACTTTTGCCCCGACACAGGAGTACAGGGCTCGAGCGAGGTTTAAGGCTGCGGTCACGAAGTTAGCGGGGGGCGGCGCGCGGCGCGTTCTGATGCATAGATTTTTATGAAGCCGGCCATAAGAGCTGATTTTGGACTTTAAGGAGCTCGATAGTTTCACTAAAAAGTGAGAAGAAACGATGAAAACGTACACACCAATAACAATCTGTCAAAATCAAACAACAAATAAACACAAACCACATAAAATTTAGAAACAAACATCCTAATATCATAGACAGAGAACCAAAAGGAGACTAATAAACGTTTCTGTTAACGGAAATTGACATGTCTCAATAAGTTGTGGTGACTATAGCCACCTTAATAACCATAGACTAGGTTATCTAGTTAGGCATAGACTTAGAGCTGTCGTTGCTTTTAGAACTCTTCTGTCAACTTCATAGCGTGCGGAACGCAGACGTATATTCAAGTGTGTAAAAATGTAGATGTAAAGTTAGAGGTTTTTTTTTTTTGTTTTTTTTTTTTATTTCTATCAACTATCAACAATCCCGGAATTCCATGTAAAACTCGATTCGAACCTACCGTCTCGCTTCTGGGACAGCTCAAGGAAACTTCATCACATCATCCACCGAGAGCATCAGTAATCAGGACCAGGGGGGTTATTATGACGTTACTATGCGGTAAATTTACGGCGAGCGTAAAGGACAGAGCTATAGCAGTTATATATCTCTGTCCCTTTCTCTCAGCGTAAAATGAACTGCATTGCTACGTCATAATAACCCCTCAGGCTGGCGAGTATAACGCACAGTTTCAATTATTAGTTTAAGATCGTAAAAGTTTTTGGTAAACTGAGTTAAAAAACGCTGATAGTGCACATAAATAATAATATTTTTGCCAATTACTACTTCTGATTAGCTATGTCACATTTTAATTTATATTTTAAAAAAAACCAGTAATAATCTACTTTCTGTGTAAAACGAAACGCATAAATATATTGAGCCAATCACTAGCAGTTTCGTCCCCGGACTTAAAAAAATACGGGAGAATTGGGTCATACGAAAATAATCGTGACGTATTTTCGAATGCTAATTTTGAATTCAAACGCTCGAAATTCAAAAATCGGCCCCAAACAAGAAAAACCGCCGCCACCAAGCAGCCCGCTGACTTTGTGTACGCGCCTTAAGTGGTATCAATTACCTGTCTGTACTCGTAACGGAGTCAAAAGGAACGGATATTGCGAGTTTTAGGGTTCCGTAGATGTTGCCATAACTAACTCCGGAACTACTGGCAAAAATAATTTGGAATGTTGCACATACGAGGGTGGATTGAAAAGTTCTGAGCCTGGTAAAAAAAAGTAACGGGCTCACTTTTTATAACAATTTTATTTTTCGACATATTCTCCATGAAGGTCAATGCACTTAGTCCACCTCGCCTCCAACTTCATTATCCCATCAAAAAAAAAAGAATCGCTGAGGTCGTTAAAGTATGAGTCTACTGCTTCTTGTACCTCCATATTAGTCGAAAATATTTGTCCTCCCAAGTGTTTTTTGAGATTTGGGAAGAGATGATAATCGGAACGAGCTAGATCCGGCGAGTTAGGGGCATGCGGCAGCACTACAAATCCACAATCATAATATTTGTGCCATTGATTTCGCCGAATTGTGAACGCGAGCGTTGTCTTGGTGAAACAGTACTTTTTTCGACAGCATTCCAGGTCTCTTTATTTTAATTTCCTCACGCAGACGACGTAAAAGAGCACAATAGTAGTCCGAATTTATTGTTTTGCCCTTTTCGAGATAGTCTATCATGATATTCATGATAACCCCCCCTGCAATCCCAGAAAACTGAGGCCATTACCTTATTAGCTGACAAAATGACCTTGGCTTTTTTGGGTGGTGGTGAACCTGGTCTTTTCCATTGCCTGGATTGTTCTTTCGATTCTGGTGTACTGTGGTGGACCCATGTCTCGTCCATAGTTATAAAACGATTGAAAAAATCGTCGGAGTCACGTTGAAACATACATAAACAATCTTGGGAAATTGTAACACGTACTCGTTTGTTCTCGACTGAAAGCAGTCTAGGCACCCACCTGGTTGACACCTTAGAAAATCCAAGAACATCGGTGATGATGTTCTGTGCCCGCTCATAAGAAATACCCATTGCTTCCGCTATCTCCACAATCTTCAATCGCCTATCCTTCATTATCGCATCTAATATATTATTGACATTTTCGTCCGTAGTAGCCGTCAACGGCCGCCCACTCCTAGGCTCGTCTTGAACAGTCTCCCGGCCACGTTTGAAACCAGCTACCCATCTTTTTATGGTAGCATACGATGGAGCAGATTGCCCTTATGTTTGATTCATATCTTCAAATATTTGTTTTGGTGTTAACCCCTTTTTTTGCAATTATTTTATGACAGAACGATGCTCAATTTTATCCATTACTTGAAAAATCAGTGACCTTATGTAGCAGTTCCAGCATAAAATGCAAAATTGTGACAGGAAAAAAACAAAAGATAGTGCATAATGGCGACTAAATATGGCACTTTGACCTGCCAGTATTTATTTGTTTTTTTTTAATTATATTCAACCTTAGGCTCAGAACTTTTCAATGCACCCTCGTATCTATACGTATAAACAAATTTGCTGCCCTTTGACGGACGCTTCGTGTAAATATAGACCAATTCTAATTTTAGGAAGTGAATTGAAAAACCCGTTTGTTTACCGGGTTAGAATAGTACCACTTTATGTCTTCCCGTGACGGGGTCACAACTTTACCGGAATAGTCCATGATGGTTTGAGTGAGAGAGTAACCACTTTGTCAGTCAGTAACAATCTAATTTAATTAAAATTAAACATGAGTATATATGTATACAATGTTAACTTACTACAATAATAACAAATGCGCGGCTAGATACACATACAGATAATGTCTAATCTAAATGCAATTCATTAATACGAATCTATAACAATTACGAAACGTGCCTACCGGCACAATACACTAATACCATAGTATTTTCTATACTCTGCTAATAAGCTCGTAAACATCTTAGCCCAAGTATTTGTGCAACATGTGGTTACTGTATTGTCATCCAGATTTTAAAGTTGTAGGTAATTCTGTAGCTCTGCCTGCCCTACCCGAAGTGAAGGTATGTATGTATGTAAATTGAACAACTAAGAAAAAATATCACGTTTTTCATGTCAGGTATCTTCTTTTCTCCGCCTAAACCACGCAACGGGTTTCGAGCGATTTTCATTGTCAGTTAGATAATTTTTCCCGGAAGGTTTTTATGTATAAAAAATAGGTTTAATGTACGAATACTTAGGGTTCCGAAGTCAAACATGGAACCCTAATAGTTTCATCATGTCCGTCGGTCCGTCCGTCCGCGGTCTAGCGCAGAAAATGTTGGTACTTGAAATACTGTACGTGTGTTACAGAAACTCACAGAGACCTAAGCGAAGCGAGGGCGGGTCGCTAGTACCAAAATAAATAGAACGTTATGAGAAAAGACTCCAAGCAAATCTGTTAGATTTGTATGATAATAGTAGCGAGTAATAGGGTAATAGTATATTGCTTGTATGGCATAACTGAAGTATACCTACCGCTCTACTTAAGTAGTGTATAAGTTATGAGTATGTAAATTAGCTATAAGTGGGTAGAACACAAGAGGATAATGAGCGCTTTATCCGCCAACAAACTGTCCTCAGTTTGGCGGAATATAAATACTCGTATGTACATACCATTTAAGGTTTTTGTGATAAATAAATAAATAAAAAAAACTGGGTTCCAGATCCATCTTACCATCAGGTGGTTTAACGTGTCGTGTGCCTCACCTTTGCCAAAAAAATACTTATTCCTATGGCATCTACGGAACCCTCCACGTGAGTCTGACTCTCACTTGACTGGTTTTTTGAGTAGATAACCTTTTGATGTTTTACCTCGCTGCATCGAGCTTAAAGGAGGCTTGAGTTTGACAAAGAACAAATTTATACAGAAATATACGAAATTAATTAATTTTCCGCGTACAAAGTAATATTTAAGTCACGAATTGCTTTCGATATAATTATTTTATTTACACACAATCATAAGTCCTGTACTCGTTTTATGTGTTCAAAACCCGTAGGAAATGACTAGCATTATTACAACCAATTTTACTATGACAACTTTCTTGTCTGTGGTAGTAGATAGGTTTTAGGTAAGTTTTTTTAAGGTTATGAGTTTAAATTTGGAACAGCTGTCAAAACTCAAAAGGGTCTCTATTTTATACATTCTTACTCTATATTATATTCATAGATTCTATATTAAAACAGTTATCGACTCGAAACGTCATTTAGTATGTTTTTTAAAATATAAACCGCACAACATTTGATCTCGAGTGACGTGAGAATCATCGTTTGTCTATGATTTAAAAAAAAAAAACGTTTTGACGGAGGATCGAATTGCTGCGATTATTGTTGTCATTTTCTTGTTGGTGTTTTGTGTGGGATAAACCACACTCGTATTTTAAGGCCTCCCAATATGCATCAGTTGCATTTAAACTACTATTAAAAAAAAGATAAAAGATGTTTATTCAGTAAGTAGGCCGCACGGGCACTTTTACACGTCAAAAATCTACCAGCGCTTCGCGAGAGACCACTGCTGAGAAGAAACGCCGCAAGAAACTCAACAGTAAGTCGTTTTTTAAATATTGCTAATGATATTATACAATAATAAACTTAACCTAGCATTATATAAAACAATGAATCTCACATAACACCAACATTTTATATATTCATGCGTAGTTGAGCAGGAAAATGTGTCAAAACTCAGAATTGTCACAAAACTAATAAGCAAAAGTAATATAAAAAAAATATATATATAGAAAGTATACAAGTTATACTTACCTGTGACGGTGCAAGACAACATGCATACAAGTTTCGATACATTCTCCTACAGAAACCGTGTCCCCTAGACAATAATACAATATTTACATATTTTTTAAGACTAATTTAAATTATTAAATTATTTAGGTGTTGGCCAAGCATTTTTATCTGTTAGATAGTCTTCGACCCTATAGTAAGGTTTAGACATCAACGACTTATGTAAAACAATTGCTATGAAAAGTCAACGGTTACCTACTAGGTAAATCTGATCGCTGTTAATAAAATATCTAACTCGCTAATAAATTCGGTTACATATTATTAGTACCTATGCCCCATCATATCATCATCATCATCATGTCCCAGTTAGTTGATTTAATTGGAAATTAGGGATTATTAGATACGAGTATTTAGGCCTCCGAAGTCAAACAAGGAACCCTAATAGTTTCGTCACGTGCGTCTGTCCGTTCGTCTGTCTGTTTACCTGTCCGTTCATCCCGGAAAAGTTAAAGTTCCCGAGGGAATGATGATACTTGAAATCCCCCGCAATACGGGATGGCCATATAACTAATTCTACGCGTGAACGAAGTCACGGGCAGAAACTTGTGTTATATAAATTTCTATTCTCAAACAGAAATTCATTCCCATTGTTGGCTGATTTTACCAGACAACAGCTGTTGAAATGAACATAAAAACTGCACTAATGACGAACAACTCCTTTATTTGGCGCGGTTTTAATTGTACCCATTCCCTGAGCGCATCAAACGAGCGAACCAGCGGGCAGAAGATGTATTACTGCGCTAATGAAACTTCACTGAGAAATAAGAAATGAAATGGTGGGAAATTCGAAGACAGTAATAACGATATCTTTTTGTACCAGGAGCTGTAAAATAAGAAACGGAGATGTAAGATTAAAAAACCGGTGAAGTGCGAGTCGAGGTCGCGCTCTGAGGGTCCCGTGCTACAGCATAATGGGTATTATTAATATTCCGATTTGAATTCGATTTCAAACCGAATTAGTACGAGCCCAACACATTTCACCGGTTTTTAGTATTTGTTGTTTTTCTTTAGGGTTGTGGGTACTAATAATCATACCAGATTTGACGTTTATATGTTTTACCGTTTTCACGATACAACGAAAATAAAAATACACTGAAAAATTACGTACCTAGTTTTTTTTATTTATTTTTTTGTTTGCAAGTCCGCCGTTGTACAGATATTCTGGAAAAAAAACCCGCTATCTAGTTATTGCGGTTCGAAAGATACATATAAAAAAAATAAAAAAACTAACACAAACTGACCTCGTCCCAAACTAAGCTCTAGCCTTGTACTATGGCTACTAGGCAACGATATTAATACTTAAATATATATACAAATATATAATTAAATACATAGAAAACATCCAAGACTCAGGATTCAAGCTCATCACACAAATATCTGCCCTTACCGGGATTTGAACTCAGGACCGCTAGCTTGGTAGGCAGGGTCTCTACCAACTAGGCCAACGCGTTATTGACAGCTCTTAAAAGTTAGCACGGACGGACGGACTGACAGATGGACAGAGTAGTCATATTAATAGGCTCCCGTTTGGATGCCCTTCAGGTAAGGAGCGAATAACCAACCAACCTATCATGGTACATATATCATGTGTGATCATCCAATTGCAACCCCACATTTTTTATAACCCATCGGCACATCAAAGAACCTTGACCCTCTCCACGAGAGCTACTCTGCCCCCCTACGGAGAAAAGGCGCAGGTGCAATTAATTCATAGAAGCATAATAAACTCTCATCGGTTATAATAAGGTTGGATTTTCAATACAATTCATATAGTAGATACGCCTTTTCTCCTTAGGAGGGCAGTACTGTGGTCCATCACAAATCACTTCGATTACATTGTGTGAGGAGTGTCACTCATAATCATGGCAAGTCACCAGTGGTCGGTTGATTCCCGCGCTGAGTCAGGGGGATATTCTCGAGTAGGCGACATTGTGTCGATGATATTGCAGAGCCTAGCCAAGATGCCTGCTAACGTTTCTATTCTCTATCGACTCTTTTGTCTAATTTTGTTTTCTTCGAATATTTGTAACTTACCGTTAAGCAACTAAATTTATAGCACAAAAGCAATACATAATAAATATGGATAATAAAAACACAAAATCTAAGTTATAAAACTAAGCTTAAATTTATCATCATCATCATGTCAGCCGAAAGACGTCCACTGCTGGACATAGGCCTCCCCCAAGGCTCTCCACTCAGACCGGTCTTGTGCTTTTCGCATCCACCGCGTCCCCGCGATCTTTACAAGGTCGTCACTCCATCTTGTTGGACGCCACTCAAGAACCTGCTGAGCCCAGCGGCCATCAGCCCTGCGAGCGATGTGCCCCGCCCACTGCCACTTCAGTTAAGCTATTCTCCCAGCTATGTCGGTAACCTTCTACTGCGGATATCATCATTTCTGATTCTATCACGCAGAGAAACCCCGAGCATAGCCCTCTCCAAGATTAAATTAAAACGCTACACTACACTTTGTTGCTACACTGATGTAGGTATTGAACGAGAAAACTGCCATTTTCTCGGTCTCCCGTGGCGTGAATAAGCTTTTCCGAAATTCCGGGACGGGACGACGAATCGAATATAATTATATAACAACAAATAAAAATACTACACTACTCTTATTTGTGAAATCGAGACCAATTGATATTTGATAATCACTTGTAATTTGACTCTATATCTGATTTCAATAATCATTTCATTTTTAAAACTAAAATTTAATCTTAATCTGCTGTTAATCAATACATGTTTTCCAGTTTTACCACCCTCAAACTTTTGTACTTTTCTATTGAAAAACTCCGCACTTAATCTGTTTAGTGACTAAGATTCAAAATACTTGGTAATCTAGACGTATCCAAATCTATGCGCGGTTTGAATAGTGGCTATGATTAAGGAAATTCAACTTAGCACCAGTAGTACGAAGAACGCGTAAATCAAATATAGAAAAGGTCTCTTAGAGAGCTTTACACAATACGCACCTATTTAAATGATAGTGACCTAATTCGATATGTCAGCCGACGACTTTGAGTCATATATTTATTACTATAGAGACCTAACTCGAAATACAACATTTGTGAATTAGGTCACTATAATTCTAAAGATGCGACAGCAACTACAAAGCAATACATGTATCTGTGTACATGACTCGACACCCAATATGAATAACATCGTAACTTTAGTTACAGGTTTATACAAATATATGTTATTTGAATTCAGCAAGAAAAGGTTTGTATGTTCTCTCTTTGAACCATATTTCTATGACAATAAGAACTATTTTTATGACATGGAATAGTTTCATTGTAATTGAAAAAGTACTAGATTTCGATTAAAGTAAAATAGTAAACGAAGTTACACTACACAAAAGTTTAGGTAACAAGAGTTTTTATGCGTTAAAGTCATTGCAACTTGATATACCATGGTATTCATTTCAAAAAATTTGGACTATTTATACTTTGACCATAATGTAATTTTAAATACAATGTTTTTCTTTTAAAGTCTTAACACTTTATTCAAAATGTTACGATGTAATTAAAGATGCGGTGTTGATATTGAGATCAAGTTTTTAGTTCGTCATTTGAATATAATGGTATCACCGTATCCAATGTTATTGTTAGCGAGCAACATTTTTATTCGTAAACATAACCGCCAACTTATACTTACAATCAGGTGAGTGCTCCGTGTAAGTTGTGCTCCGGTGTGATGGTGTCTGTTTGTGGATGAAATTTGGATTATTGTGATAATGAAGTCTCGCGGAAGGCTCATGGTGAGTCTTTTTGCCAAAACAGATGTCTCAGCTGTTGCGGAAGTAATAAATAATAAGTTATACAAATAGCTATTGTCTTATTTTACCTCGACCTTTAAATTGTTTTGATTTGATATTAAATTGCTTGATTAGTTTATTAAATAAAATAATTTATTTGCGAACATACAATCAGTCTACGAATATCCTGATTCACAGAAAGTACAGATTCTGCCAATGACGAGACTTCAAATCAAATGGAGATATAATATATGAAACGCAAAAGAGGTCAATTTGAGCCACATAGTGGTTGGTTTCAAATTTGTTATATAATTACTATGGCGTCTAGTAATAACTAAACTACCTCATTCATATCTACCCATTTTTACGTATTTAGGTGACGAATTGATACATTTCAAAAGAAAGCTAAGACGGGGATATCGTCCCATTCATTACACCTGTTCGGAAGATAGTAATGATGGTGACACTTCTCAGCTGGCGACACAAACACAAAGCCCAAGAGTTCCGTCAGGTTTGAGAAAGTTTGAAAAGTTAAATAATAAGTATAGTAGTAATCATTCATTTATTACTAATAGTTCCATAGATGATCACTTTGGCATTTTGTAATTTCAATCACTTACTTTACTCACCTGCTTAAAATATGTGATTAATCATTTATTTTAGGTACAAATCTAGCGACGTTGGTCAGAAATTTAAATGTTTAATCACCTATTTTTAAGCAGGTGATTAAAGTGTAAATGGGCGTTTTCACTAAAAAGTGTACCCAATTAAGGACTGTAATTAAGGAACTTTAACTTTGTCAGTTTTGTGACGAAAATTAGCTATATATTGACGGCCGCAATGTATGGCTAATTTTCGTCACAAAACTGACAAAGTTAAAGTTCCTTAATTACAGTCCTTAATTGGGTACAATTTTTAGTGAAAACGCCCAAATACGTGTTTATATGAGCTATCATAGGGATCGTATTAGATTATTCAAACTATAGGCAGAAAGAATATCTACTTACCAAAACATCTTGATTCATCCCAAAATAATTATATATAATACAGCTCCAGCTATGACTGAAACCTTGCACCAATAGCTGGTTTTGTCTGACGTACTCACCAATGACGATCTTTCGTTATTTCTGGAAAGACGGGCACCTGAGATACCAACAGATCCATGTTCGATCGGCACCTCGCATCAAGATGTGTCCCTGCCTAGTAGTTCTCGTAATTTAGAAGCTCCAGGTATAACTGAAACCTTGCACGAATCGCCGGCATTAACTGACATACTCGCTAATGAAGTTCTGTCGTGCAGCCCGGAACGGCGTGTAGCAGAGATACCGAGAGATCCATGTTCGATCGGCTCTTCGCATCAAAGTGTGTATCTGCCTAGTACATCCAGCAGTCATGAAATAAATATCTCAAAGAAGAGAGTATATCCAAAAAAAACTTCTTCGGGTAGAAAAAGGCAACGCGATCCATAAAATTGGAAAATTAATCAATTGAAAACAATTCAAAATTCAGGTTTAGAATATACTAACAAAAAAGATTGCATAAAAGAATTTTGATTTTATTCAGACTGCTGTGGTGGCCAAAATAGAAACCGAATCGTTTTTTTAAGTATGCTAATGCCTCAAAAATATTTGGTGAAAACATTGCACATAAGTTATTTGAAGTTGGACATTCGCAATCGGAAGGAGACTCAATGCATGCTCTTATAGAGCGACGCAAGAAAAACCAAGTTGTTTATGTACCTCAGCAATGGTGTACACCCACACGTTGTGCTAAAGCTACAGGCAAACCATACAACGTGAAAAAAGTCAATCAACATGACATATTTGATTTCAAGTCATTGCTAAATCTAGTTCCCAAATTGGGAATTGGACAATGATAACAAAAAAAATGTGGTCAAAAGTTAGTGTTATAAAAATATTATACACTCTCAAAACAATTTCTACAGCGATCAGCGTAATTGGATTGATTTAGACTACCACAAAGTTCAGACCAGACGCCAAAATAAAAATTATAAATCTTTAAGTGCGTTATGGGGTCACTATTTACCTATGGCCTAGGAGAGCTTGCACCCAATTACTCATAGCAAATACAAGGATTTGAGCATGCTCCAATGGTGGAGTTCCGGAACAATACAGAAGTTTTTATATAAACTTGCCATACTCAAACACCGTCCGTAATAATTCTGACATTGAAGACTAACAGCCTATAAATTAAATTGATATATTTAAAACCACCTTGCAAAGAAAACGGGGACTTTCGATTTTTTCAAGCAGAACATACTGTAACTAAATGAAATTTTATGCTACAGCATTAAACTAACATTACTTATATAAAATCATTATTTTTCTTTGTAAATAATACTGTCCTTTCGTTTTAGCAATAGTTATAACCTTATTTAGTTATAGTATATTTTAAGTACTTGAAAAAATCAAAAGTGACCGTTTTCTTTGCAACGGGGTTTATTTCACCTTTATTACTTACGATGTATTCTCATCCAAATGTAACTTTGATACAACTTGTAATTTTGCTTACAATAATGTACGACCAAGATTTAAGTTTTGTTACTTTAATTTATAATTGTACAATAACATACAATTATATTCACAGAAAAAATCTTTCATTTGTTTACATGACCCCATTGTTACAATAGTTACAATGTTTTTCATATTAAAAATGCCTAAAATCCGTGCATTGTAACATTGCAAAAATCATAGTTGCAGTGGTTTTATCAAAATGACGTTACAATCATTTAAAAGAGTTATTAAAGTTACTATCATGAAACGTACAATTGCACATAATAACTTAAACCTGTAGCTAAAAATAAATAATAAAGTTTGCAATTTTTTTAAAATGGCTGTATTGAAAACTATGTCAAAATGAATTACAATGTTATTCATATTGGGTGTCGATATGTCATGTTGATTGACTTCTTTCACGTTGTATGGTTTGCCTGTAGTTTTAGCACAACGTATGGGTGTACACCATTGCTGAGGTACATAAACAACTTGGTTTTTCTTGCGTCGCTCTATAAGAGCATGCATTGAGTCTCCTTCCGATTGCGAATGTCCAACTTCAAATAACTTATGTGCAATGTTTTCACCAAATATTTTTGAGGCATTAGCATACTTAAAAAAACGATTCGGTTTCTATTTTGGCCACCACAGCAGTCTGAATAAAATCAAAATTCTTTTATGCAATCTTTTTTGTTAGTATATTCTAAACCTGAATTTTGAATTGTTTTCAATTGATTAATTTTCCAATTTTATGGATCGCGTTGCCTTTTTCTACCCGAAGAAGTTTTTTTGGATATACTCTCTTCTTTGAGATATTTATTTCATGACTGCTGGATGTACTAGGCAGATACACACTTTGATGCGAAGAGCCGATCGAACATGGATCTCTCGGTATCTCTGCTACACGCCGTTCCGGGCTGCACGACAGAACTTCATTAGCGAGTATGTCAGTTAATGCCGGCGATTCGTGCAAGGTTTCAGTTATACCTGGAGCTTCTAAATTACGAGAACTACTAGGCAGGGACACATCTTGATGCGAGGTGCCGATCGAACATGGATCTGTTGGTATCTCAGGTGCCCGTCTTTCCAGAAATAACGAAAGATCGTCATTGGTGAGTACGTCAGACAAAACCAGCTATTGGTGCAAGGTTTCAGTCATAGCTGGAGCTGTATTATATATACTTATTTTGGGATGAATCAGGATGTTTTGGTAAGTAGATATTCTTTCTGCCTATAGTTTGAATAATCTAATACGATCCCTATGATAGCTCATATAAACACGTATTTACACTTTAATCACCTGCTTAAAAATAGGTGATTAAACATTTAAATTTCTGACCAACGTCGCTAGATTTGTACCTAAAATAAATGATTAATCACATATTTTAAGCAGGTGAGTAAAGTAAGTGATTGAAATTACAAAATGCCAAAGTGATCATCTATGGAACTATTAGTAATAAATGAATGATTACTACTATACTTATTATTTAACTTTTCAAACTTTCTCAAACCTGACGGAACTCTTGGGCTTTGTGTTTGTGTCGCCAGCTGAGAAATGTCACCATCATTACTATCTTCCGAACAGGTGTAATGAATGGGACGATATCCCCGTCTTAGCTTTCTTTTGAAATGTATCAATTCGTCACCTAAATACGTAAAAATGGGTAGATATGAATGAGGTAGTTTAGTTATTACTAGACGCCATAGTAATTATATAACAAATTTGAAACCAACCACTATGTGGCTCAAATTGACCTCTTTTGCGTTTCATATATTATATCTCCATTTGATTTGAAGTCTCGTCATTGGCAGAATCTGTACTTTCTGTGAATCAGGATATTCGTAGACTGATTGTATGTTCGCAAATAAATTATTTTATTTAATAAACTAATCAAGCAATTTAATATCAAATCAAAACAATTTAAAGGTCGAGGTAAAATAAGACAATAGCTATTTGTATAACTTATTATTTATTACTTCCGCAACAGCTGAGACATCTGTTTTGGCAAAAAGACTCACCATGAGCCTTCCGCGAGACTTCATTATCACAATAATCCAAATTTCATCCACAAACAGACACCATCACACCGGAGCACAACTTACACGGAGCACTCACCTGATTGTAATGGCGGTTATGTTTACGAATAAAAATGTTGCTCGCTAACAATAACATTGGATACGGTGATACCATTATATTCAAATGACGAACTAAAAACTTGATCTCAATATCAACACCGCATCTTTAATTACATCGTAACATTTTGAATAAAGTGTTAAGACTTTAAAAGAAAAACATTGTATTTAAAATTACATTATGGTCAAAGTATAAATAGTCCAAATTTTTTGAAATGAATACCATGGTATATCAAGTTGCAATGACTTTAACGCATAAAAACTCTTGTTACCTAAACTTTTGTGTAGTGTAACTTCGTTTACTATTTTACTTTAATCGAAATCTAGTACTTTTTCAATTACAATGAAACTATTCCATGTCATAAAAATAGTTCTTATTGTCATAGAAATATGGTTCAAAGAGAGAACATACAAACCTTTTCTTGCTGAATTCAAATAACATATATTTGTATAAACCTGTAACTAAAGTTACGATTTTATTCATATTGGGTGTCGATATTTGATTTCAAGTCATTGCTAAATCTAGTTCCCAAATTGGGAATTGGACAATGATAACAAAAAAAATGTGGTCAAAAGTTAGTGTTATACAAATATTATACACTCTCAAAACAATTTCTACAGCGATCAGCGTAATTGGATTGATTTAGACTACCACAAAGTTCAGACCAGACGCCAAAATAAAAATTATAAATCTTGAAGTGCGTTATGGGGTCACTATTTACCTATGGCCTAGGAGAGCTTGCACCCAATTACTCATAGCAAATACAAGGATTTGAGCATGCTCCAATGGTGGAGTTCCGGAACAATACAGAAGTTTTTATATAAACTTGCCATACTCAAACACCGTCCGTAATAATTCTGACATTGAAGACTAACAGCCTATAAATTAAATTGATATATTTAAAACCACCTTGCAAAGAAAACGGGGACTTTCGATTTTTTCAAGCAGAACATACTGTAACTAAATGAAATTTTATGCTACAGCATTAAACTAACATTACTTATATAAAATCATTATTTTTCTTTGTAAATAATACTGTCCTTTCGTTTTAGCAATAGTTATAACCTTATTTAGTTATAGTATATTTTAAGTACTTGAAAAAATCAAAAGTGACCGTTTTCTTTGCAACGGGGTTTATTTCACCTTTATTACTTACGATGTATTCTCATCCAAATGTAACTTTGATACAACTTGTAATTTTGCTTACAATAATGTACGACCAAGATTTAAGTTTTGTTACTTTAATTTATAATTGTACAATAACATACAATTATATTCACAGAAAAAATCTTTCATTTGTTTACATGACCCCATTGTTACAATAGTTACAATGTTTTTCATATTAAAAATGCCTAAAATCCGTGCATTGTAACATTGCAAAAATCATAGTTGCAGTGGTTTTATCAAAATGACGTTACAATCATTTAAAAGAGTTATTAAAGTTACTATCATGAAACGTACAATTGCACATAATAACTTAAACCTGTAGCTAAAAATAAATAATAAAAATTGCAATTTTTTTAAAATGGCTGTATTGAAAACTATGTCAAAATGAATTACAATGTTATTCATATTGGGTGTCGATGTGTTCTTAAAGAAAAGCCTATTCCGCCTTGTTGGTATTTTGAACAAAAACAATTCCAATTTAAAGAACGAATATAAACAAAAAACTACCGACGATTGAAGAATAACGTCCCGTCCAACTGAGGTTCTTATATTCTTTAACGTGCATCATACAGTGTCCGATTGTACTGACGCGGTGTGGACCCTTCTAGAAACATCTTGAACTTTTATAGGTAAGTACTTCATAGGTTTAACGAATACTTCAGGGATAGATTAAATATTTGAATGTAGATATAAATACAAACAATAATCCTTCTTAGGATTTTGTCATTGATTTATTTATTTAAGGTTAGATAAGCTATGATAAAGCGTTTTTTGTTTGTTTATACTTTCGTCCATAAATTATTTCTTATAGGATTTTCTTCACATATATTACTCAGATTTTATCAACAAAACATCATTCCTCAAGGAAAGCGAACAGAAGAACCCACGAGCCTATCATCTAACGAGGTGTTTATTACTTTATCTTAATATTAAAGCAGTCTAGCCAAAAAGTCTTTACATTGGTATGTAATGACCAGGGTTCGGAGTTTTCATAGCACGGGAAGACGAAAGAGCTGTGGAGTCGACATTAACGTTAAAAGTCAACTCTTACTCATACTCGTTTTTTTATTAATTACAAAATGCTTCTAAAATAAATTAAACACGAATTTGAGCTATGAAGTTATAACTATTTCAAACTTAGGTACTTTGGTTTATTTATAATATAATATAATTTTTATTTTGTTTATAATAAAAAAATATCTTTCATTACTCAGCTTAGCAGCTGTACAGCTACTTTAAAATCATGGAATTAAATACTTAAATGAATGAGTATGAGTATGAATAAGAGTTGACTTTTAATGCTAACTTGCTGTGATGGTTCACTCACGGACTTTAATCATTGCCATCTTGGACCCCTTTTGTAAAAATAAAATACAGTCACGAGATTTTTGGTACTCACCTTAGGTCTAAAGTCAATCTGACAATCTTCAACAATAAGGTTGAGTTTCCTATAAGCTACAAATGTCTCGACATCTATATGACATTGACGTCCTCTAGCATATTTTTCTTGAAATGGACCCCAAATTAACGGTTGTGACCGTGACCTACCTAACTTTAAGTCACAACTTAGAGTAAATAGTTATAAAATATAAAATGTAGTTATATAGTTATGCAAACAGGTTTTTTCCACTAACGATTTCATAGAATTTGATGTAGGTACTGACTTTATTTTTAAATCCATCATATCAGTCTAAAATCCGAATAGGAGACGACCTTCACCCAGTTTTTTATTTTTTTATTAATTATATACTGGACTGAAAATTTTCAGCCTACCTATACGCCGTATACATACATACAGTGTGTGACATCCATACGAACATATATTTTGACAACAGTTAATATGCATCCTAATTATCATAAAAACAAGTGTTTTGTTAACATAAGTTGTACTTTTTTTTTCATACTAACTAATTGGCCAAGCAATGTATCAGACATAGCTCAATTATCCCTCAATTAACTTGCAATTAACTTAGACTTAATGTTATACATTGCTGCTCGTTGTACCCTTTAAAAATGAATTACACTAAATGTAATTTAGCTAATAACTTAACTCCTTCTTTAAACGGCTAACAACACTTAAAGCTATCTTTACGTAAAATATATGTTCTTATGGATGTCACACACTGTATAACTTATCATATTGCATTTGATATATAATATTTTTTATAGCATAAACAACTGGTTAAAGGTCGTCTATTCGGATCCTCATTTTACGATGGTTAAAACAAAAATCGAAATCTAAGATTGTTATGAAAGCGTCGCAATTTTTATTTAAACGTGTATGTCAATATTGTATTGGTAAGTAATGCATTGTCAAATTTCTATAAAAATATGAACTCAAGAATCTCTTATAGGTCCCGAAGCAAAGCCAAAGGGTAAAGTTTTGATTGGTTTACTATAGGTGCCCGCTAGATGGCGGTGGTAACTACTTTAAACTATCCACGAGGTCGCAAGTGTATCGATACTTCACGGCTAATATGGAAGTATGGAAATTGGTGGAGTTTGAGTTTTTTGTTTATTGACTGTATTGTTTTTTTTTACAATTGTGTTTTATAAGGACTCGCGCACGAAGGGTGCCGTACCATTATCTATACAAACGGCAAAAAACACGTTTGTTGTATGGGAGCACCACTTAAATATTTATTTTATTCTGTTTTTAGTATTTGTTGTTACTGCAGCAACAGAAATACATCTTCTGTAAAAATTTCAAATGTCTAGCTATCACGGTTCGTGAGATACAGCCTGGTGACAGACAGACGGACAGACGGACAGTCGGCATCCGGAGACATCCCGTTTTTACTCTTTGGGTATGGAACCCTTAAAACGATTATTTTTTTAATTAATTTGTTAATAATATGTCAATAGCTACAACAAGGTAAAAATATGAAGCTATTTCTAAATTCGACCGTACGTATGACGTCACATAACCTCCTAAAAGAACATAATATTATTGACATTAAATTTGATTCGTGATAAATCCTGTCCGCAGCACCATGTAGGATGGGAATTGAAAACACGGGTCATTTTATATGTATATCTTGCTTTCTTGTTAACCTAGCCACATTTTGTTGTCTCACTCGCACACTTTTATTGTTTGTAAGGCTAGCTTCATCTTACTTCATCTATAAATAACAAAAAGCAAGCTTTACAAACCCGACCGTTGCTAACCAACTTTAAATCGTTATAAATCCTAAATAAACATTCAAAAAGAACAATGGTGAAAGAAACCTAAAGATAATTTTTAAATACATATTTAACGATACCACACGTGTCATAATTCGTAGACTTTATAATGTTTATTTTTTACAATATGGCGTCTGGTCGCCGCCATTTTTAATGTTAATTTAGAACTGTCGTATCTTTAGTGACACTCACTATAGTTCATTTATTTTAGGATGAGAAACCACAATAACATTATATTGCGTTTGGTCAACTATTTATTACCTAGCAAATAGTACAGTACAATAGTCTGGGAGCCGCAAAATAAAATTGTTTTAATGCCACTTTATTTGCGTGTCGTCAATTGTTACTCTAGTACAAATTGTAAAGAGATTACAGTTCACGAGCCGCAATACAATGTTGTTGTGGTTTCTCATTCTAAATTAAATGAAGTATAGATTAGGACAAATCGATGGACATGAGAATCATCAAAATCGGTCTAGGCGATAATTTCTATAGGAACAAACATACATATATTATAGGCTGATAAACACATTACCCTTCTCCTTCGACAGTTGGGTAAAAATAAGATTTATTTATATTTTATCAAAGTCATCTCCGCTCTTATACATCTATGCGATCCTGGTTTATGTTCAAACTTTATCTATGCAGATCGTTCTTCGTGAAGAAAAATGATAAACGAAGTTAAGCGTGACAAGTTTTATCATCTACAGTTTTTTCTGCTCCAGTTTATTCCCTCGTGGGAAGTACTTAAGCCATGCAGTCTTTGCATGAGAAACGAATTGATGCTGAAAATTTTCTACTAAATCGTAATGGTCTAAGATCCAAAATAATCCGAATAGAAGACGACCTTCACCCAGCTGTTTATTTGATAAAAACAACTTGATATCAAATTTAATTTGTTAAGTAATATATGGTGAAACGGTTGGCTGAAACATGTCAGACCAGAATTTATATAATTAAAAATTAATATTTTTAAACATTGCAATTGCTTGTTTAATAGACGAATTACATACTAATCACAAGTATGAAGCCTATATAATATGCAAACGTTATGTTTAGTGCTAATTATTGGTTCCGACTTACCTGTTCATACCTGCCTACCCAATAGTTATAATGGGAAAAAATTGACAATCTTACGTTTGCATAATCTTTGGGCTTCATAATTTCAATTGGTATGTAATTAACAACTAAAACTTTATTGTAAAATTACATTATAATTTGTCTATTAAACAAACAATTGCATTTTTTTGTTTGGAATGATTATATACTGGACTGTTTTTTTTCAGCCTACCTATTCGCCACATATTACTTTAAATTAAATTTGATATAAAATA
This sequence comes from Acleris emargana, assembly GCA_927399475.2. Lineage (NCBI taxonomy): Eukaryota > Metazoa > Arthropoda > Insecta > Lepidoptera > Tortricidae > Acleris > Acleris emargana. Next base: position 18,049,167 of record OV656846.1, read on the forward strand.
CTTTTTATCGAATAAACTGCTGGGTGTCTTGAGTGTCCCCTGTCATTAATTAAACGCTTTGTCGCTCAAAGTTTAACTGGAAGAGATCCCTTAAAGGGATAAGTTCGCGTTTGTATATTCCTGTTATATTTTTGTATGTGTATGTATGTATGTAAACTCTATATTGTACAAACAGAAAATAACAAATCAAAAATAAACAGAAATAAAAAAGGTATGTACAAAGGCGAACTTATCCCTTTAAGGGATCTCTTCCAGTTAACCTTTGAGCGATTGAGAGAAGAATAAAAACAACGGATGGCTAAACGTACAACGTATTAAAGATACAGAAGATTAAAATAATAATAGCAAATAAATATGTAGGTATAATAAATATATATATTAAATAGGATAAATAAATAAATATATACATTGTATATATTTGTTATATTTTTGTCTATATAATTGTTACTTATCTCTATTGTTAGTACAATAAAGGGTTTACACTACATACATTCATAATGTTGAGTTTACCCGAACTAAGATTTGAACTGGAACTATATACACTAGACCACGATCAGCAACCTTATGTGTACATATAAATAATTAACAATTAAGAGATCTACTCACACATATTTTCATTTACTGGTTATTCAATCCGAGTCTAGTGTGTGTCTATTGAAAAAACCATTTGGTCTCTATAAATGAACCAATAATTATCGACAAATATTAATCAACATAGTTAATAAATCCGTTAATTAAGTTAAAATACAATATTGTGCAATCATATGCCTGGTCTGACCGTAATCCTGTTTTAATCAGTAAGGCTTCAACGTGATCCCGGTAAATAAAACTGATTAAATGTAAAATTTGTGATTAAAATCCAACGGTCAGACTTTGAGATAAGTACTTAAATAAGTATAAGGAGTGGTCCGGAAAAAAAGTAGGCGTACATAATACTTATGGAATTTATTTTTATTTTGTGCTAATTTATAAGCAGTGCATTTGTAATAGTAATCTGAAGATTCTATTAAATAAAATAAACAATAAGAATGGTAAAAATTAAAGAGGGATTTCAAGTTTTCGCCTTTTACATTAAATCTCACCTAAAACTTTTTGAACAGTGTCTTTTGAGAGAATTTATGAGGTGTTTGTCATAAACATAGTTATTTTCTTTAAGTTTGATGGGCTAGTTAATACCTTATTAAATTGTCTTTTGATCATTAGTTAATATTTTTGATTTGACTTTAGTTTGAGGTAGTTACATGGATTTTCAAAAATTGTGTATTTGCCATTTTTACAGAAATTTGTCTCCCATAGAAAAACCCCTTTCAGAGGTTAGATTGGAGAAACTTCCTTACTACCCAACGTGAAATCTAGTTTATTGGTATAACTTATTCGTATAATACTATTCTTAAAAGCATAAAACAAGTTCTGAAAATGGAAATTCAATTGTGGTATTGTAGAAAACGGCAAGCGAAGATTGTCAAATTGTGTTGTACAAAAAGTTATAAAGTACATTGCAATAAATATTAAGAAAACTCAAGGAATCTTACACATTTCAATATTATTGTATTTTTATTTGATAGTAAGATTACACATTACTAAAAAGAAAAAACTGCTTCATAATAAGCAAACAATAAAAATAAAAATCTGCTAATTCCTTGCTACTTTTTTGATGAACCACTCCTTAAAACAAGTTTTCCACTTAAAATGCAAGTCGGCATCCCTCCGATATAGTTATATTGAATGGCCCGTAGTCTTGAGTTCGTCTCGCTTTACATCGAGCTCCTTTACGTCTTTTCTTTTGGAACTCGGACACCTTTGTGTTCACTATTAGTGCTATTGCCTTCCACTGTGACGGGTCGATGACACACCGCCTCATATGTCGCTTAAGCACATCTTTGTAACGCAAGAATTGGCCGCCGCGTTTCCGCTTGCCATCCTGCAGATATGAGTAGTGATGGGCGGCTTGTAACTTTCAAAAGTGAAACTTTCGCTAAAATTTCTGCAATTCTCTGTAAGTTTAAAAACTGAAACTTTCACCTAAAATTTCTAAAAAGTAAAAGTGAAATCGTTTAATTTCTTAAAACTACTCAATTTTTGTAATGTAACATAAGTAACGGAAACTTTCCATGAAATTTAATTGAAATTTACTTGTGTCAGAATCATTTCCATCTAATTATGTAACTTTCAGAAGCTTTAATTTTCGCAGTTAAGGAATCTTTTATAATGTTTCAGAAAGCGCTCATCACTGTCTATGCACATATCAAGTAAAACAAATGGCAGATTTGTTTTTTTTTTCAAAGAACTTGCTCGGCTTCATGTGGTTTTGAACGGGCACAACTACCCCTTATCCACGTGACTATTGTCACTTTTTATCGAATTTTCGAATCACTATTCGTTCTACTGATGTCAGTAGTATCTAACTGAAATTTGACATGAAATTTAAGTGAAATTTATGCGGTAACATTTCTCTAAGAAACATTTCTGTAATTTTAAACAGTCGCAAACTTTCACCGTTAAGGAAATATATGAAATGTTTCAGAAATTGCCCATCGCTAGATATTTTGAGTAGAAGATGCGCTTTGCCAATCTGTCATCTGACATGCGGGAAACATGGCCGCCGCAGCTCAGCTGTCGTTGCATTAGATAGGCGTCTATTCCACCGACATTAGCTGTGGACGCCGGCCCAAGGGTCGTCCTGCGAGCTCGGCACACGCTGAATGTACAATTGAGTGTATATAATTTTACTTTTGATTTAGTTTTAGTTCTTAGTTTCGTTTGGTTTATTCTCTCTAATCTATTTAATGTTAGGATATGCTCGCGGTAGAGGACCTACGTTTCATACGGCATACAAGATATTTCTCACAACTATCGCCAAGGGTAAAATAACTATTAGGTAAATAGATAAAATCCTACTCTCAGAGCTGCTCAAATAACTTTCATAAAAACTAGTGAAGAACCATTCCAATTAAAGGTTGGCGCAGACACACCGCTCGGCATCGGATCGGCTAAAGTAACACATTGAAAAGCGAGCTTTGATCTGTGTTAGTACGATACATTTTATAAAGTTAAAATAAGTTTACGTCAAAAAATTCATTTTTGGGATAAGTTTTTGGTGCCGACTGTACGTTTTTTTGCACAGTCGTCATTAAATCATCAAGACGATTCTAACGAGCCCTAACACGACAAGTTGATCATGTGTAATTTAGGAGTTCCTATGGCCACCAGACCAGCTCGATGGTACTATATTATTGTATTCTCATCAGAACTAAAAGGTGTATGCAAATTTTCAGCTTCATCGGAAAACAAAAAGTGTGTCAAATTTAACCCTTAATTTGGCAAAAGTAAAAAAAGTCGGGAATTCAAACCCTTTTTGATTTTGAATCAGCAAAAAAATAAAAAAAGATTCCAAACATTAAAAGTGAACATTATAGTATGTACACTGTGATGCACATTGCCAAATTAAGGGTTAACTTGCGGTTACATTGCAAGTAAAATAAAAGCTGGTAATTACCAGTGGTAACAGATGTAAAAAATCCATGCTGTATTAGTGGTAACAAGTGGGAATATCCCCATAAATCGCCTCATACTGACATCCGTGTCGTGGCATCCTATCTAAGGACGTCTAATATGAAAGCGCTCTATAAAAACCGTCCTATTGTAAAAGAAAGATTAGCCGTCCCTTTATGAGATTTGCTCACTGCCTTAGAAACAGTTTTAATCCCTCAAAGGGAAGGTACGCATACTGATAATAGTAAGAAAGTAAGAGGATAATGCGTTAGGTACTGGTTTGTGTTTGTATCACCACAGATATTACTAAGACTAGAATAGTGTTATAAAAAATATGCAAGCAAAAGTCTGTTGATTAAGCCCGTGGGCATACTTAAAATGATTATAATAATTTATCGATGATTATGATAATTTATACATTCGCCCTTTCCCACGTCCAGTCAACCTGTAATCGGGCCGGTGCAGCAGCTGATCAGGCCCAAACCATCAAGCGCCGCAAATATTCATCATTATTAAGTAATTACGAATTTGTGGCACTTGCAGTAGAGGTTCTGTCACCCCGGCTCATATACACCTGCGGAGATCCTAGTGCTGGTGCTTACCTCTCGCAAAGGATTGGGCTAGGTATCCAAAGAGGTAATGCAGCCAGTGACATAGGGACCATGCCGCGAGCGGACCTGCTAGAGAGGGTGTTCTTTTTATAGTGGTGATTATTATTTACATCTTTAATATTTGAGTAGCTTAGTTTTATTTTAATTTGAGTAGCTTAGTTTTATTTTAATTTTAATAAGTTTAGTTTTAACTTTTAATTGTAGTAGGTACCTATTATTATGAAATTAATTAAATATTAAATATTTATCATTTATTTATTTAATTTAATTTGTAAGTTTTATTTTATCGATGTCTAGTACCCTGTGAACAAGCCCAGACCATGATTTGGGAATGGTTAATTGGTAACACTAAGGTACTTTTTTTTTACTTAATTGACAAAAAATATTGCGTTGAAATATACCTATTTAGCCTACAGTTGTACACAATCAAATAAAGAGTAGGTTGTTCTTGTTGGTAGCTGATTTTTCCCTTCAAGATCGCAAAAAAATATAAAACCCAACAAAATAATAAAACGATCCATCGATCGTTACACAGGGAAAATATTACGTGCCTCAGAAACCGGACAGCAAAACGTAGTCTATGAAAATAGGGATAAATTTCCGAACGCTGACATTGGCAGTAGAACCGTCCGTCATATTTTTTATTCGATATTCAATTTGTACGTGCCAAAAAGGCAGAATGGGTCCGGATTGGATTCCCGACCCCACGGTTAGTTAGCAGTATTCTGTTAAAAGTCACTTCGCTATAAAAAAAATCTGACGTCTTTTTCACTTTTGGACAGTTTCAACTCGGATGATACAATAGAATTTTTGAAAATGGAACGAAAAACGGTAGTCAACTGGTTTTAAATTGGTCCTTGTGTGTGTTTCTTCTTGATCCATCATTACAGAAATTATAAACTGTAAAGTAGGAGTTTATAATTATTCAACAGAATAATTGTACGTACTTGGAATAATTAAACAAGTGATTATATTTAAGAGTAAAGATAAGCCGAGACTAGTATGTATCTGAATTAATTTCTTGAATTATTAATTGTTTAATTGTGTCTCTGTTAAAATGAATGCCATTCCGTGTCTCCCCGTGGATGTCGTATGAGGCGACTAAGGGAATAAAGGCAGGTAGTACTATTAAGCGATGGGCTTGCACCCTGTCACTAACACACTGGTAAACATCTTAGATTAATTTTGTGCAAATTGTGGTTACAGAATTATCAACAAGTTTTTGAGTTGTTGGTAATTCTGTAGCTTTGCCTACCCCACTTTGGGAATGAAGGCGTGAGTTTATGTATGTATGTATGTATTTTTTATTAGATACACCAACAGCATATTTACAGAATTTAATTTAGTACGTTATTTGACCTAAATTATTTTTCTTAAATTAATTTGCCATCGACAAACTTTTATTAAAATTGTTTCTAGAATCATTTCTGTTTTGCCCAAAGGTTACTTATCTGGTAGGGAATGTCTTAGCGCATTAAGTTCGCCTTTTGTAAAATAAGTGTATTGTTTTGTGCAACAAAGGTTAAATAAATAAATATTTACGTGTATAGTTAGACTTTATAATAAAGTTGATAGCGTATTGACTTGAACTTCAATCATGGAATCATATACGTACATACCTATTTATATAAAGCTGGATAGCTGGCTAGGTATTTGGAAACTAATACATATGCAAAGTACATCAAGTGGGTTCCATCTCGTAAAAGTCCAATCATTCCTGTATCCTTACCTACCTACCTATTTACCTACAATTATAGATTAAATATTTTTTTAATAAAATTCTAGTAGAACTACTAGAAAAAAATCAGTCCCACTAGTTCTATTATCTGATGTCCTTTGAATAATAGAACTAGTGGGAATAAAAAATCTCACTAGTTCTATCAATAGAACTGTCAATATAACTAGTGGCAATAGACCTTTAACCACCATTGTCTGGAGTATAATACAACAGGGAGGGGCCCAAGACAAGGTGCTTAACGCTAACGTAAATGATTTTCGTAAACTGTCAAAACGTATGGATTTGACATAAGTGCTCTCCTATATATTTTCGATTACGTCGAATGCATCTTATTTAACATCACCGAAGTCTAGCCCACTTCGCTGAAGACTAAAATTTAGGACATTTTCATGTTATTGAGCATTATCATTGTCATTTGTGTTTAGAAATGAAATGGAAAGTACTACGTAGATTTACGTTATTTTGAATAGATGGCGACGCAAACACATCTGATGACAAATTACAGGCGGTGAAAAGTTTAAAAAGGGAAACGCGGTTTAATTGTTATTTATTTATGCGTGCCGGTGCTTTATTTAGGATTCCATATTTAAAACTTTTTGGTAATTAACCGTCCGCCTGACATGGGTCAGGCTGGACAAAATATGGCCGATGCTAGATTAGGAATACCTAAATCGATTTTGTATTTAACCTTTTTTGCTGGCATATAGCAATTTTATTTTTGTTGCGAAAAATGCGATTTTCTCTAACTCAGTAGAATACCGTGCAATGCGCTCAATTGTTGTCGAGCTAAAACTTTTCCTTTAAATCAAGTAATGTAGCGAGAAAATCTGTGCGGCGATTGAAACAGCATCCGAGCCCGTATTAGTTCTAAAGTTTAGCACGAACTTTAAAGTTTAGTTTAGAAATCAAATAGTAAAGGAATAGAGTAACGTAAAGTAGTGTGTAGAAACACGCGTCTGTTTTAGAGGTCCTTGATATACTCCGATTTCGATTTAAAATCGTGCTTCGATTCTAATTAACATCTGCTTGACCGTAAGACCAGCCAGTTCGGAGCAGGCACTTACAGATTCTGAACTCCTGGTAATAGGATGACTGATCACCCTCGGCTGAATGATGGTCAAATTAGAACAGCTTGAAGAACTAGATTATTTCAAGGAGATTACTTTTGAAATGTTATCGTATTGTTAAAGTTACAATAGCTCTTATTTCATCATCATCATGTCAGCTGATAGACGTCCACTGCTGGACATAGGCCTCCCCAAAGTTCTCCACTCAGACTCATGAGTACCTACATGTTGAAGACGCGTTAGCCTAGCTGGAAGTGACCCTGCCTACAAAGCTATCGGTCCCGGGGTGGATTCACGGTATGGGCAAACATTCGTGTGATGTGAGAGTATGTATCTAGTTTCTTATGTAAGTATGTTTATCGTTGTCTAGTACCCATAGTACAAGCCTAGAGCTTTGTTTGGGACTAGGTTAATTTGTGTGAGTGGGTCCCCTGATACTTATTTAATTATGTCAAAATCAATATAGTTATAGTGACTAGACTTGAGGCCTTTGTCTTCATTATTTATCTGTTTATTATTAACATTAGATACGACATTCTTAATTTTTTCCTTATACCAGCCAGCCAGCCAGCCTAATTCCAGTCAACTTAAAACTATTCTTCCAAGTTCGTATCTAAGTAACTTGACTTTGTTAGTGCAAAAACTACCTAGTGACTTGTTAATTAAGTATTGAATTTAAAGAAAACTTTACGCTGATTTTACGACTCTTGGGAAGTAATATGCTGATTGCTGACAGTCTTTTTCTCGTTAACTTTTAAATGAGGCGATTTGAGAATAGCCTTTGGCGAGGCTTATTAGGGCTCCGTACTAAAATTGTAAAAAATAACCCTAATAGAGGTTATGCGGTGCACTCTCCGGTGTTATCGCGTATTTTTTCTAGCCCTAGCTAATTTCTAAGTTATGATCAATACATATGCTTAAATCTTTAAAACTACGCAACGGATTTTGATGCGGTTTTTTTTAATAGATAGAGTGATTCTTAAGGAAGGTTTATATGTATAATACATTCCACGCGGGCGAAGCCGCGGGCGGGTCGCTAGTTGATTATAAATGTAAGTTATTTATTTATTTATTTACCATAGGAGAACCAACAGCTTTAACAATTCTTATAGTAACTTAAATAGAGGTACAGAGCCAATTACAGGAACTCACAAATAGAGTTATGATTGATTATGTAAGTTATGATTGATTTTAACTTGTAAATTAGTTAAAAAACCGATGTTTACGTAGTACGTAGGGTACATAACACCAAATAGTTACTTCTCATATTACCTTACTTACCGACCTCACGGTTTATTTTATCTGTACATATGTCGACAAAATGCTTACTGAGCCATAAGAGATAAAAAATCGTTTTTTTTGTTGATGTTTTATTTATAAAATATGTAAGTGTATAATAGAAAACACAAATATTAAAAATAAGAAAGAAGAAGATATTAAAGGTAAGATAAGATAATAAATTAAGCGATGTCTTAAAGGAATACGTTCGCCTTTGAAAATCCCTGTTATATTTTTGTCTTTTTGTTCGTACACACAATTTTTTTGGAAAAGAAAACGTATAAACCTACTTTTTCATAATACCTACAATATATTCAAACGGAGAGAGAAACGTTATCGCACATTGCATCGTTATTTTCAGCGTGACGATCCATTCCTCACCTAACAAATTAGATACCCCATGAAAAATAAACTTGAAATAAATACGCTCTTAAAGATATCTGACCTTTAGTAATCATGGACCCCAAAGTCGTAATTTAAAAAAATCCCGTCTCTTCGGATGTCGTTCAGTTTTATGTCTCTGGGTCGCGTTTATTTGAGATGCGATCTTAACGTTCGCTTCAGCTTATCTTTTAATCGCTATTCGGTTTTTGCAGGAGTTAGGAAAACATCGTTGGTTAAATCAATTTGAATTTAGAAAAAAAACAGCGTTTAAACAACGTTCCCGTGTGGTTGCCGGGATAGAATGATGCCACTCCATGTCTTCCCGTGGATTTCGTAAGAAGCGACTAAGGGAATAAAGGCTTGTAGTACTGTTAGGCGATGGGCTTGCAACCTGTCACTAATACGCTGGTAAACATCTTAGCCGATTTGTGCAAATTGTGGTTACAGAATTATCAACAAATTTTTAAAGTTGTAGGTTAATTTTGTAGCTCTGCCTACCACACTCTGGGATTACAGGCGTGAAGGTATGTATGTATGTACATACATACATACATAAACTCACGCCTTCATTCCCAGAGTGGGGTAGGCAGAGCTAAAGAATTACCAACAAGTCTTAAAACTTCCTGATAATTGTTTAACCACAATTTGTATGTATGTACAGCGTTTTAAAAAAAAGAGTACCTATGCATAGTGAGAATTTTAAACGCCTTACTGACGTGCGATAGGATACAGTGGGTTTATTTCACTAAAAGCGAGTTTGCCATACTTGCACGATGCGATGCGAGCCGTTTGGTGGAAATCCACCTTTATGCTCCATACATTCGTCGAAATATATTTTTAGGTAGCAACTCAATAAAGACGTTTGTAACCAATTCAAAGCTCGTTCCCGAAGTTTACCCAAGTTACTTAATATGCTTACACAGAAAGTTTGCTCCGTCTTTGGCTGTAAGGAGTGTCGGTAGTAAAAACATTGCTTAGCTCGGCCTACGGTGGGCTGTAAAAATGTTTCTTTGGAAAGCACTTTGCTTGTAGTAAGATAATAGGGGGTTAGTGAGTAAAGCTCGAGTGGGGTTATACCTAGAGAAATTGTACTTTTGGAAAATTAGAATCCTACTTTACTACTTGAATACTTTTTACAATTTGATTTATAGCGTAAGTGTGACACAGTTCAATGGTGGTTCAAGGTTTTTTAAGAAAAAATCCAAAATTCTGAAACGAAATTCTAGTTAGGTAGGTACTCAAATAATTATTAAGTATTTATTTTTATGAACCTGCATAGTTATGAAAATGAGTTGTTTGTGTTTTTTTTTTAATGATTAAATTTGAGTAAGCAATTTTAAGGCTTATATTAAAACTAGCTTCTGCGCGCGATTCGTCGCTTAGTTTTCGATTACCGTTATTCGCTTAGGAAATTTAAAAAAGTAGCTTATTGGCAGAGTGCAAAGCGGGTGGAGGGGGTAGCCTAAACGATCACAGCGCTCGCTACGGCTAAAATTGTCATTTTTGTTGCTGACTTGAGCTGTCAAATCCATATTGCAGTACATAAAAATCTGCTTACAAACAAAGTTGTCTTGTACGCCGTTGCCGTGACAGAAGTTTGGCGAACCACTCGGGCTTTGATAATACGAGTCATGTCTCCTTGGCGAATGTCTTCAACCTCAAGAACATGCCCAGCTAGCACCAATTTCTTGCCTTTATTCATCGTCTCCGATTGGAAAATGATTTCGTGGGTGATGGCACGAAACCCCGTTTTAGTCACGAGTAGGCTCATTTCTCACTGAAAACAACAATTTTAATATTATTGGCAATAATGTTACTGACTACCATTGTCCAAAATTGTGTAATATAGTAAAATAACACAAGATTTCATTAATATTTTTCACAATATTTACTTACTTCTTGTTTGACAGCGGTGACAATATTGTCCGTAATGGCCGCCTGTCACGTGGCGCTATCGTCGCGCTCGGTCCCAATATGTTAATTCATGGTAAAAGCTATCTCCATTATATTTATGTTCGTAATCGTTTAGCTATTGCAACGTGAAGGAGAAACCAACTAACATACAAAATTTCACATTTTATAATATTAGTGGTTTACTCGCGACCCGCCCTCGCTTTTCCTCGGTTTATGTGAGTTTTATGTAACAGCCGTTCATAAACCAGAATCAAATACACGTAAAAACCTTTTATCTAACTAATGGTGAAACCCGCATCAAAATCCGTTGTGTGGTTTAGGAGGAATTAGCAGATATACCGACAGACAGAGGAAAACGACTTATTTCTCTCTTTATTTATACCCGGATTTTGAAGTACTAAATGATTAAATTGAATTATTTTTTTGTGAGGCCAAAAGATGGCGCTAGTAAAATCAAAATAGAGGTAGGATTAGAGTAGGTCAACTCGCGGGAAATAGGTGCGCCCGCGCCCCGGATATAGCACAGTGCTGCTTCCGTCGGGCCTAGCGGGGACGCGTGTCGATAGGCTGGCGAAAATCGACATTTGCTATACATAATTTATAATTTAGAAGTACTTATAGCAAAGTAATTTATAATCGTTTGGATATTCGATCGATTTTATTAGGTATGATTGTAAATAGAGAATGGAGAAGCCCAACTTACACTTCAACTTTATCATCATACCTGTGCTAAGTCGGGGCACGTTTATGGGATTTGATATCGATAAAAAATATGTCGATATACATGTTCTCATTGAAAATTCTCGATTACTATAAAACGGTTCGATATCAAGAGAACGTTTGGTAATTTAAAGTGGATATTTTCACCTAGACGGCAATACTTAATACCGACAAATATGGAAAAAATATTAACTGTATATTATGAAGACTATCTTAAAATGAACAAATAATAAATGTTTCAATTTGTTCATTGTTTTTATTTCGAAACGAATAAAAAAAAAAAAAAAATTATTTATGTTGAATAACATTTAGATGTCGACGGTAAAATCGATATTTTTTTGTCGATAAAATATTTTGCTACATCACTTTAGTATAGGTGCCCCGAGTCAGCACAGGTATGTTTATCATAATTTCGGAACATCTGTTGTTGCTCGAAAACAAAAGAACATCGTAAATAATGACAGAAAACTCGCTCCGCAAAAGACACCTGCAATTATTAACATCATTAATAATGTCGGAATACCCCCCTGCCCTTATTAATAACGGGGTAGTGTACAGTCATCGGCAATAGAATACAACCCAACCAATGGCTGTACTCGTATCTCGAGCTCAAACTTTTACCTTATATCAAGTAAAGTATCATTAATGATATTATCATCATCGAGAAAACCGGTCAAGCGCAAGTCAGAATCGCGTACAGTGGGGTTATTATGGCATGGCTATGCAGTTCATGTTACGGTGAGCGAAAAGGACAGAGCTATAGCAGTTTTATAGCTCTGTCCTTTTCTCTCAGCGTAAACTGAACTAAAGTAAGTAGGTACAATTAATTATTATTATTACGATTTGAATTCGATTTCGCATCGAAACAGCGCAAGTTTGCACATGCGACCATTTTTTTTGTATTTGTTGTTTTTCTTCAAGGTTTTTTTTAAGGGTTCCATACCTAAAGAGTAAAAATGGAACCCTATTACTAAGACTCCGCTGTCCGTCTGTCTGTCACCAGGCTGTATCTCACGAACCATGATAGCTAGACAGTTTAAATTTTCACAAGAGGTGTATTTCTGTTGCCGCTATAACAACAAATATTAGTATTATTATTTATATATTATTTTATTTTAAACGGAATAAAATAAATATTAAAGGGGGGCTCCGATATAACAAACGTGATTTTTTGCCGTTTTTTGCTAATGTTCCATAATAATGGCACGGAACCTTTTGTGCGCAAGTCCTGCTCGCACTTGGCCAGATTTTTTTTATTAGTATATCCGCCATTATTACAAATATTATGAAAAATATCAACCAACTATCGATTACGGTTCAGAAGATACAGCTCCAGTTGACTTGCCTCAAATGTCTACAAATAAATAATCATTTTATGTTAACAGTTCCCAAATTTAGTTTTAATTTATAAAAAATGATAAGTTTTCCAGAGGCGCCACGATTACAAATTAATGAATGCTTTTACCGTACGTACCATTTGCGAGATTCGCGCCCAATTTAGCTGCCAGGGAAATTGCTAAGATCTAAATTCCAAGTCACGATCTGTCTCACACACCCACTTACACAACGAGTTGAAAGGGAAAGGGATAGCGTTAACAATAATATAATTTTGTGCTTGGCGAGGCAACTTTTTAGACGTGAATTTTGTTTTGTTAGCGCCTAATTTCACCAGAGAATACTTTTTAACTCGGCTTAATAATAACACATAAGATTTATGCCTCAAACCAGAGATAAAACATTCAGAATTTTGAAATATATTTTCATAAGCTCTCTTATTTCATAAAATATGATCTTTTCTTACCAAGAGCCTCCTCAGCTTCTTTCTTCCTCAGGGTTGGCAGTGCATTTGCAGTCTTGTGAATGCGACTGTCTATGGGTCACAGTTTCCACTTACCATGAGGCATAAAATCCAACAAAAAAAAACTTGCCATCGGGTGGCCTGTTTGCCTTCCTATGCCATTAAAAAAGAGCATCCATTTTAAAATAATTATTAATATGATCATCAATGCTGTGAAATCCGCATAAGACATGACAAATCTCGATTTTGGTTTGTGCCCCTTTTTACCACGAATGCCGTCTAATATCCCCTAACATAAATTCGTCAAATGACCAATCATCCTGTAGAACGTGGCTCAAAATTAATATTAAATAATATTCCTGCTTCAAAAGACAGATTTGTTCTGAATCATCCGCAATTTTGAGCTTTATTGTCAAGCAAACGTAATTGCCGAATTTCGCCACCTTTCCAAACGTTTGCGCTCGCCAACCCCCAAGAAAACCGATATTGGTTTTAATCGTGTCGGCCGGAAATTTCGCCTGTAGATATAATTTGTCCTACTGCCTTCCCTTGTCTGTTCTACTACGCATGCGTGGGCCACACCGCGCATGTCTTTCTGACCCGAAACACTGGCAAAACAAATACATTTTTAACATGATTTCTCACAGAAATTCCAAATTTGGAATAGTTTTTCTCTTTTTATTTGTAACAGTTAAAGTGTTGAGATAAAGGCGTTGGCTGCGCGTCGGAATTCGTGAGTAAATTCTCTTTGTTGATTTTAGGGAGACACATAACCTTAAAATGTGATGGTAATTTGATTTTCGAGAGATTATTTAACTTAATTCGGTGTCTGAAATATGTTTAGAACGTTTTCTTTATCGTTTTCAATCTGTTTTAGTATTATTTTACGTAAAAGTCTGAAAAAGTCAATAAGTATCGTACACGTGCTTCAGTTTCAGACATATTCGGAGCTATAAAAATAGTAAATGTAAGGACAGTGTACTCGTACTTAATTCATTAAAGTTTGAGTCATATTGCAACCATAATAAAGCATTTTTTAATGTACCTAGTTATTAATTTAAGAAAAATTAAATGTCAAAGGTGCTTACGAAAATAACTCAGCTATTTTGGTCGTGTTTGCAAGCACGTTATTATCTCTGAGCTCAGCACGACATCGTGTGAGAAGAGTATCTATCAGTTCGTGTGTCCCCGTCATTTCAACGAACATTGCCGATTTTTTTTGTCACGATTTTGCAATCATAGTGGTATTTTGATTTCACCCTGTATAAATAATGTTGTTTATTGAAGTGTTTAAGATTAAATAATATTATGGAATATAATTTTATACATTTTTGTCAAAATAATGCCTCCATTTTATCAACCCAATAGATGGTTGATTAACCAACGATAAATGGAGTTGACAGGTTGACAGGTAAATTAGGGACTAATTCTCTAGCATTGTTATTTTGGTTCGTTTAATGTATTTGTTCATCAAATTAAGTAATCACTCCCAGTTATTATTTACGTTTCGTAAATAGGAAAATTAGGTAACAAATTTGTTGACCACCAAAATATTTTTTTATAATAAATAAATTTTGATATAGATTTTATGGTTACCGTTTATTAAATTATTATCAATTAAAAAAAATACGCACTATTTGAGTTTAAAAATTAAGCTCATGTACGCATTCACTGCCGGGGTTGTTTATATACAGGGTGATATCGAAGACGTGATCAGAACTCAGTTTTTCAGACTCTGTAATTGATGGCCATTTCCAAACAATATTAGTAACAAGGGACAGAATCTATTTATTTTTTGTTAATTATCCCCTTAATTAAATCACCGATTAAGTAAAACATAATTACCCTATTTATAGAATAATACGGATCATAATATTGAGACACTTTCTTTAATGACACTTCAGTTACAGTGACAATTCAAGTCAGTCATTGTCAATTATTTGTTTTGCTTCCGGTAACCTTCGGGGAGGGAAGATGGCCGATTGAAAGATGTCCGGCTTTTAATTTTGATTTATTCGGTTTACTGATTTACTCTACTCACTAGACACGGGCGAAATCACTGCGGAATACCGCGGTGGACCGCCATTTAAAAAAAAGAAGAATTATTTGTTTTGTTGTTCTGTGGAAATTAGAAAATCTCTTTCTGTTAAGTACCACACGACACTGTTACAATAAATTATTTAATGATAATTTCGTGATTACATCTGAATTTTACATATAAATACCTAGATACCTAAACTAATAGGATCCCACTTTAATGCTTAATTAAGTCATATTTTTTGACCAAATCTTCGATTTCACCCTATATCTTTAGACAAGTTTTGATCTTTCGACAAGGTCTGATTTTTTTTTAAATCTTTTCGTCTGTAAGAACGCACATATGCGTAAAAGGGGAGGCCATTATGGCCTTCTATTCGGAAACCGTTTTTTTTAACTTTATTTTAACCAGATACCTAGATTAAGGTTTACAATATAAATTAATTGGCTTAAAGGGTAAGGGTAAAGACCAAGTAACTGCGCGCGTACCTATATGCATTGTTGGTAGTGAATTCTGCAGTGAATACCGTACCTACTATGTAAAAAAATTACCAATTTCTATTATCGTCGGATTATTCAAATTCAAATGATCATTTCAAACCAGGTCCATATATTGTTAGTTACATCTGGAAACTTAAAAGCTAAGTTAGTAATTACAAAATTGGTTTAATAGGTATACTACTGTCGTGATTACTTGACGTACGTCAAAGTAGTCCTGTCAAAATCAAGCAGTTAAATCTACCAGCAATCACCTTCAGAATGCCATTCCGAATACCCCTGACGAGACCAATCAAAGACTTAACTTTTCTAAGTAATACCACGTGGAAACCGTTCGTGTGCACCTTGGCGAACATTTCCGATACACTACAACACTTTGGGAATCTTAACAGCATTCTAAAGGCGTTTTTGTATTAATATGCGTATTATGACACAGTAAAAAAAAGAACAGGTTGGGCGATGGGCTTGCAACCTGTCACTAATACGCTTGTTAACTTCTTAGCCTATTTGTGCAAAATGTGGTTACTGAATTATCAACAAGTTTTTAAAGTTGTCGGTAATTCTGTAGCTCTGCCTACCCCATTCTGGGATCACAGGCGTGAAGGTATCTATGTAAAAAAAAGAACTTAACAAAATTACAAAATGATATCCAAGTTTCGCGCACTGTGTCAAGACATACGAGAGGTTAACCTCTTGCACAGTCACAGTTTTATGTACCTTTTCACTTAAACGTTGTATTTGAAATGTTATACAAAAATGTGAAACGATTGAAAGCGACAAAGTACAGAAATGATCACTTATTTATGCTGTTGACTGTACGTAACAAATTGGAATGATTCGGGACTTCATTGCTAGGTAAATTGTAATTGATTTTGAAATGTAAACGCTCCTGAGAATAATGGCGGCTTTGTTAAAAACAATAGCGTAATATAACTTTGATTATCTATTGAAGTAGTAGTGGTCAGCCAGAGACCAGTAGTCAACGTTATATAAGTGCGAAGAGTGGATAATATATCTGTTGTACTCTTTGAACTCACGAAAAGTATAGGCAGAAGCCGACTACAGGTCTTTGGCTGACCACTACTACTTCAATAGAGAATAACCACACAAAGGTTTAAATTAATGAAAGCAAACGGTAACCATGCCTTTACTCACACGTACCTATCTTTTTTGTACTTTCTTCATATAAAAGGGCACATTTAAAAGTTTATATCCAAAGTACATTTGACACTGCCTTGAAAGTGATAAAGTCGATAATATTATTAAATTTCCTTAGCTCATACGTATTTCTTTCTAAAGAAACTAGTTTTGTGGACCAGACCTCTTGAGAATTCTCATTATGGTTAAGGTGTTTAAGCATCCAAGTTAGGAAGCTCTCAGCTTTCAACTTTATTTATTTAGTCGGATAATTTAATTTCAGTCAGTCGACGTTCTGAGCTCGAACAAAAGGTAAAACGTCAGACACAGCCGATTGACTTATTTCCCGAGGACATTTTATTGATTACTTCCATTGTCCGAGTTCTTTGTTAGATTCTATAACTTAGGTAGGACTTACTTGAAACTTTTCGGGTTCATTTATTTTTATGTGCTAAATTTTCAAGAAAATCTTTAATCGATTTGTTGTGAGTGAACTATAGCAAGCTGTTCCTGGTGTGGTTTTAAGTCCTTAGGACAGACATTGTGATGATCGCGAATATTTATGTTTATTCATCATCATCATCATCATCATCATGTCAGCCAAAAAACGTCCACTGCAGGACATAGGCCTTCCCCAAGGCTCTCCACTCAGACCGGTCTTATGTTTATTATTAAGAATAATTTTATAAACATAATAGGAGAAACTGACTTAAATATCAAAATTGCCTGAACCGCTCAAGTTAAATTAAATAGGTACATACAATTTCAGAAATTTTAAACAGAAAAATTAGTTTATAGTGGCACTAGTAAATAGTAGCTTGATATAAGGAATCTTAGTGGTAGCACAGAAAATATTAGTTAATACATAGTAGGTACCACAGGGAATCTTAGTAGTGCAATAGTAAATACTAGTTTATAGTAGTTTGTGGTAACACAGAATTTAATAAGGAGCATAGTTAATAAACGTGGGAACGAGTAACCCGACAAATTTTAAATATCGATTCTAGAGCCAATTTGTAGTATATAATGTGATATAACATGTAGTCCAATAAAGCATAATTTCCAAGATATTTAATATAAAAAAAAATATTCCATAGTTAATTTAATTTGAACTTTGTCACCAAATTGATTGGGAAATTGATTAAATTAATTTACGTTGTACGTTGATGACATTGCTATTTACAAGATGAATCTTTCTTAGAAAATATTGCTTTACGTTAAGGTGACAGAGTTTAAATTCAATTAATTATGTTTTTTTTTTTTAATAATGAAAAACTCTGAAATTATGCGTTATTGGGCTACATGTTATATCACATTATATACTACAAATTGGCTCTAGAATCGATATTTAAAATTTGTCGGGTTACTCGTTCCCACGGTGTATAGATAATACTAGCGGACCCGACAGACGTTGTCCTGCATGATATCTGCCTTGCAGGACAACGCCATCTGCCGGAGTTATTTGTGAATCTAAACCATCCTCGAATCCACTTGAACACACACAAAAAAAAACATTCAAATCGGTTCAGCCGTATAGGAGTTGTTCACTGTCAACACACGTACAGAAGAATTATATATATAAAGAAGATAAGATTAAAGGTGGAAACCCATTACACCGTGTCGTGCTATGACCGTGCTATGAACGTGTCAGACAAAAAAATATTCTTTGTATTACAAAGTATGAGGCTATGCATACTAGCCCGTTCCATCACCGATCATAGTGGGCATAGCCATCCGTACACGTTCATAGCACGGTCATGGCACGACACGGTGTAATGGGTTTCCACGTTTAGGAAACACGATCCGAAAATAAAAATAAAGAGAATTCATTTGATTTTAGGCACTCTCATGCTTAAGTCGATTAAATTCACAAAATTACCGATATTTTATCCAAATGTATCCACAGCAGAATATAAAGCGTTGGTAAGCGCCAGAAAGGTTAAACGACTACCAGATAAAGGTCACCGGAATCTCGCATCACGGTGTAACCAAATCAACGCCCTTGCATCTATACGACGAATGTCGTCGACGTGTGAGTGAAAATGTACAACGACTTTAATTATTTAGCAGGGAAGGAACCCTGTCATCATAACAACGTCAAGACATGAGATAGAAAATGCTTAGACTCCCTGTGCTACTACCAAGATTTCCTGTACTACTAGTTAGTTTTTCTGTGCTACTACTTAGATTCCCTATGCTACTATTTATATTCCCTATGCTAGTACTAAAATTCCCTGTACTATACTACTAAAGATTCTCCGAGCTAATACTTACTTTTATTAACTATGCTCCTTATTAAATTCTGTGTTACCACAAACTACTATAAACTAGTATTTACTATTGCACTACTAAGATTCCCTGTAGTACCTACTATGTATTAACTAATATTTTCTGTGCTACCACTAAGATTCCTTATATCAAGCTACTATTTACTAGTGCCACTATAAACTAATTTTTCTGTTTAAAATTTCTGAAATTGTATGTACCTATTTAATTTAACTTGAGCGGTTCAGGCAATTTTGATATTTAAGTCAGTTTCTCCTATTATGTTTATAAAATTATTCTTAATAATAAACATAAGACCGGTCTGAGTGGAGAGCCTTGGGGAAGGCCTATGTCCTGCAGTGGACGTTTTTCGGCTGACATGATGATGATGATGATGATGATGAATAAACATAAATATTCGCGATCTTCACAATGTCTGTCCTAAGGACTTAAAACCACACCAGGAACAGCTTGCTATAGTTCAGCACAACAAATCGATTAAAGATTTTCTTGAAAATTTAGCACATAAAAATAAATGAACCCGAAAAGTTTCAAGTAAGTCCTACCTAAGTTATAGAATCTAACAAAGAACTCGGACAATGGAAGTAATCAATAAAATGTCCTCGGGAAATAAGTCAATCGGCTGTGTCTGACGTTTTACCTTTTGTTCGAGCTCAGAACGTCGACTGACTGAAATTAAATTATCCGACTAAATAAATAAAGTTGAAAGCTGAGAGCTTCCTAACTTGGATGCTTAAACACCTTAACCATAATGAGAATTCTCAAGAGGTCTGGTCCACAAAACTAGTTTCTTTAGAAAGAAAGGCGTATTAGCTAAGGAAATTGAATAATATTATCGACTTTATCACTTTCAAGGCAGTGTCAAATGTACTTTGGATATAAACTTTTAAATGTGCCCTTTTATATGAAGAAAGTACAAAAAAGATAGGTACGTGTGAGTAAAGGCATGGTTACCGTTTGCTTTCATTAATTTAAACCTTGTGGGTTATTCTCTATTGAAGTAGTAGTGGTCAGTCGGCTTCTGCCTATACCTACTTTTCGTGAGTTCAAAGAGTACAACAGATATATTTTCCACTCTTCGCACTTAAATAACGTTGACTACTGGTCTCTGGCTGACCACTACTACTTCAATAGAGAATCAAAGTTATATTACGCTATTGTTTTTAACAAAGCCGCCATTATTCTCAGGAGCGTTGACATTTCAAAATCAATTAGAATTTACCTAGCAATGAAGTCCCGAATCATTCCAATTTGTTACGTACAGTCAACAGCATGAAAATAAGTGATCATTTCTTTACTTTGTCGCTTTCAATCGTTTCACATTTTTGTATAACATTTCAAACACAACGTTAAAGTGAAAAGGTACATAAAACTGTGACTGTGCAAGATAACCTAGTTAACCTCTCGTATGTCTTGACACAGTGCGCGAAACTTGGATATCATTTTGTAATTTTGTAAAGTTCTTTTTTTTTCATACATACATACATACCTTCACGCCTGTGATCCCAGAATGGGGTAGGCAGAGCTACAGAATTACCGACCACTTTAAAAACTTGTTGATAATTCAGTAACCACATTTTGCACAAATAGGCTAAGAAGTTAACAAGCGTATTAGTGACAGGTTGCAAGCCCATCGCCTAACCTGTTCTTTTTTTTACTGAGTCATAATACGCATATAATACAAATACGCCTTTAGAATGCTGTTAAGATTCCCAAAGTGTTGTAGTGTATCGGAAATGTTCGCCAAGGTGCACACGAACGGTTTCCACGTGGTATTACGTAGAAAAGTTAAGTCTTTGATTGGTCTCGTCAGGGGTATTCGGAATGGCATTCTGAAGGTGATTGCTGGTAGATTTAGCTGCCTGATTTTGTCAGGACTACTTTGACGTACGTCAAGTAATCACGACAGTCAGTATACCTATTAAACCAATTTTGTAATTACTAACTTAGCTTTTAAGTTTCCAGATGTAACTAACAATATATGGACCTGGTCTGAAATGATCATTTGAATTTGAATAATCCGACGAGAATAGAAATTGGTATTTTTTTTACATAGTACGGTACTCACTGCAGAATTCACTACCAAAAAAAAATTCCATAGTTAATTTAATTTGAACTTTGTCACCAAATTGATTGAGAAATTGATTAAATCAATTTACGTTGTACGTTGATGACATTGCTATTTACAAGATGAATCTTTCTTAGAAAATATTGCTTTACGTTAAGGTGACAGAGTTTAAATTCAATTAATTATGTTTTTTTTTTTAATAATGAAAAACTCTGAAATTATGCGTTATTGGGCTACATGTTATATCACATTATATACTACAAATTGGCTCTAGAATCGATGGTTAAAATTTGTCGGGTTACTCGTTCCCACGGTGTATAAAATAAGAAAGTGGCTAATCGATCAACACGGCCCAAACTGCTGGACCTAGGGTCTTCGGATATTCTAAGAGTGCACTAAAAAGGGATTTTTGGAAATTAATGCTCTAAGGGGTTGAAATAGGGGGGAGTAGTGTGAAAATTATTCTGCGTGTACGTGTAGTCGCGGGCGTTTTTTTAAAGCAGCCACCTGTAACTTTAACCGTAGCAGTTACAGTAGCGAGCTTCTAGTGGAGAACAGGCTCGCGAGCCGCGTACGCATCACGATTTGCAACAGTAGCAGTTATTCGCTAGTGAGTACCAGGCTTATGTTTCAAACCTAAATTCATAAACGTCAAACTCGATTCTAGTTAGAATTGAGTTAGACATTTATACATTTACTTAAGTTAAGTTAATTTTAAGTTTAAGTTGTGTAAAATGTGGTTACTGAATTATCAACAAGTTTGTAAAGTTGTATTGTAATTCTGTAGCTCTGCCTACCCCACTCTGGGATTACAGGCGTGAAAGCATGTATGTATGTTTGTACATTTAAGTTTAAATTATTGAAGGAGAACATGATCCAAATTGGCCCTATTATATATAATATAAGTTAAGCACAAGCAGTGTATGCATAAACAATATATAAAAAAGTCCGTCAGTTAAGGTTTGGTTTAAAGGCAAGTCAATTCAAATTTAAATGATTGGCCTGTTAATCTCGATGTATAGATATATAGATATGATGTACGGATAAAAATTGCTACTTTTACTCGGCGTCTATAATGTAACCTGCACAATTTCAATCTGAATGGAGTATGTCTGATTGAATACCAATTTAGCAAACTTCAGAACTTAACGAAATAGAAAAAAATCTAAGAAATAAGCACGAAAAAAACCTTTTCATATTGGATTAGCAATAAACTGGTTTACATTTTCTTTATGTCTACGTTAGTGAAATTCATAAGAATTTCTTATATGTATAAAAACCTTTGAAATATTCTGTAGCGACGTATTTTCTCGTCAAATGTATTTCGACGACCAATATTTTAATGTTATTTTACTTTATCTAGTTGTAGGATCACTTCGTGTCCGTCTCTCTGTCTGTCCCTTTTTCTCAGTAACGCATGAAGCTACCCATAAAGTTAAAATTGTTATTAAATACCTAATATCAGTGGACGGCGGCTACTTTCATTTACGGGGTGACTTTGATAGCAACTACCATTCTACATAAACATGTATTTTTTGAGGAATTGGAATACGCTTCCGTAATATTTTTTTCGCCACTGGTAGCGGCGATAGTTACTCCTTCCGAAAGTTAAAGTGCTTTTTGTCTTGATTTTTGAGGTAAAAAAACTTGTTGGTACCTATGTTATGCAAAACGCATGTTATTTGAATAGTGCCATATGTTAAGCAAATCTAATTAGTGATATCGAAAAAGAACAACATCTGTTCTATATTTCATTAGATTTTACGTGATTTTCAGCGGGTTTACTTGAGATATTTTCTCAAATATTTAGTGTTTTCAAAGTTCGTAGATTAACTTTGATCATAGTGTTTATATTTTGTTAACGGGAAACTTAAGGACTCAATTTTTTCTAATTAGTCAAGTCTATTTTTATTTTATTATTTTGTCTTTTTTTTTTTAAACTCGTGGTAAACTTTGAATTTGACCAAAGTAACCCGGACACACGGTACCTATGTTTGTATATGCGGACATCAGAGCCTCTATTCAACACGGCAAAATCAGAATCGTATTTGACCTAATATCGTATTGTAAACGTTTTGATAGCTCTTATTTACTCTACAGTAACGGTGGCCAAGTTAAATACAATACCATAACCGGTCAAATCTGATTTAGATTTTGCCGCCTAAAATATAAACCTTAAACCAATCGCGTCACTGGTAGATCACGTGACTTTTCGTATCACGTCATCAACCAGTGACGCGATTGGTGTAAAACCGAAACGAATAGAAACGTTAGTTAGCGTAATGGATCTTGGCAAGGGCCTCAGTTTTCTAACCGAAAAGTTAAGTTTGTCTCCCAATCCAGTTATTTTTGCTTTTGTTCTATTTTCAAAGTATTACATACACATTAAGTTTCGTGTAATTACGTCTATAGTGCTATGTTGATGCAAATACCTCAGCATGAGTACCATCAGCATAGAATAGCTGCTTTCAAATTCTGGATACAACTGTGGGTACAAACACCTTTATATATCCAGGTGTACGTGTGGAATTTCAGGTTTAAGCCCCAGTAAAACGAGCGTTCGGATTTACCCCTGCATTTGATTGGTAGCTGCCTAACAATGGCCGATTCCATGTGCTACTGCATGTGTTGAGATAGTAATTAAAAATATTTACTATGAAAGGTCCCCAGCTGGTATTTAAAGATACACGTACTAGTTTATACTGATTAAATTCCGTGTTAGCTATTCAGATTATAGCTTCACAACTTTTGAATTATTCGTTTCACATCAAACGCGTCAAAACTTTTCCTTGTCGCCGAGTCGCTTGTCATTTTACAAATCCTCGATGAAAGCGCATAATAAAGAATTTAAAAGAAAAACTATCACGACTAAGAAGACTTGATTAATTCTTGAGGTACAGGCGATTAAAATGTTTATACCTACAAATATCAACTAAGACAGCACCAAATAACTAAAATAGAGAATTAGTTCATACTTGTATTTTTTATTTCTTTTTTGTGAAGTAACGGCTTCGTAACCTTACACTGAGCATGCTCTTGGCTTGTTTTTGTTTATTTAGAAAGAATCTATCCAAACTAGGTGACTCATGGTTTTAACAATATAGGTTATAAAGCAAATCGATTACATAATGATTACCATAGCTGGGCACCGTTAATCAAATCGTTAACTTCGTTAATCGTTAATCCGCTACAAAAAAAGTTAGCTTCGTTAAACGTTAAAGCGTTACATTTAGGAAGAATTAACGCGTTTACGTTAATCGTTAATCCGTTAATATGTTTAAAAAAAAGGCATTTTTATATCGTTGCGTTAGTGAACTTATAAAACCTGTTGGTTTTGGTTCTGCAAGTTAACAGGATAGGAACAAAACAAAATACTTGTATATTTCAAATGTGTAATTTAATCATCGGGCATAAGGTGCATATTCGCCTTGATGAACATTAACATGTTGAAGTTCTCGTCTGAAAGCGAGGTTCGTTTTGGTGATAGAATGTCTTTACCCGTGGAAAACAGACGTTCAGCTGCAGCGCTTGAGGGTATAGCAGTATTGTATTTACTCTTTAAAGGGTTGGAGCTCTTTCTATAGACTGAGTGACAGAATTGAAAAAGTCTTCCTCGTCATCATCGTTGTTACTCGCATTGCTCCCTCCGCCACTTAAACTCCATATCAACCGGAACTTTGGGTGAAATGACGCGGCAAGTTGGCATACTTGTCTGAACCTGTTTTTCGCGCCGCGCCGCGGTGCCGTGCCGTAAATAGTAGGCATTAGATTAACGATTAACGGACTTCAACATATTAACGGAAGTTAACGTGTCCGTTAACATTTTTGAAAGTTAACTTAAAAGTTAATCCGTTAATCAATATGTTAATTTCGTTAATTAACGATTAACGGATTAACGAGTTAATGTCCAGCTATGATGATTACATACATACATACATAAACTCACGCATGCATTCCCAGATTGGGGTAGGCAGAGCGAAAGAATTACCTACAACTTTAAAAACTTGTTGATAATTCAGTAACCACATTTTGCTCCAATAGACTAAGATGTTTACCAGCGTATTAGTGACAGGTTGCAAGCCCATCGCCTAACAGCACTACAAGCCTTTATTCCCTTAGTCGCCTCTTACGACATCCGCGGGAAGACATGGAGTGGCACCATTCTATCCCGGCAACCACGCGGGTATTATAATACACACCCACATAATGATTAAAGAAATTAAAATGTGATTTCTTCGTAAAACCTTACGAGACACTGTCCTTAGAGTTATTGTAATCAACTCTTATTATCACTTGGTATGTAGGTACAATTGGCAAAACGAATCCGTTGCCTATAGTTGAACTGTGGCTCAATGTAATTTTATTTCAAGATTCTTGCGAATTGATTTACATCGTCACAGTGACAGTTAAAAAAATTGGATATTATACAGCAATCAGTACTTCCTCGTACAAAATTATCTCCGCCCTCGCCAACTGCCAAAAAACAAGATAATAAATTCAGAATCTAGATTCAAAGCAAACAAAACGCCGCCAAAAATACTTAAATTTACCTACTTCTTTGTTGTTTTCGCTCGTTGGTTTTTTAACTATTATTACCGACTTCAGACAATCGTCAATATAGCTAGTGCAAATTATATTATTAAAATCATGAGAGTAACCCTTATTCTATCAGCGGTTTGAACTATGGGAACGGACATAAAACTGTCAGTAAAACGTCTTATAAAATCATTGTATCTTGGTCATATTATTGCCTTTTTTTTGCGGTCTCGGATGATTTTCTTATAATGGTTTAAAGGACTACTAAATACACATAAACATATTTAATTTAATGCTTTAAATAATATCGGAGAGGAAATATTAAAAATTTAAGAGTCAAGTTTTTGGTACCTACTTAAAGTACGCCCAGGTATAAGTATAATATTTAAATATTTTGGCTCGAAATATGTTAATTTTGAATAGATATATCATAATTTACCACTTTTACGAATGGCCGGTCACCAAAATGTATGACTCAAACTCCTTTACCAATTCGAAATTTAAAAAGTCCGTGGTTCTCAGAGCCCGAGTCTATTTACCATCAGCCATCACTATCCTGACAATTACAGGCGATTGTTTCCTTTTTCGTCGTATTTTGGTCTTAACACATTCTTGTTTCGTCACTTTCCATTTTCGAGAAGTTCTTGTTTGGACACTGTGGAACTAGCAAGATATGCTAAACGAGTACATTATCTACTTTGCTTGCATAATAAAAATATAAAATTCATTCATTAGTAAAAGAAAATAATTATTACGATGTAATAGAATAAAATAAAATATATGCATGAAACTAATTTCTAAGAAACAATAATCTTACATAAAATAGGCTAGTTGACTCTTTTTTAAAGTAGGTCTCAAATTATTAATTATTGTCAGATTAGCTTAAAAAAAATATTGCCATATTTTTTTAGGACCTAGAAAACCGCAAAACTTTATTTTAAAAGTTTAGTTTTCGTTAACAGGCGAAAACGCTTACAGCCATATTAGTCTATAGATTATCTGTGCTGTGACGTCATCCGAGCCGAAAACAAACATTGACATTTGACTAGTGCATTTGACATATAAATAAACGTTTATCATTGTGAAAACCTCGATACTTTTTTAATAAAAACCATGATTTCCACCAGTTTACATGGAAAATATAGTAATTATCGTTATTGTATTGTCCGAGAATGCAAGAACACATCAGTTAAAACCTCAGGAAAATTATGGATTAGAGTGCCCAGTGAAATAAATATTACCGACCATCAACGTGTCCATTCTCGGTAAGTTTGTGCTATCTGCCTTCACGGATCCAACATCCATGATTGCTCTTATCAATAAAACGAGAAAGCAGTAACAGTAACACGCAGAATAGGTTTTTACTAATATAAACCGATTACGATCACAACACAACCTCAAAAGTCCACGGGTCATAAATGTCAATGTCATGTCACAGCACAGAATACTTGCAGATTACATAGCGAATTTCACTCGTATAAGGTCCGACATGAAGTTTGCTTAGATTCCTATGACGTCACACCATGTCTGACAGCTTTTTCGGAGTTCAAAATAAAAAATAAAAATGACCAATTTTAAATAGAAAATATGTAGCCATCTTATACTTTTAATATCTAAAATCGATAAATATTGGTTTCTTTAGTCTAATACTACAGAAAATATTAATTTATTAAGCCAAATTTAATATGAGGCAAGTACCCTATTGCCGCAGCCTATTAGTTAAACCAAATAAGTGACAGACTGACCTTACTATGTGTTATCATTTATGTCGAAAACGGAAAGCGACGAAACAAGAATGTGTCAAAACGAGAATACGACTAATCAGGAATACGACGAAAAAGGAAGCAATCTTACAGGTGACAGCTGATGTTTTAGTATACATGGCGCAGTTCATGAATCCCTGTGATGTGAATACTTGTTAACTTTGCAATGTATACTGAATAGTTGATACTATCATGTTTAGTCAGTCTTTACTTTTGAATGATTTGCGAAAATAAGAAGCAGAAGCTGATGAAATTGTAGTTACTTACCAAAATAATGCATTGAATCTTCGTAAAATTGCATATTACGGCGAATATCATAACGTCGTAACCGTAACAGCAGAAACTACTGTTCACGGCACATAAATTAAAGTTATTGCACTTCCTTCCTTTTGGGTAAAGTAACGGTTGACGCTTTTACATAGTTATACAAAAGATAATATACGTTCGTGGAATAGCATTTGAATTCCTACCTAAACCTGTTAGAAGTCTGTTGTTTATTCAAGTATAACAATAAACTTGAAACGAAAATAAAAGTGGAAATGTGTATATACAGGGCTGATAAATGAACGCCACATGGACACGGCAACTACCTCAGATATTGGAAATAGCAAATTCTACGCAAAGGAGAGTTACTTTTAATATTAAAAACAATTATTTGTGCATTTATGGATTTTTGAAAATTTGCCTGCCTTAAACGGGAATCGAACTGGACGAATATGACAAAATTATAAAGAAGGGTATTTTTACGGTCTTTATTTAATTTAAAGGTGTATGTGTTATCTTAGACATAAATGATCACAATCAATGACCCTTTCGATCAGTATCATAAAACACATCTTTATTGTTTTGTCATACTCGACCAGGGGCGCGATTTTTGACTTTCGAGCGCTCTAAAGTTTCACTCAGAAGTGAGCAAAATCTATGAAACCGTATTTTCTTAATTGGACGCAGTTATGCAAACGGGAACCAACCCACAAACATTTTGCAAACTGGAACCAACCCACAGTATTCAGCATACAGTTGACATTTTATTGCTAAATCTTTGTGGGTTGGTTCCCGTTTGCATAACTGCGTCCAATTACGAGCGATAGAATAATTACAGTTCGTTCACACCATTCGTTTTCAATTCTACCGCTTGTATTTCATAAAACGGTTTCACAGAATTTGCTCACTTCTGAGTGAAACTTTCGAGCGTTCGAAACTCAAAAGTCTAAGTTAATCTAATACCTATTTACTGTAGTATGTCTAAGAAAGTATGTCTCCTTTTCGTGGAATTTGCTATTTCCAATATTTAAGTTAGTTTTCGTCCATGTGGAGTTCGTTTTTGCCACCCTGTATAGGGAAAATGGAAGGTAGGGGGGTTCGTTATTAGAGCAATCTCTGTGACCGGAAAATATCAAACTTATTAAAACTTCCGTATTTCCGTATAATGAAGACCGCGGCTGAGCTCACTTTTTTCCGTAAAACATCAACAACAAATTAATGTTCGACTTCACAAGTGAACTCTTATATTATAAGTTGTTAAATTAATGTTAGAGCAAAATAAACTTTACAAACTTATTAATAAGGTGCATTTTGCTCCCTATTTAAAATGTTACTTACGCGGTTTTGCAGTTTCCAGCGTAAAATAAGTAGGGCAAAACTAGAGTATTAGGCTATCCCTTTCACACTTTCTCTGGCATATCAAATATACTGACAGATCTTGAAGAGCAATGGCGATAGATTTACTTGTGGGAGGACCTTGTGCAGGGTCCGCCCGGGTTGGTACCACCATCTTATCCATTAACCTACCGCCAACCAGCAGTGTTTGCATTGTTGTGTTCCGGTTTGGGGATAAGACAGCCGGTGAAATGACTAGCATAGAAGCATTCCATCTTAGTCCTCAGGGTTGGCAACGCATTTGCGGTCTTGAGAATGCGAATGTCTATGGGTCACCGTTTCCACTTACCATCAGGTGGCCTGTGTGCTCGTTTGCCTTCCTATGACATAAAAAAAAGTGAGTCTTAATTTTATACTACCCACTAGCTTTTACGTGCGGCATCGCTCGCGTGATAGCGATAGTAAAAAGTGACAGCAAAACGACGTGTACTTATAGCCTAGTTGGTAGTGACCCTGCCTACGCTGCCCTCGTAAGCCAATATAGGCAGTATCTCGGATAAAACCCCTGTAGCAATATCAACCTCATTACTAACGGAATATAATTCAAACTGCATTGGTTATTGAATTTGAGATACGGCTTTTTGGCTTAGGTGGGCAGTACGAAGCTAGCGGTCCCGGGTTTGATTCCCGGTATGGGCAAATACATGTGCGAGTGTTTGTTCTTGAGTCTTGGGTATTTATTTGTCTTCATAACGTCGATGATATTCCAAAACGTAACAAACAAATTCATGATAGAGCAAAGTAAACCTTACTACCTTATTAAAAAGGTGCATGCATATTGCTCTTTATTTAAAATGTTACTTACGCGGTTTTGCAATTTCACCGACGATAAGCCTGTTTATCGTTGTCTATTTAGGTATCCAAAGCACAAGCTTTGAGCTTAGTTTGGGACTAGGTCAATTTATGTGAGATTGTCCTCTGGTTTTTTTTTTTTTTTTAAATACTTAAGTATTTTTTACCTTTTAACCTACTTAGGAAAAACTCTAGCTCGGTTTTGATATAACAGCCACCATGCCATTTAATCTAAAATGGCAGATTTAGTACATAATCTGCCATATTGTTACGATTACCTCAAGATTTCGCCGAATTTTTTAGACAGCTGATATTGTGTGTAATGGTACGCAGCAACGTGCAAATTGCAGAATATTACCAGAAGTGTGGATATATTCTTACGTGAGAACATTCTCGAAAACTTATTGGCATTTACATTTTTACTTTTCATACAAAAATCAAAATATTCTTAAAAGTTAAGGAGAATTTCTCATTAAAAACTTTTACAATTTGAGAAGTTTTGTGTGGATACAGTCGCCGTCCAGTCGATATATTAATATATTTGCACCTTATTTTAATGCAATAAGGTAAACAAATGTAAGAAAATCTTTCTTGTAGACTATACAATGCGAAACACTACTATTTTAGTGTTTATTATTATAAATGCAACTAGCTCAAGCAAGATAAACCAAATTTATTTGAAAATAAATTTACCGTCCGCTCTGTTTAAAGGTGAGGCATGACTTAAGCCCGAAAGTTGGCTCAGTTCCAGTGAAACACTGTATTTTCTTTTTGATGCAGAATTTTAGGGCAAGAAAAGATGCCACAAAGGCTCTAATTAATCCCCCCCCCCCTAACTGGCACAAATACCCTTGACACGGCTTTAGTAAAAATTTACATCACGTCAAAATGAGCCTTGAAAAGTAAACAGTAATCGACGTTTTATTGGCGTCGCAATTTAACATTCCTATAGGAAATGTTACAACGTAATCTATGCTTTGTTACAGGTTTGAATTGCCGGCGTTAAATCTCACCGTCGAAGGTCGTAAAAGTGACAATTTAAGGCCGAGAGTGAAATACAACATTAAATCTGGAGAGATGAACGGGACGCTGAGCTCCTCCGCGCTGCGCTATAATGCGACGAGCAAGGAGGGAAATGTCACTTTACATCTCTCCTCTGCACTCCCTAGTGACTTCAAAAACCTCATAGAAAACAAAGGGATCCAAGCAGCCTTCTGCATCATCTACACAATCATCTTCGTCCTCGGCCTTGTAGGAAACATCCTTGTCTGCTTCGTCGTAGTAAGAAACAAAGCCATGCAAACAGTCACTAACCTATTCATCACTAATCTGGCTCTGTCTGATATACTGCTGTGCATATTCGCCGTCCCGTTTACTCCGCTCTATTCCTTCAGAGGAACATGGAGCTGGGGCTCTCTCTTATGCCACATAATGCCTTTTGCACAAGGTTGCAGCGTATACATATCTACATTGACACTTATGTCTATAGCTATCGATAGATTCTTTGTAATCATTTACCCGTTTAAGCCCAGGATGAAAATAGGCACCTGTATATCAGTAATAATTATGATTTGGACATTTGCGATCACAGTGACTATGCCTTACGCTATATTTATGACTCATTACGAAATTGTAGACTTGGCACATTTTTGTGAGGAGAAGTGGCCCTCTGAACAGTTGAGACGCGGCTTTGGGTCCGCCACATCCATCATGCAGTTCGTTTTGCCCTTTATCGTCATTGCTTTTTGCTACACTTGCGTCAGCTTCAAGTTAAACGATCGCGCCAAAGCTAAGGCCGCTGCAAAGAACTCTCGCAAGGAAGAAATAGACAAGACTAGGAAACGTCGGACGAACCAAATGCTGATCGCTATGGTGGCCATATTTGGCCTCTCATGGATGCCACTGAACGTGATAAATCTGTGCAATGACTATTATATTTACGCTATCCATTGGAAGTATTACTTCATAGCATTTTTCACTAGTCACATAGTAGCGATGTCGTCGACATGTTACAATCCATTTATTTACGCGTGGATGAATGAGAATTTTCGAAAAGAGTTCAAGCAGTTGATTCCTTGCATGAATAGATCAGTTCACTTGAGGCCAAATGTCAATGTGGATCCGATGGGTCCTTCTGAGAAGACGTTTAACGGAAATACGACAACGGACAGCTTTTTGGGATCGAGTTCTCAAAGGGGGACGTCGTTTAAGAACAAGAGGAAGCCCAGTGCTGCAGCAGACGTGGAAATGAGTGGGGTGGAGTTGAACGAGGACCTGCTTACGGTGGACGTGAAGCATTGCCATATTTCGACCAGTTACAACTTGCGCCGGGAGTCTGTGAAGCTTCGTCTCATCAACGAGGAATCCTTTGATGGGGCACCATTGCAGAGTCAATTCTAACGCTTGATTTCAAGGGTAAAAAATATATTTTGTACTTTCATACAACCTTCCAAAACCTAACCTAACCTTGTTCATCATACATACATACATACATGGAAGAAAAGAGCGTACTCTCACCTGAAAGGCCGGCAATGCACCTGTTACTCCTCTGGTGCTGTAGGCTATGGGTGACGGTAATCACTTACCATCAGGCGATCCGTCTGTTCGTTTGCCTCCTATACCATAAAAAAATTAAAAATATTTTATTCCCAAAGTGGGGTAGGCAGAGCTACAAAATTACAAACAACTCTAAAAACTAGCTGATAATTTTCTGTCACCACATTTTGCACAAACAGGCTAAGATGATGTTTATTAGTGTATTGACAGGTTGCAAGCCCATCGCCTAACAATACTACAAGCCTTTATTCCCTTACGGCCGAACCCTATATTCAATCCACGCACAGATAGGCTTACTTCGGATTAATATTTGACACATTTTGTAATCAAATCAAATCAAATCAAATCAAATAAGTTTATTTGCTGGAATACAGTAATAAATGAAGGTGTTACAAAAATAATTTTCCAGTGTATTCAGCCTGCATGCAAGCGTGCAAATATTTTGTTGATTTTAAATCTAATTAACATGTCAAAAAAATAATAAGGAAAAAAAACAATAAAAATAATAATAATTCATAATTCAAATAATAATATGGGTTATTATACATTTACATTAAATTTTAAATAATCTTGTACACTATAAAAACATTTATGCATGAGCCTTTTTGTCAATATGCGCTTGAAAGGGCTTCCTGTAAGCGACTTCATACTTTCTGGTAAATGGCTATAAATTTCTATACGTGTGGGCAAATGTATATATATGGGTATAGGTATATGTATGGGCAAAATCAAATTTTAACCTGTAGTAAGCCTTATCTATCCGCGGTTTGAATATAGGGTTCGGCCGTTAGTCGCCTCTTACTCCATCCACGGGAAGAAATGGAGTGGTACTATTCTAACCCGGCAACCACACGGGGAACCACTTTTTTCATCAAACAGTTTAATTTCGAAACAAAGGGTGTTTCTGGTCTTCTGACCAATAACTTTGAATATCCCATGAAAAAACCATCACCTGTATACCCTTTAAAATATATACCACTTATTATTACGAGTACATTTTACGACTCCTTCTCCATTTTTTGATTCAAGCAGCCTCCAATCATTACAAATCTTTTTTTTTAATATTTAAAAGAGTATTTTTAACTTGTCTTTGTGTGATTTTAATTGGCGCTACTAGATACCATTTTTATAACTGCCAAACAAATTCCCGAAGTTAAGAGTTTCAATTGAATTTTTAACAAGTTAATTCCGTTTACAGGTGCTGCGATGGCAGCGTTCCCAACTTTGAGCGTAGTGATTACCTGAGAGAACAATATTTTTGTAGTATTTTTGAACTGGAAACATTTTTCGATAAACCTGGTAAGTTTGAACAGGGGAAAGTTCGAAGGGGAAATGCACTGGATTAACGTCCGTTTGAACTTTGTCGTGTACTCACAAGTTTACAAACAACCTCATGACGCTTATGATCGTATTTTAAGGAATGCTAATCGTGATATATTTATTTCTACCTGATTCTTACCTAACACGAATATTATATAGTTAAGGACACGTCCCAATTAATGTAAAAAATGAAAACGCTTAAAAAAGCTAATAAAAAGATTAGGGGTTTAACTAGTATTCGTAAGTTATTAGTATTTTCCGTATACATGTAAATTAGAGTTTTGACGTTGTATTTAATATCTGAGAACTTAATTGGTCAGTTGATACTATATACCTTAACGCCTTTAAGAAACCTTTAAAACGGTATCAGAAAAAGGCTAGTGAGAACCGACCAGGGATCCTGTAGGCCATTATGACCTCTCCCAATTATATTACTCCATTATTCACAAAAATCTTACCGGGTCAAATAATTGGTGTAGACCACAAAAAACGCAGTGTGATTTGAATCAGCCGTTTCATTTTAATATCTATAGGTTTTGGGTTAATTTTATGAAATTTTATGCATTAAGATATATTAAGTGAAACTATAAATGCGGTATAATGATAAAAAGATACGAGGGCTATAAGTGAAAAAGAAAAATAAGTAATAATTAAGTCTCCTATTTTTTCTAATTAGATGGAACGGTTTTGAAATATTTCTCGTCAATTTTTTTTTAAGGATATTCTGCAAAAAAAATGTCAATACTAATTATTACGACTGGTACCTTATGTTGTTTAAAGTAGATTTCTGGTTTTCCTTCCTTCGTCACAAACTACATAGCGTAGATTAACGGGCGAAATAAACGTCGATAGAAATATTCTAGTGTCACACTGATATAAGCATTGGGTCAATATCTATACAGCGTGACTTCTTTTTGGCTCGTAAATATACGAGTATAAGTAGGAAGTACCGGGTACCACTGCCACTTTTTAAAATTTTATCAATGTCGTGTAGATTAGACGCTAGAAATTATAAATAATAACTAAAAATGACAAAAAATCTTCCTATGTAAATAAAACGTTATTACCTCTACGATATATTTACGTCTTTCTCTGATGAGTGACAATTTTTAAAAACATGTTATACTTTTATTGATTTTTCTATCCCATGAATTTTACAGTTTTTTTTTACAAATATTGGTATTGATTTTAAACATGCTATTAAAATATTGAATGAAACAGTAACTTATTAAGAAAATGCAACTTTTATGCATAATTATTCCTACTGTTTTATTTTAATTATACACAATGTTAATATTGAATAATTGGTAGTTATTAATGTTCTCATTTTATTATAAATAATGAACGTGTATGTAATAGGTAACGGATGTCTAGAGCTGTGACTGGAAATGAAACAGGGATAGGGTTGGGAAAAGGCACGAAAAATTAAACGATTTATTCATTAAAACACACGTGAATAATAAATATCAATAGCTTTAGTGAAAAAGTTTAACAATAAAGCAGTTCTGAAATAGGACAAATAGGCTTCTGTTACCTTTCAGATTTATAAGTCCTTTGTAAAACAATTTCGGCGGCTTAGGGCAAACCGCCGCAAAGAAGCCCAGAGTATCCATCTGACTAATTTATTACAAACTAGCGACCCGCCCGCGGCTTCGCCCGCGTGGAATGTATTATACATATAAACCTTCCTTAAGAATCACTATATCTATTAAAAAAAACCGCATCAAAATCCGTTGCGTAGTTTTAAAGATTTAAGCATACATAGGGACAGACAGCGCCAGCGACTTTGTTTTATACTATGTAGTGATTAGGCTGGGGAAGGGGAAGGGGAAGGGGGATGGGGGATGGGGCCGAGCCCGGTCCGCGACGCGTTTTGCAACTCCTAAATTATTCAAACAAAAATGATATATGGTTAAGCCATAAGCCTATAACATCACAAATGGCTTGGTCACCCAATGTTTGTTAAATATTGAAGAAGATATTAATAATGTATACAATTGACTAAGCCAGTGGATTATCTGATCATTGTCTGTTTTTTTTTAATGTAATCATACTTGAGATATTTTGGTAACTCTTATTGACTTCACATTAAGAGCTACCATATTGTCATTAATATGAAATTAATGTAATTTTTCACCATTTGTCTACGTTGATTTCGATTTATTTTAATTTTAAATATCGCTATTTGTTCTGCGCCTTTTGTCTTGGTATCATAGACAGTGATACCAAGAAAAAAAAATGAAGAATATAAATGTAGGACTCAAAGGCTACCTAAATATGGTACCTGAGGTTGGTGTTTTTATTATTATTATTATAGATATTTGCAATCTCAAGATTCTAAATTCAAGACGGAAAATATGTTGCCAAGCTTGAGCCCTGCTGGTTATACAGCATGTAATAAAAACGCTCAACTACAAAACCATTTCTAGATTTCCTTATAACTAATACTACATAGGAAGGTATGGTGGGCCTGCATACATAAAAACCTTTTTGTTTCGGCCTTTGATTGGAGTTTTGTAACATGCTGTATATTGTTTCGCTACTTTGTCTCCCATAATATCTACATCGACCACAATATTTCATTATTCATTACTTAGCATCTCTTCGTGCTGTCCTTTCTAACACTAGGTTGAGTGTTAAGGAAATGTGAGTCAATGTTAAGCAATAAAATAGTGTTTAGATTGTAAGAAAGTATAATTATGCATAATTCGGTTGTTTTTTTTAAATAAATCTTTACATATTTAAGACCGACGCACAATTTTAATGGTCATTATAATAGGGTTCACGAGATATAATTTTCATTTGAAAATATTAAGTTTGACTGACTCACACGAGTGACTACCTATTTGCTACCTCCTATAAATGAAATTTATAACTGTGATGGAAATAAATACAATTTTAAAGTGCCCTCATTACCATAAATCTATGAGAGCCAATCTATGGTATAGATTATACAACGTATTAGCAACTTTAATATTTTTAACATGTAGTTCAGATAGCAAAGTATAAAAAAACTAGTGAGAAACGCCCGATATTTTGTCTTTGTTTTAAATAAAATAATAAATCTAGATAAGCCTCAGCCAATGATAAATGTTGCTTGTTCATATCATTTTATTGACTTTGGCACATTAAAATTGACGGTAGAAAGTTAATGCCTGCAAATTGTTTAAATGTGCGTATATATTTTGTGAACAGCCTCTAGCAAAGGATTATACAAGTATTCAGAAACATTTTAACTAGTGGTAGTTAGAATTCTTAGAAATAAGATCAGTTAGTCGAGTGAAAGGGTTAGGTCATGTACTAATTCCTTAAACTAACTTCAAATTATCAGACATAAAATAAACACTCTGTATAAGAAATTATGAATACGATACAGTAATTATACCAAAGCAAGCAAAGAAGCAATATTAAATTTATAAGATCTTGTAGCAGTATCAGATATTCTATTGACCCAAAAAATTATGCGAGATTTATTATACTACCATAGGAATAATTATGATATAAGTCATAGCACAAATACAGTGAGCGTAATATAATATGTAGAAATTGATTTATTTGGAAAAAGGTTTGATAAAACAATACGATAATGTCTAATTTTATTACCCTTGAATTTTATTTACACGACATTTGAATATTTTACTGGCTGAATTAAATATCAGCTGTATGCCTTTATACATTAACTAAGTAATATTTTCCTAAGATGAGCAAACATTATTATGTCCATTCATCTCGTTCTCCGACAACTGCCTATATGCCTATGATCACTAAATTATTGTACGATATTTTCTGAAACAACCTGTACATCTAATGATCAAGATAAAAGAAAAAAACTGGGCTGCTCGTCAACGCGGTAAACAATATTTATTGTTTTTGTTTTGTAATCTAATTATCTTTAATTGACAACATTTCAAAAAAAAAAGCATTTTTGTTTTTTCGCGTTTATAATAGCTGGTTAAAAATTAGACTACCCGTATTTATTGGTTTTTCTTTATTTAACTTAAATTCGTCGTTAATAATTTATTAAAGAAATAGTCATTAAAAAGATCATATATACAAAGTTAGGAATATTGATGTCGTGATCTTAGCCTGATATAAAATTTAAAAAAGTAACTTTAAACAGTAAACAAAACTGACTGTCATGTCATGTCAATCATTCGCTGCCGTTCGCTCACAAATTTGCTATTTTGCGTAATTTAATTAATTACGTAATTTGTAGACGCCATTAAAATAAATAAACTATTTTGCGTAGAATTGAAAGCGTGTCAGAATCAAGTAATCCGTCAGACAGATAAACAATGAACAAGACAGTTGTATATTTTATTGAATTCCTTTGGTATTAAATGGACTAAGGGCACACTATAAGTGTATTCCTAACATTCACAATCCAACTTTTTTTACTGTTTTTCCTAAATATAAAAAAAAACTACTGCATAAAAAAATCCAAAGATATTTTTACTGTAATCAGCAGTGTAAAATCTAGAAACGGTATTTTATTTTACTACCTTAGCACAAAATGAATTGTTGTCAATTTGGCCGCCATTACTGTCACGTAAATGAGAGCTGGTGGAGCGTGAATGCGTATTTGGTGTAATATAGGGTTTCATTTTAATAGACATTCAAATATATTCCTCTACTATATAGTTTAAAAATACAAGACCAATTATCCATTGTTCGTGGCTGACTTCCCCTTTTTGCCTTCCATTAGACCGTAACATAAGAAAATTAAAAAAAAAAATAGCTTAAAAGTGTAAAACTTAAACTACTTTAAACTTAAGTTAATATGGTTGTTTTGAACTAGTTAGGCTAAGTACAACGACACTAACAGGTGGCATGCTTAGCGCCTAGAGACTCGCGAGTCGCAAGTGAAAGACACGCTCTAGAATTTTCACAACCGGCCTCATTGCGCGCTTGGCGCCTTCCTAGTAAGAGCATCTTCTAGTCGCTTAGCGTGTATCTAAGTGGCCAGTTGTGAAAATTCTAGAGCGTTTGTTTCACTTCGTTACTCGTCAGGCGACTCGCTAGCCTCTAGGCGCTAAGCAAGCCGCCTGTCAGTGTGCTTGTAGCCTTACACATTTAAGTGTAATTTTTTCTAAGTGTGTTGTATTTTGATGTTCCTGTAATTGCCTCGGTGTTAACATTATTTAAAAATAAGCTAAAAGCAATACTTTCAATGTTTGTTAATATTTTTATATAGAAAGGTAACGATTCAAATGTATGTATTTGCCAGTTCTTGTTAAAGAGTAAATTTTGCATTATACCAGATATAATTTTTAAAAGTACTTTTTTTTTTATAAAAGCAATATTGAAATCATAATTATTGTGAATATTGGAACAAAATGTGCCATTTTAAAATGCAATATAATTATAGTAAGTTATAGTTGAATCGTTTTATATCAAAGCTATTTATGTTAGATGTTACAAAGTACCTACTCAACATTAAAAATCCTCCATCCAACCAATCTAGAAATCGAATCATCCGTTCATTTGATGACTTTCTTTTTCTGTCTATACCTATACTTTTTGTTGTTTATACAGGGTGTATTGCAAGTCGTGTGCCAAATGAATATGGTGGGTAGCTAAGGTCACTTGCAACACGTTTTGGGTCAATTAACACTCATCCTACCCACGGTGTTTTTTTTATTTATTTTTTGAAAAAATCTCGGAATCTTCCAAAAGTTAACCATTTTGTTCACCTATCTTTTTTTTTAAATGTGACAGCACAAAAGTACTTATAGTTTTTTTATCTTTAATGTTTGCGCATTCGGATGAAATGTTATTTTTATTCATATAGTAAACAAATAAAAAAATATTAGCCAACAAAGTGTGAAGGACAGAAAAATAAAATCATCACGGTCAACTTTACGGCACAATTAAAAAAAAAGTAGAAGCTCCTCAGATCTTCCAACATCATAAAAACTTTTCTAGTTCCTGACAATTCTTACGGTATACCACATGTCTAGAATCACGTTCAGTTTTTCGTCAAAATATGGTTTTCTCAAACATGCTCGGAAAAAACGGTTTTCCGATTGAAACACAAGGACGGAAAGAGCCTCATTTT
The DNA here is from genome assembly GCA_927399475.2 of Acleris emargana. Taxonomy (NCBI): domain Eukaryota; kingdom Metazoa; phylum Arthropoda; class Insecta; order Lepidoptera; family Tortricidae; genus Acleris; species Acleris emargana. The sequence continues at coordinate 18,088,879 of OV656846.1, forward strand.
ACTCCTAGGAGTAAAAAAACCATATGAAAACACTTTCCGTCCATGTCCATATTTTCTTAAAAATGCTGTCAATTTGCATACAAAATCAAAAGAACCAAGACAAAAAATCCAAACAGCCAAGGTAACTGCTCGCTTTTTTAGCACAGTGCGTGTGTTTCTTTTTGAATTTGCATTCCAATGTCTATGGTTAGTATTTAAAAACAATTGACAGTCGGTAACATTCGTTCATTCTGCATAATATAATTGTGAAACCGAATATTAAACTATTTGTTGTGTGAAATACTTACTATAAAAAATGAGCTCAAGCGACGAAAGCGACGAAATAGGTACCACATAACAATATATTACAATCTGAAGCTGCCTCGGTTAGGCAAAACCTGCTTCCCGCTAAATCTAAGGAAATTAAATTACTTGCTTTTTAGAAATGTATTTGTATTATTTCCTCATAACGTTTGAGAAAAGCATTATGTATGCCTCGGCGGAAACGAGGATTTCCTGACTCGTATTTTAGCAGGCCTCGCTGTTGCTCGGCCTGCTAACCACCTCGTCAGGAAAACCCTTACTTTCCGCGCCTAGGCAACAATGTACTATTCAATCTAAAATGGTGGTTTTATTCGGTCAGTAGATCCAGCCAGTTAAATGGGCTAAATGCACAATACAAAACGCAATATGGTTAAAAATCATCTTTATTTTAATAATTACTTCAAATTTGGTTCAAATTGTCTTCCTCCACAATTGATACATTCGCGACACCTTTTTCGTATTTCTACAGTAGTTGTTGTACGAAGTGTCATTTCTTGCCGCATTATTGCGAACGCGTCATTAATTTTTCATCTCACTAGCTCGGAAAGTCCTTTTTGTTTGTTTGATATCTATTGAGAAAATCGCTTTTTATCCACAAGTGAGGGAAGAGTTTTGACATTTGAAGGCAGCTTAAGTGATATTTGACAGCTAACCAAACGTAAAACCTTACAAGTGCTGAATTTTTAACATCACAATTAATGAATTGCATCGAGTAAAAAACACTAAATACAGTCTTACTACTTTATTTTAATTCATAAATATCAGCATTCAAAATTAACCTTCATTCTTGTTTTAAAAACGGATAAAATGTTCTGACAGTCTAAATAAGTCGATGTGCAAACGAAACGCATCCGACATAATAAAAAAAAAACTTAAGTCAAAACTTTTCTATGCCGTCAACGTTAAAATATTCGCATGTTTTTCTAGTTTGTTTTGTTATTAAAAATGAGTGATTCGAGTGATAAAGACGTATTAACACCCGTGGAATTAAAGGAAACCGTGCAAAATGCGGAATTGAGCTTACAGTACAATCCATTTTCTTAGTTTCCTCGCTGTAGTCAACGTTAAATATTCGCATGTTTTTCTAGTTTGTTTGTTATTATAAATGACTGATTCGAGTGATAAAGACGTATTTAACACCTGTGGAATTACTGAAAACCGTGCAAAATGCGGAACTGAGCTTACAGTACAAACCCTTTTCTTAGTTTCCTCGCTGTAGTGAGGTGAAAAGTTTTGTGTTATACACGGGTGAAAAGTTATTTTACGTCTCGTGTCTTGAAACACTTGCTACGCTCAGGATTCTATTTTTGAACCACTCGCTTCGCTCGTGGTCAATCATAGAATCCTTTCGCTAGCTCGTTTCAAATGAACACTCGCAGGTAAAATACAACTTTCCCCACTTGTACATCGCTATGTATAACAAATAACGATTTGCGATCAGATGCTCTCTGGTCTCTACCTGTGTTGCGTACACTAGCTCTTTGGCCCTTCCCCAGACGTAAAAGTCAAAGACACTTCGTACAACAACTGTAGAAATAAGAAAAAGGTGTCGCGAATGTATCAATTGTGGAGGAAGACAATTTGAACAAAATTTGAAGTAATTATTAAAATAAAGATGATTTTTAACCATATTGCGTTTTGTATTGTGCATTTAGCCCATTTAACTGGCTGGATCTACTGACCGAATAAAACCACCATTTTAGATTGAAACCATATTTTGACGAAAAACTGAACGTTATTCTAGACATGTGGTATACCGTAAGAATCGTCAGGAACTGGAAAAGTTTTTATGATGTTGGAAGATCTGAGGAGCTTCTACTTTTTTTTAATTCTGCCGTAAAGTTGACCGTGACGATTTTTTATTTTCTGTCCTTTACACTTTGTTGGCTAATATTCTTTTATTTGATCACTATATGAATAAAAATTACATTTCATTAGAATGCGCAAACATTAAAGATAAAAAAACTACAAATACTTTTGTGCTGTCACATTAAAAAAAAAGATAGGTAAACAAAATGGTTAACTTTTGGAAGATTCCGAGATTTTTTCAAAAAAAATATTAAAAAAACACCGTGGGTAGGATAAGTGTTAATTGGCCCAAAACGTGTTGCAAGTGACCTTAGCTACCCACCCTATTCATTTGGCACACGACTTGCAATACATGCTGTATATTAAATTGTAGTTGAAAAAGTTTTTATTGTATTAAGTTGAATGAAACTCCTATTATAAAAAGGTAAAAAATAAATAAAATATTACCAAAGGAAGATAAATTTACGTACAAAGAAACTAATCATAAAATACCTAATGTAAACGGAATTGCCTTTTTTTAAACCTAAGTAATATAAGAACATAATTATACAAGTTATCAATATTTCTAATAGTTCATAGTTTCCCATCCTTTGTATAAAATAACGATTAAATTATTTTTAAAACTACAAAATGTGTCTATAATTTATATAAAAGAATATATATATAAGATAAATATACAATATGATCATTTTTCATTTATGTCTCTGACCCGCAATGCTAGATCAAAACAGTATCAACTCAAAAATCTTATAAGTTTTGTTTCAAGTTCATAGACGTTGTATTAAAGTTGATTTTAAAATACAGCTATATTTTGAGATACTACTGTTTTGATCCAGCAGTGCGCTGTATCACGGTTTCATTCTGACGTATCATTACGCAGAATTATCATTTCATCGAAAGGCATTTCTCGCAGATTTTTTTTTTACAGTTTTAAGTATTAAGAGCCTAATCTACGTAATTAATGTTAACTACATCCTGTTTCTTTTTTCGATAAAATTAAATTCGATGAAATTATACAATCGATGAAGTGAAATTCGATAAATTTATGGGTCACATCTACCTATTTAGCACATGTCTTGAGTTTAAACCTTTACAATAATACTTAAATCAGTTCCTTTTTCATATTATTGCAATGGGACAGTAAAGGTGCCATTTGATCAAACTAAAATACATACATACATACGTACCTTCACGCCTGACTCTCCATGCGGTAGGCAGAGGCTACGGAACGCCAGGTGCACTGCACCAGTGTAAACATACAAGTTTCGCTTCCTATACATTAATCAACATCTTCGAGCACGGACTTCAGTTTGGGGTGACTGAAATTTTAATTAAATATAGGTACTACAATTAAAAGTTAAAACTAAAAATATTTAAATTAAAATTGAACTAAGCTACTCAAATTAAAATAAAACTAAGATATCTACTCAAATATTAAAGATGTAAATAATAATCACCACTATAAAAAGAACACCCCCTCTAGCAGGTCCGCTCGCGGCATGGTCCCTATGACACTGGCTGCATTACCTCTCTGGATAGCTAGCCCAATCCTTTGGGAGAGGTAAGCACCAGCTCTAGGATCTCCGGAGGTGTCTTTGAGCCGGGATTACAGAGCCTTAATAAATAGCTATTTCTTGAATGGATTTAGATTCATTTTAAATTGTCAATTAAGAACATTAATTTTCCTCAACACCATAATTCCAAAACAATGTGAAATATTGGCCTAAGGCTTGGCTTTTTTGGCCAAATTTGCTAACCGCTTTAACAAAATTAGTGCCAGAAGCTTTAAATGGCGTCAATTTTCAAAGGTTTTCGAGGCCTTCGGCGCTGATGTGTAACTACAGTAAGTGCCAGGAGCTCCAAATAGCGTCCGTTTTCAATAGTTAATAAGGCTTCAGGGCACTGGTTGTGTGACTACGCCTATTTAGCCTCGTGTTTTGCTTCGTCGTCACTACAGGAAATACGAAAATATCTTCATTAAATTTCACATTTACGGGGACCTGAATGCTAAATATTTGCTCAATTAGCACCGTGTTTTGGTCGGGCTGGAGCCAAATTAGTTCAATGTAGGCGAATTAGCTGCGAGCGGACATTCTTTAGGTGCCTACTGCTTACCACGACATTAGAAATAAGGGGTGTTGTGGTTATAAGAAACCCTGTTTTAGTAAAATTAAATCTTAATTATTAAGTTTTTGCATCGTATTGAGATTGTATACAAAGAAAACTAAAACAAAATGTAAAAGTAAAACTGTTTAAATAGAAAAAAGGCAAAGCTCTAAATTCTGGACGTTCACCGTAATTTTTTGTTATATAGTACGTACCTTCCAATGGGTGATAAATTGAGAATATACGAGTAGCTCGTCACAATTCTCTGATAACCGGTATTCAGTGTTTTAGGTAACTAAGGACTAAATTAATTGATATTTCTCACCTTTAGAGAATGGTCACTATTGTAGTGACATAATTCAGAAATATTCAATTCCGAGTTAGGGCTCTATCATAATCAATTTATGACTTAAAGTTTGAAAGCTGAAATTTTGAATAAGGTCACTCTTTTCATACTCCTCAAGTTAGGAAATATCTACTATGTACATTTTGGCCATATATCCGAAAACTAATTCCATAATAATTATTTTGATTTATTCATAACCGGATGAAATAACTCAGATTTTTACTTTTTTTCACAATTTGTATAAAATCATCCCCCCAATATTTATCTATTACTTTTACAGTTTTAACAGGAACGTCCGTAAAACACCCTGTAGCGATTCAAAATAAGTGCCGTCAAAACTTGTGAAGAAAAATACCCACCCACACTCATTGGGCCTAGATTCAACAAAGAGTAAACTTTTCTAAGAGCCACTAAATTGCAAATACGTGGCTTAAATTTTCAGCTCTGTTTTTGTCACTAACGGGTCTGTATTCCATCTTATTTTCATTAAATCCCAATATTGTTGAAAGCTAAGGTTGACAGCTATATGGCTTCAACAATACTACGATATAGAAGGTGTTTAAGCTAGTAAGAAAGGCAAAGGGAAGAGTATTTATTGCCGAGTCTTGGATGTTTTTTATGTATTTAAGTACGTATTACTCTATATCAGTAACTTGGTACCTAGTACCCAAAGTACAAGCCTAGAGCTATATTTGGGAGTTGGTCAAGTTGTGTAAATTGCAACCTTTTTTTTAATTGGCTAAAATAAATTGGAAAAGGGTCTCTCTTAATTTTTGAACCTTTCATTTAAATACTACCGATACTCGAATACCTACTACCTATTTTCAGGTATTTTTTTGCGCTAAGACTTATAGCAGCGGACGCAACTTCATAAAAGAATATCTCTTATTCAAGTACCGTTACAGAGCAAAATGCTTTGATAGTCATTGGGAATAAGCTGAACGATTGGAAATAGTATTGTCACCGTAGATATCGTATCTTCAAGCCCAGTATGCCAAAAAAAAACCAAACTTTAATGCTCAGAAAATTAACGCGTTAACAAAAATTCATGAGACAATTTCAAGTCAATTTAGTTTCTAATCCTTCCGGCGCAATAGAATTGGAAATTGGAGCAAGACGCCAATCCCTCAATTTAGGATTAAGGTCTTAAAGGCAACGATTGAGTTTGTGACCAGTTTATTTTATAGCAGACTAGCTTCTGCCCGTGACTTTGTCCGCCTAAATTTCGATTATAATAGCTTACTATAGGGTCGAGGACTATCTAACAGATAAAAATGCTTGGCCTAAACTTAACACCTAAATAACTTAATAATAACTTAGTCATAAAAAATATGTAAACATTGTATATTGTCTAGGGGACACGGTTTCTGTAGGAGAATGTATCAAAACTTTTTATGTGGGTTGGCTTGCACCGTCATAGGTAAGTATATTTTCTAAAATGTATTTTTTTTATTACTACTATTTTTAGATCTTGTGAGTTTTGACACATTTTCCTGCTTAACTACGCATAAATATATTTAGTTTTTGTTTTATGTGAGATTCATTGTTTTATATAATGCTAGGGTAGTTTATTATTATATAAGCTAAATTTAAAAAACGACTGACCGTTGAGTTTCTTGCGGCGTTTCTTCTCAGCAGTGGTCTCTTGCGAAGCGCTAGTAGATTTTTGACATGTAAAAGTGCCCGTGCAGCCTACTCACTGAATAAACCACTTTTATCTTTTTTTTAATCTTTATTGTGCCCTCGGGATCATTAAAATTTTCCGGGATCAAAAGTAGCTTTTGTCCTATTCCAGGAATTAACCTATATGTGTGAATTTCATCTCAATCCGTTCAGTGGTTGCAGTGTGATTGAGTAACAAACATACAAACTTTCTCAAATATGATATATATTAGTAAGATGTTGCCTGTGATTTAAGCTTGTTTTCTTGTCAAATAAATTATAAATGGCACTAGTCAAGTCTATGCTCGGGGTTTCTCTGCGTGATAGAATCAGAAATGATGATATCCGCAGTAGAACTAAGGTTACCGACATAGCCCGAAGAATAGCTAAACTGAAGTGGCAGTGGGCGGGGCACATCGCTCGCAGGACTGATGGCCGATGGGGCCAGAAGGTTCTTGAGTGGCGTCCGCGGAGCGGGAGACGAGCTGTAGGTAGGCCTCCAATAAGATGGAGTGACGACCTTGTAAGGATCGCGGGAACGCGGTGAATGCGAAAAGCACAAGACCGGTCTGAGTGGAGAGCCTAGGGGGAGGCCTATGTCCAGCAGTGGACGTCTTTCGGCTGACATGATGATGATGATGATGACTATTCAAGAGGCATTTAGCGAATGGCGCAGAAAGAGCGCCACTTAAAATCGAAGTTACGGCACTTCTCCCATTTTTCCTATTGAAAAAAAACCGTGGTATGTCCGATTTTCAATTTTATTTTTTCTAAACATATGGCTAGATGTCGGATTACGGGCTTAATTTGATCCTGATATCTCTAATTGTTTAGGAGGAGTATGCGGACAAACGAAAGTGCAAATCGGGGAAGAAGGGAGCTTCGCTTCAATTAATTTTTCTGCGCCGATTTCAGATGATTGGTATAACACGACCTCACAAGATGATTAAACTATTGTAATAATAATTATTAACGATCAGGTAAATAACTACGTATTATGTTTAGTACTCCTAACGTATACTTTTTTTAATGGTGACATTTAAATGAGCACCAAAAAATAATGAAACCTAAAATAAAAGTGAGCTGGACAGCAGAAAAACTAAATGTTACTCAAAAGCGTAGTTTTGTGTGCGTTTAGTTTTTGCTGAGCAGAACTTTTTCGTTATGCGGTTTTTATTTTTGCTGCAAAGTTAAATACTTAACTTTAGTAAATATCGTTGCTAACAGCATTAAGTACTTATATGGCAATATTTGTGCATTTTACGTTATCAACTTAGTTCGCTTATAATTGAGCTAGAGCTACAGTTTGGCTTGTTGTTTATTTTTGGCATCTTGTAGTTAGGAGTGAATTTAAAAAAAAAAAAATTATGGCATAGTGAAGGCAAACGAGCACACAGGCCACCTGATGGTAAGTGGAAACTGTGACCCATAGACATTCGCATTCACAAGACTGCAATCCTAAGACTGCAAATGCACTGCCAACCCTTAGGACTAAGATGGAATGCTTCTATGCTAGTCATTTCACCGGCTGTCTTATCCTGAAACCGGAACACAACAATGCGAACACGGCCCAAGGGTACCACCCGCAAAAGTTATATTTAATCAAATCTTTTGCTTTGTGAAGCGTAAATATATCCTAAGATACAAAGACACACGTTAATATAAACAAAAAAGCTTTTTATTATTATAGTTTTTGTTATTTGTTCCTACGCTAATATGGCCGAAGTGCGCGGGTAAAACCGTCAGAAAACAATTGGCATTGAAAGGTCTGTCGAACGCGTTATTATTTCGATTGCTTATTATTGAGGGCCCCATACACGGGCGGTTTACAAGCAATGTGTTAATGATGAATATAACTAAGGAAATAAAACATTAGTGAGGGGTTGTATGTATGTCATGAGTGGGGATGAAGGGCATGTTAAGAGACGAGTTTTGAGTATGAACGTGGAGGGTTATAAAGCAAGAGGAATACCTATTAAGAGATGGATAGATTGTCCACACACACATACGGGCACTTAGATCCCTGCTTACTTGTACTAATATGTTTTTTTTTTTTTTTTGTTATTCAACAATAAAGGGGAATGCCCATCTCTCCTACAAAAAAATGCCTGAGGTGTACAAGAACCAATTATACACCAAAATATGCTACGAAATTGTAAGTTCGGAAAACTCTTTCAGCGATTACTCAAAAAGTTGGTGAAACGCTGTTATTTTTATGCAAATAGACAAAGACAATTTTCATCTCAAACTCTTTCAAAACGAATTAAGACGTTTAGTATGTTTACAAACAAAGTAGTTACACATAGGTAAGGAACATGAAAATAGTGGTTTCATGACTGGTTTAGGGTGAGGGCGATGACGGCGTAAGTCCACGGACTGGACGAGAGCGGGCGGTGGAGGTGGCAAGCGATTTCCCATACATTACATGTTATCTCGTCTCGACCATGCAATCATGAAAGAAATTCGCTCACTGCCCCGCCGCCCACTGTCGTCCAGTACGCGGCCTTGGTTAAGTAAATAAACAAAGCCATTTTACAATTCAATCAATCAGTGCAGCAGTGATAGCTCTAATCGCCAATCTAAGACATGCATCACAAACAAGGGTATGCTGATCAGCCTGTAGAAAAAAAAATCAATCTATATTAGATCAGAATAAATACACTTGGCCACCAAAAAAGTTGAGCACTTTAGTGCCTTGTCATAATAAACTTCAAACAATGGCAATGACAATGACAAGGTTCTAAGTGTGCTCAAGTCATTGGCCGACTATAACTATACCAATATTTATTACGTAAGAAAAGTATTTGAGCTTATGTTTAGTTTATTGCATAAATAAATAGTTTAAAGAAATACAAGTATAAATGGTAGGCTGCCACTTACCGTTTGTGGTGCTATCCACTCCTGTATTAGTTGACGCACTTCATTATTTTGCAATAATAAATGATGACGCGATAATTGCGTAACATTAATATTGCAATTAATGCAATGCTGGGCACTGCTCATTATTTAAACTAAACGAAAACAATATATGTAGGTATAACGTCTACCAGCACCTTAGCATCATAGTGTTATTTATATGGAAGTGACGTCTCACGCCATTTATAATATTGCAGATACGAGTAAACATGAGGGTAGGTCGAAATAAAATCGGTTGAGCGATGACTGTTCAAGTAAAAGTCTATAAATAATGTGCATATTACTCCCATCATTATTAGACTTCAATTTAATGAGTATATTTATATTTAATTATTTTTATTTTTATTTGACTAAGGGAATAAAGGCTTGTAGTATTGTTAGGCGATGGGCTTGCTACCTGTCACTAATATACACTGTTAAACATCTTAGCCTAGTTGTGCAAATTGTGGTTACAGAGTTATCAACAAGTTTTTAGAGTTGTTGGTAATTCTGTAGCTCTGCCTACCCCACTCTGGGAATGAAGGCGTGAAGTTATGTATGTATGTAATTATAACATGTTTTTTGGCATATAGGTTATCTCTGTACATTCACGGCATTATATGGGCATTCTCCTTTCTCCTAAATATCAATTACGTACTAAGTATAGTCATAATGTAAAATTGTCAGGCAACATTTTATACAAGATTAGTTCTGAACCTTCATTTATCGACTTATTTTATTTATGCAATTACTTACTGAAGCAGTTTATTGTTGTACAAAATATATTCTTGTTTACATTTAATTGACTTACGTAGCATTCGTTTTTTAAATCTTTAGTACATATTACTTATTTTTTATGAACCTCAAGGTCTTAATATTGTTTCTGGTTCACCTGTGTATAATATAATATACGACTGTATGTGTTCTTAAAATAAATAAATAAATAATGTAATCATGTTTTACTTTAAGAAGAGCGGAGTCTCCTGACCTGACACAAAACTCCACAGTACTTATAAAATAGGGGATTTTATAAGTACTATGTACCTATTAAAAAAAAAAAAAATTGAAATTGAATTAGAAAATAATTTGATTGTGTGAAGAGTGATATGAGAAAGAACGGAGTGAATGCTGAGATGACGGCTCACAGGCATGTGTAGAAGGAAAAAAACATACTGCGCCAAAACCCTGATGATTGGGTTGAGGGCAAGGAGAAGTCTAGAACTCTTCCTGCTTGAAATAACGATTAATTTCGCTCGCTAATTTATCCGTATTACCACCGTTTTCTCGAGTTTCCTACCCTTTTATCTAGCTCTTAAGTTGCATTTCATTTGTTCAGCGTGAAGTCAGCAAGCCTTATATTTGTAAAACACCATAGTCACCAAACCATCCAAGTGCAGGAATAATAAAAAGACAAAAAAAAACAGGTTATTCCCAGCGATCATAACGCTCGCGAATTGACTTCGCTTCGAGCGATTGTTTACGAAGTACCTGATTAAGAACCATAATTAACCGATATTTGTGTAACGGTTCCCAAACCCAAGTAGGTACAGAGATACTCATATAACTGTGCGTTTCAACCGCCCGCGTGCGGTGCCGCCGCCACCCTCATCAATCATAAAACGCAACGCTATCGCCGGTTTATTTTCGCTCGTCTGTCATCCTCATTGTCAGCCATGACTGATGCCTGACTACGTGAAATGAACCGTGCTGCTGTTACTGATCGGATTGCCATTCCATAGCTTTGCGAATAATTATTTTCGAGAAAAGCCTGAAAAGCAGCGCACGCAAATTGTGGGTATAAAATGTATGTAGATGATTTGAGTTTTCTTTATCTTTAATGCGCAATTCACACAGCGGGCGGGCGCGGGTCGTGTGCCGAGTGGGTTAGAAGTTCGGCGGGTGTTTTAACATGGAGTTATATGGATGCATTCACACAGCGGGACGGGTCGGGTGCGGGTTGGAACACGCGCGGGAGCCACGCCCGCCGCCCGCAACTAAAAACAGCGCGCGGGTGCGGCGGGTCCGTCGCGGACGTCCTTGGTCGTAATAACACGCATTCTCCGATAGGCATTCTCACAGAGTATTGTTAGTTCTAATCTATATAGTCGCCATAACCACCCGATCTTGAATGCCCGCCTGCTATCACCCGCGCACATCCGCGCGGGGCCCGCCGCGTTTTGGCGACGCACCTGCTCGCGCGGGGCCGGCCGCAGTTTGGCGCTATGTGTGAATACGACGACCCGCGCGGCTCCCGCGATGCAAACGACATGCTCTGCGCCCGACCCACTCCCGCCCGCTATGTGAATTGCGCTTTAAAGTCGTTCACGATTTAAGTATATATTATAACGTAAGTTACAATAAACTTAATAGGATTGTGAAGCTAAAAACAACAAAGTCATTTCATACAAAATGCAATAATGTTTCTCTCCACTTAACCGTAGTCCTATGCAACGCGATGCATCTGCGACTCAGCACCGCAAACTATGGTGCACCTTCTATTATAATAATAATAATAATAATAATAATAATAATAATAAATTTTATTTCAGGCAACGAGGCCCATAGTTACAAATACCTTATAGACTAACATACATAAAAAATATAAAACTTAAAACTAACACCGAGGTGACAAAACAACGTGGTTCTGTTTTGCCAAACTTGGCGTGATGGTCGCGGCTGTCGGTAGGTTGCCCCGAAACCGCCGAAACACGACACCATTCGGCCAGAAGTCAGGACACTCGACCCCCCCCCCCCCCGCCCCGCGTGCCCGCACTCCTGTTCGGACGACCTGCCTGAGAGATGCCACTGCTTACTGGGCATCACGTATCTAAGGAACTGAAGTATTCTTTATCCAAGAAGAAGAAGAAGAAGAATGTAGTCCGATTTTTCAGAATTTTAAATATGATGTTTTGTGATAAATTAGGTCTGGGGGGTTATTATGACATAGATATGCAGTTCAATTTACGCTAAGAGAAAAGGACAGAGTTGTATACCTGCTATAGCTCTGTCCTTGAAAATGAACTGCATAGTTACGTCATCATAATCCCCCTGTACGTTTTCTTTCCCAAGAAAATATTTCTTAGAAGGAAACAGGTAAAATCGTGGAAATCGGACTTGATTTAGGAAGTGGGAAACGTTATTGCTGAGAGCTAAATTTATATGGCAACATTTTAAGACAATTGGTTTACAACCCTTTTAAGAAAAAGATTCTACTTTAACCTTTTAAAGAAAAGGATATTTTTAAATTTTCCAATGTATGGTAAATATAACGTCACACGGAGATGGAGATTTTTTTATTTTGAATGAAAATGTAGTCCTCCCTCTCTGACCGCCTAAATTTGTATGTGCGACAATCCTAAATAACGATACACAATCCAACGAATGACCTCGTTCTATCTGATCATTTCAATGGGTCGGATTTCACAATGAAACTAGCTGAGAACGAAAAAACCTGATTGACTTTGGAATTTTGGATTAGTTTAATAATTGTAATTTTTATTACTGGCATATAACGTCTATGGCGGGCAATTAATTTCAAAGCCTGTGAGAATTTAAAGATACTTGGTTTGTAAACCAACTAATACGAGACCAAACCAACAAACATTTTGAAAAAAAAAAAATTTTTGCAGAACTTTCTAATTATATTCGATGTATATGAGTTAGCAAACAAATTAAACTCCAACAGTGGCATTAGAACTTTTATGGACGATGTATGACAGCTTTGAGGGATAAAATAGTGATAATCAAAGCAAGTACACTTAAGATGTTATAACTTCCACCTGTCTGTGACACCGATATCGAAATAACATGTTGTTGCCATGAAGTGTCTTATATGTATATATTTCGGTATTATATTGACTATAAGTACAGATATAGGATATAGAATTAGAGTTCGTTGAGATGTTAGTAAAAGTATCGAATAAATCTTTTATATAATTTTAACATGTAATAAAGGAATTTAACTTAAGCTTATTGACGTTCAAAGACCTTCTTAAGGTATTGGTGTTAAACAACGCATTTATGGATCGTTATTAACACCTATATGGTACTAACAAGCCTCGCTTTCTTCAGTTCTGAAATACCCATACATAATTCAGAATTTATTGCTGAAAACTGTATTAAAATACGTTGAGTATTTTAAAACATCTAAGCAAACAGACGGCGGAAGCGACTCCATTTTATACTATGTAACGATGAATAAAAAATAATAAAGAAATATAAAATTATAAAGATATCTTCGTAAGGTTACGCTTAAATGTAGTAAATGTAATTATCAAATCTTGCAAATATTCTTGACTACCGATGCTGCAGTTTAAAAAGTGCAACAAATGAGTTAAGTGAAGATTTAATAATTGATTTGGTAAACTAACTATACTTTGAGTAATTCAACATTTGACATAAAAATACATACATACATAAACTTACGTCTTCATTCCCTAAAAGGGGTAGGCAGAGCTAAACAATTACCAACAACTCACAAACTGATATAATTCTATAACCACATTTTGCACTAATCGGCTAAGATGTTTACCAGCGTATTAGTGACAGGTTGTAAGCCCATCGCCTAACAGTACTACAAGCCTTTATTCTCTTAGTCGTCTCTTACGACATCCACGGGAAGACTGGAGTGGCACTATTCTAACCCGGCAACCAAACGGGCAACACAAAATAATAATAAAAAAATTAAAAATAATTAAAAATTTGCTACTACCGCTTTCTACTAAAACAGAATTTAACATGGAGTTAATATGGCCGACTTGTTACATGACGTCACAGTGCATGTCGAATCTCTGTCCAGTTTAAAATGCTCATATCATCCGTATTTCTCTTTTAAGGTATTTTTATATTTTTTGGTAAGAAATGCGTTTTTTAAGCTATTGCATAGCTTCTATCGCGGGCCTTGAGCGCGGAGACCGAATCCAGAAATTCCGTAACGAAAAAACCTCACGCTCCCCACTCCGACGGGCAAGGAGGTGTGGCTTGAAGGCCGTGCATCGTCTAACGTCGTTTCAGTTCGGCAGTCTTCGACACGGCGTTGTGTGCGTTTGTACGACATGCAATAGCTTTACCGCGGCAGTCCCCGAGTGCCACACGTCTTTTGTTTTTTATTGCATGGGATGGCAAACAAGCACATAGTCCACCTGATGATAAGTGGAAACTGTGACCCATAGACATTCGCATTCACAAGACTGCAAATGCGTTGCCAACCTTGAGGAAATAAATCCATGCATATTCCCGATTGGAATTATCGTGGAATCGCCCTAAGATCAGCCTCACACGTTAGGGTAAGTGTACACGTGCCAAAGATAACCGAACTCTGCCTAAATAATTGCCCCGTGTACACTGAGGCTTATCCTGTTGATTAATGTGCCCGGTAACGAGATCGAGCCGATTAGGCTAATGCAGGCTCTGTGGAACACGCGCTTTACACTTTGTCGGACTAACGTGACGTAACGAGTGCAGAGGGATGTAAAGGGGAGAATAGAGCGTGTAAATGCGACAAGGGTGTAAATTGGAATATGTTGTTACACGTTGCTATGCGTGTTGGTGTTAATAGTTAGTTGTTTGTTTACGTTGTATTACAATATGGTTTGTGTTTTAAGATTAAATATATATTGTTAATTACGATAAGTAGTATATGGTGTCATTGCATAAACAAAAGCCGGGGTCAAAGTAATAACGTGACGCCGTTTTTGACGCACAGTAATATACGCATGCGGTCGCACTTTTATTTTTTGCTTTCCCATCTAACGAAACCAAAATGTATTTCAATTCCATTTCGGTGGATTTTGTGAGGCTATAATTGAATCGGTTACTAACTGAAAACTGGCAAATGTATGGAATTGATATCAGCGTTTGACGCAAGTGTCCGGCAGCTTGCGTCAATCCTATACATTTTCGATAACGATAACGTTGATGCAATACATCTTATCTAAGGCCACTGGCTCGACTTGTCTCCTCATTTGTAAACGCTCTTTTGACTTTCCCTAACACGTTCACCGCCCACCACTGCTAAAATTGCTACACCGTAGCCCGTAGCAGCATAAAAATCTGCTACGGACAGTGTACCTGGCTATCGGGTCGTTAGCGCAGAATATAATATAATTAATAAAATAAATAATTATTAAGTATGAATAAACTGGCGGAGATGCCTTAAGGGGATATGTTTTCTTTTCAATTATTTTTTTCTGTAATTTTTATATTTGTGTTATTACCTAAGAGTGTATGGTGGTGTGTGTGTGCATGTTTGTCACACCTCCACGCTGAAACGATTAAGCAATTTTAGACGAAAATGTGACCTCTGACATATAGTCATATTAGAAACAACGATATCTACATGCCGAAATATTTTCACTAGTGTGAAACTGGTGTAAATCCACCTTTATGTCCATTCAGGTTATTTTCAGTGTACATACAACTTAATAACAATTGAGACGATTTGTAAAACAGTTGGCTAAATGAAGAAAACTTACTACTTATTTATATCTACTTCAGCTAATTACACGAATAAGCTTTGTAAAGAATAAGCGTTGGCGGTGTTATTTCTGAGATTCCATTAGTGGGACAAAGACCGGGAGAAATATGACAACGGTTGAACGTTTCGGATACTTCCACTTTCACCGCTGTTTAAACGGAGTGTAAATTTAATTTGCGATCGTTTTGTGAAATTACTTTACGAAGTCACTAATGGGAACATGTGCAAATTATTTAAGAGAATCAACGTGAAACACTGACATTTTCTATTTGGATAACCTCACAGTCCCTGCGTAGTTGTACAAGTACAAAATAAATAATCTCCAGACCTGGCTCCTCGTTTTTAATTATTTCGTTCCTAATAAGGACGGATAACATACATACATACCTTCACGCCTGTAATCCCAGAGTGGGCTAGGCAGAGCTACAGAAATACAACATTAAAAAGTTGTTGATAATTCAGTAACCACAATTTGCACAAAAAGGCTAAGATGTTTACCAGCATATTAGTGACAGGTTGCAAGCCCATCGCCTAACAGTACTAAGTATATTCCGTTAGTCACCTCTTACGACATCCACGGGGAGACATGGAGTGGCACTATTCTAACCCGGCAACCAGACGGATAAGTACGGTTTTGTTAATGTCATAATGAAGGATAAAGACAAAGTATATTTTTGATAGCGCACGGTTAACTCACCGACCACGGGGGGTTACAAGGGGAGGGGAGGTACCGTGCGCTGCAAGCGCATTTGCCCCGCGTGGCAAGCGTGAACATAAAAAAAATATTGTACCTACAAAAATCAAAACTCACTTTTCAATGTTTAACTTTAACAGGCGGTGCTAATCCGGTGCCGGGGAATCGTAGTGAGATTTACAGTGACAAGTTAAGCTGAATGAAACGGGTGTCATTCGCGATCTATAATATCATTATTCCTTACGTCATATCCCACAGCACGTTTGCCCTAAGTAATGTTTGCCATAATTACTGTTTTATCTTAACGTTATTTTGTCGAACACATTTTACAATATGCGTCGGAATACATAATTTTATTTGCACTTATTATGAAAGTCATAATTCACGTTCATTATTATAAATAAATAAATAGTCGGGTATATATTGATCCAAAAAACATTACGGATCAATACTGCCCTAAGCAAATAAGGAGTATCCCAAAATCAATAACCAAAGCAGTTTTAGTTCTATTCTCTTAATTATAAGGTTGATATTGCTACAGGAATTTTATCTGACATACTGCGTATTAGCTTAGGAGGGCGGAATATAGACCCAAATGAAACATTTACTAAAAACAAACACTCTGTCCGATTGGATTCCCTCTCTATCCGAAGGTACGTCAGTCTAATTTGCGTGCAGTATAGGCTAAGGGTCTGAAGAATTATTCGGACTATTACCGCCCGCTGAGTTCCATCATCAAACTACTTGTAAAGCCAGGTTGCATCAACATCTCTTTGATGAATGGCGTTATTCCACCGTGCGTTTGACAAAGTACTTTTTGCGTCGTACGGAGAAACTATAGAACGAGCTCTTCTTTCTTCCGTTTTTCATCCGATATGCAACCTTACAAAGAAAAAAAAAAGTACAAAAACACATTTAATAATGCAAGGTAGAATACATTACGACCCCATTTCAACCAAGTAATATCGTCAGTGAGTCTTAACAAATAGCCTTGTGTATTTTATAGATTTTCCTTCGTAAAATAAATAGACAACGGCGAGATAGAAACTGGTATCCAAGATTGCATCATTTCAAAGTGAATTGTCATACTATCGCGGTATAAATTGAGTTTACTTTGGGTTTATATTGGTAAATTGTTTACCCTGGTGGACAATCATTTCATAGAAGGTATCACTTCACAGAATGTTCATTTCGTCATCAGGTTTTTCTAGGTGCAGGAGTTACGTGACGGCGCGTAGGTCTAGTTGACAGTGACCCTGCCTACGAAGCTAGCGGTCCTAGGTTCAAATCTCGGTAAGGGCAGATATTTGTGTGATTAGCGTGAATATTTTATTCCTGAGTCATGGATGGTTTCTATGTATTTAAGTATATATTTCTATATATAAGTATTTATATCGTTGTCGTTGTTTTAAAAGTTGTTGGTAATTCTCTAGCTCTGCCTACCCCACGGGAATGAAGGCGTGAGTTTATGTATGTATGTATGTATGTATATCGTTGTCTAGTATCCATAGTACAAGCCTAGAGCTTAGTTTGGGACTAGGTCAGCTGGTGTGACATTGTCCCCTGATATTTATTTATTTATTTATGTTTTACTAACCAAATCTTACCAACTTAATTAGAATAAGAGAATTCTGAAGCGATGCCTCAAAATATTTCCTTACTAAGTTAGCTCCGGGCGATATCGTTTCTCACCCCCTAAATGACGCCTGATTTCCACGATTTTTGAATATTTTATAGTTATTTCCGCTTGCAAGGACCTGTTTTCCAATTTAGTTATTTATTTTAAATATTGTTCCTGACGTAGAGACCTCGTCATATTGTTCTCCTAGTCATTAATTTTTATTTTATTTTATTGACTTTACATTTGTAATGATTTTATTTGTGCTAGTTTAAAAAAAAAAAACTTTACTATCGTGTAATGCAACTTACTTCTTTTAAGTATAAGTGTATTTAATAACTGAAAAAATGACTTACTGCTGGAGTTTCTGGCGGCGCTTCTTCTCCGCAATGATGGTCTTGTCCGAAGCGCTGGTAGATTCATTCCATATTACCGACGTGTAAAAGAGCCCTCATTTACTGAATAAATATTTTGAATTTGAATTATATAAAACTTGGTCTGCACGTTCTAGTTTTTCATTTTCTTTCCAAGTAATATTTTCTTTAAAAAAAAACAAACGTGTCTCTTATCTATCATTCAAAGTAGACCACGGTTGACCACGTGGTTTATCGCAATATACGAGAATGACATCCCATACATTGTGAGTGATAGAAAAGAAAAACTGGTAGCATCTGCATCTCGGCTAGAGCAAGCTTACGTCGATTTTATACATTTTATCGATTTTCAAAAAATACTTACTATATGTTATGGATCTTGACTACTATAGTGATAATATAGTGACCATTTCCATCATGAGTATTTTTTACTTAAAGAATATATTGTTCCGAATATGAACATCTATAGACAACAGACAAAGCAAATATACTCCTCATATCTCTTCAAAGTACAAACGCAAAGCCTTAAAATTTAATATCGGATGATACGAGTATAGCGAGTATATAGATTCGAAGCCATTATATTGATATTCCAAGTACTTCATATTACGAATATTGCCATTTCAAGGAAATGCAATTTTCATTTCCAGTTTTTAGAAACACCCGCCAACAACGCAATGACTGAGTTGCGCATGTACAAACTTTATAAAGAAGGATACATGAACGTGAACACCCTGTTACAAGAACTCTACATCCTGTATGATAAAGACTTGTAGAATGTATATTTTGTATTTATTTATTTGGTTTTCTAATAAATTATTCGTTCTATCACGTTTTCCTGCTTAGCTACGAATTATATTTTCTTTTATTTATGCATATTTATATGCTAGTACGTATTATAATAATAAAGGACATGTAGGTGTAGGTACAATACATTTTCGCTACAGGTATGTAGACTTACACGCACAAAAGTACCTACAGTGCCTTCTTATAGAATAAATAATTTCATTTTTAATTATTTATGTAACTACTGACTTTCGGAGGGTACTACAAAACTTTTTTTGGTGCAAATAAACTCTATAAAATTCCCCTCTAAACATAATGTATCGAGTGACCAATCACCCTGTATAATTTGTCTATGGCTGGGGGGGTTCGGAACAGGAAAACGGCATTTACGGAATTTGCTGCTAGTAATTGCTTCCTTTCGCTGTTCATTTCGTTTCTACGTTGTTAATAAATACACCATTTATGTAATTAGTCTGTATTCATTGCTGTGCCTAATCATTCTAATAAGTATTGTAAGATACAGCTATATCAACTTGTTGTTATTAACCGCCAAGCTATTATTACACACATTAAACGATAGTAATTATAGGTGCTGATTGCAGAATCGTTTCTTCATTTTGTACTTGTTAAGAATTTGTATTGCATTTCACTTTTCAAATTAGCTTACTATATTAAATGTTTAGTAAATAACATAGTAGCTACTAGAATGTTTAACTTCTAGATAATAAGCGTTAAATATAATGCATGTTGAGTTTGCCTGTAATTGGGTGGATACTCAATCAATATAAACGAGATGTCATAATTAGTTTGTAAGTTTTATAGTATCTTACCTGTTGGCAAACCTTAATAAATAAATAATATAAAGACAAAACTGATCTCCTAAAAGTTTCAAGAAACCGAAGAATCCGAACACTTTGAAGCAACCGAAGAAAACGAAGTCCTTCAAGATACTCAGCTGGCCGAGCTGCGCTGGACCGGCCTGAAACCCGACGGAGGCACCCCTCCAGAGGTGCGACCACCACCGCACCTCTAACTTAGGGTTCAGCATGCCCCCCCTAGGGGCATTGCTACCCGTGCCCGGGTGAAGTAGTCACGGTAAAGATTACCAACAACATAGTCAACCATAATAATAATAAATCCTAAAAATTCCGATTAATAATGAGTATTTGGTACGGATATTGAATTAAATTAATAAACAATATTATAACAAGAACAGATTACAAGTGAAACGCAATAATTACAAAACTCCTTAGACTTCTTTCAATACTAGTCCGGTTAGGCAGAAAAAACCTGTCAAGTATTTTTAGGTAAGTACGTAATTTGTACGTACTCGTCATAAATCGAAAACATAAATGTTTGTTTGATGTGAGTGATGAAGCCCTTATAGACGATACCCCACATGACACAATTAACTCAATTCAAAATTTGACTCAGTTTTTTTGAGGTGTAATTAAAAATGTATTGTTTTCAAATTTTTCTTGTAGTATAAGTCGGTATTACTTGCCAAATTTCATAGTTCTAGGCCAACAGAATACCCAAAAAAAATTGATTCCCTTGAGAGTGTCAAAATATTTTTTTTTTCCCGGATTTTCACAGTTTCAAGGAACTATAGACGAAGTATATGGTTTTAATTTCATCTCGATACCTCTACCTAATCCCGAGATAAAGGATCTTGACAGACAGATGGACGGACGGACAACAAAGAGATCCTATACGGGTTCAGTTTTTTTCTTTTGAGTTAAAGAACCCTAAAAATTTTTTTTTTTTTTGCCGACTTTTATTATCAATAACTTTACGGATCTACTATTTCCCATTGAGAAGTTGGCGGCCCGGTCATATCAGTTGTTCAAAATACACTAAAAAAGATGTTGCTGGATAGACTGCCTTAGGACAAGCTTTCCCTAAAGTTTATCAATAGATAATTTTTTTTTTTTAATTGCATTGCAATTTTAGTGAAACATGAGCGCGGTCGCACTGTCACTTTCGCAAGGTACTAGTTTTACGATAAATGTGAAAAATAAAAAAAATAAAAAACACTTTATAATACAAAAAAACAGATCTAGACACGCGGCAGCGTATCCAGCCAAGTTCACGCGAAAGTAACTGGCAAGCGCTGCCGTGTGTGATTAACACGAACCGTTTGGAGCCGTAACACAAATAAACACAGCAAGAATTAACAATGACATATAAAAATGGATTTATGAGTAATTCCAATAATAAACTAATCAAAAAAAAAACGGGCCACGCAACGTTCTGCATACAAAATAACTGTTTTTGGAGAAGGATTATTATGACAAATCTTAACTTATCTTATCTTTGTGTCTTTGTGTTGACTTTCTACTATTATCATTTAATTCTATTTCTGACGACCTCAATGTAACTGCATATAATTTGACATGCCATGTAATTTATGCTGTGTTATATTGAGTAATAAAATCTGAATCTGAATCTGAATCTAACCCGTAATTTTTTCCCGTAATCTTAACCTACAATGTTCAACTTAAAAGCTGTGTTTTTTATTTTTGTCAATCAAAACAGGTTTTGCTGCGCGTGTGGTTTGTAAGTTGAACATAGCAGCTGCCGAATGGTACTAAATTCAAAATTTACGGGATAAAATTTGTCATAATAATTCTTCTCCGATAACAGATCTTTTCTATGCAGAACGTAGCGTGGCCCCTTTTTTTATTAGTATACAGGGTGTAAGGGACGGCTCACCGAAAACTGAAACCATAGCTTCAGACCATTGTACTGAACTGAAATCCAGTCGAAATTTTCCCAGGAAAACGAAAATTTCCTCGTTTTTTTTCCCATGTTTTTGCATATAAACCGATCTAGGACAACATATTATGACATACTGAAGCTCATTATGTAAAAAAAACTGTGAAAACGGCATTTTCACGTAAAAAACGAAAAAAAATCCACTGGATTTCAGTTCAGTACAATAGTCTGAAGCTATGGTTTCAGTTTTCGGTGAGCCGTCCCTTACACCCTGTATATAAATGAACGTAGTTATACTTGAAGTTAATATACGAGAGCACATACAACCTTAGCCGTCATATTTTTTCTTTCCCTTAACAATATTTGGCAAAAAGGGTCCGGTGTGTAACGTCAATATACCTTTCCGTCCAATCAATCATTCACATTATCATTCTTAATAAAATATCACTGTAACGGGAACCCCGGGAAATTCAGCGCGTAAATCATAGTAATCGATAGATTAGTCCCGTGACGACCCTCGTGGAAAAATAATTTGTTTGAAAAGGCTACTGGTTACCTTCATTAATCTTACCTTAAGTAAGGTTAAGCAAGGAATGATATCCTGAGTAAAACAGACAAGCAATTATATTTAATAAAAAAAACATTTTTATAATCAT
This sequence comes from Acleris emargana, assembly GCA_927399475.2. Lineage (NCBI taxonomy): Eukaryota > Metazoa > Arthropoda > Insecta > Lepidoptera > Tortricidae > Acleris > Acleris emargana. The sequence continues at coordinate 18,111,321 of OV656846.1, forward strand.
GTCTGAGATGTGGGCGTTAAAGATGGGCCTCATAAGGAAGCTCAAAGTCACTCAGAGGGCTATTGGAGAGGGCTATGCTCGGGGTTATACGCAGTAGAACTAAGGTTACCGACATAGCCCGAAGAATAGCTAAACTGAAGTGGCAGTGGGCGGGGCACATCGTTCGCAGGACTGATAGCCGATGGGGTCAGAAGGTTCTTGAGTGGCGTCCGCGGACCGGGAGACGAGCTGTAGGTAGGCCTCCAACAAGATGGAGTGATGACCTTGTAAGGATCGCGGGAACGCGGTGGATGCGAAAAGCACAAGACCGATCTGAGTGGATATCTTTATCAGCAGTGGACGTCTTTCGGCTGACATGATGATGATGAATCATATATCTAAGCCAATACTGGGCTCAAAAATATCTGCCACATTTTCATTTGAATTAAATGACATAGAATAGGATTACAAAATTTACAACAAGATTCCTACAAACATAAATAACTGTATGACTTGTTTTGGATTTTCCTTAAAACTAAAATCTTGGCTGTTTGGGAAAGGCTACTTTTCTGTTGAGGAGTTCCTTAGTGAAAAAAAACTTCGACTGGTATACAGAATGATTAAATTATGAAATTAAATGAAATTTATATAAAGAATGGCATTTTATTAAAATCTCTAATAGTGGAAGATCCGAACCTAAATCGACCTTCACCGAGCTGATAATAGAATGAAACATATATTATCATGAATTTAGTATATTAGAAACATATTAAAAGTGGGTTCGCTAAAAAAATCCTAGGCAGACTATTTTTAATTATTTTTCGAAAAAATATTTTTAATTAAATGTTGCAACATCAGGATAATAAAAAAAAATTGTCCTGACTGAAAGTATAAAACATATAGAATGTGCAGCCGTTGGGTTGTCCACTATTTACCTGGGCGAACTACTGGGTTGTCAGGTATAAACAGGTATATCGATGCCAGTTACTTTCACTGGACTGGATAATTAAAAAAAAATTATATCATCATAAGCGCTGTTTTATTGCGAACACGTTGATATAGGGTTGTCTGCGAAAATTCCGGTCCTATTAGGGGTTTGCGAATTTTAAAGATTTTAATTTCAACGCGCGTGGAAATGTGTGACAGAGAGATCCGAGGTAAGTATACTGTGTAATAATAAAGGACCCAACATCGCAGTCGCTTGTGATGGGACCTTGAATAGTAGAAAGTGCGCATGCTCGGTGTGTAAACTATGGAGGGTAGAAGTACCTCTACTACCCTTCATATAGTAAACAGTGCGTGTTATTTTGGAGCAACTGATATTTCAGTTGCAAAAAAAAAAATTAATTAATTACATAATAATTAAATATATTTAATATAAAACAATATAATATCAATATATTGAGTTATAACCATAATAATATATCTATAATCTATAATAGACAATAAAAATATCAATTACTTACTTTGAAGTATTTTTGCTCTTTCTGGAAATAGAAACAGTGGACAGCCGAAAATTCAAATTAAAAAATAACAAAAAAGATAGACTAGACATCTTATATTACGCTTTAAAATTTTATTACAAAACAGTATAAATACAAAAATAACATTAATGAAAAATATATTCTAATAAATATTTTCTATTCAATATCTGATTCATCAGAAGTATCATTTTGACTCTCGAATTCGTCTGATTCATTAGATTCCTCCTCAAATCTTTAAAATTCGCAAACCCCTAATAGGACCGGAATTTTCGCAGACAACCCTATATCAACGTGTTCGCAATAAAACAGCGCTTATGATGATATAATTTTTTTTTAATTATCCAATCCAGTGAAAGTAACTGGCATCGATATACCTGTTTATACCTGACAACCCAGTAGTTCGCCCAGGTAAATAGTGGACAACCCAACGGCTGCACATTCTATATGTTTTATACTTTCAGTCAGGACAAAAAAATTTTATTATCCTGATGTTGCAACATTTAATTAAAAATCATTTTTTGAAAAATAATTAAAAATAGTCTGCCCAGGATTTTTTTAGCGAACCCACTTTTAATATGTTTTCTAATATACTAAATTCATGATAAAATATCTTTCGTTCTATTATCAGCTCGGTGAAGGTCGATTTAGGTTCGGATCTTAGACTATAATGATTTATCATATTATCAATCTACCATAAAAGCAACACTTTATTTTGATTATTTTAACTTATTAACTTTGACGATGTATCTACAATAGGACAAAAGAATATGAAAATGAATATGAACTTCTTTCAGAGATAAGTAAAAGCTTTATTAAGGCCCTGTCACCCGGCTCATAGTCACCTCCGGAGATCCTAGAGCTGGTACTTACCTCTACCAAAGGATTAGGCTAGCTATCCAGAGAGGTAATGCAGCCAGCGTCATAGGGACCATGCCGCGAGCGGACCTGCTAGAGGGGGTGTTCTTTTTATAGTGGTGATTATTATTTACATCTTTAATATTTGAGTAGTTTAGTTTTATTTTAATTTCAATAAGTTTATTTTTAACTTTTAACTGTAGTACTTACTCGTATGTTATAGAGATTGACGTGATGTTTGATTATTCCGAGTGCGTACATTTTTCAACTCTCATCAGATTTCCCTAGTCTGACATAGAAATAATTAATTATGTATTCCTGGTCAGAGCAAATACGTACCTATTTGTGTGATGTGTGGTATTTTTTTGAGTTTTTTGGTTGTATATAACTATTTATTTCTCTATAAAAGTATGTTTATCGTTGCCTAGTAGATACCCGTAAAAGCCTTGAACGTAGTTTGGCACTTGTTCAATTTGTTTTTTTTATTCGTTTACTTATTCAACTACCTGGCTAAGGGGATGATAAAATAGTGGAGCGGCGCTTCGTGAATTAAAAAAGAAGTGTACATAAGTTTGTGATGATGAAGTATACTATTGTGTGTTATAAAGAGAAGCATAATTATCGCAGCTTCAGAACGATAGTGATCTAATTAAAAATTTCAGTTTTCAAACTTTAAGTCATAAATTAATTATGATAGAGCCCTAACTCGAAATTTAAAATTTCTGTATTATGTCACTATTATGCTGAAGGCACTACTTATAGTGGAAAGCTGAAACTCGATTTACTGATAATTTTTTTTGTAAATATATTTTAATTAGTTAATTACAGTTCATCCAAATACCTATTTCATAACGTTTTCCATTCCAATTTCCTTTTAATAGCCAAATTTAAATGTTGCCACAAACAAAATCCTATTTAACCTAATTAATTTCCTTTTAAACGCAAACATTTCTGTTTCCTTATTGCAACATTAAATAATTTACGGATCCTATTTACCTCCAAAGTAATATGGCGTCTTAACAAAATTAGCACGGGCTGAAATATTCTCAGACCCTAATGAATTGTCGTTAAGGAAACTGAGAGCGTTAGCAGAATGTTAATCTAAGCGGTGATAATCTGCAAAGCGGTGCCACCTAACCTAACCTAACCTAACCTAACCTAACCTAACCTAACCTAACCTAACCTAACCTAACCTAACCTAACCTAACCTAACCTAACCTAACTTTAAAAAAAGGTTTTTAAGCAATATTTTTTAATGTCTGTATCGGTTTTCTTGCCCAATACAATACAATACATACATACATACCTTCACGCCTTCATTCCCAGAGTAGGGTAGGCAGAGCTACAGAATTACCAACAACTCTAAAATGTTGTTGATAAATCTGTAACCAAATTTGCACAATTAGTATTAGCAATTGCATGTTTAACAGTGTATATTAGTGACAGGTAGCAAGCCCATCGCCTAACAGTACTACAAGCCTTTATTCCCTTAGTCGCCTCTTACGACTTCCACGGGAAGACATGGAGTGGCACCATTCTAAGCCGGCAACCACACGGCAATAAATAAATAAAATAAATCGACGTCAATTTTACTAAGGAATAAACAAATCTTCCCTTGTCCTACCTGGTCCTTGTGATCTGGAAGGGTAAAGGTACATTGCGTTTGATTCTGTGGATCTGATTGTTACCCGACTGCGACCGAAGTGTTGGGTTAAGGGTATGGTTTTCAGCTTAAGCGGCTTGATGGATTTTAACATATAAGATGTTGTTAGATTCGTCTTGGTTATAGGAGATATATATAGTTTTTTTTTTTTTTTTGGTAGGTATTTTATTGTATTCAAAGGACGGAGCTGGGGTAAGAGCGTCGGTGGCCTAGTGGCTTAGGGGGTCGACTAGAGATCGTAAGGTACCGAGTTCTGACCCCCGCGGTCACCATGTACAGTCGAGTTCATAAAGATGTGTACATTATAGTACCTTGTCACTTTAATCACTGAGATAATTCGTATATGGCAGTTTGAACATGACATTAAATAGACAAGGTACTAAAGTGGGTTTTCTAACTTAAGTGCATTACCCGATGATGCTCTTACGGTGAAGGAAAACATCGTGAGGAAACCTACACATTCGATCAGCTGAGTGTGTAAGAGGGTAATTGCACAAAAGATCCTAAAGGGTCGAAGTGTATCCGAAAGGGCACATCTGTAAGATAAGATAAGGAGCTGGGGTATTTTTTTCTTAATCCCACGTCACATGGTTATTGTTGGGTGTCATCAACAATAAAGCTAGGTTTTTAAAACTTGTATTTTATTAGACTAGCATGTTTGCTGAGTTGTTGAGGGGATTGGCTTACGAATAATTCATATTTCGACCTTGAGCAAAAATTACAAACCGCGAAATATTCGATTATTGTTTGTTTGTGTCGATTTAAACTGATACCTGTAAAGTCGGATCTGGTTTCAAACTGTAGCAAATTGAGTATTTTGTTCAAATTACTTATTAATCTGGGAGCACGGCAGTGCCCCCGCCAAGATCAGCCAGGCGAGTACATTGCCGTATCATACTTTACATTATAGTTTAAAAAGCTAGTTTTTACGGGTTATATTGGAGAACTTCAATAATTCTAAGATTTTCATTTTTTCCTCGACCTTCATCGTAAACCAGACTTTAAAAAATCCGAGCAACTGGGTCTAACGCAGGTCCAGGAGGGTAATTATGATATGGCCGCATTGTGTTAATTTTACTGTGAGAGTAAAGAACAGATAACAGTTATAATTATAGCACTGTAAAGCTATATCATATTAACCCCTTGAAGTAAGTAAAATAAATAAATATGGGACGATCTCACACAAATTGACCTAGTCCCAAACTAAGCTCTAGGCTTGTACTATGGGTACTAGACAACGATATATCGTCTATATATTTCTGGATGACGGCACTAATGTTTAACACTTTTAGCTCAAGGCGCTAATAGTTAACTTAGTAGACACTTAACTCTTAATCCAAAGAAAATAAGAATATAAATTGACTGTCTCATAATAAATGAATAACGCCTCGGTTACATTTTTATTTTATTTTTTATAATTAAATACGATGGGACAGTCACACACATTGACCAAGTCCCAAACTAAGCTCTAGCCTTGTACTATGAGTACTAGATAATGATATAAATACTCATACAGAGAAATAAATACTTAAATACATAGAAATCATCCAAGACTCAAAAACAAATATGCTCATGCTCATCACACAAATATTTGCCCATACCTGGAATCGAACCTGGGACCGCTAGCTTTGTAGGCAATGTCACTACTAGGCTATAACGTCGTCAAATAAAACAAAAATAAATTGTTGTTTTAATCATGAGTCTTAGATAAAACACTCGATTATACTATTATTTATTGACTAAATAAACAACCATAAAATAGTGTTTTGAAATGGTTGACATTACAAGTCTATAACTGCAAATACGGTGCAAACCCTAAAATCTCAAATGGAATGCTACGCTAGTAGCATTGATTGTCTTAGCCCTACACCGGAACATAATAATGCGAAAACTGCTGTTCAAGATCAAGCTGGTGGTAGCCATTTAGACAGCATCTACATAATCCAGCCACATGATGATGACGGTGAGTAGCCTGACCTGGCACCTGAATAGTTCCATACAAAACTAGGTTTGTAAGTTTTAATCTCCAAGTAAATATTCCTTGGAGAAAAACAAAAGAAAGGGTTTTAGTAATAACTCGTGGAAATTGGAGTTTATTTACGGAGTGAGAAACGTTTAAATAACCCTTCTACAATCCACTTAATTCGGTTGGATTTTTCACGACCGCTCCCCGAAGCATTCCTACGTCGTTACTAATGTCCCAGTAAATTGTAATGACCACTAAATTTCACTTTACTGCTCTGTTTTTCCAATTATCAATTGGGTTTAGTGCTCGAATTTGCTTACTTTACTAGTCATTTCATTGGTCTACTGGGTTGTGAACGTTTTAGGTCGAAAAGGTTATTTTCGTTGGAAATGAAAGAGTTTTTATTGCGGAAATAATCCGATTATAAAACTCTTGTCTGATACTAGACGAAAACAATTAAAGTACAGTAGGTAGCCTCATGCTGAAATTTAATGTACAGTCAAGGTCATATATAAGGTTAAATTCAAAGTGCTCAAAAAGTTCGGCATACCATATTAATTGTATGGTATACCGAACTATTTGAGCACTTTGAATGTTGCTTTATATATGACGCTAACTGTACGAGTGGATATTTGTATGAGACTGTATGGATTACACTTAGAGTACTGACTTTCATGCGAATTTTCATATAATTAAGTTATTGTGTAAATTGTGACACCTTCAACAATCCGCTAATGATTGTCCAGAAGCTCCATCCTACTAGGTAAATCATAAAGCTTTTAATATGCACCATATTATATATAACGTCGTGATTCATCATCATCATGATCATTTCAGCCGAACAACGTCCTCTGCAGGACATAGGCTGCTATTTGCATCCACCGAGTTTCTGCAACCTTCAAGAAGTCGTCGGACTATCTCATACGAGGTCTACTCACGCTGCGTCTTCCCACACGTAGTCGTTATTCGAGAATCTTGTGGCCTCATCGGCCATCAGTTCTACGAGCAATGTGCCCCGCCCACTGCCACTTCAGTTTGACAACTCTTCGGGCTATGTGGGAGGACCTTGTGCAGGGTCCGTCCGGGTCGGTGCCACCATCTTATCCATTAACCTACCGCCAAACAGCAGTGTTCGCATTGTTGTGTTCCGGTTTGAGGATAAGACAGCCGGTGAAATGACTAGTATAGAGGCATTACATCTTAGTCCTCAGGGTTGGCAGTGCATTTGCAGTCTTGCGAATGTCTATGGGTCACAGTTTCCACTTGCCATCAGGTGGCCTGTGTGCTCGTTTGCCTTCCTATGCCATAAACAAAATAAAAAAAATGTCGGTGACGCTAGTTCTCCTGCGCTTTATTGCTCTTTTTTAATTGACAGAAATTACGACCGTGTTAGAAATAATAAGGAGCGAGCTGCAGGAGAGCATTCGCGTGAATATTCGATTGGTATGGACGTTGAGCCGAGCGTTAAAAAGCTTAGACAGCACTCGACTTCTCATTACACGTGAATGCTCTCAGTGGGGACGCTCCTATACGATAACATGTCTAAAGCAATAAGGTGCAACCGAATGGAATACCTAGAACCCCTGCTCTGGTCTAGATTGAATTTGTATCATCAAGCCGTGAGTAATGACGTAAGAAATCGGTTACATAATAAAGTTTTTATGCCCTTGATAATATAATGTAACAAATTTTCAAAAGTTTTCTCGAGCGGCAATGTAACGCAAAGTTTTAATTGACGTTTTTGGGAAGCAGACTTAGTTTTATTTATATTTTAATATTTACCTTATTCATTGGTCGTCGTGTCCTTTTCTGTGATACATTGCGTGCTAAATTATTTCGTATGAAAACAAAATCAGAAATCAAATTATATTCATAAGGGCTTATACTTTAGCTCTTAAACCATATTAAACTAATTTTGAATCATAAAATCTCGTTTCCTTACGCTATACGAGTATTAAAACTAGTCGAATTGCAAAAGGTTTGTAAAAGGTTCTATTTCGTACACTAACGACGTCTTGTACTTAAAGTCAATTTAAATGTGAAGGGAGCGCACCGTCGTGGATTGAAAACACTACCCCCTTATTCAAAAAAACACAATAATCCTACTTTTTTATGACAGTATTATAGAGTGTGCACCTACCTAAAGCCGACTACTGTACAACACGAAGTTTTGAAAATGGCGACGATAAAAGTTAACGCCTGCAAACTAAATTCAAGGATACAATAATATTTAATATTAATTCGTCTTTGAATTTCCAGGCTTACACTATCTTTTAATTGTAGTCAGCGTTCTGCTTTTAATCAAGCTAAGGGTGGGATTCTACTCAAACCGGAGAAAAACAAAAACAACCAATCAGTACAGAGCACGCCGGTTGTTCAAACAATCTGATTGGTCCAATCGTTTTTCTTCGTTTCACAGACCTTAGCCGTGTGTTGATTGCAAAAGCAAAGAAACTTGGCTTTGGCTCAAAATTGTGTCACATGATTTTTTGGCTGAATGAGCATTTTTGGCCAAGAGTTGCAAAGCAAACTTTGCGTGTTTTGCGAGAGTGAAATGGAAGACTGTGTGGCTTTGCACCAACAATCATTCGGTAGTAGCGGGTACTTATTTTAACACTTATTTGTTTATCAAATATTATCAATAAAAGTTTTAAATGTCCATACGAACATGGTAACAAGAGTTGTCAGAATTGGTATTTTACCTTTGTATGTAAAACATAAAGGCGGTAGTTTCCGCAATCAAGGGGGTTATTATGACATAGCTAAAGCAGTTATATAGCTCTGTCCCTTTCTCTCAGCGTAAACTGAACTGTCATAGCTATGTCATAATATTCCCCCTGGACCTCGATAACCATAACGCCTAAGGTAACGGCACCAGTGTTTGACACTTTTAGCTGACAAGCACCAATAAAAGACAAAAAAAAAACATGTTGCAAAACAAATGAATTATACTACATAACTCTTATCTTTAGTCTTTTTTAGAGTACTGGTGCCGTTACCTTATGTGGCTGTTCTTTAGATGTATTTAATTTGGTGATATTTCCCTGAGACTGTGAAACGTGAAAAGAAAACACGATGAGAAACAAAATCGAATCGAGTACCTCCTCCTTTTATAAGTCGGTTTAAATTATACACAGAAAGAAATAAATAGTGAGTCATCATCATCATGTCAGCCGAAAGACGTCCACTGCTGGACATAGGCCTCCCCCAAGGCTCTCCACTCAGACCGGCCTTGTGCTTTTCGCATCCACCGCTTTCCCGCGATCCTTACAAGGTCATCACTCCATCTTGTTGGAGGCCTACCCACACACAGCTCGTGTCCCGGTCCGCGGACGCCACTCAAGAACCTTCTGACCCCATCGGCCATCAGTCCTGCGTGTGATGTGCCCCGCCCTCTGCCACTTCAGTTTAGCTATTCTTCGGGCTATGTCGGTAACCTTAGTTCTCCTGCGGATATCATCATTTCTGATTCTATCACGCAGAGAAACCCCGAGCATAGCCCTCTCCATAGCCCTCTGAGTGACCTTGAGCTGTCTTATGAGGCTCATCGTTAGCGCGCATTAATAGTGAGTAATGAATGGTAAGTATCAATTCTTAAACGTGTATTTTTAAAGTACAATTACAACATTATTTTACAAAAATAATAAGAATTTGCTAAACGGCAATGAATTTTGAAAATTACAATTTTACATTTTCTGAATTTTTAATGAGACATAAATGACTTTGCAAAAACATTTTATGGGTAGCATAGTAGCATATATGTACTTCTCTTAGATATCTTCATGTACACTCAAACTCAAGAAATTAAACTTATTCGCTCAAATGAATGTTGAAACGTGTAATCCCAACTTCGTAATGAAGTTAAATCTCTTTACTAATTACTTATTAAGGCAATCATTTCAAGATTTGATATTTGAACGCTTTTTAACACTTATTCAGATTTTAGATGTGAGTCGTAATTAATATATATTTAAACGCATTATTTAATTATCCCAGGTGTACTCAAACTTGGTTAAAAGAATATTTAATGAAGATATTAATGGCTATAAAGTTGATTTTTGTATCCCACTGATGATTACTGAATTAGGTATAATGACACGTCTGAGACGGCACGTTCCGAGTACGCCAAATTGTTTTTGACCTCATAACGTCTTCTAAATCGATGAAGGAGGAAAGGACAGAGCTATATAACTGCTATAGCCCCGTCCTTTATGCCCACCGTTAAAAGAACTATATAGCTATGTCATAATAACCCCCCAGGTCTCCATCGTATTTATTTGGTCATACTACGCTCCTCGTACAAATATTTTGACCTTCACTAACTTCTTATTAGAAGAAAAATGACATTACCAATACACGCCACTTAAATTTTCCCAGGTGTTGTCCATAGATACTTATTGTATCATAAATTACGTGAGGTAGAATGCTCGCCACATAGACGCGTCAATTTGCTGTATCTCGCAGTTACATGACTTGTCAATACTTGTACGCTCCCACGCCACGTGGCCGCGAGCGGCGACCGTGCATTGAGTGGTTATCTGCACCCTCCCCCGCGGGATTCAGTGCATTAACGAAGAAATTAATTTAAATTTAAATACTATATTGACTAATTAATGAAAAACGCTTAATGATTTGAAAATATCAAACATCTAAATTTAAGACGATTGTTAAGCTAAAATTTTCCATTCTAAATCCGAAAACGTTTCTCTACCCTTAAACTTAGTTCGATTTTTACGATTTTTGAATACTATTATTTATTTATTTATTTACATACATACATACATACCTTCACGCCCGCAATCCCAGAGTGGGGTAGGCAGAGCTACAGAATTACAACTTCAAAAAGTTGTTGACAATTCAGTAACCACAATTTGCACAAATAGGCTAAGATGTTTACCAGCGTATTAGTGACAGGTTGCAAGCCCATCGCCTAACAGTACTATAAGCCTATATTCCCTTAGCCGTCTCTTACGACATCCACGGGAAGACATGGAATGGCACTATTCTAACCCGGCAACCACACCGCAGTATTCAGGTTAACACGTTCACGGACACAGCACCATCCTCGAAATTGCGTGATATGGCACAAATAAATTTCATACAAAATTTTCTACGGCCATGGACGAACTGCCACATTTAACGTTTGTCAAACATTGTGCCACTTTATGACGGAAAAATTAAATATATGTATGTAATTTAGTACAATAAAAATCATACCTAATGTGGCAGCTCGTCCACAGCCGTTACGTCCACAGCCGTGATGTGCCACAACACGCATCGTTCCCGTTAAAGAGTAGTGCATGAGGTTGAGGTTGCCCTCCAGCTTTTTTGCTGTGACACACGCGGCTTTTGTTTAAACCAAAAACGGCACAGAGTCCGCGCTTCCTATAAAAATGCCATGGGAAATAGCCGGCCGTGGACGGAGTTCCGTTTCTGGTGAGATTAAACACACCGGCCACAGCCGTAGTGCCATATCACGAGGGTCTCAGTTTACGTCTCTCGACGTACTGTCCGTGAACGTGTTAAAAACAGTCACATCACAATTATAGAATGGTTGGGTACGAGCACAAAAGGACCTAAAGAACCATAAAAGGAAATACAAACAATTTTTAGCCACAATCGATACAATACAAAATATAGGAATTTGTATTATGTTGTGTATATGTTGTAGATATCATGGAAAAATATGTCTACACGTTTTTCTTTCCACGATAATACTTCTTAGAATAGAACAAATTTAAAAAGCAATAAACAGAAACGTACAGACCTAGTTCTTTATAATAACTACAACATATTCAAATGAATTGAATTTGACTTGAAACGTTAACGGCCGGAGCTATATTTGTATGGAATATTTTGACAGCTACGGGATTTTAGCGGCAATTCTCAATCCTCTTAATAGTGAAATTTCCCGTAAAAACCTTTACACTAAAAAACCTAAAAGCTAGATCCCACAAAAAAATCTCAACTATTCGTCCATCTTTTCCCACAAGTCGTTACTGTAAATCTCGCCAACAGCACGTCTGCGTCAAAAGGCTAAATCACGTCTATTTGGAACTAAATCACGTTTCCTGTTGGACTACAAGTTTTGTTTACGATCGCAGCCAGACAATGAGCCACGGGGGATTCCCTATAAGGCACTTTTATTTCACACGCTACAGTTATTTCAAAAAGCGCTGAAAATGTTTCGTGAGAGAGATAAGATATAAGAAAGATACGAAATTTAAAAGGAATTTGGTAACTATTGATATTGTGTCGACAAAGAACAAAAAGACAAAGAAGAAGAAAAAAAAGACTGCCGTTCCCACAGTCAAACCGTTAATTACTCCAGTGTTGTGGGGCTATGCCTAATTGTTACTTTTAATTAAAATTATAAACATACATACATAAATAAACTAACGCCTTCATTCCCAAAGTGGAGTAAGCAGAGCTAAAGAATTACCAACAACTTATAAAACTTGTTGATAATTCCGTAACCACACTTTGCACAATTAGGCTAAGAGGTTAACAGCGTATTAGTGACAGGTTGCAAGCCCATCGCCTAACAGTACTACAACCCTTTATTCCCTTAGTCGCCTCTTACGACATCCACGGGAAGAAATGGAGTGGCACTATTCTAACCCGGCAACCACACGTTTTAATTAAAATTGTACTTATTAAATATATAATAATAATAATAGATAGGTACTCACTCAACTAACACCGCGAAAGATTCTCGCTAGATGGCTGGATCAAGGGCTAGATACGTCATAAGGCAGTACCAGCTCCTCGACACGGCACGCATTGTGAGAAGGATCCTCTCTCTGCAGCCCTAACCACCGGTAGCTTGAGCCCTGCCCCGCTGCCGGCGGCGGCACTCGTAGGTTAGGCTTTTTGAAATGTTTATTTTTTGTATTGGTGTTGTTATTTTATTTTTATATTTGATTACTTATTGTAAAAAACCTACTTTACAGAAAATTTAATAAATATCATAATAAATACTTATTGTATGACATGGAAAAGGTAATATAAAATCATTTAATTGATAACACACCTCCACCAACATAATAATAAAATAAAATAAACTTAACCTGATAATGATTTTGTTATATTTTGTTTATTTTTGAGTTTTGCAGACTACTAAAGCGAAAGCGATACCTAAATTGTGTACAGGGTGAAATCTAAGTCGTAGTACAAATCATCACCTCTGTGTTCTACCCACGAATATGAACAACTTTCACTATGGGTGGGACCAACTCTGAAATCACGACAAAACAATCAGCGGTTTCATAGAAAAGTTCAATACGTACTCGACCAAAATGTATGAAGTAGCTGATTGTTTTACGTGATTCCAGAGTTGGTCCCATAGTGGAAGTAGTTCATATTCGTGGGTAGAACAGAGAGGTGATCATTTGTACTACGACTTAGATTTCATTCTGTATACACTTGCCCCGGTATTGCAAACAGGCTTGTAATTATAGGAATGTTTTTTTAATTCTTAATTGGGTAAATAAATAATTTTAGTGTTTTTAATAAATGAACAAATATTGGTAGAATGTGACACCAACAAGGGTCCCACTCAGTATGTGTTGCAGCACTTGGTGCTACAACGCTGGTTTTTTGTGGATCCCGTGATTCACGCGCTACTACAAGTTACGTGACAGTTTGGACACTATTATAAAAAGTAGTATCTGTAACCCATAGACATATTGCATTCTCGACACTGCAATCTTAACTGCAATTGTAAGACTGCTCGTGTGTAGCCCACCCTGATGACTAAGATGAAATACATCTGCGCTAGTCATTTCACCGGTTCTCTTAACAACACGGAACACGGAACATAACCATGCGAACACTGTTGCTTGGCGGTAGGTTAAAGGATAAGAGATGGTGGTAACGATTCGGACGGATCTTGATTAGAATTTAGAAATGAAAATATTTTTTTACTGTGAATATTGATATTTTTAATTAGTATTGGTATTATAGTATTTCCTGTTCACTAAGCTAACAATTTATTAATGTTATCGTTAACGTCGCTTAATGCTATCGTAAAAAAAAAAACGAAAACGATGCTCGAATTCGGGTTGGCTCCACCTTCCGCCTCTCCCGTCATATCGACTGCAAACCCTACACTCCTATCCTATCTACTTGACTCTCCGGTGTCTCGGGCAGGTGCGCTCTGCCTGCGGCGGGCGGAGATGGTTGGTGCAGCAAAGGCGACGAGGCTCGCATGCCCTGATCGGTTTAGTATTAGTGGCTGGTCGGTGCGGGTTAAGGTTCTCGTGCTCTGCCGGCTCTTCGCTAATCTTACTGGACCGGTCGGGCGGGCGTGCTTCTCCCCGCTAGCCTAATCTAACATCTCCTCTCCGTCGCAGTCAGCGCGTACGGGTCCTTGCAGCAGAACTGCTGGCTGGAGGTGTCACCAGAACAGAACAGAACGTAAAAATAAAACGAAAACAGTCAAAATGTAAGTTGTAAGTGCTCGACGCGACCGTCCGGCAGTTAACGTCAATCCTGTACATTTTCGATAACTTTAACGTTCGTCGAATGCATCTCGTCTTGGGCAACTGGTATGTTAACATAGCAAAGTTAACAGTGATAGGAATTTTAGAAAGTAGTCTATGTTTAGTAATTGAATCAATTTCCACAGTATGAATGTGACTAGACCTCAATATTCCCAACCATAAATACAAAAGACCCATCTTACAACTTTCTTTCTCTTTAAGAATACAGCATCTTAAATAATAAGTTATTCTGAACCCGGAATACAAATAACAAGATAGATAGGTCAATCAAATATGGTTACGTTTAGTAAGATAAATGAAGAAAGGCGGAACTTTTTCCGAATATCGCGCAAGCATCACATTCGCGTGACAAAATTATTACATGAGTCTTCCTAGACTTTGACCGTTAAACTAAAAGAAGTCGGCTTTTGTTAAAAATATTGTGGGACTCGAATACTTTTAGCGTTTTAAAAAAAAAAATATTTTAGTGATCATAATAATATGCCGTATTCCAACTTCTCGAGTAATAGGAAAGTAAGGGTCATAATTCTTGTATGTGCTTTTTTACCTTAAATATGATTTTGCATTCTTGCGGTGACAACACACTGCAAACAACGACGCGGGTAAGACATAGTCATCTTTTTACAAATTTAAAATAAATGTGCTTCGTCATAATTGTTCAATTGTTTTAATCGAGAAATCGTACTGCTATCCTTGAAATAGATACCGTTGAGGAGATCCAGTGGCCATTTGTGGTCTTTATGATCAGTTCCACTTCACTAAATAGTGCTTTCCAAGAGCAAATGCACGAGTTACTATGAAAAACACCTAAATCCCTATAGGTGTGCCTATAATATTTCAATAATTCTCTCAATTTCTCCACGATTCCATCATCCGATCTTCACGTGCACCTACTAAAAATACCCTGTTTAGCGAAGATTTTTTTTCAAATCTGTCCAGCGGTTAGGTACTCCTCGGGGAACTTAGTACCTAAACATAAAAAAAGAGTAAATAATTCTCTCGATTTCTCTAAGATTCCATCATCAGATCTTAACGTGTTGACAATGGGACTAAATATAAAGTACCCTTATTAACAAAGAAAAAAAAATATAATCGGTCCAACGTAGCGATCTTTGAGTATCGAGGAACAAAGAGGTACATAAAAAAGAAACCAATGAATCGAAAATCTCCTTTTTTTGATGTTGGTTTAAATAAAAGGCGTCACTAGCAGCGTATATCGTTGCAATCAAGTTGAAGCACACCCTTTTCTTTTGTTACAAATGAGTAAAGAATCGCCTCTGTGTCTCGGAGAACCGTGGCAATCAAAGTCTAATTCTCAACAAGAACATTTTCTGCAAGCTAATCATGTAAACATGCTAAGTAAAATTTTTACAGCATTTCATTTAAAACTCAATGGATGATGATTTAAGGTGTATTGTTGCATGTGGAAATGTAGATATAAGGTGTTTGTTACCAGTGTTTATTCATGTCTGATATGTTCCAACAAACTGTAAACATGGAACGCGAGAGATGAACTATATGGGATGCTTTAAACGACTGAAAAGTTTTAGTAGAATTATTTTATTTTGTTTGACTTTCACACAATAGATGGTTCAAATCTCCAGACTTTCTCAATTAGTTTAATAAAATGTAAGGCTAATTTTGAAGACGTAATAATTATGAATGCTTACATTTATCTTTAACTAGCTACTTGGTATGTTTAGATTTAATGAAGTGTTTATTTGGCATTAGTTCATTTTTATATCGCCCAACGTTAAATAAAGCGAATAAATTTTATATTTGTCGTCGCGTCGGAACACTAGCGCCTTTAGTGACTGTTAGCGGAACTATTCTCGCGCGGCGGCGCTACTGCGCCACTGCACCACTAGCGCTAAGTGATCGATTCGTGAACTAGGGAAACGTCAAGTGGGTAACTTGGGCGTAGTCTGTGCGAGGCTGGCAATAATTGTTATTAGGTTGGTAGACTGTCACTTGTCAGTTTGTTAAGTTGGTCAAGTACCTTCCGCTTTGATTTTTCTTGAGAATTATTATCGTCAACGGATTGGCATTCAATTTTGAACCTCGGTTGCGATCAGACGTTAGTTAACCTCAGCCTCGTACTGAAAACGCCATGTTTCCTGAAGGGTTATACCTGAAGGCTTATTTTCTCGGAATTGTAATCCGGTTGCATCGGACGCTAGTTAAAGACTTTCGTTAATTTAGTTTTGTGATTGTGATCAATACAACCAACTTAATTGAACTCAAGTTTTATTTTGATTCAACCATCATGGATAAACCCGGCCCGGCAGATTTTCCTGACGAACCCCCGTCATATTCATTACAGTAATCATTATTTTATTTGTAGGTACCTACATTCAACACTATGTACTTGTAAAGGAGGATTATGTTTAATTTGAATTACTTCAAAGTAGCTAGTCAATAGCGAGTTACTGTAAAATATTTATCTTGGTTCTTAAAGAGGCCTGTGAAGTATTGCATAAATCGCGAAGCTATAAAAAAAACCATACAATTTTTTCTCCGGGCGATAATGTTTTTCTCACTCCCTTAATGAAATCTGCTTTCCACGATTTTTGAATATGTTGAAGTTATTATGAAAAAAACAGGTCCGTATATCTATATGCTTTATGTTTAAAGAAAACTTACAGACATAGTTTTTCATAATATCTACAACATTATTAAAAAATCGTACAAGATTTAAGGGGAGAGAAACGTTATCGCATATAGTACGGATTTTTTTTTTTTTTTTTTCTTAACTGCTCTAAGGTAATTTATACGAGCCTAGCTGTTGCATGCGACTCTGTCCGCGTAGAACTCGTTTATCGCTACATAAGACAAAAGTACCCTATGTCTTTTTTTTTGGGTTTTAACCTGTCTTTATACCAACGTCGAAATCGGTTCAGCGATTTAGCTGTGAAAGCGTAACGAACTAGTTTACTTTCACATCAGTCTATAATATTAGTATGGATGATAATGTATGAAAATATAAGGATCATGAGGATATAAAAAAGATGGTAAATACTTAAGTGGAGTAGAGATAAACAATTAAATTAAAACCATGAAAATCCAAAAACACGTAAAATTTAAATAATGAGTCGAAGCTTTTATCCCACAGGAAAATGCGCAGCTTTGTGATTTCCCTCAGGACCATTTATAATTACATTCTCGCTCAAAGGGAAATATGATAAATCCTACCTAATGCGAAATTTCACATTTAAGTTAATTTTACACGAGCTTTAAAAAAAAGATTACCGAAGACTTGTAAAAAACCGGCCAAGTGCGAGTCAGACTCGCGCATGAAGGGTTATAAAAAAATCACGTTTGTTGTATGGGAGCCCCCTTAAACATTTATTTTATTCTTTTTTTAGTATTTTTTGTTATAGCGGCAACAGACATACATCATCTGTGAAAATTTCAACTGTCTAGCTATCACGGTTCGTGAGATACAGCCCGGTGACAGACAGACGGACAGACGGACAAACAGACGGACAGCGGAGTCCTTAAAAGGGACGAGTAGACTGAAAACAATATTTACTATAATATTTATTTATGTATTTAGACGATAAAATAAACGCAAAAATGTTCCAAAAACGTAATATTTTTTATTAAATAAAAATGTCTAAGGATCTATAACATCCCTACATTGTTTTGATATTTTAAAAAGTAGTGCGTTTCAATACATTGTAAAACATCAAGGTAATATAATAGATCCAGTAATAAACGACGACCAATAAGGGACACTAAACTTGATTCTTATAATATCTTATGTTGACGACGCGTTAGTCTAGTTGGTATTAGTAAGCTAAGCTAGAGGTTCTGGGTTCGATTCCCGGTACAGGCAAATATTTGCGTAATGAGCACAAGATTTTGTTTCTGAGTCTAGGATGTTTTGTATGTATTTAAGTATTTATTTATCTGTATTCGTATTTATATCGTTGTCTAGTACTCATAGTACAAGGCTAGGGCTTAGTTTGGGACTTGGTCAACGTGTGTGACTGTCCCCTCGTATTTAATTATTAAAAAAAAAAAAAGTAACCGAGGCGTTATTCATTTATTATGAGACAGTCAATTAATATTCTTATTTTCTTTGGATTAAGAGTTAAGTGTCTACTAAGTTAACTATTAGCGCCTTGAGCTAAAAGTGTTAAACATTAGTGCCGTCATCCAGAAATCACTTTTCAGTACTTTGGAGGACAATTTTTCAGCTGGACCCGCATGAGATAGATGAAAAAAAAACAAAAAAGAAATACAACATTTAAAAAAAACACAGCATAAAAGTAAGCATAAGACATAATAATATTATTATCGCTTCTATATTTAACTTCGCTTTGTTCGCAGATTTAAGTTATCACGGCGTTAATATCGACTTCGGAGCTGTAATTGTCTGTTGAATATTCACAAAAGGAGTAATATCAGGATCAGCACTGATACAAGGAAGTCTTCGTGACATTTTACCCAAGCGAAAAAGGACGTTGTCTCCTTGTGATAGGGTTCTCAGCCATAATCTTAAGTCTGAGTGATATTCAATTTGGAATTCCATCGATATTAAGATTGGATTTTGATTGCTTTACCTGTCGGGTCAATTTAGTTAAAAGATGGCTCGTGGTTACGTATTTATTAACTAATCGTTTCTGAGATTATTAGATAGATTTTTCTTTTAAAAACTTCTTTTGTAAAAAAGTATAAGGAAAGCAAGCTTCAAAAAACCCAACTGCATTTTTTAATATTGTCGTTGATATAGGTGTGTTAAAAATAAGTTATTTTATTTTATTATCATTACTTTGGTAGTATAGGTACTATAACCTACAACCAAGACGAATATACCAAGCCAAGCCGTTTACGCCACAGGAGGTCACAATGGAACGGACATACAAACATACGCGCGTTTTTTTTTTGAAATAATCGTAAATCTTGAAAGATTCTTTTTCTCAATTAACTATATCAAATTGGATTCTAGGCTTGTACTGTGTTCATAAATATGTGTTAACTTTAGTTCCTGCCTTGTCTGTTATGTTACGTTTACATTACATTACATCAAATCACGCCGGTGTCCCAAAGAGGGAGGTAGATACACTTCTTTCCACTTGCTACGATCTTGACAAATTTCTTTAGCTTCTTCCAGATTCATACATCGAGTCATGCCCGCGCGTCGGTTTCGGATACTTAACATTCGGCCCTTGTCAGTATTAACTTTAATCTAGTATGAAGAAATACAACGTGACGATTTGAAAACCTCCATTTTAATGACAAGCATGTCAACGACAAAGGCAATTGCAATGACAAGGTTCTTACTAGACCATTATGAATCAATTTAAGGGATTTTTTATTTCTACCTTTTCTGTTTACTGGTTTATATTTAATTAAATTATAATCTATCCAAAAAAACGAAGGGATTTTTGATAATAATTTATTTATCGAGTAGGTAGTTAAATACATACAAGCGTTCATAAAGAAAGAGTAAACTTAAATATTTTCCTGATGTAATTGAAGGAAAAACTCTCAGTGCCAAAATAAACATAAATAATATCTGTAAATTACACACACACACACACACACACACACTAAAACTTTAACACGTTAAAATAAAAACTAAAGCTACTTAAATAATACACATTAAAGAAAGTAGCATATTTTCCTTGAAACTTAACGCGGTAAAAACATTTGCTACAATTTCCTGCAACGCATGAGTAGGTCGGCCTCAGCCGAAGAAGTTCGTAACTGTTGCTGTTTACACTACTTCCAACTTTATCCAACTTGAGCGCGGCAGTTGGTTGGAAACAAAAATATTTAACCGGTTAAACTACATATTTTATGAAAACAAACAAAGCAACAGTAAGTACTTACTAAGCTCTATTTCACTCGTAAGAGCGATGCCACAGGAGCGTTGCAGGTGCGCCTGCAATAAACTTGTTGACAACTCTGCAAGCACATTTTACACAAATGGGATTCTTCATATTTTTATAATTTCTCTAATACGAAAACAATTTCGAGGAATAGGGTTTCAAAGCCGTTCTGCATTATTAAGTTTTTGATATATTACTCTTTTTCGGAAATTTCGACAAAAGTATATTTAACTTTTGTTTGACTTTCGTTTTCGGCATGAAGCCTTCTTAGGTGGATCTTATGGTTTAGGCGAAAACCGCTTGAAATAGTATGTTTAAATATACTATTACAATCACTTTTTATCATTAGATATAATTTAAATGTTGCAATTTCTTAGAAAATGTCAACCGAAGCTTAAAATAATCATGTCATCCATAAAATTCCTGCTAAATAATTAAAGATATAATTAAACATAACTATTGGGTCAAATACAAAATTAATGAAATTGGAATCTTAAAATTACCTATTCTTTCGAATTAGAATGTAAAAACCGGGAGTTATTTTTTTGGACCATCCCAATTAAGCCAAGATATTTATTTACCAGTATATTAGTGACAGGCTGCAAGCCCGTCGGCTAACAGTACAACCACAGAACAGATAAGTACAGAAGTAAATCACATGTATGTACTTCACTTTTCATACCTACGCTCGGCGGTCGCTCTAGGGTTGTCAACTATGGCTTATGCACAAAAAACTATCGCGGTAGTGGCACTCGTATCTAGTCGTTTGATTTATTGTTGTGAGATGCTTTGTGACAGACAGACGGACAGACGGACAGCGGAGTCTTAGCAATAGGGTCCAGTTTTAACCCTTTGGATACGAAACCCTAAAAATACCGTAGGTAACTTCAAAAATAACCGACCAGACGAATTAATATTAAAGTGGAGGGGGTGACTGGAGGGGCTAATCCAAACCCGCAGTACCTACCTATAGCCCGTAATAGCAAAAAACTTATCCTACAAAACAAAACAATAAATTTTACGTTTGTCAATTTTCATCATCGAAAATTCCTTATAACTTCTAAACGGATTACCCTAGTTACACAATTTCCATTACCATATACGTTTTAGATCTAAACCTATCAAAAGACACTAAAAACAACACAATATCTACACAAACAAAAAACATGTTTTCAACTTACTTACGTAAGGTGGCGTGAATTTACCTTACAAAAATATAGTTAAGTACCTTTTTTTTTTTTTTTTTTTTTTTTATTTGAAAAAGGGGGCAGACGAGCAAGCGAGCCACCTGATGGTAAGTGATCATCGCGACCCATAAACACCCGTAACACCAGAAGAATCGCAGGTGCGCTGCCGGCCTTTGAGAAAAGAGTAGGCTCGTTTTTTAAAGGCTCCCAAGTCGTATTGGGTCGGAAATACAGACGCCGAAAGCTGATTCCACATAGATAAGGTGCGTGGCAGGAAGGCCCTTGAAAAACCCGCGGTAGTGGATTTCCAACTATCAAGATGGTGTTGATGAAATGATAGTTTGGTACGAGTTGTACGATGGTGGAATCCAGCGGCTGGTATCAATTCGAACAATTCCTCAGAGCACTCTCCGTGATAGATGCGGTAAAAGACACAGAGGGAAGCAACATCCCTCCGCAGGGCCAGTGGATCCAGATTTTTGAGAAGCCCCCGGTTGTTGACACATCGAGCAGCTCTGTTCTGAATTTGGTCAAGAGGAAGAAGTTGATATTGGGGTGCTCCGGCCCAAATATGGGAGCAATATTCCATGTGAGGCCGTATTTGTGCCTTGTAAAGTTGAAGGCGATGAGCTGGCGTGAAATACCTTCGTTTATACTGATTCAAAATAGGAAACTATTATTTAAATAGATTTTAGATATATTCTTCGGGGGCCGGGGCGGGCGCTTACCTACCTAACTCTTCTGTGTAAGTTTAAAACGAACCATTGAAATACAAGCAGATAGCTACTTACCTCTCTGAAGCCACTGGTAGCTTGAAAAAGGACAGTTCACCGTTTAAAGAGGAATTTAAGCAACCGTCCACTGAACAGTTATAATAACTTATTTTTTGTTGCTCCATTATACCTAATTATCGCACAAAAATGTCCACGGACGCGACGCGTGTCAAGCGGACGGCACTCGCGCTCGCACTCGTCCCAACTACTCCGAGATATCGTGTCCGTGAGCGGTGTCTATGTGTGCGTTGCTCGAGCGCACTTTGTATGTAGATTGCTTTCTGTACCTATCTGTTCTGTGGTACAACCCTTTACTCCCTTAGTCGCCTCTTAAGACATCCACGGGAAGAGATGAAGTGGCACTATTCTTTTCACAGTCACGACACATTAACGTTACTTATAATAATATCCATTACCCATTATCTTATCATTATCTTATTATTATTATTTTATCCAAAAGGTAAAAATAAAAATAAAACTTTTACGTTATGTAGGGTTTTATGCTTGTCAGGTGTTAATCTAGATACACGGTAGTGAATTAGCCAAGCTCGGAACACGAAAAGGGCGCGCCATTTATAACTAACTTTGAGAGCTCCGTAAAAAGCTATTAAATCCACAAAGCTCCAATTTTACATGTGTTTTAAGGTTTTTTTTCAATACTTTAATCCTAAATGTTTATATAATAGGTTTACATTATACCTATAAAAGTTTATTTGTGAATTTGGATGAGTAACAAATTTAATAGTGGACAGTTTAATAGTATTTCATAAAAACAAATTGAAAAACACTCGCTACCCGCTACCCCGCTACACTGCGATGCTCACTCTTTGGGCAAAAAAAGAGCCTCGCCTGTTGTCGCCAGAGACGCCGATTAATTTGTCTGACACTTCTTTGATAAATTTATTTGTGTCAGATGACCCCGGCTCAAACGTTTATATTGAATAGTTAGGAATCTAATAAAGCGAACAAAATAGTTAATTCCCGCAGCTTTTAAGGACCTTCATAGGACTTGCCACCAAAAAAGAAATTTATTCTTTCGTCGAAACTGACAATCCAGAGGCAAACTATACAGAAGATGCATTCGGCGTTCTGAAAATCATTTTCGTTAGCTTTAAGCAACTTGTCTAGTCTCACTGTACTTCTATCGCATTGAACTTGGCCTCTTTTTACAGTTTTAAACGGATCGCCAAAATATATGGTAGGTATCTCATCACCTATTACGGTTCAAAAGAGGCACAGACCGATATATTCTGGGGTCCTAGTGAAAATGGGGACAACTCATCTGAAGATCAAGTTAAAAGGGTGAATCAACTTTTAAGGTACTCCTTTTCTTTTGCGGTATCAAAACTTTCCTGGTGACTTATCTTTAATAATAAAAAGTATGAATATTAATATCAGACCACCAAATTTACAGACCTTACACGTTAAACACCTCAAATATTATTTATTCTTCGAAAAAACCTGGTAACTCAGGGGAAAATGCACATTTTTCATACAAAACCTAGGGACAACATCGTCCGCTGCGTTACCAACTATATTATTATTTCAAACTGTACTATTTTTAAATCAAATCATTTCAAATGCTAGCCTAATTGTCTGATTTAATAAGCGAGTAAGCTACGTCGTTGGCAAATATATAGTTTTTCTAAAAACATATAATTTGTGAAACATGTCGAAAAATGGGGAGTACCTTAAAAGTTGATTCACCCAAAAAGGATTTAAGTCTAGTGTACCCCGTTTACGTATTTGCCCTTTTTTAGGATGAGTTAAGATGACTCAACCTAAAAAAATATATGGTCCCCTTTTCAATAGGACCCCAAGATCCCGTAGGTGCCCGTTGAGTACGGAACCTTAAAAAGTGGCCTCTAAGAATATTAACTTAAAGTAAAGTTGCCGCCTTGTAATTTAGTGGGCTGTGGATAAAGTTTGTCTTTCCCGCCGGCAATGTAATCAATGTTTTTCGATGTTCCCAGGACGAAATTGGCCTTCCATGTAGGATGTCCATAAAAAAAGCAGACGGAATAACTGCATAGATTTACATTTTCAAAAAGGTGATGCTGGTGCGCTCTTTGAGATGTTTTGGAGCGTAAAGCTATTAATTGGTTACCGAACCGACAGGTCGATTTTCGTCAAATGTTTCGTTTGTGCGAATTTTCATTAATCTTTTTTGGAAATGTTAGAGGATTATGACATATTTTTTCAACATAAACATTTTCGTACAAATTAAACAGAAAAAAAAAAATCTTGCGACAGAAGACCCTGTTATTTTTCTTAAAAGATTTTCATTAAACTTTAGTTAGGAACCACCGGTACGAGTTTAAGTAGGTAATTAACGCATTAAAATCTTTTGTACCGTTCGGGTCTGAGGCCAGAACAAACTGGCAAAAACGTAGACGGGAATAAAAGCTTCAAATATAGATTACTTGGATCGGAGAATAAAATAGTAAAAGTATAGCTAGCTAATTCTTAGATAAAATCGAAACTACCGAGAACTTTGAGTTAAAAGTTATTAATTAGTTATTATAAAACCGAAATCCGAAAAATGATAGACCTTAGGTAGGATTAAAAATAAAATATCAGGGTGTGGCGACCAGACATACCATTACTCCACTAACACAGCCGCAGTCGGTTAAAATATTACAAGCGCACGGAGATGCAACAGCCGAGTAACGGGACCGCGGGCGGCGGCCGTTCGAAGCGAGAGCGCTGCGCCCGCGCCGACCTTCCAGTGCGATTCCATCTCCGACGGCGAATGCACGCGCATTCTTACTCCCAAATACACTTACGCGAGTGACGCTCCTATAGCCTATTTATTGTTTCTTAAATGTTATTTCATGTTCAGTGTTTTCCTTGCGCCTTCCTATCTATTCTATGACTTTCTGTGCTTGTGCTTTGTACTACTGCTTGTGAATTCGTATAAACATTTATTATAGTGTGCCGTAGTATACTGGACTTATTATTTAACACAACGTCCCAGGTAGGCACCCTATACTGGTGACCCCGATATCGAACATAAACGCGAGTGCGTAATATCAATAATGTCTGTGAACAAAGGTGATAGTGGCGACGCCGGTACCGTGTGTAAGGTCTCTATTAAAGCGCCGCCATTTTGGCCAGAGGAGCCCGCGCTGTGGTTCTCGCAATTGGAGGCACAGTTTGCGTTGGGGGCAATAACGGCCGACTCCACAAAATTTTACCATGTTATTGGCCAATTAGAACACCAATATGCATTAGAGGTAAAAGACATTATCAATGCACCTCCAGCAGAGAATAAATACACTAAATTAAAAACGGAACTTATAACGAGGTTATCAGCGTCACAGGAAAAAAAAACCCTGCAGTTATTGAAACATGAAGAACTGGGTGACAGAAAGCCATCGCAGTTTTTGAGACATTTGCGTACGTTAGCTGGAACATCTGTGACCGATGACTTTCTGCGAACTATTTGGATAAACCGGCTGCCGAGCAACTTGCAAATAGTAATAGCCTCACAAGCAAAGTCGACACTTACTCTTGATGAACTGGCAGACTTGGCTGATAAAGTGCACGACATCGCGCCTCAGGCACCTCAAGTTCATGCAGTTAATGGAGGCGATTATTTAAATGATATGGCAAAACAAATGGCGGAGCTAACAAAAGAAATTGCATCATTAAAAAGCCAGTTCAGTACACAGTCACACTCACCAAGGCCACAATTGCGGTTTGGTTCTCGCAGTAGAAGTCAGACACCATCCGCCAGCCGTGGACGCTCGCGTTCAACGTCACGGGCAGACACATCGATATGCTGGTACCACAAAAGATTTGGTGACAACGCTACCCGCTGCACCCGGCCTTGCAGCTATCCCGGGTCGGAAAACTTCGACGGCAGCCGGAAATAGCGGCCAACGACTGCCGCAATACACCGGGCCGCCTTTTCGTAACTGACCGGGCCTCTAAAAAACTTTTCCTAGTGGATACAGGATCAGATTTGTGTGTGTACCCACGCACAGCCCTTAGAGGACCTCGTGCTAAAACCAATTACGAACTTTCTGCCGCAAACGGCTCGATAATATCCACGTATGGTTCGGTACAAATGCAACTAGATTTGGGTTTACGCAGAACCTTTAGCTGGAAATTTGTGGTTGCTGACGTCTCCAGGCCTATAATAGGAGTTGATTTCCTGTCTTTTTACAATATATTGGTTGATTGCAGAAGCCAGCGCCTAGTTGACGGGCATACCTCGCTGGCCGTCACGGTCCCACCGCAAGCATCAACAGAAGATATCTCCTCAGTAAAGGTTACGTCAGGGGAGTCCAGATTATTGAAATATTCGAACATATTAATAAATATTCTCGAGACGATCGCGTATTACAAAAAATACAAGACGTGGGGAATTTGTTTTTACTTGAAAAAAGTAACTAAATTATACCTGGTCACCCCAGTGTCATCCAATCTTGATTACATCGTTATTGGTTTTCGGCAGCTACTTAACATTTCTAATATCCGGCACCCTGACCGTTCCTCGGTTTAGAACTGTTTAAATATAGCTGTTTAACTGTTTATAAATTTATATATATAAATTTACCGTTATATATATGGGACTGCTATCATTTTGATTCAAATGTGGTTAATTCACATAGCATTTTTATCTAAACACGTATCCAAAAAGATGGAGTGACGACCTTGTAAGGATCGCGGGAACGTGGTAAATGCGAAAAGCACAAGACCGGTCTGAGTGGAGACCCTTGCGAGAGGCCTATGTCCAGCAGTGGACGTCTTTCAGCTGACATGATGACACGGCAGTCTATTCTAAGCGGTGAAATCAAAATCGTATTTGACTCGGCAATACGATAACAGATCAAAAACGACTCGGTTTTTATTGTGTAGAATATGCAGAGAAGAGGTGGAGTCAATGAAATACTTACTGTATGAATGTGATGCCCTCGCCGGAGTAAAAATGAAAATCCTTGGTTGTGGCTACCCAGAACCGAACAATTTCATTTACCATTGCACTCCAGTATCCGCTTTTTGGAAGGGAAGGAGGCTGCATTGGATTAAGCGCTAAAAGAGGGGTAATTACACAAAAGATCCCATAGTGTTGAAGTGTATCCGTAAGGACACCACCAATAACATAAAATAAGACCGTGTTGAATAAAGGTGTATGTTTAAATGAACCCATACACGCAATATTTTCTACCAACATTACTTCTTCTTCCTCTAGAAACTCTGCGTAAATGAGTCAGACATTGGACCAGATTCTACAGTGGCCTCTAAACTTCCTAATTTTATTTAGGTTTTGCTAAAACACGTTGCTATTCTATGAGCAGCTGTCATAATCAAATGACAGCGCCATGACAGCGCTAATTTGAATCTGACGCTTCTTATTTTAGGCATACTTTTTACTATAGATATATCTAGATAATGCATGAGGCATACGCCCTTATACGGAGGGCAGTAACTGTACATTTTCTAATATCTGTGTACAACAAGGTTTCAAGGTGTAACAGAAGTGAAAGGGACCAGATATCAAACAATTGAGAAACATTTCAAACTGGAAAAGGGCACGTTGTTTATTCCCTAGTACATACACTAAACTTGTGATCCCTGGCAAATCTCACAAAGGTATTTGAAGTCACGGGTCTGCTTCAGAAAAAGGGTGGTGTGATTGATCTTTGGTATTTGCCAATCAAAAGTGGAACGCGTTTGTGATAAATGTATTTACGCCATTTGAACGGAAGGGTGTAAATAACTCGGACTTTTACTGGGTTAATTAAAACAAGTTTAAATTGAAATTAGTTCATATTTGTGGTTTTTGAGATCATTTGTTTTTGTTTGTAGTAAAGATTTCCGACCCTACTTTGAACATGGTTCGACATGTTCTTACCCAGTATTTTTTTTTTAGTTTTATAAGGGCTATGGGCCACTTTTACTACAGAGATCTGCCATTCCCACTGGAATTTGAATTTAAAAATTGCAAGCCTAAGGCATTTCTGCATCAATGCAAACAGCCAACACGTCTGAGCCTCCACGTGTCAACGAGTGTATACAAACTCCTTGTCAGGATTTAGATTTCGTATGGCCCGCACCAGATTGGTTGGGAGGCTTTGATAGAGTAATCTTTTCAAGGTTGCACGTGTGACGTTCGTATATGATTTATCTCCGGGGAAATCTCTTCTATGCCGAGCAATATTATATGGATGGCCTATCTACGAGCGTTCGGATTGCCATTTATTAGTATTAGTAAACTATTGTAGATACATGTTTATTGCATCTTAATGCACCTTCTTTAATTCTTTTGCTAAGTTTAGTTCGAGTTAAAAAAAAAAACAATATTTCGTAAATGTGTCAGATTTTAATTTGAAGTAATCTTATCTCATCTGTGTGGTTTGAATACTGGAAGCGAGCGTTAGTTTTTTTATCGTTATTTGTATCGATTTCACGTTAATAATGGTGTACACTCATCAAAAATGACCGCTTTTGAAAAAAACGGAGCATTTGGTTATATGTACTGCGTTGCTTGCAATAAATTGTAAAATTTCAGAACAATAAAAGTATTTTTTTAAGTCTCGATATTTTTGAAGTGTGTAGCAACAAAAACTGAAATTACCCTTTTAACAGACGTTAGAAAAAGGTTCTCTTTATTTAACAGGTAAAGATATAAGTTATTGTCTTGTGAAAAATTCTAAATTTATTTTAATATAACGCACAAAGTTACTAAATGAGCAATTATTACATAATTTTACGTATTCCAAATATTACATTGCAATGCAAAATTTCATAAACGTACAATTTTCTGTATCATATAAGTTTCAACTTCAGTCCCTTTTCAAAACAAGAAAGGACACGTGTTTTCTCCAAAAATCATTTTCACGAACACCTCGTAAATTAGTTTTCTTGTACAAGCTCTTGTCTTGAACCGACGCGCTCCCCTTTTAATACAGTGCGGCGTGAACAATTCAGACTGAATAAACCGGTGTTTCGGTGGTTAACATCGCAAGAGAGACCCTACTAGGAAACAATATCGAAGATCGAGTTGGTCTTGAAAAGATCTAGACTTTTAAAACTGCTACAAGTTTTTTGTCACAAGAAATCGTATCTTATTTACATACATTCCCAGAGTGGGGTAGCAGAGCTACAGAATTACCAAGCACTCTTAAATAAGTAGTTGATAATTTATTCTGTAACCACGTTTTGCACAATCAGGCTAAGATGTTTACCAGTGTATTAGTGACAGGTTGCAAGGCCATCGCCTAACAGTACTACAAGCCTTTAGTCGCCTCTTACGACATCCACGAGAAGACATGGAGTGTCACTATTCTAACCCGGTGACCGGTATCGTATTTTATTTGAAAATTAATAATTATAGACATGAATATTTTTCTTCATAGCCAGGAGACGCATACGAGCACACAGGCTTTCCCATGGATCGGAGACACTAGCTTCTGTCCGCGACTTCGTCCGCTTAGATTTAGATTATGGTTATTCCCTTGGGTACTTTCATATTTTACGGGAGGAAAAGTAGCATGTGTTAATCCCAGGTAAGAGCTATCTCCGTCAAATTTCAGCCAAATCTATCCAGCCGTTGCAGCGTGAAGAAGTAACAAACACACACACACACACACACACACACACACACACACACACACACACAGAATAAACTTTCGCATTTATAATATTAAGGAGGATTTAAAGTCTCAAGACAAGACAAGCAGTACCTCTGGGCTATTACCAATAATTCCACTGGTTGTCTTATCTTAACACCGAAACACAATCTCGCGAACACTGCTGCTTGGTGGTAGACTAAAGGTTGCGATGGTGGTAGCGATCTGGCCCCACTACTGAAACTATTTTTGAGTCTCCAACACTAACTAGATAGGTATGCCTACTATTTTACGCTTGTCAAATTAAACATCAAATAAATAAAATTATTTTAATTCTGTATAGTAACTTTAGTAAGTATAAGATAAGCCGTTACAAGAGATGATTCCTACTTACAACTCCACCACACAGGACGTTTGAGAACTGTTCCTCGTTGCATGGCACTTGCAGGTAAGAACCCGCGCTTCATCGGTCCCACCTACTACGAGCGTCTACCCGCCGAACTCAAACGCGAACCATCATGTGACGAAATGTTTAGGCACCGGCTTAGGAATCTTTTGTTGGATAACCCAGTCTATTCAGTGAATAGGTGTATGGAACTTGACTTATAAATAAGATTGACTATTTTTTTATGTACTCTGTATTTGTTTTGACTTTTACTATTATTATTTAATTCTATTTCTGACGACTTCAATGTAACTGCATATAATTTGACATGCCATGTAATTTAAACTGTGTTATATCTAAGTATGAATGTAGTAACTGAATTATCACCAACTTTTTAAAGTTGTAGGTAATTCAGTAGCTCTGCCTACCCCACTCTGGGATTACAGGTGTGAAGGTATGAATGAATGAATATCTAAGTATATAATAAAAATGAATCGCTGAATGTGTTGCTAAGCGCAAAACTCGAGAACGGCTGAACCGATTTAACTGATTTCTTTATTGTTGTATTTGTCAATGTAAGGACAACGTTTTTATGAAAGAAAATAATTGAAAAATCCACCGGGAAAGTCAGGAATTTGCAGCGGGGCGAAGCCGCTGGCGGGATGCTAGTTGAGTAATAAAATCTGAATCTGAATCTTAAGGGAAAAAAAACATACCTATTTTAATTAGAGGTCCAGATATAAGTCCGATTAACGCTACTGCTGATCTTATAGTTTCGTTTGGTTATCAAAAATAATATATTATTACATCAAAATCTTCAATATTTCTGTAGTTACACACACTTTAACCCCTTGCCCTATTCCTTACTCCGTAACCTTTTGAATTTGCTCTAAAACATCGCATTTTGCTCATATTTGAATATTTTAACGCCACACACTATGTAAATGAGACTCAGTACTCCACTGAACGAGTTCTAAAGATCCTTTGTGAATATGAGAACCCGAAGTAAGAATGCAAGTGTAGGCTAAAATTGGATTTTCGTTACGAGCACCCGAAGTTTACTGCTGCTCCGGGATGATATCGAGGGCTCTTGTTTTCCCCCTATTGCAAAAAAGGGGTTTACGTGTCCTCGTGTAAACAATACTACGGATGTAGTGAATAATCCAACAGCATCGTATTTGGATAATCTGGATTGTTGCTGTGTAGGATTGTTTTCGTCTTTGCATTCTTTGTTAGCTTCTGTAGCCATCGGTAAGCTAGCTGGGAGAGCAATATACATGGTGGCCCATTTAAATCGGTCAGTATGGGAAAGTCTGAAACTAAAAGACATACGAAGATGTCTTCTTAGGAACCATGTCATCGATTTTAATAACAAGAAAGACTGGTTTGATAATATTTAAAGAAAAATCTGTACTCAGTTCGGGAACCGAACCCGGTTGTTTTGAAAAAAAAAACACTATTTCTATTTAGATATCGATTGTGTAGGTCTTTAATAAATATAAAATAAATTAATGTATGTGAAAGCGAAGCATTTTATTCATTTTAGACATCATGTTTCATACACATATTTACTGCTTAACACCTACACAATCGATATCTAAATAGTTTTTTGTTTCAAAACAACCGGGTTTGATTCCCGAAATGAGTAATTTTTTTTTTTTAATGTATGAATGCAGTTTTTCTTGTTATTAAAATCGAGGACATGGTTCCTATGAAGAGATCTTCGTATGTCTTATAGTTTCAGACTTTCCCACACTGACCGATTTAAATGGGCCACCCTGTATACTTAAATAGTGAGGACACTGGCTGACTAAGCACGTGGTGAAAGTATACTAGACTCATACCTGGTGTTCCACCGCTGTTCACCAGAACTTTGGTAGACTTGTGGCTTTTTTCCCCCAATTGTTGAAAATTTGTATCGATTGTGGCAAAAAAATTTGTTGCATCCCCAATTAAGGTTCTTTAGGTCTTATTGTGTTCATACCATTTTGTTCTACACCGTGTTTTTTTTATTTACGATAACTTCGGCATATTACTAGGTACATCCATAGAAACTAAGTGGTAAATTAGATTAAAAAAAACTGTTTAGTACAAAGTAATTCAATGTTGTATCTTTGGTCATTTTAAAAGGGCCTTTAGAGTTAACTCATAGTCAGTGTCAAATACGTCAATGTAGGCGTGACATGAACAGACAGTTAAGAGCCTTTTAGACCAGTTCAACGTGATTAAGTGAGTAAATTTAAAAATTAAATATCTTTAAAACCTTTACAGTTATCATTTGTCTGTCTTCGGGAAATTAACTTTATTTGACCTAAAGAACGTTCCCTTAAACTTATCGTAAATCAAAAAAAACACGGTCTATATTTATGCTGTGACTGTTTGTGCTTAACTTAAATAAATAAATACGAAAACTTATGCGACTAAATTCCTACGAGATATTTAATTATGCTAGATCTATAGAGGACGCAAACGAGCCCCAGGTCATCAGCTATTATCATCATGTCAATAGAGCTTCGGTGACCTCGTGGCCTAGGGGTTCGACTCGTGATTATAAGGTACCGAGTTCAAACCCGCGCACTGTGGTTCGGCGTGTATGAAGAAAGTGTCAAAATTCGATTTCTCCAAAAGTATCAATGAAACCCTCAAACGAAAAATACAGTGATATTAATTAATACTAAATCTATAATAAAAACAATAAAATATAGCTTTACTTTATGTAATTCATAATAATAAAAAAAAATATATAACAAAAAATCTTGCAAAATTTACTTAATTATTACAAAATAATATATTACAAAATATGTTTCATCAAAATAAAATCTCATTAATATTAAAAATATAAAAAAATACAAAAAGTCTAGAAAAACATATTTACAAAGTTGACACCCAAGGTACTACTACAAGTGATAAGTAATCGCCTTAAAATTATTTACATTTAAAATTAATGATTTTAATGAGTCTTATATTAACTTTAGATATGCAATAAACTAATTTTCCTACTCCTGTACTTTTATCTGTCATTTATATAGTCACGAACACTAATATAAGAATATAGATAATATTATGTCCGCAGAACATTCCGTAGAAAAGTCTATCTAGTCTATTCCCCATAACAGCACTTGTGCTTTTTTGAGCCAAAACGATATGCCTAGCTGCCAAAGCTTACACCTAGGTTAATTTGACCAATCAAAATACTTCACCAAATTAAACCACCAATCACAATACACATTGACTGCCAATTGGAACGTTAGGTTATTTTTGGTATGTAAACTCTTTTACTAATTTAACTCTTTAAAAAAAACATTTTATTTGGTATCAACCAACCAGAACGCAGCTATATTAAAATCGACCAATCAGGTAAAAGAATTCATTTCTCAAATCATTAGGTGTTTTTTAGTCCCTATTTCACAAGTTAAATCGATTGTGCAACTTTAAAAAAAAAATGAAACCTGGCAAGTGCACATCAATTTAAAAACAAAGTTAACCATAGACACATATTTTGTTGTTTTCGAATGTTTCCCGCTCGTTTGTTGTTCTGTGCTTCGTTCGTTCGTATTCTAACCTAGGTAGGTATATTAAAGAGTAAAAATTTATAAATAAAATTTTGTTAATTTAATTTTGCATTTTATTTGAAACCTAGTCGTAGAAAAAGTATTGTATGCAACGGTGTATAACTAAGTCAAAAAATACTCGTGGCGTCTTGCTTTACGATGTTCGCCTGCGGCTCACATCGTAACCACACCACTCGTCTTTTTTGACCTCTCTTATACAACTGTTGCATAAACTACTATACTGATTGTGATAAAGCCGAGTTTTTCATCTTGGTGAGTTTTCTGAGACCCGTAATCAGGGGGTCTGCATTTAACAGAAGCCGATTTAAAAGATCCTCATTTGTTACTTTGCGTGACATTTTCCTAGTATTACTGAGCCTGAACATCTTAATATTTTTATTTGTGGACTCGGCAGCTTCTTCTGAAAGCTCTCTAATAGGAACAATAACATGATCGATCACTTCAGCCCCGTGAATGAGAACCTTGTGCACAGAAGCCGGTAAATTATACCATGGATATTCCTGAACAAGCTGCCGAGCCGTATCTAACGCAAAAAGTTCTTCTAATCTTCTACGCTGAGTCCTCTTGCTGCACTTGTAGCAGTTAAATATTTTATTTACAATGAAGGTCACGTAGACCCCAAATAACTCAACATTTGTTGTTTAAATATGTAACAAAAATACAAATAATAATAAAACATACCTTTATCAACAACTTCCATAATGATGTAAATGATTAATACACAAATGATCTTGAGATATATGTCGTAAACAAACTTTCACTTTAATGACTTACTGATAACGCTAATTACCAGTGGCAGATGGGTTCACTTTGAAGGTCCGAAACGTAATGATAATTTCGATCGGGCGGTCTTCTCGGTCCGCCTGAAAGGCGGACGAGGAGCCGGTGTCGAGCTTGTTGCTCCTGACCGGGGTAGTCTCCGCCGGCCAAAAATATGGCCGGGTCCTTGGGTGGTGGCCGGCGCCGAAGGCGCCGGCGGCGAGGGGTTTGGAACGCTGCTCGCGAGATCAGCCAGCCAGGTGAGACCCCTGTTGGGGAGGCCCGGCTAGCGATCTGCAAGCAGAGCAGCGTCACCAGTGGGGTCCTGAGGGGCCGCTGCTGTACAGCAGTCGGGCACGCTCTCAGGACATCCTTTGTCCGCCGGGGCGGGTGAGGAGCCGGTGGCGGGCTGTCAGGCCCGCTTCCGGGGGTTCTCTGCGCCGGCCGTTAAGACGGCCGGGTCCTTGGATAGCCGCCGGCGCCGGAGGCGCCTGGCGGCGGGGAGATTGGGAGGGAGAGGATTTGGGTAGGGGGAGGGGATGGGGAGGCGTCAATCCGTGCAGGTCGCTGCTCGTGGGGTCAAGCCAGCCTGGTGGGACCCGGTTGGGGAGGCCAGGCTAGCGACCCGCCCGCGGAGCAGCGTCGTCTTCATCCGGTGGTTTTAGGTCAATCCGTGAGACGCGTAGGACGCCGCTTCAGGCCGGTCCGGTTCTTCGGTCCGAGTTGCATGTCCTTGGAGGGACCGCTGCTAGGCACCCTTCGAGCGATCCCTCCGGACGGGTAGGCTCAAGCCGCCTGAGAGGCGGTTGAGGAGCCGGTGGAAGGGCTGTTAGGCCCTTTACCGGGGTGCTCGTCGCCGGCCGAAAAGACGGCCGGGTTTGGGAAGTCGGCCGATGCCGAGAGCTTCATCCGCGAGGGACGCCGCTTGCGAGTCCTGACCAGCCAGGTTAAGTTCCCCCAGTTGAAACCCGGCTGGTGGTCTGCAGCAGAGCAGCGTCATCCTCGGGAAGTGTCACGTCCGTGAAGACGCTGCTCGCGAGGAGCAGGGCAGCGTCGTCGTCAATCCGGTATTTGGGTCCTCAGAGGGGTCGCCGCTAGGTAGCGGTCGAACAACCCTCTGAGGCGGTGTCACGTCAGGATGTGGGGCCCTCCGGGCCCCCCCGCAGGGTTGGGGGGGTGCGTCGGCGGCCGAGGCCGGCGCTCCGCCCTCCCGGGGGGGGGGGGGGGGTCCGGGGCACCGTATTTCTCCCACCGCGCTGCGGCGGCGGGAGGGAGGCGAAGTGGGGTCTGGTCCGTGTGGGTGCCGCTCGCGAGATCAGCCAGCCAGGTGAGACCCCGGTTGGGGAGGCCCGGCTGGCGACCTACAGCAGAGCGGCGTTGGTCTTCTTGTTCTGGTTTTTCCTTCCGCGGCAGGAGGGAGGTTTGAGGGTCGATGGCAGGTCCATATCGCTGTGGGTGGCAGTCTTCTTCGCCTCCAGTTCTCGCTGAGGAGAACCGGGCAAGAAGACTGAGATGTGCGGGTAGCCCTAAAAAGGGCTTTTTGGAAGTGCCCCCACCTTTGCGGACTCGCAACAAGGCGGGGGCGGGGAGAAAGTTGTGGAGGGTAGGTGTAGATATAGACGTGACACTCTACCCTCACAACTTTTCGCAAAATCTTCTAATGAAGATGGCAGCATTGTGGGCTGTGGGCTGTGATTGACGCGACCGCTATGCGCCGCCCGTTCGCGTCCCTCCCGTTTCCCCCATCCCTAGGGACTCGGTACTCGGGTCGGGACGGACGGGCGCGGCGCGGGAGTCTTGAGCGAGTGTGGTCCGAGCGTTGGAGGTGGGAGTTCCGGAGCGTCCACCTCGGGTCACAGTGGCCGATCCGTAATGATAATTTCAAATGATTTGCAAACTATTTATAGTTTATGGATGTATGGCTACTAGTGAGTAATTAGGCATAGAGAAATTATGACTGGGCTATACCAACAATCTGGACTTATGGCCTTCTATGGGACCACAGTGCCGCGCGGTCGTTATGTATCAATTGAGTATGAGTTTCTTGCGGCGGTTCTTCTCAGCAGTGGTTTCTTGTGTAGCGCTGGTAGATTTTTGACGTGTAAAAAAGCCCGTGCGGCCTTCTTACTGACCTGAATGACCTTTTTTATATTTAATGAGTTTTTTGTAACTTAAGTACATTACCCGATGCTCTTACGATGAAGTACAAACTTCGTGAGGACACCTGCACATTCGAATAGCCGAATGTGTAAGTAACAGGGTAATTGCATAAAAGATCCTAAAGGGGTCGAAGTGTATCCAAAAGGGCCCATCAGTAGGATAAGATAAGATCATCATGTCAACTGGAACATATACCTGGAGCCTACCCAAAAATCTCCACCGTGATATCGGTAATGTGTCGGCATCGGAGTTTTTGTCGCACGGTAAGACTAATAGCAAGCTATGGAGTTGTCATTTGCCATAAATCTAAACTCTTATTCATATTCATACTCATTTATTTATTTAATTATTTAGGTTTTTCTTTTATAATCAAGGACAACAACATTGACGAGTTTAGAAACGATTATTTAATGTTATATTTGGAAAATAAATATTACAATAAAAAATAATTACCATTTTTATACTGATTTAATTACAAAAATTTATAAACAAACAAAAGATACATTAAAATAAGGCAGAAGGGAATGTTTTAGTCCACACTAATGGCGAATTGTATGTTAAAATAGTTCAAGTTATTAATTTATAATCTAATAGTTTTTTTTGGTCCCGTGTGGTTGCCGGGTTAGAATAGTCCCACTCCATGTCTTCCCGTGGATGTCGTAAGAGGCGACTAAGGGAATAAAGGCTTGTAGTACTGTTAGGCGATGGGCTTGCAACCTGTCACTAATACGCTGGTAAACATCTTAGTCTAATTGTGCAAAATGTGGTTAAGTACAGCATTATCAAAAAATATTTAGAGTTGTTGGTAATTCTGTAGCTCTGCCTGCCCCACTCTGGGAATTAAGGCGTGAGTTTATGTATGTATGTATGTATGTAGTTTTTTTTTATATACCTATTACTGACTAAGATAATTACACAAGACCGACCGCTATAGAGGCATTTTAAGATAAATTAAATAAATGAGTATGAATATGAATAAGAGTTTAGATTTATGGCAAATGGTATGGGTTTAGTTTCGTTTTTAGATCTTGTATGTTGTTAAAAATTGTTCTTGGGCCCTTTAGGAGTTTCTGTCATCTATTGCCGCTCGGGCGATACTGACGCGGCGCAGCCCCGACTAAGCTTGGTGCGTTCTGTTGAGATTGCTCGTGATGGCTCGCGCTGCCGTCCTACTAACGAAGGTGGCTAACTGCACAGAAAAAGTATAAGCATTTTAAATTTAATGCGGTAACCAATAGAGTAATAGAATGGTTCGACTACTACATTGCAGTAAGCAGCCTTCTTTGGCAGGACGGCAGCTGCGTTATAATTATGTTTGAAGATGAACTACTGTTTATATTGTGGTAGTGTTTATTAATTTTTATCCATACTTGGATTGACATTTCGGTGATACTGCAAAACCGCGTAAGTAACATATTTATGACAGAGCAAAGTGAACCTTACTATCTTATTAAAAAGGTGCATTTTGCTCCTTATTTAAAATGTTACTTACGTGGTTTTGCAGTTTCACCGACGATTTATAACAATTACCGTCTACGTTTTCACATGGCCATGTTTCCCTCTTTATTTTCATCAACGTCAATCCCACGTCACCATCGGTCGGACTACCCTACCACGCTATTTAGGTAGGTACCTAATTTCACGCACATTAGGTAAGGATTAAAGTATATCTATCCCAGAAGTGAAGGTATTCTTAGTTAGAAAGATTAACAAAAGAAATATAGCCGGCAATAAAGTGTGTTTTATGAAAAAGGTTATTATTAACGGAATTTTAAAAGCAAAAGTATTGTATTGAGGAGAAACATTGTCTTAATATTATTCAGTCTGTGGTTATGTAATCTAGCCACGATCTTATTTACATTTAAAGCAGTAATCTAAATCTTAGAATTGTCGTTATTTTACGGTTAAGAAGGCACAGCTTTATATTAAAGTCACGTATTAAAATAATCTGGAATGAAGAATTAGTTAACCCGTAAAACGACTTTGTAACTCAGATAATATTTTATTTTGTTTATAATTCTGCCCTCCTAAGCTAATACGCAGTATGTCAGATAAAAATCCTGTAGCAATATCAACCTTATTACTAAGAGAAGAGAACTAAAACTCCTTTGGTTATTGGAAGGGCAGGATTGCCATGACATGAGTTTATAACTATTAATTAACATCAATTTATCAATCATCATAATTTTTGTATGGATCCATTATGGTTATTTAATTTTATGATAAAAAAACGTTTTTTTTTCATATTTGGGTTTACTTTCAGTTGTATTTAAGTTATTTTAAGTCATGTTTTATGATTTAAATTAAATTAATTAATAAAAAAAACTGCTGATGACTTTGGATTCTCTTGATTGACTCTACTGATTTTCATTATACTCAGCTACGAATACAAGCTAACATAACGGGTTGGCTTAAAGTAATGAGAATTACAAAAACTGTTTTTATTTTTATTTTTTCACTTGTTAGGGTTATATAGCTTTTTATTACATAAAAACGAACTAAAACCAATATGATAATCAATCATTCCTATACAGCAAAAAGTCCCGCATCTTAAATTTTTCGTAGCTTTCTTCTTACCGTTTTCATCATACGTTGGACAACATCTATTTTTACATTTTTTAGTTAATTAGTTGTTTTTGTACCTTGCGCTTCAACTGAGTCTGTAATTTTGCTTCCCGCCCATCACTGTAAACTAGTCTACTGAGAATTACCAAATAATCCTCTATTGGACGAGCTATAGGGACGTTCGGATGGTTTGAATCTTCGGTACGAAGTGAACGTCACACTCTTTTAGTCAATTCTGGCTGCTCCCTGCATAGTGATACTTTCTCCGCAACTTCCTGCACTTCTTTGGAATATCTTCAAGCTGTTTGTTGGAACATTTGGTTATTTTTTGACACTTTAACTGTTCAACATTGTATTTCTCTAAAATATTCCTTATTCGCCCACGAAAAACATCATATTTTACAGCTAACTTATCTGGGACTGAACCACTTTGTTTTGTACAAACGTTGCCACCTACTTGCGGTCTCGATCATTAAGAATGGGAGGTCTTCCCGTTTTTGGTAAATCTTTAGTCCTAATACCAAGTTCCCACCGCTGGATCAAACATTAAATTGTAGAAGGAGGTACATTTTCAAATTTGTGATGAGAGACCATTTCAGATTTTTCACGCCGTCCAAGTAGGCGATAGACACGTTCACATCATAACTTCCTCGCGGACATTTTATTATTAAACCAGTTAATCTTTTTTTGCCTTATTAACAAAATTTACATATTTTCTAATAATTATATCTGTCAAAATCCTTTTTGTATTTTTTTATTGCCTGCTATTGTTAATTGAATACATTCTCATTACTTTAAGCCAACCCGTTATGTCACATACCTAACTATAAAAGTTAAGGTTAGGTATAGGTAAGGTTACGTTACCTAGTAGAAATATAAATAGAAATAGAAACATTTATTCGACGAACACAAGAAAAAAAAAACAGAACAGAGAAAAACATCATTAAAATAAGGGGCAACACAGTAATAATAAAAAATAAAAAAAGCAATTGTAGGATAGTGTTGCCATGGGTGATTCTGTGACGTCGAAATTGACACCACTCAGCACTATGTCACAGCGTTAACCGCGACGCTGGTTTTCAGTAGAGAATGCCTTACGTCATTAAGTTTGTCTTTTGTATATTAAGTGTATTCTTTTGTGTAACCCATCAGTTAATAAGTAAATGTAATCGGTCAACCCATGCGGATTCCAGATGATGATA
Organism: Acleris emargana; assembly: GCA_927399475.2. Classification (NCBI taxonomy): domain Eukaryota; kingdom Metazoa; phylum Arthropoda; class Insecta; order Lepidoptera; family Tortricidae; genus Acleris; species Acleris emargana. The sequence goes on from OV656846.1 coordinate 18,151,795, forward strand.
GACAGACTACACGCAAACAAAGGACATACGTATAATCGACCAAGAAAGCCCTTTACACCTTTGGACTTTAACTTCTTACAAATAGAGTAGAAAAGTTAATTGGGATAGACCAAAAAAAACAACTCACGGTTTCTACATTCTAGTTTAATAGAATAGGTAATTTTAAAAGACCAATTTCATTAATTTTGTATCTGACCCAATAGCTTTGTTTATTTAGATTAGGGCTGTCATTTTCTAATAAATTAAAACAATTAAATGATATCGAACGATAAAAAGTGATTCTAATAGTGTAATAAAACATAGTAACTACTTCAAGCGGTTTTCGCCTAACCCGTAAGATACTCCGAAGGGGGCTTCAAGCCGAAAACGAAAGTCAAACAAAGGTTAAGTATACTTTTGTTGAAATATCCGAAATAGACAAATATTTCAAAAACTTAATAATGTAGAACGGCTTTAAAACCCTATTCCTCGAAATGGTTTTAGAAATAGAGTAATTTTAAAAATATGATTAATCCCAATTGGTCGACTATAGATACAAAGATGACAAACACAAAACAACCCATATATCGTACCTTCGGTATAGCAAGGGCACAATGTCCTACATGACAAGAAGAGCAATTGACGACAATTCATTTTGTGCTAAGGTAGTAAAATAAAATACCGTTTCTAGATTTTACACTGCTGATTATAGTAAAAATATCTTTGGATTTTTTTATGCAGTAGTTTTTTTTATATTTAGGAAAAACAGTAAAAAAAGTTGGATTGTGAATCTTAGGAATACACTTAATAGTGCCCTTAGTCCATTTATTACCAAAGGAATTCAAAAAAATATACAACTGTCATGTTGTCGGACGGATTACTTGATTCTAACGACACGCTTTCGATTCTACGCAAAATAGTTTATTTATTTTAATGGCGTCTACAAATTACGTAATTAATTAAATTACGCAAAATAACAAATTTGTGAACGAACGGCAGCGAATGATTGACAAGTGAGTGACATGACATGACAGTCAGTTATGTTTATGTTTAAAGTTACTTTATTTTTATTTTATATCAGGCTAAGATCAGACATCAGTATTCCTAACTTTGTATATACGGTCTTTTTAATGACTATTTCTTTAATAAATTATTAACGACGAATTTAAGTTAAATAAAGAAAAACCAAGAAATACGGGTAGTCTAATTTATAAACGCGAAAAAACAATAATGCTTTTTTTTTTAAATGTTGTCAATTGTGCTCTTGTCTTACCGAGAAGGTGCAATATTATGACGGTGATTTAAAAATCGAACACAAAAGTACAGTCAAAAGCACTTATATGTATACGGCCATCGTGCCAAATATATGTGAACATAGAGCTTACAGCTTATCAGCGGCATTGAGACGCTTATATGTGACGCATTGAAGAGGTTAATATATTTATGACTTTTACTGTAAGTTTCTATTCTAAAAAATACAATATCCCGCCTGTCGTTGTTCAAAACAGTGATCTTAGAGGGAGTTATTTAAGTAAGTTACAACAAACAGTTAGTTGCAATTACAAGATTTCACTTATATTCCTCCAAATAGACTTACGTAAATTTGTCACGAAGCAGGTCTAGATTAAATCAACCCAGTATTATATTGCTTCATCCGATTATCGACAATATCTTTCAAGTTACGCGAAGCACTTTAAATTATTCGCCTACCTTAGCGCAAAGCGGTATTCTATCGTAATCAAATCATCTGTTTGCAGAAACTGAAAGGGTTATATTCTGCTAAAACCACGCCAACGTAATTCGTACTTGTATTTTGTTAGTCTATCGAGATTATTCAAGCTGGCCACAAAGAAAACTTATTTAAATTACAAAGAGAGACCTACTTTAAAAACCAAACACTTTCAGCGGCACTCATTTGACAAGTTTGAAAAGGAAATAGTTATTTGTCAAAAAGTAAACAGTAATAACAAGAGCAGGGGGGTTATTATGACCTAGCTTTGCAGTTCAGTTTACGCTGAATGAAAAGGACAGAGCTATATAACTGCTATAGCTCTGTCCTTTACCCTCGCCGTAAAATAAATTGCATAGCCATATCGTAATAACCCCCCAGTGCCTCAACACAAGCGTCTTTGATCAGTGTGTATTGCCAGTAATGACGTATGGATCTGAGACATGGTCACTCACACAATCGGCCTCATCAAGAATATCTATGCTGGGTGTCTCTCTAGCTCACCGAATTGTAAACCTTAAGTGGCAGTGGGCGGGGTACATTGCTCGTAGAGCCAATGGAGCGGGAAGGTTCTAGAGTGGCGACCCTGAATGGCAAGGCCGACGACCTGATAAATTTCGCGGGAAACCGCTGGATGACAGCAGCAGAGGACCGATCGTTGTGGAAAACCTTGGGGAAGGCCTTTTTCCAGCAGTGGACGTCTTGCGGCTGGTGATGATGATGATGAATAACAAAAGCTTTTTCCGTAGTGTTCCGTCATCAAAAAGGAACCCTTATTAGTTTCGCCATGTTCGTCTGTCTGCCTGTCCACGGTTTACATCAGGGGTCGATTTTTGAATCTCACCCAGCCGGTGAACATTTTTGGAAATGAGTGAGAGTAAGAATATTTTCACTGGTGAATTCAAGATCATCAGTGAGATTCAAAATGGACCCACAGAGACTCTTGGTACAACGAAGCTGTAATTTGACACAGTTATACATTTAAATACACATACATACACATACATAAACTCACGCCTTCATTCCCAAAGTGGGGTAGGCAGAGCTAAATAATTACCAACAACTTTTTAAACTTGTTGATAATTCTTTAACCACATTTTGCACAAGTAGGCTAAGATGTTTCCCAGAGTATTAGTGACAGGTGGCAAGCCCATCGCCTAACAGTACTACAAGCCTTTATTCCCTTAGTCGCCTCTTACGACATCCACGGGAAGACATGGAGTGGCACTATTCTAACATTTTTATTCATTCATAAACCGTTATGATTTTATTCATGAAAGACGACGAAAATTGATCCCCCCTGATCTCCGAAGCTACAGACGGTAAAATTTTGAAAAAAATACAAAATATAGTTGATTGCTTGTAGATTACAGGAAACCCATATGAATTTTATCAAAAAACCAATTACGTATTGTACGGGACCCTCTCCACGCGAGAGAGAATTTAATTATTTTTTATGAATGTATGGACTTATATGTTGTCTGAAATAAATGATTTATTATTATTTATTTATTAGGCTGCCACGATGAGGGTGACATTTCTGTAAAACCCTCTTTAAATAAATAATGATTTAAAAATAAAGTAGGAACAGTAAGGTAATGTTAGGAAATCATTACACCCCGTCTAATATCTTTGTACATATCGTTAGCACATTCCCTGCCCAGAACTACATTTTGATTTTATTCCGCAAGGAAATCTGTTAGCTCGGCACTGGTTACGCTAATGCGCATGACCATTAGTCGACCTGTGTCAACGCAGGCTTAGCTGGCAAACAGTGTCCAGTGTCGAAGTGTACACAGACATGTCAATGTGTACACATTGGGATTTGTTTGTCATTTGTTTTTATGGAATTTTCCTAACGGCTTGAGAGGTCGACGACCTTTGTTGAGAGGGTTTTATTATCTGTATTATCACACTAATATTGTAGATAACGGTTCAACAGATATAGATAAATTGTGGAACAGAGATGGGGCAAAAAAACGGGTCTGAGTGCATTTTACGTACTAAAGAAGCTATTTCGAAGCCTTGGTTCCTCGCTAGGGGATGCTTTTAGTGAAATCTGATGATGAATACACTGAGCATCGATACAAGTCTTCCAGAGTGCCTAGGATACCCAACTGATTGAACCTGCGGGTAACGCCGCATCACTCACACTGTGATGGGATTGAAAACTGATTGTGCGATAAGTTAGGTATCTTTAGATTTTTTTACTTCCTCTATTGAAACTCGGAGTATCTACCATGAAACCTCATTCAAAACAACCCCTGGCACGAAGTTTTGAGTTCTATTGAGGATTGCTTCCTTTTTCGTCGATTTCTTGTTTTGACACTTCTTATTTCGTCGCTTTCCGTTTTGGACATAATAGTGAAATTAGTCTGTCACTTATATTGACCTAATAGGCTGTGTCAACATAATCGGATAGAAGCTTTCCGCCAACATCTCGATATGGCTAGGTAGCTGATACGACCAGATCGCTTTGTGACTAAATCTCGATCTGACTACATCGCTTTGTGCCTAGATCGCAATACGACTAGATCGCTTTGCGACTACATCTCTAAAAGTCCGAGTTGCAAAATGACTACTTCGTTTGCGTTACTAGGTAGGTTAGGTTCGTTAGGTAACTTCAAACGCCCGAAGGGAAAATAACCCAGGAATAGGAGCCCCGCCATGCGGGGCTCCGTCAATATTGCTAAGACAGACATAAGGTGAAAAAAACAATGTGGTCATTTAGCGACTCGGACTTTTAGAGATGTAGTCGCAAAGCGATCTGGTCGTATTGCGATCTAGGCACAAAGCGATGTAGTCAGATCGAGATGTAGTCACAAAGCGATCTGGTCGTATCAGCTACCTAGCCATATAGAGATGTAGGCGGAAAGCTTCTATCCCTTTTTTTTGTTCAAATAAACTTTATATTTTTATTATTCAAGCACAGTCATAGGCATTGTATAGTGTAACTTGGTAGTTCCACTATGTCCAAACAAGAATATGTCGAATACGGAAAACGACGAAACAAGAATGTGCCAAAACAAGAACACGATGAATCAGAAATACGACGAAAAATGAACCAATCCGAATCCGATTATCACCCAGAAATCGTATAAACCCCGTGTTCGTATTTTTGCTGTAATTTTCACATCTGTAACAACCTTGATTTGTTAATGATTGACCTGTTGCTGGGTGAAAAATAATGTTTTTGCAGTCTGCCATTTTACTTTTTAGGCGTTTTCATTGCGGACGTCAAAGTATAGCTTATTTTCGTCACAAAACGGACAAAGTTAAAGTTCCTTAATTTCAGTCCTTAATTGGGGTACACGTTTTTATGAAAACGCCCTTTTATTGGACTAAGTAAAAGTTTGAAATATCATTAAATATTGCAAAAATCTCTACAATTTCTTTCATGTACCTAAACATGAAAGAAGTTTAAAAACAAAAATGTAAGCGTTATTACCTCGACTGCCAAAAAAAAGGAGTGTAATTTTTTCAGGTATGTAATGTGTGTACGATTCCTTATTCTACCATAATTTCTAAACGCTTAAGCCTATTTAGGTGTGTGTGTGGTATCGTTAGAATCCTTTTGCCATTACGGTTGACATAGCACACCTAAATTAAAATTGAAATAACAACAATGGCAAAATGACAATTATTGACATAGGTAACCCTATATCAACGACAATATAAATATGCAGGCGGTTCTTTAAAGCGTGCTTTTCATTTAGTTATTAAATGCATTTTACTAACATTATAATATATGTATATACTTCCCTGTGACCCTGATACCTGTGTGGTCACCGGGTTAAAATAGTGCCACTCCATGTCTTCTCGTGGATGTCGTAAGAGGCGACTAAGGGAATAATAAAGGCTTGTAGTACTGTTAGGCGATGGGCTTGCAACGTCACTAATACACTAGTAAACATCTTAGCCTGATTGTTCAAAACGTGGGTACAGAATAAATTATCAACAACTTATTTAAGAGTGCTTGGTAATTCTGTAGCTCTGCCTACCCCACTCTGGGAATGAAGGCGTGAGTTTATGTATGTATGTACTTCCCTGTGAACCGAGTGAGGGTATACCTGCCTACGTAGCTTCGATGGCAATGATAATGTAGAACCATCGAGCTGGTCTGAAGATTTAGACTTAGGGTGGCCATAGGAACTCCTAAATGTCACATGGCAAGCCCGTCGTGTTACGGCTCGTTAGAACCGTCTTGACGAGTAATTGCTGACTGTGCAATGTGCATACAGTCGGCAGCAAACGCTTGTCCCAAAAATTATATCTTTGGAAGAAATTTATTTACTCTTTACTGAAATATTTGAGCCCATTTAATCTTATTGCAAACGGCTAAGTTTATTAATTTCAATAAATTTTGTCTTACAATTTGAAATAAGTAATGCTAATTGGGCGTATCAAGAACTGAAGTAATCTAGTTGGACGTAACTGCTACATAAAGTTAGACATCTTATTAAATAAGATATGATAGTCGTATTTAAGTTGTGCTGACTTGAGCGTCGTCTTGATGTCCTTTTTCAATTATTTGAGTAATAAAGAAAATATAGTTTATTTACCAATAACTTTACATAATATTGATCTGAAACGGATTGTGAAACGCTGCTAAAATCGCGTAGCTGTCAAAAAATTCCATACAAATTTAGCTCTGGCCGTTAACGTTTCTCAACGTCTAAATCAAGTCCGATTTCCACGATTTTCGAATATGTTGTACTTATTATAAATAACTAGGTCTGAACGTTTCTGTTTTTTGTTTTTTAAATTTGTTTCGTTCTAAGAAGTATTTTCATGGAATATATTCAAAAATCGTAAAAATCGGACTAGGTTTAAGGGTAGAGAAACTTTTTCGCTTTTTGTATGGAAATGTTTAGCTTGCCAATCCTCTTAATACTGTAAGTAAGGTAATCGGAAACCTTTGTATGCGAGTCTTATTCGCACTTGCCCAGTTTTTACAAAGTGTCAAAACTATAAATGATAATTATAAATAAATCGAACTGAATTTTCGTCTCCTGGCCTCAAAAGAAGGTTACATACATACATGCGAGTCGTATGTTGGGTTTTGTGTTACGAACTACTAGACCTTTTAAGAAAGTACAAAGTCTCGTAATTTTATACACTTCTTTAGTTAGACCTATTCTGGAATACTGTAGCTGTGTTTGGTACCCAATCTATAGTATCCACTCAAGCCGCATTGAATCTATACAAATGAAATTCATCCGGCATCTCAGCAGGTTAACAGGTGTGCGACGCACTATTCCTCAATACAGCGGCAGGTTAGTTAATTTCCGCCTATCATCTTTGGAGTACAGACGTGATGTGACTGATTTAATGACGCTACATAGGATTTTGAATGGTGTTCTTGATACTGATCTTATTAGCTACATATCCTTTATTGCCAAGAAAAAGATCACAAGGAATCAGAAAATATTTAGCATACTCTTTACAAGCAACAACCTCTCATTTAACGCCCCACTCCTAAGGATGTGTCGTAGATATAATTTCTTAGACACAGATATTGATATTGATATATTCTCTGACAGCGCGAACAAATTTAAAACCAAATTAATGATACAGTCACTTTTCTAATTTTGCATATTTTTGTCATCTTCACTTTTTATTTACCGAAATGTAAATGCTGTGTACAATCATTATTGTGTTGTTTACCATTTAAGTGTCATTTGTATAATCTTAATTTTTAATGCTTGGTGTTCAACATGTTATTGTACCTAATAAATAAATAAAATAAAATACCTTCACGCCTGTCTCCCAATGGGGTAGGCAGAGACTATAATATATACTAACGCCTGGTTCACCGTGCACCGGTCTAAGCATACAACTTTCGCTTCCTCTACATTCATCAAGTTCTTCATGCACGTGCGTCGGTTTCGGGTGCTTTTGATTTGGCCCTTATTTAGAACATCGCGAATCTGATCACCGTACCGTACGTCCGTCTAGGACATTTCCGCTCACTCTCGCTCGCCATATCTCTTATGTAACTCTTCAACATTTGATCAAATGAGTGCCGGTGATTCAAGGAGATCTCAGTATAAATGTGTATGAAATACCTAACAAGTCACAACTTGTTACTTACTGACGACTTCTTTATTATTTTTGTTCGTATAAAATCGTAACGATTGCCAAAACTGAGGGGCTATTGTCTAACGCACTCGCAATCGCAATCGGCTTCAAAGCAGAACAATTGACAACATTTAAAAAAAAAAAGCATTATTGTTTTTTCGCTTTTATAATAGCTGGTTAAAAATTAGACTACCCGTATTTCTTTGTTTTTCTTTATTTAACTTAAATTCGTCGTTAATAATTTATTAAAGAAATAGTCATTAAAAAGACCGTATATACAAAGTTAGGAAAACTGAGATCTTAGCATGATATAAAATAAAAAAAGTAACTTTAAACAGAAACAGAACTGACTGTCATGTCATGTCACTCACTTGTCAATCATTTGGTGCCGTTCGTTCACAAATTTGTTATTTTGCGTAATTTAATTAATTGGCGTGCGGCCTACTTACTGAATAAATGTCTTTATCTTTATCTTTATCTTATCTTTTACATAATTTGTAGACGCCATTAAAATAAATAAACTATTTTGCGTAGAATCGAAAGCGTGTCGTTAAAATCATGTAATCCGTCAGACAGATAAAAAATGAACATGACAGTTGTATATTTTTTTCAATTCCTTTGGTAATTAATGCTGGGTTTACACGGGCTTAGTAGCTAATGCTTAGTACTTGTCATTTACACTTGTCACATGTGTGTAAACATGTTGTACAGTGCTTAGTATTAGTGCTACTGCAAGTGCAAGTAATTAGAAGCCGTTCCTATTTACTAAGCGACAAGCACCTACCCGCAGCTAAAAATCTACTAATACTTGTCACTTGTCGAGTGGTGTAAACATTTAATGACAAGTGCAATTTGATTAGTGATTAGTAGATTACCTACTCAAAGCTGCCGAAGTGTTTTGTTTACGTTGTTTTCTCAGTCTAATATCCCGCAAAAAATATAATTATGACGTCGAAAAGATGGAATTCGGAAACTACAATTAAGTTTATACAAGTTTTTTTTTCCATTTTCTTCTCTTCTCAGTAACCATTGTCTTGTCCATAAACGCTTATTTTTTAACGCTTCTGCTTGCAGATCTTGTATCATAGCCATTAAAATAATATTAGAGTAATGCGTAAAAACATTCCGCAAAACTAGTCAGCGGCGATAATCTTGTAAACTAATACCATTCTCTAACACCACTGTGTAGACGGTTACTTGCCACTTGTCACTGTGCATATAAGTCCCTAACCACCTACACTAATGACAAGTACTAAGCCCGTGTAAACCTAGCATAATGGACTAAGGGCACTATAAGTGTATTCCTAACATTCACAATAGAACTTTTTTTACTGTTTTTCCTTAATATAAAAAAAACTACTGCATATAAAAATCCAAAGTTATTTTTACTGTAATCAGCGGTGTAAAATCTAGAAACGGTATTTTATTTTACTACCTTAGCACAATTATTGTTCTTGTTGTCAATTGTGTTCATTTTGTATGCAAACAAGCCTTCGATTTTTAAAATGAAAACGATTGCAATTTTTATATTGCGATGTTAAACAATCTCATCGCCTTAAAAAATCAGATTTAAGTAGTTGCAAGCCTTCATACATGCATAATTCATAGTATTCGTTCATCATAAAGTATCAAAAAACGAAATAATTAAAGCAAAATACTTAAGTACGGCGTCTGTTGGTTTCAGTGACCTGCCCAATATGTATGGGTGACAGTAAATCAGTGTTGCCACTTAAATTAAAAACTTAAGCAATTTCATTTGGAAAACTCCCGAAATGCAATTCAAAATCTGGTTTCTACATGCCACTTCTCCTCTAATTGTAATTCTAATTCACTTGAATACAAATACGATGTGAATACTCAGCTTTATCTAAGCCTTATCAGGGCAAGGGTAACGTTACGAGGACCAGACCAGTGGGGTTATTATTTATTTATTTATTTAATTAACTAGTACGGTTACAAACCACTTACACTAATTAATGAAAAGATTAAAACTAATTCTTATAAATTCATGTCAAAAAACAACAACATTTATTCAACTACCTCACAAAAACTTAAGCATGCACATATAACTATCCGCAACTCATCTGCGAAAACGTCACAATGTGGGTTATTTTCCAACAGTTTGTTTAAGGCAGTGAGGATGCGGGGTAGCGGAGAGTTAGCGCGCGCCACGGTTTCACGCCACACTGAGGAACTGAGAAAAGCCTGTGACTACGACTGCGAAGGTAATTGTTCGGGGCAAATATGCGGAGCAAATCGTTGTGCAAGTGAGGAGAAGTGTTGTGTTATGTCGAAGCAATGCAGTTCATTTTAGGGCGAGTGTATAGAACAGAGCTATAGATGCTACATAACTCTGTCTCTTTCTCTCAGCGTAAACTGAACGGCAAAGCTATGTCATAATAACTCCCTTACTGTAACATGTTCCTGTAAATTAATTCCAATACGTATCCTTAGCTCTACACTTGTGTAACGGTTTTAAATCAACCTAACTTCATCACGTTCTTCAGTTTATCCAGCTTCCGAGCACGCTCAGATTTAAATCGATTCAATAACCCCCTCTAATCCTCCTAATCATCTCTTTGACGAAGAGAGAATAAGGCAGGACTAAGTTTCGAGCTTCGAGTTTTGGAGTTAAGCTAATGAAATAACATTTGCTCGTCACGTGTGAGAACATGATGAATCTGAATGTACGTGAAACGATTTAATTACTAGAAATTATACAAAGCATAAAGTTTAATGGGTCACTGAAAAAAAAAAAAAGATTATAATAACTACTCGTATAATTTATCTAACCCACTTGTTAGTATTTAATATCAAAAATGTAAGTAAATTAGTCTATGGCTCCCTCTACCTAGTCGGCCCAAAAGTTATGTAATTACGGTTTACTCAATTAAAACTAACTAATGTATGTTTTTTGCAATTAAGTATGTATTAATTAAAAGTCTTATTAATATACATTCTGCCCTGCAGAGCCTAAACCGCAGTAACTGCAAAAAATTAAAAAAAATTTTTTTCGTTATTTTTAATCACGAGATCAATACGCATATGTATATCTAATCGGTGTGTGATTCAGACAACGGGAAATATATTTAAAAAAAACATAGTTATGCAGTACGTACAAGTGCTCAATGAATAATCCATATTGAAACCACCTAAAACGCCGCAATTGGCCTTTCAACTTCAGTTTTCCAAAGGTTTACTAGTTAAAACGCAGTAAGTGTGTTATTTTACGTGCAATTTAGCTTTACGGCAACCATCAATTCTTTCATGAGATAACTTATTAAAATGCAGCAACAGATTTTTGTATTAAAAATCATGAACTGCGTTCCTCATTTTGTTCATTTTATCAATTATTTCCTTATTAAACTGCAGTAAGATGTACGGAAAGTGAGTTTTAAGAAGTATTCTTAACAAATCTTGACATTGTGTTTACTAACTAAAGCGCAGTTTAGGAGTTAATACTTAATTTTAGTCGGCTCATCTCTATCTAAGTCCCTTAGTAATTACTATTTAAACCGCAGTAGCAAGACTTTTTACTAACGTTTAACCGGTAACATATTAGTTAATAAGAAACCAAATTACTGTCTAAAGTGCAGTGTCAGTCTGTATTTACTGCCCTTTAGATGGCTATTCAATAAATTTCTTAAAGTTGTACCATGGTTGTGTTGTCCTTTACTGCGCCTTAGTCTGTATTTGTTGCTCAGTCAGTCGTGTCCTAGACGCCGTGCGAGGAGGGCAGGTGGGCGTCGCTTGGTTTTTCAAGTAAGTAGGTACATCAAAATTATACCGCGGCGTTGGATAGGCTCGTCGTAATTAACGTACATTGATTTACATATTTTAGTTTTTTGAAAAGGCTAGTGTTCATATTAGGTATTACTTATTTAGTGAGCGGACTAGGTTATGGTCGATGATAAAATAGTATACCTAATGCCTACGTTTCTTTAACTTTCAACCAATGAATCCAAAGCTTTTCATGCAATCCAATTTTGATTATCTGCTAGTTATCCGATTGACTTAGTTAATGTTATGATACCTATGTAGTTCCGATTTTAACTTCATAATGTTCTAAGTTACAGATCGTACTTTAGGTATTTAGTGTTAGTTTTGTTCTTATTGTTTTCGTTTACGTCAAATTTCAAATATAGCAGCAGGAGATCATTTTCTTAAGTTTAAGTATTTATTTATCTATATAAGCATGTTTATCAGTGCTTCCTATCGATAGTACTTACAGTCCACTTCATAAATATATGTACACTTTAATACCTTGTCACTTTAATAGACAAGGTACTAAAGTGAAGTGAAAAATTTATGAACTCTATTGTACAGGCCTAGAGATTCCTTTGTTACTAGGTATATTTATGTGAGATTGTCTCCCAGATATTATAAAGTAAAATTATATAATATCATTGGATAGAATTAGGTACTTTCAAGACTCTGAAATCAACTAAATTATTATTGCTTTATTTTCATCTTCTTGAATCTCAAATGTATGTATTATTTTTTAGAAGAACATTTAATTTTTTGATATATATTTTAAAGCAACTCAAAAACAATTTTAAACAAAACTTACGTAAGATACATTAAGGAAATCACACCTGGTTACTTACGTATATACTGTCGAAAAACGCTCGACATGTTTCAGGCTCATCTGGAGTCCTTAGTCATGAGCCCGAAACATTTCAAGCGTTATTCGACAAAATTTACGTGAGTGACCCGGACGGTGTGATCTCCTTAATAACTCGAAAACAATTACTAGAATAGCGTGCCTTTACTCTCTATAAGTCTGATTACCGAGTATTTTAGTGGTTAATAATTAACATAGAATTAGTTTTTATAATGAAGCAAAGATGCGTGTTTAAGCCAGTTTAAAAATTAACCAATGATTGAGGCGGTTTTATTTTAATTTTAACATATAACTATTAGCAGCTTTGCTGCTTCAATTTAGGTTTTTATAACATAATTTTGATCTCAGTTGAGTTATTTTGTGGCAAAGCCACAGTACTTAGCGATGATATATCTATCAATAACAATGTTAAGCAATTAATGCGATGCAAATAATTAAGAGACTATAATAACTGTGTGATAAATGTTATTATAAATGTCTGATTAATAAGTATCTTATTTCAATAAGTACTGTTTTTTTTTGTATTTTAGAAGGTTTTTTTAAGCATTTTAGTACGTAGTAACTAAGTGTTACTTCTAGCAGTTTTAAGTTGGGTTGTTATAACAAATGTTGATCTCAATCGTGTTAGTTTAATTATGCAGCAAAGTCATTAGCGGTTATATTTGTACCAATGAAAAGGTCAAGCTGCAATACAAAGAATAATTATAAGAATATGCTCAAAATTAGTGTGATAATCGGTCGTCCTTTATTTTTTATAAAACTATAAGGTTTACTTAAATAAAAGTTATATTTCTCGAAAATATGCATTTCATTTATGTGAAAACGCAGTACCTGGAGTTCGTAGCACATACACTTTAATCACGATACTGACTTAAATGCAGTGTAAATGACTCTGATACTGCATCTTAGCTTGCAATTGACAAAAAATAACACACGTTTTTGCAGTACTTGGTTTTTTTACGGCATTTTAGTCAGTATAACTCATCTTTTTAGGGAAAACTCAGAGTGCCGTAACGGCTCTGAATTTAGAAAAATCCTTTTTTTTTAGCTAATGACACACTCAAAGCATTTTTTTTGTCATAATCATATTTTTCGTGCTTATTACTCTTTATTGAAAGTCAATCATTAACACAAAAAACATTAGAAAGGTAGAAAAATTACACTTCAAAGACATTTTTTACGTTTTCTCGAAATGAACTTTTTGCACTTACTGCGGTTTAGGCTCTGCAGGGCAGCATTTTTAAGAAATATCTTGCATTTTAAATAATTGCCGCAATATTTGATAAGGTTTTTTTTTACATTTACGACTGGCATCGTCAGATATACGTGGGGATTTTCAGCAAATTTTAGCTTTTAAAAGTGTTTAAATGTAATATTTCGAAACCTCTTTTCTCAGGCCATATAAGACTATGCTAATACTCACTAATACCTACAGCTTATGAAGCAATATAGTGTGATATTGAATTTCTGCAGAATTGATGCAAGATCGTTAACTCGATTTAGGGAGCCATGAAGATTCGTGATTTTATAAGCAGATAATTCAATAATGCTTCTTGCAATACTGTAGCGGAATTTATGTGATTTTTAAAACTATATTAATTAAGGTTATGATATATTTTTGTAACTTCTTTTTAAGTTTTAATAAATGTCAGTGACAAAACTTACGGGCCACATACATACATAAACTCACGCCTTCATTCCCAGAGTGGGGTAGTTAGTCTTACGGGCCAAGTGTTTCTTAATATTATTATTCTTCTTGTCACGTCTTCCGCGTGTTTTACTTTAAAGCAATCTTCTCTACCCTAATAGCTACAGCGCTACCAGTAGGTAATGTTTAATGACTTGATATTTGCATTTTTCCTCCTCACGATGTTTTCTGCACTTACATAAAACTTGTGCTTTAAATGCCAAGAGTGTTTTGATTCATAATATAAACTGTTCCTAGTAAACGGACTCTTTGGTCTCGATTAGAATCAAGAGATATAATATAATATTAATTTAAAAAAAAAATGTGCATCGGCGTTATAAATTATATTTATTTAAATATTTAAATGGCGAACTTAATGCCAAATAACTTATTGGCATCCTCTACCAGTCAAATAGTTTAGGTATGTTCTTATAATAATGTTATTTAGATCGACATTTTAAAACAGTAAATAAAAATATAAGAAGCGGTTAAATTAAACTTAGATTACTATCGCAAAATCTGCTAAAAGTTAAAACCAATTTAGAAAATTATAGCGTCATACTTGGAAAAGTCGATTCAGAACTGTAATTTGATCATTAGTTTTAACTTTAAACTGGTGAACTTTATAATTGGGCCTTCTTTCAAGAAGCTGGCCAGACTCGAACAGTTAAGGTTTGTTCTAGGGCTGTCAATTAAATATTTATAAAAATTGCGGATTTTATTTATTCATAAGGATATTGAGAGATAAGAGAGAAATAACGGTCAACTGTGGCACTTAACCTTTCCATAGGAACTGCCTAGTTTTAGTGCCAAAATTATAAATGACTGGAAAATGGTAATAAAATTCCAAAGTCAGGGGACTATGTCACATAAATTAACCTGGTCCCAAAATAAACTCTAGGCTTTTACTATGGGTACTAGACAACGAGAAATTTACTTAGATAGAGAAATACATAATTCAAGACATATTAAATACATCCAAGACTCAGGAACAAATACTCGCGCTCATCACACAAATGTCTTTACCGGGATTTGAACCCAGGACCGCTAGCTTCGAAGGCAAGGTCACTACCAACTAGGCCAACGTGTCGTCAATTGTTTAAACTGGAGTTAAGCGAGGGCGAGACGGTAGTATATTTATAATCAAAAGAACGTAAACCGACCGACGCATAAATACTACAAATAATCACGATAGTGTTATGTACTATTTGGTCTTTGAGGTCCTACCCAGTATTTTAACACAATTTAAATGGCTTTTATTCGTCGCGGTCTCGGATAATCTCATCAAACTAACTAAATACGGGATACGGCTTACTGCTTCGTGGTTTAAAGAGAAAATAAACCTTTCAACCACTTAAAACGGATGATTGGATTACTGAAATACCAGCTTCGCATTTAAGTGGAAATACAAATACAAAAAAGATTTGCTTAAGTTGGAAGATACCGGCAAAAATCAAAGGAATCACGAATTCCATTGATGGCAACCAATCATGGCAATCATCCATATTAAAATCGCAATTACTATTTCAACCCATCAATATTTATTAATAGAGTCAGCTAAGTCGGTTAAGTCGTTCGTTATTGAAGATTTTTCATACACAAGTTTGAAAAAGGAACGTTAAATACGACTAACATGTTTCTGAGTACTGCCGTACTCATTTGCAGATATTTTAGATACTCGTTCTTATTTTAAACTTGTGTATGAAAAATCGCCACTAAAGAACGATTTAATCGTCGTTTGGTAAGGACCAAAAAGTTGGACCACAGTTAAGCACAGTTAACCATCGAAGTCGAAAAAAGTTCCGTTGTGCAACGAAAATTATCCCTACAATTGTATCGCTAACTGTCGTGTCACAGCGGAAAATTTTCATAGATACTGACTCTGAATGCGGATATCAATCGCGTACCAAGTAAGAATACCCTCGATGTTTCGACTATGTTGCAACGCCGTGGCCACGATTTTGATTTATCCGAAAACACACTTTATTATTTGCACATACTGATAACTGGATTCCACGACATCGATAGTCTTTACCCATGTTCTCTGTTTAAATTTAGTTTTATTCTCATTTCCACGGCTTTTCGCACAATTCTTGCATAAAAATGGCATGGCGTTAAAAGTACCAGCATTATTGCCCCGTTTTAGGATGTGTAACACAGCAAAAACAACAGCTAATTGATGAGTACATCCTATCAACCTATATAAATAGTCCGCCCGGATCGCTAATAATACTTATACCAATATTGTATAAGTTATGTTAAGCTGATTTCTTTAAGTACGCACTAACCTTTGGCTGGTTTCTGTTTGGCCAGTTGATTGACTGGTAGAAAATGCCCTAAGACAATAAGTCCGCCATTTGTACTTTTCTTATAGTGTGCTTTTCCGTTGTGACACGAAAATTAGCCATACAATTCTAGGGGCACTTTTCGTTGCACAACGGAACTTTTTCGATTTCGTTGTTTTTACATGGTTAACTGCGCTTAACTATGGTCCAACTTTTTGGTGCTTCCCCAAACGTGACATTAGAGGACGTTCCCTAAAAGCGGACAGGTCCCGTGGGTATGGCGAGGAATAACTACTGTCCAGACCAATTCGTGGGCAAATGCTAGTTTTAAATCGTCATAATCTGTGAAAATAGCTCTTTTGTTAAAACGAGTCATGCTCTGGACAAGCCATTTGCGCTATTTTCCGCGTTATGGCAGTTTTACGAGGCGTACACAATTATTGTGTAAAAGAAACACTGTAATTTCGATAGAATAGCCTGAAATTACCGGTCCAGAACCCTTAGTACTCGCTAGCGAGTGAAATACTCTGTCCCTCACAGTATTATTATAGAGTGCGAGGCAACTCACCGCTAATTGTCCATTTGTAAAGGATATTAAATTAATACGACCAAGGCAATGCTGCCTCTTCCTCAAGCCAAATTCGAATCAGAGAGCATAGAGCGAACCTAGATGATGTGGCTAATCTTCTACGTCACTACGGACGCGAGACTCATTTCACTCTTAAACGCTGGCAACGCTCGTACACTGTTCTGACAATTTAGAAATCAAAACTAATCTAAATCACTCCAAAATCCTGGGATATTCCATGAATCCTGAAACAATGTAACTTGACATGCCGAAAAGTATCGAAGGCTTAGTCCTTAGGTCAAAGCGCAGGCGCAGTGAAACGTAACGCACGCTCACGCTTGACCGAATTATTAAAAGGCTCCGTCCCACTCCTTCTCTATTCATAACCAAAGCGAGAGAAGAGGACAGCACTAGATGTATTCGTTCCTCGATTTCGGTGCAGAAGTCCACCAGCGGTAGTATTGCTATATGAAAAAGCATATAAAAAAAACGGGTGTTACAAGAGCACGGTAGTCTAGCGAGTACGGTAATTGTAACTCATGGTAAGGGTTACAGTATTAGGTAGACCGCTCTTTGCGCTCTGTAATATAAAACGTGTTTCTTGTGAATTCTTTTGTGATACCAACTAAATAACATTCTTGCATTTGTTAGCTCCTTTACAAAGCAAAAGTTCAACCTTCGCTCGAAGAAATTGCAGTTCTTCGCCTTGGCAGCTAAATTATTACTTTAATATTTCGAAACAAAGGAGTTCGTCAGTTTTGTAAGCATAAAAAAGCAAGGTTAAGGTTACATGAAACGGCCAATTTGGTTAAATATAAACATTGCAATTTGCCGAGTTTTATGTTTCCATTTCATTCTGCAATAATGCACGTACGTAAATTTCTTTGTATGAATAAAGATATGATTATTTTGTTTTTAGTTAACACCTATATTATTTAATATGTATTATGTGTCCTTCGTATCAGCGTTGCCAAATAATAACTTTCCGAACCGAAGCTCCTTAATGGTAACACTGCGCGAAGGTTGGATTTTAAAAATTAAATAATGTTGGCTGTCAATTAGATGTCATTCAAAAAACCGGGCAAGAACATGTCTGAGCGTACTCAGTGTAGGGTTCTAAAGACGTTACTTCACAAAAACTTTCTTAAAAAGCCACAAGTATGTACAAATTCTCTTTTTAAAGTTATTTTGTGGTCTTAGACATTTATCAGGAACCAATCATGTCTACTTAGCCGTGATAGTGTTCCTTTTAAATTCGTTATATGTGCGGTTATGTTGAAGATATTTTTTAGATTTTTAGTATTTGTAGTTTTGGCTGTAGGGGGGGGGGGGGGGGGGAGAGACACTTGACTTTAGCAAAAATTTGCGCTTCAAAGCTTAATATTCCATAATCGGAGACCCTACTCGAAAACTGGTTTTCGCAAACCCGCACATTTTTTTAAAATACCTATTCATTCGACTCCCCATACTACGGGGTAGACAAGAAAAAAAATACATCCCCACGTTACGAGTAGGGGACGTACACAAAAAAAAAACCAATTTTTTTTACCACTTTGTTAGCGTGACTAATACGTATATTCATGCCAAATGCAGATTCTTAGTACTAGAATCTCTGAGCTAGGCTGCGGACGCACGGATATGGCGAAACTATTAGGGTTCCTACTTTGACTACGGAACCCTAAAAAGGGCAAAAAGTAAATAAAAATAAGGAAGAAATTAATAACGTGATTTTACTTATGGCTTTAGATTAATATTAAAAGTAAGCATCACAGTTTCGAAATAGACTCACGAAATATACACTACTCTTATTCACATTTTGCTTGCTTAAAGTAAAAGTAAGTAGTACTTAAGTCATTTTAACTTAAGTCGTTTTAGGGCAAAGTAACACGTTAATTTAAATTAGAAAAGCAGTGTCAACGTTGAAACACTTAAAACCTCATCACAAAAGGCAATTATTACAAGTACACTTTACGTTGAATTTTGTTGTACGAGGATAAACGTGCTGATGACCAGTATTTGAGAAGAAACATCGCTTGATAAGGAAAATGACTTCCTTAAAATAATATTACCTTCTAAGCTAGTTCTTAATAAATAAATAAATAACATACACTCACTGTCAAATAATACAGGTCAGAGTGCGTTTTTAATACTAAAGAGGCTGTTTGGAAGCCTTGGTTCCTCGCCAGGGGATGCTTTTAGTGAAATCTGATGATGGACACTCCGAGTATTGATACAGGACTTTCAGAGCGCCTAGGATACCCAACTGATTGGATCTGCGGTTCAGAAAAACATCTAAAATGGCAATAAAATGTAAGGAAACCCAAACTCTCTCGCTGTGGTGTTAACTGATTGTGCGATCAGTTAGGTATCTTAAGCACTGAAGACCTTCTCTATTGAACCTCGGAGTATCCACCATTAAAACTCACTCAAACAGCCCCTGGCCAGAAACTAAGGCTTCAAAATAAATAAATAATATAATAAAATAAATACATACATACATACCTTCACGCCTTTATTATTATTCTTCTTATACCAGGTGCTACTAACTACTCTTCTAAGTCTTGCGCTGCTTTTTTAATTAAAAGTACCTACGTATTATTTTCAAAGTAAATTTTTTCCCATTTTTTTGGGTTTCGTACCTCAAAAGGAAAAAACGGACCACTTATAGGATCACTTTATTGTCCATCTGTCTGTCCGGCCGTCCGTCTGTCTGTCTATCTGTCCAGACCCTTTATCTCCAAAACGCGTGGAGGTATCAAGTTGAAATTAAAACCATATACTCGTCTACAGTCCTTTGAAGCTGTGAAAAAAACAAACTTCTATCGAAAAGTTATCGTTAAAAAAAAGAGACGTGTATTTTGACATTCTTGAGATTCAAAAAAAATTATAGGGGATTTTCCGTTGACCAAGAACTATGAAATTTAGTAAGTAATACCGTCTGATACTATCAGTATAGGGAAACATCTGTAATCTTCAAATTTTTTATTAAATCATAAAAAACAGGGTCTTTATGCAAGGAACGGCGGTCCAAATTATGAATTGCGTTAACAGTGTCATATCATGTGCGGAACCGTCGGTGGAAGAGTTCAACTCGCACTTGTAGGTACGGTTTTTGTCTTAATGCGGTTACCCTACCACTATATTTAAATTAGATTGATAATATCGAATGACCACGCTTTAAGGCCAAAAATTAATAGTTTAATTAGAAAATTTACAATACTTAAAGAAGCCAAGGCAAAAGTTTAAATAGCTGAGTTAATGTCATACAGCTATTTGTCATTAACTGAGCCACAATCAAGTGTTTTTTACCAATTTAAAGCCACCCTGTACATTTTTTTTTATTAATATTGAAAATCTTTGGAAATTTTATGATTTGAGTACTACGGAAAATGCTCCAGAGATATTTGCAGAAAGCTTTGAAACTACCATTTCAACATTATTAGGTTACTTACAACAACCAAAACAAATTCGAGTTTCACAAATATAGCTTCCAAAGACTGCGATACGGAAGTTTTCTGTCGAATACAAAGCACATGAATTCTGTATACGAGTGCTGTAAATTTTTATGCGCTTTTACTGTATAGTTTACTTGCAATAAATAATATTTTTATGTGCTGTAACTGGTTGGTTCCGCCTGCATTGAAGAAGTTTTCCCCTTGGTGTATTTTATTTTGTGAAAAAATATCACCACGATTGAATCCTTTTATAGCCAAGTTATATTGTTCGCGATTTACTTTCGAGAACTTTTTCATATTTATATTTGAAGCAGTTTGTAGTATGAATGTACTCTTGTCATCGTGTTTTCGAATGGAAGTTTTATACATACACAATGTGTATTACACATACATACCTTCACGGCTGTCTCCCTATGAGGTAGGCAGAGGCTATGGAACGCCAGATGCACCGGTTAAAACAGTAATCTCTCGCTTCCTCTACATTCATCAATCTCTTCATGCACGTACGTTGGTTTTATAAAATAGGTAGATTTCAGTTAGTCTCTCTGAGTTAAGGGTACTGGTCTTGCAATATGTCGGATATTGGCCATTTTCGGATATGTTCTACAGGTAGAGTCATTTGTTAAAAATTCGACATTGAGGTACTGCCGCGGGCATGTTCACTTTTTTTTTTCTTGGATTATTAATAATTTTCTGTACATAAAGGCCTAACCATAATAATCTTTAGGTAATATCCATACAATGACATGGCGGATACCCGGTACCTTACCTACGTAATTAAATGCGAAATGTTGATAGTGATGATTATTATTTGCGATATTTTGTAGTGGCATATGTCTAGTTAAAAACCTTTTTGTATTTATGTTAGGGATGTATCGAAAATTCATCATGCTTGCATTTTCTCCAATATTCCATATTTCCTAATATAGGTCCCACATTGTTTCAAAGCCGGGGCTTTGGGAATACACGTGAGTAGTGCAGGTTATTACCATTCAGTATTTCCGATGCATCTCGAATATGTAAATATAGATTATGCTTTTACTGTTGCAGGGACGCTTAATGCAAATATGTTGACGGAGGGGGTGGTCGTAGTAATTTTGCAGTAGGTGTGCCTTTTTAGTAAAGGGCCGTTTTTCTTAGATTACATCTCAATCAATGACATAGGGTAGAAGTACCGTTTGTGGCCACTGTATCCATGTAAATGAGCACCAAAATAGTGGTCAATTAAAAATAATATTTATAAATAGTTTAGACTGAAGATTAATTTGAAGATAAAATATAAAAATATTTTTGTAATTTCATAATGCTTTAGATATTGCTTTAAATTTAGAGTGCCCTAAAACGGTGTAAAGGAAGCCAAAACTTGTACTTCTACCCTTAATGGTTATAATTAGTTTAAATTAACTATGGTTATAATCCCGCATCCTGCATGGTAAACGCGTCAAATGTATCCTAATTTTCAAAAAGCTTAAGTGAATAGGCATCTTCTTGTTGAGCTCACTTCCGAGGGCAACAATTACTCAAAAGCAAACCAATTATCAATGATAGAATTACTTTATCGTGCGTCTATTTTTGTTTCGTTGACTACTCAGCTTGACCAAAGCGGTTAAAATATAAGCTGGTTTATATTTTGTCGACTAAAAATCAGTTGTGTATGGAAATCACCTTAACCGATCGTTGGGACCTTAAAGGTTCAGTGGGTTGCAGTTGATGAGGGTAAAGCTGCACTTTTCTATGACTTTGGCTTTATCTACTCCTGATGCATTTGTATTTATTTATGTATTCATATTTATTTTATGTATTTTTATTTATTTATACATATTTATTATTTATTTGCATTGCTTATTGGATTGCTTATTTCCAGAGGTCGGAACAGGTACTGCTTTCATTCAATAACGTATTCCCATCTCACTGACGCATAAATGAACATGCGTCAAATATAGTTTAATAAGCACTACCCATTCCAACCCCTGCTTATTTCGTTTATTACTTTAGTTTGCACCACGGAAACGTGTACATGATGCTTTATTCTGCTGCACGCGTCAGTCGCATCGGTACGCACGTCAGCCGCATCATTGCATGCATCAGTCACATCGGTGCGCGCGTCAGTCCCATCATTGCACGCGTCAGTCGCATCGGTGAGAGCGTCAGTCCCATAATTGCACGCATCAGTCTCATCGGTGCGCGCGTCAGTCGCATCGGTGAGCGTGTCAGTCACACCAGCGTGACGCATTACCATAATTGTATTTTAAGAACTTGAAAGATGTACCGACAGTAGTCCTCTTATAAATAGATCCTTTGTACGTTTAACAAGCGTGTTTCTCCTAATTGGTAGCCTCGGGCGGTCGATCGACATTTTAAATTCCATTGAAGTGCACAATAACGTATTTTTATTACTAAAATTATACATCTTATCCCTACGCGTTTTTTTTTGTTGCTTAAATAAATCCTTACTAATATCATATACGAAAGGAATCAAGTAAATTAGTTTTTTTTATGCATGGTGAAGGCAGATGAGCACACAGGCCACTTAATGGTGAGTAGGATCTGTAGCCCATCGACATTTGCATTCTGTAAGCTACAATCTAGAGATAACAATCTTAAGACCGCGAATGCGTTGCCAACCCTCAGGACTAAGATGGATTCGCCTCTATGCTAGTATGTTTTAAGGAGGGAAAAGCGAACGACATGCCACACCACATTTATATTTCTGACGATTTCAATGTAACTGCATATAAATTTGATATGCCATGTAATTTATACTGTGTTATATTGAGTAATTAAATATGAATCTGAAATCTGAATCTGAATAAAATCTGAATCTGAATCACGTGAACGGCAACTACCTTAATATTGAAAATCGACAATTCTACGCAAAGAAAACTTGTTTTCATATTTGAAGACAGTTTAATTATTTTTTCTATATGTTTATCGTTACCTAGTACCCATAGCCACGCGAACCTAGAGCTTAGTTTGGGACTAGATTAATCTGTATTAGTTTTACCTTAGATATTTATTTATTACCTAGCTGTCTGCGCCCGGCGCCACCCTGGTGTATTTTTTTCATACTACCTTGTCCTAATAATTGGGATAGACCAAAAAAAAAACTCACCGTTTTTACATTCTAATTCGAAAGAATAGCTAATTTTAAGAGACTGATTACATTAATTTTGTTTTTGAGCCAATAGTTAGGTTTTAATATCTTTATTTATTTAGCAGTCATTTTAAAGATGACGTCATGATTGTTTTAAATTTGGGTTAGCATTTTTTTATAAATTTCAACACTTAAATGATATGTAATGAGAAAAAGTGATTGTAATAGTGTAATAAAACATACTATTTCAAGCGGTTTTCATCTAACTCGTAAGATACACCTAGGAGGGCTAAATACAGGTCAAATATACTTTTGTCGAAATGTCCGAAAGAGATATAATATTTTAAAAACTTAACCATGCAGAAAGGCTTTAAAACATTCTTGAAAATGGTTTTCAAATTAGAGTAATTTAAAATATAATTATGAACAATCACAATTACGAACAGAATAAAAAAAAACAAATCGTCTGAGCCTTTCTCGAGTTACGGCGTGACCGAGGGAAACAGGGATTCGTGCTTATAAATACAGAATATTATTCATTTAAACTTTGGAGATTCATGAGTGTTAATTGCAATTAAATTCAAAAAGTTAAACATCATTAAATAATGACTTATTCCATACATGTACGGTTGTATGAAAGGGCAGAGGTCCCGAGAGGCAAGCTGCTCAGGTTTCGGTTCTTTACAACAATAATATAACGTGTCCCGAAGGATCCCTAATTCAACAAAAGGTAGGATGTACTCGTATTAAGTATCATAATTTATTTATTTAGGCAGCTTTATTTACCATCTGAATAATTATAAATGAGTACATACATACATACATTAAATCACGCCTGTTTCCCAGAGGGGTAGGCAGAGACCACTTCTTTCCACTTGCTACGATCTTGACAAATTTATTTCGCTTCTTCAACATTCATACATCGAGTCATGCACGCACGTCGGTTTCGGGTACTTAAGATTCGGCCCTTTTCCAGTATTTCTCCGATTTGATTCGAAAAAGTACGCCTAGGGCGGCCCCTTCCGACTCTTCCACCCACTTTCGATCTGTATATCTCTTTCGTCAATCTTCTTTCATCCATCCTTTCCAAATGACCGAACCATCGAAGCATGCCCTTTTCAATCTTAGTCACTACATCTTCTTTTATTCTACATTTCTCTCTGATTTTTTCATTTCTTACTCTATCAATCAGTTTCACACCACACATACTACATACCTTCTGTGCGATGCTTTACAAAAGCATGACTTAGGAATAAGTAGATAAAGAAAGAGCGTCGGTGGCCTAGTGGCTTAGGGGGTAAACTCGTGATCGTAAGGTACTGAGTTCAAACCCCCGCGGTCACCATGTACCAATGAGTTTATCTAACTTCACTGCATTACCCAAAGCTCATACGGTAAAGTAACAAAATCGTGAGGAATCCTGCACATTCGGACAGCTGAGTGTGTAAGAGGGTAATTGCACAAAAGATCGAAGTGCATCCTAATGGGCATTTTTTACAGCTTTTACCAATATTCAGAAACTTTATACTTAGTTGTCCACAACTATAAAGTTTCCAATCGAATGCGTCAGGATTGACTTTTTATCTGCCTTATATTATAGTTGAGCATTGGGATTGACCAAAAAAAATAACTCACGGGTTTACATTCTAATTCGACAGAATGGGTAATTTAGACCCAATAGTTTTGTTTAAAATCTTTATTTATTTAGCTAACATTGACGGAGGATTGAGGATGACATGATTAATTTCACAATTTAATGATATCTAATGATAAAAAGCGAGTGTAATATTGAATTAAAACATAGGATTTCGAGCGGTTTTCGCCTAACCCGTAAGATACACCTAGTCAAGCTAGCTAGTTTTGGCTTCAAGCCTAAAACGAAAGTCAAACAAAGGTCAAATATACTTTGAAATATCCGAAATAGGTAAATATTTCAAAAACTTAATAATGCAGAACAGCTTTAAAATCCTATTCCTTAAAATAGTTTTAAAAGTAGATTAATTTAAAAAAAATGAACTATCCCATTTGGTGTATGTGTATAGTACCTACCCTATCTACTCCCAAATTAAACAACCTACCGCACTTAGACTTAGCATCTTAGATTTCAGGTTTGGGAACGCGTTTTGAAATCTTGAGGCTGAAACGTACTTGGAGGGTCTTGGGGCTTAAGACTTACGTATTATCAAGTACCCGGTGTGTTTGTTTCCGTGATTTAAAAAAAGTTCTTAATCGTTTACTATAACTACTATCAGAAACTTTCGCCCGCTTCATCTCAACAGTGAAAGCCCTGTCAAAAAATTACTCCATATAATAAGATTTGAATTGTGAGATTTGGATTAAAAAAACCAGCCAAGTGCGAGTCGGACTCGCGAACGAAGGGTCCCGTGCCATTAAAAAAAAAAAAAAACTATAAAAAATCACGTTTGTTGTATGGGATTCTACTCGTATTTTTAGTATTTGTTGTTATAGCGGCAACAGAAATATATCACCTGTGAAAATTTCAACTGTCTAGCTATCACGATTCGTGAGATACAGACAGACGGACTGATGGACAGAAGGACAGCGGAGTCTTAGTATTACGGTCCCGTTTTTACCCTGTGGGTACAGAACCCTTAAAATGCAAAAAAAAACTAATTTTGTTTTGTATCTCGAGTTTACATTCGAATGCTTTATAACCATTAAAAAATACCACTTTTTCGATTTGTGAAGATTTTATAATTATTAATGAAACATATTTATTACTAATACAACAGAGGCTACCTGTCAATTTTGTCAAATAAATTATCTATTTTAAAAGTTTAGAGTTTTCATTGACTTCATGTGTACCTTGCCATTGCCTATTTTCTTTACGACAGTTAGTAATGAAGAAAGTTTTCGGGGCTTCTGAATCACTTTATTTGGGATCCGGAACGTCTAAACTAAATTTATGTCGCAATTGTGTCTACCCCACTTTAAATAAAAAAACTTTTCTAACGTGGTAATGAATCTCAATTAAGGATTTTTATGTTGAGCTATGAAATCCTGCTATTGAGGTAGACTTTTTCTCAAAAGTGAAACAAAGGATAGAAAAGAAAGGAAGAAAGAGTAGTACAGTCGATGTATCCACTTTTTCAAATTATTTTATAGTAATAAGGTCCAAACGTGGAGGACCTTGTGCAGGGTCCATCCGGGTTGGTACCACTATCTTATCCATTAACCTACCGCCAAGCAGCAGTGTTCGCATCGTTATGATCTGGTTTGGGGATAAGACAGCCGGTGAAATGACTAGCATAGAGGCATTCCATCTTAGTCCTCAGGGTTGGCAGCGCATTTGCAGTCTTTTGAATGCGAATGTCTATGAATCACAGTTTTCACTTACCATCAGGTGGCCTGTGTGCTCGTTTGCCTTCCCATGCTATAAAAAAAAATAAAAAAAAATCTCTTCTATCGCAGAATAAGACGTTGGCTGTTTGTTGGTTGTGTCCCCACCAGAGCTCGGCTAGGGTGAGCTATTTTCAGAGTTTGCATAACATGGACATACCTTGTCATTCAATGGTAGACGTGGCGTAATTTAATAACTATTGAAATTATTTTATTTTGACTGCCATGAAAACAAATGAATTTTACAGCAAGTTTTTTTAGCAAATCTCTTTACTTAAATAATATGTATATCCATATGCTACTATAAAAGTTAGTCAAGTTATATGATATCAAACCTCTCTACATAGGTAATAAAACTGTTTAAGAATGCCTATTCAACTGAGTCAAATATCATGACATATCAATATTCTATTATTCCGATTTTGAGTAGGCCGAATATTTTTAATTTATTTATATTTATTTTTAAGGTGTATCTATATTAATATCTACACTTGACATTAATGACATATAAATGGCTCACCCCCGCCGAGCTCTGGTCCCCACACACAGACACGAGAAAGCCTGGGCATTAATTTAATCGCGGTTTATTTAATTTCTTTTTTGGATAGTGTCACTGTTGGATTTTACAGGTGGGCTACTTCCCAGTGCGGTGTCCGTGGGTGTTGTTAGAAGCGACAAAGGGAATAAAGACTTGTAGTACTGTTAGGCGATGGGCTTTCAACCTGTCACTAATACACTGGTAAACATCTTAGCCTGATTGTGCAAAATGTGGTTACAGGATTATTAACAAGTTTTTAGAGTTGTATTTTGTAGCTCTGCCTACTCCACTCTGGAGATGAAGTGATATTAGTAAGATATTATGTTTGTGTGTGGTGGTATGTTAGTTTTTTTTTGGCAAATCTTTTTATTGCTTCACTTTCATTCCATATGCAAGTGATAAATATGTAAGATGAAGAGAGATCCTGTTCAACGTAATGTCTTCTTTTCGCTTTATATTTTTCTATTATTTTTTGTGTGTATATTTTTGGAAAATGTTCCGCCATTGTAAGTGCTAACTTACAAACAAATATTATTATGCAGTTAAATCAAAACAAACGGACGTGAATACATTATTACATACATAAAGTATAAGGATTAGTTAGAACAGGCTTTAGTTTCAAATACATGCTATCAAATATAACAATGAGAATTATGGAAGACTCGTAAAGGCTGCTGCATTTTACCAATACTATTTCGGGTTTTTCAAGGTTCTGTTGCGTGTCTGACTGTATGTTTGTCGGCAATAGGCATTTTTTTTTTATTTAATAAATGAAATACGGATAAGACCCTTAGTAAATAAATTGCAATTTTCTACATAAAAAATGGGTTAAACTATTGACTAGAAGTAAAAGTATTTATACTGTTATTTTATTCATAATTTCACTCCTTGTTATCTTTAAAACTATATAATATCGTCGCTCGTTTTTATTTTTCATCGTAGAAACACGAGACATAGACCATTCGACGCAGAAAAAATTATGAAGTAAAAATATGCAAAAAAACGATTTTGGTAGGAGGTGCGGGTTACAGCATTATTGCTTTCCAGCGACGATATTTAGATTAATATTTTAAAACATAATAAAGCTATATATGACCTGTATAGTACACAGTTTACTTCGATAAAATGCCTTAATAAAAGGCTTCGGCAATGACAGTGCTATAACCGCATTCCGAAGCTTTATTGGCAACGAAATACTTAAACCTCCATTAGGATTCTGTGGCTTCGGCAACTGTAATAACAGCCAGTCATAAATGTAGTTTGACGAGTTTTCCATTAAGTTTTTATTTATGTTAGTACGAGTATTACTTTAAACTAGTAACCTAAATGTGTCCGCCAATAAGTCTTTTAAGTGATGATTACATTGACGACACGTGTATAAAGTAGTACGGTCACAGACTTAACCATGATGATGATAATCACCACAGAACTCTGTCACATAAAACAAACGATTTTTGTTTTTTTTTTAATAATGGGTTTGCGTTTGACCTCAGTCTCACCTGACGACAAGGTTCTATGGTGGATCCACATTTAATGTCTTTGATGGTATAAAACACAAAAAAGGTAAGTGTCCAAATAAGGTAAGGGCCAACATTTGTGTGATTAGCGTGAGTATTTGACCCTGAGTCTTGGTTATTTTCTATGTATTTAAGGATGACGTATTTTTAGTACCTGTATAAGAAACCGACAATAATAGATAGATATCATAAAGTGACCATTTCGTGACAAACTGTGCATGTGTTCAGTATGTGTTAATTAATGTTTGTCACGAATAAATAATATCTTGTCTTTTCTTTTTTCTTTTCTTATAGGCTTAGTTTTAGGCAATGTCAATGGTGTGAGTTTGTCCTCTGATTAAGAGACGATTAATGTACAGTTAAGTAACGATAAGGAGACGAAATAACCTTCCTTCTGACGTAGTCATGTAAAATCAGAACTATCAACTAAGTTATAGGTCTGGAGAACAAGTAAAAAAGGGTGTAAGTCTGGTATACTTAGCAATGTGCAGGCGAGAAGTTCCCAAAGTTGCGAAACTTTACAAGTGAGAATTTCTCGGTAATTTCTGAGAATGTTCTCGAGAACGAGAATTTATTAATTTGGCACGAAGGGCTACAGCACCCAGAAACAGGAGCTCCGTAATAGCTGCTAAAATGTCCAGGTGGACTACGATAGGTGGACGGTGGGAAAGAAGGCAATTTAAATAGTCGAGCTTACTGGGTTGATGCCTCTTAAGGCCTTTACGAAATCATCTCCTCCTGAATTGGAAGAAATAATATAATACGAGTATATATATTATATAGAAAATAGATATATATAGGTCCTGGTACTGGTGCTGAGAACATATCTGTTTGCAACTTTCTCTGAAATGTACACGAAGATTTAATGAGAATTTAAGCAACTTATTGGAAACTTAACACTTATCAACAAAATAATTAACTGTAACAAACTAAAACATGTGCATAATATTTTTTAATTAAAAATTATGATCATTTAAACTTTATTGTAAAAACATTTTCTTATTTAAACAATAAGTTTCATGTTGCAAGAATGTTCTAAGAACATTCTCGAGAATGTTTTCGCGTTTTGGGAATGTTCTGCAACTTGCACATTGCTAGGTATACTCCGTTTATGTATTACCCTTTTGCATTGCGAGGTAAGTCGACTTGTACCCTTCTTCCTATCCTACTTTTGAACTACTTAAGTAGCGAATACATCATTATGGAAATTTGGCACGTATCTCGCTGCACGGCAAAGGCTTCCTCTCGTTTTCGTCATTCTTCCCTACTGATTGCATGCTCCCGCCAGTCGCTTTGAAACACGTCGAAATCCCGCCACCTCCCCGCCCTCGCTTCGCTTCGGTTTATTTCGGGTTTCTGTGTCACTCGTACATAAACCAGAATGTTGTATACATAAAAACCTTCCTCTTGAATTCTTCTTCTTTTTTCTTCTTTTTATCTATTAAAAGATCTAAGCGAACAGATAGCGGAAGCGACTTCATTTTATACTATGTTATAAATATTAGTTATTTTTACTCTCTTGATTCTTTGTTTAGTATTTTAAGTTGCAGTTTTGATTACTTAAAGATACAGGGGGTAAATGGCGGTGAACTAACCACCACTTTAAAATGTTTGCGTATTTACCCAACAGATACAAACTTGAAAACTATTTCGACCATTCATAATAAAAAAAAAAAAAAAAAATTACGGCGGTCAATTTCTTTTTTTATTTTTATTGCACAGTTGTCATTTTGAGGTTATTTCCACCCCCTAAAAATGGAATTGTGGATAATCCTCCATTCACAAACGCCGTGATAGGTTATTTAGCGGTTTCTAAATTAAAATTTAAAATAAACCCTAGCGTTAACAAGGAGCTTTACTCCCGATGTGCATAGACTAAAGTCATATTTTAAGAGCATGAGCGAAAATATATTTTTATAATCTAAATAGTATCTAATCCAGTTACAACAACGAGAACGCAGTTCATGTATCTGATCGCCATTGTAGTCAAGCAGAATGACCGTCGACTAAACAGGCATATTGCGCATGACAGCCTTATCAGCCCCTATTAGCGTAATACCTGGAAAACACGATTGTGTTGTAACTTTTTGCATACGGAAAAGTAATATTGTTTATAAATAGCCGCTAAAGGGATTATGGATAAAGAAAAAAGGTTACATGCACGCAATGTCAGAGATATCGAACGTTCAAAAAAAGAACATCCTGTGAAATATTTTATAAAAACCGTTTAGAAATCGCGGTGATTGGTTCCTGGTTTAACAGATTTTTGTTTCGTCGGATTCTTGTTAACGACTATCACATTGGTAAGTAATTCGGCGAAAAGAGAATCTGACGAAACAAGAATCCTGGCGAATTGGGAAATTATCACAGTGGATTTAGGGACGACTAAGGGCGTCATTTTAACTTACCTACTTTATCGGTTAACTCACGAGGGGCTACCTTGATACGTCATTGTGAGTAAATTAGCTTTTTGTCCTTCGGAATATTCGATAAAAACAAATCAAGCAAGCAAGTTATTCTGCATCATGCCTTGGGAAGTGTAAATAGGATAACAATAGCTATTGCCGTATTCTAGTGAAATGACCAACGTTTAAATTTCCATCTATAAATTCTCATACAGAATACTCTTTTTTTTTTGAAGATATTTGTCAGCATTGCCTACCCCTCTGGAAAATCGGCATGATTAAATGTGTCCTTTTTTTTTTACAAGTAGGTACGGTCTCGGATTTTAATTGATGAACCACTCTATAGAACCTTGTCGCATAAAACTCGTCACTTGACGCTGTCAATGTGACAAGGTTCAATGTTGGATTATTATTTAAAGTAATTCTAAAAAGCTCATGAAAGCCGTTAAGCTATTTAATACTGTGCATTTAAAAGCACGTAACAAATAGCGCTTTTTATCAAATAAATGTGCCACGATAAACCCATAAAATATAACAAACAGGATCATTTTATATAAAAAGCCTGGTCAAAGCGACATACGCAAGCTCCTATATATTTTACGAAGTGCGCAATAAATTCCGTTTATCAAAATAGAGGTGGTGAGGAGCCCTTTAATACGGAGTTATTTCTAGGGTCCTAGTGAAAAAACGGTTTAACTCGACTTAGCTCGTTATAAGAACGGTATAAATCATACACGGATTCAACGAAACATACCCTTTTTCACTTGAACCTCGGAAGACTTACGACCTTTTTAGCAGGGACATCAGATTTATAAATCAGAAATAGTACTAACCCTTTACACCCGAGTGATTCAGACAATGAAATTTTCAAGTAGGTAGGTTTATCAATAAAAAAAAGGGAGGTCAAATTTTTTATTTTTTATGTTTAGACTGTTCATATTCAATTAAAAAAGACTTACAATATATATATATATTTGTATATATTTTAATGTATATTTTTTTTTTATTACACGGTTCATATTCAATTAGAAAAAACCGACTCGAGCGTGGCAGTTTAAGATATGAGAGATACCTTAGACCTAATAGAACAACCTTGTAAAGTATTTAGCTCTATATGTAGTGACGCGCGGATAGACGATCAGATTAGAAAAAAAAAAATTGATAGACTGAAATACTCGAGCGCGTCAGATTAAGATATTGGGGGTTGATTTTAGTGTTTTAAGACTAAATTTAACTAATCTGACGATAAGTCCTTGATGGCTCCGAGTTATAGGGTCGCGAACTTGTAAAAAAAAAAGTTAATCCGGCATTCCCGAGCGCGTTTTTTTTTTTTTTGAAGAATATAATCTAAAACTTACTAAAAATACAAAATTTGCCGGTTTCCGCATGACCGGAAGTGTGGAGGAGCCATTTCGTCTTCCGAAAAACGCGTTGCGGCATATAAGTCGCGAACGATACATTTTACAAAAAAAAAGTTTAAATAAACAAAAAAGGTAATGTATCTAATCTATCGCTTTATTGTTATTCTTAAATTCCCCGTTTTATCAAGGAGAAAGAAAGAAAAAAAAAGAAACCAAAAAACCTTTTTCGGTCAGATTAAGAGAACCCACCAACATTTTTGTCAGATTAAGAAAATATGCTTTCAGGATACCGAGATAAACCTCCCCTATGAAAATCTGACGCGCTCGAGTATTTCAAAAAATCTTTTTTTTTTGCATTTTCAAAAATTCATTATAACTTATTGTCACGCCGAAATCGTCAGTTTTTTTAAAGGGAGCTTCCTTGGGGCCTACTTAACACCCCTTCCGAAAATCTGACGCGCTCGAGTAATTTTTTTCTTTTTATTTTTTGACTACTTTATATGCCTACCCCCACCACGCAAACCGGCAGATTACCGTTGGTATCAGAGGCACTTGGGGCATACGTAGTATGAATATCTGACGCGCTCGAGAATGCCCAAGTTACTGTTTTTTTAACATTTTTGAAAAACCGTACACGCCAAACCCACCGCTAAAATGGTTTTTACCATACGAAATTATTTTATCTTTCGATTTTGATAGGTCTCGACGGCGCCGTTGAATTACGCCATTTAGCTACCTCGCCTCCCTAACTATAGGTGTATCTTACGGGTTAGGCGAAAACCGTTTGAAGTAGTATGTTTTAATACACTATTACAATAACTTTTTATCATTCGATTTCAATTAATTGTTATAATTTATTAGAAAATGACAACCCAAATTTTTAATAATCATGTCATCCATAAAATGTCTGCTAAATAAATAAAGATATTAAACAAAACTATTGGGTCAAATATAAAATTAATGAAACGGCTCTCTTAAAATTACCTATTCTATGGAATTAGAATGTAAAAAAGGAATAATAATGGTAAAATTGTGTAGTAAATTTAACGTGGTTACCAATAAAGTAAATAATGATTCGACAAGTATATTATAGTTAACTACTTTCTATAGTACGATTATTACGGCGTATATGACTGCTATAAATCTATCATTCTCACTGGCTGGAAATTGGCAAGATTTTTCGTTTCAGTAGTATTACTAAAAGCCGAGTTAATAAACCGATCTTATCTGAGATGCCCGTCTCAAGATAAAAGTCAAAGTAAACGTCAAGCCATAGAACACTGACATTCTTGACGTTGGTATCTTGAGACGGGCATCTCAGCGAAGATTAGTTTCTTATTAAGATACTACGAGTTGTAATTTTTTATGAAAATATTATGAAATACTAGCTTCTGCCCGGAATTTCGTCCGCGTAGATTTCGATTATCGCTATTCCCTCGAGAACTTTTAAACTTTCCGGGATGACATGTAACCCTAATCCCGGGTATAAGCTATTTCCATTTTAATTTACATCCAAATCCGTCCAGAAATTGCAGCGGGAAGGAGTAACAAACACACACACACACACATATACGAACATTCGCATTTATAAAAAAAAATAAAAAAAAAATAAGTAAGATACTTTACAACCGGCCAGCCGTTTTGGAGGAGTTCAACCACAAACACCGTGACACGAGATTTTTATATATATCTATAGATTTATTCTAATCATATACACCGTGTTTTTTTTGATTTACGATAACTTCGGCATATTACTAGGTACATCCATAGAAACTAAGTGGTAGATTCGTTTTTTTTTTTGCAATATAAAAAAAACGAATCTACCACTTAGTTTCTATGGATGTACCTAGTAATATGCCGAAGTTATCGTAAATCAAAAAAAACACGGTGTATAATAAATAAAAACGATAATTTAAATTCGTTAAATAGACTTGAAATATAAACATTATAACAGAATGTAAGATATAAGTTCTTTTATTATTTGACCGGAACTGCTAGAGGGGGTGTTCTTTTTATAGTGGTGATTATTATTTATATATTTAATATTAGAGTAGCTTAGTTTTATTTTAATTTAAATAAGTTTAGTTCTAACTTTTAATTGTTAACATCATTAAAAATAATATATAAGTTCTTTGTATTTTGAAATCAATTTAAAACTTATTTTCCGCCGGTTAAATATATTGCTGTGACTGAAATTCGAGCTTAAATCAATGTTCGAGGAGATTTAGATAAACCGATGAACTTTCGGTATTAATTTGACACAAAGTTTTAAACAATCTTCATCTCGTTTAAGCTTTTTGGCGAAGTTTCGACTATCAAAGCTCAAGTCAACAAACAAACATTTAATAACTGTATAAATATATTTTTATAGACGACGCGGCAGCCTAGTCGGTAGTGGCCCTGCCTACGAGGCGATCCCCGGTGCGGGCAAATATTTGTGTGTTGAGCGCGAGTAGGTATTTGTTCCTGAGTTTTGGGTGTTTTCTATGTATTTTAGTATGTATTTGTCTATGTAAGTAAGTTTATCGTTGCCTAGTACCTATATTACAAGCCTAGGGATTAGTTTGGGGCTACGTCAATTTGTGTGAGATTGTCCTCTGATATTAATTTATTATTTTATTTTATTTGTTTTTCGTTCTCTGTTCTAATTACTTTGTCTCTCGTTTTTTGTAAATCGGAAACTAGATCTACGTTTTTTTTCAAATATTTCTTAAAAAAACGAGATTATTAGAAAGAGGAGCATTTCAAGCGGTTAAATTTTTATTATTAAATATGTCGTCACAACTATTTTTGTAATAGAGCTATTTTAACTAGATTTTTACATAAACGCCGTAGTTTTTTTAGACAAACAACCATCTTACCGCCCTCATTTAAAGCTTAGTTAGCAAATATGTTCATCTGACAAAAGAGGATCAGGGAAATCTTCGTATAATTCTCGTCTTATTCAGGTAAGTCCCTTTTACTTAGAGTAATCCGTCATTATTAAAATTTTACGGATTAGATTTTGCGCTACCGTAGCGTTATAGCCACTGGCTTTTCTGTTGATGCACAGTGGGCTGATATTACATTTATATATTTTTTAAGTAACAAAAAAAAAAAACTTCTTATTCATAAACGAACTAAAATTAGCTCTGTCTTTATCTATAATTGTGACATTTCCTTTTGGCAGAAAGTGACAACGCATACTTTATTAGGTTTATAGTGCGATTCCTAATAAGGGAGTTAGGGTACACGGAAACACAATTTCTAGTAATCTTTTGATAAAACGAAAATAAAAGAAGAAAATAAACTTGAAAACGTGGGAACTGTGTCATTACACAGTTCACAGTTGTCGAAAAAAACCTATCGTTCTATTGAATTACACGTCATCGATTGTATCATTTCATCGAATTTCATTTCATTGAACGCTTTGGTTGGTAAGTTAGGTTAGGTTAGACTAGTGACCAAAAAAAAACCATATGCAGGAAATATCGCTTCTCGATGAAACAAAAATTCCGCGTATCCAATGATACGTTCGTTGAAAGGTATTTCGATAAATTAATAGGTACCCAATTTCGAATGTAATTTCCGCGAAGAGGAGTTTTTCAAAGCATTTTTTTTAAGTCTGTTACTGAGAGGTGTACATTAAACTTGTATGAAAAAAATGATATTTAAGTTGGACATGTTTTTAACAAATTACAGAACAAAAAAAAGTTCAGTTTCAGGAGCAGAAAAGATCCATGCATTTAAAGCCCCAAGGTCAGAGGCACCCTGTATTTATTAACAACAATTAACAAGACCATCAAACATAATTGAACTTTATTGACACAACCAAAAATAGAAAAATAATAAAAACGTAACTAAGACCAAATACTAGAATAAAATAAATTAAATTTGAATTTAAATTGCAAATTCTATACATTAAAATTAAAATCTCATTTAAATAAGTGATATGTGTCCACGTTCTCTTCGTTGCACCTACTCGTTGCATACATTCTCATATTTAGGCTTTGTATGGTTGCGCTTATCGCGTGACAAAATATCCATCACTCTCATACTACGTGTCAAACGTACGTGTCAAAAAGTGACGGATAAACGCGACAAACGCAGCCATATTAGCACATCTGTCACTTTCTGACCTGTGCGAGAGTGACGGAAGCTTTATCCACCGCG
Source organism: Acleris emargana (assembly GCA_927399475.2). Lineage (NCBI taxonomy): Eukaryota > Metazoa > Arthropoda > Insecta > Lepidoptera > Tortricidae > Acleris > Acleris emargana. The sequence goes on from OV656846.1 coordinate 18,188,630, forward strand.
ATAAAGGCGACCATAATACGGGCACTGCTTTGGTATTTAGCAATAAACCATGTCGAGGTGCAAATTGATCGCACGGGTAACAATTTATTATTAATGAACTTGCTTTCATATTAATTAGCTTTCGTTAATTACTTAGCGGAATTCAATAATTACTTATGTATGAACTGCAACGGGCCTTTGACTGGGTTGCTCTTTGTTCCTGCAACTTTAGCAAAAGGAAACTTCTTACTTCGAGTTACGTAGCTCGATCCACGTGTAAAACGAAGTGCCGTGTTATTAATTACTGATTAATTATTATACTAGTTAACTTAGCCATAAATAATATAACTGTAGGTTTTAGTCCGTTTATCGTTTATCTGTCGAAAACTGTCTAAGTTTTGGGACTATGCCCGTCTCTGAACTCCAAATTATATCTGTACTTATAGTTTAGAAAAAAGTAGCCCTTTAAGCCAGTAGTTCAAAACTATTACCAAACGATGCTTTATGAAGAGATAACATTGTCCAATGTTTCATCCCTCTACATCTCAAAATAACTATAAGGTTTTTTATCTCCAAATCCATGTAACTGTCAGGATGTATATTTTAGAATTCAAATTCAAAATACATTTATCACCACATTACAAAATCAAATTACAGGTACTATCAGCCCATCGGAACTCTGACCCACCATAGAACGGTGTCACATTGACATTACAAAACAATTTGTTGGACACTTCTTACAACTTGAGTCATAAAGTCACTATGACACAGTTCTACGGTGGGTCAGGGTTCCATTGGAATGATGCATTACATGTATGCATTACATTACAGTTTTAGACATTCACGAAAATAAACTTAATTACACCATAAAGTTATTTCACATCCACCTTTCTCACAATAAATCCAAATATAAAAAAAAAAAAAAAAAACAATAATAAAATTCAGAGACAGAGAACATTGAGGTGGCAAACGGCTCAAGCCAATGCCACCACTAAAAAAACAAAACCGCAGCGCTGATTTTCAGACTGTACCTTGGCTGACTGCGCAATAACATGATAAAGGGGGTAGGGTTAAGATATAAGTTAGTTTTGTAGGTACAAATCAAGAAAAAAATAACTATCACAGTCATATAACCTATAATTATTATTATTAGGGCAAAACTTGACTCTAACATAAAATACCGCTTTAAAGCTTAATATTTCATAAACGGATACCTTAATCGATTTTTTTTTGGCACAAACCCGTCATATTTTTAAAAGACCTATCCAACGACCGACACCCCACACTATGGGGTAAAAAAATACATCCCCAATTTGTTTTCAAGATATTATTTTACCGCTTTGTTGACGTAACTAATATGTATATTTTATGCCAAATACAGCTTTCTATAGTCGAGTCCGGAATTAGGCGAACTAACTTGACAGTTCATTGTACACTAATGTTGCCACAGTTTGGCCAGTGCTGTTAATATCGATACTTAAAAAGTCTAGTTTATCATTATTATTGTGTTTGGAATCTAACTAATAATTATAACCTAGCAACAATACTTATTAGCGTATAAAATTAATTAAAATCGAACACAACGGATTTGGAATTATCATCGACGATATATAGCGTTTGTCTCTATCGCACTTTCATATTTGCCAGCAAGAAAGGAATGCATGCTATATGTATGGTACATGAAATGTACCGTACTAGCCCGACGGAAGCCCCCTAAAAGGATCACAATGGCCTGTTGTAATGTCAGCATTATTTTTGTATTATATTCCTAATTTGAGGAGTAAGTATCGTAAATATCCGCTTTAAGCCGTACATCCTTCAGATCATATTATATCGTAAAAATTGCTGTAGTTTTTCCCTATTTGGCAAGTATGTATGAGTGTGAAAGTTTCGACGACAATTACTTGATAAAATATAAATATAATCAGATTTATAGAAGGCAAAAGGTTATATCGACATATTTGTGTCGACATAAACCTATCACTATTTATTTTTTCCTATGTCTGGCAACATTTTCGGCTGTCAAGTTAGTTCGCCTAATTCTGGACTCGACTATAGTACTAAGAGGCTCTAAGCTAGGCTGCGGACGGATGGACGGACGGACGGTGTATTTATAAAGCAATGTTCCATTTTAGCCAAACCAATGAAATTTTGGCACTTTTAGCTGACTGGAAACAACTCCTAATTCAAAGATCATACGGTTATAAATTGAATGTCGCAAAATTCATATCAGATAGTTCCTTGTCCATTTCTAGTGCCAAGACCGTCAACCGTGGTGTACAGATTTTGTAGCGCCCTGCAATAATTGTATTTGTAAACATTTTCACCCTGTCGCTTTAATGCGCGTAATTGCGTTGCGTCGGCGGAAATTGACAGTTGATTGTCGAATTACGTTTTACGCTTCCCTTGGGCTCACCCTCTCGGCTCAGTGCGGCTTTATCTAACAAGCCTTGTGCGAAAAGGACAGAGTTTTACGTAAACGAATATGCCGTGTTTAATTATTTGTACGCGAAGATGAGTGTATGTCTTATTAATTATATAACTTTCCGAACTATAGGTTGAAAGAAATCATGTTCCATGAAATTAAAGTCATATTTTGAATAATCAACAGCATAAATAAGTGACCATTTATGTACCTTGTCACTTAAACATTGAGTTCGAAATGTAATACAAATTTGTGAATCGATTGAAAGTGACAGAGTACAGAAATGGTCATTTTATTTATGCTGTTGACTGGTACTAAGCTAGATTTTGTTGATGTTTTCTCAAGGGTTTGCGATGTTTAAATAGGTATATTCAAATAGAACACATGTTCTTTTCCAATTATAAAGTAAATTTTTCAATTTGTTATTTTTATACCTACCTAGGATTAAAAGTAAAATGGCTGATAAGACGTTATATAATACATATTTTTATGAACCAAGTAGATCTAAGTTATTAAAAAATGCTTTTAATAAAAATACGTACATTCAAAGTACAGTCAGAACTATAAGTAAATGCACACATTTGAACCTTTTCGCTTTAACGCCTTTGAAAGATTGGTGCAATAGTTCAAAAATGACAATAATTAATTTAAGTGACAAGGCAGGCGCCGTAATTTCTTCAATAGCCTAGTTCACCAATCCATATCAGTTCATACATAGAGCCCATTATTAATGTTTCCATCCTTCTTAAATAGTCCTACACTAACCATTGGTTGTCAGTGGGAGCATACTTCCATAGTTTGAACTCAGGGACAATCGCCGGTTGGTGTCCCATCACTTTACTAAATTAAACTTGTCTAAAGGGCCTCTGCGTGTTGGCTTCGGCTCCATGTACTGTGTACATGTACTTCCAAAGGTCCGGGACTCCCATAGTCCCGTGATTGGTAAAGACATACAAATAATAATAATAAATATCAAGAAACAATCTCACACAAATTGACCTAGTCCCAAACTAAGCTCCAGGCTTGTACTATGGGTACTAGACAACGATAAACATACTTATATAGAGGAATATATACTTTAATAGATAGAAAACATAGGTATGCATATAGAATTATTAAGTTTCTACCGAGTTACTTGTCAAAATAATGGCCTCGAGCATTTTCCTACATTAAAGGACCAAGTTTGTTTTTTTAAGTAAATGACGTTACTCCGCACGGTTAGATTTTTTCGCATGTTTACATGACAAATTGTACCTGATTAGTAGGTAAACATAATTTGGTTTTCCATGTCAATAACAATGTACTTGTGTAAATATTCCAACATTTTGGCACACGCAATAAGGTGCGTTTATATTAAAACATAAAGTTCATTACAAATATTACCTAGCTCAAAATCAAAATATATCGCCAGCTATTAAAAAGGAACGAACTATTTCTGAAGTAACGTTAGAACTTCATTTATTTAAACATTTAAAAATAGGTTATTCGAGAACGTCCTTTAATGTCATACGGCACCATTTGTAAAACATTTGTTTTTCAATTTTCTTTTATGGTCCCTAATGTCGAATTTATATTTTAATAAAAAAGAATTACTTAACGTTACACAAATGAGTCACGGTTTTTTTATGTGTGCTGAATTTCAAATTCATCGGTTATTAGATTCAGTCCAAGTTGGCTGTAACAAAATGGACAAACCCACAGACAGTCAAACGAGTAATCGAAGTAGTTCTGTTTTTTTTTAATCGGACGAGACCCTAATAAATGGTAAAAAAATAAATAGAACAGCGGGGTTATTATAACACAGCTATGCAGTGCAGTTTACTCTGAGAGAAAAGGACAGTGCTATATAACTGCTATAGCTCTGTCCTGTACACTCGCCGTAAAATGAACTTCATAGCTATGTTATAATAACCCCCTGATCACACAAAACGATAACATACAACTCGTTGTACAATGTAGCGTGTTTGACTTTTAAATTCTGTTTTGTTGACACCAGTGCACTTTATGCCCAAGCTATAACGATTTTTAACACGCGAACTCATGATTACGGGCGTTTATTATTTGGGAGACAGCGACAAGACAAACATATACATATTTTGCAGTTATTTAGGATGTTAAAAACAAAGTACAATGGCCACAGGACACGACTATGTTAGGTAACGATGGTGACTACACGTTAGCCTAGCTGGCAGTCATCCGGACTATGAATTTATTATTTATTTATTTATTTTATGGCATATGAAGGCAAACGAGCACACAGGCCACCTGATGGTGAGTGGAAACTGTGACCCATTGACATTCGCATTCACAACACTGCATATGCAGTGCCTACCCTGAGGACTAAGATGGAATGCCTCTATGCTAGTCATTTCACCGGCTGTCTTATCCCCAAACCGGAACAGAATACTGCAAACACTGCTGCTTGGCTCCGGGTTCCGGATGGTCCGGGTGGTTCCGGGTTCAAATCCCGGTAAGGGTAAATATTGGTGTGATGATGCGTCTTGCATATTTTCTATGTATTTAGGTATGTATTTCTCTTTTTTCGAAGTATATCAGTATGTTTATAGTTGTCTAGTACCTCTAGTACGAGCCTAGAGTTTAGTTTGGGACTTGGTAAATTTGTGTGAGAGTCGTCACTGAACAAAATGGAACCTTGACCCATCATAGAACTGTGTCCTATTCTACTTTGTTTTCACACATTTTGCTTTCGTATTAATTTAAACTCCGCTGCCATTACTGTCGAGTAAGAGCTATTATAACTTTGACAATACGACAACACGTCAAAAAGAAATTAGGTTGAGCTCCAGTAAATAGAGCCCTAGAGCGACGTTATTTAAATATTATATGATTGTCAAACAAACTGTCATTGCGATAAAGTTATACGGTGAGTGATTCTTCATATAAAGTAACGCCAACGAGACGAGATACAAAATGTAAATAAGCTTTCAATACTCGTGTCACTTCGAACGCAATCCAAACAGGAATGATTTTCACAAAATGGCGGCCCTAATGTTGACAACTTCTGTACTGATAGCTTTCCTGTACCACCACTCACGCTACGACAGCCGTCATCAACCAACTGAAGATATTATTGCGTAGGTACGAGAAATAAGGACGGATATAATAATTGCTCACTATATATATATAACTCAGTAACGGTCAGTTTGTTTGCATTCTTTATCTCGTCTCGTTGACCGTACTTTACTTACACTTTTTAGCGTTTCGTAGTCAAAATTGGAACCCTAATAGTTGGTCTATTCCGACTAGTTACATTGTTAGTTCCATTGATGTAACTAGATGGTTTTTTTTTTCCTAGTAGTTACATTGAACGAAGATGGTTTCCGTAATGGAACTACATGGACTTTTTTTTCCGAGTAGTTACATTAATAATATGATAATAATATTATTAATGTAACTAACAATGTAACTAGTCGGAATAGACCTAATAGTTTCGCCATATCGGTCCGTCCGTCCGCAGCCTAGCTCAGAGACTCTTAGTACTAGAAAACCGTAATTTGGTATGAATATACATATAAGTCACACCAACAAAGTAGTAAAACAAAATCTTGTTTTTTTTTCTATTTTATTGTACGTCCCCTACACGTAACGAGATATATTTTTTGTCTCGTCGAATATGTTTTTCAAAAATATTGCTGGTTTGCGTTTACAACTTTTCGAGTAAGGGCTTTGTTTATGAAATATTAAGCTTTAAAGCGCATTTTTGTTAGTTAAGTGTCCCCCCCCCCCCCCCCCCCCTTCAGCCAAAACTACAAATACAAAAAAACTGAAAAATATCTTCAACAAAACAGCATATAACGAATATTAAAGGAAAACTATTACGGCTAAGTTGACATGATTGGTTCCTGGGATACAGGCGACTTGAGTGTTTATACCTACCAAAATTGCCTAAGACAGCACCAAATAACTTTAGATAGAGAATTAGTACGTACTTGTTGTTTTTTAAGATAGTTTTTGTGAAGTAAAGGCCTCAGAACCCTACACTGAGTATGGTAAGTCATGCTCTTGCCTGGTTTTATTTGGATATACGCGAATCCGCATTGAACAGTTGTACGAAATCGAAGTAGGTATGTTTTTATTTTATTTATTGGAGAAAAAAAACAGATAAAGACAACGTACAGAATTAAGAATAATATGCTAAAGAGAAGTATATAATAAGTCTAAATCCTAATACAATTCTCACTAAGAGTTAATAACTGTCTGTTCACGCTTGCAAGGACCTGTTTTTCCAATTTAGTTATTTTAATTATCGTTCCTGACGTAGAGACCTCGTCATGTTGTTCTCCTAATCATGATTTTTAACTTTATTTTATTGACTTTACATTTGAAAGGATTTTGATTATATTGCTTTTTTTTTTTTTTTTTTTATAATTATTTATTACTTTATTACCTTGTAATGTAACTTACTTTTAAGTATTATTGTACCTAATTAATAATTGAAAAAATGACCTTCTGCTGGAGTTTCTTGCGGCGCTTCTTCTCCGCAATGATGGTCATGTCCGAAGCGCTAGTAGATTCACTCCATGTTACCAACGTGTAAAAGAGCCCTCATGTGGCCAATTTACTGAATAAATATTTTGTTTTTTTTTTAATTTTGAACTAGAAAATAAAGGTAGCGGTTACGGCTATTACATAATTAGTTTACATACACAAATCGGCAACAGGACAGACAGACAGGCTAAATAATTTAAATTATAATACACAACACATTGATTTGTGACGGGATCAAACACGTTTTGAACACTATTCCTCTTAACAGCATGACACATTTTATTTTAACCGTTCGTATTTGGCTGAAAATTGGTCGATCTCCTGTTCCAAATGGTTTGTGTAAAACCCCGATCAATCTTTTTATTTTTTTATGTAGGCTTTATAAAAAACCCGGGTTCGTTATTGCCGCGTCGTATAGAATAATAATATAAGACACCGAACGAGGTTTTACAATGCAGGTTCCGATAATCGATATTGCATTCCAATACTTCATTTGCACGCCACTGTAATGGGGAGGTGGAGTAGGCTTAGACTAGGGGAATAATAGAAAAGAACAAAGCGGGCCATAGACGGGTCTAGAGAACAATGTAGAGCCCTCACGCGGGTCAAGTGCTTAGACAAAGTATTCCACTCCGCGAGTGCCTAGCTTTATTCTGCGTTTTTTTAATATAAAAATGGCAACGGCTAAGAGCTGTATCGATGTCCCTATACATTTTTATTTCATAATGAGCTTTAAGTCCTGCACAGCTAGTATAATAAGCATAATTATGCAGTTTCAAACGTGAGTGTAAGTAGGTAGGTTTCTATGTATATTATTCATTATTATTGAATTAAAACATTCAATAATTATGTTACGGGGCCCCAAAATTAGTCAAATGTGTTTATTTTGTATTTAATTTAAATTCCAAATGCCAATGTTGCTTTTCTTAGTATGCCAAAAAAAAGATTATGTTATGAAGCAATATTTGCATTTGCGTAAGTTCCTAATTAAGTTAGTTACTATTTTTCAACAAATATTTTTTTCTAAATTAATTTCGCTTTTTTTGTTAGACTTTGCTTTTGTCCCACTGCTGGCCAAACCATGTCCTGATAGTTACGAACACAACAAAAAATAAATTATTCAAATTCAAATTGTTCAAAAAGTTATTTTGAACAAAGAACATCTTTTCATTTTACGAATACGAATACGAATATATTAATTTTTGGTGTTATGTGAGATTCATTGTTTTATATAATGCTAGGTTAAGTTTATTATTGTATAATATCATTAGCAATATTTAAAAAACGACTTACTGTTGAGTTTCTTGCGGCGTTTCTTCTCAGCAGTGGTCTCTTGCGAAGCGCTGGTAGATTTTTGACGTGTAAAAGTGCCCGTGCGGCCTACTTACTGAATAAACATCTTTTTTTTTTTTTTACGTCAAACATTAACCTAAACGGTTCACTAGTCAAGCTAATATGCCGCCTAAGTAACGTCCGAAAATTTATTCGTGAAAACGTGCGTGGCCGCTAAAGAGAACTTTACGAAGTTAATTAAAATGCAAATTAAATAGGGCAAAACCTGTTTTATTGGAAACTAGTGGTTAAGAGCGACCGCTGTGGGGAGATGGTTAACCTAATTCTAGCGTACGAGTATTTAAATTAACTGTTATATGTAGAGTAACCTTTACGAGTAGAATGGTTACTGATTGTAAAGCGGTATATTTTTGTCTTCATTTATTTAGGCGTTATTTTCTTAATTACGGTCGATCGAACGAGTGAACGCGGCAAACCGGTGAATTTAAGTAGTCCCGTCCGAGCGTACATTCCTAATTAGGTAGCCTTATACGAGGTGTATGCGAAAAGCACAAGTCCGCTCTGAGTGGAGAGCCTTGGGGGAGGCCTATGTCCAGCAGTGGACGTCTTTCGGCTGACATGATGATGATGATACGTTCGATCTTAAGCCCTGAAGCCTAACTGAGAATGCTCTACTTAAACTTGCCGATTTGCCGCGTTTACTCGTTCACTCATTGGATCGACCGAAGGACGTTTTTATGAAAATAACACCTGAGCAAGAGCCCATCGCGTCCCAGCCCCTTTTGCTGTCAAGCATTGCCGATACGGTAAACATACCCTAGTTCAAGACCTAGATTGTATAATATTTGTAAATAAATCCTGTAAAAAAAAAACTATATAATTATTTATAATCTGTAGCGGTCTTGTTAGATTACTGTAGTTTTAAGTAAGTTTGTAAGTATTTTCATATTTATAAAAAATTACTTCAACTCAATAATGAAATTAATATAAAACCAAATTTAGCGTAATTAACGTCTGTCAATTTGCGTAGCTAAGCTGTTTAATTTTAAAACGATGAGCTAACGCTGCGACATTTTCTGACAGCCGGAAATTGAACCAAATATACTCAAAGGATTAATCTGTTGAGATCCTTGATGATTCAGCGAAATTGAAACGGTCAGAAGCCATTACTAATCAATATTATGTATTTCAGCCCCAAAATGTTCTATGTCCGTAACGTTTACATGCAATTCAAGAACGTACTGTGCTATCAACTAGCTTCATAATCGCATGTAACAAGATGGACATTGATTATTTTGTATCTGAGGTACGGGATTCATTTTAATATTGGGTGTCATTTGCAGTTGCTTAAAGTAATTAAAAGGCAATATGAACGAGATGATGATAATTTATCAAAGAAGTGCCAGACTAATTAATAGGCGTCTCCTGCGACAACAGGCGAGGCTCTTTTTTGCTCAAAAAGTGAGCATCGCAGTGCAGCGGGGTAACGCTGCGAGTGTCCTCGGCACGATGCCGCAAGTAGGTGCATTGGGGGGTTTATTTTATAAGTTAGCTTTAGTACAAATTTAATATTTTAGTTTTATTCAATTTGTTTTTATTAAAAGTACGCCTAGGGCGACCCCTTCCGACCCTTCCACTCACTTTCGATCTGTATATATCTTGCGTCAATCTTTCTAGGCGTACTTCTTCGAATCAAATCGGAGATATTCTGGAAAAGGGCCGAATAAGTACCCGAAACCGACTTGCGTGCATGACTCGATGTATGGATGCGGAAGAAGCGAAAGAAATTTGTCAAGATCGTAGCAAGTGGAAAGAAGTGGTTTCTGCCTACCCCTCTGGGAAACAGGCGTGATTTAATGTATGTATGTTTTTATAAAATTTGTAAGATAATATTACTTCTACACTATAAGATGATTTTTATGAAAAAATAATTCAAACGATTTATGAGTATGCCAATGAAGCTGAGCTCTCTTTTACTTGGTATGATCTTTGAGCTTTTGACCTATTATCTTATTGTCAACGTTTAGATAGCTCTCATTTACTTGACAGTATAATGGCAGTCGAGTTATATTATAAACAATACAATAACATGTCAAAAGCATTTAGGTTTTTTTGGGTAGAATAAAAGTAAGGGCTTGGTTTTTTTAAGGTTATTGACGTTGGATAATCGGGGACAATATCCCCGTAGTATCTAAGTATTTGTATAATTCAGTATATTGCTACGTTATTAAGGATTGGACCTAATTACAAGTTTTTTTCCATTTTAAACCAAACTTTCCTATGTTTTTTTCAAGTTTATGAATCAATTAACAGGGTGTCCCAGAAATTGGCATAATAACGAAGGCATGAGTAAGTTTTTAAAACATATACAAAAAGACTCCTTGCTTAGAAATTGATATATTATTATTTAGTTACTTAATAATTGCTTTATTAAAGTCAACTGGAGCAAAATTACTACTTTTCTAGTAATTCATTGAACTCGCATTCATTACAATGCCGATTCCAATTACAGAACTCCAGCCGGTCCATTGATAGCTTATTTATTTAACAATAGGAAATAAATTGCTGTTACCTCCCTGGAGTTTGAATTAGTTGTTGATTTAGAATGGATAGTTTACGGTTTGGTCATGGTTTGTAAAGCGTATATCTATTTTATTTACTCATACGGACAGTAAAATCCAAATCGTATTTGACCTTTTATGGTATTGTTTTTAAATTGGCTGCAATTACTGTCTAGTAAATAAGAGCTATCAAAATTTTGACAATCCGATAACAGGTCAAATACAATAACATGGTTTTTACCGTATTGATTAGAGGCCCTGTAGGATATATTTTAGACGATGCGCTGGCCTAGTTGGTAGTGACCCTGCCTACGAAGCTAGCGGTCCTGGGTTCAAATCCCGGTAAGGGCAGATATTTGTGTGATGAGCGCGAATATTTGTTCCTGGGTCATGGATGTTTTCTATGTATTTAAGTATACATTTCTCTATATAAGTATTTATATCGTTGTCTAGTACCCATAGTACAAGCCTAGAACTTAGTTTGGGACTAGGTCAATTGGTGTGACATTGTCGCCTGATATTTATTACCTATTTATTATTATTTATTTATTTATCACTAATACGCTGGTAAACATCATAGCCTATTTTTGCAAAATGTGGTTACTGAATTATCAACAAGTTTTTAAAGTTGTTGGTAATTCTGTAACACTGCCTACCCCACTCTGGGATTACAGGCGTGAAGGTATGTATGTATGTTTGTATTAATTTATTATTTCAACAATTAACTACAAAAAATAAAAAATGCCATTTGTTGTTAATAAACAACGATAGATGGCGTCAGCATACCCTCCGGGTATGAAAAAGCAAGTGATTACAAATTTCGTGAAACTTAAGAATGCTCTTGGTGGCATAAGTGGTAATGCTCCTGCATCGGCCCGGATAGCCAGAGGAGATGTAGGTTCAAATCCTACCTAAGACCGCCGGTTTTTTTTCGCTTTAATATAGTTTAGTGTTATATTAAAAATCTTCATCAATAAAAAAAGGGTTTTAAAGGCTGACTTAATACTACAAGCATTCTCTACCAGCATAGCATTCTCTATCAGTCAATCTTCAGGTGAAACGAAATAAATAGGAAGTTGCAATAAAATGGAAATATTTTCACTTTAACTAAATCTGGAAAAATATTACAACTTTCGTATTCGAATTTACTATTCACAGTAGTATTACTTCGGCATTGTCCTTGCTCATTCTACTCCAAGGTTAACTGGAAGAGATCCCATATTGGATAAGTTCGCCTATGTACATTATTTATATTGATGCAAACATGTCTTGTAATTGTTTATGTGCAATAAAGAGTTTTACATACATACATACATTACTAAAGCAAATAATTAAACAAACTTACTTAATAATTATATAAACACATACTTAACATTATTATTTACAAATAGCAATACAATTAATCCTCTTATGTAATCAGCCCTGTATTTTAGCCCCAGGCATTGGTCTTTGACTTATTATCGTACAGTCAACATTTTGATAGCTTTTATTTACTAGATGGTAATGACGGCCAAGTTAAAAACATAACCATAATATTTCAAAGACAATTTATATGTTTATTACCGCCTAGAATAGAGATCCTGTTCGTTTCTAATCTAGATAAGCTAGTAGGTAAATCGCACAATGCCCGTTCCTGTTGCTACTCGCATAGAAATGTTACAGTTAGTAAAGCCCACCATGGTTTGTGCATGATTTTGATTGAGCAAAGGCCGGCATTGCCAGCGCGGTCTGCGTGCGTCAGCTGTCCGAATCATGCAATCAATTCTGCGATACTGACATTGCGTGTTTGGATCCGCCTGTATCGCATAGCACACTTCGTCCTAATTTGGTTAACGCTTTGTCAAAATTCAAGAAATTCCAAATTCCAAATTTATATTTAGTAAATTGGACACATGCGGCTCTTTTACACGTCGGAAATGTACAGTGAATCTACGCTGAATTGTCGCTTGTCTATCGGTTTGCTACAAGGTGTATTATAGTTCCCAGGAACTTCATGACCTCGTCCCATCCTGCTCAACATGTCATGTCGTCTCTTTTCCTTTTTTATAGTTATATTTATTGTGTACTTGTTATTGTTGTAAATAAACTACTTTATAATCAATAAATATTTGTGTGTGTGTGAGCGGTAACATACATGAGTGCGCACCGCCCGTACTTAGTTCTTTTTCACACACCAAAGCGTCCGTACGTGTTTTCTATAGATTCAAAAAACGCTAAATACATTACCTTTTCTCATTTTCCTGCCTATCCGCAACACTTACTCTCCACTTTCTCTCATCGGTCGTCGACACGGTGAATGCTTCCATCCGCATGTAAGTAGATGAATTTCCAATGATTCGGACGCAGCGGTTTACTGCGTCATTTCTTATTCGCACTGCTAAAGAGTAGCGGAATGCTCTCCCTAAGCTAAGCTGCGTCTGGAAACGTATGTCCTTGTTTTCAAGGCAAGAGTGAATAGGCTTTTTTCTGGGTAAGCGTGTACTACCCTCAACCTCGTCGTCACTTAACATCAGGTGAGACTGAGGTCAAATGCAAACAAATTTTTGATTCAAGAGCCAAAATTTCAGTGGTGTTTACTCTAAAAATAATCTTATTGCTTTTTACTTTTAGTTATTTAGTACGTAGTAGTCACCCGATGTTAAAATAAAGATGTCACAACCAAAGGCAAAATTTACTTCGATAAAGTAATTAAATATATTATTAATATTTTATATTGTATGAACTGCGTAACTATGTCATAATAACTCCTCTGGAGGGTTATTATGACATAGTTACGCAGGTCAGTTTACGCTGAGAGAATAGGGCAGTGTCTTAATAACTCCCCAGCTTCATTATTAGTCCCATAATGTTTTAGGTGTTTTTCTACGTTTCATTTATTTCCCTTTAATTATGTACAGTAGTTATATTTTGTATATAATGTAACGTCTTTATTGAATCTTTGTCAAAGTGTAATTTATGTAGTTTTCGTACGTAATTCACAGTACGCTATCCCAAGCAAAACCTGGCTCCCCTGAAAACCAGCTAGGTTAACGATTGACATCCTCATGCCAACAATTTTGCTAAGTACATTTTAAATCGAATATTATGTAGGTAGTGTTGTGTAAATAAGTAAGAAATAGTTTTTATTATGTCATCGTTTTTTATCTTTTTTGGCCCGTGTGGATGCCGGGTAAGAATAGTGCCACTCCATGTCTTCCCGTGGATGTCGTATTTAAGAGGCGACTAAGGGAATAAAGGCTTGTAGTACTGTTAGGCGATGGGCTTGCAACCTGTCACTAATACGCTGTTAAACATCTTAGCCTAATTGTGCAAAATGTGGTTACAGAATTATCAACAACTTTTAGAGTTGTAGGTAATTTTGTAGCTCTGCCTACCCCTCTCTGGGAACGAAGGCGTGAGTTTATGTAGGTATGTATGTTTTTTATCTACTTTTTATCCGTCGAGTAAACGTTTAAATTCTATTCAACGAGATTATATGCGACTAAGCCATCTTTCTAGAATCAAGTGGCAAGCCTCACGAGTAAATTCAATAAATCGTTATAAAGGCCTCACAAGCATGAGCAAAATTGCCTCAAAGTGTATTAAATAAAGTAGTAAATTAAATTTATAAAGGCTTACCCTGGACATATTCGTAGATGCTCATTTTAGATCTACAGCCTGCTTTACTCATAAAATACCTGGAGGCTATATAGGACGCTTAACTCTATTGTAAATAATTTTCGAAAACTGTCAAAATGTATGGAACTGACGTAGACGCTCGATGCAACCTTCTGACAGCTTACGTCGATGCTGTACATTGTTGGTAACGATAACAAACGCCAAATGCATCTAGCCCAGGGCCTCAGGGCCCGCTTTACAATACATTGTAACTCATCACAACTGAAAATTCTCTTTTCAATACACATTATTAGAAAGAGAATTTAGATTGTAATGGATAACTGATAGACAAACAAGTTGCGGATTACTAAATTATTTTTGTCAATGACGCGGGCTGCGAATATTTTAGCGGTTGGTACTGACAAACAGCAGTGTTCGCATTGTTGTGCTCCGGTTTGGGGATAAGACAGCCGTTGAAATGACTAGCATAGAGGCATTCCATCTTAGTCCTCAGGGTTGGCAGTGCAATTGCAATCTTAGGATTGCAGTCTTGTGAATGCGAATATCTATGTGTCACAGTTTCCACTTACTGTGCTCGTCTGCCGTATCCATGCTATAAAAAAGCGTGTTTGTAGGCAAAAACTAGTCGTTTTTATTTAAAGGTACTATGGCCATAGTCTAGAGAAACAAAAACTCTTAAGACACTGTGGTCCCGCGATTTATTTTTCTCTTTTATATTTTATCTATAAATAAGACGGCAGATAATATATCTAGCCCTAAAACAATTTTCGGCCGCAATAAGGTTTTCCAATAAAGAGAGCAATCAGTCAACCATAACGTATTCGTCCCTAGTAAATGATATTACGAGTGTCCCGAGATATCTCACAAACTTATTATAGGTTGGTAAAAAAGAGTTTGGAAAAATGTGGGAGCCATTGGGAATGAAATTGGCAACATGATTCAATTTATTGCCAAAATTGGATGCCTTGACATATCATTATTATAAAATAATATATATTTATTTTTTAAATTTAAACATTATACATATTACTATTAATACTTAGTCATAATCTTGCTTTTCATAAAACAATCACCCATGCTTAAGATCCAGCTAAAGGTGAAAAATTTAAGTAAATGTCCTCATGCATGTAATTGTAACACATCTGTTAAGACCGTTTGACATTCTATCTTTGAAATTTGATGTATATTCGTTCTGTACACAACTACATGCATGGTCATTTACATAAGTAAAAAAAAAACCCGTTAGCCTACCCGGGTGACAATGCTTACAGCACTAACAAACACTATGTCACACCATACTTCCATGATGGTTGATTATAAATGTCAAAGCATCTTTGTCAGCCTAATTTTATTTTTTATGGTTAAACCACTGAACCCATTTCGATGAAATTTAGTATGGAAACGTGAGTCCCGGGAAAGGGCATTTTTATCCCGGAAAATTTTACAGTTCCCGAGGGAAGAGCAATGAACAACTTCTACGCGGATAGAGTCAAGAGCAACAACTAGTATATATATAGAGCTATAACTCAAGCAGTTTATAAATAAATAAATAAATAAATGAACAGTTAACTAACTTAAGTAAAAAGTTAAATATTTTCTCTGTAGCCAACTTCATTATTCCCAGCGGTTCCACCGCCGTCAGCGCTAATCCAATCAGAGACAAGTTGGTCTTTACTTACTGAAAATTAACGCAGTCATTTTGCTTCGATATGCTGAAACCCACGATTGAAAGATAAAAATATGAAATAAGTTTATTTAGTAAGTATCCCGCACGTGTAGGTACTTAACACGTCAAAAATCTACCAGCGCTTCCCTAGTCTAGGGAACTCCTCTAAGAGGAGACCATGGGTGAGAAGAAACGCCGCAAAATAACAGGCAATAATTTTTTAACATTACTTATGACAATGATATTACATAACCTAGCATTATATAAAACAAAGAATGCCTATAAAATAATAATTTAATGCGTAGTTGAGCAGAAAAACGTGTCAAAATTCAAAATTATAATAAGAGCAAATAAATAAAAAACGAGAAAATAATATTCTTACTTTTATAAATATGACGGTACAAGACAACCACATAAAAAAAATTCCATACATGAACTGTGTCCCCTAGACAAGATACAATGTTTACATGTTTTTATGATTAAGATATTACTCGTATATTGTAATTAACGACTAGTACTGAAGATAATATGCGCTGAAGAAGAAGAATCAATACAACCTCGTAGTGTAAATTGGAACGTAATACCCTCTGCGGTGGATGCGAAAACCACAAGACCGGTCTGAGTGGAGAGCCTTGGGGGAGGTCTATGTCCAGCAGTGGACGTCTTTTGGCTGACATGATGATAGAAAACGCAAGATACCTAAAGTGTGCTTAAAATATATTTTTTCCTTATTCATCGTTCAATATTGGAATTTTACAGAAAGTCACAGGAAACTTTTACAACAATAGGTTTACTGTGCGTTAATGAATAACGGAGATCTGTTTTTATGCAACTGGCATATAATGAAGTATTTAATGGATGTGTCGAGGTAGGGCGCGAGCGGCAGCAGAGCGAGCGCTCTAATGACAGGCACGAGTATCTTTAGAGCTAAGTACATAATTAGCTGTAAAGATACTGTTGTATATAATGTTTTTAGGCAAACCGTGTGGTTGCCGGGTTAGAATAGTGCCACTCCATGTCATCCCGTGGATGTCGTAAGAGGCGAGGCGACTAAGGGAATAAAGGCTTGTAGTACTATTAGGCGATGGGCTTGCAACCTGTCACTAATACGCTGGTAAACATCTTAGCCTTTTTGTGCAGAATGTGGTTACATAATTATCAACAAGTTTTAAAAGTTGTAGGTTATTCTGTAGCTCTGCCTACCCCATTCTGGGATTACAGGCGTGAAGGTATGTATGTATGAATCGCTAAATGTGTTGCTAAGCGCAAAACTCGAGAACGGCTGAACCGATTTGGCTGATTTCTTTTTTGTTGTGTTTGTCAATGTCAGGGCAAGGTTTTTAAGAAATAAAATAACTGAAAATCCACCGGGAAAGTCAGGAATTTGCAGCGGGGCGAAGCCGCTGGCGGGCCGCTAGTCTATATAATAGAAACGAATCGCTAAATGTGTTGCTAAGCGCAAAACTCGAGAACGGCTGAACCGATTTGGCTGATTTCTTTTTGTTGTGTTTGTCAATGTCAGGACAACGTTTTTATGAAAGAAAATAATTGAAAAATCCACCGAGAAAGTCAGGACTTTGCAGCGTGGCCGCTGGCGGGCCGCTAGTTTATCATAAAAATGGAATGCCAAAAGAAGCGCCATTGGTGATATTCATATTGATCGTAACCATGGTAACCAAAAAACAAGACCATGATTGCTGATATCCATATTAAGCGAAGGTAACCATGGTAACCTATACGAAAACGATGAATCTTAATGATTTAGTGAAAACTTAATTTTAAACACATTATTATTCTAAAAATGAATTTTATTTTTAATCTACGTCATTTCTATTGATATTATTACATTTTTTACGATTTCATTTACAAATTGGGATGTCAAGTATTCGCTAAAACAGTGCTATTATGGTTATAAAAGATAAAAAAAAAAAAAGATAAAAGACATTTATTCAGTAAGTAGGCCACACGGGCACTTTTACACGTCAAGAATCTACCAGCGCTTCACAAGAGGAGACCACTGCTGAGAAGAAACGCCGCAAGAAACTCTGCAGTCAGTCATTTTTTAAATATATTTAATGTTACAATGGTATACTTAGTCTAGCATTATATAAATCTATAAATATTAAATTAAAAATATATTAAATAAGCTGCGTAGTTTCAGCAGGAAAACACACCAAAATCTTGCGAGAGATAGAGGGAGAAGAAAAAAAAGAGAACACCTACCTAGGTGTAAGTATATAAGACGTTGCAAGACGACCACATAAGATTGATATGTTTTCCTACATCAACGGTGTCCCCTAGACAAGACAAAGTTACTGAATTTGAAAAAAATAAAAAATATTAAGTTTCCGGTTTAGGCCAAGCATTTTTGTCTATTAGATAGTCCTCGATCCTATAATACGCTTTAGACATTAACGACTTTTTCAAGTAATTTTTAAGTGCTGGAAAGGGTAGCTTTAAAGCTATGTCAGGTAATTTATTATAGAAATGAATGCATTGACCAACAAATGATTTATATACTTTACGAACGCGGAATTTGCGAATAGCGATTTTATTTTTATTTCTAGTATTGAAATTATGTACATCAGATTTTTTTGTGAAAGAATCAAAATTTTTAATAACATAAATAATATTCTCATAAATAAATTGACACGCTACAGTTAAGATATTAATTTCCTTAAAAAGTTCTCTCAGCGAGTCACGGGAATTTAAGTTGTAAATAGAACGAATGGCCCTTTTTTGTAACACAAATATAGTTTGTATGTCAGCTGCCTTACCCCAAACCAGAATACCGTACGACATGACACTATGGAAATAACTATAATAAACTAGGCGAGCTGTCTCAATATTGGTTAGATGTCTAATTTTCCTAACGGCGTAAGCTGCCGAACTTAGTTTACCTGCCAGTACAGCTATATGGGGACTCCATTGCAAATTTTTATCTATAGTTATGCCTAGGAAAACTGCCTTTTCTACGATTTGCAAACACTCGTCATTTATAAAAATACTAGAATCTAACGGTTTAACATTAGGCAAAGCGAACCTAACACATTTAGTCTTCTTAGCATTTAGTAGCAAATTGTTGCTAGTAAACCAATTAAGTACTTTAATTAAAGTGGTGTTTATCCTACTGTAGTCTATGGATTTTCTGTCTACCTTGAAAATTAATGAAGTATCATCAGCAAAAAGTACAATATCACAAAGTTTATCTACTGTTGGTGGTAAGTCATTTATGTAAACTAAAAATAGAAAAGGACCTAAAATAGAGCCTTGAGGCACACCTATTTTTACTGTAGCTCCATCAGATTGCGTTTTGTTTACAACAACTGTTTGAGTTCTATCACTCAGATAAGAAGACATAAGACTTATAGCTTTATTGGACAATCCATAATGTTCTAATTTTAAAATAAGGGTTGTGTGAACAACGCAGTCAAAAGCTTTAGAAAGATCACAAAATATTCCTACTGCATCGCAAGATTTCTCCCAACTGTTATATATATATTTAATGAGTACAGAAGCCGCATCAATAGTTGATCGACCTCTGGTAAAGCCGAATTGTTTATTGCTAAGTAGTTTATTTCTATTAAAGTGACCTAACATATCATTCAAAATTAGTTTCTCAAATACTTTACTTAAAACGGGCAGTATGGAAATGGGACGGAAGTTCGTTATATCACTCATCTCACCCGATTTAAAAAGAGGAATGACTTTACTATATTTCATTAGATCTGGAAAGATCCCCTCTGATATGCAATTATTGTATATTAATGCTAGATGGGGTGCAATTACATCTATTATATGAAAAAGTACACTAACTGATGTACCCCACAAATCCTCAGTCTTTTTCAAACTAAGCGATTTAAATACTTTGACTATTGAATCTGAATTTACAGGGCTGAATTCAAAGTTTATATTACATTTACTGACATTAGTCCAAAGTAATGATTGAGCTTGAACCGCGGATGATTTAAGACATTTCGTAGTATTAATAGCTATGTTATAAGAACAGTTAATACTATCGCAGCGCTAAATTATACACCATTTTTCACGCTTTGTTTACGCTATGGGTGGCATTCTGATACTGTAAAGGATACGAGTGTAATATATACGCATTAGCAGGATATACTATGCGAGTGTAAAAAAACTTTTACCGGTCACCTTTGACGTCTGTGCACTTCCGTTTTTGGTATGTTTCCGGCGCCCTTGTACTCCTCGCTTGTTGTCGCTTTTACACGTTATTATATTAGAAAAGCTTTCTTTCATTTTAATCCTAATATTAAACTAATTTAAATTAAATAAGTAAAACAAAAGCAAACTCCGAAAACCCGTCCGCAAGTGTTAAAATATGGTCGTCTACATAATACGTTAATTACCATGTTTACATTTTTAAATCCTCCATTTTGGCAATGAATACGCCGAGTATGTTAGAAAATTTCATTGCTTACCGGAGAGATTATTAGCACTGGTAAATTGTTTATCCAGTTTGAGTAAACTTTGCATGCAGCACAGTAATTGAGTTGTCCCGCTAAGCGAGTTAGGATCAATTTACGCTAAAACAAACTGAGTTTGTACAGTTCACAACTAACTATAACACTTGCATGATATGGTATGATGTTTTTAAGTTATTGTCTTTTATTTTGAAACTACCTGCTTTATATAAACATATGCGCATACAAATAAACGGGTTATTTGATAGAAGCGTGTTGAGCTAAGCCCATGTGCTTCTGTTTGGTCCATTAGAGAAAAAACTCATTTTTCGAACTTGTCGGAATTGTCTTTACGTGTGTTATCCATGGACTTATTATCTAAATCACTCAACATTGGGGAAATACACCTTAACAGGAGTGAAAGCCATTAATTAAAATTAAAATCAGAATAAGCGGTTCCAACGGAAGACCAGTGCTGGCTTTACGGCTATACTATCCGCAAAATGAAGTGGCGAGTCGGGCAATAAACGTCAGATACCTTCCTTTATGTGCCTACCGCTACCTGCACTATTGTTGCACGGCTCGCTCCATAAGGCCGTGCAGGTGCGAAAGAGATAGCATGATTCCGATGATTTATGACCCGACTCGCCACTTAATTTTGCGGATGGTATAGTGAATGCTGGGTTGGGACCGTTTCGCAACAATTTATCTGTGTGTTGTTCTTTTTGTATGTATGTAATTATTATTTTTTATCTCATGTTATATGAATATCCCTTGTGGTTGCTGGGTTAGAATAGTGCCACTCCATGTCTTCCCGTGGATGTCGTAAGAGGCGACTAAGGAAAAATAGGCTTGTAGTACTGTTGAGCGATGGGCTTGCCACCTGACATTAATACGCTGGTTAATATATTATGTATGTACGTAAATGAATATCAAGGGACAATCTCACATAAATTCAAACACTTAGTCCCGAACTAAGCTCTAAGCTTGAACTTATAAACAGTATCATAAATTATAACTTTGGAGACGAACTTAAGTGATATCTTACGCAACTTAAGTGGTCGCTATTTGCCCATTTTTTTTTGACAACCGGTGAAATAACTAACATGTAGAGATTCCATTTTAGTCCTCAGGGTTGGCAACATAAGTGCGGATTTAAGATTGCAGTCTTTAGATGTCCACTTCATGGCATAAACAAAGAATATAAATTAAAAACAAAAATATTTATTTCGCTTAATTTTTACATATTATTTACAGTATGTGAAAAATAGTGCTGCGAAAATGGTATCCATTTAAAGCATCGTCGCTATTGGCTAATGCTTTTGCAATTGCAATCGGCTTCAAACTAGAACAATTGTTTTCATTTTGTATGCGGAGGCGCCTTTGGACTGTCAAAATGAAAACGATCGCGATTGCGAGTGCGTTATAGGTGCGTATATAGTTAGCTGTCAGGTCTTGCAGTTTCTGAGCCACTCACCGCCTCGTCAGGCAATCCCCTCTTTATTTCTACAATAACATACCATGTATAAAGTACGATTTTTTGACGACGCGTTGGCCTAGTTGGTAGTGACCCTGCCTACGAAGCTAGTGGTCCTGGGTTCAAATCCCGGTAAGGACAGATATTTGTGTGATGAGCGCGAATATTTGTTCATCAGGCATGGATGTTTACTATGTATTTAAATATATATTTCTCTATATAAGTATTTATATCGTTGTCTAGTACCCATAGTACAAGCCAAGAGCTTAGTTTGGGGCTAGGTCAATTGGTGTGAGATTGTCCCCTGGTATTTTATTTATTATTTATTTATTTTATTCAAAAACCTGTTTTCCTTAACCGCCAGTGAACCGGTCCTAACTGTAACTCCCTTTGGCCTGCCGCTGACAGATGAATAAACTTGAAAGACACGGATATTGATCAATCTGTCCAAACCAGCGCACAGGCTTTGACGATGACAATGGATACAATAAAATCAATTATTTCTGTTTTATAAGCCTACTGCTGAAGGAGAAGGGTTAAGTTTTTAATCTGTTTGTAAGTATTAAAGTTGAATAACAACAAAAACAAATGGTATTTCTGATATTCGCTGTCTTAATCATCATTTATTTTCATGACATTAATAATAGGTAATCGCAATAATTTCAAACAGTGAAAAAAAATTTTTTTCACCTCAGCAGCTCAAACAAGCAGGTTTTGCTGCTTATAAACAGTGAGCAAAATTCAATTTTGCTGCGAGCGAGAGGCAAAGTAGCTTTTTAATTATTTTTTTTAAATGCCGTGAGCAGTGCTGGGGCTACTCACAACATTCGAAAAAATTGAACTTCACTTTGTTCTGTCACTTTCACTTCGATAGGAAAAAAGCGAGAGATAGAAACAACTTGATTCGAAGTTCGATTTTCAAATTCCACACATAGTAGGCCCAAAAAGAAACGCACGTTTGGATGCACACATAACCGTAAAATTGCAAATAAAACTATCTGTTAAAGTTTGAAATGAGTTTATTATAACTATTTTATACAGTAGGTACAAACATTTTTTTTATTTAATGTTTTGAAGACAAAATTAATGAAAAATAAGAAGTTTATCATGTATCTACATAATGTTGTTCTTGTTTTAACAATCTTTAATTTCGTGACATAAACCGCGGGGACAGTTTCAGAACGCATTTCAAAAATAGCGGGATTATTGTAGCCAATAGCCATAGACAAGGCCTAGTTAGGTTTTTTAAAGCCACAGACTACATAAAGCTGTATAAAGTTGTGTTTGCACTACGGCATTATCAAGTTGAGTGACAGGTTTTATCTGTTTCATGTTTATTTTTTCCACTTTTTATTTTATTAGTATTTTGCAAAAATGCTTGTGATTGATGCATATGCGATCGTGTCGTTATTTAGTCGTGTATTCACCAAATGGTCACAACGGAAGACCTGGGTTGGCCCTACCAGCTTCACGCTGTGTTGTTCTCGCTGCTGAGGTGAAAAGTTGTATGTCTCACACGAGACCAAAGTTTTCTACGTCTCGTATCTTTGAATCCCTCGCTACGCTCAGGATTCTAACCTAGAATCACTCGCTATGCTCGTGATTCAATAACAGAATCCTTCGCTTACTCGGGATTCAAAATCATCACTCGCAGCAAAAACCAACTTTGCTCGGGCCAACGCAGGTCTTCCGTTGTGACCATTTGGTGAATACACAACTAAATAACGACACGATCGCATATGCATCAATCACAAGCATTTTTGCAAAATACTAATAAAATAAAAAGTGGAAAAAATAAACATGAAACAGATAAAACCTGTCACTCAACTTGATAATGCCGTAGTGCAAACACAACTTTATACAGCTTTATGTAGTCTGTGGCTTTAAAAAAAACCTAACTAGGCCTTGTCTATGGCTATTGGCTACAATAATCCCGCTATTTTTGAAATGCGTTCTGAAACTGCCCCCGCGGATTATGTCACGAAATTAAAGATTGTTAAAACGATAACAAAATTATGTATATACATGATAAACTTCTTATTTTTCATTAATTTTGTCTTCAAAACATTAAATTAAAAAAATGATTGTACCTACTGTATAAAATAGTTATAATAAACTTTAACAGATAGTTTTAATTGCAATTTTACGGTTATGTGTGCATCCGAACGTGCGTTTCTTTTTGGGCCTACTATGTGTGGAATTTGAAAATCGAACTTCGAATCAAGTGGTTTCTATGTCTCGCTTTTTTCCTATCGAAGTGAAAGTGACAGAACAAAGTGAAGTTCAATTTTTTCGAATGTTGTGAGTAGCCCCAGCACTGCTCACGGCATTTAAAAAAAATAATTAAAAAGCTACTTTGCCTCTCGCTCGCAGCAAAATTGAATTTTGCTCACTGTTTTTAAGCAGCAAAACCTGCTTGTTTGAGCTGCTGAGGTGAAAATAACTATTTTTCTTTATTTACCCTTCGCGCAGGGCAGTGTTGCCATCATTTTGGTAACTTTAATCACTTGAATAGGTTTTAGAACGAACAGACTGATCTTGAACAACATTGACTAGCTTCACTTTTTTTTTTAAATAAAAACAAATGTTTAATATACGTAGAGTAATTATAACTAAGGACTTGACAGAAGCGCGTGGAGCCAACCCCATGTGTTTCTGTTTGGTACATAAGAGAATATACTCTTGTACCGAAAAATTGTATTTGCGTGTGATAACCACGGATTTATTTCTTTAATATCTCAATGGCACTTAGGAGTGAAGCCATTTAATAAATCAAATCAAATCAAAATGATTTATTTCAGAAATTACATTTCCATATTGCACACAAATTAAAATTAAAAAAACAGAATTCCATATAAAATTTTAATTGAAATTAAAATTACACACAACTTTCACAAATAAGAACTAAAACACAATCACTAATAGGTACGATTGCTCCCTACATGGCGGTGCGTACAGCGAACCACGTAGGGGCAATCAAACCTATTCGCTATCATGTAAATAATACAAATACAATCATTACTATAAAAAAACAGTGCTACCATTTTCCTAACAGCCAACGGACATCTTCGTTTTTCTATGACACACGAGTGACAAATATACTACCAGTTGCGAGAGCAAGCGTGATAGCGATAGCCAGTTAAAAGCTAATAAAAAGCTGGGAAAACTGAACATGGATGTAAAGATTATTTTTTTTTACCTCGTAAGGCACAACGTCCTGAATTTAGAACATTTGTCAAAGTGACTTTTGACTTTAGTTGACCGTCACAAGATTCCTTTGCGAACTAACGAAATTTGACGGGGGCTTACGAGGATAAGCATCAATTCCTTTCAGCATTTAAAATAATGAAAAATGTAAGACAAGATCTAGCAACAGTCAAGTGAAGTGCCGCCATAATTTCCAGCAATTAATTGAAAGCGTGAGTCGCTAATATTAGAGTTGAACAAAAACCCGAAGTAAACGTTTACACCCTACCAGTAACCAAACCATGACTTACAATTACCGTACTCGCTAGCAAGTCGAATACTTTGTCCCTCGCACTCTATAATAATCAGAGATCGTAATATGGGTGTCGTCATTACTCTCAATAATGTGGACATGACTCCGAAGATTTTAACTGCATACATACATACATTAAATCACGCCTGTTTCCCAGAGGGGTAGGCAGGTACCACTTCTTTCCACTTGCTATGATCTTGACAAATTTTAACTAAACAAATTAAATTACATTAATTGATTACTTACCCTAAACAATATGTTGATCCTTTGAAAGACAGTAATAAATAAATAATACAATCTCTTGGTATTGTGTAGATTTAGCCAATCAACAGTAATTTTCCTAATTTTTCCGTTAGTTTATTCCTTTTCACGGTTAAAGTAAACTTACGAGGTGAAAAGCTTCTTTCGTAATCTACGGATGTTAATGGAGCAAACTTAAGTAGATTAATATAAATGGCCACTCCTCACGTTTTTGTATGCTTTTTTTATTACTGTCTTGCATAAGAACCAAGATTAGGTTTCGGGTAAGAAATCAAATAATGTACCTAATTTAATTTAAATTTGCCGTGTGGTTGCCGGCTTAGAATTGTGCCACTCCATGTCTTCCCGTGGAAGTCGTAAGAGGCGACTAAGGGAATAAAGGCTTGTAGTATTGTTAGGCGATGGGCTTGCTACCTGTCACTAATATACTCTATAAAACATCTAAGCCTAATTGTGCAAATTGTGGTTACAGAGTTATCAACAAGTTTTTAGAGTTGTTGGTAATTCTGTAGCTCTGCCTACCCCACTCTGGAAATGAAAGCGTGAAGGTATGTATGTATGTATGTAATTAAAATCTTTGAAGTCATGTCCACATAATTGCGAGTAATGACGCCCATTTGTCCGATCTCTGAAAATAATACTCCGAGATGTGAGAGGGACAGAGCATTCTCGCTAGCGAGTACGTGAATTGTAACTCGTGGTAAGGGTACCGACGATAAACACAGTGATTGATGGTACAAACAGGCTTGTGTAAAGTCGAGCTGGCGCCGATGTTTTGAGACAATACCACGGGTTCTATTCTACTTGGATTAACCATATCGCTAATACATTATTTTTTTAAGGTGTATTTTTTATATCGAGCTACTTAGGTTAGTTACCATAATCATACCAAATTTGACGTTTGCGCATTTTTTAACGTTTTTACGACACAATGAATACATAAATAAAACATTTCTTCTATAGGGTAGTTCCATACCCCCTTTAATTTTTGATTTTCTTTAATCATTTTGTTTTTTTTTAGTAAATCCACCGTATTTACACATATTTAAAAAATAAACAACCCGGTATCTGTTACGGTTCGAAGAAGTTTGGACGGACGGACGGACGGACGGATAGCGTAGGCAGAATCTGCTCAAGAAATTGCTGAGAATATTATTACACACTCTGAGGAAACATTTGATAGCATTGAGAATGTTCTCTTCCGATACAAAATACTTGAGAATTATTCTAGAAGTTACTTTTCGGTACAATGCCTACAGTAACTAATAGGTACAATAACTTCTAAAAATAAATAATAATGCCTTGCCTTGTATCTACTGTATTCCGGGTTTGCCCGTTAGCACAACAATCATGTAAGCGGTATGTTACTGCTCAGCAGGCAGTCCCTCTAGGAATCCATTAACTTGGAGTTAAACGTGTGAAATAAATAAATAAATAGTACGGGTCAATCCTACACAAATTTACCTAAGCTCAAACTCTTGGCTATGTTCTATGGGTGCTAGGAAACGATAAACTTACTAACATATACTTAATTACATAAAAAATACCGAAAAAAGATCAAATACTCGAATACGCAAATATTCCGGGATACAAACTTGGGACGGGTGCACCATCCATAAAAGACTTTATTTTTTGATACCACTTAAAAATCAAACTTAACCTTACCTACATAAACCAATCGTATTATGCATTAATTCAAAAATACGAATTCACCGTCAAGTCAGCTGACTGCTATATTGATAAACTCATCTTAGCTGTGAAGCCCGTCAAATATGACAAAGTAAATGTCAAGCCATTTTTTTTGGTACAGTACCTATCTTGAGACGAGCGTTACAGTAGAGATTCGTTTATTAATTCAAAAATCAAAATATTTATTCAGTAAATTGGCCACATGAGGGGTCTTTTACACGTCACTAATAATGTACATAGTGATTTTACTAGTACTTAGAACAAAACCATCATTGCGGAGAAAAAAGGGCGCAAGAAACTCCAGCAGAAGATCATTTTTTCATTCAGTGAATTACTAGTAGTAATAAATAATTATTTTAAAACGGTAAATAACATTTAACTACTCAAAATGACTAGGAAAAAAACATGTCGAGGTCTCTACGTAAGGAACGACAATTATAATAACTAAATTCCAAAAATAATTCCACTTACCATCAGGTGGCCTGTGTGCTCGTTTGCCTTCCTATGCCATAAAAAAAAAAAAATGGAAAAAGGTTTTTGCTAGCGTGAACAGGCCGGATTCAACAGACAGCATCCATTTACGAGTATGACGAGTATCTCAACCAGTTGCAGTGGCAACGGCAATACGGCATTAACAGGTAAAGCATTTAATTTTAACAAGTGAAACATCTGTTCATATCTAGTCTGTTTTGGTATCCGGTAAGTGTCATAGTGTAGAAACTTTAGTATGAGAAAAGTTTATGTATGAGTGAGATTACCGACTCGACTGTGAAAAGCCTGACAGGCTATAAGAGAATACAGTGACTGTTTCAGGTGACGGGAAATTGAACTTAAGAATGAGGTATTGCACAGTCAGCTATGTGCCTGACACTCTAAGGCTGAATTCTGTTTGTACATCTTATTCAGAATTATGATTTATTATAACTATTAAATACTAGCGGCCCGCCCCAGCGGCTTCGCCCCGCTGCAAATTTCTGACTTTCCCGGTGGATTTTTCAATTATTTGCTGTCATAAAAACCTTTTCCTGACAATGACAAACACAACAAAAAAGAAATCAGCCAAATCGGTTCAGCCACTCTCGAGTTTTGCGCTTAGCAGCACATTTAGCGATTTATTTTTATTATATAGATTATAATATGTCAAGTTAATATCTACTATCTACAATGTCTGGTTACTTAAACTAACAAAACAATTTAAAAAAAATAGTGGTGTAGAATTATTATGACAGTTAATCTCATTCATGTCATAGAACGCCTAGTTAGCAGCCATTTTTTAAGTTTCGTAATAATAAGGGAATAGAACGATCAAAATAAAACCGTTTTTGTTCTTTCTAAAACGATGTGCTTACTCTTAAGAAAATATATAAATAGTTAAGCCTAACTCACGTCAGGCTACACACAACCCTCGGTGCTAGAGTTTAAGTCGCACTTGACCGATTTTTTATCAATAACTCGTTCGAGAGGGCGACTGATGTTTTATGCAACGGAGTGTAAAAAGTTAAAAACTTCTTTGATCTCTTCGAGCTTTGACACTTTACGCCACAAGCTTTCACTTTAAACTTTAAACTTCGAAGAAGCTCAAAGTAATAAAAATAAAAACAAACTACTTTGTAATAATACAGTTTAGTTCATATCAAAACGGTTACCTTTTTTTAACTATACATACGAGAATTTGTCGATTAGAAGTACACCAACAAGTGATTTTTTTAGAATAAAATCTGACAAAACAAAAGCATACTAAAATTGAGTTTTATGAAAATTAAACATTCAAAAAGAGAATAACAGCAAAAAAGTGTTGATTACGAAAACCTTTCAAGAAGCTATAAATAATCTTCATTTCGAAGTGTAGACACATTTCACTCAGTACGGTTCCAGTGAATAAATCCAATTCAATTTTATCATAAACGGAATATTAATGAGAAAAACAATTCTTCAAATGTAGGTAAAGGCGTAAAATATACAAATTTGTATAAATATCAGGGGACAATGTCACACCAATTTACCTAGTCCCAATAAATAAAAATGTTTACTTATGCAATGAATACTCTTAAGTGCATCGAAGCCAAGATATTTAAATATTCATACTTGGGCGTACTTTTAGTACCAAAAATGTAATACTTAAATCTTTAATATCTCCACTGCGATATTATTTAAAGCTATAAATTATATTATATCTATATTTTCTATGAAAACGCAAAGCGACAGTGATCACCTAACGCTAGCTTTTGTATTCGATGGCAAATTGTCTAGCTCCGAATGAAATTTAAACGGATTCAGAGAAAAAATATTATTAAAATGATAAAAAAATTGCGGAAAAACGAAACAGTGGACAAAAGTTTTCCAAACTTAAGTTTTTCGATAAGTAACCAAATAAATAAATAAATAAATATCAGGGGACAGTCTCAGACCAATTGATCTAGACCCAAACAAAGCTCTAGGTTTGTATTGTAGGTACTACTTAGACAACGATATAAATACTTATATCCTCGTCCTGCCCAATGTCCTTTATTAAGAACAAATATATTTAGTACGTTCTGCCCTGGAATTTAAATTATCAATACAATAATGTCCTTCATAGAGGACATTGGGCAGATATCGGAAACAGCTTAAAAATACTTGGGCAGGACGAGGATATAGAGAAATATATACTTAAATACATAGTAAACATCCATGACTCAGGAACAAATATTCGCGCTCATCACACAAATATCTGCTCTTACCGGGATTTGAACCCAGGACCGCTAGCTTCTTAGGCAGGGTCAATACCAACTAGACCAGCGCGTCGTCAAAAAATATTTCAATAAATCATGAGTTGACTAACCTGAAAATATCAAGGGCCTAGTAGTGTGTTGCCTAGTGGGACCACGAATCGTAGCAGAATTTCGCTACAAAACGGACAAGTGCTACGCTCGTAGCACATTTAGAAGTTGACACAGGGATTAAATTGCCAAAACGTTATTTGAATAAAATAAACAGTTTTGTAGAACAATTAATAATATATTAACTTTGTGTTTGTTACAATAAATAAATAAATAATAATAATAAAGCAAGTTAGCTTTCAAGCGGATGATTCATAAGCATCTGCTGAAACAAGCGCAGTCGTAAATCGATTTAACAGACATCGCCATATCTGTTTATTTATATATTTTATAATTATATATTATTTATATTTATATTACGTGTTTACGTATATTTATGTTTTATATACCCGTATCTTGTATATATTTTATTTAAACTGTTTTTTTTTTCAACGCTTTTTTTTTCTTCGCACCTATCTTCTTTTTCTGTTTCGCCTACTGGTTGACTGGTAAAGAATGCCAAGGGCATTAAGTTCGCCATTTGTACTTTATTGTATTTGGTGCAAATGAGTTTAAATAAATAAATAAAATAATGATTTTTTATATGTTCAAACGGCAGCTTTTGATTTTTTATATGTTAAAATATTTTAAAGTAACAACTTTTTCGCAGCGTAGGTACCCCCAACAAAGTTGACTGACGACTTGGCTGAGGGTTCGGGAAACCGATGGACGCAGTGGTAATCCTTGCGGGAGGCCTATGTCCAGCAGTCAACATCTTTCAGATGAAGTGATTATAATAGTCCGCAGGAGAACTAAGGTTACCGACATAGCCCGAAGAATAGCTAAACTGAAGTGGCAGTGGGCGGGGCATATCGCACGCAGGACTGATGGCCGATGGGGTCAGAAGGTTCTTGAGTGGCGTCCGCGGACCGGGACACGAGCTGTGGGTAGGCCTCCAACAAGATGGAGTGACGACCTTGTAAGGATCGTGGGAAAGCGGTGGATGCGAAAAGCACAAGACCGGTCTGAGTGGAGAGCCTTGGGGGAGGCTTATGTCCAGCAGTGGACGTCTTTCGGCTGACATGATGATGATGATGATTATAATAGTTAGTCACCTCTTGCTCTAGTTTTAAAAATAATAAAAAATACAATTGGAATAAAAAACTGCAATGCAAACAACTAAGTCGAAAAATTATCCGAAAAGTATCCCTACAAATGAATGGCTAATTTTCGTGTCACAACGGTAAAGTTTCATACTGCCGCACTCAGAGACGTCAATTAAAATTAATGCTTCATAAAGATGCTGCTGTCACTTTTTTTGCTATAGCAATAGAATAAGACAAAACATCACTAAACAAGCATTAAATTTAATTGACGTCTCTGAGTGCGGCAGTAAGACAATTTGTTTGAGTGAGTTAGCGTTACCAACTTTTTGATCCTGACCCTTATAGGTCCATTTCACTATGGTGGAGATTATACGTGCCTAGAAATCCTAAGTGGACGTAACGCCCAATCTATCTTACTTACTCTGTAATTTAGTTATACGTGATGTAGAATCATAAGGCTGCGACCTCGATGACAGCGGCGAGCTCAGCAGACGCGGAAGCGGGGCGTTGTATGAACGGTGAGTTGCTAGGTAATTGGTAGTTTCTCTTATCGTATTTAACCGCTTTTTCTCAGTTTTTTATACATTAACCCCTTATTCATAAACATACAATAAACCGATTTTTGTTAAAGTGTGGTTTGTCGCTCTCTTTCAAATTCAAATGTCACAATGAAAGATAAGCAGAAACCATATTTGAAGCAAACTTTAGGTTATTTTGTGT
This sequence comes from Acleris emargana, assembly GCA_927399475.2. NCBI lineage: Eukaryota > Metazoa > Arthropoda > Insecta > Lepidoptera > Tortricidae > Acleris > Acleris emargana. Next base: position 18,220,658 of record OV656846.1, read on the forward strand.
TTATGAATAAGTGTTAGTATTTGTACTATAATTATGTAAAAAAAAAAATTACACAACCGGTAAAATTACAAACATAGAGGTATATCATCTAAGCCTTTATACAAATAAAATTTAAAATATCAGGGGACAATGTCACGCCAATTGACCTAGTCCCAAACTAAGCTCTGGCTTGTACTGTACTTGACAACGAAAATACTTGCATAGAGAAATATATAAAAAACATCCAAGATCTAGGAACAAATATTCGCGCTCATCACACAAATATCTGCTCTTACCGGGATTTGAACCCAGGACCGCTAGCTTAGTAGGCAGGGCCACAACCAACTAGGCCAGCGCGTCGTAAAAATTAAGGTTTCGGTCTTAGGAATGCAGTAATACCATCAGAGGACCTGTGTACTCTTAGCCTTAAAAAGTATTTTGGGTTCGGTTAAATTAGGTTAGACAAAGGACGTTGTAAGAAATCTTACACAGTACTTTTAAATACAAAGATATGTATAATCACTTTTGCACCCTGTCCCATTATAATAAGGTGCAAGATATTTTAGGGTCATGAAATATAGCCTAAATGCAATCGTCGACGTTCAAGAGAACCATTTTAAACTTTATTAGCAATATGAGTGCGACCATAATGTTGCAAAAGTGAAATATTATTATTTATTATTATTATTTATTTTAAATACAGAACCCTAACTCGCACTTGACCTGTTTTTATTACCTTATTTACACACACTGTACAAATGTCAAATGTTTACCTATTTCAGTTCGATACATACAACATACAGCGCGATGACAGACAGACAAACGGACAGCGGAGACTTAAAAATAGGGTTCCTTTAGCATCTTTTAGGTACGGAACGATTATAAGTTGAAGTGCTCTTTTCCATTAGGTAAGCAGTGTTAAAAGACATCAGAAATAAACATTCACGTAAAAATCATTCAGCTTCATTTAATCCATAATATTTTTTGTACAACATCTTACACAGGAACCATACAATATATTATGTTCTAGTTATTCTACGACAAATAGGTTTTTTTAAACCACTTATTTACACATTAAATACGATCTAATTATTTTATTTCCAATTTCTTTATTATTTTGTTAAGCATATTAGGTAGATATATCTGTACAAAGTTACTATCTATACTAAAAGTGATTGATGTCTTACAATAAATTCAAAATTTCAAACAGCAACTTCCTTATGTGCAAAGTGATGCTAAAAATGCAATTATATTGTTACTCACAATGCACACAAGGATTTTTAAAGATCATATCACACCTTCAGAACAATAGTGACATAACTCAGAAATTTTAAATTTCAAGTTAGGGCTCTATCATAATCAATTTATGACTTAATGTTTGAAAGCTGAAATTTATAAATTTAATCGTTCTGAAGGTGCGAATATTCTAAAGTTTGAAAATTGGGCTCAAGTTTTATTTAAAAACATCAATCAGTCAACTGAAATACGTCAATATTCAATAATATTTTACAAGTAAGTACACATTAAACACATAGTTTATCAAATAAAATGTTGTTTTTAGTTTGGAATAGGCCTTTTGGATACTTGCAAATGCATAAATAGTAATATTTAAGTACAGTATCAAAACTGTAATAGGAAAGATACACTTAACTTAAAATTATTACAGTATGCCTTCACTATACTAAAATATACAATCTACATTTTTATACTATGTTTCTAAAACACTATCCTAACATACATAACATATAAATAACAATTAAAAGTGAGGCAATTAATGAAATGATCTACAATGGATTGCCTATACTACTCAATATTAAAAATATGCTCAGTCATTTCGAATGCCTCCATAGATGGCGTTGAAATAAATTTTCTCTTGTCAAAGGACAGCGCCATCTCTTGAAGCAAAGCATTTTATAGACACAATATTTATAAATGGATTACCGTTGGTTCAAATTTGTACGTTAATATTAATTTGAGCGGTGAAAACTTTCAGCTTGTTACAATTCGTAGTTCGATTCTTATTATAATAATTTAAACATAGCTTGTGGTGAAATATTAATATAGTATGTAATGAATGAGTATGCGATTTAAACGAACAAAACTAAAGCGCGATAAACTAACTAAGAAGAAAGTTATAGGAAGAAAGTTAGTTTAGTTTAGAATCAGTAAGTAAAGTTCATTAGCTTAACCTTTTTCGATACTGTCTAAGCAATATCGCTTTTTTCGACACGGTATCATATGTGGCAAATAATTTGCAATATCGCTAAAATAAGGTCAAACAGACTTTCTAAATCCGTAAACAACATAGGTAGTTTTATAACTTAATTTACACTGAAATCCTTAACACGTCTGTGTTCTTTAAATTCCTAATCATTATTTGACCTGAATTTTAAGTCTGTCACTTAATATATTATCTGTTGTATCCATCCCGAGAATTATTTAATGTTTCTACTCTATGGCACCTTGTTCCACACTAAAGAATCCAAAAGAAGTCCACTCTCGTAATATAACACTTACTTATTTTAAACTATTATACAATTTATTTATTTAAGAATAAAAACGACGCGTTAAATATTTTTTACTTGACATGTTGCGCCTCTTTCCTGAAACAAAAGAAAAATAACATTTAATATTATTATTTTGTTTTGAATGTTTCAACATCGCAGTGTACGTTATTAATTTATGTGGCGGTAGATATTTTTATGCTCCCACAGCATCTCTTATAAAAAAATATATATTTTAAATCGAACATTTAATTTGAAAAATCTGTAGCAGCACTAAAATAGAGGGTAAATCAAAACACCTAAAAGGACAATCTTGATTTCACCATGACAAAAAAGACTTGCACAAACACACAAAAGGCATTTATTTAGGTACCCCTTTGCTTTAACAGAGGGGTTAGATATTATTAGTTATGATATAACATAACTATGCAATTCAGTTTACGCTGTGAGAAAAGGACAAAGCTATATTACTGCTATAGCTCAGTCCTTTACACTCACCGTAAAATGAACTGCTTAGCTACGTCATAATAACCGCCCAAATCGACAAACAAAATAATATAAAACTTCAAAATATAGCACCCCGCTGATAAGAAGTCAATCCTGATAATCAGTTATCCAGTGCAAATTAAACTCCACGAAAATGTTATATATAAGATATAAAATGAAAGATGTGTTAGGTACTTTTGATTTATTCTGTTTACTGATTTACTCTACTCACTTGACACTGGCGAAATCACTGCGGAATACCGCAATGGACCGCCATTAATAAAAAAGAAGAAGGCTATAGTTCCATTTTTAATTAATGGCATTCATTCCTGTTAACAGTGGAGTTTAGGAGCAATACGAGTAAGTCCATGGATATCACGCGACGACAATTTCTAGGTTAAAGGGTTTTTTTCTTGTGGTATCAACATTATCACATGGGGAGCTCTACGCTCTTCTGTCAAGTCCTACGAAAAGGTTAGGTATAAATATTTATATATGTATTTATGTATCATCAGGTTGTTTGACTCGGTAGGTCGGTATTCTCTTTGTGTGACATAGTCTTATCGATATGAAGGCGTTATTAGAGATTCCTTGTTCCGTGGACGGTGTCAGAGTTACTATCGAGCATATGAGATAGTTGGAATACTCCGATAGCTTTAATCTCGGGGAAATTATTAAGGATAGGAGATAGTCCTCGATCGTTTTAATACCTTGAATAAATTTCACCATCACCACCACCACTTCTGTCCTATGACTGTACCAAGTAAAATGCCTACGTAGTCTTACATAAAAACACGTTGTAAAATATGGGTAACTATATACAGTGTGTCCCTGGATAAAGTGCACAAACGAATAAAAATAAAACTAGATGCAATTTCAACGACAAAATATAATAAAAATTGGTTTAATTATTTTATTTTTATAGTTTAAAAAATATATTAATTGCTGTGAACCCTATCAGAACAAAGGGAAATGTTTCGCCTCATATAAGGTCTAATGAGATGAAATAAACGGTTTTTTAATCCTAGAGCACTTCTTGGAACAAATAAAAAAAACTTAAAAATTAAAATAAAATGACACCATTTTTTTCCGGTGAAATTGCATCTACTTTCATCCCTATTAGGGTAGTCCAAAATAAGATGAAGAAATAATATATATGTAAAAAAAAAAAAAGATAAAAGACATTTATTCAGTAAGTAGGCCACACGGGCACTTTTACACGTCAAGAATCTACCAGCGCTTCACAAGAGGAGACCACTGCTGAGAAGAAACGCCGCAAGAAACTCGGCAGTCAGTCATTTTTTAAATATATTTAATGTTACAATGGTATACTTAGTCTAGCATTATATAAATCTATAAATATTAAATTAAAAATATATATTAAATAAGCTGCGTAGTTTCAGCAGGAAAACACACCAAAATCTTGCGAGAGATAGAGGGAGAAGAAAAAAAAGAGAACACCTACCTAGGTGTAAGTATATAAGACGTTGCAAGACGACCACATAAGATTGATATGTTTTCCTACATCAACGGTGTCCCCTAGACAAGACAAAGTTACTGAATTTGAAAAAAATAAAAAATATTAAGTTTCGGGTTTAGGCCAAGCATTTTTGTCTATTAGATAGTCCTCGATCCTATAATACGCTTTAGACATTAACGACTTTTTCAAGTAATTTTTAAGTGCTGGAAAGGGTAGCTTTAAAGCTATGTCAGGTAATTTATTATAGAAATGAATGCATTGACCAACAAATGATTTATATACTTTACGAACGCGGAATTTGCGAATAGCGATTTTATTTTTATTTCTAGTATTGAAATTATGTACATCAGAATTTTTTGTGAAAGAATCTAAATTTTTAATAACATAAATAATATTCTCATAAATAAATTGAGACGCTACAGTTAAGATATTAATTTCCTTAAAAAGTTCTCTCAGCGAGTCACGGGAATTTAAGTTGTAAATAGAACGAATGGCCCTTTTTTGTAACACAAATATAGTTTGTATGTCAGCTGCCTTACCCCAAACCAGAATACCGTACGACATGACACTATGGAAATAACTATAATAAACTAGGCGAGCTGTCTCAATATTGGTTAGATGTCTAATTTTCCTAACGGCGTAAGCTGCCGAACTTAGTTTACCTGCCAGTACAGCTATATGGGGACTCCATTGCAAATTTTTATCTATAGTTATGCCTAGGAAAACTGCCTTTTCTACGATTTGCAAACACTCGTCATTTATAAAAATACTAGAATCTAACGGTTTAACATTAGGCAAAGCGAACCTAACACATTTAGTCTTCTTAGCATTTAGTAGCAAATTGTTGCTAGTAAACCAATTAAGTACTTTAATTAAAGTGGTGTTTATCCTACTGTAGTCTATGGATTTTCTGTCTACCTTGAAAATTAATGAAGTATCATCAGCAAAAAGTACAATATCACAAAGTTTATCTACTGTAGGTATATCAAATCACATAGTTTATTTTTGTTTCCGTTAATTTAGTTACTTATCAAATTTAAACTTTTTAAGTAGTCGTTTACTGGTCGCCCAAAGCGTTTAGTTTAAGTATGCCAAAAGGATCTAACTTCGATACCAAAATACATGTGGTAAACTTAGCACGGACTAAAAACTGGAGTAGAATATTCTTTGCCTACGGCTGAAACACAGAATACAGTGTCATGACCTGTCCAAAGCCTTTCTCATTCGATATCTTTATTAGAAGTGTGAAGCTCTATACATTTTTATATGAAACAATCTTAACAGTATGGGCCTGTAAAGTTTGTTATATTGTAATAAAACTTGGTATAGCCTATGTTCACGTACTTTGAAAAAAAACCTGTGGAAGAACAATATTCAACACTTTTTTTTTTAGACCACCCTAATACCTATTCGTTTGTTCACTTTATCCAGGGACACACTGTAGACGACTTTATCGCAAACAGGCCACCTGTACCTTTACCACGAGTCACTATTACCGTACTCGCTTGCAAGTGGAATGCTCTGTCCTTCGCACACCTCGCAGTATCCTTATGCATTGCGGGAGACAGAGCATTCGATTCGCTAGCGAGTACGGTAATTATAACTCATGGTAAGGGTACCGATGGTAAGTGGGATTGGCGACTCATGGACATTAACATTCTCAAGACTATCACGAGGCTGCAATCCTAAGACTGCAAATACGTTGCCAACTATGAAAAATACTATTTTTAGTTAAACTTGTTCGAAAAACGCACCTTGATTTAAATTTAATACCCCCACGGCGAATACTCTCAGATAAATCCAAAAGCCTAATTATTTTTCCATTAAGCCTGTACTTATCCAATCCAAACTTCCAAATCTGATCTTAACCTAGTTTTGCTTCAACTTTCATGGACCAGTCTGAGAAACTTAGTCGTTCTCAAGTATTATTGAATTTTCTTACGAGCTCCAGAAAAAATATTTAAGCAAACAAAATAGCCTTGTCTTGCAAGTAGCAAATAACGTATGGGATAAGGAAGTGTCACGGCGAAAATAGAGGATTTTTGTAAGTAATTGCGCCAGTGAATTGGGAACTGGAGACTTATTGGCCTCGGGCTTAGTTGATGGCATTACAGCAGAGATTGATTAATTTCAGGACGAAAGAGGACGGGACGACATACGACCTACATAGGTGGTGACCATTAAGAATGACCAAGAATAGAACTGCGTAATTTTAGATACTAGAATTGAATGGTCTGTTTTATAAAGCTACAAATTACAATTTACAGATTACAAGTTTCCATTTGACACAACCTCGACCAATGACGACCAGCCATTGAGCGGCGTTGCCAGTTTAGACCTGTAAAATGGTTACTTGTGGCTTTATAAAACGTGCCAAAGGGTCTCTATTCTGATTTGCTTTACACCTTTTGTAATCACATTAACAGCTTTATGATAGCTCTTATTAACTTGATAAAAATAGCGGCCAAGTGTAAATATTAATACGAGAAAAACGAAAAAGAATAAAACCTTCTACTTTTATTAATATCCTGCCCTTACATTTTCATAAAGGTATTATAATCGGACACACGAAAGGAAGTGCTAAAGTAAATACTTACATTTATGTAACAACATTCTTGCTGTCCCTCGACTCGCTCAGCTGTGATTCCTCATCTATTAATTGTAGATTGACGTTTTCATTCTTCGTGTTATACGACGCAGAGATTGTCTTATCTTCCAAAATTATGCTTTCTATTTCAACGCCGTTATCCTTCCTCCCATTTCCTTCTATTATCCGTTGTTTTAAAGACGGGCCTCTGTTGAATGAAGAAGCGAGTAATGTTTCTTGAATGGTGTCATTACCATTGCAAATTTTATCTGCTTTATGCGTAGGCATTCTTCCTGAGTGGTAACTATTCCTTGTACCTCCGCTAGTTTCAAAAAAAGGTAGCACCTGCTTGAATTCTTTTCTGAAGTTCTCGTTAAGCCAGGCATAGAGAAAGGGGTTGTAACATGTCGAAGCCATCGCCATCGAGTGAGCGAGAAAGAATGACACATAATAATAATTCCACTCAGTCATCTGTGCGTAGAAGTCATTGAAAATATTGATTACGTTAATAGGAAGCCATGAAATGCCAAAAATAGCCACCATGGAAATGAGCATTCTATTAGTCCTTTTCTTTCTATCTCTATCGGCTTCTTCTCTCCTGGTATTTTTAGCACCAGGTTTCGACCGCGCACGATCGTTAAGTCTTATACTTACGCAAGTATAACATATAGCTATTACTAAAAAGGGTATTATAAATTGTAATACGCTGGTGAACACTCCGAAAATTTTCCTAGATTTGTCGGAGGGCCAGCTTTCCTCACAATAAGTCTTATTATTCGTTATTTGTATGCCCATGAAAAGGCCATACGGGCATGTCACGACTAAGGAGAAGATCCATATGAAGACTATGATGAAGATACAAGTATTCAGCTTCATCCGAGGATGGAAGGGGTATATGATGACGAAGAATCTGTCAATTGCTATCGAAGTGAGGGTCAGAGTGGAAATGTAGACGCTAGTTCCCTGAGCGTACGGCATGAGATGGCAGAGAAGTCTTCCGAAAACCCATCGTCCGAGGAATGTGTACATAGGCGTCAGAGGAACAGCAAAAACGCATAGCAGAATATCGGATAAAGCCAAATTCGTTATGAAGAGATTCGTCACCGTTTGCATCGCACGATTTCTGAATACGACGAAACATACTAACACATTCCCAAACACGCCTAAAATGAAGATGATGGTGTACAACAAGCAGAAAGCGACCTGTACGATAATGAAGTCGATAAAGTCTGTTGTTTTGTTCAATCGTAGGTCTTCGATAACGTTGATTTCATCACCAGTGAGTGTTTTCGTGAGGATGATTATCCCTCCGATATGTGAGCTGTTCAGATTCATAATAGCTGAGTCATTTTGCGGGTCCAGCGTGAATATTACGTCATCGTGGACTGTGGTGTTCAGAACCTCGAACATTTTAGGTGAAGTGCTTGTAGTGGTGTCCAAACTGGCGCCAATCCATCTGCGAACAAAGAAATGAATCGTAAGAAAACGACCCTCATAAAGAATCGACTGGGACCCGATAAAGTTTAACATCGGAGTCTTCATTTATGTGAGTTCTTGGAAACGCAACGCTAAGGAGATTTATTATGCGATTTAAAACCAAGCGCTTGCTTTAAAATATTTTGTGTTGCAAGATTTATTTTACTTGATTTTTACACAAATATTCTTCAATAAGTACTGACTCATACAACAGTAATAGTACCTAACTAACTGCTTTATTATAAAAAAACATATATCAAGAGAAGATCTTACACAAATTCACCTAGTCCGAAACTAAGCTCTAGGACATCGCTACAATTACGTAACTAGAGAAAAACAATACTTATATACAAAAAAAGGGGAGGCCTATGTCCAGCAGTGGACGTCTTTCGGCTGACATGATGATGATGATGATGAATACTTAAATACATAGAAAACATCACATCACACAAATATTTGCATACTGGGAATCCAACCCGAGACCACTAGCTTCGTAGGCAGGGTCACTACCAACTAGGTCAGCGCGTCGTCAATGATATTCTATCTAGTCTTTTACACAATAGATGACCTAGAATATTATGGTCTAACCCAACTTCGATCATTGTAACCATACGGGTGCGTTTATTGTATAAATTGAGTATTATCAAATTCGTTTTCAGTTTTTGTCTTCAAGAGTAGAATTATAATCAGTCCGGCCCTAACAGATACGGCTAAAAAGGTTTTATTGCCCCCTGAAAAAAGAAGCGAAAGAAATTGGTCAAGATCGTAGCAAGTGGAAAGAAGTGGTCTCTGCCTACCCCTCTGGGAAACAGGCGTGATTTAATGTATGTATGAAAAAAGAAGTCATACAACAAAATAAAAGTCAAAAAACTCCTAAGATTATTAAAATATGTAACAAATTAAAAAAAAGTATTGCTTGCTTCGAATTAAAGCGAAACAACTCAGTATTTCACGGAAGCAAAATGACAAATTTATCACATAAACATGGTATTATTAATGCATTTCAATCTTTTATACCTGTATAAAACTTACATTTTCATCTCGTCTTATACAAGGACTTAATATCGTTATTGCTCCTGAAATCCAAACCTCCGCAGCAAGAAACTCCTGAGACCCTTAAAACAATTTTCGCGAAAGTGTCGCGACAAAAGGACTAAATAAAGATTTTATTGGTAAAATGAGAAGAGGTTACAGGTGGGCGGTCGCCATGGCAACGGTAAGGTGGTCGTAAAAGAGAAAAACATTAACGCCAGCGATGTTTCTCACCAAAATGACAAATACGAATCGGGACAATGCCGGGTATTTCAGATAATGTTTTATGCTCTGAGCGAGCTCGTTGAAAGTAGAACTTGAAACTGGTTTTTTTTTCAAGGTTTTATATTTTTATTATTTATTATGTCTTCAAATGGTTTAGACAGATTGACCAAACAAAAAACAGTTAATTCATCTAAGCGTATTCTCAAAGTTGTCAGTATTTAAAATACTAAAACCTTTTTTTAATTCATACCTATGTGTGTATTTGGTTCTTATAGGTACTTGAACTTGAGTGAACGTCGGTTTCATAAAAAGTACCTAAGCAAATCAATAATAAATACCTTAATTTAAAAAAACCCTTCTTTGACTTTCTAGTTGTTCTTGGAAATTAAAAAGAAAAGAAAAACGGTTAATATACGGACAAAATAGCAAGCAACATCGATAGCGGTTTTTTCCAATTCATTTTACTGCGATTGACAAAGATTCGCCCTACTACTTACTTATTTTTATTAATCACCCAATCGAGCACAGTAAATCAAGACAGTGACCCACGTTAACATGGATTAAAAATCCTAAGCAAAAATACCCGGAATGTTAAAGATACTTACACGAAAAAAAAATTATGACTCAAAAATTATTTCCAATTGAATCGGCTCCATATTTCATCAGTTTTACTGGAAAAAGGTTCTGCGGCGGACAGGGGCCGTTTAATTATCGTTAAATCAAAATAGACCTGTAAATAGTTTCGCCACGCAAACTGGATAGGTATATAAAACTACTCCGCAATAAAAATACTGTAAAATCCGACTGACAATACGTGTCCGAGTACGTAGACGTCTCAATGCCGCGGACTCCGAATTGTACTATTTTTTAAAGGATATATTGAAACCGGGCGGTGATTGTGTGAAAGAAAATGATGCTCACGCATGTTTTTTGTAATGTAAAGCTGACGGAATTTGGAATCAGATAGTTTTATTAGTGGAAAACTGAATAGAAAACAAAATAGGCTATCGGATATTCAGCATTTTTTGTATTATGTGGGAATAGAGTCTAGACTAGAGGTCACTCAGAGGGCTATGGAGAGGGCTATGCTCGGGGTTTCTCTGCGTGATAGAATCAGAAATGATGATATCCGCAGGAGAACTAAGGTTACCGACATAGCCCGAAGAATAGATAAACTGAAGTGGCAGTGGGCGGGGCACATCGCACTCAGGACTGATGGCCGATGGGGTCAAAAGGTTCTTGAATGGCGTCCGCGGACCGGGAGACGAGCTGTAGGTAGGCCTCCAACAAGATGGAGTGACGATCTTGTAAGAATCGGGGGAAAGCGGTGGATGCGAAAAGCACAAGACCGGTCTGAGTGTCTGAGACGTCTTTCGGCTGACATGATGATGATGATGATGACTAAGGTTAGGACTTTTGGTGGCATATCGTGGTTCTAGAATCCATGGAGTCGTTATTTCCTAATTATTATAACACGTGACACTTTGATTTTGACCTTCAGCATGGTCATATTTCAAAATGAACTAAATATATTTTTAGTTCAGTTTATCCATACCTACTAATATTTGCTTGTTTGTAAGGCTTTCACAGAGCAAAGATATCCTCCGTACCAAAATTAATTTAAATTAGCTTAGCGGTTAAATAAAATAAAAAAAATTGAAATATTAAAAACCGAAGGTCAAAATCAAAGTGGTATGTATTTTAATAATTAGGAAATAGCGACTCCATGGATTCTAGAACCACGATATGCCACCAAAAGTCCTAACCCTAATGATGACTATTATTTTGTTTTGGACAAAGTAAATTCTGTAGCATTGTAGTTGTTAAAAGCTTTAAGAAGTTACTTTTTAGGGTTCCGCAGTCAAACTAGGAACCCTTATAGTTCCGTCCGTCCGCAGCTTAGCTCAGAGACTCTTATATAGTTCTATTAGAAAGCTGTTATTTGGCAAAAACATACATATTACGCGGCTGTCACACTGCCGCCGCATCCCGTTGCATTGCGACTCCGTATCTCCGTCCGGATCTGCGATGCATGACGAACCGCATTGACTATGGAGCGGAGCGGATTTACTATGGAACTCGGTGTAGTATATACCCTGCGTCCCGCACCGCATCGCCGTCCGGAAGTGCGAAGCGTCGTGCGATTCGCACGTTAGTGAGACAACCGCCTTAGTCAGATCGTCAAAGTAGTAAAATAAAATTTTGTTTCTTTTAGGGTACACCCCCTACACGTAACAAAAGTTGATTTTTTTTCGTCTACCCCATGATGTGAGGTGTCGTTGGATTTGTCTTTTAAACATGTTGCGGGTTCGTAAAACGATTTTTCGATTAAGTGATCTGTTTGGGAAATATTAAGATTTAAAGTGCTTGTAGTACTGTTAGGCGATGGGCTTGCAACCTGTCACTAAAACACTTATAAACATCTTAGCCTGATTATGCAAAATGTGGCTACAGAATTATCAACAAGTTTTTAAGGTTGTTGGTTATTCTGTAGCTCTGCCTACCCCACTCTGGGAATGAAGGCGTGAGTTTATGTATGTATGTATGTATGTAAAGTGCTGATTTTTGTTAGAGTGTAGAAGTTTTTGCTCGAGCCAGTGAACTACTGGACCGACTATAATAAATTAAGCGTATTATTTATGGAGAACAAATGGGCATCGTAAGCTTAACTTAATTATACGAGTTATAACACTGTATGATTTTTGTTATGATTTAGTCGCGAAGCCATCCAACTGCAGGAAGAATCAAAAGCATTCATGGCGGTCTCGAATCGATTCCAGTCAAGCGAGTGTTTACGATAAACCTGTTAAAGAACCATAAATAACCAGTATTTTTCGAACCGTTCCCAAGCTCTGGTTGCCTGTGACTATTTTTTTAATAGTTACTTACATACATACATACCTTCACGCCTTCATTCCCAGAGTGGGGTAGGCAGAGCTACGGAATTACCAAAAACTCTAAAAACTTGTTGATAACTCTGTAACCACAATTTGCACAATTAGGCTAAGATGTTTAATAGTTACTTACATACATACATTAAATCACGCCTGTTTCCCAGAGGGGTAGGCAGAGACCACTTCTTTCCACTTGCTACGATAAATAAATTAGGTTATAAACTAATTTATCGATTCATAATTAAAGTGTCTAAAACACTCCTGTTGTCAACGCTTCCCGAATATTCTGTAGTGCCGCATAAAAGGGATTAACGTCGACGGAATTATAATGAAGTCTTTTGGTGGAAAACAGACTCAATTAGTTGATTGTTTTTGCAGGTAAATCATAAAGGAAGCCGTTTGTTTTTATCTTAGGGCCATGATTTTGGTTTTTTATGATATTTGTAGGCACGGCAATTGGAAGATATTTAACTGTGGGACGGGAGGAGAGACATTTTGTATTATTATGTATTTAGAAATGGAAAGAGAAACGTTTATTCGACGAGCACAGAAAAATGAGAACAAATGAAGATCGTTAAAGAAATGGGAACACAAAGGAATAAACAAAATACAATAGTACAAACGTTGAACGTTATCGTTATTAAAGATGTATAGGATTGACGTTAGTTGCCATTAGGTAACGTCGAGCGTTTGTGCCGTTTAATTTGCATAAAAAGGCTTAGCTTAATTTCATTCGAAAAGCATAAGAAACATTTAGGATGAGTTTAATTTTAATTTAAATAAGTTTAGTCTTAACTTTTAATTGTAGTACCTTAATTATTATAATTTTTTTTTTGGATAAAAACAAATTGTATAACTTTATCAGGCAAACATAAAATAACATCATCATGACAGCCGTAAGACGTCCAGTCCACTGCTGGACATAGGCTTCCCCCAAGGCTCTCCACTCACACCGGTCTTGTGCTTTTCAAATAACATTAAACCCATTTATCATAACATAACGATCATTTTCTTGTAATTATGCATTAATGAATTGACTTCAACTTTGTAACCTTTGTAAATCTTTGACTTAACAACATGGTCCCAGCTGCTCTGTTAATTACCAAAAAGTAATTATGGACGTGTTTTTATATAAACCGTCAAAGAAAACGTTAACCGTGCACACCTGAAGATTTCTTGTTAACGAAGTAATTTCGCCCATTTTCGCTTGGCACGCATAATTGCCCTGATATTGCTAACGAAGGTTTTTATTAAGAATTTTCAAAATTACCTTTAATTGGTATACAAGAATGAAAATGTTGCCAGATTCATTAACAGGTACCATTTTATTGAAGTATTTTTTTGCGTTAACAGTAAAGTTTTTTGTAGATTCCAGTAACCTAGCATAGAGGCATTCCATCTTAGTCCTCAGGGCTGGCAACGCATTTGCAGTCTTGTGAATGCGAATGTCTATGGGTCACAGTTTCTACTTACCATCAGGTGGCCTGTGTGCTCATTTGCCTTCCCATGCTATAAAAAAAAAAAAACCTTCGGGGAGGGAAGATGGCCGATTGAAAAATGCCCGGCTTTTACTTTTGTTAATTTTGATTTACTGTTCCATTAACTGATTATACTCTCTCACTGACACTGGCGAAATCACTTGGTGGACCGCCATGAATTTAAAGAAGAAGAAGAAGTTTTTTGTAAGGTTCATATTTAGCTAGAAACTTCAGTGTTTTAAATATTTTTTTAACGCATCAGGTGCTTATACTTACTTATATAGCTTACATAAGTAAGTATAACAGTACTACAAGCCTTTACATCTTAGCCTGATTGTGCAAAATGCGGTTACAGAATTAATAACAAGTTTGTAGAGTGGTTGGTAATTCTGTAGCTATGCCTACCCCACTCTGGGAATGAAGACGTAAGTTTATGTAATAAGCATTTAGTAATGAGACTGATTTACTTACTTTACAATTACTGTAAAGTAGATGAAAGTTTAAGAAAAGGCAAAAAAAAACTATGCAATCAACACAGGTATTTCCTAAAAAAAAATGGTAGTTTCTTTGCGAGACGCAGCTCACTAATATCTAAGCCTAAACATTCAAAATATTAGATAAGGTACACCTATTATTAAAACTTATTTTGAATCTGACATTACAGTCCAGTCTGTTATTTTGAAATACAAATACCTATTTCGGGAATGAATGAATTTTTTCATTGTTTGATTACACAGTGGCGTTTTTAGAAAACAGATTGGTTGCTTCAAAACCATCGAACGATAATAGAAGATTGCAGGATGATAAAATTTTCAAAGACAATACCTTCAAAAACCATAAGGCCTCAGTAACTAAATAACTCAAGTCATTTTAAACCTTTACACACTGAAACAGAGTTTAAAATTCAAAGAAGCATGATTTGATATACGGTATCTGACGATGCGCATGCTAATATTAACTCTATTGAAGTTGGAATGTTTACTCGGCGGCTGTATTCCATACAAAACACCGGTAACTCTTAATGCCAAAACAAACTATTTTCGCTTGCAGCATAGTTTCTATAGTTTATATTTGATATTGAAAGAACTTAATAGATGTACTGTTACACATGCTAAAGATTAGCACATAAAAAGTGCTTAAGTATGCTTAAGAGGAGCATGCTTTTCAGCGGTATACATTTGCCTGGGATAAGCATACGCTTTTAAAACATCTACTTCGTAGAGCATGCTCAAAGCATACATTCCAAATACACATGCCATTTGCTAGCATGCTCTCTGCCAGTTCAAATCTTTATTATGAAAAACCTAGGAGCTATCCGCATGGAGCTGAAAATTATTATTTTGCTAGCAACACAATGCATTACAAAACTTCTGTCAGGTGCGAAGAAGGAAATAAGGAATAGGAGTATTTGGAGCACCGCACCTGCTGCGAAAACAAGATCGATACTAGCATGCTCATTAAGTAAGCGCGTTCACACGTGCTATTAACATTCCCCCTTCTACCCAGAGTTTACTGAACATGGCACAGCCCGCAGCAGCACCTAAGGTTGAAAAGTTATATTTTAAATATAGCCTGTAAGTAGAATGTATCCAAAATGGCGGATAAATAAACATATCAACGACAATGTCACACCAATTGCCCTGGTCCCAAACTAAGCTCTAGGCTTGTGCTATGGGTACTAGACAACGATATAAATACTTATATAGATAAATATATACTTAAATACATAGAAAACATCCAGGTCCTCCTTTCCATCAGGACCATTTCTTTCATTTTTTTGGTTTTCAAAGCAATTTGTTTGTTGTTCGTCTGCCTCCATATTCACGTCAAAAAAATCTTGGAAAGAAAAACGTACAGATGTCTTTAATAATACCCACAGGAGGAGTGCTACCGCCAGAAGGCCTTTTTCTCCAGAGACGAAATGTCATTACGCATCGTCCCCCCCGGCTAGCTAATTGAGTAAGCTAGGGTAGCCAATGGGAGGGGGGGGTTCGACGGACTCTCGACCATCACAGTCTCCAGTAAGAGCTGGGGTGGAAGCATACCGTCTAAACCTCTCCGGTGTTAACCTCCAATGGGCTATTTACGAGGGCACTGTGGGCTGAAGGGCCATCTACACCTCCTCCAACACCCTGCGTTCGGCGGCCAGGGAGTGGGACGCGAGCCCGCCTCACGAGCAATGGAGGGGCTACCATACCGTTGTTTTTAGTGTAAAATGTTTGGTAGAAGAAGACCGATTTAACGAGTAGTCTTACACCAAAACAACTCTGCCAACATGGATTGGCGGAAGTGTTAGCGGGTATAATTATGGATCTGTGGGGTTATTATGACGTAACTATGCAGTTCATTTTACGGCGAGTGTAAAGGACAGAGCTATAACTCTGTCTCTTTCTCTCAGCGTAAACTCAACCGCAAAGCTATGTCATAATAACCCTCCTCGACAAACCTACAGAGGGATCTTTCATTGGCAATAACATAACATTATTTATTTCCTATATTTCTATGTATTCATAAATAGGTATGTCTGTATCACACAATAGATTTTAGTTTTATCTTTTTATCGCTGAAAAAGCTATGATAAGTTCAATGGTAGCTTTTTCATTGTACTTTATTGCTTATTTTATCTCATTGATAGCTTTAGCCCGCGAGTTTGTCCACGTTAAACCCGTTGCTTTAGATATTATTATTATTCTACTCATTTTAAATACCTCAATGAATTTCGAATAACACATTCTTATTGGGATAGACTAAAAAAAATAACAATTTGAAGCAGTTTTCCCCTAATCCGTATGATACACCTAGGAGGGCTTCAAGCCGAAAACAAAAGTCAAATAAAGGTTAAATATACTTTTGCTGAAATATCCCAAAATAGATAAAAACAAAAAATATATATACAGAATGGCTTTAAAATACATCTCCTTGTATTCACTTTTTCACCTTCCTGCATCGTCATAAAGTCCATACCTACATTTATTTGTAGTCAACTGAACAATCTTCTGTTGATGCGTCTAGGCGACCTTAATTTTTTTTATATTGGTTTTACTTCCCATCGTGTCGTTGTTTTGTATGCTCGATTACGTTACGATCGTGGTTACGGTATCATTAGAATTTATTTATCCATGCTTTACATAAACAACTAAGAATGTATTATTTATGAACGTCTTCCATTAAGGCTCAAGGCTTATGTACGAGACCTTTACCTTGCCGCATTAAAGCCCCATTAATCATTCAAATATGTTCAATCCCTGTCACACTGTCGGGCTTAATGAGCCTTGCTTTACTGTCGTTATGGATCGGTTATGCTATCGATCATTTTTTTTAATTCAATGACAAAATAAAGGTGTCTTTGAAGCCTGGGCCCTCATTTCAATCAGATATCTAAACCAAGCAAGTAAAAAATGCATTGTAAGTTTTGAAAAAATGTTTTAGTCCGTACCCGAAGGGAGCAAAGCGGGACCCTATTTATATACTGTAGCGTTACCGCTACAAAATCGCTTCAAATTCGCGCGTTTATTTTGTTTATTTTTTAGGTGTCGAACTCCTTTGTGTGTTAGAGTTGCTGGCCTGCGTTGTTAATGGTTTCGATTATTATTTTAAAATTTTGAATGTGTTGTCAGATTGTTCGGCATGGTTGTAAGATGTTTCTTTTTGACATTGGTGCTTGAGTCTCATAACCGAAGGGATATATTTTTTGTTCTCGACTTCGTACATTTGCAATTACAAGTACATTTGCAGTTTTAACAGTGACCTAGTTCGCATAGTTGGGTGCACGGTCACTCTATCTGCTGAGCGAAAGGAAGGAATCTTTTTTGCACCAAATAATACCGGCTTGATCCGGGTAAGTTGATATTTATTGAGATCTTTCCCCGCTACGCCCCGTTCTGTTTGTCTTGTCGTTCGTTACTCATTAGATCCTTTTATTCTAGTCCACCTACCACCTGAAGAAGTTGTCCACTAAACGCGAACTGCGGACGATTATTGTGCAATCACACGCGTATAGCGAGACACATATACTTTCACGCGTTGTGTACAACGCACGCGTGTGACTCCGGAGACTTCGGCTACGAGACCTTTTTTTTTTCAAGATAAGCGTAGTTTAAGAAACCGTTTTCTATATTTTTTATATTTGCGTACATGTTAAATTTATTTTTGATTTAAAGCATCTAAGATTCCCATCTCCGAACTTCAATGTAAAAGATATGCGCATATTTTTTTTAGGGCCCCTTTGATTATTATTGCTAGCGCCATTTGTTACGCTCCAAAGGGAAGAGGGAGCACTAACTGATCCTAGGACTGTGCCTAGGATAAACGTAGAAATTTATTTCAAATAAAAAATAAATTGTAACCTAAAGATAGTTTATTAAGATTAATTATAGGTGTCGAAAATAGACTATTGCGACAAATATTGGTATAAAAAAAAATAGTAACTAGTTTAGGTGAGGTGACGATAATATAATAACAAACAAATTTAGAGGTTAGTAAAGACGAAAAATTAAGGATTAACACAAAAATTTAGAGATAAAAAAGGTATTCCAAGAATGATTTAAGTTACGTTTCCGAATATTGGCCGAAAAAGAACAAACGTTCATGGAGCGCGCGGACTCTTTTAGAATTTGGAGAAACAATGCACGATAGCAATAATAATCAAAGGGGCCCTAAAAAAAATATGCGCATATCTTTTGTATTGAAGTTCGGAGATGGGAATTTTAAATGCTTAAATCAAAAATAAATTTAACATGTACGCAAATATAAAAAAATATAGAAAACAGTTTCTTATGCTAAGCTTATCTTGAAAAAAAAGGTCTCGTAGCCGAAGTCTCCGGAGTCACACGCGTGCGTTGTACACAACGCGTGTAAGTATATGTGTCTCGCTATACGCGTGTGATTGCACAATAATCGTCCGCAGTTCGCGTTTAGTGGACTACTTCTTCAGGGGGTAGGTGGACCGGATCAAGCCGGTATTATTTGGTGCGAATACCACTAGGAAGTTCCTTCCTTTCGCTCAGCAGATAGAGTGACCGTGCACCCAACTATGCGAACTAGGTCACTGTTAAAATTGCAAGTGTACTTGTAATTGCAAATGTACGAAGTCGAGAACAAAAAATATATCCCTTCGGTTACGAGACGGAAGCACCAATGTCAAAAAAAAAGCATCTTACATCCATGCCGAACAATCTGACAACACATTCAAAATTTTAAAATAATATTCGAAACCATCAACAACGCAGGCCAGCAACTCTAACACACAAAAGAGTTCGACACCTAAAAAATAAACAAAATAAACGCGCGAATTTGAAGCGATTTTGTAGCGGTAAGCTTGGTCTAGAAGACCAATAGTAAATTACCCATTCTACTAATTCTTCACGTTGTGTTCTAGGTTAGCGTCCCCGTTGAACTTCCTGTTGTGATGAGGTGTTTGTTTCACCTCGCTCGCTTACTTCGTCGGGTCGTTTCCGCTTCGACGGTGATTATTTTAATGTGGTGAATTGTAATTGTTACATAACTTTGAATTCTTTAAATAATCGTTTTTTTTTGTGATTACTCTATCTTATTCTCGTATCAAAGCTTTACTAGATAGTGGTACACAAGTATCCCTTGTCGATCTTTCATTATTAAATAAGTTGGAAATTTATTTTAACTTCCATTTGCGACCTAATGTTATTTCAGCTGATAGTTCACCTATCGAGATACTTAGCAGTGCTTAGTGATGTGATGACCTCGCCGATCCTTACTTTCTTTGGCTTCGTGTCACGTATCTCAACCTGGAGCTGACATGAGTTTTCCACTGAATTTAATTATTTACATAATGCTGATAATTATAATTTTTTACAAAAAATACCTGTAGATCGTCCGAAACTTAATGTCTTTTATTGCCACCAAAAAATTTTGCCACTTGAGTTTTAATTTCTTGTCATGCTTTTTGTAAGTAGGACCCGTCAAGGTGAGTGCTTTTTTATTTTTTTTGCATGTAACCTTTTCGCTCCTATGTACTACCTCGTGTTATTAGAGTTCCCGGTGGTTTTGCATGGCTGTGGGGTATTTTTATTTTCGTCTCCAGCTTGTTATTTCACCGTGAGCTAGGTAACATTCCGTAATCAGGTGTTTGGACACCAAATGCTTCTCGTTTGCGTGTGCGGCGTCTTTTTAAGCTTTGAATATATCCAGACCGTGGGCCCATGATGGAACTCAGTCGGGATGAGCTCGCCACCATACACGTTATATAAGTTTTTCGTCTCTTGGGTGTTTAATGTTTTAAATATGTTCAGACTATGTGCCCAAGTTGGTACACAGTCGGGACGAACTCGCCTTTAGACGGAAATCTTCTGCGGGATTTGGGGAATGGTGTACCATATACCTCCCTTTGGTCGTTGTGGTGGTAATACTTAGATCTTGTTTGTTTAGGCGCTACGGTGGTTTTGGTAAATTTATTTTTTTGGCTTAAGTTCATTTAACATGTCACGTCAAGGATATTTAAAAAAGTTAGGCATTTACTTTTAATCTGTATTGCGTTTTCTGTCCGGTTATATTGTTTCGTATTTTTGGTACACAATTTTTCCTAAATTCTAAAGGACCCATATGTGTCAACGTTTCCTTTTTCGATTCATCTTCTGGTCTTAATTTTTTGTATATCATAGGTTTATTCCCAGCAGGCCATACGTTGATCAGGTCTCGGTAGACATTTCTAATTTTTTTGGTCGCACTGTACTGTGCACCTTTCGTTAGAATATGGTTTTGGCGCTCAATCTCTTTCTTATCATTATCACATAACACTAGTCATTTGTTTTTTATTACATATTACGCTCGCCGCGTAGTTATGTCTATTATAGCGTGTTGGGTAGGTCTTGATTTTTGTTTCGAGACTCTGTTGAATTTTTCAGGTTGGCTTGAGATTTTGTTGGGCTATCTTACTGAATCAACGGATAGGTAGTTTGCGCAAACTGCTTAACCAGTGATTTTAGTATTGTAGTGGTTTGTTGGTCAGCGAACTTAGTGCACGAGGTGTACCTTTGTTTAAGTGTTAGTGCCTGAAAATTTCAAATAGAGTATCCCAATTGTTCTTCGTGTTTTCTTTAACTTTGTGCACTCTTGTGTGCCTAAGTTCATCTTTTTGCTGCATCGATGATAATGTTTTTTTTTTTTTGAGTGTCATGTAATTGTTAGATTTTAATGTTAGGAATTAGAATATAAACTTCCACCATGAGTATTGGCTATGGTTTACGTGGATAACCGGTCACGGTTACTGCTGTGATGGTGTACAGCTTATCCGTATTAGGTTGCTTAGGTTAGTTAATTTTGTTCATAGGTTAATTTAGTCTAGTCTCAAGATGTTTTGGGTTGGCGATACCTTGTGAACTTGACCTTGATGCTACAGGGTGTTAATTGTTGTCTTAGTGTTTAGTTATGAACTTGTGATTAATTATAGGGTTGTTACTTATGGTAATGGTTAGGGTTGCCTCTTGTAAAATATTTAGGGTTGTTACTTTTAATTAATTCAGGGGAAGTCAATTTTTTTTTTTTAACTTTAGTTGGAAGATAATTGTAGCGTTACCGCTACAAAATCGCTTCAAATTCGCGCGTTTATTTTGTTTATTTTTTAGGTGTCGAACTCCTTTGTGTGTTAGAGTTGCTGGCCTGCGTTGTTAATGGTTTCGATTATTATTTTAAAATTTTGAATGTGTTGTCAGATTGTTCGGCATGGTTGTAAGATGTTTCTTTTTGACATTGGTGCTTGAGTCTCATAACCGAAGGGATATATTTTTTGTTCTCGACTTCGTACATTTGCAATTACAAGTACATTTGCAGTTTTAACAGTGACCTAGTTCGCATAGTTGGGTGCACGGTCACTCTATCTGCTGAGCGAAAGGAAGGAATCTTTTTTGCACCAAATAATACCGGCTTGATCCGGGTAAGTTGATATTTATTGAGATCTTTCCCCGCTACGCCCCGTTCTGTTTGTCTTGTCGTTCGTTACTCATTAGATCCTTTTATTCTAGTCCACCTACCACCTGAAGAAGTTGTCCACTAAACGCGAACTGCGGACGATTATTGTGCAATCACACGCGTATAGCGAGACACATATACTTTCACGCGTTGTGTACAACGCACGCGTGTGACTCCGGAGACTTCGGCTACGAGACCTTTTTTTTTTTCAAGATAAGCGTAGTTTAAGAAACCGTTTTCTATATTTTTTATATTTGCGTACATGTTAAATTTATTTTTGATTTAAAGCATCTAAGATTCCCATCTCCGAACTTCAATGTAAAAGATATGCGCATATTTTTTTTAGGGCCCCTTTGATTATTATTGCTATCGTGCATTGTATCTCCAAATTCTAAAAGAGTCCGCGCGCTCCATGAACGTTTGTTCTTTTTCGGCCAATATTCGGATACGTAACTTAAATCTTTCTTGGAATACCTTTTTATCTCTAAATTTTTGTGTTAATCCTTAATTTTTCGTCTTTACTAACCTCTAAATTTGTTTGTTATTATATTATCGTCACCTCACCTAAACTAGTTACTATTTATTTTTTATACCAATCTTTGTCGCAATCGTCTATTATTCGACACCTTTAATTAATCTTAATAAACTATCTTTAGGTTACAATTTATTTTTTATTTGTAATAAATTTCTACGTTTATCCTAGGCACAGTCCTAGGATCAGTTTGTGCTCTTTTTTCTTTATGGAGCGTAACAATACCTACTGTCCGTCCGTCCGTCCGACCTACTACCTATAAAAAGCTCTATTTTTTTCTTGGTAATAGCTGGTTTTTTTTCTGAATTATGTCGGATTTACTAACAAAAAAAAGTCATAATAAAGGAGGGGGGGGGAGATGTGGTCACAAGCAAAGTTTTATTTCAACGTATTTCAATTTTGATTTTATCTTTCTATTTTATCTATTTTAATAGCTATAGTAAGCGTCACAATTGGTACATACCCTGAAAAAAACAACAAATGCTAAATATGGTTGACTGTGAAATCGAATTCAAATCGGATTATGCCCATCGTCTTTTTCGTATTTATCGTAAAGCACAACGTGTAAAAACGAAAACAACATTCCTTCTAAACTCATTTGTAACAAATTTACGTTTATGAATAGAAAACTTTTATAAAACATATCGTGAAATGGCGTATACGTGCAAGTTTGCATCAGTTTATAAACGAATTACTCGTAAATTCCCTGTAACGACTAAAGTTCGTTCGACTGCAAAGTCGAGATATAAATATTTGAAACTTCAACGAAAAGTGCCTCCGTATGTTATTCTGTAGTCTAAAATGTCGTTTATAATCGTGAACGACGTGTTATTATCATATACATGGTGCTTGAAAGAAGATGTAGTGACTAGAATCGTAAAGGGTATGCTAAGATGAGTTGGTCATCTAGAAAGGATGGATGAAAGAAGGGTTAGGAAAGATACATGGCGAGCGAGAGTGAGTGGAGATGTCTTAAACGGATGTACGGTGATCAGATTCGCGATGAGCTGAATAAGGGTCAAATAAAAAGCACCCGAAACCGACGTAGGTGCATGAAGAGATTGATGAATGTAGAGGAAGCGAAAGTTGTATGTTTAGATCGGTGCACCTGGCTTCCATAGTCTCTGCCTATCCAATTGGGAGAGAGGCGTGAAGTTATGTATGTATGTGTGTATGGCGCTTGCAAATTGCATCGAACTGAGTAGTGTAAGAGTTAACTGAGACGGCCTGGCATTGTTTGTACGTTTGGTCGAGGATAACATAAGTATTTATTAATCTGATCTTGATAAAATTTGCTAGAAGAGTAGTTGCTTTGGCAACCTTTGTACAGATTTTGAAGCAGCTCTAGTTGACCCGTAAATATTTTTTTGACTCCCCGAAAACGATAGTAAAATGCGCGTATGAAGTTTACGCTTCTAAACAAATTTAAATGCCAAATGACCAAACTCTCTCATATCTATCACATAAAAGGTTTCCGCTTGCCTCAGCTAGTGCAGAATACAGATTTTAATGGCCGACCATTAAAACGGCAAATCGGTACTAAATTTGGTATTAAACCCATGTGAACATTAACATAAGAAAAATGTCGATTAAGTTTTACTAACGGCTTCATGTAAACAGGAAGCGAATCTAAAGGACTAAAAAATTACGTAGCACTTTCTACACCAAATTAATTAACGAACGTGAAAGGGTGATGTTTTCTTCCCTACATTAGCGAATAACAACGTGACGTAACTATGACGTCATCAGCATCGTTGCAAACCAAGCTCTAATCAATCACCTCCAACCGATCAGATTAATATCGATGGGTTTAATTAGAGATTGGTTTCGCAGATCAAAGCTAACAAGACAAAACATGCTGTTTGATTGACCGAGTTCAGATAGTTCAGTTTGGATTTTTGTTTAGTCAGAGAGAAATGTAGAATAAAAGAAGATGTAGTGACTAAGATTGAAAAGGGCATGCTTCGATGGTTCGGTAATTTGGAAAGGATGGATGAAAGAAGATTGACGAAAGAGATATACAGATCGAAAGTGAGTGGAAGGGTCGGAAGGGGCCGCCCTAGGCGTACTTTTTCGAATCAAATCGGAGAAATACAGGAAAAGTGCCGAATCATAAGTACTCGAAATCGACGTGCGTGCATGACTCGATGTATGAATGTGGAAGAAGCGAAAGAAATTTGTCAAGATCGTAGCAAGTTGAAAAAAGTGGTCTTTGCCTACCCCTCCGGGAAACAGGCGTGATTTAATGTATGTATGTATTTTGGTTTGTCAGAGGATAGTATTACATGTTGCGAGTCGGAGAATAAAGGCGCATCTAGAAAAATTCGAGACGGATGTTATAAATAAGCTGGACGCAAAAAGTAACCAATAATAATAAATAAAATAAATAAATATCAGGGGACAAAGTCACACGAATTGACCTAGTCCCAAACTAAGCTCTAGGCTTGTACTATGGGTACTAGACAACGATATAAATACTCATATAGAGAAATATATACTTAAATACATAGAAAAAATCCATGACTCGGGAACAAATACTCGCGCTCATCACACAAATATCTGCCCTTACCGGGATTTGAACCCGGGACCGCTAGCTTCGTAGGCAGGGTCACTACCAACTAGGCCAGCGCGTCGTCAAAATGACAATGAAAATGAAAATGACGCAGTCTTGCGACGCATAGATGAGTCACGTAAACTATAGGACATAATTAACCCATTCATTGCCGAAGACGCGAATTCGCGTCCCATGTATGTGTTATCGTAATGCCGAGGACGCGACTTCGCGTCCTCAAGTTATTTGTTTTTTTTTTGCTAGAAAACAACTGTACTTAAATGCTGATACCAAAATGTTACTTTATTTATGAAGGATAATGTTATACTGTTGCTGGTTTTTGGATTCAGTGCATTTGTAATTTTCATAATTCTTATCTCGGATGCCGAAGACGTGAATTCGCGTCCCATGTATGTGTAATCGTAATGCCGAGGACGCGATTTCGCGTCCTCGGCATTACGCCGGCACTGCGTGATGAGTAAAAATGTGAGGCGTCGGCAATGAATGGGTTAAGAAAAGAAAAGGTCCTTACCATGGACATGACATGTGACACGTCGGCGTGATGAGTAAAAATGTGAGGCGTCGGCAATGAATGGGAGAAATTACGCGCGATTTAAGTGTTTTTGTCGCGAAAGGAAAAGGGCCTTTACTGAATACGTTTTCGACAAAAACTTTTTAGACGCAAAAATTTCAGTTACGATGCCGAAAACGTGAAATTGCGTCCCATGTATGTGTAATCGTAATGCCGAGGACGCGATTTCGCGTCCTCGAGTTATTTGTTTTTTTTTTGCTATAAAACAACTGTACTAAAATGCTGATACCAATATGTTACTTTATTTATGAAGGATAATATTATACTGCTGCTGGTTTTTGGATTTAGTGCATTTGTAATTTTCATAATTCTTATCTCGGATGCCGAAGACGCGAATTCGCGTCCCATGTATGTGTAATCGTAATGCCGAGGACGCGATTTCGCGTCCTCGGCATTACGCCGGCACTGCGTGATGAGTAAAAATGTGAGGCGTCGGCAATGAATGGGTTAAGAAAAGAAAAGGTCCTTACCATGGACATGACATGTGACACGTCTTTGGTCTTTAGGCACGAATGATACAAACTCTTGCAATTCATAATGATGGGGTTTTTTATGGCCCTGCTAAGGCAAACGAGCACACAGGCCGCCTGATGGTAAGTGGAAACGTTGACCCATAGACATTTGCATTCACAAGACTGCAATCCTAAGACTGCAAATGCACTGCCAACCCCGAGGGCGAAGATGGAATGCCTCTATGCTAGTAATTTCACCGGCTATTTTATCCCCAAACAGGAACACAACAATGCGAACACTGCTGCTTGGCGGTAGGTTAATGGATAAGATGGTGGTATCAACCCGGACGGACCCTGCTCAAGGTCCTCCCACCCGCAAAAAAAAAAGAAATTTTATACGAAACAATGTAATGTAAATGTAAAAATGGAACAAATTAGGATCTTAAATGTTCACTAAACTTAACGCCAAGAATGATATCCGGAACGACCGTAACCATGGTAATGACAATGCTATAATAATTATTATAGAACTGTTATTAGTTATTACCATAACAACGCTCATTATACAATTGTTGACCCGCTTCAGTAACGCTATAGGTGATATTCTGATACCGTTAACGATACCAATATTTAGCAGTTGATACGCGAGTAGAAAATAATAATATTAATTGATCACTTTATGTAACAAAATATACCAATCCAACGCATTGCATCCAGGGCTGGGCAGTATTTGAATTACTTCTAATTGAAATACGTATTTAAAATACAAATACGTATTTAGTATTTGTATTTCAATTACTACCTAAAAATGTAATTTGTATTTAATATTTTAAATACCCGACGCCGAGGTATTTTGTAATTAGTATTTCAAATACTTATTGCATCAAAATACATTTTAACAAATACATTTAGCGATCTTATTATAAATGATAAATTGATAATAAAAATTAGCGGTTCTTGAACACTATCCAAATATAAAAAAGTGTTCATACAATTTAACACAAGTTTATGCTCGTCAGGACCTGTAGAGAGATTGTTTTCTTTAGCAGGTTTTATTCACTCCCCAACAAGAGGCTGTTTGTATGATGACGGTACTTTTAAAAATCTAGTGTTCATGAATGAAAGGAAATTCTTCTTTTGCTGCTGACAAAATAAGGCTGAGCTGGATTAGTTCTATTAAAGGCTGTGAATGTATTTTGTATTTTTGTAATTTGTATTTTAATTAAAAATGGTTAAAATACTGTATTTTGTATTTTATATTTCAAATACCCGTCTAAAAAATATTTTATATTTCGTATTTTAATTACATGCGAAAAAGTAATTTGTAATTTGTATTTCAATGAAAGCAAGGTGTGTATTTTGCCCAGCCCTGATTGCATCCCTATAAGATTATTTGAAATATAATATCTCTCAGTTTGTTTATGATCACCCTTTCCTGAAATTCGAGAATATTGATAAAGGGTATACCGTACGTGTTGCGTTTGTTTGTTTTGTATAACAAGCGGGCCGACAAGCCGTGGCCGGAAGCGGATAAAGTGTTAGTAATATTTTTACAAACTGTTTTTTTCCTACCTACCGTCCGTGAAAAGTGTTGTGTCTATAATGTGATTGATTATACAAAAATACCTTTGACAAAGTGAAAAACCGGCCAAGTTTGAGTCGCATGCGCACGAAGGTTCCGTGCCGTTCTTGTACCGAAGCCCCTTGGATTTTTTATTTAATTAAATTTTTATTATTACAGTTTTTAAGATACACTTGGCCGGTTTTAAATATAATAGCAGGTTTCAAAGACGAAGTAACTTGACCAGAGGAATAGATAGATACCTAACTTTTTTTGACCGATTTATTTTGGTGACACGTTAGATTTGTTGATAGTGTCAACTCTTCCTACGAAGCTAGCGGACCCGGGTTCAAAACCCAGTAAGGGCAGATAATTGTGTTATGAGCAAAATATTTATTTTTTGGAGTGTTGTATGTTATTAATAAATGTATTTATATCGAGGGTTCACGGGCTATTTGTATTAAGCGACATTCTGGCCGATATTGAGTTATATACATATTTGGAATCGCCAGATTTTTCTGCGTCGTTTGAGCCCGGTTTCGTGGCGATCTGAGCACTTTTCTGTCGCTTGAAACACGAGTAAATTAAGGTCTAGTTGGAGTCTGATGTGATTGATGCGACACAAATTTTATTCATTTATAGAAAAGATGGACTTCATACCGACAAGATATTTCGTGATTTTGACTTAAGCGGTTTTTCCTGACATACACTACGTATTATAGGGCGTTTAAATCGTTATGCCTGCATCCTGAAATCCGTCCTTGATGTCGCTTCAAACATTAAGCCTGCACCTGAAATCCGTCCTTGATGTCGCTTCAAACATTAAGCCTGCACCTGAAATCAATCCTTGATGTCGCTTCAAACATTTAGCCTGTTTCTAAATAAAAGTGATTCGAGGTCATTTTGTATCAAGCAACCTTTATTTTTAGTAAAAACAACTTTAAAAAAATGACAAATGATTTTAGATTTTAAAATCCTGCAAAATAGTTTTGTTCTAGCCGCCAATCTTTATTATACACACAGTTTTACTGTCACTTCAAACAGTTTACTTTTAGTGCATCTACTTTATTATACTTCAGGTGCTTAAGCGGACTATCCTGATTCTATTTTAATATCGCGATGGTTGTTAATACATTTAGCTTTACACAAGCACAACACCCTAGTATCGCTTAAATCCTTTTTCCTGAACCTAAAATGTTCAGTTTATGGCGCTTCAATCAATTAGCCTGTTTCTAAATAAAAGTGATTCGAGGTCATTTTGTATCAAGCAACCTTTATTTTTGGTAAAAACAACTTTAAAAAAGTGACAACTAGACTAAATTGCGCGGATTTAGATAAGGAAAATAACCTAGGCCACTTTTTTGTAAAAATATTGATACCTTTTTTGTTATGATTTTTTTTCGAAAAATGAAACTTTGATATGCTCTCCTGTAAAGTTCCAAAAATGTCGCTTCATACAAATAGCCCGCGACCCCTCGATATATTTCCCTAAATATGACCCAGTACAAGCCTAGAGCTTAGTTTGGGACTAGGTCAATTGTGTGAAAAACCTCATTTAATATCAAAGGGAAAAGCCATTACATTACATGCGACTAACACGTACATACCATTGTAATATGAAATTGATTTAAAAAATAACTGACTGCCGAGTTTCTTGCGGCATTTCTGCTCAGCAGTGGTCTCCTCTTGTGAAGCGCTGGTAGATTCTTGACGTGTAAAAGTGCCCCTGCGGCCTACTTACTGACTAAAAGTATTTTATGTTTTCTTTTTTTTATTTATTACAAATATTAAAATATAAAATCAATAAATAAAAGGAGCTAAGCTACTTAAAAAACAATTAAAAGGTGAAAATAATAATAATGAAATAAATAAATAAAGACGTGGTCTCTGCTTTCTTCTCTCGAAAACAGGCGACATTTAATGTACATATTCAAATTCAAATTTTAAATATTTATTATTTAAATTTGCCACACGTTTTACACGTCGATAACATGTAGTGAATGTACTAGCGCTTTAGTTATCAGTAACTTTTTTTTTCATAGAGCAATTGGTTGAACGTAGTAAAACACTGTTGATGAGCTATGAGTATTATTACAGTATCTCCCCAGGAGCCTCTTTATTTTAGAATCCTTTTACTTTAATGGACCGCGGCTTTCATATCTCGCTGCTACTTCAATCTAATTCCAAGATTGGCTGGCTTTAGCATACTTAATTTACCTGATTGCGAAGTTTGAAAATAGGTGGGCGAATTTTATTTTTATTTTTCTTTGGCAATTTTTCTAAATCAGCTAACATTATATACCTCCTAAATCAGCATTATTTTAATTATTATTCTCATTATTTAATCATTATACGATTCTTCGTTAAAAGTATACTCACTACACTTTTTTTCTACTCTAATTTCAATATCTTTAACGTTATCACAATGCTACCCATAGTGTAGCCAAAGTATTGCCAGGTAATAAAACTTTCATAATGAGCGTTGTCATGGTAACACCAGTTGCATACTAACCATCATAAATCGTTTTTACGAAATAAATAGAATGTTAAAAATACTGTGAACGTTCTAAACTAAGTTTAATGGAAGTTATTTTGTGCCCAAGAGTTTTGTCGAGCGTTTTAAAACTGTTTAAAGTAATTATTAATAAATTGTAACAGGTTTTCTTTTTTCGGAAATACCACTAGAGCGACAATTTTACAAATAAAAAGTGTCGATCGAGTTATGTCAGCAACAGTTAGTACATTATGACATTCTTAACAACGTAACTGTTTTAATTATAGTAATGAAGGAAGCTGTAAGTAAATATTTCTTGCAAACATAGTTTATCTGTATAATAGATTTATGGATTTTACTCGTATATAATTAATACGTAAACTCAATGGCGATTCGGTATTTTAAAACCGAAAGTTTTCGTTATAAACGTTTAAATATTACCTGCTTAAACAGGACACAAAAAAAATATTACCAAATATATTGCTGGTTTGTTTTGGTGGTAAATAGATGTTTAGACAAGCGTGATCAAAAAAAAAAAGAATTAGTCAAGTGCAATTTTCAACAATTTCCATTATTTTTCCTTGGAGAAAAAATCGTACAGACATAGTTTTTAATAATATGAACATTTTATTATTCAAAAATAGTAAAAATATAATTAAATTGAAGGGGAGAGAAACGTTTTTTTTTTTTTTTACTCATACTCTTTTATATAATTAAAGATAAAGATAAAGACATTTATTCAGTAAGTAGGCCGCACGGGCACTTTTACGCGGCAATTAATGTGAAGATAAGGCTGAGTGAGGTTAGGTTTCATTTTTAATAAAAATACAGTTTCTAAAAAAGAACATTATGATTTCCGATAATGATGACCTGAACCTCATCACGTCTGATAAATATTGTAGCAGACAGTATCGACCCATTTATGTCCACTTGACTGACTGGAACTGCTGGCTGGCTAAGTAGCCCATAATTATTCGTCCATGGTCAACAATAACTGTGCATCCGGCCGTAATTCAAAACTGTGTGTGTATGCTCTTGCGTCATGAAAACTGAATCGGCTAGTTCGTCTAATAATACGGCGGTGATTGGTCTACTTGTTTATGGACGGAATAATGGTGTTATATGAGTTGTTTTCCAGTAGCTTTCAACATAGACTTAAGCGATTTACACACACAGCTACAGGCTTGATTTCCTTCGCTGATGTCGGTTGCTGACGTCGGTCGAGCGTACGAATATACAGCGTATACTTAGTCGGTCCTAAAGTTCTGTCACTGGCACATTATTTTTTAATTTAGAACATTCGTTTATTATATGTTTCGTTTGTGTATGTTTGGGCCATAGGATAACACCATCCTAGCAAATTTCGACCCAAAGCTGGCTGTGACAGACGGACTTACAGACAAACAGACGTACGAGTGTGATCCTATATGGGTTCCGATTTCCATTTTTTATACGGAAACTTACTTTTTATGGTAATGGTAAGGCAATTGACTGTAAACTAGATCGAAGACCCATATATATTTGCCTTCTCAAGGCCGAAATCTCAAGACTGCAATCCTATGCCAGCTCACCAACGTGCCATTTTTCCAAATGATGATTACCTGCAAACAAACCAAAATTATCATATTAATCGCACGCTTAAATGACATATCTTAAAACTTTATCAGGGCTGTATTACATTTACTAATTTTGATAAAGTTACCCTTCTCAAGACGCGTCATAAATGACACAGTATATCTTGAGATGGGTATCCTGACTTTATACCAAATCATCCTTTGACAAACTATATCTAATTACAAACTTTAATTTCGCAAAAACTTGTTTATGCTCAAACCATTACATATCACATAGGTTACATGGGCTTGTTAAATAAGTTAGGTTAAACCTTTGACTACAAAAAAATTGCGAAATTAAAGTTTGTAAAATTATATAGTTTGTCGAATGATGATTTGGTAAATCATTAGTGAATGTCATACCTTGAGATAGGCATCTCAGTCAAAATGAATGAAGCCCTGAGTCTATTAACTTCAACAAATTGACTTATTTCCTTGAAATCATTAGCTAACTCGTGTACTCAACAAAACAAAGCTATCCAGCGATTGCTAAACATTTTCGCAGCATTAAGGACCCTTTTCACTGTCGTTCTCGACACTGACAAAATGTCAACAGAAGCTGCTTGTGTTGGAATTTAATCGCGACATCTTTTGTGTTTGTGAAGTGGCCCCTTTACGTTCCGTTTTCATTTTATTTATACACATCAAATTGAGGCGTCTTAATGACGCGGATTGTGTTGCCAGCTTTTTTATTTTATTTTCACAATGACATTGACAGGTAGTTGAGAAAATGGAAGTTTGTTTAGAAACTCGAGCGTAGAGTTTTGGAAATATATTTTTAAGCCAAGTGAAACTAGTGAAAGAATGTAATCATCCTTGAAATGAAATGGCCGTCTCGCTATACAATTCTTGTCGTGCTGAAAATATTAAATTTGAGCTACTTCGGTAATAGCTATCGGGTTCATTTTTGAGGTTCCGCAGTCAAGAAGGAACCCTTGTCGTTTCGCTATGTCCATCTGTCCGTCTGTCTGCGTTTTAACTCAGATACTCTAGGTACTAAAAAGCTATAATTTGGCTTAGTTATACATTAAAATTACGCCGACAAAGTTGTCAATTAAAAGTTAAAAAAAGTTTTTATTACATTAGGGCGTTTTCACTAAAAAGTGTACCCAATTAAGGACTGAAATTAAGGAACTTTAACTTTGTCAGTTTTGTGACGAAAATTAGCCATACATTGCGGCCGTCAATATATAGCTAATTTTCGTCACAAAACTGACAAAGTTAAAGTTCCTTAATTTCAGTCCTTAATTGGGTACACTTTTTAGTGAAAACGCCCTCTATAACATCGAGTGAGGTGTTATTAGGAAGCTCTTAAAAACATTATGTTCTTTTTATCATCCGTTTTCATTCCCTAAGGGTAAAAACAGGATCCTATTACTAAGACACCACTGTTTGTCTGTCTGTCTTACACCAGGCTGTATCTTATGAACTGTCTTAGCTAGGCAGTTGAAATTTTCAGAGATGTTTTATTATTGTCACCGGGCTATAACAACAAATACTAAAAACAGAGTAAAATAAATATTAACGTGGAGCTCCCATCCAACAACCTTTTTTTTGCTTAAGACGCTTAAAATATTCACAGAATACATACATACAAGTCCGACTTCCACTTGGCCGATTTTATATTTGGGGGATCCTTTTGGAAATACTCAAAATATTATCTCGGAAAAGTCCATTGTCGCTAGAGTGGCGTAAAAACGGCTTCGGTACCCTACACTGAGCATAATCTGAGATGCTCTTGCCCAGATATTTTCATCAAATAGATCTAATAATAGATTAAGTACATATATGTATAATAAATACACGTACGACAACCTATTCGTAAGGAAAAGTTCGTATTTATCTTGGTCTCTCATGGTGCGTTCCTATATTCAAAACCGTTGGTAGAGTGGTGACGTCTCGTTAAATTTTGACACTTTTTGTACGTAGCAAATGTCATAACGCATCAGTCGGCTTTAGTATCCATACATAAACGTTTTTTTTTTATGGAATAGGAAGGCAAAAGAGCACACAGTCCACCTGATGGTAAGTGGGAACTGTGACCCATAGACATTTGCATTCACAAGACTGCAAATGCACTGCCAACTCCTAGGACTAAGATGGATTGCCCCTATGCTAGTCATTTCACCTGCTCTCTTATCCCCAAACCGGAACACAACAATGTAAACACTGCTACTTGGCGGTAGGTTAATGGGTAAGATGGTGGTACCAACCCGGACGGACCCTGTACAAGGTCCTCCCACTTATTGAGAAAGCAAGATGCTTACGAACTCATCGAGAATACAAAATACGATTTCATTGAGACACCTTTCACGGACGTATTTTTGTATTTTTATTTTATAGAAAGGCATTTCTCGCAAAATAAATTTTTTTTTGGCTGTCACTATACTTCATTTAATTTAGAATGAGAAACCACAACAACATTGTATTGCGGCTCGTGAACTATAATCTCTTTACAATTTGTAGTAGAGTAACAATTGACGACACGCAAATAAAGTGACATTAAAACAATTTTATTTTGCGGCTCCCAGACTATTGTACTGTACTATTTACTAGGTAATAAATAGTTGACCAAACGCAATATAATGTTATTGTGGTTTTTCATCCTAAAATAAATGAACTATAGTCTAACCTAACCTAAGGTGATGGAACCAGTAATGGACAAAATATTGGTGGCATTGTTATGACGTCAGCCACCATTACTGTCAAGTAAATAAGAGCTGTCAAAACGGTGACAATTCGATGACAGCTCAAATACGATATGGTTTTTACCGTGTTGAATAGAGGCGCAGCTTAAGTAAATAAAAGTAGAAAATAGACTATAAAGCTAAAAAAAAACTTGACGAACGGAAAAAGGAAATGCCCGCCGGTGTTCGTAATAACTTTAGAGGGACGCTATGCCTACGTTCTATAGGCAGGATAGTTAAATAGATTATTGTCGGAAAAGTATTTCATCAAATAAGCGAATTTTTATATCGTGTTCTTTTATAGACGTTAGTTTCTTAATCGCTTTTCTTCATGTAGTGATTTTTATATAACGTTATTTAATTCTAATTCGTGAAAAAAAAACGTTTCCTATTTTCACGTCGTAATACGTAGGTTGGTTAGGTTAGGTACGCTTTTATATCAGGCTTGGCCAAAACAATCCAAAAATAGGAACTCCGCTAAGTGGAGCTCCGTCGGCTGTCAAATTAGACTTTAAGAATCGGAAACAATGCAAATAATAAAAATGAAATAATCTCCTTGTAATTTCAGCGATGAAAATAAGCGCGAAGATAAAACTAATAACGCTATATGACAAATTTGCAATCATTAAAGAACGCAATTTGAAAATTCGTTACTTCGAACAAAATTAAATGCTTTTGTGTAAATAATCTAACAAATCGGATAAACTTTCAATATACCTACCTATCAGTATACCTACTGGGTAACGTATCAATATTTATGTGATATATGCAATATGCGTATATCAGTCTTTCCGTCTTATGCACTTGTCCTACTGCCGGCGAAACAGCGTTTAGCTACCGACTATTTTCTCGCTCAAGAAACGAAAAATCTACATCCCGTATCAATAAAATCGTCACGTATTCATAGTGGATCGCTGGCCCACCAGTGTGAACACACTTCACACTGGTGGGAATTCTATCCACTACTAGATTTTCCGAAACAAGTAATATAGATCCCGTGTCAATAAAAGAGACGCATATATTTAAAGTTGATCGCTGGCACCACTTGCTTCCCGCTTACGATCGGCGATGGGATTATACACGTTTTCTCGTGGTCCTGCTATAATTTTGTCCTATTTCACAAAAAGTGCACCTAGATTTTATCACCACAAAAATAATTGTGGTTCTAAAAGTAAGTAGGTTAGGTTCGTTAGGTACCTTCAGATGCCCGAAGGGAAAAACACCCAGAAACCGGAGCCCCGCCCTTGAGCGGATCTCCGCCGAAAGTTAGCAGGACAAAAATAGTAGGACCACGAGGAAACGGCCGGGATTAGTCGGCGTCTTCGCATTGCTTGCTATCATGAGCTTTATTATAAATATGGACGAGGAAAACTAGTAGGTACAAAGCCCATTTGATGGTTAGTGGACACTGGGGTCCACGGATATTCACAGTCTCAAGATGATTAAGATCTTATATGAAAATTCCGGATAAATGCCAATAATTCCGGTTAAATCCCTAATGTTCCGGCTAAATGTCTAATATTCCGTTTAAATTACTAAATTGTTATTTCATTATTACACGACACAGTGGCTGATAAACTTGCGTGGTTTGGTCCGCTGTTCAAATATATTTATATTTTTATGATTATGTACCTAAATAATGAAAAAACAGAATTTTCATACGAGAAAAAGTAATATCATCACAAACAAATTAAATAATGGATGTAAGACGTAGTTAGCCTAGTTGCCTACGAAGCTAGCGATCCCAGGTTCGATTCTCGGTCAGGGCAAATATTTGTTTCTTAGTCTTGGGTGTTTTCTGTGTAAATTTAGTATTTTTTTCTTCACAAATACGTTAATTTTTGCCTAGTTTTTCACCTACTAAAAGCCTTGAGTTAATTTGGGACAGTCAATTTGTGTGAGATTGGTCCTTGATATTTTTATTTAATTAGAAGCATTATTATTCCTTTTAATCTTATCAAGAACCCTAAAACCGGTATTTGCGCCATGTTATTTGGTTGTGTTATGACAACAATTATAAACGGACGTGGAGTTAGAACTACCCACATATAATAACATGTTTGTCGAAATAACCTTGTTTACCTAAGAATAAAGACATATCAGCTGTCACCCATAGCTTTTATAACCTCAGTTTGGAGTTACGAAAACATCCTTATGAAGCAAAACCTAGTGCTATCATAAACAAATAAACAAACTAGGACATTAAAAGCGACTTTTGAAAATACTAGACATAGTTGATTTACATACATACATACGTTAAATCACGCCTGTTTCCCAGAGGGGTAGGCAGAGACCACTTCTTTCCACTTGCTACGATCTTGACAAATTTCTTTCGCTTCTTTAACATTCATACATCGAGTCATGCACGCACGTAATTTATTTAATAATGCTATATTATATATCGTCACTGGAAAAGCAAAACTACTAACATCCAAAAGGGTCATTTCGAGAAAAAGCATTTTTAATGTATTTTTTTGTCTTTACACTGTCATAACTTTTTTTCCTTGGAATGAAAACGGAAGCTGTAAAGAGTAACATATCATGTTCTTTTTTTATCTGCACGAATCATTTGTCGTATTGTACATGTGTTCAATATTTACGGAGTTACGTGTCGCTTTAGCATTAATGCTCTCAATCCTAAAAAAATGCTGGTAAGACAAAATTACTAACCTCCACATTAAAGTTTTAGGTAAGGAGTCAATAAATACGTACAATTTGTCTCCTTTTACTTTCTCTTGAGAAAAAAATACTTACATGTATCAAAAAATATGTTAATCATAAGCGGAAAATACTAAAAGTCAAAAATACTTTATGGAAATTTCAATGTCCGGGTGTACGCTGCTCGCGAGGTCGAGCCAGCTAGGTGAAACCCCGTTGGGGGACCTACGAGCTGAGCAGCGTCTTCATGGGTCTTCCGTGGGTGTCAACGTCGACGCCTTGTCGAGGTCGCGTGGGTAGGCCTTGCCGTCGGGGGGTCGCGCGTGCTGCGGTGCGATATCCCTCAGGTGGGGGAAGCGCGACTCGTCAGCTCGCGCGAACATCGACGTGGCAAGGCGTCCGATGAAGTCGTCCAGGCTCTCAATCTTGAGGTCCCTCTGGATCGTGGTATTCCTCACGTAGCGGGGGGCATTTGTGGCGGCTCGCAGGGACAGATTTTGCTGAGAGTTCAGCTTTTTTCTGTGCCCTGCGGCCAGGAGGGCGTACCATGATGTTGCGGCGTACGTGAGGCGGGGGCGTATATATGTCTTGTAGACCCCGAGCTTCACACGCAGAGGGAGGCTGGATTGGAGCACTGGACGTAGCAATGCTCTTGCTGTTCTTGCGGCGGCGACGACGGTCTTTGTGTGGGGACCCATTGTTAGTCTCTTGTCGATGGTGATCCCCAGGTATTTAACTACCGGGGACCACTGGATATCAAGTCCGAGAAGAGCGAGTTGTGGAAGGCGGCGTATGCAGTTGCTCACGAAGATTGCTTGGGTTTTCGCAACGTTGACGGATAGCCTCCACCTGGAGAGCCAAGCTGGTAGGGCATCTAGTTGTCGCTGTAGCTTGATGACGGCGTACTCTGGCTTGTAAGAGGAGGCATAGTACGCCGCGTCATCAGCGTACAGGGCCAGGTGGGATCTGTCAACAACTGGTATGTCATCGGTGTAAAGGCCGTAACATACCGGCGATAGGCAGCTGCCTCGGGGGTCTCCGGCTGCGATGGGGCGATCTTCGGAGATGGCGTCTTCCACAACCACTTTGAAGGTGCGGTCCGTCAAAAACGACTGGACCACCTTCGTCAGTCTGCGGGGGGCCGAGGACAGTGACAGCTTGTAGACCAGGCTTGAGTGCCAGACCCAGTCGAAAGCCTTCTCCATGTCCAGGAGTACTGCGGCCGTGTGCTCGCGCTTGTTCGCGGCGACCGCCATGTGGTGCAGCACCCTGGACAACTGGAGCGTGGTGCTATGTTCCGAGCGGAACCCATATTGTTCTTGACGAGGCATGATGTGCGGGACCAGCTTCGTCAGCATCAGTTTTTCGAGCACCTTCGAGATGCACGGGAGGAGGGTGATGGGCCGATAGCTCTCAGGCTTCAGGATGTTTTTCCCCGGTTTGGGCAACATGATCACATGTCCGGATTTCCAGTTGGCTGGGAAATGGCCGGTGCGGAGGATGGCGTTAAAGAGGTGGGTTACCGCCGCGATCGCTCGAGGCGGTAAGTGGCGGAGGGTGGCGTTAGTGATGCCATCCGCACCGGGGGCCTTTCTGGGCTTTGTTTTCGCGATCATGTGCCTCACTTTGCCCGGGGAAAAGAAGATGGGGTCTTTTTCAGGAGCTATCGGCGCCTCGAAGTAAACTCGAAGGTGCTCTTCAACTGCGGCTATGTGGTCTGCCTCGTCGGATGGGTTCGGCTGGAACTGACGCTCCAGGCACTCGGCGAATATTTCGGCCCGGTCCTCGGCCCGGTACCTAGGGGTACCATCGGTGTGTAGACTGCAGGGGTCGGACAGGTGTGGGGGCTCCGCTTAGTCGGTGGCATAGACGATGGATGGAGTTCCAATCGTCCGCCGCGCTGGCTAGCGTTTCTTCCCATTGCTCTGTCCTGTGGTTCTCTAGGGCTGCCTTGACCTTCGCTGTCAGGGCGTTCAGCTTGGTCTTCATCCCCGGACAGCGAATGATCTGCCAACGCTTTCGGAGACGCCTTTTGTCCCCTATCAATTTGGCGATGTGCGTTGGCAGTGAAGGCAGCCTGTTGGTCGTTTTCCTGGTGTGTGATGCAGCGGACAGAGCTTCTCGGATGCGACTGGTTAGGTCCATCGAGAATCTGTCAATGTCCGCTGCATCAGTGAGCTTCTGCTGAGGAACTGGGGCATCCATGCGCCTCGAGAACTCCTCCCAGTCTGTCACGGGTCTGGGAGTTCTCGGGGTGGAGACTGCGGGTGCCGCAGACAGGACGAGGAGTACCAGCTGGTGGTCGGACTGGACCTCATCGTCCAGGGTCTCCTGGAGGAGCTGTCCCTGGAGTCCGCGGTGCACGGCTATGTCCAGGACGTCCGGAGTAAACGCGTTGTTGTTGGGATAGTACGTCGGAGTCTCCGGACCGTCCACGTGGTAGCCGTGGGCCTCAGCGTCCAGGAGGAGTCGGCGTCCGTTCTGGTTGAACGTAGAGGAGTTCCAGGCCGGGTTTTTGCAGTTCCAGTCGCCGGCCGCTAGGGTA
This sequence comes from Acleris emargana, assembly GCA_927399475.2. Lineage (NCBI taxonomy): Eukaryota > Metazoa > Arthropoda > Insecta > Lepidoptera > Tortricidae > Acleris > Acleris emargana. Next base: position 18,260,425 of record OV656846.1, read on the forward strand.
GGCAGCGGCGAGTCCAGCAGAGCCCTGACCTCGTTTAGGTCGAGACGGGTGTGCGGGGGCTTGTAGACAGCGTAGACTCGCATGCGGGCGGCGGCGACCAGGATCTCCACACCTAGGGCTTGTAAAGAGCCCAGGCGGATTTGCGGCAGCGGTTGGTGGATTACTCCTCTACGGACCAGGACGGCCAGTCCTCGGTAGGCCCTGTTTAGCCCTTCCTCGTCCTGTCGGTAGATGTGGTAGTGAGGCACCTTCAGCTTGATGGCCGGAGACAGCATGGTCTCCGAGATCAGGGCTATGTGTATCCTCTGATCTCGGAGGACTTCCATGAGGAGCGAAGTCTTCTTTTTTAGGCTCGCGGCGTTCCAGTGTATAATCCTCAGAGGGTCCATTAAACCAGCCGAGTGATCCCTCTGAGGACTATGGCGACAATGTCTGCGCCGGTATGGAGGGCCATCAGTACCTCCTGAAGAATCTCCAGGGCCACCTTGACCGTGTCCGCCTTCCCTGAGTTTGCACCACTCAGACCAGGCCCTTGTGCATGGGCAATAGTGGCCTGGGGCGCGGCTTTAGTGGCAGCTGGACCGGCGGCAGTAGAGGTGGTGGTAGCAATTGCGGAGGAAGTTGAGGGAGCGTCGACCACAGGAGCGCTGTTTCCGCCTTTGGGGGGCTTTTTCCCCCGCTTCTTGCCTTGAAATTTAGCTTGAGAAATAGACTAAAGGTCGAATATGTAACAACTTTATGAATCGCATAACGCCTTACCTATAGTTTTCTAATTTATTTTAAAACTTAATAATTACTAATATATCTTAATATTCTTAAAGTATATAGTGCAAAGTTTCTTAACAGTTGTAACAGATAGAGGTCCCGCATTGAAATTTACTAATATCCTTTTACTTTGTTTATTGAGTAAGGCAAAAATACTAAAGCGCCACAATTGTCGATTCCTGTTATAAGATTATTTACTAACAAGCATGACTTCATATGATTTCAATAGAGAAAAAATACTAAATTACTACAAATGACGGTTATTGTGTAAACGTTATTGACTAAGAGACATTACATTTAATATTTAATAGAAGCGAAATTTACATAATCACCACCGAGCATCCTCAGTTACGTTATCTAAAATTACTAATAAAGCTTGAAATGGCTAGATACAGCAAGCACAATACTTAACCGCCATCTATTCAAAAATATGTCTAAATGAGTCGGATGTTAGTAAAAAATCCTTAGAAATTATTGAAATTTTGTCCCAATTTTCACTACTAAAGCGCCAAAAACATGCTCCGATCGCCACGAGACCCAGACCAACCGATGCAGAAAAAAAAAAGCAGTCGAACTGTATGTATAACTCATTTTGACCATAATGGCGCTTTAGTAGTTTTGCCTTTCCAACGACGATATGTTTGACGGTATAGGTACCTATATATTTGACGACGGGCTGGCCCAGTTGGTAGTGACCCTGCCTACGAAGCTAGCGGTCCTGGATTCAAATTCCGGTAAGCGCAGATATTTTTGTGATGAGCGCGAATATTTGTTTCTGAGTCATGGATGTTTTCTATGTATTTAAGTATCTATTTCTCTATATAAATATTTATATCGTTGTCTAGTACCCATAGTACAAGCCTAGAGCTTTGTTTGGGTCTAGGTCAATTGGTATGAGACTGTCCCCTGATATTTATTTATTTATTTATTTGGTTACTTATCGAAATACTTTTGTCCACCATTTGTCTACATTTTTTCTTCTTCTTTGAAACCGTTTAAATTTCATTCGGGGCTAGACAATTTGCCATTGAATACAAACGCTAGCGGTGATCACTGTCGCTTTGCGTTTTCATAGAAAAATGTATGGAATTGAACACTTCATACACATATTTAAGTTTTAAATTTTTGGTATTAAAAGTACGCCCAAGTATGAATATTTAAATATCTCGGCACCTATGCACTGAAGACGATGCACGTATTCATTACATAATAAAACATTTTTATTTTGAATAACTCTATCATAATTTACTACTTTTACAAATGACAACACTTTTACCCAAACCCCTTTGATATAATGGTAATAATTTATAGAGTATCGATTGTTTTCACAGATGGCGTGACTCGAATGTTCGGTAAAAGCTCTACAATACGTACCTAATTGTCTTTATTGTGACTGGCACGCATTTGGCTGGCATAATTTACCATCATTACCACTTTACTAATGATACTTAATGGCATTATCTGTTTTAAGGCAACGTGATAAAAAATACTGCCATGACACACAATTAAATACTTACATATCTACCAATTTAATTAGGGATCGGTGGTTAATTTCAAATTAAAATTTAGGCGATGTTCTTATCACATTTTTCTTAGGTCTCTCCCGTATTATTGCAGTAAAGCCACTATTAATTTTTGGTGACAATTCGGTACCTACGCTTATCTTAGAATTTATTATTGTTAGTAGTAAAGAACAGAACCTTGTGGCACACCTCCTGAGGGCCAAGCAAACAACAACAATTAACAATTAACAATTACAACAGCAATAGTTCACTTTAACCCTCTGCGACTGACGTGAGGTCTAACAGACGTCGCTAAAAAAAAATCGCCGTATACCGTGATATAGCTCTGTATCGCTCAGTGCATTCTTCTAACGACTCGCGGCATTGTAAGTTAATCTTTGTGAAAAATACCGGATTTTTTTACCTTATTCAAGTAAATTACATATTTTATTATTTAAAAGCTCATATACATGTTTATTATTAATTACGCATTAAAATTTAATAACCATGCTATGCACTAAATAAACAATACTTATCATTTAACCATTAGTATTTTTTCTATATTTTATCAAAAATGACGTCTGACAGACTCCACCTCAGTAGAATGTTTCTAAAAAAGTCACCACAGTTGCAGAGGGTTAATTGACCTACATTGAGCTGACACATGCTTTAAGACTTAAATTAAGTAATCTTGGAGCTCAAATTTGAATGGCAGTCAAGATCTAGCTTAATTCAAGATTGTCAACTGCGTACATTAACCTCTTAAGGCTTAGTGTGTAATAGGACGTACGTAATCAAGGCAATTTACTTTGAACTCTGTTGCAATACGTATAAGGTTTATTTTCCTATGTTCATACACTGAAAAAAGCATTTTCGGACAATCGCAATTGAACTTTATTCCCTTGATTTTAGATTCAAAGTCCCAGTTACAAAAATCTCCCATTTTGCAGTATGGTGGGCCTTACACGTTAACCAGTATTTGAAATTTGCATGCAACTTCATCTGGATTGGCTCGAGAGCTGGATGGAAATTATAATAACGGTGGACATACGGAGCGATGAAGCGCCGTGGGGTCTATCGGATGAGGAATTTTGTACCAACAAGGATTTAAAATTTTGATCCACCATAGAACCTTGTCATAATCAAATCAAATCAAATCAATTTATTGTGAAGAATTTAGGTACAGTACATAGGTGTTCAATAATTGCACTATTATTATGAAGTCTCACTAAGTCCTTACCTTTTCAGGCGTTCACACTTTTGCTTACATAGTATAATCGAAAGAAAAAAAAGAGATTACAATTGTTAATAACGAGATCAAATTAAATGTCACAATAAAATTACATAGTTAATAATGGTTATAATTCAAAAGCTCATTAATAGAATAAAAACATTTCTCATTTAGCCATTCTTTGGTCTTTTTCTTAAATACACTTAATTTATATTCTTTATAATCGTCAGGTATCTTATTATAAATTTTGATACACATAATGTAGGAGTTTTTGGATTTTAGGGCCAGTCTAACTAAAGGTTTATACAATTTTTGTTTATACTGACTCCGGACTCTGTTTGTATACAAATCTTGCTTTTTAGTAAAGAGAGCCTTATGTTTGTGTACAAAAACGCAAACTTCCATAATATACAAACCCACCACAGTAAGAATGCCATGTTGAATGAAATATGGGCGACATGATTCGATTAGACTTAGGTTGAATATTGCTCTGATACAACGTTTCTGAACCAAAAATACTCTCTCCATATCTACACAGTTTCCCCAAAGAACTATACCATAACGCAATAAGGAATTGACATAACCGTGATATGCAATTAAGGCAGCCGGTACGGATACTGTCTGCCTTATTTTTCTAAGGGCATATACAAAACTGTTGACCTTAGAACAGATATGATCTAAATGAGTCTTCCAGCTGCAGTTCCGGTCAATTATTACACCCAGAAACTTGGTTTGCACCACTTCTTCGACAGGTTCGTTATCAAACCTTATATTTAACAACTTAGGTTCACCTTTATATGTGTGGAACTGAATAAACTTAGTTTTGTCAATATTTACTTTTAAATTGTTCGCTCTTAACCATGTTATTGATTGTGCAAGTACATCATTTATATCTCTGTCGTAGGTCGCCAAATTATAACCTTTTATAATAATTGAAGTATCATCGGCAAATAAGATGCATTCCTGGGTGAGATTGTGGTGAAGGAGGCTCCTAAGCCATGGCTGACAAGCAACGTAAGGCTTATGATGCGTCTTAGGAACGAAGCTCATGCTAAATACAAGCAAACAAAGTCTGGCGCACATAAGAAATACTACCTGGACTTGAAACACCTGTTGATCGCAGCCATACACAGCGAGCGGCGGGCCTTCTTCGATCACCACATAAACAACACGACTGACCCAAAGACTCTTTGGAAAAACTTAAAGCGTTCCGTTATTACCGACTCTCACTCACAGCCCGACCTACCGACGTTTTTTAACGACCCTGACTTGATTAACCGGCATTTTCTGAATGTACCTGGAAAATCAGAGGTCACAATTTCGGACTTAACTTTATATGAATTTAGTAGACACGGTGACACGACTTTTACGCTCATGCCCACGACTTCGGCAGCTGTCACTAAAATCATCACCTCTATTAAAACGACTGCTAAATGACTTGACTCAATTTCAATTGACATGCTGCATTTGACTCTTTCGAAGACTGCTGACATCCTGACAAACATAATTAACATGAGCATACTGACTATGACTTTCCCGACAGACTGGAAGATTGCTAAAGTGACCCCTTTAGCCAAGAAGCCGAACCCAGCCGAAATGTCTGACCTCCGTCCTATCAGCATCCTTCCTTGCTCATCAAAGATAATAGAGAGGGTAATTTGCGATCAGCGGTCGGAATACCTAGAGAGAAACAATATCCTACCTGAACTACAGTCGGGCTTTCGCAAGGGTCGATCGACTGCTACTGCGTTGCTCGATGTAGTCGATAACATATTACAGGCTCGGGATGCTGGTCAAAGTACTATTTTAGTACTATTGGATTTCTCTAGGGCTTTCGATTGCATTAGCGTGCCCTTGCTATTATCGAAGATGTCATTTTACGGGTTTGATGCCGCAGCGGTCAAGTGGTTTGACAGTTATCTGTCAGGCCGAGCGTAGACGGTCGAGTTACGCACAGTGTCAGGTCGTGCTATGCTGTCCTCTCCTGGTCTTGTGACCAGAGGAGTGCCGCAGGGCTCGATCCTGGGTCCTCTGCTCTTTATACTCTATAGCAGTGATATTATTTCCAGTATAAAGAGCAGTAAGTACCACCTCTACGCCGATGACTTGCAACTTTACACTTCCAGCGCAATCTCAGATACAGTCACCGCCGTAGAGAACATCAATGCTGACCTCGATCGGGTTGCGTCTTGGTCAGGTAGGAACTGCCTCGTACTCAATCCCAAGAAGTCCAAATATTTAGTATTTGGATCGAAACATCAAACCCGTAAAACTCTGGATAGCCTGGCGACCGGGGATGTAGCTATCATGGGCGAACCAGTAGAGCGGGTGGTCGAAGCAAGTAACCTTGGCCTGCTTATGGACAGTGAGCTGCGCTTTGAGAGCCACGTAGCTAGAGTCGTTAGCAACTGCTTTTACCGCCTCAAAATCCTTTATAATATTCGTGATTACCTCAGTGTTGATCTGCGTGTCCACCTGTGTGAATCACTTATATTATCAAGGTTAAACTATTGTGATGTCGTCTATGATGGTTGCATACTTGGTCGATCCAAGAGGCTAATACAACGAGTTCAAAACGCATGTGCTCGTTTTTGTTTCAGAGTCCCTCCCCGCTCCCATATCACTCCGTATTTGAACGCCGCTAACTTGCTAAACATGTCTGCGCGGAGGCGCATGCACCTGGCGACCCTTATGTTTGGTGTAGTGCAGTATGAGACCCCGTCGTACCTCTTTAAAAAGGTCCAGTGGATGAGTAGTGTGCGCCGGTTTAAATGTAGGGCGATTGTGCCGATGCACCGAACCGCGGCGTTTCGGGGTAGTTTCAAGTTCGCGGCGTCCAAGTGCTGGAATGATCTCCCTCCTCCCATCCAAGGAGCGCCTAGCAGGTACACCTTTAAGCGTAAGCTTAAGGGTTATTGGTTGACGCTCCAACAATCCTAATTTCCTATCCAGCACTATCTTCTTTTCTTTTTTTCTTTGTCTTTTTAATTGTAGTTTTATTTTTTTTGGATGGTCTATACACTAGCTAAGTAGGTCTTTTACTATTTTAATATATGTTTATGTTAGGTTTCATGTCTCATTATATATTTTTATAAGGACTCACTATAAGTATTTGTTTAATAGTATATTCGTTACTTTTATTTATTAGTTTGTATAGCGTTCCGTCCGTCTGTCACACTCGAAAATCAGCGCTGCAGGTTCTTAGCACCTCAGCATCATGCTGAGCCAGTATCCGATTCACTGCCACGAAGACACATCCACCACTTTGTTTTAGTTTACTGTTTTTTCTTTTTTTTGTGTTTTGTTGTGGTTAGTGAATAAATGTATTTTTCTTTTCTTTTCTTTCTTTTAGATTATTAGGCAAGTCATTGATATACATCAAAAATAATAGAGGGCCCAAGATGCTACCCTGGGGTACACCAAACTTATTCTGAGCATAAGACGATCTATATGTTTCAAGTACTTTGGACTCCGAGCAATACCTAAGAGACTCTACACATTGCGTTCGGTCATAGAGGTACGATTTGATCCAGTCAAGTGCGGGGCCTCTTATCCCATATCGTGACAACTTAGTGATAAGACGTTTATGGCATACAAAATCAAATGCCCTGCTCATATCCATGAAGAGCACTGTTACCGGGATTTTCTCATCAATACAGTCCAATACTTGTTTTATTAGCTTAAACATTGCTAAGGAAGTACTATAGGACTTCCTAAAACCATGCTGCTCTTCGTTTATTAAATTATTATTTTCAAAGAATGCAACTAGCCTCTCGTACATGGCTTTTTCATAATTTTTTGAAAAAATGGGTATGAGAGTTACCGGACGGTAGTTATTCATATTACTATTTTCACCTTTTTTATGTAATGGCTTTACTACCGATTGTTTGAGTAAATCTGGAAAAATGCCTTGATGCAAGGATAGATTTAATGTATGTACAGTCGAGGCCTTATTTGCATGGATAGCTGTCAAACAAAATCCTATGAAGTGAATACGACGCCATTTTTGTGCTCGTTTCGTGTTTTTACTTACCTATGAGGCTTCTCATTTCAATGTCATCATGCTAGATGGCGCTGTATCACCACATACTGTGAAAAATACATTCTTCGGCATCTTTACTTTTCTGCCGAAACCGCATGACATGTTCCTTTATTATTTATTGTCTTAAACTTATAATATAAAACTCCCAACACAATTAAAATTGAAACTTCCAAAAACACTAAATTTAGCATGGATTCGAACTCGTACCATTTTGGATGGAAAGCACCCTTCCGTGCCGTTTGACCATAATCACATTAAATTGTGTATCACGTTATTTTACGTTTAGATTATCTTTTAACGAATACGGTTAGTATTAAAATTTGCGAGGGTAAGCTGACAATGTCTGAACACCGGATCGGTTTTACTAAAGATTTACTTACGCCCGCTCGTTCGTTGCTCCCTGTTAGATTGCCTTTGTTCTCGATTAATACTTACTGTTGATAATTTTTAATTATGAGTTCTCGTTGCAATATCGACTTGGTGAAAAGATCGCAAATAATTGCTTTGTATAATTAAGGCAAAAATTTGTCTTTAATTGCTAGAGAAGCCGGTGTTAACGTAAGTAGTTTTTGTATATAAGTATAATTTAAATTACTATTTTTAATAGGTTATTATTTTTAAATACATATTTTAAAGATAATTTAAATATGTGATGTTTTGTTATAGCGAAAAACCGTTGTTTTATGGGTCCGACGATTTGAAGAGGAAGGTTCTTTATTACATCGGCAAAGAACTGGCAGGGCTCCACTTATAACCACACAGTAGCGTCAAATCATGGTGAGGGATTATGAGGAAAATGGACTTATCCCGACAAGTCACTACGCCAGTTTATTCGACACCAGCATGCGCACTGTGCGACGTGCTCTTCACAGCGAGGGCTTGCATCACCGCCGGCATGCCGTCAAACCCTTGCTTACTGAAGCTCACAAAGGAGCCAGGTTAGCGGTCGCCTTGGAGCATCTGGATTCCGACTGGAGTAATGTCGTCTTTACTGACGAAAAAACTTTTAAATCCAGCCAACATGGACGACCTAGTTTATGGCGGCGGAATAATACCCGCTATGATAGTAATCACGTTGTGCCCAACATAGAGTCTGGTCGGATAAGTGTGAATATGTGGGGCTGGATGAGTGCAGCCGACCCGGGGGAACTAGTGCGATTGCCAAGCCGAGCGACCGGTGTTAATTATGTGGACGAGTTGGAGGACACCATGCTACCCACTGTTCGCAATGTTTATCCGGAAGATGAATTACCGGTTATATCATTCGTGCAAAATAACTACCCTATACACCGTTCGCGTGGTGTGCGGGAGTGGTTCGGTCATCACAATGATATAGCGGTAATTCTTGGCCGGCTTAAGTCACCACACCTAAATCCCATTGAAAATTTATGGGGTGTGATGGTTCAACGGTGGGATAACCAGAATGAGCGAACCCCAGAAGCATTAGAGGCTCATTGTTTGCAAGTTTGGGAAAGCATTCGTGGCTCGAGCTTGTGCAGGAATCTTATTGATTCAATGCGTTCTCGTATGCTGGCTGTTATCGAACAGAATGGGGGCTACACTAGCTATTAAGGTATACCTATTAAGTAGGTAGGTAGATAATATTATTTGGTTGAGACCGGGTTATTTACTTAAATCTATTTGACAAATGACTATAAAGTGAACGCAAGCATAACGTTATAAATAAATATAACTGTTTTATTTCTAGTGTGCAAAACCAAATAAAAACTTAATTTTATTTCATAAGTTTACTCACAAATTGTCTTATGCCCACTGTAATTGGTTTGAAGTGGGTAATCAAACTTGCACTATTTATAAATTAGCTACCCCCGCGACTACAAAGCTAGAGACACACGTTTTTGTAATTATAATAACCCGGTCTTTAGAAGTTAATATTTGTTTTTTATTGTGGTGGAGCTTCAATATTCTTTCCGAATCTGGAAACGAAACTTAAGCTTTTGGCCTCGATAATATGGTAAATAGGAGTTGTTTTATTGTTTCTTGTATACGTAATATTATTATCAAATGAGTATATCTAATTTCAGTTTATTGAAGTAATAAATATTTAAATAAAAAAAACAATGGTTTTATTTAATTAATAAATGTTTTTAAAAGCATGCATGTTTTTTGCTATGTTATTTATTTATTTATTTCATAGGGCCATCAACATTATGTATAGTAATAACATCGTTCTGAAAAAATACAAAAATAAAAAAGGTTAACCCTTGATGAGATTCGAACTTCGGTCTATATGGATCAAAGGAGTTGTAGTCAGGCGTAAACCAACTGAGCCATTACTTCGTCTAAGTGCATGAACAAAATATCGACTATATTACTACTATCTTAGGAAGTTGTAATAAAGACAAATGAACTGGTTTAGTCAACACCGCCATCTAGTTTAATGTTTGAGAACGTGGGCGCAAGTGCTCAGAGGATTATCGCCTTATAGGTGCCCATGCAATTTTGACAGTGACCGTACAAGAGGGCGTGCTATGAATGAAATACATTTTTTAATTATATCCGTGCGCACACCATCATTACCAACGGCTTTTGAGTTATTTACTGCCGCACTCAGGGACGTCAATCAAATTTAATGATTGTTAAGTGACGTGTTGTCTTATTCTATTGCTATAGCAAAGAATGTGACAGCAGCAACTTTAATCAATCATTAAGTTTAATTGACGTCTCTGAGTGCGGCAGTTAGAGAAGTAACTATTTTAACAAGTTCATCCTCACTGACTGGCTTCAAAAAAATACTTGATGAGTTGTTTTCGATTCTTATATCATTGTCAGGGTTCGCCCGCGAATTATTACTCACTATCTTAATAAAATAATCGTTAAAATACTCTGCAATTTGCTGTGGATCATCGACATTGTTATTGTCTACTATTATTCTATTGATAGATTTTACTTCAATGTCCGATGTAGTATATTTTTTTATTAAATTCCAAACCGCCTTAGATTTACTGTCTGTCTTTCTAATATATTCAAGATTCTCAGACCTTTTATGCAAATTAATACAGTTCTTTAATGATCGAGAATATGTCTGATATAATGCTCTGTAATCTCGTATCTTCCGACTTAAAAGGTAAAGCTGTCTTTTCTTTCTGCAGCAGTTACGGATTCCTTTGGTTAACATGCGCGATTTATACTTCTGATTAGAAATCTTTACCCTTATTGTCGGAAAACACAAATCATAAAATAGTATAAACAAATTATAAAGTCCATTGAATGCTACTGTCGCTTCAGTTTCATACAGAATATCGATAAAAGAAAGGGAAGACAAACATTCCAAAAATTTACGTTGATTATCATCACTGTAGTCTCTTCTGTATTCATACCACCACTTAACCGGCGGAGGAAGGCGCTTCTTAATTGGGATGCAATAGAACTGTGCAGTGTGATCAGACAAACCCAGATCAATGACTTTAGCTTTTCCCCCCACAATATCAGTGGCGATGTGATCGATACACGTTTGGGAATATGCCGTCAGTCTAGTTGGCTCCTTAATAATTAATTGTAGACCATAGCACTCCAGTATGCGCTCCAACTCAGTTGCTATGTTTGACTTTTTCCTTGTATCTATGTTAAGATCACCGCAAAGTATGAACTTTTTCCTTTTATTTTGGCATATAACACGTAGTAAACTCTCCAGCTTGTTAAAGAATATTGAAGATACTGACATTGGTGTCCGGTTCGTATAGATGCAGATTATAATTATGTTGTATGGCATGACGTTGACTGCACAACATTCAAAAACATGCGAATGCGAGAAAGTTTCAATTTCTGTAATTGTAGTGTAATCTGTATTGTTACGGAGAAGTATTGCGACACCACCTCTCTTCGAATGCTTTCGTGAATAACTAGCCGCTACTTGGAAGTTGTTCAACTTTAGGTTGCCTTCTGTACCTCTTATCATGTTTGTTTCAGTCAGACATATAATGTCAACGTCAATCTGATTGTTTTTAAGGTCACCTATGGCAATGCTGAGCAGTTCCTGTTTGTTAAGTGCCCCTGAAATATTTTGGTGCAATAAATATAAAAAGTTTTCAAACCGAGTAGCGACGAAAATGACAGCGTCAAGTGACGAGATAGAAATTACATGGGTATTAATCGTTAGTTTTATGCGATAAGGTTATATGGTCATTCATCAAATAAAGTCCGTGACAGTACAACGCTTTTTGTACCACAGCCATTGGGTGTCCCTCGGAATCCCTAATAATGTTTGTCATAATGCTTCGTTTGGCCAAATTTTTGTTCTTCCTAAACTAGTTTTATGCGGAAACAGACAATTTTTTAAGCTTTCTATAAATGGGTATACTTTTCGATACCTAAAATAGAAATGATAATTTAAAATCGATTATAAAAAATCGTAGATATCTTGAGATAATTTCACAGCAGTTCCACATTAATTTTCAACCAGATCTCACGTTATGTTGTAAATTTACCCACTATTTTTGTCATTTTTGTCTATAAAACACGAATTTGCTGCTCAAATTACCACTTCGTTACCAGTCTCAGCGTCCCTTTACGAATAACGACCACTGCGTTACTATTATTGCCTTTTTTTACACAGCCCAACCCAATTTAGAAATAAAAAATATTCAAGTATGTCGATCAGAATCCGAATGTTGTGTGCATTTTTAAGATTATCTAGTTTTGTTGAAAATTATGACTCCGAATTTACGTTCACGTTAAGGGACGTTTTATTAGGCATCGAAAAGTAGAATGGCTCAAATATCTGCGGTTAGGTTAGCTTATTTTATAACAACACTAAAAACCCGAAAATCATTATGAAATGGCTTTAAGATAAACGAAAATTAGGACAAACGATGCATTAGGAGAAATTACGATTAAGGATTGGAATAAAGACCCGCCAGCCATGGCCAGAGTTTCGTTATTATATAAATATTTTCTTTTGTGTGTTGTTAAAGTGGGTACTAATATAGTTCATGTAAGCTATGTTACTAACAAATTTCTTGGACCATTATGTTGTCTGATTTTTAATAATAAATAAAAAAAAAAAAAAAAGCTGAAAGTTTCTCAGCGCATGTCGCCAACACTAATAGGAACGATCAGTGAGTATGAAGATCATCGTGGCTTTGACAGAAAACAGATAACAAAGGTTAAATGGCTACCCAAATTTGAAAAATTATACAGGGTAGTTTTTTAAGTCCAATATCGCTTAATAAACAAATGGTTTGTGCCTGTAATGCCCAATCGCTGGTGCCGGTAAGGTGGACATTTCCGAGTTTGTTGGAGAAACTACAGTAACAGGCTAGAGCCTGTCATTTTGAAACAAACACATCACACATAAACTCACGCCTTCATTCCCAGAGTGGGGTAGGCAGAGCTACAGAATCAACATCTCTAAAAACTTGTTGATAATTCTGTAACCACATTTTACACAATAAGATGGTTGTTGTTTGTTGGTAAATTTAATTGTCACCTATAAATAAATTTAATGCCATAGCATAAAACATGTTAAAAAACTATTGTTTATTTCTCACATAATTTGCAACATTCTAAAGAAGTTCACAATGTTAATTCCATTAAAGCCAAATCAGAGCCGCCATTAACGGAAGTACGCCATTACAAAAATAGGTTTATGGTCAATTAAAACTCTTCAGTGGCACACTTCCAGCTGATAATACGAATATGAGGACTAAGGAATAATTGTGTAACGTGTGTGTAATGATCGGTATAAAAATAATTAATATAATTTCATTTGATATAATCACTCATTTTACATAATAAACGATTGGTATATTATCAAAATATCTATTTTTATTTATTATAATTATCGTTTCGTATATCATTTATTTATTATAAACATCATTTGTTATAATCATCATTTTGTATAAAAATCATATTGTACAACTATCATGTGGTATATTATTTTTTATTGCCACATATTTAAAATAATTGTAACCGTGAGGCAAAGTCGACGGAGCTCCGCTTTGCGGAGCTCCTTTTCCGCGTAGTTATGGCCCTTCGCGCCTTGACACAATTCTAACCTAACCTAACCATATATTAGTTGAGACCTAGGAGTTACCGCTCTGTAGGGTCACAATAGGTAACTAACAAACCGACCCTTGTGGTTGGACACGAGTTAGTATAGACAGTATTTTTTTATACCAACTGTACTTTATATGAAATTAACTTTATATCATAAGTTGATTATCGTCGGTGCTACTGCAAATCCGCGTAAGTAACATATTAATTAAGGAGCAAAATGCACTTTTTTAACAACATAGTAAGGTTTATTTTGCTATATCATAAATTTGTTACTTACGCGTTTTTGCAGTATCACCGACGTTATAGTAAATATGCATTATACTTAAGGTATGTTATATAAAATATTTTTAGAACAAATGATCGTTATATAAAATGATAATTATATCATATTTAAATATATTAAATGTTGTTATATATGATTCAATAATTATATCAAATGAGCGTTATATCGACTGATATTAAGGAAAATATTTTTATATCGATCGTTACGCACCCTTGTGTAACGTATCCTTTGAATATATATCCTCATTTTTGGGCACATTTTTTTTAACCACCAATGAAAGAGGAGGAGATTTTAAAATTATTAGGTACTAGTGATGTTGTGAATCGGTGTGTCTGTCCGAAGCGTAGGAACGGAGGCACAGATTTGGACGCGGTTATAAAAAAAAAACGTTTTTGGGATAAAATTTTGTTGCCATCGTTGCCAACTGTATTTTTTTTTGCAGAGTCATTATCTGCCTATCAAGACCAAACAAATGAGTCCCAACACGGTGGGTCTACGTTAAGTATAGCGAAGCTTCTGTCACCACCTGTCTCCATCATCAGATCAGCTTCATGTTACATGCATACACAAGTATGCATATTTTCAACTTCATCGGAATCGGGAAGTGGGTCAAATTTGAACTTGCAAGATTTGTTGCAGGCGTGATGGCATGTGTGTATGTATGTAAATATAATTTATTTGTGTGCAATATAATAGTATAGTTTATACTGTAGGAAACCTTTAATAAACATCTGAAATTTCATTGTCCATTGAAAAAAACTAAATCTTTAATAACAAGTAGCTAACGTTTGAAATCATCCCTGAAACCCGAATATTATAATGCTGATCGTCAAAATATTTACCTTGGGCCCCCTAGTTACGAAGTTTGATGGGGGTTGAAATTATATTTGAATTACACAGGGATATTAATAATAATAACGAAATCCATGGATTCCAAAGGTCTAATTGAATTTTTATTTAAACCATCCAAAGCAAGGAAAATCACGTTTATAATAATTGAGTCTACTCTTCTTATCATTATTACAAAGACTCCGTAGAAATGGTTTAAATAGATCGAACGTGGATCAAACGGAGCCTTTAAGAGTTTGATGAAAATAAATCGATTGAAATAAAGATTAAATAAAGATTTCATCACTTATGGGTTGCAGTCTTCGTGTGTAACTTCAAATTCAAATATTTTTGTCATATTGTGAACTTTAAGCTTTACTTAACCCTCTGCAACTGAGGTGACTTTTTTAGAAACATTCTTCTGAAGTGGAGTCTATCAGACATCCATTTTGATAAAATATAGAAAAAATACTAATGGTTCAATGATAAGTATTGTTTATTTAGTGCATAGCATGATTATTAAATTTTAATGCGGAATTAATAATAAACATGTATATGAGCTTTATAATAAAAAAAAATGTAATTTACTTGAATAAGGTAAAAAAAACTGGTATTTTTCACAAAGATTAACTTACAATGATGCCGCGAGTCGTTAGAAGAAGGTACTGAGCGATACAGAGCTATAACGCGGTGTACGGCGATTTTTTTTTGGCGACGTCTCATAGACGTCACGTCAGTCGCAGAGGGTTAAGTTTTTTACCTATACTATAAAATTTTGCATTTTGCCAAAAATATAAAATGTGAAATAAATTCCAGGGCCTTTTAAAATATATTTCACTTACCTCTGTTGTTTCTGCCTTTAAGTATATTATGCGAAAACTAGATATCAACCTAACGACGTTAGGTCGCCTAAGTACTTACTATGGAGCAGAGCCAAAAAGAAAGAAAAAACACTCAGTTCCACCACATAATTCCACAATATTCACAACTGGCTAGAAGCGGTTAATATCGCAAATCATGTCGTATCAATTATTTGAAACCATTGGTGTGCAAATACCAGTAATTCGATGAGTTGGGGCACGTTAAATATAACGATGGAAGTTTATAATGACTTGAGCGGTTCTCGATAGGGTTCGTGAATAATCAGCCCCAGGCGATTTGTTGGTTAACTAATTGATTATAATAGATGCATGGTTCATTGGATGGATTGTATTGAAAATTTCGTATGAAGGATTACAATTGAGTCGGAATTCCAATTCTACGCGCACACGTGAGGCACGTGGATTATACATTGAAATGAAATGAAATATATTTATTTGTGGGAGGACTTTGCGTCCGTCCGGGTTGGTACCACCATCTTATCCATTAACCTACCGCCAAGAAGCAGTGTTCGCATTGTTGTGTTCCGGTTTGGGGATAAGACAGCCGGTGAAATGACTAGCATAGAGGCATTCCATCTTAGTTGGCAGTGCATTTGCGGTCTTGTGAATGGGAATGTCTAAGGGTCACAGTTCCCACTTACCATCAGGTGGCCTGTGTGCTCTTTTGCCTTCCTATGCCATAAAAAAAAAAAAACAACTTAAGAATAATGTACAAGGTGTTATGGTAGTTTGGTGTCAAGCATTCGGCCGAAAACAATTGACATGCACGTTTAAGGAGAGCACGAATACTTAAGTAACAATAATATAAAATCGATGATGAATATTTCCCGAGCAATTTTAAAACAATAATTTATCAAGTTCTTTCTTAAATTCAAAGCCCTTTGACAGTTTAAATTCACCTGGAAGATAATTGAACAAAATGCACGCGTTGCGTACTATGCACATTGGTAGGCATTTTTGCTATAAATTGCACTGCGACAAGGAGGTTGATGCAAGAAGTTTTGTATTGCGCTCATGCCAACTCGCAAAAACTATAGCGCGCATTTAAAAAATAATAGAAATAGCATTTTGGGTCTTCTTTGTTAAAATATGCATTAATTTAAGATATTTTACCAGATTTTTTGTGTTTGTAATTCTATCTCTAGAAGTTAAATAAAACTCTATCAAAAATAATACATACTTGAACTTTTCCAACATGGTCCCCTAAAACGAATGAATGATGATTCCCAGGCAGAATTACCAAAAACTAAAAATTTGCTGATCATTCTCTAACCACATTTCATACTATTAGGCTTCAATGTTTACCAGCGTATTAGTGACAGGGTGCAAGCCCAAAGCCTAACAGTACTACAAACCTTTATTCCCTTAGTCGGCTCTTACAATATCCACGGGGAGACATGGAGTGGCATTATTCTAACCCGGTAACGACACGCGACCTATAGAAAAATTATTTAAAAAAATAACCAGTCAAGTACCTTTAATGTAATATTTTGGTCCTTGTTTCTGAAATAAAAACCTGATTGTGTTTTTTTGACCTTAAAAGCTTTTGAGAAAATATGACATATGGATAGACGAACGAGGTTTCCTGATTTCCTCCGGAACCCAAAAATCAGACCCTGGTTTTGTAAACAAGTAGGCTCTACACCAGCATTTATTTACACAAAACCAATTAATCTAACATCGTCAATGTAATGGCTTCTCGTGTTTGTATAAACTGGATGCCGAAATATTAACGGCAGCTTAGCAGTATCAAATAGATTTTAAAGCCTCAAACGTACAGTTACGAGCGAAGCGGTGCGTCGCGTGCTTTTATTAACAACGCTTTCACCACGCTTTTAGAACACTTTTTTTTTTCTGTTTCCATTTTTGCTAAGTTTATTTTTTTCATTAGAAAAAAAACGGTCAAGTTCGCAAGCGTTACCTATACTGTTTTTTATCAAAAATACTTATCCTACTAATATTATAAATGCAAAAGAAAGTGTGCGTGTTAGTTGCTTACACCTTCACATTTCAACGGCTGAGAGGATTTTGATGAAATTAAAAATTGAGATTGGTAGATTGACGTCGCGGGCAAAAGCTAGTAAATGGTAAAATTGTATTGAATGTCTAATGTTGACTTTGTTCAATGCAAAAACGAATGCAAAGGAAGGATTTTATTCTAATCTAAAAAAAAATTAGTATAATATTGATACGCACCGCTCGGCGCTCGCAACTCGCCGCCTCCGCTTTTAGTGCGTTTGCGACTTTATAGAGAATACCTACGTTCATCCTCCAAACCAATCTAATTATAATTAAGTGAATGGTATTAAATACCTGATCCCGGACGAAACGATACCTGATCTCGCTTTTCAAACTTAGGATTCATACCTAAATTGAGAGTAACAATACCTATGCAGATAAACATATTTTGAATACGAGTACACATAATATAAATTCCGTGTTTTTTTATAGGTATACGAAATTTAAACGGCGTACAAACGAACTAAGTCGCATCATGTGGTACGGACACTTTAAAACGATGCAGGAATATTTTATCTTTTAGTTAGCCTTTTAGCAAGCGTACTCATATTTAACAGAACTACAAAGTCGCGGGAAGTAGAAGGGAAGAAGAAGAATATGAAGCCGCTGGCAGAAAAAGTTATTAAATTACCCGCTGCCCGCGACTTTACCTACGTTGATTTCGATTATTGTTATTTCCTCAAGAACTTTTAAATTGAATTAAAAGTAGCCTGTTAATTCAGAGTATCAGCTATCTTCAATCCAAATTTCATACAAATCCGCCCAGCCGATGCAGCGTGAAAGAGTAACAAACTTACACACAAATGATCGCATTTATAATTTACTGTCATCAAATTTTACTACTAAATTATTTGAAATGACGAACAATAATCTTATTCTGATATGAAAAGCTTTATGAAGGCTCTGTCATCCCGGCTCATAGACACCTCCGGAGATCCTAGAGCTGGTGCTTACCTCTCCCAAAGGATTGGGCTAGCTATCCAGAGAGGTAATGCAGCCAGTGTCATAGGGAGCGAGCGGACCTGCTGGAGGAGGTGTTCTTTTTATAGTGGTGATTATTATTTCAATCTTTAATATTTGAGTAGCTTAGTTTAATTTTAATTTTAAATAAGTTTAGTTTTAACTTTTAATTGTAGTACCCATATTATATTAAATATTATCTTATGTCCTAGAATTATCTCTTTTTTCAAACAAAATATGTATGTATGTATGTAAACTCTTTATTGTACAAACAGAAAATAACAAATCAAAAATAAACAGAAACAATAAAGGTATGTACAAAGGCGAACTTATCCCTATAAGGGATCTCTTCCAGTTAACCTTTGAGCGATTGAGAGAAGAATAAAAACAACGGATACAACGGAACGGAAACGGATTTTTTTAAATTAGTTTCCTAGCATTATTTCCTTTGCATACATTTTGAAATCGGTCCAGAATCTACAAGACTAATGGATTACAAATAATGGAAACTAGGAAACGAAACATCCGCTCTTTGCATCCGGCGCAGAAGCACACACGTCACATGCAGCCCCTGTCTCGAAAGGGGATAACATGGACGTCGATTGTATTATATGTGGATAGAGACATATCAACAGTGGACGTTAGGAAAAGTGGACTCGGAATATTGCTTTGTAAGACAGATTACCTATGTTTAGTAAAATGTATGTTTGTATCCTGCTAATATTATAACAAGTTAAATGGTTAAAATTTAAGCATTGAAAGTCCTGCATGTGTTTTATTATGATGTGTTGTTTTCATGTTACTTTCCGACTTAATATCCGTGATTTTGTGAAATTTTGGATTTACGTTCTTTTTTTATGGTTTCGTACCCAAAGGGTAAAAACGGTACCCTATTAGGTACCTACTAAGACTCCTCTGTCCGTCTGTCGGTGTGTCTGTCATCAGGCTGTATCTCGCGAACGGTGGAATAAGAATGATGTCCAATCAGGAATAAGTATGTGGTATAGAAAACAATCATATCTACTCGTATGTAAATATGTTATTTGTGTTAATCACGCCACTTCTAACTCCACTTTAAAGAGTAATTAAAAAACAAAATATTTTTTCATTTATAATATTTTTTTACGTGTTGGTGATATTGCGATACCCCGTTTCTAACAAATTCAATTAGTTACAAAATGAACCTTACTGATTTACTTATTAAGGTTTATTTTACACACACATATATTATCTTCACGCCTTCATTCCCAGAGTGGGGTAGGCAGAGCTACAGAATTACCAACAACTCCAAAAACTTGTTGATAACTCTGTAACCACAATTTGCACAATTAGGCTAAGATGTTTAACAGTGTATATTAGTGACAGGTAGCAAGCCCATCGCCTAACAGTACTACAAGCCTTTATTCCCTTATGGTGCGTTCCTATATTTAAAACCATTGGTAGACTTGTGACGTCTCGTTAAAATTTGACACATTTTGTATGTAGCAAATGTCATAACGCTACTGCCCGTAAGGAAAACGGTTCGTTTCTTTAATATAGGAACCGGACATTAGTCGCCTCTTACGACTTCCACGGGAAGACATGGAGTGGCACAATTCTAAGCCGGCAACCACACACACACACACCTTTCTTAATTCGTTACTTACGTGGTGTTGCAGTAACACCGACGATATGCTAATGAATGAATCAACGGAGTTAAACACTCGTTCAAATCTCCGCTACCCGGCGTACGTGTACTTGAATTAATATACCCGCATATTAATGACGTCGAGGACTCCCTTAAGTTTACCTCTGTTTTACCCGACTGATGAAAAAAAGAGGGTAATTTTAGGTTTCGTTAGAGTTTTCTAGCTTACTATGGTATTTAGTTATTTTTAGGGTTCCGTAGATGAAATGAAAAACAGAACCCATATAGGATCACTCGTGCGTCTGTCTGTACGTCCGTTCGTCTATCACAGCTAATTTAATATCGGTTTTTTTTCGAAAAAAACTTAAATCTCAAATATCTCAGAAACGCATAATTTTCGGTCAGGGTACTACTAGACCTTATTGGCTCCAAATGAACTCTACTATGCCTCCTTAAAAGGTTTGTATCGAATATCCAGTCACCCCGTATACACTGCTTTCATATTACATTCGTTTCCTCAAATCACAATTGGGAAGCATTTCATTTCAAACACAGTGTATTGATATTTCTGCCCCGATGATCAGCTATAATAGAATATTCGCTTTTCATTCCTAGCTCGGGGAAGTCACGTAGCTGGCGTTGGCTGCAGAATTCCGAAATTGTTCAATTGGTATAAACCATTTTTCCACCAGTAAAGGCCATTAAAAAAAATTGGCGATGTAAATTTTGTTTTCAGTTGTTGGTGGAAAAACGTAGCTTTCAAAAATCTGGTCAATTTTATTTGAATTATTTAGTTTCGTTTTTGTTGTTAAATTTAGAAACATACATAGGTACATACATTAAATTACGCCTGTTTCCCAGAGGGGTAGGCAGAGACCACTTCTTTCCACTTGCTACGATCTTAACAAATTTCTTTCGCTTCTTCAACATTCATACATCGAGTCATGCACGCACGTCGTTTTCGGGCACTTAAGATTCGGCCCTTTTCCAGTATTTCTCCGATTTAATTCGAAAAAGCACGCCTAGGGCGGCCCCTTCCGACCGTTCCACTCACTTTTGATCAAACAAATAAAGGTTTTTATAGATTTAAACGAGTCAATCGGAATATATATTACATAAATAAAAACTAAAAAAACTCATTGAATTTAATTATGATCACATACAAAAACTGGGGTCTTTTTTATTAGGGTTTCGTACCCAAAGGATACAAACGGGACCCTATTACTAAGACTCCGCTGTCCGTTTGTCCGTCTGTCTGTCACCAGGCTGTATCTCACGAACCGTGATAGCTAGACAGTTGAAATTTTCTCAGATTATGTATTTCTGTTGCCACTATAACATCAAATACTAAGAACAGAATCAAATAAATATTTAAGGGTTCCCATACAACAAACGTGATTTTTTATAGATATATACGGAACCTTTCGAGCGCGAGCCCGACTCGCACTTGGCCTGTTTTTTTATATGTATCTAAACCTCATATAAGCGCCATATCTTTTTAGAACAAAAGAAAATTATAAAATTTCTTACTTGTAACGAGATTGCTAAAGTAAATGAGCAAACCGACTTACACACACAGACAGAAGTTAAGTCTAGACTTATGTTTGCATTGGACAATATAATCCTTTGTGGTTCCCTGGCAAAGGTATAACGACATTCCTTCATTGCGGTTTGATTTTTATATATAAAAAGCTAGAATGTTTCTTTCGTAAATGAAAATGACACAATTGGGACAGATCAGAAAAATAAACTCAGTTTTTACATTCTTATTCGAATAAGATAATTTTAAGAGACCAATTTCGTCAATTTTGCATTAGACCCAATAGTTTGTTTTAATATCTTTATTTATTTAGCAGACTTTTTATGGATGACATGGTTATTTTTAATTTTGGTTGGTATTAAAACGTACTTTTTCAAGCGGGTTTCGCCTAACCCGTAACATACATCTAAGTAGGTTTCAAGCCGAAAACGAAAGTCAAACAAAGGTTAAGTATACTTTGATCGAAATATCCAATATAGATAAATATTTCAAAAACTTAATTATTCAGAACGGCTTTCAAACCCTACTCCTCTAAATGGTTTTCTAATTAGAGTTACGTTGCAACTTGCATACAAGTACAATATTGATTCAGATTCAGATTTTATTACTTAATAAAACACAGTATAAATTACATGGCATGTCAAATTATATGCAGTTACACTCAGATCGTCAGAAATAGAATTAAATGATAATAGTAAAAGTCAACACAAATACAGCATATATAATAAAAAAAAATCTTATTGGTTTTTAATTTGGAATGGTAAACCTGCATATAACCTAAAAGTTACATTGCGATAACCGTACGTGCTAATTGGTGTCTCTCGCTGTACAAAACAATCCAAAAATAATGGCAGTTAGGTTTTGTTCTGGTGCTTCAGAAACTATCGACATCTCCACTTGTACGCAAGTAAACTTGTACGCTAGTGTGACGCCATATTTCATCCAATTTGCACTTGGCACTTGCCTAATGGAATACTCGCCTTAAGGGCACCACTGGACACTCGCGGTGCTGTCTGAATCTGAATTACTACCACCCGCCTGTCGTTTCAAGCACTCGCTTCACAGAAAGTTATCCACTGTACTCGCAAAGACTCACTTTCTATCCTCTCCACCTTAATGCGTACCAGTCTATGATGTTGTTTTATTGGATTCTTTACCACACACGATGTTTTGAAGGAACCAGTTAACTGTGGCGGCATTTTTAGATCACTACAATCTTTCACTTGTGGGAGGACCTTGTGCAGGGTCCGTCCGGGTTGGTACCACCATCTTATCCATTGACCTACCGCCAAGCAGCAGTGTTTGCATTGTTGTGTTCCAGTTTGGGGATAAGACAGCCGGTGAAATGACTAGCATAGAGGCATTCCATCTTAGTCCTCAAGGGCCTGAACGTCTGCTTTTTTTGTTACTTTTTTTAAGCGCTGCCAATAGAACACGCAGAGGTTACTTGCTGGCAGACTATTTTACCGTGTTCCATCTCATTGTTTTTAATCAAACGATTCAAGTCTGCCAAGTGTGCACTTCACATGCAGTTTTTTAAATCATGAAATAACAAAAAAAAAACTACAACAGTCAAAGCCCTGGATGTCTGCCTCTTCGATTTTTTGTGTTTACAGGATGACTGATCACCAGCCCGAGAGGGCAGACATGTGCGTCTGATATAGCACACCACGCTGGCAGACGAGGTCCTTGATGTTTCTTAGGGTATAATTATCGCTATTAACAATAATTATTCGCTTTTGAACGCCACAGTCGGCTCTGGCCGACTACTGAAAGTCGTGCCACTGACGCCACCGACGGCCACAGCCGACACAAGTTGGAGATTAAAAGAGACTTTGTTTCGTATGAATTAAGTTGTAACTTGCTTTGCATAGCAAACATGTTTGGCGTGTGAGTGAGGCATTTTGTATTTGACGTACGGCGTTCAAAAGGTTAATAACGTCTGCCACGAGTGCTGATTATATTGAAATTTTGCTCGCCAGCACCCTGACTACTGTGGCAAACCTTGAAGTAGGTCTATGTCTAGGAGAAAACGTCTCGAGGCTGATGACGATAATGATACCCTTTTTTTAAGGTCGTACGTTAAAAGAATTAGAACATGAAATTAAAAGAAATGAATGAGATCTTACAACATATTTAAAACCTTGCCTTACCTTTTAATAAATTACTTTATAAGACATCTAAAAGGAACCTGGATTGTTAAATTAATTAAGAAAGCCGCGTTTAAACCGAAAACCTCTGAACTATTTTAACCAATTAAAGAATCTCTGGTATTCCGAATTTCCAATTATTCACGAATTCTTAATATTGAAACTGGAAGATAATTAAAATATCTTTGAAGAAAATTTTGTAGGTTGCTTTTTGTTTGAAGTTTCACTCATTAAATATTTAATTAATGTGATTCGTTTGTGTTATTATGAGATATTAATATTTAATTTAAAAAATCATTTAAATTATACTTAAATTCAAATTAATATAAAAAATAAAAAAATAAATCACAAAACACATCAGACAGAACAATAAAGCAAGAAAAGACTAAATTTTTAAACGATTATTATTTAATAGCCTAAAGAGCAGTCTGACAAAAGCTGTGCTGGCAACGATGGATTTCTTTTTTATGATTCGTGAAGTGAAATGGATTGATATGTTTTTTCATCTGGTGTATTAAGTTCGCCTTTGTTAGTAAAATAAATAAATATATTTGTATTTTTTTTGTATTGTACAATAAAGTGTTTACATACATATGTATGTATGTAAACACATATTTAAAAATGTGTATACTCAGAGGGTTTATTTTACTTTGGCCTAGATGTGGTCGATCCTTTATTTAGGTAGGTATGCTTAGGAATACCTCTGTCTACTCGATATCTCTCTATTTGGTGTCCCAAAAACAAACGCGAACATTGAGAGGGCTGATAGAGCAGATAAAAAGCAATCAGTTTAACCCCTATGGTATGTTCGGCGATTTTTACTAGTTTCGGAGATATTGATCATTTTAAATTGTTTCTTTGTAATTTTCCAATTTGAGCGGGTCTTGACTTCAATTTTGACATTATATTAATGGGATGAAACATACTCATGCACAGATATATAGGTACCTAATTTCTTATAAATTTATTTTATTTTTATTTTTAAATGTTATTTTTCCGCACAATTTTTTTTTGTAGCGAGTGACAATTTTTAACCGGCTTGACCTCCCAATTTATCTGTGCCTTTAAAAGACCTTGAAGATTTTTCGATTACTATTAAGTAAGCTGGCGGGTCCACCCAAAATCGAATAAATACTAAGTGGACCCCTGAATTAACAATGAATGTTCAGTGATTTTTATTATTTTCGGAGATATTGATCATTTTAATCTGAGTTTTTGTAATTGTCAATTATTTCCATGTCACGAAAAATCATCAATTTCATGTTTTATTCCATAAGTTTTTCATAGATTCAACACGAGCTTTCAAATAAAAAGAAAACATCAAAATCGGTTCACATTTAAAAAAAATACAGAAGAATTGAGAACCTCCTCCTTTTTTAAAGTCGTGTTAAAAACATTACGAATCTGCGAAGTTTTTAAACCTATTTGCACTTTTTTTTATCAACTGTCTTAGTAATGATTTGAAAATGATCAATATCTCCGAAAATAATAAAAACCACTGAACATACATTGTTAATTCAGGGGTCCACTTAGTATTTATTCGATTTTGGGTAGACCCGCCAGCTTACTTAATAGTTATCGAAAAATCTTCAAGGTCTTTTAAAGGCACAGAAAAATTGGGAGGTCAAGACGGTTAAAAATTGTCACTCACTACAAAAAAAAATGTACGGAAAAATAAAAATAAAATATATTTATAAGGTTAAATCGATACATTTTTACCTGCTCTATCAGTTTTATCATTTGGTTTTGGGACAGCCTGTGTACACAACTCAAAAAATAAAACGTTTTTATCAGTAATTCTTTAATTATCGTTTGTGTTACAAAAAACAAATGTCTCAGGTTTTCTTAAAAGCGAAGGTAATTAATAAACGACATCCCTGACGAGGAGGTAAGTGAATTCTGGAGTTGTGCGCGACGTTGTCAAACTTGTTAATGTAACTGGTAATTTCTTCCGTCATCTATTTCAAAGTTTGTTTTTCCAGTGTACGTTAATCACGTCTTATGTGAGTTTTGTCACTGGTTTTAGTTCAAATTTTAATTTATCTACATTCACATCACAATATGTGCAGAAACGATAAGCAAATGGCTTATGAGGAAACCTGTATCTGTGATTGTACTTTAATGGTTACATTAAAGTATTGCTTGTGATTAAAGTATCGGTTATCGATATGGTTGCATCTTAATGTTTATATTAAAGTATCGGTCACTGAGTTTAATGTAAATATTAAGATACAGGTACATTAAGATACGGGGCAACTGTACACATAATTAGGCATTAAAACACTCGTGTATATGCAACAGTCACATAATCTATTATTGGGATTCCGTAGTCAACAAGGAATCTATTTCATGACAAAAAGTAGCTACTATCCAGATTCCAAAAAAAGGGAATGGAGGATAGCCGCAATCCCTTATATACGTAAGTGAATTCTGGCGTTCTGCCGAGTGCTGTGTTGATGTAAGGATAATTTCTTCCGACACCCATTTCAAACTTTTTTCCCCAGAGTGTACATTTATCATGTTGAGTTCCATTTTTAGATACGTTTATTGTTTCACTTAAAGTAAAATAAACGACTTTGTTGTACTGTTACAGTCGAATACAAAGAGATCTACATTATCACATAAAAAATTGCATTGTAATAAGGTCCAAAAGTGGATACAATCTCTTGGTTGATGACTGTACAAGAAGCAAATAAAAATAATTAATAATGTAATAGAAACAATCTTACATTAAATTTATATAAAAGCCCAATTCGAATCAGTACATTGTTCCCATCTAACAAAAATGGAATTTTGATTTTTTAAGATAACATTATACAGTATATTTAAAATCAGTCAACACTGATCCTAATTATTCTTCGAACTTAGCTCTAGGCTTCAATTTGTATTAAATAAAACATTTATGATACAATTAATTACCCCTTTCTATTTATTAAAAGACTACGCTGTTAATTGTTTTCAAACTAAAAAATACGTAGGCAGGTGTCGGTAAAAAAAATCCTAAAACTGTTTGTATGTACAGTTACTGATCTAAAATGGTTTGCTATCGGTTCTTTTGATCTGCAGGGTTATTATGACGTAGCTATGCCGTTCCTTTTACGGTGAGGGTAAAGGACAGAGCTGTAGCAGTTGCATAGCTCCGTCATTTTCTCTCAATATAAACTGAACTGCATGGTTATGTCATAATAACCCCCCTGAATTCCCAAGAAGCATTTTACTTTTTGTCTACCATTTTAAACATGTTCAGTGGCATTAGACGAAGTATTGCGATAACGGTATCGTCATCTAAAATGTATAGGACTGAGAGAAATTACAATTATGCCGAATACATGCATTTGTTCTAATCTAGCATTAAGTACTTTTTGAAAGCATTCATTCATTTATATCTGCAACAGCTGTGGTGACTTTTTTAGAGACATTCTACTGTAGTCTTTCATACGTAGTTTTTGAAAAAAATATATAAAAAATACTAATGGTTCAATGATAGGGATTGTTAATTTAGTGCATGCATAGCATGATTATTTAATTTTAATGCGGAATTAATAATAAACATGTATAAATATATGAGCTTTTAAATAAAAAAAATATGTAATTTACTTGAATAAGGTCAAAAAATCTGATATTTTTCACAAAGATAAACTTACAATGCCGCGAGTCGTTAGAAGAAGGTACTGAGCGATACAGAGCTATATCACGGTATACGGCGGGTTTTTTTGGCGACGTCTGATAGGCGTCACGTCAGTGCCAGAGGGATATCAACAGTTGAAGCATTAAATCATCAACATAAAGCAACTACGTAAATATTTTCTCTATAGAAACATTAAACTATTAGGTATGTTATTTACTAGCGTCAGCGAAACGCACGCGGTTCAACCAACACTAATTGAACTCAATATTAAGTCACTTAAGAACAATAATAGCCATTTCAAATCAATAAAGAACTAGCTGTCCGTGCCCGGTGCCGCCCGGGTGTATTTTTTTCATAAAAACCTTGTCCTGATAATTACAACCACAACAAAAGAAAAACAAATCGGTCAAGCCATTAGCGGCCGGTACACGTAGAGCCCTTTCACACTAGCGTTTTTGCCGGCGGTTTCTCGGCGGAGCGGGAACGCGGCGTGCACGCGACGTGCACGCGGAGTGCATGCGGCGAGCACGCTGCGATATCTTCGCGATTAAATGCCGCCAGCGTGCCGTCGCGGTGACGCCAACAGTAGTGACCGTACGTGGCTTGATCGCCGCGTCTACGCGGCGTCACCGCGACGGCACGCTGGCGGCATTTAATCGCGAAGATATCGCAGCGTGCTCGCCGCATGCACGCCGCGTGCACGTCGCGTGCGCGCCGCGTTCCCGCTCCGCCGAGAAACCGCCGGCAAAAACGCTAGTGTGAAAGGGCTCGTAAAGTTCGGACCGCGGCAAACGCCACGCGCCGTTCTAATCTTCGTTCCAAACCGTACGTGTAAATGCAACTGTAATAGTAAAATAGTAAAAAATGTACGGTTTGGAACGAAGATTGTAACGACGCGTGGCGTTTAACGCGGTCCGAATTGTACGTGTATAGGCCGCTATTCTTTAGTTATGGCGTGACCAAGACAAATAGGGATTCATTTCAATTGATTTTCGGAATCGAATATCAGGTATTCAAATATCTCAAACTTTTAAACAACTTCATCTGTTAGTAAAGCGAGCTAAACTCGCAATACAAAAGTTTTAAAGTATAATAAATTATCCAAAACAACTTCCAGTGCATGTTAAGCATATTTTAATGCTATGCGCATTAAGTATGACCCATTATTCATAAGAGTTGAATGGCACTTAAGAGTTTAGAATGAGTAGGTTTCTAAATGTTCAGGAAAACAGCCAAGTTAGCCCATTGTCGGCGTTAAGGCTCAAGGCGTCAATTATTATTAAACTTTACTTAACTAGCCTACCGCTCTTAACCCATTCATTGCCGAAGACGCGAATTCGCGTCCCATGTATGTGTAATCGTAATGCCGAGGACGCGACATCGCATTTTTTTGCTAGAAAACAACTGTACTTAAATGCTGATACCAAAATGTTACTTTATTTATGAAGGATAATATTATACTGTTGCTGGTTTTCGGATTCAGTGCATTTGTAATTTTCATAATTCTTATCTCGGATGCCGAAGACGCGAATTCACGTCCGATGTATGTGTAATCGTAATGCCGAGGACGCGACATCGCGTCCATGAAATGTTAACCTAATGCCGCGGACGCGAATTCGCGTCGTCGCGTGGAAGGCGGCGGCACTGCGTGATGAGTAAAAATATGAGGCGTCACACACACAACTGTACTGTACAACTGTTTGTATGTACAGTTACTGATCTGAAATGGTTTGCTATCGGTTTGATCTGCGGGGTTATTATGACGTAATTATGCAGTTAATATTACGGTGAGCGTAAAGGACAGAGCTATAGCAATTATGTAGCTCTGTCTTTTTCTCTCAGCGTAAAATTAACTGCATAGCTAGGTCATAATTACCTCCCTGTAGTGTAAAGTCAAAAGGAACTCAGAAAAGCATGTGCTGCAGTCAAAGCTACAACGATGGTTTTCAGCTGAAGCCTGGTGTTCACCTATTCGTAGCGAACGCGGACGCGTGATTAATAAGATCAACATAACAAAGCAATGAAAAGGTTCTCTATTTCAGTGGTAAAATACTCCAAAGAGGCGGTATACATACTACCTAAATCACCGCATTTTGAAAAATACCTAGATTTATCTAAACTCATTTGCCATTAAGCACATCGACATATTTCCAATATCAAAACCTTTCCGAGTAAATGGGGCGCATTATTCTTCCATCAAGACGTCAATCAAGCATCAAGATCTGTCAGTTGCGATACGGTAAAGAGGGTGTATTAAAAGTTTTGACACTTGGAAAAGTATATTTTCCACGACGAGTAGGAAAAGAGGTCTCTAAGTTCGAGTATTGTTATTTAGTTACTTTGTGAAAACCATTGGACATGTTTGAAATTTACCAAATTCACGTTATATATGATAAAATAAACAATGTTTTGTTAACGGACAATATCAGTACGCAAATTTCGTAGCCATATTTGTTTTTATTTGAATAACTTTACTCTTTTGTCTAACGAGGGCGATTTTTATTATTTCTGATATCGATTATGTATTAGCTGCCATTCCCGTGGTCCGTTCAAACGACGAAATAGCCGTCACAACGCTACTGTGTTTACAACATAAGTGTTTCAACGAGTAGTGTGGCATGTCACCCTTATTTATCCTCCTGATGTTCCTTGTACTAAAAATAGTACATAATACGGCCAATTTGACGACGCGCTGGCCTAGTTGGCAGTGACCCTGCCTACGAAGCTAGCTGTCCTGGGTTCAAATCCCGGTAAGGGCAGATATTTGTGTGATGAGCGCGAATATTTGTTCCTGAGTCATGGATGTTTTCTATGTATTTAAGTATATATTTCTCTATATAAGTATTTATATCGTTGTCTAGTACCCATAGTACAAGCCTAGAGCTTAGTTTGGGACTAGGTCAATTGGTGTGACATTGTCCTCTAATATGATAATGAAATAAAGATCTAGTGCAAAGGTAGTAAAGTGGAATTTCTTTTGTTTTTGTGACTACTGTTCAAATGACAAAATTGACTTTATTTCATTCACAATAGATTCATATTCCATTGACAAATTTGGTTGTCAGTGGGACTTAGGAGGTTAAATGTAGAACAACGCAACGGCGATGAAGCAACAGGCAACGCATGGCATCCCTCTCACTCCTCAGTTATAAACAGAGATCGGACAAATTAGGCGTCATAACGAGCAATAATGTGGACATGACTCTAAAGAGACTCTAGAGAGAGATTGACTCTTTTCCCCGTGTGGTTGCCGGGTTAGAATAGTGCCACTCCATGTCTTCCCGTGGATGTCGTAAGAGGCGACTAAGGGAATAAGGGCTTATAGTACTGTTAGGCAATGTGCTTGCAACCTGTCACTAATGCGCTGGTTAGCCTAATTATGCAAAATGTGGTTACAGAATTATCAACAAGGTTTTAGAGTTGCTGGTAATTCCGTAGCTCTGCCTACCCCATTTTGGGAATGAAGGCGTGAGTTTATGTATGTATGTGTATGACTCTAAAGATTTTAATGAAACAAATTAAATTACATTAATTGATTTCTGAACGCTAATCTTGGTCATTTGCAGAACGGTAATAAATTAATAATACAAAGACGTGAGGAGTGGCCATTCGTATTAATCTACTTTAGTTTGCTACATTAATATCCGTGGCTTGCGAAATAAGCCTTAGGAATAAACTAACCAGGAAAAAAGTATAAAAAAAATCTTATTATTTGCTTAATAAATCTACGCAATATAAATTATTTGTATTATTTATTACTGTCTTGCAAAGGAACAAAATAATGTTTAGGGTGGGTATTGGGTAATCAATTAATGTAATTTTACTTGTTTCATTAAAATCTTTGGAGTCATGTCCACTTTATTGAGAGTAATAATTAAAAAAAAAAAAAAAATTAATGAAGAAACAGGTCGCCGGAAAAAGGAAATTAATGACTTTCGTTTAAAAGTAGATGGTAAAATCCTAGAGTCGAATTTAGATGTCGCAATTCAATTTGAAAATTATTTTACCAACATACCAGTGTCAACGACTAAGTGTCTGAACTCTTCGCCGGCGTCTGCCATTTTATTATTAGAAGATAACGTGTCTGAATGCAGTATACACTTTGAATTCAAGCACGTTAATGCCTTGGATGTAATTAAGGCATTCAAGTCAATTAATATAAAGAAAACTAATGACCTTTGGGGGGTGTCGGTTCACGTCCTTAAATCCTTATTGGAAGTCATAGCATCTGATTTAATGGTCATATTTAATCACTGTGTTGACTGTGGCGAGTTTCCTGATCTTATGAAACATAGCAAGATAATTCCATTATTCAAAACGGGTAGTACTTCTGACCCCACTAACTTTAGACCGATCTCCATACTACCCACTTTCAGTAAAATCTTTGAGAAATTAATTTTATCACAATTAATGGAACATTTTCAATATAATAATTTATTACACACCAAACAATTTGGTTTTACTCGGGGTCGCTCGACAACCGAAGCTGGTGTTGGGTTAATTAAACATATTTTTGAAGCCTGGGAGGGGTCACATGATGCCTTAGGTATTTTTTGTGATTTGTCCAAGGCCTTCGATTGCGTTAACCATGACACATTGGTCAGGAAGCTACACCATTATGGAGTTAGAAGTACTGCGCTAAACTTAATAAAAACGTACTTATACGGGAGAATACAAAGGGTAGACGTGAATGGAAAACGATCACCTGGGTCTTTGGTCAAAATGGGCGTACCACAGGGCTCAATTTTGGGTCCTTTTTTATTCCTCATTTACATAAATGATCTACCATACCTTATAAAGGACAAACATGATATAGTATTGTTTGCTGATGATACCTCACTCGTATTTAAAGTCAAACGACAACAGGAGTTTAATATCGATGTAAACAATGCTATATCAAAAGTAGTAGATTGGTTCAGTGTTAATAATTTATTACTGAATGAGAAAAAGACTAAATGTATTAAATTTATGACTACAGATGTGAAAAATAGACAAACTACTGTAACTATAAAAAATGATAGATAAGACCTAGTTAATGATATAGTATTTCTTGGAATAACGTTAGACTCCAAACTCCAATGGGGTCCTCATCTGGCTAAATTAGCGAATAGACTAAGTTCTGCAGTTTTTGCAGTTAATAAAATTCGGAATATAATAGACTTGAAAACCGCTCGATTAGTTTATTTTAGTTACTTCCATAGTATTATGTCATATGGTATTTTACTATGGGGTAGTGGTGCTGACGTAAACAGCATCTTTGTTCTACAGAAGAGGGCTATTCGTGCTGTTTACAAGATGGGTCATAGAGACTCGCTTAGAGATAAGTTCAAAGAAACGAATATATTAACCGTATACAGTCAATATATTTATGAAAATATTATGCATGTTCATAAACACATCGGTAGTTTTAGAAAGAACTGTGACATACATAATGTTAATACCAGGAATAAACATAAGCTCGCAGTGCCCTTTACACGGCTTCACAAAATAAAAAACTCTTTCATGGGTAATTGTATAAGGTTCTATAATAAGCTCCCAAGTAGTGTTACTCATTTATCAGTAAATAAATTTAAGAGTTACGTTAAACGTCAACTAATTTCTAAAGCGTATTATAGTATTAAAGATTATATAAATGATGACAATGCTTGGGACTGAATTATTTGTATTACAATTATTAATGACCGTGGAGACTATATACATCTCATTGTATGCTTATTATTTTAATTTGACATCTGGAGACTCTTTACATCTCCAAAATTTACCGTGGAGACTTTCTACATCTCCCTTGTTTGTGTTTGTTGTTTTGTTTTTTTGTTTAATTACCTACTTACATATATTTAATTTTAATTTGACATTTGGAGACTCTCATCTCCGGAATTGTATTATTATTTTAACCTGACATTTTTATTAATTTATTTATTATTACAACTGGGACCTGTACATCCCTGTGACATTTAAATTAGATAGCTTATGTTTAGTAATGTAATAAGTTCTTTATTTAAAAAAATGGCTTACTGTTGAGTTTCTTGCGGTGCTTCTTCTCAGACGAAGCAGCGAATGGTCTCTTGAAGCGCTGGTAGATGGTAGATTCAGACTTGTAAAAGTGCCTACAGGGCCTACTTACAGAATAAATGTTTTTTTTTTTTTTTAATGACGCCCATATTCCGATATTTGGTTATAAACAACAATTACTAATCAATCGTAAAGTTGCTATAATTAGGCAGTTGCAGAAGTTTGAATTTTTTATCGAATTGCGAAATTGCCAAGATATCTGTCGTATTTCAAACTTCAGTGCACGAGCAGTGCAATGTACCGACAATAAACTTAAATAATTGTGAAACTTTCCTATGAGAAATTCTTATTAAGTTTAAAAAATATTAAGAATGTTTTCAAGAAAATTCTCTGCAATTTTTAGAGAAGAAAAGGAATATTTTGCAACTTGCACATTGCTATATACGAGAGTTAAACTCGTATTTGACTAATTCGTTTTATTTAATTAGTACCTAGAGGTACAGCCTATAGCTTTGTTTGGGCCTAGGTAAATGTTAGTAAGATGTGTTCTGATATTATTTTTATAATCGACTTTGAAAAAAGAAGAGGTGGTTATCAATTCGTCTTGGTTTTTTATTATATTGACGTTTGTAAAACGCTAATTGTCAAATCACTACCCTACCCTACCCTACTACCCCGCCCTACTGAGTTTTAAGCTTATTTTTAGGGTTCCCCAGTTCTTTTGTTTTTTTTTTTATTTTTTTTATATTCAATAGTTCAGGGGGAGGGATGGTCAATTTTCATATTCTTTAATGAATAAAATCAAAACTATTTTTTATATAACAATAACAAAAATATATTTGAGATCCTCATGACGAGACCTTTCGTAAAATATGTGATATATTAATGTTAACAAAATATATATATTTTTCCTAATTTTTCCTCCAAGAATTAAAAAAAAAACTAATTTACTTTGCACATTTGTGTTTGGGTCATCAATTTACATATGTGTACCAAATTTCAACTCAATCAGTCAAGTAGTTTCGTAGCAAATTGGCTGTGACAGATGGACACACAGACAGACGCACGAGTGATCCTACAAGGGATCCGTTTTTCATTTTTTGTACGGAACCCTAAAAATCATCTAAAGGCCCCTCTACACGTCAGCGGATCATGGGCGTGCGTAAGGGATGCATTTACACCTTAGAGTGAGCAACATATTCTTGCCTATCACTCTTACGTATTGCTCCATCCCTTACGCACGCCCATGATCCGCTGACATGTAGAGGGGCCATAAGACAGCACAATGTTAAATAGAAAATTAGTTCAAACTGATTGTTTTTCTGTGTTCATAGTAACATGCCCATGCTCGATTTTTTTAATTGTGACTTTGTAAAATGCTACTTGTCCCATCATTCAAATCCTACTGAGTGTAAAGCTCTTTTTTGTATTTAGGTCAAGCGCAATTCAGAAGCAGGGCTAAGTGCACCGTGTTTTACGTGCCATGAGTTTTATGCGATGCCCTCAATCTCAGTAATGGCGGATAGACTATACGTGCTCCATATTTGTTTATACGTAGATTACGAGTACCTTATGGTCTAAGCTTTGAATAGGAGACGACCTTCACCCAGCTGTTTATTCGATACACACATACATACATACATAAACTCACGCCTTCATTCCCAAAGTGGGGTAAGCAGAGCTAAAGAATTACAAACAACTTTTAAAACGTGTTGATATTTCTGTAACCACACTTTGCACAATTAGGTTAAGATGTTTACCAGCGTATTAGTGACAGGTTGCAAGCCCATCGCCTAACAGTACTACAACCCTTTATTCCCTTAGTCACCTCTTACGACATCCACGGGAAGAAATGGAGTGGTACTATTCTAACCCGGCAACCACACGGGATACGAGAAGTATTTTATATCAAATTCAATATGGTAAGTAATATAAAATATGGCGAATAGGTTGGCTGAAAATTTTGAGAATAACCGGCGTAAGAAACTCAGAAAGTACCTAATTGTTTTTTCAAAAAAAAAAACACTTCATACATAAGTTTACAATATCACAGTATTTTTACACAGTAGGTTTTTTTAAACGTAGATTACTCATGCAGGATGTACTCATGGGACACACTGTCAAATATGATATTATTATAATCGTTTACTTTATAATATGCTGGGGAAATTAGTTTTTGTTTTATAACAGATTTAAAATTAGAGCCAGTCAGCTCAGTTTTTTAATTGTAGAATTTAATAAAATTTCCTAAGAATGATTTTGAAGTTTTGGCCAGTCTATAAAATGTGGTTTGAGCTTTCCTGTGCTCCTGATTTATATCTTCTTTCACTTGTTTTTTTTTTTACATGGCCGCCGTTTTTGGTAATTAAATAAGAGCTATCAAAACGTTAACAAGTCACGGACGATATGGTTTTTACCTGGAATCTTGGCCCTCTCGTCGTATTGTCAACGTTTTGGTAGCTCTTATTTACATGGCAGTACTGAATGACGGCCTAGTTAATAACAATACCATTACAACATAATGACGATACGGTTTTTACCGCTTAGAATAGAGTCGAATAGTGTTGTTTTGAAATTTATGAGACAGGGCGATTGAATGCTACGTAGTTTGTAAGAAATCTGAGAGATGGAGCCTTTTTTGCTTGATATATGAAATTTATTTCGCTTTGACCTATCTACTACACTCTCGGTCAAAAGTAACGGGTCAGAGTGCGTTTTTTATACAAACGAGGCTATTTCGAAGCCTTGGTTCCTGGCCAGGGGTTGTTTTGAGTGAGGTTTAATGGTGGATACTCCGAGGTCAATAGAGGAGGTCAAAAGAGCTTAGCATATCTAACTGATCTCACAATCAGTTAACACCACAGCGAGAGAGTTTGGGTCAGCACTTGGATTTCCGTACATTTTATTGGCATTTTAGGTGTTTCTCTGAACATGCACGATTCCGGCGTTAACCGCAGATTCAATCAGTTGGGTATCCTAGGCACTCTGGAAGTCCTGTATCGATGCTCAGTGTACCCATCATCAGATTTCACTAAAAGTATCCCCTGGTGAGGAACCAAGGCTTCGAAATAGCCTCTTTAGTATGAAAAACGCACTCTGACCCGTATTATTTGACCGCGAGTGTAGTATACATCGATCGAAGAACAAAACAATCTTGCCAATATATGATAACGAAGACCAAACACAAATACTTCTGACATTGCCTCCTACACTTGAAACTAAATAACATCCCACATTCCTAAACGAAATATCTACATTATTTTATAAATATTTGCAATCCCACGTCAGTTTTCGAAAAGTGCAGACGTAAACAAAAACAGTGCAACGGACAATGATTTACTGACACAATATTAAAAACTGTTCAGTTGAATTGATTTCCTCGCTAAAAATGTTTTTGCTGTCCAGTTCAATCTAATGGCTTCTATAGCTCCGGTAAGTAGAAATGTTGTTCGATACGTTGGCCGTTTGCCAGTTTATTATCGAAATTCAACAATAACACTTAATGTTTGTTGGTGCAAAGTTGGGATTCAGTCCAAGGAAACTTTATAGGTGTTGCTAGTAAGAAATAGAAGATAACAGAGTAAAAATAGGTGGTAAATTTAAAATAGAATAATAAAACACTGAATGCTCAGCAAACGCAAGAAAAAAACTCATAATTTGATACTAGTTTTCTTGAAAGATAACTTTGTTGCCATGTGATGAATATTATTCTACAGGGTTAGGTTAGGTTAGGTTAGGCCGGGAGATGATGCGTAACGCATTTCCACTCCGAAAAAAACGAAAACAAAAGGTTAGGTTAGGTTAGGTTAGGTAAAAAAAACCAAAGTGATCTGGGTACTTTTTGGCAATCGAACTTGGCAAAACTACTTAATTTATGGACAGAGATCTCTTATTTAAATCGTTTCTAACAAAACAACAATAATAATACGAGCATGTATACATTTTTTCGGGAGAAACATTTAGGTTTGATTCTCGTTTAATATCTAACTAATTTTTTTAAACCTTTAAATTAAGTAAAAAAAATTTAAATCCAGGTCTTGCTTCCTAAGTATTGTTTACCTTATACTGACCCATTTGGCTTTATGACCGAATTGATACTACAATAGAGCGTTGACCAAACTCTAGTGCACAACGTTGCACAAATAATACAATGGCTACTTTGAAAACTGCACCGCAACTGTTGACGCAACACTAGACCTAGAGATTTTCGTAGCACGAACGATGTGTTGTTAGTGCTTGACACATTAAAAAGATTGATAATACTGTTATCGATAACCACCACTTCAACTTCATCGAGGAAATAATTGTACATCATTATATAGTTATTAAGAAAATATTCACATGTCCTAAAACTCATTGAAGTACTTAATAAGAAAATAGCGAAATTATGTCATAGAGGCAAAAAAAACCATCATATATCATATGATTCATATACCTAACAATGTAGTGCTTTTTAAAAATGTAAATAAGAATAATAAGTTAATTACAAAACTAAACCAAAAACTGTTCGATTTGTTACTCTTAACGTTTTTTTTTATATATTTTTTTTTTATATTTAACATACTTCAGTGAAAATCGCTCTATGACATTGTAGTGGTACTTTATCGATAACAGGATTGTCGATGTTTCTATCGTGTCAAGCACTAACAACACGTCGTTCGTGCTAGGAAAATCTCTAGGTCTAGTGATGAGGCAATTTGACTTGTGGGGCGCGTCTTCGTGGATAGACAACGAAGACAGAACGAATTATTACAGATTAACCCACGCGTTTAAAATTTTGTCCAATTTGGACCGAATCCTTAATAAAAGGTTAGTTCAAAGCTGTTTCCTCAGAAAATTTAAACGGGGTGAAGAAAATTCTACTTAATTAAATTTATTTTTTTATCAATAGAAAAGGATTAAAAGATAGTCGTAATTAATTATGTTTACGATGCTGGTCGCACGTTTCATAATTGACAAGATTTCACATTTTCAAGACTTTAATTTTATTCGTTTTATAGATACTGCTTGGAAGGAGGAAGACACTAATAGTTTTTATTTTTTCCCTAGGATGTATAATTATTTTATTATTAATTTATTAAGATGTTCTTATTCTAAAAGGGCGTAACTTCATTTCTACGACACAATGGACATATTACGTTAGTCCAATCTGTTTAAAAAAAAAGTTTTTCTTTTTAATAATCGCGGTCAACCGATCTCAAGTATCTATCCATCTGTCAATAGTGTCAATGTCAAACTTGAAGTATGACACCTTTTTTTCTCGTG
This sequence comes from Acleris emargana, assembly GCA_927399475.2. Lineage (NCBI taxonomy): Eukaryota > Metazoa > Arthropoda > Insecta > Lepidoptera > Tortricidae > Acleris > Acleris emargana. The sequence goes on from OV656846.1 coordinate 18,299,176, forward strand.
AAAAAGGCAATGGTATTATATCCATTCAGGCATAGTATTGGTAAAAATCGTTTTTTTTTTAACTTACTTCTAATTTTGTCAATAAAGAAAAATAAATCTAAATAAATATTTTGCCGTGTTCAGGAGGCAAAACCCTTTCGATTCGTATAGTAATTTGCAGGTGTCACCAAAATGAAATGTTGTCAATTATATCAAATCACGTTTTGATCAATCTCGTTTAGATTAAGAGTATTTTGAGCCTCTATTCTAGGCATTGAAAATCTTTGTGTATTTAACATGTTATCGTATTGTTATTAACATGGTCGCCATTACTGTCAAGTAAATAAGAGCGAAGTTGTAAGAAGCTGACAATACGATAACAGGGGGGTTATTATGGCATAACTATGTCGTTAAGTTAAGCTGAGAGAAAAGGACGGAGCTATATAACTTCTATAGCTCTGTCCTTTACGCTCACCGTAAAATGAACTGCATATGTTTGTCATACTAACCCTCGTGGTCAACAAAAATATGGTGTATACCGCCTAGAATCTTGTTGTTTGTTAAATCGCGTATTACTTAGTTAAGTTAATCTTTTATATACACGTAAGTCTTATTGTAATAAAATTAGATTGCAACTGAATGATAAAGTGATGATTATCTCTTTCACCCCTACTAGAGACCCGACCGATATTTTGTTTTTTTCGTGAGCGAGTTGATTTTGTTTTGTTTCTGGTTTGTCACGCCGCCATCATTAATTTCGCGGAAAAAAACGCGAAAATTAAAATTGGTAGCTTCTGTAATCTGTAGCCAGAAGGGATTTAAGAAACCCCTAATAGCAAATCAAGAAAGAGTGTTTTTTTGATGATCCACTTTGCCGGCTCAATGGTTTCACCAATATCCATTAAATTTTGCGGGAGTAATGATTTTAATCCACCAGCAAGCGCGAATGGTTCGGTTGAATTCATTAGAGTTACTGCAAAAATACAAGCGTTATCGTTATTAAAATACTATCAGATCCAATCAGTATAAATACGAAGACTCTTTATAAAACACCAAAAAAATATAAAATTTGAAATGGTAGGTAGTTTTAAATAATACGTATACAACAGGCGGACTTACCGCTAAATAGCAATCTCTTACAGACAACCATGGAAAAAGAAATAGCTACGGACATAGATACATGGCACGCGGTGTAAAATAAACGCTTTAGAATTCAAAGTATAAACGAACTAAACTACGAGACAATAGTTACGGGTCAGAGTGCGTTTTTCATACAAACAAGGCTATTTTGAAGCCTTGGTTTATTGACAGTGGTTGTTTTTAGTGAGGTTTAATGTTGGATACTCCGAGGTACAATACAGGAGGTCAAATCTTCTTAACTTACCCCACAATCAGTTAACACCACAGCAAGAGAGTTTATTGCCCTTTTAGATGTTTTTCTGAACATGATCAATTCCGGCATAACGGCAGATTCATTGAGTTGGGTATCCTAGGCACTCTGGAAGTCTCGGTGTATGCATCTTCAGATTTCACTAAAAGCGTCCCCTGGCGAGGAACCAAGGCTTCGAAATAGCCTCTTTAGTATGAAAAACACACTCTGACCCGTATTTTTTGTCCCTGAGTGTATATACTTATTAGGGCATGCTTCGATGGTTCGGTCATCTGGAAAGGATGGATGAAAGAAGATTGACGAAAGAGATATATAGATCGAAAGTAAGTGGAAGGGTCGGAAGGGGCCGCCCTAGGCGTACTTTTTCGAATCAAATCGGAGAAATACTGGAAAAGGGCCGAATCTTAAGTACCCGAAACCGACGTGCGTGCATGACCCGATGTATGAATGTTGAAGAAGCGAAAGAAATTGGTCAACATCGTAGCAAGTGGAAAGAAGTGGTCTCTGCCTACCCCTCTGGGAAACAGGCGTGATTTAATGTATGTATGTGTATGTATTAGTAATTGAGGATTCCATTGGTTATCCGCAAACCAGAAAATAACAATGCGAATGCGAATGTTTAGCGGAATGTTAGTAGCTAGGATGTGTTGTAGCGACCTGGGGGTTATTATGACATAGCTATGCAGTTCTTTTTACGGTGAGCGTAAAGGACGGAGCTGTAATTCATAATTCATAATTCATAAATTCAGAGGGCGGAATTGCTCATGGCAAAAATCAAACGTCAATAGAGTTGGAACGTTGAATTTTATCGACTATCGATTAAACTGAAATTATTTTTACCTATCGCTTCTTTATTTATTTATTAACAATACTAAACCTCAAATCCATAAGCAAACAATAATAGACTTAATATGAATATTACGGTATAACATTTAAAAAAGACAATATAAAACGATAATTTTAAAAACTACTTATCTTAGTAGGTACTGCATTAATAAAACTACCTAAGTTTCAATAATACAACCTAAGGATTCAAATCACCTGTGAACTAATTTTCATAGTATCAAACAGTATCGTAATCTAAATCTGTGCTGATGACGTTTACCTCGTCTTCTCTGTAATAATACATGATACTTAGACTTTTTTTTTGATATCCGGAAATGTGTTTTTTTCTCTCCATGGAATGTTGCAAGAAACGCGAAATATTATCAAATTTAGATAAAAAATATTATCGTTCTTTACCTCTTTAAACTCCGAATGTGTTTTACTCGTTATAGTGACTGAACTTATCGATAGCTGAAAAAGTCGATGAAATTCAACGTTCCAACTCTATTGACGTTTGATTTTTGCCATGAGCAATTCCGCCCTCTGTTCATAATACTTTATTCAGTAAAAATTATACAACTCCTATAGATCTGTCCTTTACGCTCACCGTTAAATGAACTGCATATTCATGTCAAAACCCCCCGGTGGTGTGTTTTCCTGCAGAAACTACGCAGGTTATTTGATATATTTTTTAATCAACTATTTTTCAATTTATACAATGCTAGACTAAGTTGTATCATTGTAATATTAAATATATAAAAAATGACTGACTGCTGAATTTCTTGCGTCGTTTCTTCTCAGCAGTGGTCTCCTCTTGTGAAGCGCTGGTAGATTTTTGACGTGTAAAAGTGCCCGTGGCCTACTTACTGAATAAATGTCTCTATCTTTATCTTTATCTTTATCTTTAGTGTCTGCACGTCTTTGTCAGTCTCCCAGGGAGCGATAAGACTGTGTTTGCGTAGCGAGTGGAGTAACCATGAGTTTCACCCCTTTTTTTTTTTTTTTTAACATGGGAAGGCAAACGATCACACAGGCCACCTGATGGTAAGTGGAAACTGTGACCCATAGACATTCGCATTCACAACACTGCACATGCGTTGCCAACCCTGAGGACTAAGATGGAATGCCTCTATGCTAGTCATTTCACCGGCAGTCTTATCCCCAAACCGGACCACAACGATGCGAACACTGCTGCTTGGCGGTAGGTTAATGGATAAGATGGTGTTATCAACCCGGACGGACACTGCAGAAGGTCCTCCCACAAGTAAACCCCGCGTGCAGTAAGAATTTAATTTTGTACGCACGTATTCCGCCACAAATTGCATTAAATACAATTAAACGCTTATTATCTAAGAAGTTAAACATTATATAAGCTACTATGTTATTTAATAAACATTTACCGCCTCTCTATGTGTTTTATCAACTATGTACCTAACAATTAGTATTACAATCATTTTAATATCATTATTATATTTTTATAAAATACAAAGCATGTTAATTATAATTATCAATAAAATGACCTATGAACTATGTTATCTCTTTTGGCTGTACAATAATAAAGTTTTTGCCTACATACCTACATCAATTTCAAGTGTATGAAATAATTGCGGTTTGCCTAAGTTTAATTCGAGACCTAAATCACCTGTCTAAAGTACTTAGTACAGTAAAGATCCCTGAGTCTCATTTGGAAGTTTTCTGCTCAGTTATGATATTAAAAACAAACAACTCTTATAACTAATTATAACACTTAGGTATTGGATTTAAGTTTAGTTAAGTTTATTTTATTTATTCATCAATGTAATATTACAATATAAATTGCATTGCATGTCAAAAAATACGAAATTACATTGAGATCGTCAAAACATAAATACTAATAATCAAAAAATACAAGAATAATTAATAATAATAAATAAAACAACAACAATAAATATCGAATAATGGTCACTCGTCCGATGTCAATACATACAATGATTAATAAATTTCAGCACAATAATAACTTTACATTTCCAGCTCCACATATTCATCCACGGAGTATAATGGATTATCCAATAAAAGGTTTCTTAGCTGATGTTTAAATGCTTCGTCGGATTATCTTCTAACATGAAACATTAGGTGTTTAAGTTTCTTATCATCATCATCATCATCATCACGTCCACTGCTGGACATAGGCCTCCCCCAAGGCTCTCCACTCAGACCGGTCTTGTGCTTTTCGCATCCACCGCGTTCCCGCGATCCTTACAAGGTCGTCACTCCATCTTGTTGGAGGCCTACCTACAGCTCGTGTCCCGGTCCGCGGACGCTACTCAAGAAACTTCTGGCCCCATCGGCCATCAGTCCTGCGAGCGATGTGCCCCGCCCACCGCAACATCAGTCTAGCTATTCTTATACATGTATGGAATGCACCCCATGCAAGAGTTATTTGTTTTTACTATTCAACTACCAAACTATGTAGCGGCTTATACAAGACCCCCGTACGTACTCCAAATTCCATCTTTAACAATACATCTTGTCGTTTTTGAGCAAAATTCCTGGGCCCCTATTCTAGGCAATAAAAACTATATCGTTTTTGACCAGGCCCCAATTCAACACGGTAAAAAACATATCGTGCTGTTATCGTATTGTCACCGTTTAGATAGTTTTTTTTTTGTCATAGGAATGCAAACGAACACACAGGCCACCTGATGGTAAGTGGAAACTGTGACCCATAGACATTCGCATTCACAAGACTGCAAATTCACTGCCAACCCTGAGGACTAAGATGGAATGCCTCTATGCTAGTCATTTCACCGGTTGTCTTATCCCCAAACCGGAACACAACAATGCGAACACTGCTGCTTGGCGGAAGGTTAATGGATAAGATGGTGGTACCAACCCGGACGGATCCTGCGGACTATGTAGCGGCTTATACAAGACCCCAGTACTCCAAATTCTATCTATAACATACATCTTGTAGTTTTTGAGCAAAATTCCTGGGCCTCTATGCAAGGCAGTAAAAACTATATCGTTTTTGTCCAGGCCCCTATTCAACACGGTAAAAACCATATCGTATTTGAGCTGTTATCGTATTGTCACCGTTTTGATAGCTCTTATTTACCTACTTGACTTTTTTCACTAGATGGCGCCTGTGAAGTGAGGTCTTTTTGACAGTTGATATTAAAATATATGCCTAGAAGAAGATCAAACTGGTGACAATTTACTTTTTCACTTGATATATACACATTCTAAATAGTTAGGTACAAAATTATTTCAATTTATATTTTTTAAGTCAAAAAGACCTTACTTCCCAGAGGCGCCATCTAGTGAAAAAACTGATGCGCGGACACCCCTATTATAGTAACTTTACGATTGATTAGTAATTGTTGTATTGTCACCGTTTTGACAGCTCTTATTTACTTGACAATAATGGCGGCTGAGTTAATACAATACCATCACAGGTTAAAGATGAAATGGTTTTTACCACTTAGAATAGATGGTCTATTATAGAATGCCTCTATGCAAATTTCAACCAGTGACAAAAGTCATAAAACGGCCGAAAACTCATGCATTTTTTATCACCTACCTGATAAGATAGAGTGTTATTAAACGCAGCTCAATATTTCACTATATGCATGCAAAAACCAATCATGATACATATTCCATAATCATTATGATTTGCGAATAGATTTTTATCTGACTGACGATGTCTATCCTGTTTTGTAATAATGATTTTATCTGAACGAATTTAAAGCATTCAGCCGATCAGCTAGATTTTGATAAGGAGCGCCTAGTACTCGAGTAAATATCTGTAGAAAAGGCCAAAAAAAATTACAAATAGCAAAAGTAGGTACCTAAAAGCTAGTAAAAGTGTATTTTTTTCTGGCCATCCTATAACAGTTGCATCACAGTGTAAGAACACAGGGCCGAGATTTAAGGTGGTAAAACCGATGGTGTCAACGTTTTGATAGCTCTCACTTACAGTGTGATAGCTCTTAGAATATGCTTCGGTTTTGTACGTCTCTCTCACTCGCTCTTAATAAGATCGTATGAGAGCGAGTGAGAGAGAAGTACAAAACCGAAGCATCTTCTAATGGTAAAAATAAAATCGCCTTCGACCTGTTTTGGTATTGTTTTTATCTCACTCGCTCTCATACGATCTTATTAAGAGCGAGTGAGAGAGAAGTACAAAACCGAAGCATCTTCTAATGGTAAAAATAAAATCGCCTTCGACCTGTTTTGGTATTGTTTTTATCTCACTCGCTCTCATACGATCTTATTAAGAGCGAGTGAGAGAGAAGTACAAAACCGAAGCATCTTATAATGGTAAAAATAAAATCGCCTTCGACCGGTTTTGGTATTGTTTTTATCTCACTCGCTCTCATACGATCTTATTAAGAGCGATGAGAGAGAAGTACAAAACCGAAGCATCTTCTAATGGTAAAAATGAAATTGCCTTCGACCTGTTTTGGTATTGTTTTTATCTCACTCGCTCTCATACGATCTTATTAAGAGCGAGTGAGAGAGAAGTACAAAACCGAAGCATCTTCTAATGGTAAAAATAAAATTGCCTTCGACCGGTTTTGGTATTGTTTTTATCTCACTCGCTCTCATACGATCTTATTAAGAGCGAGTGAGAGAGAAGTACAAAACCGAAGCATCTTCTAATGGTAAAAATAAAATCGCCTTCGACCTGTTTTGGTATTGTTTTTATCTCACTCGCTCTCATACGATCTTATTAAGAGCGAGTGAGAGAGAAGTACAAAACCGAAGCATCTTATAATGGTAAAAATATTTGGTATTGTTTTTAACTCGGCCGCCATTACTGCCACGTACAGTCTGTGAGTACTTAGAAGATGCTTCGGTTTTGTATTTCTCTCTCACTCGCTCTTAATAAGATCGTATGAGAGCGAGTGAGAGAGAAGTACAAAACCGAAGCATCTTCTAATGGTAAAAATAAAATCGCCTTCGACCGGTTTTGGTATTGTTTTTAACTCGGCCGCCATTACTGCCACGTACAGTCTGTGAGTACTTAGAAGATGCTTCGGTTGTGTATTTCTCTCTCACTCGCTCTTAATAAGATCGTATGAGAGCGAGTGAGAGAGAAGTACAAAACCGAAGCATCTTCTAATGGTAAAAATAAAATCGCCTTCGACCGGTTTTGGTATTGTTTTTAACTCGGCCGCCATTACTGCCACGTACAGTCTGTGAGTACTTCGAAGATGCTTCGGTTGTGTATTTCTCTCTCACTCGCTCTTAATAAGATCGTATGAGAGCGAGTGAGAGAGAAGTACAAAACCGAAGCATCTTCTAATGGTAAAAATAAAATCGCCTTCGACCGGTTTTGGTATTGTTTTTAACTCGGCCGCCATTACTGCCACGTACAGTCTGTGAGTACTTAGAAGATGCTTCGGTTGTGTATTTCTCTCTCACTCGCTCTTAATAAGATCGTATGATAGCGAGTGAGAGAGAAGTACAAAACCGAAGCATCTTCTTATGGTAAAAATAAAATCACCTTCGACCTGTTTTGGTATTGTTTTTAACTCGGCCGCCATTACTGCCACGTACAGTCTGTGAGTACTTAGAAGATGCTTCGGTTGTGTATTTCTCTCTCACTCGCTCTTAATAAGATCGTATGAGAGCGAGTGAGAGAGAAGTACAAAACCGAAGCATCTTCTAATGGTAAAAATAAAATCGCCTTCGACCGGTTTTGGTATTGTTTTTAACTCGGCCGCCATTACTGCCACGTACAGTCTGTGAGTACTTAGAAGATGCTTCGGTTGTGTATTTCTCTCTCACTCGCTCTTAATAAGATCGTATGAGAGCGAGTGAGAGAGAAGTACAAAACCGAAGCATCTTCTTATGGTAAAAATAAAATCACCTTCGACCTGTTTTGGTATTGTTTTTAACTCGGCCGCCATTACTGCCACGTACAGTCTGTGAGTACTTAGAAGATGCTTCGGTTTTGTATTTTCTCTCTCACTCGCTATAAATAAGATCGTATGAGAGCGAGTGAGACAAAAACAATACCAAAACAGGTCGAAAGCGTATTTATTTTTACCATCTAGAAAAGTAGCTCGTCTCCAAGCCGGTAGTGAATTTTATCTTAGTATTATAAACTGTAGAAATGAGAATACTACGTAATTTATTGTTGATAACACATAAATACAAAAGTTAAGTTTCTTAAACATATAAACTTGCGATATAATTGTGTCTACTAGAAATCATGTAATTTAGCGTTTTTTTATCTTTCCATTTATTTATTAAAAAATAAAATATTATATCGAAAATGATTTTAAAACTAACTTCAATTTTATAATTATGAATGATCACGGGAATCGGAGATATAACGCGGGCAATGTCGCGGGCTCAGTCAATGCCCAATAAAACATCACTGCCAAATATCAGCTAAACCCCAACGCTGATAACATATCACGGGATTACGGCCTTACTCGTTATCACACTCAGAGGTTATATTTAAGACCTATTTACTAAATGCTTTAGTTACTACGCACAGACGTGTAATGTGCAAACAAAAATATTTTTCACTAAGTCGTATTGTTTATCATTATTAGCGAATAGAGGGCGGCGCAAATAGTAGTTTATGCAACAGTTGTATAAGAGAGGTCAAAAAAGACGAGTGGTGTGGTTACGATGTGAGCCGCAGGCGAACATCGTAAAGCAAGACGCCACGAGTATTTTTTGACTTAGTTATACACCGTTGCATACAATACTTTTTCTACGACTAGGTTTCAAATAAAATGCAAAATTAAATTAATAATACCTAGGTTAGAATACGAACGAACGAAGCACAGAACAACAAACGAGCGAGAAACATTCGAAAACAACAAAATATGTGTCTATGGTTAACTTTGTTTTTAAATTGATGTGCACTTGCCAGGTTTCATATTTTTTTTAAATGTTGCACAATCGATTTAACTTGTGAAATAGGGACTAAAAAACACCTAATGATTTGAGAAATTAATTATTTTACCTGATTGGTCGATTTTAATATAGCTGCGTTCTGGTTGGTTGATACCAAATGAAATGTTTTTTTAAACAGTTAAATTAGTAAAAGAGTTCACATACCAAAAATAACCTAACGTTCCGATTGACAGTCAATGTGTATTGTGATTGGTGGTTTAATTTGGTGAAGTATTTTGATTGGTCAAATTAACCTAGGTGTAAGCTTTGGCAGCTAGGCATATCGTTTTGGCTCAAAAAAGCACAAGTGCTGTTAAGGGGAATAGACTAGATAGACTTTTCTACGGAATGTTCTGCGGACATATTATCTATATTCTTATATTAGTGTTCGTGACTATATAAATGACAGATAAAAGTACAGGAGTAGGAAAAGTACTTTGTATAAACCTAGGGCGTTAATTAATGTTATTAAAAGTTAAGGAAAAGTCAAAACAGCTAATTTAATAAAAAAATAGATGTCCTGAAATAAACAATAAGTTGAAGACATTGCATCAGTTATAATAACACCGTCAAGAGCCTTGACCTTAAGATAAAAAAAATATTATCAATGGAGTCAGATTTGAATTTCGTGAAAAATAATACTTGTTAAATTATAATAGTCAACAAAACAGATAACGAAGCTGTTTTTAAAATTTAATATTATCTAATGTGTATTATTTTAATTTAGTTTTGAACACACTAACAGAATATACATACATAAACTCACGCCTTCATTCCCAGGGTGGGGCAGCAGAGCTACAGAATTACCAACGACTCTAAAAACTTGTTGATAATTCTGTAACCAGATATTGCATAGAATGGTTTATTCGGTGCTAAAATTAATTTAAAATTTAAAAACTGGTCAAGCGCGAGTTTGTCTCCCCCACCGAGGGTCCCGCACATGACACGGTTAACTCAATTCTAAACTTGGACCGCCGTTCCTTGCATAAAGACCCTGTTTTTTTGTGATTTAATTAAAAACGTACAAAATTAAAAAAAAACTATAGTCGTACTTGTAGACGGTGTTACTTGCCAAAGGAGGTCATTCATATTGGGCCTTTTTCGAAAGTGCCGGCCAAAAATAAATTTTGGTATAGGTCGCTAGAAATAATTATATTGAGCAACTTTTATTATGGTATGACAGCTGTTGGGTCATTCCCTGACTTTTTACAGAGTTTCGAACTGGACTTTTCTATAGTATTAACATTTATTAAAAATGGTATAAAGTAAAAAAATAATACTATTCACTGTTAGAATAGGTTATATTGATAATTTTTTATTAGGATTGGATAAGATTCGACGATTAGGATTCTTCTTAAGTAACTATAACGTTCTCCAAACCTGCTGCCGGTGGTGGGTTAATAAAGGGCTCATGCCGTGCGAAGCCCATATACCATGCAATGGTCATTGTGTGCGAACAGCAGCCTTTTCTGCGTTTCCCAATAGGGCACGTGCAGTAATAATGTGCTATAGCTTGTCGTCCGCCAACTGGATCAACTGTCTGTGCTATGGAAAAGTCGATCTTTCGAACCTCTATAAAAAGTCAGGCAATGATACGACAGTTTTCGTGCCATAATAAAAGTTGTTCAACATAAATAATTCTAGCGATTTATACCAAATTTTTTTTACTTGCACTTTAAAAAAAGGCCCAAAAATGTATGAAGGATGAATGTTCTCCTTTCATAGTTCTAGGTCAACGGTAAATACCCTATACATTTTGATTCCCTCAAGAGTTTACCATACTGCCTAAATTAGGAGGAAGAAAACTCCCAATTTATATTTTCAAGTTACTGATATGTTTGTATTAGCGTTTATTCGCGACCTCAGCTACCCAGTGAGGCTAGACTAGCAATGAACAAGTTGCAGAACATTTTCAGAAGTCAAGAAACCTTCTCAGGATATTACTAAGAATATTATCGGAAACATTTGAGAGCATTGAGAATGTTCTCTTTCCATACACAATTTTAGGAATGTTCTTAGATGAAAATTTCTCATAAGAAACTTTCACAATTTGAGAAAGTACTTTTCGGTACAATGCTAGGCTACAATGGAGTCGACGTTGGCACTCGACACAACCATCTGATTGCTTACGTCAATCCTATACATTGTTGATAACGATAACGAACGCATGCATTTTGTCCAGGGCCTCAGAAGTCTTTAATCGTTATGACCTCGTTTCAATTCTAAAGCAAAATAGTTGATCTGAATAAGAGACGACTTTAACCCTGCTGTTTATTCGATGAAAATAATTTTATATTAAATTTAAAATGGTAAGTCATATATATATGGCGAATAGGTTGGCTGAAAATTTTCAGTCATCATCATCATCATCATCATGTCAGCCGAAAGACGTCCACTGCTGGACATAGGCCTCCCCAAGGCTCTTCACTCAGACTGGTCTTATGCTTTTTGCATCCATCGCAATTTCAATCCTAAATGTGGCCGCGGCATCGAAAATGGTGAACCAGGGTACCGCATTTCCAAAATTTTTAAAAGTTGAGATATCTCGTTTTTGGTGCGACTTTTACTAAACATAATTTATCATATTTTGGCCACTCCTGAGCTGAGCTATCCAGCCCTGTAAGATAGTCCACTATTTACCGGACACCCTGTATAATTAAGTAAAAATTTAAATATCAACTTTAAAATAAAAAATGCTATAGCTTGTTGAATAGACAAATTACATACCAATCGATAGTATGAAACCTATAGAATATGTAAACGTTAGGTCTACATTTTTTTCCCATCATATAACTATTCCGTAAATCGGGACTAATAATTTATACTAAACCTAGCGTTTGCATATTCTATAGGCTTCATACTTTAGATTAGTATGTAATTTTTCTATAAGACAAGCAATTGCAATTTAAAAAAAAAAACATTTTTAATTATATAAGTACTGGATTGAATTCTTTCAGCCGACCTATTCCCCATATATATTACTTATCATTCTCCATATAAATACTTTGAATAAACAGCTGCGTGAAGGTCCCCTCCTATTCGGATCCTAGACCAAAACGTATATACCTGCCTCCTAGCTAGCTATGAAGTATCTCTATACCAAAAACGTGCCATCCGCACGATTGCTAAAGTACCTCCCAGGTGGAGCCCAGTCCAAGAGTACTTAGGAAATATAAAATAACGACCCTTTCGTGCATGTACATCAGCCAAGTTGCAAATTGTGCACACAAAGCTGCGCCTGTTCACACGGAAGACAGTAATGCTAGTGGAAGCTGCAGGGTTCATCCGGATAGGAATAACCATCTCATGACTAAAAAAAAATTGCTCGCTTCTAACTCGATTGTGATTGTTGTGCATAAGTGTCTTGATTCCATATGAGCTTAACAACACACTACATATGTCAAACAAAATGTTAGTTGAATCACTAAAGAACTTGCAGCTGTTTATTTTTATTTTATTTATTTTTATGTCATAGAGAAGGCAAACGAGCACACATACCACCTGATAGTAAGTGAAACTGTCACCCATAGACATAAGCATTCACAAGACCGCAATCCTAAGACTGCAAATGCACTGCCAACCCTGAGGACTAAGATGGAATGCCTCTATGCTAGTAATTTCACCGGCTGTCTAATCCCCAAACCGGAACACAACAATGCGAACACTGCTGCTTGGCGGCAGGTTAATGGATAAGATGGTGGTACCAACCCCGACGGACCCTGCACAAGGTCCTCCCACAAGTAAAAACTGTTACTATCAGCTTTGGTTCCTAATATCATAACTATTGTGGTTTTTTTTTTTACAATTTTTTTACATACATACATAAACTCACGCCATCATTCCAATTTTTAGAGTGGTTGGTAATTCTGTAGCTCTGCCTACCCCACAATTTTTTTACAATGAAAAAATTAATATTTCATCTAAAATTCAAGTCCCAGGTTCAAGTTTGTCAGTCAATCATGAAACAGTTTCTTAACAAAACAAGTGACTGGATTTCTGTCAAAAATCCTCAAATCTTTTGTTTCGATTTCGAATTTCGAATTTCGAATAGATACAAACAGGAAAATTATATCTCAAACACTTTTATCTGAAGTGCTGGTTTTGAGGAAACTGTCTGTCTGCGATATTACCTAGGTAATCGATGTTATCAAACAGGGCTTAGCCGATTACATGAAACACATGTTACTAAACAACAGATGAGGTAATATTACTAGTTCTACGTTAAAGTGCTGATAGACTTGATTATTTACTAGAGCATTCGCTATGTAGTACTAATTGTTTCACATTAACCACTTATTTAATCAGAACAAAATTAGCAGTTTCAATAAATCTAAATTGCATAATGCCTTATTCTCTAATTTGACGAAATTTCGAATTGCCGTGGTCCCTGTAAAACCTTAATATCAAATTGCCTCACTCTTAAAATGATTAAAAGTCATAATGACATTGACCTAAAAACTTCAATTTCCAAAATACTTAAATATTGAAATGTACATTTCCTCCAAATACCGAATCACAGAAACGTCAAAGTTTCAGAATAACTTCAGCCGGAAATAACGAAATGGCAAAATGACAAAGTCTCAAAATGCCTACATTAGTTACTGTAATTTAATATGAAATGAATGATTTTTTTTTTACTGAAAACCGCAGTGATGTATTCCTGACGTATCATTTTTAAATTTTTACATTAGCACTTAAATTTAAAAAGAAGATATCAAAGCAATCAACATGAAGGTTAACTAGACTTCTTGAAATTTAGGTATATCTGGTATTTCGTTGTATTGAACACAATGGTGTTTCGAAGATTGGTCATTATGAGCCTAAGACATTTGTTAAGAATTGTTTTTTGGGATTTTGGGATTTAGATATTTTGACACTTAGTTCTTTTGAGATCTAGGAGTACTTGTAAAAGGGTAAAACGAATTAAAGCCGTAATGAGCCCTAAGCCAAAATTTCTACTAGCATTCTAGCAAATGTGCTAAAGTCTATCAGCACCATTATTCAAGGTGCCTCTGACCTTGGGGCTTTAAATGCAACGATCCATTCTACTCGCTAAACTGAACTACTTTTATTCTGCAACATGAAAAAATTAGTTTAGATAACTAAGTAATTGTAAAATCAGTGTATTAAATCATGGCCATATAATCACTATCTCATGGCACGGGGGCGATATTTCCTTGGTACGAGGGCTAGAGAAAAATGGAAATTAGATCGCGTACATTAAAAAATACATTTAACTGGTATGAAAAAGAGAAAAATTAAGTTGGACATTTTTTTGACAACTGACAAGAGAAAAGAAGTTCAGTTCCCGGAGTTGAAACGATCCATGCATTTAAAGCCCCAAGGTCTGAGGCATCCTGGAGACATACCTGGGGGTCTAGATAAAATGCATAACGTTAACGTTGGTTTTTTTCGAAAACTGCATAGCAAAATGTGTAGGATTGACGTAAGTTGGCGTTCTACGTACGTCCTCGTTTGCTATTGAGGACGATAAAAAAAATAAAAAAATACGACTATTCTTTTAATTTTGTGAAAAATTCAACAGCAAAACTATGTAATACAGCCAATTTATCAGAAAAGGGCCGTTTTAAAAAAAAACTCATAGTTAAAGCCTCGATTGAAATCCATTTTTTTTTTCGTTTCGTAACGAAATTTAACCATAATCTAGGCTAAAATGACAATTGGCGTAAAAGGCAACTAAATTGTACTGTCCAATTGTTCTTTACGCCAATGGTCATTTTCACCATCGAATGGAGTACCTATACTATTTTTAGTAACGAGATGGAAGAAAATTAAGTATTTTAATTGAGGCTTTAACTGTCCTTAACTATGTATAATGTTTTTGAAAATGGCTGAAGTACATATGTCGTAAAAAAAAAGATACAGTATATTGGTTAAATACAAAATGCCCCGTTAGGTAATACCATCTCTTAATACAGGGTATAAAATGAAATCAATATCAGCCTGTCTGTTTGGCCGCTAACGAGTATACTAAACTACACGACAGATCTTAAATGCGTTCAATTCAACTCGTTAAATCCATATTTCATTTGTCTTTTTACGATATTGTTTTTAACTCGGCAGCCATTACTGTCTAGTAAGTAAGAGCTATCGTAACGTTGGCGATACGATAGCATATCAAAGGCAATAAGGTGTTAAACCTGTAGAATAGAGACTTTGATAATTTCTTCCGAAAGATTTTTAATGATCGTAAGTTGAAACACACGTACAGTGTTGGAAATTGATTCGTAGACCATTTTGGAGTACGTCATAGTGACGTAATCAATCAAAACATAAGAGACTTCTTATGATTTTATTTACAGTGTCACTTTGACATAGTTTAAAAATGGTCAAGGAATCAATTTCCTTGACTGTACGTAAAACGTAGGTTTTTCAGCAGAACGACGACATGACGACATGTTTAGGCGCCGGCTTAAGAATCTTTTGTTGGATAACCCAGTCTATTCCTTGAATGAGTATATGGAACTTGAATTATAAATAGGATTGACTTTTTTTTTCTTTTTTTCTTTTTTTAATGTACTTACGCTGTATTTGTGTTGACTATCTATTATTATCATTTAATTCTATTTCTGACGACCTCAATGTAACTGCATATAATTTGACATGCCATGTAATTTATACTGTGTTATATTGAGTAATAAAATCTGAATCTGAAAACTCATATAAACCGAACCGACGAGAGCCGGCTTGCGGCGCCTTATATTGTAGAAACCATAGGTATTTTCCAAGGTTTTCCTTGGAAATTGTACATTGTTCCTAAAGTTTATAGAACACAACTTTTAAATTATAGCTTTTTGCCTTTTATTACGGAAAAGTAAAGGGAAGAAGGAGAAGAAAGTACAAAACAAAAAAGGAAGCATATTTTTACGACTTTTGGCCTCGTTTACCATATTACCATTCGGCATATTTATTTGTATTTCTTGCCCACTCTAGATAAGGAAATATTTTGTTAATAGTTTCTATAATAATTGTCAATTTCCATCGTTCGTTATTTTTTTTATCTTGATTACACCGAAACATGTGTAGTAAATTTTCAATGGGCATATCATACTTAGTAATACAATTTACATTATTTATATACATATTATTATAAATAAAAATATGGCGTTCAACGTGTACATTTTCCTTTTTACAGATTTTTTTACGGATGCAAAAATATCCTTCGAATTTCCAAGATGGCGTCCATAATTAATGACGACATCACCTTTATAAAACAATCCATTTAATTGGTGACGCATGCCGCTGTGTTCTTGCTGCATCTTATGTCACCGGAAATTCGATTAGATTTCTTTATCACAATCGCAACCTTGATTTCAAATTTTCTAGATATTTTGCGATCAGATGAATCCGTCAACTTCGCACAGTAACATTGATTTTAATCACGGATCACAATATGGATGAGAATCTACTGCGGAACTTAGGCGAAAATTTGATTTACTGTCATTAGGTACAAATGGAAAATCGTCCACGTGAAATAACCACTCTGAAGTTGGGCCAAAAGTAATAGTATCCAAAGACAATTTAGTCAAAATGTAATTATGCTGAAAAATATATATGATCAAATTTATTACATACATACATACATAAACTCACGCCTTCATTCCCAGATTTATTTTCGTTGTAAATTAATTAAGCCCGAATGGGATTTTGTCCATTATATTTTTTGAGAAAAATTAAATAAGCACCAAGTGAATGAAGCCTTATATGAATTAAGGCCAAAATATAAATTATTGTACTGATATAATTCCGCTCAAATTGAATATAGTCCTATATATGAATTATTATAATATTTTTTGGACCTATATCTTATTTGACAATTTTACTGTGGGACATCATTCCATTTTCAACATTATTCTGGTTGGACAATTTTCCTTAAGGACTTATTTCAAATTGTATTTTTTGTAATTGGACGAATAATTTTAAGTGGACGATTTTCCATTTGTACCTTATGACAGTAAATCGAAAATTTACGTAAGTCATCGTTCGTAGTAGGCCCTTCTACCACTAATATATACAAGTTTAGTTACATATTTAAACTAAAGGTGAAATGGAGCCCACAGTACCATGTCCAACAGACCTTTGGATGTACTCATAATATTTTTTAAATCAAATCCAAGTCTACCTAACCGTAACCTAACACGGTTAGCTAGACTTAGATTTCCAAATGCCCCGGGACAAATATAAATTTGAAATTTTCCTGAAACTCCTAAAGTATGTTAATACGCCGATTCTAAATATGGTAGTATCGATAATTAAACCGTATTTATGTCACAATTCAAATATCGAATGTGATAATCATCTGTTCAAATAACTCATGCACGTGAAGATCAAGTTCTTTACCTATACAGCCTCTGTACTTGATTTTTAATTTATATTTTTCCAGATTCGATTTAAAATTGGAACTGGCCAGTTTTTTTTTCAACAGACTGTCAATGATTCACAATAGTCATCAGCCATAAACAAGAGATAGTAACCACTTGCGGTTTGTTTGAGTACTGACCCGTATTCATATCAGCTAAGAGCACTTCGATAACGTAATTTGCTAAAAGACATAAAAAGTACTAAGCCATAGAAAAAAATAGTTTTTTGTATTTTTATTTTAGCACTGGCATCACATTTTTCATTGTTGCGCTCTTGATAAAATAGTTTCATCGATAATAGTTTGTAGTTTTTTTATGGCATTTTATTTTCATGTGTAATTAATTCGAGTTTAGATTATTTTTTAATATACATTTACAACGGTATTTATTTGTATACATTCATGAAAAGTAAGTATTTCTTTTCTGGCCTTAACTTTAAAATATCATAAAAAACTTACCTTAAATTTAAAATACGCAAACAGTTAAACAAAACACCTTCAAAGTCTTTTATGCTTTTCAAAGCAAAGTACCACTAAATTTTCTTTGCTCAAAGTTTCAAAACTTTTGAACGTAGAGATTGAAAATTAAACTTTCAAACTAAAAACATTCACTTTTTACTTGAAAAAACTTTCTTCTACAAAATCAGCTCTTGATACTTTTACAAAACTGTAAATAAACTTTTTCAGTGGTTGCTGTACGTGAAATAATTAAATTATACCCGTTTATATCGTAACGGAGTCGAAGGCAGGAACAGCGTGCGCATTGCTCGCAGGTTCGGTCAAGACTGAAGGTTTGCACCGTAGTCCTTACTAACTTCCACGGCGTAGGCTACGTCTGCAATTCAGTAGCATAAAACTACAACTGTAGATTGAAGACAAGCCGATTACAGTTTTATATCCTAATGCCTAATGTTGTAAATTACATGTTTTTAAATTTGGAGTTACTGAATTAAGGTTTCGAGGGAAGGATATAATTAATTATAAGCTGGCTGGATATTATTACGAGCTGTTTGCTAGCGCCGTCATTCTTTCGATGGAAGCGCTAAATGGCGCGGAAAACTTAAGTCGTTTAAAAATGTGAGGTTTGTAAGAATTGTAGCGTCAAGCGCTTCGAAATTTAACTTATTTTAAGCGTGCGAATAAAGAAAAATAATTAAGCATAGAGGTCATATCTACATAATAAAACAAAGTCGCTTCCCACCGTTTGTATGTACGCGATAATCTCAAAACTACTGAATAGTTTTCCATGCGGTTTTCACCATCAGGTATTTTTTCATGAAATGTTTTTTGTTGTGTTCACATAAACCCGCCGGTCATTTATAAAAGGAAGTGAAATGATATGAACAGTCAGCTGCAAAAGTAGGTGGACAGTCAAAGAGTTCATAATGACCTACGCATGCTCTTATTCTTTTGGCAATAGAATCGTGTATAGATAATGTTGAGCTCTTGTACTGTCTACATACTTCTGCTGCTGACTGAACATAATTAATTGAAATTACTTAGGTTTATACAGGTTGTTTGGTAGCTAGGTGCAAAGCTTTAAGGGGGTGATAGAGCAGCTCGATCGATAAAACTCAACTCAAAAAGTTGTAATGAAATGAAATTTGGCATGGAGCTTTAAAAACTTCCTTAGTTCATAGTGATTCTAATCATGCAAAAGACACTGTTTTTTTTTAAAATTAATACTTGAATTTAGGGTTTTTTCGTAACACGGACATTAGGAAAAATGACAAAAAATCCGATTAAAATTATCAATATATCGGAAACTAATAACAAATTGCTGAACATACATGGGAATTAAATCGATAGCTTATAAGCTGCTCTATCAACCCCTTAAAGCTTTGCACCTAGCTACCAAACACCCTGTATATTATTTGTGAAAGTAGGCCACACGTCGCGTACTTATAAATACTAGTCGTGATTTTACCAGGGCGTACAAAGAGGAGATCACTGTTTAGAAGACGACACGTTTCTTTTTTGACGTTTGATTATTTGAACCCACGGAATGTTACAGTTTTTCCCGGAATAATAAAAAAAAGCAAAACATACGCCGTTCGTTATTCCGTTTTACGTTTATAACACTGTACGTTGTTTTTTTTTAAAATTTTAATTTATTAAAATCAGCAACTTTATATAAAATAAACTCACTAATAATGTACAAGTTGCAAAAGACACAAGGACTTTGTAAATCTCCTTGAAAAAATACTACCTCGGAAAAAATTTTTCAAAGAAGTTACTGAGCATTTAAAAAATAAACACAATTAATGAAGTTTCGTCGGCATATATAACGACTATAACGCTAATAGAGACTACAATAACTAGCTCAGTGAACCGCATTACAATTTTGAATTCTATTTGAATAAAATAATATCTAAAGTTACGCTCCATTATACTCCCACTTGATCCAATTATTTCAACATATTTTCCTTAATTATAAATAGACAAATTCACCAAAATTTCAGTAGAACGTACTTGAAGTATTCAATAGGGACCTAATGAATTCAAACATTATAATAATTATCATTATGTAAACAGCTCTTGATTTTGACATCGTATGTTATTACAGTACCACATTGTTAGTGCTATAATGATAATGTAATGTACATCATTATTCATTATCATACGTCTACAAACTTCCACAGGCAGATACGAAAATAATCTTGTTTAAAAGGCTAGAGTTCAGTGATCCAGAAATGACTAGCATGGAGCCATTCCATTCTAGTTTTATGTGGATGGCCTAGAGAGTTATCATTAGGTGGGCTTTCAGGGGCCTTAACATGGCTGCGTTTAGTGCGTGACAAAGTTAAGAAAAAACACCCGTCCCTTTCTGACACGTATTTAAGTACGAGAGTGACGGATGCTTAACCACATTTGGTCACGTGATAATCGCAACCATAGGTTATAGATTGCAACGGGCTATTTTCCGCAACTCGACGACTTAATATTTGCGCCTTTTTTGCGTGCTGGGTTGCTGGTGCTACTCCTGCCAACCCAGTTCTACCAGGAAGCCTAGCAGACCCTTTGTGTTGCCGATGGCTTCTGGTAACGACCTCGGTGTTAACCAATAAACTCGGCGGCAACCATATTGAGCTCGCAGGGCCGGTATTTTATAGGTGGTAAAAACCATATCGCACTGCCAGATCAAAAGTATAGTAACTCTAAATACAACTGTATTTTAAAATCAACTTTAATACAACGTCTATAAGCTTGAAACAAAACTAACTATTATTTTGAGTTTAGTTTAGTTTATTTATTCATCAATGTAATATTGCAATATAAATTGCATTGCATGTCAAAAAATACGACATTACATTGAGATCGTCAAACATAAATACTAGTAATCAAAAAATACAAGAATAATTCATAATAATGAATTAAAACAACAACAATTAAATATCGAATAATGGTCACTCGTCCGATGTCAATACATGCAACGTTGAACGATGTTGATACTGTCTTCATCTAGCAGTGCGATATTGTCTTCGACCTGTTACTTTTTTATTTATTACTGTCAAGTAAATAAGAGGAAGCAAATCGTTGACTATACTACGAATCAAGAGCAATATTATTTGTCGTCGTAGAAATAGAGGCCCAGCTCTTTAGCATGTACAGTCACGGTCAAAGAAAAATAAAATATACGGTTTTACACCTTATTTAAATGGGATAAGGTGCAAAAGTGTAACATATCTTTTTACTCGACTGTACCAATTCAATAATAAAATGAACGCCAATGATGAATGAGATTAATTGTCAATTACGATCGGTATTTTCTTGTTGGCATACAAGTAGGAATTACAAACGTAATAAGTGCTTTTTCATGTACTTTAAATCCGCTCCTTTTAATATAAATTAGGGTAAAGTCACCAGTACTCAGCCAGAGAGATACTTTGTATGAGTGGGAAGAGTACGAAAGATATATTTCCCACTCTTCACACTCATATAAGGTCGACTACTGGTCTCTGGCTGACCACTGGTGACTACCCTATGTCACAAAAACACAAAACAAATGCTCCCAGTTGGATCATTTGAATAAATAAAATTGTAATAATTAAGATAAAATTGTGTACGAAAGTATTAAAAAGTTTTATTACGTTAAAGATTACACTGAGTTAGTAATTTGCTTAGGGCACTGAACAAAATTTCATTAAACTTGCTTAATTAGTGCTAAGAAGTGGGACTGAATATTAACTTTCTTAAATAAAGTCACACTTAATTTTGCTAGAAAGAATTATGTAGGTAAAAAAACCGAGCCAGTGCGAATCGATCCCGCGCACTAAGGGTTCCGTACCGCCCGACTCATGCTTGGCTGTTTATTATACATACACATACATACATAAACTCACGCCTTCATTCCCAGAGTGGAGTAGGCAGAGCTAAAGAATTACCAACAAGTTTTAAAACTTCTTGATAATTCTGTAACCACATTTTGCACAAGTAGGCTAAGATGTTTCCCAGTGTATTAGTGACAGGTGGCAAGCCCATCGCCTAATAGTACCACAAGCCTTTATTCTTCTTTATTTCCTATTCGCCTCTTACGACATCCACGGGAAGACATGGAGTGGCACTATTCTAACCCGGCAACCACACGGCACACGTTTATTATAATTTGTTGATTTTCTTTATGAGCTGCACTAAACTCCTTGAAAACTATACTATAACAAATTTAATATGCTATGATATTTAGAGAAAAATCAAAAAACGTTGCAAAATAACGTTTCTTGTGTCGGAACCCCATATTACTCAGTAATAGGGTTTGGGTCCTATTTGACTCCATCTGGGTACGGAACCCTAAAAAAAATGTGACATTATGAAAGCAAACAGTGAATTTTCATGCAAAATATCAACATCTGTAGTTCAAACGGAGTATCATAATGTCGCGATTTGTGTGCAAATGTGAGTAGTGACGCAAATGGTCGCAGATCCGAGACATAGTATAAATAGAAAAGTAGTTCGTCTTCGGCCCTTTAGAATAGAATAGAAGAGAAATCGTTTATCCGGTGCTAAAATAAAATGAACATAAACAACAACAAAAACAAAAACATTAAAGAAAGTAGAGCAATACAAACTTAGAGTACTTCATCTAAAATTAACACCGAAAAGGTTGCCACTCAGCATGGTGTCAGGCTTACTAGCCTTGACGCTGGTTTTCAGGGCCACCGGATTGAAGAGAGAGGAGAGCGCTCCCAATCCGTCTCACTACTATTTATTAAGAGTATTGCTTAAACTAAATTATTGTCAATTTTTCTGAACATGAGACTTCTGAATTATTGCGTGTGTGTGTGTATGTGTCTGTGTGTGCGTGCTCGCGTGTGAGTGTGTATGTTTACATTATTTTTAAATAGTAAATACATAATTTGTATCACAAACAAAAAATGCAATGAATACAGGACGTCTGTTAAGTGTTGGACAGTTAGATATTTAGTAAATATTGTTTCATTTTAAGTTTGTAACGTGTTTAGGAGTTTCTGTTACTTATTGCCGCTCTGACGCTAGTGTTGCATGGATCGCGTCGCTCGAAACTTATAACGCTCGCTACTAAACGCGGCGACACTAAACCGTCTTGGTGCGTCCTATTGAGTTTGCTTGTGTTGGCTCGCGGCGCGTACGGTGGTCGAGGCACACGATGCAAGTAACGCGATATACCGCGATATGTTTGAAGACGAACTACTGTTTACACTGTGGCTGAGATTGTCTCGGGTCGCGTCTCTAGTGCGCGATGTTTTTCTGCCAACTTAATGAAGATAAGCGAGTTGCTACAGTGTGTTTTGATTTTTGATATTGTATTTTAACTTGGTTCTACATGTGTGTACCGATTTAAAAGTAACTATTATAAATAAGTTGTATTTTTGCTTAATGTTTTTGGTTTGCAAAGTTATTAATTTTATTTATTGATTATCTTTGTTTTTCACCGTAATATTAACGTTGCAGTCTCTCTTCTGTCTAAGGTCTTCTGAAAGACGTTTTTAACGATAGGACCGTCTTTTGTTTACCGGATAAGAATTCCATGTTTGGTTACTTTTTTGTGTGGTATTATTTATATATCGACTTCACGTTGTTTGGTTGTTTAGTTAAAATCTTGTAACTGGTCAATTTTGAACAATTTCCATTTGGAAGAATCGAGTAAATCTATAATACATTATCTAAACCCAATAATTATGCAACATTTGGTGTTATGGGTCGATTTTCAAAAACTATTATGACGTACCTATACAGGTACAGATAGATTTCCAACATTTTATAAAATGTGAGTGCATTCTATTCTATTAGTTTTATTTTAAGCTAACATAGTTAATTAAAAGAGCTAATGTTATTAAGGCCAGTGTACTTACACAGTCCACAAGCATTCATTACACAAAAAGAGGTTGTCTTTTAAACTTTGTACAAGCCAGTGTTGTCCTTTTCTCGTTTTGTTTACATTTATTTTAGCCTTTTCCACAGAGCAGTGAAAGACGAAGGGACATTTACTTGCTTAATATCTTGTCTGAACTTTGGTCCGGTCCGGGTTTGTAATTCAGAATAGATTAACTTCATTTGCAACGTTCTTATACACCTTCGACCACGTCCTTTTTTGGCTCTGAGTTCTTATACAGGGTGTTTGGTAATCTGAAACATTCCTTTTAGGGGGGTTGCAAGTGGAGTTAATTTGCAGCAAAAAAGGTTAATCGTTTTCTGAAAAAAAACATGTTTTTACGTTTGGTAAAGGATATAATTGCTAGACAGATTCCCACACTAAGCTCTAGGCTTATACTATGGGTACTAGGCAACGATGAAATTATTTATAATATAGATAAATAGATACTTAAATACATAGAAAACACCCAAGATTCAGGAACCAAACTCGCGCTTATCACACAAATATTTGGGATCGAACCCGGGACCGCTAGCTTCGTAGGCAGGGTCACTACCGACTAGGCTGTCTCTACGACATATATGCCTCTGACATATATAGCGACAAAACATACTTAAACTAAAACATATTTATTGTACGTTTATGAATTGAATGAACTTTTAAGAATCTCCTTACTGTACGAAGCTCCAAAGGCTCTGTTCCAATTGGTTTACAGTTTTATACTCAACTTGTAACTGCATCCTAACTTCTTTTAGTGGCTATATAAATTCATTTGCAATTTGCTTATCTGTCTTAAGGCATTTAAAAACATGAACGTCATCTCAAACAATGAATGAAAGTTTCATACAACTACAAAAAGGTACATTCATAAAAGTGGCGATAAAGCAGGATTATTCTAAATTAGCGGATAAAGTTTATATGCAATCAAGGCGGTCGTTAAGCGCCAGCGGGAGGCTCTTCTAATATTAATCTGGCTTCGTAAGTGCTTCTTATAGGGGGGGCCACGAGACCAGCGGTTTAGTTTTTTTATTGCACGACGTAGGCAATTCAGCACATAGGCCACCTGATGGTTAGTAGGATCTATGACCTATGTAACGTTGCCAACCATGTGCTAGTAATTTCATTGAATGTTTTATCCCCATAGAGAAATGTAAATTTAAAAAAAATGAGACTAAGATTGAAAACGGCATGCGTCGATGGTTCGGTCATTTGGAAAGGATGGATGAAAGGAGATTGACGAATGAGATATACAGAGCGAAAGTGAGTAGAAGGGTTGGAAGGGGCCGGCCTAGGCGTACCTACTTTTTCAAAAGGCTGAATCTCAAGTACCCGAAACCGACATGCGTGCATGACTTGATGTATGAATGTGGAAGACGCGAAAGAGATTTGTTAGGATCGTAGCAGGTGGAAAGAAGTGGTGTCTGCCTACCCCTATGGGAAAGAGGTGTGATTTAATGTATGTATGTTTGTCTATCCCCATACTGGAACGCAATAATGCGAACATTGTTGCTTGGCGGAATGATAAAAGATAAGATGATGGTAGCGACCCAAACGGGCCTCGCATAAAGACGTATCACCATGATGATTTTAATGTAAAGTACATCCAATGAGATGAGATAAATAATGTAAACAAGTGACCGTTACTGAGTTATATTGCGATAGTGAACGATTATTATATCTGCCCTTATTTCTCGTACGCAATAATATATTCAGTTGGTCGATGACGGTTGCGTGGTACAGGAAAGCTGTCAGTATAGAAGTTTGTCAACGTTAGGTCCGCCATTTTGTGAAGTTCATTTCTGTTTGGATTTTATTCGAAGAGCCACGATTTTTAAAAGTTTGTTTACATTATTTATCTTGTCTCGTTGGCCTTACTTTATGTATTTATGTTAACTCTTTATTGTACAAAAATATAAAATATTACAGTATTTTTATTAAACTTATGTACAAAGGCAAACTTATCCCTACCCTTGAACCTAATCCTTATGTATCTACTTATCACTGAAAATATTCATAAACAGTGAAGTTAGTAGACAGTTCATAGAAAAAACCGGGCAAAAGCATGTCAGACCATGCTCAGTGTAGGGTTCCGAAACCGTTACTACAAACAAATGAGACCTCGCGACAAACTTAAGTTTGTCGTTGGATTTTTTTATTCCCATACATCGACATAGGTCGTCG
Source organism: Acleris emargana (assembly GCA_927399475.2). Classification (NCBI taxonomy): domain Eukaryota; kingdom Metazoa; phylum Arthropoda; class Insecta; order Lepidoptera; family Tortricidae; genus Acleris; species Acleris emargana. The sequence continues at coordinate 18,325,177 of OV656846.1, forward strand.
AATGGATACTACCCTCGTTTATATTGTTGTATTGTTGCGAATAAATGTCTCTTTATCTTTATCTTTATCTTTATTTCGACATCAAATGTTTCTGGTAGCTATCATTTTTTTCGTCAATATATTGAGGACAACAACGACAGCGGTTGAAACGCCCGAATATTCACTTGGCCGGTGGGCTCGTTAGGTAAAAAAAATGCGTGGTGCGACTTAGTTGATAAAGAATACTATAAAATAAAACATTAGGGGGAGGCACGTAACGCCGGACACTCGTAATATCTCGGCGGATCCAACGTGTTCGATTCTAAAATGAACGGTTTTGTATAGATTACACTCCCCCACACCTCTTTCAAGAGTTTATTTATTGACCACGTTGTTGTTCGTCGAGATATTACGAGTGTCCGGAGTTAGGTGCCGTCCGGCCTTACAGGACTTCTCCCTACCTCTAAAAGCATTGACAAACTAGACACAAAAATCTTACCTTTTCCTTTTCCTTTTTTGACCTTAGTTTTTTAGTGTGTAAATAATTTAAATAAATAAATAAACAATAAACGCTTATTATAATCATGACCATCATTCTCTCATCTTAGGTTTATGTACGAATTTACTTGTAATTGGTTATTTGTGCAATAAAGTGTACCTCGAAAGGCCCACGTCAAATTTCGTTAGTTCGAAAAATAATCTTGTGTCTGTCGAAGAAAGTCAAAATTAACTTTGACAGTTGTCCTAAATTTAGGACGTTGGGCCTAACAATATATACATAGGTACATATGCATACATACAATTTAAAAATGATAATAAATAAAATAAAAATAAATAAATATCAGAGGACAATCTCACACAAATTGACCTAGTCCCAAACTAAGCTCTAGGCTTGTACTATGGGTACTAGGCAACGTTAAACTTACGTATTTAGATAAATACATAGAAAACACCCAAGACAGGAACAAATAATCATGCTCATCTCACAAATATTTGCCCGCACCGGGGATCCAACCCGGGACCGCTAGCTTCATAGGCAGGGTCACTACACTCACTACCGACTAGGCTACGGCGTCACATACATGCAAGTTCGTGGAACTGTGAACTAGCAATAAATCAATGTTGCAATGCAATAAATCTTCAGCATTTCCGCCGCAGTTCCTATTTGCAGTAAGCCCGGAATATTTTTAAACACACGGAGATTTACATCTATTACGTGGCATGCAAACTTTTCTGAGAAATGTGGTGAAAAAATGTACAAGCAAATTATTGATGTGGTTAGTCATGAATACTACGATTAGTTTAGTTCTTTTTTTAAGAATAAGTAATTAAGTTTTTAATTTACTGAGCAATGGCAGCGACAAATAATCCGGTTCACTAATGTTTGACCGAAAAATTATTGACAAATGGTCATTTGACAAACAACGTTTCACCAAATGATCATTTGGCAAACGAGACATTTGATCAAAGTATCATCTTACAAAAACTCACTTAGCAATTGATCAATTAGCAATTAGTTAACCTATTTTGGGCATAAAAAAAACAACCTCGAAGGCCAAGGCAACCTAACCTAACCTTACCTATCCGAGACGGTTCTGCCCTGATTGGTCTTGCTCGTAAAATGTAAATTTAACTGTTGATCATTTGGAAAACTAAGTCAGATCATCAGTAAAATGATCAATTGATTTAACATTTTTTTGCAAAACGTTGTTGGTCAAGTGTAATTTTGCCAAATGACTTTTGGTCAAACAGCAGGACACTAAATAATTCACATATGGTTTTCATTCTCTGTATAGTCCGTTCGTTCAAGTAGTTTGTATGCTTTGATATGCCACTACAATTGCTACAAAGAAGGCGGCGAAGGTTGTAGCAATTGTAGCCCCGCGCATAAAGCGGTGTCGGCTAAAAAGTACTGCACACTATTTGGACGAACGAACTGTAAAAACTGTAAAAAGATTTTCATGTTACCTAACTAAAAGCCACCTTAAGTAACCTAGCTTTATAATTTAAAAAAAACCGCGTTTAAATCGGTCGACCCGTTTTGAAGTTACGATGCCACAAACAGACAGACCCATAAACACACGCGTTTAACTTTTAACACCCCTCTTCTTACATCGGGGGTTAAAAAATTATTACACCACATTTTATTTAAAAACCATAATTTTATTTAAAGTTTTCCCCGTGATTCGTGAACATATTTAATCTGTTTTAGTTAAATACTCAATGTCAATATCTGTTAAGTGTCTGGCTAGTAGTAGCGTTTATTGATAAACTTACAATAAACGTTATAAAGGTATATATAATCAAAGTATTATGTGTCCCTTTCTGTCTTATTCAAATTTCGCAATGACAGATGAGGACAGAACATATTTTCAAGAACTTCACATATTTTCTGTAGCACGTACAAAATAAGTAGGATTTAAAAATTATGAAATATCCAATCCGACCGTAAAATAAAGATTCTTAATTGATCAACAGGAGTAGATACTACTTTATCATTAAAAGTATCAAATCCTCTTTATCTTATTTTTATTTACCAGCGCTAACGAGATAGATTCCAAATTAAAACTAAATCAGTTCAATGCAACTTCGAACACAACTCGCGTTCCACTTGGAGAACTCATCGGTTCGCGGCATAACGATCTGCCGCCGCTATTAAGACGTGATTGGAACGTGCACTGTTACCCTGCTAAATTAAATTGAGCGCAGCGTAACAAAAAGTTTGTTATTCTCGACGCAAAAAGTTAGCATAATATAGGTTAAATATTATGTGTATTTGTAAGTCTCTATGTGATGTCGTATCTCCCAAACAGTTAGTTCGATTAGGAGCCGTTCTTTTTAAAATAAATAATCAAGTTTAATCAGAATGGTTTTTAGGTTAGTTTTATGAACACTTATTTTTATAAGCTGTAAATCAGCTAAATACAACTTCAAACACAAGGCGCCGCGTTCCACTTGGAGAACTCATCGGTTCGCGGCATAACAATCCGCCGCCGCTATTAAGACGTGATTGGAACGTGCACTGTTACCCTGCTAAATTAAATTGAGAGCAGCGTACCTAAAAAAGTTTTTTTACCCTCGACGCAAAAGGGTGTCATAAGTTAAATATTATGTGTATTTGTGAGTCTATATGTGATGTCGTATCTCCCAAACAGACAGTTTGATTAGGAATCGTCTTTTTTGAAATAAAAATCAAGTTTAACCAGAATGGTTTTTAGGTTAGTTTTATTAACCGTTAGTTTTAAAAGGTATACGTGAAGGTTAGCATTTAATTTTGGCTCGGAGGTTTTATTTATTTTTATCATAAATGCTATGCAATCTTGCCATAACATTAGTAAATAGAAGCCGGTAGGTTGAAGTTCTTGGACCACTATCAAAAATGTCCAGTAAACTTGAGGAATTTCCAATTTGGAATCAAAAAGTGACCAGTAAGAAAGTTTGGATATGCCATAATGCCCATAATATATCATATTATTTGAATTTTGAACTATCTGTTACAGCCTGCAAAAAGGCTACAGAGGTAAGCAAGAAAAGGTCACAAGTACCAAGGCTTCTCAAACCAAAAGCGTTATCTCGTTCAGAGCAGGCATCGCGCGATTTCTCTTTATTTACGAGAACGTCGCTCGCATCATCTCCGTTTTATGCGCGCTTAGTACATCTTAACCGGTCTGAAGAGTTCACATTGGGAATCGTTTAAAGAAATTTTAAACGAACTTTTAAGTCTGCTTAATTGAGAATGCACGCTTTAAAGTGTGTTTTGTACAATCTGACGGGTACTACTTAAACTGGTCGGTTCGCCGAGTTAACTTGTTCACTCGTTTGACCGACCGAACGCCGTTTTTGAGAGAATAACACCCCAGAAGAGTAATTCATAATTAAGTACCTATACAAAACAAAACGAGAAAGTTACTTACTTTGCTTCTGGGAAACAATAGAAATACGTCGGTGAAATTTCTCTTTGTGCGATAAAAAGTTAGGTACGTCAGGCAGAACCAGAATGCGTCAACAGTTTCGTAAAACATAACAATGTAATTTTCAGGAAGCACAATAAATACACAGTATTTTAGCATCTACTACGGCATCTTGATTCCGGTTCGTTACAGCCAAATATCATAATATCGTGTTCCTAGAATATCAAAATGTCAAAACAGATTATTCTCATAATGTCTAAAGATCGAAATGACTTACGCCTACTTCTTAAATTACCGTATTCTTAATATGACTATAATTCATTTAGACTCTATCTCGTTTTGATAAATTTCCAATTCTACCAATTCCCAAAATGTCTAAAACTTGACTTGATCATGTTTTGATGAATTTTCAAATATACCATTTCCCAAAATGTCTAAAACTCACTATGGAAAATAATTAAAATTATGTTGAAGTTTACAGTTTTTAACCAATGAGTAATGAGGGTTTCCGCGCATTAGTTTTTTCACTAGATGGCGCCTCTGGGAAGTAAGGTCTTTTTGAGAGTTGATAATACGTAAAAAATATAAATTGAACCTATTTATTTGAAATGTGTATATATCAAGTGAAAAACTAAATTGTCACTAGTTTGGTCTTCTTCTAGGCATATATTTTAACATCAACTGTCAAAAAGACCTTACTTCCCAGAGGCGCCATCTATTGATAAAACTGATGCGCGGAAACCCTCATTAAATTAATTATCAACGGCATCCCAATTTTCATCTTTTTACTATTTTTATTCTGTACAATCGAGAATTCATTAGTAAGACTTCTTGGAGGTTCGAGTACTGATGATGATGTACTAAAAATACTGCGTGGTTAAAATTTTAGGTATTATGAGACAGTGTCATTTTGGTCTTTGGGCATTTTCACTTTCAGTCTTAATAATAATTCGGTATTTGAAGTTATTGTTCATTTTACCAACTATACAATTTGGATATCGGATGTAATGCGTAAATGTTATTATGACATTTTATTGTATTGAAAATTAGTCAATTTAGGAATTAAGGCATTTTGGAACTAAGACAATTTGATATTTAGTAAAATAGGTAAAAGGGCATTATGATATTTGGCTGTAATGAACCGGAATCGGCATCTTACGCAACACTGTTAAAAAGTTTAATAAAGCCTGGTTAAGAACCATCCTGATTAAGGTAGCTTTCTTTAAAACCGTTCCGTTTGGGAGCTATGATACGACGGACAGTTGTCTGTCCGTCGTATCATTCCTACTACTGGCCTACTTACTCAAAAAACATCTTTTTTTTTTTAAACATGTCCGTAACTGCAAATACCAACTTAAACTTTACCGTCAACAACGTCATCACGACACCGTATAACTAAACACGTTAAAACAAACATTAAACCCATTGGCGTTTACGTCCGTGTATATTTACGTAACATGAAAACAATTTGCGCAGTGTAAACAGAATGTTACAACCGACAGTTGATACTGAGTTGTTTTAGTTGGGAAATGGGTGACGGACCAAGCTGGGAACTTATAAATTGGAATTTAATCTCTCGCGACCTTAGCGCGTTCGATTTTTGTCGACTGTACGGATCGATGGGGCACGCATGTCCGATTGTCAATGTTTAATATAATGTACTTACTTAGGTGTTTATAGTTAACTAGCGAACATTTCTCGCTGCCCTTTTTTAGGTTTCTGTACCAAAATGGTAAAAAAAGAACCCCGATTTTTTTTATAGTTTTTCGTCACGGTTCAAAAAATCCCCCCCCCCCCCCCCCGTATCTCCGAAGTTAATGTAGTAGGTAGGCGGTATTTACAGATTCAAACGTTAAACTTAAAATATAGGTACCTACCTTTTTTACATAATGCTAGGTTAGGTTTATTATTGTATAATATCAAGAGCAATTTTTAAAAAACGACTGACTGTTGAGTTTCTTGCGGCGTTTCTTCTCAGCAGTGGTCTCTTGCGAAGCGCTGGTAGATTTTTGACGTGTAAAAGTGCCCGTGCGGCCTACTTACTGAATAAACATCTTTTATCTTACCTGTGTGGTTACCGGGTTAGAATAGTGCCACTCCATGTCTTCTCGTGGATGTAGTAAGAGGCGACTAAGGGAATAATAAAGGCTTCTAGTATTCTTAGGCGATGGGCTTGCAACCTGTCACTAATATACTGGTAAACATCTTAGCCTGATTGTGCAAAACGTGGTTACATAATTATCAACAACTTATTTAAGAGTGCTTGGTAATTCTGTAGCTCTGCCTACCCCACTAAGGGAATGAAGGCGTGAGTTTATGTATGTGTATGTATGTATCTTTTATCTTTTTTTACCTTTTTTGTTGCATTGTTCCGAAACGTAACTTCTCAAATTTTGACGACGCGCTTGTCTAGTTGGTAGTGACCCTGCCTACGAAGCTAGCGGTCCTGGGTTCAAATCCTAATAAGGTCAGATATTTGTGTGATGAGCGCGAATACCTTGTTTCTGAGTCATGGATGTTTACGATGTATTTAAATATAATATTTCTCTATGTATAAGTATTTATATCGTTGTCTAGTACCCATAATACAAGCCTAGAGCTTTGTCTCCTGATATTTATTTATTTATTTAAATTGTGTAAATTCCTTATGAGAAATTCTCGGAAATTTCTAAGATTTCTTAACTTCTGAGAATTTTCTGCAACTTGTACATTGCTACTTCTTTGTCAGGGGTCAAAATACCGGAAACTATTTGATCATAATTTATCAAGCAACATGATTTAGAAAACGAATAATAAAACTTTTCACTTGTATCCGTTGCGCTCTAAAAGCATGCATTACATAACAGCCACAGAATACTCTTTTTCATCCCTTAAACGGCGAGAAACAATGGCGCCGCGGGGGTGGGAAGTTTTCGGTTGTTTTGTGGGGCTAGCTAGAGAGCGGTTTCAGAAACATGTTCTATTTTGTTTTTGTAAACTCAGTTGATGTGTTCTGTTGTTTTATACGGATCTTAAATGTTGTGTCTTTTTTTGTGTTCTATAGCCAAATTTAAATTTGGTGTTCGTAATAAGTTGTTATGTAGTCCCACTTCTTAGTTGATAAGAAATATAAAGACACTTCAAGCTCGCCGCAAGCAACGCCGCGGGAAATTCATAGTCATATTTAAACAATTTAATGTTCTTCCTTGTAGTCGCTCAAATATCTAATCGAGATTTCTTATCGCCACCCTTGAAATAGGTTGAGGATATTACTTGGACGTAACTTTTTCATCTTGGCGTCAATTGATATGGAAACTACATCTAAATATTGTTCATTAATGTATCTCATAAAATTGTGGGAGGACCTTGTGTAGGGTCCGTCCGAGTTGGTACCACCATCTTATCCATCAACCTACTGCCAAGCAGCAGTGTTTGCATTGTTGTGTTTCGGTTTGGGGATAAGACAGCCGGTGAAATGACTAGCATAGAGGCATTACAACTTAGTCCTCAGGGTTGGCAACGCATTTGCAGTCTTAGGATTGCGGTCTTGTGAATGCGAATGTCTATGGGTCACAGTTTCCACTTACCATCAGGTGGCCTTTATGCTCGTTCGCCTTCCTATGCTAAGTATATAAAAAAAAAACATCGAATGTATTTTTTCTTAAGTGAAAAATATGCAAATAAAGGCCAAAAAACTACTTTTTTGGAGTAAAAATGTCAAACTTGTATATCATAAATCTCGGTATATATCATTGACTTGTAAAAGAAACATTGAGATGGCAGGTAGTTTAGAAGTGCTATGTTAATGCAAATAGGTTTTTACGACAACTGAAAGTTTCGAGCCTCAGATCGAAGGTCATCTGCCCATGGTAACCCCTTTATATTTTCTCTTTGAATAAAACCTCAACACGAAAATCACATGGTTCCTAACGTTTAAATAGTTAATGGAGCTGATTAAACATGTTCTTTACACAATTAAATTCTTAACTATTTCCTACCTTGGTTCACACTTGATTTGTTTGAGCCTGGTCTTACAAATGAGGAGGTTTACGTGGACCATTACTCTCCTGCCCTAGTCTTCTGTTATCTGCGCGCTTTAGTCCGAGGAAACGACCGCGATTAGCAGGCCTTACGTATTTGTTACAGTGAAGTAATGGGTGTCACATTAAATATCCAGGTTTTTTAGTCTTTTTAGTATTTATTTATTTATTTTATGGCATAGGAAGGCAATCGAGGACACAGGCCACCTGATGGTAAGTGGAAACTGTGACCCATAGACACTCGCATTCACAAGACTGCAAATGCACCGCCAACCCTAAAGACTAAGATGGAATGCCTCTATGCTAGTCTTTTCACCGGCTGTCTTATCCCCAAACCGGAACACAACAATGCGAACACTGCTGTTTGGCGGTAGGTTAATGGTGCTACAAGATATAAAAAAGTCGTCTATTTAGTTGCGCTCTTTACTTCTTATGGGCGTAAAACTAAATTATTACTCGATTTTGCTACTGTTCTTTTAGGAACCACTCGATTCTAGAACATTGTTGATCTGTTGAAAGCAACAAGAATACCTAGGTAACAGACAAGGCTCAAAGTTACTCAATAATTTTGTGATATCCTTAGCTTTTGCGCGCGAGTTTGTCACTATTCCAATGCGTATTGTAACTTTTTTCTGGATATAAAAAGTCTGACTGTGCCAAATTTCATCCAGATTCTGTTCAGCTGTTCCGGCGTGGTTGAGTTACAAACATCCAAACCTTCGCATTTATAATATAAGTATTACTACTTGATGATGATGATGATGATAGGTGGGGACGCCCAGCCGAAGCAGGCGGGCAGTCGATTCGGTCAGCCGTTCATTCTGCCCTATTCCCCTCAGTCGTGCCTCAGGTTACTGGCCCGGCGGCGCTCCCATCCAGCATCGATCCCATCTTCCTGTCTTCCTACAGAACAACAGTGCGTCCCGTAGGTTGATGCTTTTGAGATCTTCTGTGGACAAAACGTCCTCTCCGAATGTGTGGTATCTCAGTGACGAGTACATGACACACTCGGCTAGGACGTGTTGACTAGTTTCCTCTTTGCCACAGTGTGGGCATTGAGGGTTCTGTTTAATACCTATTACCGTCAGATGTCTGTTGAGCGGACAGTGTCCAGTCAGGATTCCTGTTAGTATGCTTAGATTGTACTTACCCAGGTTTAGAAGGTACCTTGTTCTGTTTTTATTAACTCTTCCTATCATGAGTTTGGATTGTCTGCACCCTTGCGTCATCCCCCATGCCTCATTTGTTTTCTTTTCCATTCTTCTGGCGATAACTCCTTTGGTTACCATCTCCGATATCGGTAAAACCGGTTCCGGGCCTAGGTACTGTTGGTCCGCACCTGCTCTGGCTAGTTCGTCTGCCTTCTCGTTTCCCACTGCTCCACTGTGTCCTGGCACCCACGCCAGTGTTACATGGGATGTGGTGCCTAGAGTGTTCAGTTCATTCCTACACTCTTGCACTAGAGATGATTTGATCACCGGATTGCCTAGTGCTTTGAGTGCCGCTTGGCTATCTGAGTATATTATAACGTGACTACCCGTTACATTGCTTTTTTCCTTGAGGCTCAGGGCACACTTCATGATGGCAAAGACTTCTGCCTGAAACACACTGGTGGAGCCTCCTAGTGGTATCGTCGTGTGCTCATCTGATTCTTGGCTATATATGCCCGCTCCCGCCCTTTTGGTTGAGGATTTCCATGAACCGTCTGTGAAGCATGTCACTTTGGGTTCTGGTATTTCTCTCTCCCAGCTGTCTCTCTCTCCTATGTGGATTCTGTATTTCTTGTCGAACCTCTTCCTTTTCTTGATTAGGTCATTGTTTACCATGAGCATATCCATGTTTGACATTGACTCTTTCTGTATGCTTGCGTGTCTCTTGTCCATCTCGGACCCGATCCACTCCCTGCTCGCTTTTATTCTATACCACTGTTCTGTGGCTCTCTTCTCCACCTCTATGCGCACCGGGTTCAATCCTAGCATGATCTCCAGGGCTTGTGTAGGTGCTGTTCTCATTGCCCCGGTTGTCATCAGACATGCTAGTCTTTGAACCTTTGTTAATTCTTTGTCTATATCTTTTATCTTTGCTCTGTGCCACCACACGATGGCTCCATATAGGAGTCTGGGTAGGACCACCGCTCTGTATATCCATTGCGTTATCCTTGGTCTTAGTCCCCATCTCCTTCCTATGGCTTTCCTGCGTTGCCACAGGGCTATAGTGGCTCTTCTGCATTGCTCCTTTACATGTGTCTTGTATAGCAGCTTACTGTCTAGTACTACTCCAAGGTATTTTATTTCCTTGAGTGTTTCTATCTCTTCACCTTTTATTTTTATTGGTGTTAGGACGGGCAGCTTTCTTTTGTTGGTGAAGAGTACTATTTTCGTCTTGGTCGGGTTCAGGTCTAGTCCCCTGTTCTGACACCAATTTAGTACCTGTTTTATCCCTCTTGTCATGACTTCTCTCATTACACTGAGGACTTTTCCCCTCACTAAGAGTACCCCGTCATCCGAATACGCTTGCATGTGTATACCTCTTGTGTTAGTTTCTCTTATGAGCGAGTCTAGTAGGAGACACCATAGGAGTGGTGACAGACAGCCTCCTTGTGGGAATCCACGGCTCGTCTTTATCCTTATTGAGTCTCCCCCCAGTTGTGCTGTGATCGCTCTCTCTTTTAACATGGCCATTATCCATCTCCTAACTGCGGGGTCTATGTCATCCCTCCGTATACATTTCTTTATCGCACCAAAAGTAGCTCTGTCGAATGCTCCCTCTACGTCGAAGAAGCATCCCAGTGCCAACTCCTTGTCTTCTAATGCTCTTTCTATCCTTGTAGTCAGGTTGTGCAGAGCTGTCTCTGTTGATTTACCTTCCATGTAGGCGTGTTGATGCCCGTGTAAGGGTAGTCTACCACCTTGCATGCTTGTCCTTATCTGTGTATCTATGATCTTCTCCAATGCCTTCAAAACGAATGATGAGAGGCTTATGCTTCTGAAGGATTTAGCGTCCTTGTAGTTTTTCTTGCCTGGTTTAGGTAAAAATACCACCTTTACCTCGCTCCAGATTTTCGGGATGTGGCCTAGCACCAGACTTCTTTCATAAATTTCTTTCAGATGGTTCCAGATGTATTTCCACCCCTTTTGTAGTAGTGCGGGTATCACTCCATCTGGTCCTGCCGCTTTGTAGGGGGCGAAGGAGTTTATAGCCCATTCCCCCACTTCATCACTTATCTTGAGGTTCATCGTTTCCCCTGCTTCCCTTATCTCGTTATTATTTTCTACTGCAGCCTCATGTAAGTTGTCCTCCCTGCAATCGGGAAAGTGTATTTTTACCATGTGCTGCAGTACTTCTTTGGGGTCCGTCAGTTCGGTCGATCCTACTATCAGGCTACCCAGTTGGCAGGTTCTCTCGTTCGACAGTACCCTTACTAATCTCGCTGCCTCTGTGTAGCGTTGTATCTCTCCCGTGAATGTTTTCCATCCCTGTGCTCTCAGTTTTTCTCTAGTATTAGTATATTTGTTCCTAATGCTTCTGTACTCGTGCCAGCACTGATCATTGTTCCTTTTCAGAGCTGATCTTAGCGCTTTACGAGATCTCTTCCTCCGTTTCTGTATCTCTTTATTCCACCACGGCTGTCCTTTGTCTCCGTTGCTCGTTTTTTCCGGACACGCCGATAGGTAGGCTTTTGATATGGCCTTGTTCAGATCTTCTGCAGCTCTGTCCAGCTCCTCACTCGTTTCTGGTCTTCTATGGCTCGGTGTCCATTTACTCAGTATATCGTTATATTGCTCCCAATCCGTTTTTCTAGGGTTTCTTATTTTCGTTCTTTCCGTGTAGTAGTCCAGGCCGTACAGTAGTCTTCTGTGGTCCGACATACTGTCCTCCCTGTCCACCCTCCAGTCTCTTACATGTTTGCCTATCCCCCCTGAGGTAATTGTTATATCCAATACCTCCTCTCTAGCCCTGGTTACAAAGGTTGGGGTTGTCCCTGTGTTATGTATGTCCAGGTCATTACTTACAATAAATTCTAGTAGTGCTTCCCCCTTCTTGTTGGTGTCGGTGCTCCCCCACACCTCATGATGTGAGTTTGCATCGCAGCCTACAAGAATGGGTGTTTTCTTACCTTTATATCTTATAATCGTTTCCTCCAATTCTCTAGTTGGCGCGTTGCTTTCACCTGGGATGTAGCATGTTGCCATCGCTGCTTTGATTCTCTCTCCACTCCTTGTCACGAGGTTGATTTCTACCACGACTAGGTCTCTGAAACATATGGTCACAAGACATCCCATATTTCTTAAGTCTCTACTAACATAAATGCATGCCCTAGGTGGTAACTCACCATTTCTTTCGAAGTGTAGGTCACCCCCCAGGCTTCCCAGGCCTGTGACCTGGTTTTTCCATACATACGGTTCTTGCATCAGGACTATATCAATCTTTTCCCTTACTATGTATTGACATAGTTCCGACATTGCGTCCTTACAATGCTGAAGGTTTACTTGACATATTCTTATTTTTTTGTAGTTTGTGTTGTGTGTGTTGTTGTGTAGTGCTGGTTGTTTGTCTGTGTTGTCCATTGCTGGTTGTGTTTATGTGTAGTGTTGCTGCCCCCCGTTTCCCTAGACTGAGGAGCCCCCCTCAGTTTCCATCCGTGGTGGATGGTCATCGATCGGGGCTGCCTCTGCCTGGTTTCCGGGTTGCAGCGCTGGGTCGCCACAACTGCACTTGCAGCTACAGCTCCCCCTCCCACCCGGGGTCTCTGCCTCCGCATCTTTCCTCCGGGGCTGAGCCCTGACCAATCGCGCCCTGATGCGTGTGGCTTGGAAAAATAGCCATTGGCTAGTCTCCGCACCCCACGCATCCTCTACGCTCTTGGGCACCGAGTAACACACCCGGATACCCGTGGCCAGGTTCTCCCGCCCCACCTGCGTCCACTCTTGGAGTTTCAGCTCCCCCTCCCTGTCCCAGTTTTGGGCTCTCAGGTAGAGGAGCGGATCCTCCAGGAGCTCCTCCGGCGGGCCTGGGATCCAGACATTGACCCGGGTGTTGCTCAACATCCGGGCCTGCAGCCTATGCCCCTGAGGCTCCCCCAGGTCCTTCTCAAGAAGCCACTCCCTCGCCTCTGCCGTGGATGGTGTCACAAGGAAAAATCCCTCTGACACCAATCCCGACATGGCGAACTGGAGTTGCCTCCCTCGAACTCCCTGCTCCTTAATCGCCTCCGTAATGAAACGGCTGACAATTCTCCGGACTTCGGTCCCTAGCGACTCATCCAGCGGTACACCGTCCACGCGGCAGATCGCCACTGCGAGCTCCCGTGTTTCCCTTGCGGTCGCACGGGTGCTCGCGAGCGAGTCACCGCGGTTTGGTCTCTTCGCTGGAGGCCGTGTCGAGGGTCCTTCGTCCGGGTCAGTTGTCTGCCGTTTCAACTTCGGCGCCCTCCCTGGCGGCGGGGGCCTCCCCTTCGCCTGAATGTGGCAAGGGTTTTCTCCCGCCGCCCTCGCTAACCTATGCTGGTTCCTCCTGGCCTGTCTAGCCTTCTTTTTCTCTGCCTTGGTCGGTAGTCTGCTGAACTCGCCTCCCTCCGTCGGGGTTGCCGCCGTGGCGGTTCCCTCCTCCGAAGTTGATGGTGGGTTCAGCAAACGCTCCTCGTCGTCCAAGGACAGATTCACCAGCTCACTCCACGGCATCTGCAGGGGTCCCCCTTGCACCTTCTTGTCGGTGCTTGGCATCCCTCCTGCTTCTGCCCCTTCCGCTCCCTTACACTCTGGCATCTGCGGGGGTCCCCCTTGCACCATCTTGTTGGTGCTCGGCTTCCCTCCCACTTCTGCCTCTTTCGCTCCCTTTCTTACATCTGTTTGGTTTATTTTGTGTTCCATAGTTTTCCTTCTAAATGTTCATCCGACTCGCTCCCCACCCTCCTCGGAGCCCTCCTACTGGGGATGGTTTGACCCATCAGGGATACGAGTCCGATATAGCGCTCCGGGGTGAGCTGTCAAGTGAGCCCGCACGATGTCAGGCCCTCCGTCACCACTACAGCGACTCGGGGCCGTACTCCGCCGGCTACTGACCTCATCACCCCAGAACGCTCGCCCGCGGCCAGACTACTGTAAACGCGACAGCCGATTGATTCTGACTGGCTGGGCCAGAACCTCCCGTGTGAGATGAATCCCGAGCCAAAGTGGCGTGTTGTTATCCGAGGGTAACTACTCCGACCCTCTTCAAACTCAGCCTACCAGGATCTCGTTCTCCACCCGTACGGGTCCCCGCGCACGGCACAAACACGCGGGTGGCATTTTACCGCCCCCCATCCTTTCCTATTGGATAGGAGGCCCGCTGCGACATGCCACAATATCGCTTGCAGCTGATTGGATAGGAAATGAAGGAGGCGTGGAGGGGTGAAAACAGGACGGTCAGGAGTGCGACTGTTGTTTCTGTTCTACTCGTTTAATGCGGGAAACCGAGTAGTTGACAGGCAGCAACCTCGGGAAGGAACACAACCAGTCTTGCCTGGGGTATCATAGCAACTGTGAGCTCCACCCTCGGCCGTTAGCCAAACCAACTACCGGACAAGTAGATTGACATAGGGACGGACCCATATCATCTGGCGACCGGTCGCAAACTAACGTTGATTTGGACCCACCCCCGCTACTTACTACTACTTTATATGCCGAATTGACCCTGTTGAGGCAGCACCTTGCCTATTTTTCATATATATTTTTACCGAGTGGTTGCCGGCTTAGAATTGTGCCATGTCTTCCCGTGGAAGTCGTAAGAGGCGACTAAGGGAATGACTAGGGGAATAAAGGCTTGTAGTACTGTTAGGCGATGGGCTTGCTACCTGTCACTAAATATACACTGTTAAACATCTTAGCGTAATTGTGCAAATTGTGGTTACAGAGTTATCAACAAGTTTTTAGAGTTGTTGGTAATTCTGTAGCTCTGCCTACCCCACTTTGGGAATGAAGGCGTGAAGGTATGTATGTATGTATGTATTTTTATATATAGGTATGAGAGTGAGGCAAAAAAGCATTCGGGTTACCTGTTGGGAAGTAATCACTATCACCTATGAAATCAAACAACACAAGAAAAGTTGTTCGTTAGCTGTGAGCCTTTTGGCTCATGTCAATATCGAAACTGGTGTGGTTAGATTAACATGTTCGGCGGCGGTACCCAAATTATGGAATGTACTAGAATGACAGTAAATTTCTTCATACAAAATGAAACTACGGCTTAAGCAGTTCTGATTATATACATTGTTGGTTTGTCTCTACTCGAGTACAGTAACGGTTATAACCGTGCTACGGGAAGACAACTCGCATACAACGACAGCGGCAAGCGCCGTACTGCGTGTGTGTGTAAGCGTTTGCATCTGTGTGAGTCAGGGTCAAACTCGTGTTCGAGAAATTATACTTGGTTTTGGCGGTAGCCACATGGTAGTTGTAACGCAGATGACAGTAAAAAAAAATTACATAGCAATGGTATGGATTTTCGTCGGGAAGAACCGTAGTGACTTTTAGGAAGTCGTAAATAAATACTGCGATGGCCGTACTGTCATATAACGTGCTACACGTTTTACGGTCATAGCCGGTACCGCCGCCGAACGTGTTAAAACGAAAACAAGTAAAAACATCGTAAGGAGGGCTGTAATATCCACCCACATCATCCCCTGTGTTTTAGAAATTACCTTGTATATTGCTGCCGTGGCAGAAAGGTTCCTTACTTGTGGGAGGACCTTGTACAGGGTCCGTCCGGGTTGGTACCACCATCTTATCCATTAACCTACCGGCAAGCAGTAGTGTTTGTATTATTGTGTTCCGGGTTGGGGATAAGACAGCCGGTGAAATGACTAGCATAGAGGCACTCCATCTTAGTCCTCAGGGTTCGCAGTGCATTTGCAGTCTTGTGAATGCGATTGTCTATGGGTCACAGTTTCCACCTCCTATCAGGTGGTATGTGTGCTCGTCTGCCTTCCAATGCCGTAAAAAAAGGGGTCTGCTTTGTGACTCCACGTGTGTCAGAACTTTCTCCGCGTCGCACCTTGGCCGAACGGTGCGAACAGCTGGGGCCCTAGACAAGATGCATTACGCCGAGTCGCTTTTCTGTTCGTTTCGTTTTTAAACCAATCGCGTCACTGCTAGATCACGTGACTTTTCGTATTACGTGATCTAGCAGTGACGCGATTGGTTTAAAAACGAAACGAACAGAAAAGCGACTCGGCGTAATGCATCTTGTCTAGGGCCCCTGGTGCCGTTGCAGATTTTGCCGCGGTCAAAAAACGTGACAAATATTCGGCCCTGGGTGGTAGTTATTATTTTGCACCCCTTGTGTTTGAGACAACTGGTTGCTGGGGGACGGAGGCTATTGCTTTCATTAGGGAAGTGGTACAGAGAATTAGGGAGAGTTCACGAGGGTTCGTACCTGGTGCACAGGTTGTCCATCGGCATTCAGCGTGGTAACGCGGCTAGTGTGATGGATACCTTAGGGCCAGGGGCAACTTGGGGGGGGGGGGGGGGGGGGGGGGGAGTAACCCGACAACCACACGGGAAATAAATAAATACCAAATAAATTACTATAATAAATAAGTACCTGAATAGAATATAGAATAGAATAGAACATTTATTTCGAGTAAATTTACACCCATATATTGTTAGTAGTTCATTAATCCTAAATGTTAGTAACAATTTACAAAATTACACTAATTGTAAGGGGCATGTAGCCCATAACAATGACGCATGTAAGTACCTATTAGCAATAATTAGTATAATTACGTTTTAAGTTTTTATTTATGTGTTTCTTCTTTTTCTGTGCACTAACTATGTAATTTTCCGATTATTTATTTGGTCGACTGGTAGAGAATGCCAGTAGGCATTAGATCCGCCATTTGTACCTATTTATTTTTATGCCATAAAGATTAAATAAATAAAATGAGAGCGCCCAAATATAACTAGTCGCGTTACGTCTGAGTTTTCTCAGTAAGCTTCAACTCTTAAAAACACCTCGTTCATTAGTTGCGAGGAGGTATACCATTCCAACGAGGAAGAACCAAAACATCCTAACTACCCAGAACTAATTTACGAATCGTTACCTTAAGAAGTAGTGATAGAGTTTTCTTTGGATGGATGAAGTTGGAATTGTGAGGTTTTAGTCTTGCATGAATAATTTGTAATGCACCATGTTCTGGTGAATAAGTGATATGATAGAGGGTGACAACTTAGGCCATTAAGCTTCGCTCTTCATTGCATCAACTCCCCTTCGTTAATTAATATGTCTGAGATGTTTCGCCTTCAAGAATATAAAACCAATTTTAATGAAGTTAGAAATGAAATAAATAAAATAACATTTTAAATAGTTAACCAGACCTAGGAATATACGGGGCAAATAAAATGACAGCTAGGGATTGCCTATATCGATAAACTCAATTATCGATGCTATTCCAATGTACTTGTGATGGCTCCCAGCATATTTTGTAAGTGTGCATTTTTTTTTTCGTTTTGCTACCACCTCCTGGAAATTGAAGTCTTTTCGCCACCTGAAATGAATTCATCAGCCGAGAAGGAGAAAATTAACGTCCGAAAATTTTAACAAATTCTGATGGTTTACTGGAACAGTAATTCTGAAATACACAACTAGGAGAAAAAATATGATGATTGTGAGTGAAGGTTCAAAAATCCTTTTAAAATAAAGAATAACCAGAACTATGTTGCTATTTTATTTTATTTTCACACATTTAATAAAAAAATATTTTTACAAACAAAACGGGGCGATCTCTAGTATATGTGAAAAGCATCGATAGTTGAGTTGATCTATATAGGCAATCCCTAGCTGTCATTTAATTAATTTTTGCTCCGTATATTCCTAGGTCTGGTAATAACATTATCCATATTCAGAAACTTCCTGGATGTGCAATGTGTCAAGATTAATACAACCACCTGCATTATGCAAAAACTTGAATGCTTCATTTTATAGCTCAGTTTTCCAAATGAATTGGGATAGACCAAAAAAAAATTGTCTCGGTTTTTACATTCTAATTCGAAAGAATAGGTAGTTTTAAGAGACCAATTCTTAGTTTTGTTTTAATATATTTATTTATTTAGCAGACATTTTATGGATGACGTCATGATTATTTAAAATTTGGGTTGGCATTTTCTAATAAATTACAACAATTGAATGATATCTAATTATTTATTTATTTATTTACAGTATCAGTAAGAGGCTTACAGTAAATACCAAGACACCTTTTACATTAACTTAATATAACACGCACAAAGTTAAAAGAAATAAAGAAAAACAGATAAAAAAACAATTTAACAAATACAGAAAAAAATCTACAAAAAAAGATTAAAACTTAGGTGGCTAAAAATAAATAGATTTTAGCTAAAAGCGAGTGCCAATTGCCAGCTAGCACGTCGGTGCCCCGCAGCTGGTGCACAAGCGCGTTCAGCAGCTCTACCGCCCCTACCTAAGTGTTTTGTTATAGTGTAATAAAACATACTATTTCAAGCGGTTTTCGCCTAATCCGTAAGATACACCCAGGAGGGCTTCAAGCCAAAAACGAAAGTCAAACAAAGGTCAAATATACTTTTGTAATGCAGTAATAATGCAGAACGGCCTTAAAACCCTATTCCTCGAAATGGATTTCAAACCAGAGTAATTGAATAAATATGAACAATCCGAATTCCTTGTACTCGTTCTCAAACAGTTTAAAACTTACAATAAACAACAAAGGAGCCCAATTGTGACAAGTTGTGAACTTGATAGTACTCCGGAACGGGGCAGAGCGAAACGGGCTGCAGGGGAGATCCAGTGCAGCACGGTCGCATTTCAAAGTGGTTAATTTCCGTCTACCGGAGTGAAACTACCTGTGACAGACCCGGAAAGAGCAGAATTGTACGAAAATTGACGTGTACATTTTATGTACGTTAGTAGTTTAAATTAGGATAATTGTATGTGTTTAATAACAAAGAGGTTAGGTAGGTTTAATTTTAATTACGTGTTTTTACTCGTAATTACAACAAAACTTATATAAAATTGATCATAAACCCACTGTACCTTTTAATAATAAGTAAGTTTTTCAATTGCTAAGCCACTATGGAACGCTGTCATAATGACAGCGTCAAGACACATGAAAGAAATTACGATAAAATGAATCAGTGTTCCATGGTGGCTCAACAATTAGAGTCCTTGACTGTACCTGTATTTTTTCATTGTTTAGTTTAGTTTCCACTTCGTCTTTAACCATATCATTGTCATTAATGTTAATTTTATGATTGCTCTAATTCACCAACCAGTTAAGGCGGCTGAATAGTACATACATACATAAACTCACGCCTTCATTCCCAAAGTGGGGTAGGCAGAGCTAAAGAATTACCAACAACTTTTAAAACTTGTTGATAATTCTATAACCACATTTTGCACAATAAGGCTAAGATGTTTACCAGCGCATTAGTGACAGGTTGCAAGCCCATCGCCTAACAGTACTACAAGCCTTTATTCCCTTTATAAGAAAAATTGATTGAAAAATAATATGGCTTTAGACAGAGTTAAAAAAAACTAACCTCTTTTTACACCAAATTTAGATTTGTAAAATAATACCATTATGCTAAATAAGACTTACTGCACATTCATCTTTATAGCTGCTTGGTCCAGCTACTGTGATTTTTATGTTTAAGAGCCTGAGATGAAAAGGTTGATTGGCATAAATCAAATATGAGGTGTACCCATTTAACGAAAATTGCAATGTAGTATTAAAATATTCATACAAAAAAGAGGGAAAGCGGGTGAGGGAACAAATGTGCCAATATCACATTACTGGGTTCCTAGGGAAAATAGGTATACTTAAATCAATCG
This sequence comes from Acleris emargana, assembly GCA_927399475.2. NCBI lineage: Eukaryota > Metazoa > Arthropoda > Insecta > Lepidoptera > Tortricidae > Acleris > Acleris emargana. Next base: position 18,344,927 of record OV656846.1, read on the forward strand.
AAGGTCAAGTGAAAAAGGTTATAAGTCTAGTATACTTACTCCTTTTATGTATATATACTTTTGTATTACGAGTCAAATGGAATCTTAATGACAATGGCAATTTCGCGTACAAAGGGTGGTTAGTTCAGGAAGTATTCGTAAGGGGCGCCTCCTTCGATGGTGGTTTGATAAGCAATGATCATTAAAAAAATTACAAAAATATAAACTAAGCAGTCACCTAATATTATGAATAAAATATTTCAAAGTAATATCCTCATATCACTAAAGTAGTAAGTCAGGCGAGCAAGGGGGTCGCGTCGGGAAATGTGGTTGGCTAAGTCAACAAAGGAGATATATGTGTGTGCCGCTTATGAGAAAAGACGGCTTACGTACGAGTATATGCCGCGCATGTATAGTTATTACAGTTTACTTTCTCGCCGAGGTTAATCTTTTACGTACACTGACAAGCAAACATAGAAGGCGTAGAAGAACAGAATAAATAATAGCACCTAGGTACTCCACGAGTTCCTAGAAATTGCATTCTACGATAGGTGACAAAAACCGATTTCTAACCGCGTAAGTAACAGTGTGACAAAATGTAGGATTTACTTTCTATTTTCTCCCTTGCGTTTTTATTTGTACCCATCATATAATCGATCTTTAATTCTTGGGATTTAATTTCTTCAAACGCTATTTTCTGCTGAAACCACGATGTTTTCAGGACATCTTTAACATTAATTACGTAGCTTAGGTTAGGTTAGACTTATGTCCGTGTAGATTTCGCTGGATTACTAAAAACATAATTACAAAAAGCATCCATACACATGTGCCTTAAATATTTCTTTCAAAATCGGAAAGCCGACGGGCTGAGTGTAACGCGAAGGCCGACAATAACGTTTTCAGCTTTATTAACGCAGCCTTATTAACAACTTGAAGGAAAACCCTTTAAACAGAACAACGTCATGAGTTTCCAAACATAAAAACAAAACAAATCCCTGTGTTTAAATAACTGTTACGTGTAAATCCAAAATACCTTTAAAATAACTTTAATACCTTTGAAATAACTTAAAAAAAGTTAATAGTTTATTTTGTCAAGTTATATTAAAACTAACTCAAGCAAATAAATTGAATTTTGAATTTTGAATTTTAGAATTAAAAAAAACAGTAAAGTTATAAATGTATTTAACATGATAACATTGCTTCTATGTCCTGGTAGTAGATTCAAACAACTCGTTCTTGAACGCAACGCACCAAATATTAACCGGCGAGAAGAAGTCGTCAGGGCGTAAAAAACAGATTTAAGATCGTGCATTCTCAGCTTACCCGCTTTACACGTCGAGTGAGCGTGCTCGTTTATCGTTTGTCATGTTGGTCATTGTTTGATCGACCGTTGGAACGAAACATGCAGCTAAAAGGTATTTTAAGACGATTTCGTGAAGCTAAAAATCTCCATACAAAATGCCAAAACGTTTTTCTACCCTTAAACGTAGTCCAATTTTTACGTTTTTTTTATATCGTCACTGGAAAAGCAAAACTACTAACCTCCAAAAGGGTCATTTCGAGAAAAAGCATTTTTAATGGATTTTTTTGTCTTTACACTGTCATAACTTTTTTTCTTTGGAATGCAAACGGAAGCTGTAAAGAGTAACATATCATGTTCTTTTTTTATCTGCACGAATCATTTATCGTATTGTACATATGTTCAATATTTACGGAGTTACGTGTCGCTTTAGCATTAATGCTCTCAATCCTAAAAAAATGCTGGTAAGACAAAATAACTAACCTCCACATTAAAGTTTTAGGTAAGGAGTCAATAAATACGTACGATTTGTCTCATTTTACTTTCTCTTGAGAAAAAATACTTCCATGTATCAAAAAATATGTTAATCATAAGCGGAAAATACTAAAAGTCAAAAATACTTTATAGAAATTTCAATGTCCGGGTGTACGCTGCTCGCGAGGTCGAGCCAGTTAGGTGAAATCCCGTTGGGGGAGGCCCAGCTAGCGACCTACGAGCTGAGCAGCGTCTTCATGGGTCTTCCGTGGGTTGACGTCGTCGCCTTGTCGAGGTCGCGTGGGTAGGCCTTGCCGTCGGGGGGTCGCGCGTGCTGCGGTGCGATATCCCTCAGGTGGGGGAAGCGCGACTCGTCAGCTCGCGCGAACATCGACGTGGCAAGGCGTCCGATGAAGTCGTCCAGGCTCTCAATCTTGAGGTCCCTCTGGATCGTGGTATTCCTCACGTAGCGGGGGGCATTTGTGGCGGCTCGCAGGGACAGATTTTGCTGAGAGTTCAGCTTTTTTCTGTGCCCTGCGGCCAGGAGGGCGTACCATGATGGTGCGGCGTACGTGAGGCGGGGGCGTATATATGTCTTGTAGACCCCGAGCTTCACACGCAGAGGGAGACTGGATTGGAGCACTGGACGTAGCAATGCTCTTGCTGTTCTCGCGGCGGCGACGACGGTCTTTGTGTGGGGACCCATGGTTAGTCTCTTGTCGATGGTGATCCCCAGGTATTTCACTACCGGGGACCACTGGATGTCAAGTCCGAGAAGAGTGAGTTGTGGAAGGCGGCGTATGCAGTTGCTCACGAAGATCGCTTGGGTTTTCGCAACGTTGACGGATAGCCTCCACCTGGAGAGCCAAGCTGGTAGGGCATCTAGTTGTCGCTGTAGCTTGATGACGGCGTACTCTGGCTTGTAAGAGGAGGCCGCGTCATCAGCGTACAGGGCCAGGTGGGATCCGTCAACAAGCGGGATGTCATCGGTGTAAAGGCCGTAACATACCGGCGATAGGCAGCTGCCTTGGGGGACTCCGGTTGCGATGGGGCGATCTTCGGAGATGGCGTCTTCCACAACCACTCTGAAGGTGCGGTCCGTCAAAAACGACTGGACCACCTTCGTCAGTCTGCGGGGGGCCGAGGACAGTGACAGCTTGTAGACCAGGCCTGAGTGCCAGACCCAGTCGAAAGCCTTCTCCATGTCCAGGAGTACTGCGGCCGTGTGCTCGCGCTTGTTCGCGGCGACCGCCATGTGGTGCAGCACCCTGGACAACTGGAGCGTGGTGCTATGTTCCGAGCGGAACCCCTATTGTTCTTGACGAGGCATGATGTGCGGGACCAGCTTCGTCAGCATCAGTTTTTCGAGCACCTTCGAGATGCACGGGAGGAGGGTGATGGGCCGATAGCTCTCAGGCTTCAGGATGTTTTTCTCCGGTTTGGGCAACATGATCACATGTCCGGATTTCCAGTTGGCTGGGAAATGGCCGGTGCGGAGGATGGCGTTAAAGAGGTGGGTTACCGCCGCGATCGCTCGAGGCGGTAAGTGGCGGAGGGTGGCGTTAGTGATGCCATCCGCACCGGGGGCCTTTCTGGGCTTTGTTTTCGCGATCATGTGCCTCATTTTGCCCGGGGAAAAGAAGATGGGGTCTTCTTCAGGAGCTATCGGCGCCTCGAAGTAAACTCGAAGGTGCTCTTCAACTGCGGCTATGTGGTCTGCCTCGTCGGATGGGTTCGGCTGGAACTGACGCTCCAGGCACTCGGCGAATATTTCGGCCCGGTCCTCGGCCCAGTACCTAGGGGTACCATCGGTGTGTAGCAGGGGTCGGACAGGTGTGGGGGCTCCGCTAAGTCGGCGGCATAGACGACGGATGGAGTTCCAATCGTCCGCCGCGCCGGCTAGCGTTTCTTCCCATTGCTCTGTCCTGTGGTCCTCTAGGGCTGCCTTGACCTTCGCTGTCAGGGCGTTCAGCTGGGTCTTCATCCCCGGACAGCGAATGATCTGCCAACGCTTTCGGAGACGCCTTTTGTCCCCTATCAATTTGGCGATGTGCGTTGGCAGTGAAGGCAGCCTGTTGGTCGTTTTCCTGGTGTGTGATGCAGCGGACAGAGCTTCTCGGATGCGACTGGTTAGGTCCATCGAGAATCTGTCCATGTCCGCTGCATCAGTGAGCTTCTGCTGAGGAACTGGGGCATCCATGCGCCTCGAGAACTCCTCCCAGTCTGTCACGGGTCTGGGAGTTCTCGGGGTGGAGACTGCGGGTGCCGCAGACAGGACGAGGAGTACCGGCTGGTGGTCGGACTGGACCTCATCGTCCAGGGTCTCCTGGAGGAGCTGTCCCTGGAGTCCGCGGTGCACGGCTATGTCCAGGACGTCCGGAGTAAACGCGTTGTTGTTGGGATAGTAAGTCGGAGTCTCCGGACCGTCCACGTGGTAGCCGTCGGCCTCAGCGTCCAGGAGGAGTCGGCGTCCATTCTGGTTGAACGTAGAGGAGTTCCAGGCCGGGTTTTTACAGTTCCAGTCGCCGGCCGCTAGGGTAGGCAGCGGCGAGACCAGCAGAGCCCTGACCTCGTTTAGGTCGAGACGGGTGTGCGGGGGCTTGTAGACGGCGTAGACTCGCATGCGGGCGGCGGCGACCAGGATCTCCACACCTAGGGCTTGTAAAGAGCCCAGGCGGATTTGCGGCAGCGGTTGGTGGATTACTCCTCTACGGACCAGGACGGCCAGTCCTCGGTAGGCCCTGTTTGGCCCTTCCTCGTCCTGTCGGTAGATGTGGTAGTGAAGCACCTTCAGCTTGATGGCCGGAGACAGCATGGTCTCCGAGATCAGGGCTATGTGTATCCTCTGATCTCGGAGGACTTCCATGAGGAGCGAAGTCTTCTTTTTTAGGCTCGCGGCGTTCCAGTGTATAATCCTCAGAGGGTCCATTAAACCAGCCGAGTGATCCCTCTGAGGACTATGGCGACAATGTCTGCGCCGGTATGGAGGACCATCAGTACCTCCTGGAGAATCTCCAGGGCCACCTTGACCGTGTCCGCCTTCCCTGAGTTTGCACCACTCAGACCAGGCCCATGTGCAGGGGCAATAGTGGCCTGAGGCGCGGCTTTAGTGGCAGCTGGACCGGCGGCAGTTGAGGTGGTGGTAGCAATTGCGGAGGAAGTTGAGGGAGCGTCGACCACAAGCGCGCTGTTTCCGCCTTTGGGGGGCTTTTTCCCCTGCTTCTTGCCTTGAAATTTAGCTTGAGAAATAGACTAAAGGTCGAATATGTAACAACTTTATGAATCGCATAACGCCTTACCTATAGTTTTCTAATTTATTTTATAACTTAATAATTACTAATATATCTTTGTTAACGCACGGCATATGTGTGACACGCACACACATGCACACGCAGCGAGCCAGCAACGGACCTCGGATGACGTAGCGGCGACCCCTCCACACATTCTTACCTGCTCTCGGCTTAGACACCCGCATTCATGTTTCTTAAAATATAATGCATTAAATTTTGTTAAAATCATAAGGACTTCTTCTTTACTCTCCACCGTTCACCAAGCTAAAAGACGCACCTGTTCTTCATTTTGTTCCTTCGACCGGATTTTCCATTTTTGGATACCAACGAACCTGCCACGAACTAAGGAAAGCGCAAGCACGGCGGACCGTTATGTGGATGATAGAAGAGAAGCTACAAGTCATCCCGATTGCCGACGTAATAACACTTTGGAAGTCAAGAATCACGCCTACTTCGACTGGAATTTATTGTGATGAGTACCTGAGAGAGTAGCGTTATCGTGAGTTCGTTCCAATTACCTATCTGTTAAGATTAACCCCATATTCCTATAAAAAATCGAACTTATTTATTTTCGCACTTTAAAAGCGAACAAACTTACCTGTTATACATAATTTCTGTCTTTCCGATCCCTATTTCACACTTTAAAAGTGAATATACTTAATCTTAAATACATTTCTTATCTTCTAGTAGCAAAGTCCCGCTTATATCCTAGTACTTTCTAAATTTCTAGTGCTTATTCTTCTAAAGTTTGAAGTTTACGGTCCAACATTCTGTGCCTTAACGTATTTATTAAGTGTTCGGTGCATATTACAGCTGATTGCATTGTATGCGCTTAGTCGCGTGACCGTGACCTTGGGCGCTTCCTCGCTTGGCGACCGGTGGCCGGCCGGCTAGGCTCAGCGCTGCTGACCTTGGACCTTATCTTACTGCATTCTCGCTGCGACCCGCGAAATAAATTTAAGTATTTATTGCCTTACCTTTCTTATTTTAATAACTACATTATTGGTTTAACAAATCATTATATTTACAGCTTAATTATTTGTGAGTGAGTACATACATAAATTGGGATAGACCAAAAAAAATAACTCACAGTTTTAACACTCTAATTTGGAAGAATAGGTAATTTTAAGAGACCAATTTCATTAATTTTGTATTTGACCCAATAGTTTTGTTTTAATATGTTAATTTATTTAGCAGACATTTTATGGATGACATGATTATTTTAAATTTGGGTTGGCATTTTCTAATAAATTACAACAATTAAATGATATCTAATGATAAAAAGTAATTGTGATAGTGTAATAAAACATACTATTTCAAGCGGTTTTCACTTAACTCGTAAGATACACCTAGGAGGGCTTCAAGCCAAAAACGAAAGTCAAACAAAGGTCAAATATACTTTTGTCAAAATGTCCGGAATAGATAACTATTTCAAAAACTTAATAATGCAGAAAGGCTTTAAAACCCTATTCCTCAAAATGGTTTTCAAATTAGAGTGATTTCAAAAATATGAACAATGCCAATTACGTAATACAAAATGGATTTCAAAAATCTTAGTAAACAACGCGCAACCTTTAAAACTAAAATGACACTCTTCGAAAGTTATTTAGATACGTTGAATAGTTGTCCGCGTTTAGGTAATTTACAGTCCAGTGAGCTTAATATTCGCTTAATAAAAATCGAAGAGATGTATTCAGATTACGATACCGTGCAAAGTGACTTAGAAAGTATTTGTGAAATTCCAGAGGATCAGTTCCAAGACCGAAAGGATTTCGAGTCCCGGTACTTCGGCGCGATCGCGCTCGCGCGGGACGTGCTGGCGCGGAGCCAGCTCCCTGCGGGCGCCGGCGCAGCCGACGTGGACTTCAGGTCGGTCTCAGGCTCTTGTGTGCACCAAGGTAGGCCAAACTTAAAGCTTCCTACTATACACTTACCTAGCTTTTCGGGTCAATATCATAACTGGCTAGAATTTCATGACACCTTTAGCTCGTTGATTAATTTAGACGAGTCTATACCAAAAATAAACAAGTTTCACTACTTGCGCGCAGCGTTAAAGGATAGTGCCGCTTTGATAGTGCGCTCGCTTGACTTCTCGGCTGAAAATTATGACATTGCTTGGGAGCTGCTTTGTGACAGGTTCAACAATAAAAGGCTTCTGGTCAACAATCACTTACAGGCTATTTTTAACATACAATCATTACCTAAAGAGTCGTCAAAGTCGTTGCGCAACATCATAGACACTATAAATAGAAACTTACGTGCTTTAAAAACTCTTAAGCTGCCCACTGAGCACTGGGATATTCTTATCATATACATTGTATCAAGTAAATTGGATTCAACGACTATTTGTGAATGGGAGACTCATCGTAACTCGCTACAGGATTTACCTACATTAGAAATATTTTTAAACTTCATAAAAAACCGTTCTGATCTCTTAGAAACTATGGAGGATATTCGCATAAAACGCCGCCATAGTGACGTCACGCACAGTCACCATAAATCGCTAGTCGTCAACTCTTATTCTCCCCCCGCAGACAAACAATTTGTTTGTCCGTTGTGCAAAAATAACCATGCTATTTATCGTTGCATGAAATTCAGATCCTACATGTTAGATGCTAGAATGCAAAAGGCTAAATCGTTAAAGTTATGCTTAAACTGCTTGCGTCAAGGTCATCATGCTAACGCTTGTCGAATTGGACCGTGTCGTTTATGCAACCAATTGCTGAACAGTCTCCTACATTCCCACGACACGTCCGCTGACGCGGCGCCGCCTGCAACGCGCACCAGCGTGGCACTCTGCGCGGTGCCCCCTTTGCCGTTAGAACCCCATGCAGCATCTGAAACAAAATCTCCTTCAGAGAGTACATCACAACCTAACGTAGTTTTATCAGCTGTTCATAGTAACTGCGTGCTCTTGTCTACAGCGTTAATTCAAGTACAAGATCACAAAGGACAAAAGCACACAGTACGCGCCTTACTGGATAACGGAAGTACGTCTTGCTTTATAACTGAAAAAACATTTAATAAACTTAACTTACCTTACTCGCCGACCTCGTCAGTAGTCGAAGGGTTAAACTCCCAAACTTCCCGCTTTACCAAGCAATGCGGTGTCACTTTATCATCGCTTATAGATCCTTACGAAGCTAATGCGACGTGCTTTGTTGTTCCGCGCATCACGCAGCCGTTACCTTCGGTGCGCATAGATTACGCGTTACTTAACATTCCACCTAACATTGCCCTAGCCGATCCAACCTTTAACGTTCCGTCTGAGGTAGACATGCTCCTCGGAGCAGATATTTTCTGGAGCATGTTAGGTTCCTATAATATTTCATTAGGTAACAATATGCCAACTTTAAGCAAAACCAAATTAGGCTGGTTGATTTCCGGCCTAGTTCAAACAAATACTTACCCAACTACAGTCCACTGCAACCATGCTATCCTATCATCAGAAAATCCTAGAAATGTCCGATCCAGCTACTTGGCGCTGCGTGCCCACTGCCTTAAACCCAGCCGACATAGGCTCAAGCGGTGCTAGTGCCGCAAGCTTAGACAATTGTTCGTTATGGTGGACGGGTCCTCCATACTTGTTACAGGATGAAGAAACATGGCCCAAACCACCTAACTGTCCTAATGATACCGAACTGCCAGAATTTAAAGTTCAATGTAATTTAAGTACAAACCAAACAGACCACTTTACTTATATTTCAGATTTCATAAAACGATATTCCGATTGGAATAAATTACAACGTATTTTGGCTTATGTCTTACGCTTTTTACATAATTATTTCTACCCAAATAACAAGCGTACTGGGTACCTACGCATTAATGAATTAAATTCAGCACTGATTTCGCTATGTAGGTTTGCTCAACGCGAAACGTTTTTAACAGAGTACAAAATCTTAAAATCAAAAAACACTTTGCCTGTTAAAAATCAACTTAATAAACTAAATCCATTTTTTAACACTAGAGACGCCTTAATACGAGTAGGGGGGAGACTATCAAACTCGTACTATGATTACGATACAAAGCACCCCATACTGCTCCATTCATCACATCACATTGCTATGCTCTTGTTCAGACAATATCATATTCTACTCATGCATGCTGGACCGCAATTGCTTCTCGCTTCTTCGCGTCATAAGTTTTGGGTTGTTGGTGGCAGGAGCCTGTCCAGAAAAACGGTACACAAGTGTATCAAATGTTGCCGTTTCTCGGGAAAGGTTACTCAACCGATAATGGGTAACTTGCCCAAACAACGACTTCATACTGATTTCCCTTTCTCAAGTACAGCTGTTGACTATGCCGGCCCAGTGATGATATTGAACCGAAAGGGTAGAGGTAGTAAATTGATGAAATCCTACCTCTGTATATTTGTTTGTATGGCCGTTAAGGCTGTACACATCGAGCTTGTGACCGATCTGAGTAGTGACACCTTTATATCTGCATTACACAGATTTACCGCCCGCAGGGGAAAGCCCGCCAACATTTTCTCGGATAACGGGAGGTGCTTTTTAGGCGCGTGCAACGACCTTTCAAATTTTTTAAAACTAAATTCTAATAACATTAGTGAACATGCCTCAAACATGTCAATAAACTTTCACTTTTCGCCAGCTTACAGTCCTCATTTCAACGGTTTGGCAGAGAGTGCAGTAAGATCCGTCAAACATCATCTTAAGCGTACTGTAGCCTCTGCTAACTTAACTTACGAAGTGCTAAATACGGTTTTAGTACAGATTGAAGGAATCTTGAACTCAAGACCTCTCACTCCCTTATCTTCAGATCCTTTGGATCTTGCAGCTCTGACTCCTTCCCACTTCTTAATTGGACGAACGGTAGCGACACTCCCATCTCCTCAGGTCAAAGAAACAGCTGCTCCCCATACACTCTCACGATACATGAGAACGCAGCAACTAAAAAACCATTTTTGGAAAAGGTTCTACACAGAGTACGTTACAGAGCTCCAAACTCGTCAGAAGTGGAACAAGGATGGAGGACAACTCAACTTAGGCGAAATGGTGCTTGTGAAGGATGATCGGCTGCCTCCCAACCAATGGATGCTGGGGCGCGTGACTCGCCTCTACCCCGGCTCCGACGGCGTGACCCGCGTCGCCGACGTACTCACCACGTCAGGAACCGTCCGACGTGCCTTCAACAGATTATGTCCACTCCCAGTCGAACACCAGGACTGCAGCCCTGGGGGGCCAACATGTTAACGCACGGCATATGTGTGACACGCACACACATGCACACGCAGCGAGCCAGCAACGGACCTCGGATGACGTAGCGGCGACCCCTCCACACATTCTTACCTGCTCTCGGCTTAGACACCCGCATTCATGTTTCTTAAAATATAATGCATTAAATTTTGTTAAAATCATAAGGACTTCTTCTTTACTCTCCACCGTTCACCAAGCTAAAAGACGCACCTGTTCTTCAATCTTAATATTCTTAAAGTATATAGTGCAAAGTTTCTTAACAGTTGTAACAGATAGAGGCTCATTGACGTCACGAAGAGCTGGCAGTTTCCTCGCTCAACGTATAAGTTTAACCATCCAGCGAGGAAATGCTGCCAGCATCTTTGGTACAATGCCGCAGGGGCCATTCTTAGATTTAATGTTTTAGTTAATTTATATATTTAGAGTTAGTCTTATTTAATTTTAGTCTTATTTAGTTATGGTTGTATTATTATTATTATTATTATTATTTTATGTCGTTTTACAATAAAGTATTAATAATGTAACACAAATTTTTGGCTTGTTATAAATGTCAAAATTTATTACATTTGAAGGAAACTGAAATAACCATGTAGAACATATTTTATTTAGATATAAATAAATTACGAAAAATATCCTTTTACTTTGTTTATTGAGTAAGGCAAAAATACTAAAGCGCCACAATTGTCGATTCCTGTTATAAGATTATTTACTAACAAGCATGACTTCATATGATTTCAATAGAGAAAAAATACTAAATTACTACAAATGACGGTTATTGTGTAAACGTTATTGACTAAGAGACATTACATTTAATATTTAATAGAAGCGAAATTTACATAATCACCACCGAGTATCCTCAGTTACGTTATCTAAAATTACTAATAAAGCTTGAAATGGCTAGATACAGCAAGCACAATACTTAACCGCCATCTGTTCAAAAATATGTCTAAATGAGTCGGATGTTAGTAAAAAATCCTTAGAAATTATTGAAATTTTGTCCCAATTTTCACTACTAAAGCGCCAAAAACATGCTCCGATCGCCACGAGACCCAGACCAACCGATGCAGAAAAAAAAAGCAGTCGAACTGTATGTATAACTCATTTTGACCAAAATGGCGCTTTAGTAGTTTTGCCTTTCCAACGACGATATGTTGTAGATATCGAGAAAAACTATGTCTGTACGTTTTTCTTTCCACGAAAATACTTCTTAGAATGTAACAAATTCAAAAAACAAAAAAAACAGAAGCGTTCCGACCTAGTTCTTTATAATAACTACAACTTATTTAAAAATCGTGGAAATCGGACTTGATTTAGGGGGTGAGAAACGTTAACGGCCGGAGCTAAATTTGTATGGATTTTTTGACAAAAATTTATTGCACATAAATTTTAGATTTGGGGGACCATAAAGTAACGGTCTCCCCCTCTCAGCCCCCTCCCACAGCCCCCTCCCACAGCCCCCTCCTACAGCCAAAACTACGACAAATAAAAATATGAAAAATATCTTAAATAAAAGCACATAAATAAATAACTAATTAAAAAGAAAACCTATCACGAGAATGACTTGCTTGGTCCCTAAGACACAGGTGACTAGAGTGTTTATACCTACTAAAAGTCAGCATCAAATAACTTTAAAAACAAAATTAGTTCATACTTATTGTTTTTCGAGATAGTTTTTTGTTTGTAGTAACAGCGTCGACAGTACGACACCCTACAGAGCGTGGTCCGACATGCTCTTGCCCGGCTTTATTTTATTTTCCTGACATGAACAGTGTGCATATGTCAGCTCACTCACGGTACTCACTCACCCTTAATAACCATAATAAGGGTCTGACGCACATTGGCACCCGTGCATGCTAATCGTTACCCACAAAGTATTGAGCACGAATAAAACAACAGCTGATTAATCACAAAACCACATAACGTCAAGAAAAACCCACTCCATTTTAAATTACAACGCTCCGCATGAAGTGACAAATCGTTCGATATTAAATTTTGAGTTGTGTCCTTTTTGTATTCAAGCACATGTCCTTTACAGGTCTGTTGCTGACGTCATGTGGAGAGAAATGACAGAAACATTTTTATTTGCGAATAGCGGAAATTATTTTATTGTTTGTATTAAATTGGCTGGCCGCATTGTGGTTTTGATATATGTAAATCATCAATAACTGGCCACTTGAGAAATAGCCATCTAGCTACAAGCCATTAGTAAAATAACAAGTATGTAGGCATTTTATCTTAGTCCTCAGAGTAGGGAAAGCATTTGCGGTCGTAGGATTGTAATCTTAAGATTTGTCTTGAGAATGCGAAAGTCTATGGGTTACAGATCCTGCTTACCATCGGGTGCTCTGTGCGCTTGTTTGCCTTCATGATGGCAAAAAAACAAGGAGTTAAAGAAAACACAAGAAAAATAAATTAAAAAAATAATTTCAACCCTAGTTAGCCGTCATACAACTTCTATGACTGAGATGGCCGCTTACACGGGTTGTCATTATTTTTGTTCTTTGGTCTCGGTATTTATGTGGCACTCTTTTTTTTATCTATAATGGGTTTGCCTTGACCTCAGCCTCACATGTTAAGTGACGACGAGGTCGAAGGTGGTACATGCTTACCCAAAAAATGCCTTTTCACTCTTGCCTTGAAAACACCACGGTTATATGATTCCGGGAATACAGACGCATAACAACGCAGCAAACCGTTGCGTGTGAACCATTCGGTATTCTAATAAATGTGGATGTAAGCCCTCCCGGCGGCGTCTAGAAGACCGATGTGAGAACGTGGAAGGCAGAATGAGGTTTTTTTATAATATTGAATCTTGAAAATATAATAAAGTGAGAATATCAATATTATTGTTGTTCATACTAAGATTATTCGACTCTATCGCCTTCTATATTTCCATCTATGATGACCTTTATTAGGTCATCTTGTTGTATAATATGTCCTTAGGTACATTTCACCTCTCCTGTTATCTATAGTCTTTTATAACGTTGTCTTCATTGAGCTGGTTTAGGATATTTTCATTTGTTAGGTTGGGTACTATTGGATATAATTACGCACTTAGATTAGATCAAAACAGTAGCACCTCAAAATATAACTGTATTCTACAATGAACTATACAACTTCTACGAACTTAAAACAATACAAGCAAGATTTTGGAGTTGATACTGTTTTGTCTAGCATTGGGTAATTGTTCACTCACAAAAAAGGTAAAAGAAATATTTCTTGAGTCAATGGACGGAACATAACTTATTTCAATATTTCTAAGATTAAATCGGCCATTGTATTTACTCGTTTGAAAATAACTAATATTTTTACTGAACTTGATTGAACATGAAACTGATCGCCTGTGAAATTGAACGGCCGAAACAACAATTTAAATGTTGCTAAAGCAGAAAAACCTTTTTACCTATTATCTGTATATAAACAGGGTGACTGCCGCCTGTTTTTAAAATCCGGAAAGAGTACTTATAATAAATGTGTGTAGATAAAGTAATGTATGCAACTGTACATAATTAGGCCTTAAAAAACTCGTGTGATGTTATTATGAAACTCGCCTTCGGCTCGTTTCACAAAACCACACTCGTGTTTTAAGGACCCTTTTTATGTAACAGTTACATAAAATACTACTGTTGCTTCACAACCCTGCAGTCGCCCAGAGGCCCTTGCCAAGATGCATTACGCTAACTAACGTTTCTATTCGTTCCGTTTTTAAACCAATCGCGTCACTCGTAGATCACGTGGTACGAAAAGTCACGTGATCTACGAGTGACGCGATTGGTTTAAAAACGAATCAAATAGAAACGTTAGTAGCGTAGCGCATCTTGGCAAGTGCCTCTGTATATAAAACGAGAAACTGTCCGACTGTACGATCAACGCACAGCCAAAACTGCTGGAGCTAAGGACTTGAAATTTGGACAGATTTCTTAGGTATAGTCGAGTTCATAAATATGTGTACACTTTTGAACCTTGGCGCTTTAATCACTGTGACAATTCATACCTTTATGGCAGTTCAAACATGGCATTAAATAGACAAGGTAATAAAGTGTACACATATTTATGAACTTGACTGTACCTTAGATGTACACTAAGGTAAAAATGGGTTTGCTCTTGACTAACTCCTGCCGCTGGAGGGCAAAGATTTGGTCGACGATGAAGCCAGTTCAGCCAGAAGATGCCCATTCACCGTAGCTTTAAATTAGTTCGGATTGTATGCACTTGGAAATACAGGCGTCGGAAGCGCATTCCACTCATTTGCAGTACGCATTATAACTGATGATGCGAAGCGCGACGTTCAAAGAGGCGGAATTCCAACCAGGTACGGATGGAATCCCGCAGTGCGTCTGGAAGGCCGGTGGTAGATACTCGTACTGCCGTAGTATCAAAGAAGGTGGCTAACTGCATAGTACCTAACAGTATCAGCATTTTAAATTTAATGTGGTTCCTAATATAGTATAGAATGCTTTGACTACTAAATACATTGCAGTAAGCCGCCTTCTTTGGAAGGACGGCAAGATAGGAGACGGCGGTACTAGGTTGTGGATCTCTTGTGCACCTCCCTGAAGTACTGTCTGTAGAATACCGACAAGCAGACAACTTTACGGCGGTAAACTAGGCTGTGAAGCTTAGCTTTTAGATCCTTTGTTCCTGCGGACCACTAATGCGCAACAGAAGTATCTACCTAGGGCAACATAATAATGGAACCACAAGAAATACAACTCCTCACTGCCCAAAGCATCTGGAAATTCCTGGACGCAACGGGCCTTTGCGGTCAGCAATGGTTGAAGTGGCTCACAAGGCCCATCTCAACCCCCCAATAATAATAATAGCTTTTAGAGCGTTATACATATACGTGCTCGTAGGTAAAAATTGCGTCTGTACATTGAAGTCATTTACTTACATAAAAAAGCGACAATATGGTGTGTGTGCTATACAATGATGTAGGTATACTATCTCACCATTGGGCAAATGCCCTAGCTTCCACCACGCTTCTCTCACCATAGTGTCACGTCCTACCGGGTGGCCAGAAAAACTCGATACAAGTTTAAAAAATTTATTGAAAAGAACTCCGGTAGTGTGAACAGAAGAGGGTAGTAGGTTCGTAGGGTGTGGTCTGATTATGTGAAGTGGATAGCACTTCCCTCGTAAATTAGAGTGACGCGGAGCGGCGGTGGAGGTAACCCGTCGGCAGCCCGACGGTGTACGATGCCAGGATCCTGGCGTCAGGGGGGTAGCACCCGGTGTGTAGCACCGGACCCCACTCGACGATCCTGGTCCCGGAGATAGACGCCGCGCCGGCCAAGTAGGTGAGTAGAGGAGGAGTAGATGGGTAGTTGCGATGGTCTGCTCTTAGCGGTGGACGCTCCTAGCGGAGGTGTACACCCAGCGGTGATTATGAACGGTGAACGGTGAAAGGTGAACGGTGATCGTTGCTCCCTGAACGGTGAACCCTGGAAACCCAAGCATTGGCTGTGTGAGCCTGGTGTCCAGTATTGGGATAGTTATGCCAGCCGCCGTTGGGTGAAGCCCGAGGGAATAGCGCTTTTAATAAATTATTGGGCGGGGGCGGGGCCAAATCAACGTTAGTTTGCGACCGGTCGCCAGGTGATATGGATCCGTCCCTATGTCAATCTACTTGTCCGGTGGTTGACATGGCTAACGGCCGAGGGTGGAGCTCACAGTTGCGTTGATACCTAAGGCAAGACTGGCTGTGCTCCTTCCCGAGGTTGCTGCCTGTTAACTACTCGGTTTACCCGGACTAAACGAGTAGAACCGAAATAACTAGTCAAACTCCTGATCGTCCTTTATTCACCCTTCCATGTCTCCTGTAACTCCTTTCCAATAAGCTGCAAGCGATGTCGTGGCATGTCGCAGCGGGCCTCCCATCCAACAGTATAGGATGGGTAGCGGTAAAATGCCACCCGCGTGTTTGTGCCGTGCGCGGGGACCCGTACGGGTGGAGAACGAGATCCTGGTAGGTTGAGTTTGAAGAGGGTCGGAGTCGTTACCCTCCGATAACAACACGCCACTTTGGCTCGGGATTCATCTCACACGGGAGGTTCTGGCCCAGCCAGTCAGAATCAATCGGCTGTTGCGTCTACAGTAGTCTGGCCGCAGGCGAGTGTTCTGGGGTGTTGAGGTCAGTAGCCGGCGGTGTACGGCCCCGAGTCGCCGTGGTAAGTGACGGAGGGCTTGACACCGTGCGGGCTCACTCGACAGCTCACCTTGGGATACTATATCCGGCTCGTATCCCTGATGCGTCAAAGCATCCCCAGTAGGAGGGCTCCAAGGAGGGTGGGGAACGAGTGGGACGAATTTTTAGGTGTGATTTTATGGATATGAAAAAACCAAAATCGACTAAGGCTGAACCCTCCGCAAGGAGTGAGGCAAAGGCGCTTAGCGCATTGACGGACTGTGAGGTGAGACGCCGACCTGTCACAGACAGGGACGCGGGATCCGGTAACAGTCGAGTTCGTGGGCCCGTAGGGGCAGACAGGGCGCTTCACGCCAAGGGCAACAGCCGAAGTGTCGCCGAACACCCCAAAGGCATGAGCCGACCTCTCCCCTCGGGGCTGACGGAAGGACGCGCTGGCCTCCCTACCAAGGGAGCGACCGGCGTAGGTGCTGGAAGGGCAGACGGTGTAGCGGAGGCAGGTTGCAGCAAGGAGGGCCTCCCTACTCCTCTGGATCTAGCATCCCCGAAACCACCCCCTGCAAGCTTCCAGCCGGAAGGGGGTGTGAAGAAAGGGAGCAGGAGACAGAGGAAGAGGGAAGCGCAGGCTGCGGCGCTTCAGCGTCCGGTTGCCGTCCCAACAAGGGACGTCACCGCTGAAGCGAACGCAGGAAATAGGACACTGAAAAGGCCGTTGGTATCACCGAAAACCAGTGGTGACTCCAAAAGGACGAGGGTAGGGTCGTATGCGGAGGCACTTTCCAGTGTAAAGGTGGCGGTGATACCAACGACCTTCCCAGCCAAGAAGATCTTGGGGTGTCATATGGCGGCCATTCAGGGGGTGGTAATCCAGCGCCTCCTGATCATCCCCAAGCCACTTCCCGACATCAACTTCGGGAACATTGTGGGAGGCGCCCTTCACATCAGTTGCGGTGACAAGGCATCTTCCACGTGGCTCAGCTCCCTCATAAGTGAGGGAGATATTGCGGGGATGAGCCTCAAGGTCGTGGATGCCAAGGATCTTCCAAAACCAGTAAAGATGGCCTGGAAGACGAAGATCATTGGCATCCCCGACGCAAGGGTGGTGTTCAGACTGCTCCAACGTGTCAACGAGCGGCTGAACACCGACCAATGGAAGGTAGTCGACACCTCGGAGTCGGCCGCTGGCACCCGGCGCATCATACTGATGGACCGGGAGTCAGCGGACGTGATCCGAGAGGCCGGCTACACTCTCAAATCGGGGATCGACGTCAGCACTTTTAAGCTCTTGGACGATGCCGAGAAGAGGAGTGCTGAAGTCGATCCTGAAGAGGCTCCCTGCGCTGTCGAGGCTGCAGAGGTGGTAGCGGACGAGGAGTCGGTGGGAGCGGACGAGGTCGACAAGGTTGGAGTGGACGAAGGGCCGCGTGGGTGTCGGGAGCCGTCACCGGTATCGGTGACGACATCCGAGAACCTGCGCGACCTTGAAGCCCTCTACCTTGGGAACCCCTCTTCGCCCATGTCCGAGGACTCCGAGTCGCCGGCGGAGGCTGCTGACCTCAGCAAGCCGAAGCCAAATATATAAGAAAGAGCCATGGGAGGCATAAGGTGCGTACAAATTAATTTGCAACACAATAAAGCTGCCACAGCCCTTCTGGCAAAGCAGCTAAAGAACGATAAATTCGATGTAGCCCTGATTCAAGAACCATACATATACAAGGGCGAGATCAGGGGACTAAATGGCACGGGAGGGGTTATCTATTATCTCTGCCCCGAGAATAACATGAGGACTTGTGTGTATGTCAAAAATGGCATAAATGCCATTCCTTATAATGCTTACTGTTCCAGGGATCTTACCAGGCAAGACTCTCATCATCTCGTCTGCCTACCTCCCTTACGAAGCGACGGACCCCATCACACCTCAACTCCGGAGTCTGGTCGCGACTGGCAGTCAGGTGAACACCGACCTGATCATCGGCTGCGACGCCAATGCACACCACGTCATCTGGGGCAGCTCGGATGTTAACAAGCGGGGAGAGAAGTTACTGGATTTTCTGGTGAGCTCTTCTTTACAATTACTTAATAAAGGGAACAGCCCAACCTTCGTCAATGCTAGACGCGGAGAAGTAATTGACATAACGGTGGCGTCCAACCACATGTATGAAGATATTCACTCTTGGCATGTTTCCAATGAAATCTCACTTTCAGATCATAGGTACATATGCTTTAGGTACAGGACTGACATACCAATTGAAACTGTGCACAAAAGAAACCCTAGGAACACCGACTGGTCATCTTTCAAACGGGACTTAAAGGTAGAACTAGGGGATCCAAAAGGTAAGCTCAATTCTATTATTGACATTGAATTTGAAGCGGACAATATGGTACGAGCGTTACATACCGCGTGGACCAATAATTGCCCGGAAAAACGGGTGCTAGCCAAGAAGATACCCTGGTGGAACCCTGAGATAACCAAAATCAGAAGCGAAACAAGGGCGATCTTCAATGATGCGAAGGCGACGAATGACTTTAGCATGTACGCTCATAAGCTCACAGAGTACAACAAAGCTGTAAGGAAAGCAAAAAGGAGTGCGTGGCGGAACCACTGCAACCAAATAGGCTCGATACCAGAAGGTATGAGGCTCACAAAGGCACTAGCAGTAGCAAGGTCAACTCCGTTAACATCAATAAAAGATGACAAGGGAAGTATGACTGTAACGGGTTTAGATACCCTGAAAGTTATGTGTAGCACACATTTTCCCGGCTCCATTATACGTGAAAGCGAAATAGACAGTGTACCAATCTGTTTGTCAGAGCAGACAGCACGCACAACAAGACACAATTGGGACACTGCCAAAAAGGTAGTAGACGATTGCAAGATACGGTGGGCACTATCCACTTTCCAACCGTACAAAGCACCGGGCCCGGACGAGGTATACCCAATCCTACTACAAGAAAGCGCAAATATAATTGTACCGCATTTAAGCAGGCTGTATAGAGCGTGCTTAGCCTTTGGGCACGTTCCACGCGTTTGGAGGCTTGTAAAAGTGATCTACCTGCCAAAACCTGGCAAAGCAGATTACAGCGATCCCAAATCATACAGACCAATAAGTCTATCATCATTCTTCCTAAAAACACTGGAGAAGCTGGTAGACAGGCACATAAGAGATGGACCTCTAAGGCGGTATCCGCTGCATAAAATGCAATGCGCGTATCAACCGGGTAAATCCACAGATACTGCAATTCATTTTGTAGTGAATAAAGCTGAAAACGCACTAGAGAACAAAGAGATATGTCTTGCGGCATTTCTCGATGTGGAGGGTGCATTTGATAAGACTACGTTTGAAGCCATAAGCACAGCAGCTGCTAGGCATTGCATTGAACCAACCATTTGCAAATGGATAGGCAACATGCTAAACAGTAGACTTATAAAGTCAAGTCTTTTGGGCGATGTCCTATTCGCCACAACGACAAAAGGGTGTCCCCAGGGGGGGGTTCTCTCACCGACTCTATGGAGTCTGGTGGTAAACTCACTCCTAGAGGAACTCAACACAGGCCCACTACACACGGTTGGGTATGCAGATGATCTCGTGATACTTATCAACGGGAAGTTCCCGGGAACAGTATCGGAAATCATGGGAAATGCTCTGGAAAAGGTGGAAAGATGGTGTATTAGTCATCAACTATCCATCAATCCCAGCAAAACTGTAGTAATTCCATTTACTAAGAAAAGAGACCTCAAACACATTAAACACCTCAAGCTGTTTGGTAAGGTACTAGAATTGTCAAGTGAGGTAAAATATCTAGGCATAATACTAGATAAAGAGCTCACTTGGAAGAAGCACGTGGACAACGCTATAACAAAAGCGTTGAGAGTGTTCGGAATGTGCAGATCAGCATATGGTAAGACATGGGGCCTTAACCCTAAAGTACTGAAGTGGATCTATACCATGATGGTAAGGCCCATAATCATGTACGGCTGCTTGGCCTGGTGGCCAAGAACAATTTTAAGAACATGCAGAGACTCTCTGACCAAGGTGCAGAGGGTGGCCTGCATGGCTATAACAGGGGCGTTCAGAACGACGCCAACGGCGGCAATGGAGGTCCTACTAAACCTACCACCACTGCATATCGCCATACAGTCTGAGGCGTGCAAGTCGCTGCAGAGGTTGGAAGAGACGGGCCTATGCAACGATGCAGCGCTTAGAACCAGACACACTAAAATGGCACACAATGGTTCTCTAGACAGAATACTGACGATGGGTTGCGACAAAATGCAGCCTAAGTATGTATTCCGGAGGAACTTCAATGTCCACATTCCGACAAGGGATGAATGGATGGATGGGTTGCACCTATTAGAGGATGACGACGCGATATGGTATACGGATGGCTCAAAAATGAGTTCCGGTACGGGGGCGGGTATTCACGCCAAGGACTATAACAGCAGCATAAGTATGGGCAACTACGCAACGGTCTTCCAAGCGGAACTATATGCGATAATTGCCTGTACGCAAGAGAATATAAGTAGGACTCCGCAGGGTAGAACTATCTATATTCTAAGTGACAGCCAAGCGGCACTTAAGGCGCTGACAGCGCCTAAAGTAGACTCGAAACTAGTCTACAATGGCATCCAGGCCTTAAACAAGCTTGGTAGGAAGAACAAAGTGAAACTGATGTGGATTCCAGGACACGAAGGCTATCCCGGAAATGAGGCCGCGGATGAGCTGGCAAGGGAAGGGTCCAAGGGCGCATACGTTGGACCTGAACCATTTGTGGCACCGTCACCGGGCACCATAAAAGCAGCCCTGAACAATAACACCCTAGTAAACCACCAAAAAGAGTGGAAAAATACGGTAGGCTTAGGGCATGCGAAGCTCTTCATAGAAAGAGTTGATCAGAGCTGGACCAAAAAACTTTGGAAACTCAGCAGAAGACAACTCCGATATATTGTAGGAGTGTTCACCGGGCACTTTGGGGTCAAACATCTCCTAGCAAAGATGGGCCTTTATGACAATACAGATTGTAGAATGTGCGGCGAAGAGGCGGAAACAGTGAAACACTTAGTGTGCGAATGTGATGCCCTCGCCGGAGTAAGAATGAAAATCCTCGGTTGTGGCTACCCGGAACCAAGCGATTTCAAAGCCTTGCCATTGCACTACACTATCCGGTTTCTGGAAGGGGTGGAGGCTGCATTGGATTAAGCGCTAAAAGAGGGGTAATTACACAAAAGATCCCATAGGGTCGAAGTGTATCCGTAAGGACCCCATAGATAAGATAAGATAAGATATGCCAGCCACCGTTGGGTGAAGCCCGAGGGAATAGCGCTTTTAATTATTGGCGGTGGCAAGAACTATCGGAACGGAGTTACATAAAACAAAGAAAAGCTAAGCCAAAATAACAATTTACTAAACAAGTTAATATACTAACGACCGTTATGAAGTAACGGTCGGTTATTAGAAATAAAAATAGTTAAAAGAATAATTTGGAATAATCTAGAAGAACACACAATAAGAAAATATAAAACACGATAACATTACACAGCAATATAGAATTAGAATAGACAGTTAGTTCGTTGCACTGAACTTACCCGATTTGGGGATTTGCACCGATTTTATAGATAGGTATTAAGTACCTATACGAACGTTAACGCTAGTGTTCGAAGTGTAGTAGTTGAGGCGGCAAAGAGGACGAATGAAATGAGCGCGGCCCTTTTATAACCTTTCGCCCATTTCGGTTAATTTTGAATATGAGTAGGGCGAACAAAGAAATGCTAGAAAGCCAATTCGCGTCATGGGTGAAAATATCGGGTCATGTAGGTAAGACACCAACATACCCTCCATTATTTTCTCATGCGCTGAATCGGATAAGAAAGAATACATTATTTAATTATTTTATTAACGAGTGACAATTAAAAGGTTATTTATATTTATGTTGAAGTTAATTTTATTAAAAGATTTAAATATAAGTAAGTTACACAGAATGGCTAGTAACGCCATCTGTTGGATAAGTGTCGTCAACACTTGACAAAGATCGATTTGTGGTTAACGCAACTAAAATAATCTGTGGAATTAAGCTGTCTGTTTGACAGTTATTAGTAAACAATTCATAAAGATGTTTACAATACGAATTTAATTGAAAACGAAGTTAAATTGAAGTCAATTAAGCTTGTTTGTATGTTAAAATGCAGCACAGGTAAACAGCGTAACAACTGCATTGTTACAATAGATAGCACAGAAACAGAACAGTACCTGACCAATATTTTTGAAAGGCTTCAATTTCGCCTATGTTTTGTAAAACAAGGAAAAAATACAGTTAATAACGTTGCTTTTTCAATATTCAGCAAAAGCCTGACCGTGCAGCGGGCAAAGGGAATTTAAAAACAGTGCAACTTTGCAAGCTTGCACCCATTTTAAACCGAAAACGCTTGTATTAAAGTCGAAAATTGAATACTTGTAATATGCTGGTGTTTACTTCGTAACAATTTCGCGAAATGGATTGGTGACGTCATCAATTTAATATATTTTTCTCATTTGGATGCAAGCCAGGAATGGATTTTAAAGTTTAAATGAATATGGATGAATATGTCGGTTAAGGGTTTGTTTGCGAACATTCATTGCTTTAAAATGTCAATTGTTTAACTGTGTTATGCTTTTACAAGTTTTTACTACTAAGGGCGGATTTGACCAAACGAGAATAAGGTCGTATACCTAGATTAAAAGCTAAATTCTTATAGACTACTAATCTCGGAGTAGTACCTATTTGATTATAAAAACACATTTAAATATTCAGAGCTAATCTGGGTACTAAAAACTAAAAACTTTATGCTGGTCTAACAGTTACATAAACAGTACCTACCTACTTCTCCTAAATAAGTTTCTGACAATATTTTGTATGTACCTACTCATCATTTGCTTATCAAACCAAAGAAGTCAATCCTAATTAGGTAGATCTAAGTTAATAACAGCGGATATCAGATCCTATATACCATAAGATTGAAATGTTTTCGGGTTATCATGTATTCCTTATTTCAGTATTTTGGTAACGGCTTTTTTTTTAATTAACTTTCAAGATTAAAATCGTTTTGACAGACATACGAACAAAACAAGTTAAATAAAAGCTTTTAAACCCAGTTTTATACGATTATTTAGACTCTAACAAAGAAACTGATTACAGCGCCATCTTTCGGTTCACGGAGAAACTATCAAGCTCCATGCTCTCCTCAAGCCCGTCAAGGAAACGCTACCAACAGGTGGTCGCTAAGATGCGAGATGATAGGGCGATATCGCGATGTCGCTTTATACTCTTATTGGACAGATTATGAACACGGGAAAATAATGAGAACCGTCTTTGATTTTGGTTTTAACACGAAAATATATTAAAGTAATGGACTGTGAAGGGTTGTATTTTTTAAACAATTTCAAAAAAGGAGGAGGTTATTCGTAGTAGAATCGATTTCATTTCATTTTATGTTTTTGAAGCAGATTTATAATAACTTGAAATAGATTATTTAAAGAGTAGGTAAGCTTTTCTGGAACTATATACTCGTAGGGAGTAAGAATGAAAAATCAAAACACGTGGCTTCCGTATTCGGATCAGAAAAACGTTTTACTGATATTCGTCGGTTCGCTTCACATGCCACCTGTCGCCAAATTTTGAGTTTTTCACGAGACGATATAGGAAATATTTCGTATATTGTGAAACTAAGGGAGCGGTAAGCGTTGTATAAATTGGTTATTTAGAGGGAAAACCTTCAATAATCCCAGCACGTGTTGGCGTTCTGGTAATATTATTATGTTATGAGTTATGACACATATTTTATTTACTAGTAGCTACACCAGTCCCGTTAAGTTACTGGCTTAGAATAGTGCCACTCCATGTCTTCCCGTGACAGTTCAGGCGACTAAGGGAGTAAAGGCCGTAGTAACTTGTATGTAATCTGTGATAAAGGCTTGTAGTATTGTCAGGCGATGGGCTTGCAACCTGTCGATGATAAACATATAGAATATAAAAACTTTACTTTGACTATCTTTTCTCATCATAACTATTGGGTAGGTAGGTATAAACAGGTCAGTTGGTACTAGTAATTTGCACTAAACTTAACGTTTGCATCTTCTATAGGCTTCATACTTTCGATTAGTATGTAATTTGTATATTAAACAAGCAATTGCAATTTTATTAAAAGGTCATTTTTAATAAAATAAAAAATATTGAAGTACCTACTGGACTGTAATTTTTCAGCCAACCATTTCCCATATATTACTTACCATATTAAATTTGATAAAAAAAAAATATCGAATAAACAGCTTGGTGCAGGTCGTCTCCTATTCTGATCTTAGACCATTTAACCCGATTGTGCAAAATGCGGTTACAGAATTAACAAGTTTTTAGAGTTGTTAATAATTTTGTAGCTCTGCCTACCTCGCTCTGGGAATGAAGGCGTGACCAATAATATAATATTATACCAATAATATACATGTATGTGAATGTCTTTGTTATTAGACAGCTGGATGGTAAAATAAGGCAACAAAAACAAAAAATTAACAAAAAAATAATAATTGTTTTTGCAAATTTGAAACTGTATGTATATAAAAATATGGTAAACAAAGGCGGGATCGTGGACAAATCTAGGATTTATAATTTGTTCAAGTAGGGTCGATCGTTTACATAATAAATAAATAAAAAAATAAATATCAGGAGACAATGTCACACTAATTGACCTAGTCCCAAACTAAGCTCTAGGCTTGTACTATGGGTACTAGACAACGATATAAATACTTATATAGAGAAATAAATACTTAAATACATAGAAAACATCCATGACTCAGGAACAAATATTCGCGCTCATCACACAAATATGTGCCCTTACCGGGATTTGAACCCAGGACCTCTAGCTTCGTAGGCAGGGTCACTACCAACTAGGCCAGCAACAATTAAAAAATATATTATATATTACATAAGTAATTTAGGATGAATAGTCTAGCCTATAGCGTAGTCTTTATTAGCTACACTGGCAGTCAAGTCGAATAAACTTAGTTTCCAAAATTTTATAGTTTAACAAATAACTTGTAGGTAATATACTTGATCCACAGGATGGCACTTTTAGTTAATACTTTCCTCTTTATTTATTTTCGGCGTTCTATTGAAGCATTGTAACGCGACAAGGGTGCAGCCCTGAGGAATTCCTCTTTGAAAATAACACTGTATTGACATAGTTCCGAACATCCGTCTATCCAATATCCGCTTGCCAACTAACTGGCAATCTTCTAAAAATTTCGTATCTATTAAGATCCGGAACGAGGTCATACGACATAAAACTAAGGTGACTGATATTGTCCAAAAATGTATCAAGCTGAAGTTGCAGTGGGCTGGCCATGTCTGTCGCAGAACCGACGAGAGGTGGAGCAGGAAGGTTCTCGAATGGAGACCACGCTTACGCCCCCCGGCTAGATAGACCTATGACCTGAAGAAGGCAGCTGGCAGTGGCTGGATGCAAAGGGCGGGAGATCGTGCGTTGTGGTGCTCCTTGGGGGAGGCCTATGTCCAGCAGTGGATTGCAACAGGCTTATATGAAAAAATTGCCGGTGACTTCAATCGAATCCAGCATACCACGAGAACCGTTTTTTACCGGGATTAATGTTAAGTCACTGTATAGCTATCTCCATTCCAAATTTCATCGTAATTTGTCCATCCATTTCATCGTGAAGGAGTAACAAACATACTAACTACGCCTCCTCACTAACCTTTGGATTAATAATAAAATCAGTATAATAATTTATTAATAATAGTGTCAGTATTTGTAAAGTTGTTTTAAGTAATATTACTACAAATTTAAGCAAGACCTGAAAAGTAGTAAAAAAGTTCTTTTAAAAAAACTGCCGTTGTGTTAGTTTATTTCCCTCTCTGATAAAACATCAAGATTTTGTAGTCATATATAACCAAAGCTTAAATTGCTTCATTCTCACCGCAAAAGGAGTCCTAAGGTATTCCTGAAAATTTCGTTACAAATTGCATGTCTCATCTAACATACATACATAACATTACCATTCGGCTTGCGGCTCAAAATGAATCTGTCACATGAATAAAATAAATTGAACAGGAAATAAATTGAATCAAACTGAAACCATATTTCAGTTTATGAATATATGTGACACGTGGTTCTAGCACATATCATAAATTTTACGTCGATTTCCTGTATAAATGTAATTTTAAAGCAGATTTTCAAACTAGACAAAGTGTTTAAGGCAACGGGTAGCATTTGTCTTTCCAAACTAACTTTGTACAAGTTTTTAGTTTTGCGTAGTGATATAATTATGTTCTTCGCAGATCTATTCGTTATCTCTTTCATTATTACGTCTACCTGTGTTTTAGTCTTTTTGTAATATTTTAATGTCGTATTTAATTTGTAGTCTCTTATTAAACTTACACAATTAAGATTTGATTTTACACTTTTTAGTTCGTAATATACTAAATACTTTCTTAATATTATTGTAGGTATATATATATTTCCCGTGTGGTTGCCGGGTTAGAATGGTGCCACTCCATGTCTTCCCGTGGATGTCGTAAGAGGCGACTAAGGAAATATGGGCTTGTAGTACTGTTAGGCGATGGGCTTGCAACCTGTCACTAATACGCTGGTAAACATCTTAGCCTATTTGTGCAAATTGTGGTTACTGAATTGTCAACAATTTTTTGAAGTTGTAATTCTGTAGCTCTGCCTACCCCACTCTGGGATTACAGGCGTGAAGGTATGTTATGTATGTATGTATTATTGTATACTTTATATTTCGTAACCACGTGGTTAATTTTGCAGGAAACCGTTGTATCCAAGAGGCGCAAGAGCGGTCCTTGTGGTAAACCTTGGGGGAGGCCTATGTCCAACAGTGGACGTCTTTCGGCTGAAATGATGATGATACTTAAAGTAAAGTTTTAGAATAGAATAGAATAGAATAGAATAGAAAATATTTATTCAACGCACACAAAAATACAGTAGAAAAAATATAAAGTAAAAAGAAGACATTAATTAGGAACGTTGAACAGGATCTCTCTCAGCATTGTGCCGCAGGAAAACTGCGGCGCTGATTTTCAGAGGGACCCTGACTTAAAAACTAATATACGTTAAACAAAAAGACGGGTAACAGTAAACAGGTAACAGGTAACATGGCAAATATTAGCGACAATTTGATTTACAAAGTGAAATAAAAATGAATATAAAAAACAATATAAGAAAAAACTTAACAAAGACTACTTAATGCTATTTGTGTGGCAACACCAGAACAACACAACTATTTCCTGTTGGATCGTTGTAAGTGACGGCCAATATAATTTATAGGTATGGTATGGTTTTAGTACTTAATGCATCAACAACATTTGCCTATAGACTTTATTTTTGAAGTAACTACAAGATTTTGCCCAAGTTTCATCAATAAATCACGAGTTAAATTTAATTTGCAGCAATCATAACCTACTAATTCTAGTGTCAAATTTTCTATGATTGGGCAATAAATTTTGAAGTATCGCGGATTTGCGATATTAGCGTAGATAAGGCAGAATATATGGCAGTTGGGTACATCGCCGATGATTTACGGTGGAATTAGGAGGGAGCTAAGCCGCCAGAAATATTACATGCTACCGTGAAATAATTTTCCAGAGAAATGAAGATATTTTATTATAGTGGTTTGATGGGAACTCAGCGGAATATACTAAGAAGCGACAACAGACGGGTTTATTAAAGCTTTCTTTTTGCTGTAATTAAAGTACCTAATGCACTTTTTACAGGCATTACGGAAATGGCTACAAAGTTTAACCGTCAGCTGTAAGTGAAATTTGCATCCGCCCATAAAATCTTAATAGTGTAAACATGGCTGCCTTACTGCATTTTTAAAACGACTCATTTTAATACTGTTTCCGCTTGCAAAATGAATCAAACTAATAATAGGTACATTATATTGTAAGTACATGTATTTTTATGGATATTTTAATATCGGGGTCTATTGTGTATTTGATGATGTATTTTTTACAACGATTTTATTGTATAGTTTATTTTTTATGTTCTTGTTTTAAATTTTGTACACTTGCTTACTCGATTCACTTTTCTCAATTAATTTAATTGTATTGTTTTGGTTTTTCTTTAGTTCGAGGATACTCAAAGTTTAACAACCAGAGCAAAGCGATACAACGTTTCGCAAAAGAAAGTGACAGATTTGTTCCCTGTTTAGTCAAGAATTTTATCACGGCTCGATGCTCCAATTTAATTATCATTGTAAAATCGCTCATGGTGGTCACGTTTGTTCAGCAGTAGCAGAAAAACAAAAGAACGTGTAGGCTTCAAATTTACTTTTTTTTACTGTCAATGAATGACACTTCGCGGCCAGTATTAAGAAGTTTACTAAAAAGGTTTGCAAGATACCAATACCGAGAATTTATTGAACGCCCCTCGTACATGCATCTTAGTTTTATTTCTTTGGCACGATGTTTAGCCTAAACACCTTGTTGAATTTTAACATATGAGGTGTCATAAGATTCATCTTAGATTTAGGAGTAACATAGGCCATAATATTTTAATCAAAGAAATGAGAATAACGGGTTACGTTAAAAAAATATTATTTTATTGAGTTTGGTTTTAAAAGCTTACATTTTATTACACTTTATTTAATTGCGGTAGTTTCCTATGCTCCAAAGCTAGAGGTTCCGAGTTTTAAACAAGTTTAGGACAAATATTTGTATAGTATGAATCTTCTCAAATGAACTTTTCGCTTCGAGCCCTAATCTTCCAAACAAAGGCCATTGTTTCTATTATCGCAAAACCGCTAGCTACCGAGTTAGCACGTGCTACTACAACATTGATATTGAAAAACAAACGGTATCGTCATAGTATTAAGGTTCAAATTGAATGTCACTGACATTCTAGATGTTACGTTTTGGTAGTGTAGGACGATACCGCCCCGAGGCAATACGGCAAATACCAAAACGTAACATCTAGAATGCCAGTGACATTCAATTTGAACCTTAATACTATGACGATACCGTTTGTTTTTCAATATCAATGTTGTAGTAGCACGTGCTAACTCGGTAGCTAGCGGTTTTGCGATAATAGAAACAATGGCCTTTGTTTGGAAGATTAGGGCTCGAAGCGAAAAGTTCATTTGAGAAGATTCATACTATATGATGTTTGCGAGTATTTGTTCCTCAGTCTTTCCTTTTTTCTATGTACCATACACTCGGTTTACTTTAGCTCTATGGGGTAACATTACCCTCCCCAAAAATCATCTTTAAAATTCAATTATTCCATTAAATGTTACATCAGAACCAATCTACTTATATAGTTCGAAAATTAATTTAACAATTTAAGATGTTTACCACAAAAATAGGGCTAAAGTAACCCGGGTTTACGGTATTTAAATATTTATCTTAATAAGTACCTATGTCTATCGATGTTTTGCTCCCAAAGCACCAGTCCAGTCAATTTGTATGTCAATGTCTCCTGATATTTATTTATTATTTAGTTGTGGTTGATTTATAACCAATTTTTCTTTATCTTATTTTGGCGTTTCAAAGTACACATTTTAAGCTCTTAACCATTACTACTACAGTTTATTTTACAGTGTACCTTACCGGGGCAGGTCGTTACAGCGAGGCACAGGAGCAGCTTAAATTATCCGCGACTTTGTCGCTCGGATCTCCCTTTCTATCTAGTCTGTAACGATAGAGACGCACTGAGCGAGAATATACAACTTGTGTTTACCGTACAGAATGCGAGATAATCGCGGGATTTGACAAACTAGACAATTTCATGCCTCGGGAGCGTAAGTATATCAACTGCCTTTGCATGAATTTACGTTCATATTTTGTGAATGTATAGGGATTTTCTCCATGGCAGGTTTTTGTGGGTTTGAGGCTTTATTTTTGTAGTTCAAGTAGGTAGTATTTCTTAAAAAAAAAAAAATTCAGTCCTAAAAAATATTTTTTCACTTCTCATGCTCGTAAAGTCCTTCTTTATGCTGGGTATAGGCTGCATAAAATCGCATTTTATGCTCTAGTGCATAAAGTAATTTCTTCTTTTAAGACTAAGGCAATAAGGCCTTACAGCCACATACACAATACACCTTCATTTAATTGATATATTTTTATGAAATTTAGGTTATATCTTATTTTAATTATGACATATGTAATACTATCTAAATACTTTAAGATTAATACGGGCGTGCATTTACGTAAAAAAAATATAAGTAACGCAAATATTTATAATAACTTGGCATTAAGGCTCAAACCTAGTGTCCATAGTCTAACGTCACATAGTTGAAAATTAAAAAAAAAAATAAGAAAAATTGTGTAGCGGGAAGCTAATTATTCGTCAAACAAAATTAAAAACTAACTAAATTTGTTGTGTTGCGGTTGAAAATTCAATAAATTATTCGTAAGTAATTGAACAATGTCTTCAAGTAGTGATAGTGACGATCAAAAAATGATTTCGCATGAGACTTTAATGTACAGAAGTGCGAAAAATGTAATTGAGCAGATATTGCCGCCTAAATCGAAGAAAATCTATCTCAGCACATACGAAAGTTTTATGATTTGGAGGAACCAAAAAAGCGTAAACACGTTTGCGGAGTGTGTTTTTTTAAGCTAATTTGTCGATGAAATTACATTTTATGCGTGATAGAACATATTAATTACATTATAAAAATTAATTATTTTTTCTTGTATATGCTTAATCGTTGT
The DNA here is from genome assembly GCA_927399475.2 of Acleris emargana. Taxonomy (NCBI): domain Eukaryota; kingdom Metazoa; phylum Arthropoda; class Insecta; order Lepidoptera; family Tortricidae; genus Acleris; species Acleris emargana. Next base: position 18,376,049 of record OV656846.1, read on the forward strand.
TTTATTTCCTTGCGATCGAAGTGAAAAACTCGAGCATAAAACCCATTTTACCCTCGACGTGACCATCCACCACGGCTATATGCACGTCTCGGGTAAAATGGTACGTTTTATGCACTTGTTGTACAATCTACTATTGGACAGGCATTTTGTTCCCGAAGAATAGCTAAACTGAAGTGGCAGTGGGCGGGCACATCGCTAAGAGGACTGATAGACGATGAGGTCAGAAGGTTCTTGAGTGGCTTCCGCGGACCTGGAGACGAGCTGTAGGTAGGCCTCCAACAAGATGGAGTGACGACCTTACCGGTGAGTTTAAGTACTCAGTTCCGTCTGAGCGTACATTCTTAATTAGTTAGCCTTATACGTTCCACCTTGTGAAGATCGCGGGAACGTCTGAGTGGAGAGCCTTGGGGCGGCCTATGTCCAGCAGTGGACGTCTTTCGGCTGACATTATGATGATGATGATGAATGATTTGTTCCCAAAAGAGTTTTGCTTGTGAAGACAAAACGAATGAGTTTTAAAGCGGTGAGTTTACGTTGAGTTACCTTACAGTCGCCAATTTTCGACTCCATCATCAGATCATCATTTGACACCTACCGTAAGGGATATTTTTCGAGCGATTCAACCACCTCACTTTTTTGGTCATATTTCTGAAGAATTGCGCGTATATTTGGTACCGTTTTTGTATATTTGTTAGATGTTGAACGAAATTGAAATCTGCAGCCACTTTAACAAAAATGTGACGACCAAAGTGATTTAGAACAATTGCCCAGTGATTTAGACATACGTTTAACCTCGCAAGGCCCTGTGTGCAATAGGGGGTACATAATCAAGGCAATTTACTTTGAACTCTGTTGCTATAAGGATAAGGATTATTTTCCTATGTTCATTACTTGAAAATTGCATTTTCGAACAATCGCAATTGAACTTTATTCCCTTGATTGTAGATTCAAAGTCCCAGTTACAAAAAACTCCCAATTTTCAGTATGGTGGGCCTTACGAGGGTAAAAAACGCTAATGAAATTTTAAACACACATACTTTATATATAAACAAACAGCCATAATTCCGACTTCGGTCGTTATTCTAGTTAAAAATACATGATATAGTGAAAAGAGTCGAGTCTGGATTAATTGACGAGCTGAGTAAACACGAGCGGATTGTGTAAACATGTCGTAAGTGGTCTTTTATTTATAACGGATGCTATTCTGATGGACCGTCCGCGCGGAAATCGCTGTTTCCTCAGATTTAAATCCCGATAAGCGCAGATATTTGTGTGATGAGCGCAAATATGAGTCATGGATGTTTTTTATGTATTTAAGTATCTATTTCTCTATTTAAGTATTTATATCGTTGTCTAGTACCCATAGTACAAGCCAAGAGCTTAGTTTGAGACTAGGTCAAATGTTATTACGTGAAAATCTCAAGTACCCAGATTTAGCTCGTGGATTCCGATGGCATTGCGTTCCGTTCTCAACATAATGCCATAGATAACTGTTGTAATATTTTTTATATTAATTTAAAATACTTGAAACAATAAATCACGAAACGTTTTCCATGACATAATTCAACTATTTAATTAATCATCCGACAGGTAAAAATATACGATTTAAAATTACTTGCAATGACCATTCCACTCACTGAATCCTCGACGTAATGAAAATAAGTACATGAAATGTTGACTTTGAAGTGAGGTTCGACGAAATAAGTGTCAAAGGACGAAACCGGTTTCAATATTAACCGGATTCCGAACCGTTTGGATGTTTATAATTTGTGATTCAATCAAGCATAACGACTGAACAAATTTACGTAATTTTTAAGACACGGATGCTCCATGTCCTAAATTTAGACATAACATTTTTATCGTCTCGAATTTTATGATTTCCTTAAGAATAACGATAAACGTTTTTCGCAGACATAATCGCGGGCTTTTGCCAGTAAAAATATAATAATCTACACGTTTTTTTTTATGGCATAGGTAGGCAGACGAGCACACAGGCCACCTGATGGTAAGTGGAAACTGTGACTCATAGACATTCGCATTTGTTGCCAACCCTGAGGACTAAGATGGAATGCCTCTATGCCAGTCATTTCACCGGCTGTCTTATCCCCAAACCGGAACACAACAAACACTGCTGCTTGGCGGTAGGTTAATGGATAAGATGGTGGTACCAACCCGGACGGACCCTGCACAAGGTCCTCCCACAAGTAACGATACATTCATACTCAAAATCGTTTATTTTTATAGGCTTATTATCAAACACCGGACTGATGGGGGCAAAAATGTACCAGAGCTAGTTATTATTAACTAAATGTCGACTAAGTTTATGAAAACTTTTGTATGTATTGAAGTGTTTTTCTCTACGTTAGTAAGTTTATCGCTGTCTAGTGCCCGTAGTGCAAGCCTAGAGCTGCGTTTGGGACTAGGTTAATGTGTGGTGTGTGATTTGTCCCCTGATATTTATTGAAGTGATAACTTCTTATGTACGTAACGCGTTACGGCGCCGGTTGTACTGGTACACAAGTGTAAATCCCAAGTTTAAAACTCATGTTGATCTCGGCAACAAATAAATAGCGATCGATAATATTTTCTTCATACGATTTAAGTATAGCGACCTCTCGAGAGAATCTAAGAAACTAATCTGGCGACTAGACTATTAAAATTGACATCTAGTGAAGGTTACGGGTACCCCTCAAGACACCTAGATGGCGCTGTTTTATGTATTCATACAACGCATGATAAACATCTGTTGACGATTTAATAATATTCAGATAATAAACAAATTTAATTCATTTATTTTCATAAAATAAATTTAAGAAAGGATTGCACAAATTCTTTTGTAGTGAGGGAATATTATTTATTAAAACCTAACAAAGAGTGTTCAGGTAACTGAAGTCGAATAAATAAAAAAAGATAGAGATAAATTCAAAGGAAAGTGAGCACTATTTGTTACTCGTTACGTTAGGTTTAACTTTGTACCGAAAGAGTTAAAACTATAAGTGCGGGAAAGTTAGCGCACCGACGCCTGGAGACTCACGCAGGTAACGCGAAAATTAGGAAATGGAATGCAAACGGAAATGGTCTCTAATAGTAGGTGATACGAATGATTTAGCATTGGTCTATGATGGCTCGAAAATCTCGTAGTACGCATGACGAGATAAATCTATATAAGGACCGACGGAGGATGGGAGCGTCACCTTTTTATACAGACTTCGAGGGGGTGAGTGTGGAAAATTGTCACTGGGTATTTGTATCGTCCATTTTGTCTCGTTTATTTTATTATTTTGTGCTCTGTGTTTAATAGGTGTTGATATATTTGTGTGTCGCTTTATGTAGCGTACAGGTATCGCTACAAGTTAACGAGAATCGCTAGCACGAAGATGGTTTAGCTCTAGTATTAAACAGTGTCTATGGGAATGTGTTATAATATGTGTTTGTGTACTTTTGGTTTGTTTTTATAAGTTTATTAACTCTATTTTGTTTTCCAGAACTCTGTAATGGCGCCTTTATTGGTAGCCAAGTACACAGAGCTCCAGGCAGCGTAATATTCGGAAAGGAAAACCTACGCTCACATTTTGGTTATGTTATGAGACCTGAAGGTGTCCACAATCAGGAAACGGATGGTTTCATCTCATTAACTGAGTGGGTCTAGAGGGTTCGTGTTACAAGGTCTCTGACGCCTTTATTCGGTTAGTCAGACAACGCTAGTGGTATTCCGTTTACTCTCTTCATAGGAATCCACGTAGACGAATCCGAACCACTTCTGGTAGTGGAGGTGGTACGTGGAATACCTCATTGCGTTGGCCCCCTTATCTATATATTTATATATCGACCACGTTAGGTATTATTTCCACCTGGAAGCCAACTAAAGGTTAGCAATAGCCGGCTGATGGGTCTTAGGACTACACACAGGAAACTTGGTTTTCCGAAGTCGTTATTATGTTAGGTCTTAGTTGGTCTAGATGGTTATTATTGCACCTGAATAGCCATACATCACTCACACGTTTAACGTAATCGTAAAAGTCGTAGGTATTGGACTTTTAGTTGCACTAAAACAATAGACCGATAGGAAGCTAGGGTTATTAGGTAGTTAGAAGTTCTTTCATTACACCGTGAGAGACTTATAAACACGTAACGTGAGTAGCTAGACGTATGTTGACAAGGTTTGTTTCACATCGCCGCTGTCGATGACGTAACAATCAAGATTATTGAAGTTGGTAAATATAAACTAGCATTTCAATTTCGGATTCTTAGAAATAAGTTATAAATATTTAGTGGTTATAATTAAGAAACGTCAAATTAGAATTAGGTAGGAAATAGTGTTTGAATAGTGTTGCGTTTGTATTCGGCCAAATTTTACTGGTATGCCTTTGGAGTTTATTTATTATAAAGGTTAAGGTAGACCTCCGTTAGAGCAAGTGGAAATCTAAGTGGACGTTTAGTAGATCACTAGTTGATAAAGGGATGCTAGTTGCCCGAGTGTGTAATAAACAAAACGTCGGAATTGGTACCCTTCAAGTTACAGTAAATTGCCATAATTTGTCCACACCAGGTTGAAGCTAAATAGGGCCGTTGAGATACGTACTGAGACATTACTAGGCAATAGGAATTGTATTTGTGGTCGGAAAATAGTTATATTTATTTATAAGATACTAGGAAAGCAAATAATACGAGGTTTACACAAACTATCTTTTGCATTAGCTAGGTCTAGGATCTGAGTAGTACTTACGGATTGGTCTGTTCTCTTTCAATTCATCGTTAACAGTTAGGGATGTACAGTACAAACCAAAGCTAAGGCTTTCCTGTTACTGGTTAAGGCCGTTCAGAGGGTCACTGTACTTACATGTTTGCTAGATGGTTCCACGGATCCTCTAACATAAATAAGCGATGTGTAGTTTGGGTACATTCCATCTTGTGAGGATGCTATGATAATTAGGGACTCCAGATAGTGATGCGACCAAAGGGCCACTAGACTAGACCAGTCTATTGATATAACAAGCCACTCGGAAGCTCACTGCACTGATTATGTGTGTTATTCTTAAACTTGATAAATCAATATCAGGTTATAGGGTCATTTGCCCATCTACTAAAACTACCTACTTGGTTAAAGGTTGTGATTGAATTACTGTGGAGCAGTACCCATATGTATGTGGATTTTACATACTTTATTTATAACTATAATAAGAAAGTTATTTGTCGAGAGATGGCATTTCTGAGAAAGGTTAATAATAGCTGTAAATTTAACAGTTTGTACTATGGTTATAGTGCTAAAAATGGCTATGAAAGTGATTTCATAACTCATGTTCTAGACCTGAGAGTTAAAGGTTAACATACCCATAATTTGGGCTACATTAGGTTTACTGTTGGTGTTTTGTTAAACATTGATAGCTATGATTATGAATTTTAGAGAAAGTCACCTAAGCTTTATTATTAGGAAATAATATGAGATACTAGTTTAACTTAGAGATGAGGTTAAAGAATTTATTTAGAGATCTGGACTGAACTTTATGATAATGTTTTGTCTTAATACAAATTCCAGTTGATGAATTTGAATCTAATTAATTATTCTAAAGGAGCTTGACCCTTGAGTTTGTTTCGGCATATTCTTCTCAATGGGGATCCTCAGGAAATGCTGGTAGAGTCAAAGTATAATATAGACTGGAACGAGTCTACAAGTATTAACACTAATATACTAAGTAATAATAGATATATTAGCGGGCGAGCTCTATAGCAATGGCCGAGAGCAGCAGGACGGGCGGTGGAGGTGCCCACTTTTTACCGCTAATATATATTTATCCTTTTCCAGTAGTGAAACAAGTAGTTACTAAACTTGTCTAGTGAAGCAACATAATTGTTCTATTTTGACTAAATCATTTTAATAGTAATCAAGATCTTCCTAGAGGATCTAATGGCTCAATTTAAGAATAAATTAGACATTCACTTGGTTACAATTAATTTAAGAGGTAGTTTAGTTTCATAATTTATAACAAGGAGTCCTTTCCCCAAGTATCTCTAAATAATAAGTTTAACCAGTAGGAAGAAGGTACTTAATTATTAATATAAGAAATAGTAATCTCTTGCTCATTAAAGTACTTAGGTTACTAGTCAGGTTCACAAAGTAGGGTTCCCAATACACTAGACGATCACGAGGCCAAATCACGATGTAGTATGTAGTATTGCGCAGAATGAAGTAGTAGTTAGTAGAAATGACGAGTGTAGGTTAGTTTGGTATATTAATAATTTAAAGATGTAGGCAAGACGCAATTTCTTCAGGGGGGGTTGTTACAATTTGGTGCCGTGACCAGGATTCGAAATCTAAATTAAGTTTAATATCGTATCATTTAAGGTGGTTTTAAACCACAATTTGTTGTCTGTGAAATGGATGATGAGCATGAGATTACTATTTATAATTTAGTTTTGAGATCATTTCGTAGGACGAATAACTAAACAACACAAATTTTAGATCAGTAATTTTTAATTCTGTTTTACAATAAGTTAGGTTATAACTATTATAGTCGCGAAGTTTTAGCTAAATCTATGGGTGAATCCTACACAGGGCCATCCGATTAGTTTCACTTTTGTTCTGAAAAACATGTTCACAATTTCACTAGAACGCGTCCGCGATGATATGAAGTGCCGAGTTCACAAATGCACCGTGTTTTCACTAAATCACAATTCGTACGCACGTATAACGCACCTTTTCACTTCAATGTTCGGTATTCAAATATTGGTAGCAATCACTAGGTTCATTTTATCCCCAAAGAGGATATAATCACTAAGTTTTATTTGTCTGTTAATTCTGTGATGCGCGTAAGATTAAGATTGTAGTACGTTCGTTTTCGTTATCATTACATAGTATAAAACAAAGTCGCTTGCGCTGTCTGTCCCTATGTATGCTTAAATCTTTAAAACTACGCAACGGATTTTGATGCGGTTTTTTTTAATAGATAGAGTGATTCTTAAGGAAGGATTATATGTGTACTACATTCCACGCGGGCGAAGCCGCGGGCGGGTCGCTAGTATAATACAAAATCAAGTTTCAGTCACAGATTAGATATAGGTGGTTTGGTTTCGTTTATTTGTGTGTCCACCACAGATAAAACTACAAACAAGAACGAATCAATTTAGAATGGATTGTATCGGAAAATCGAATTGTTTTAAATTTCATTTACGAGATATTTATCTAGGTTTGCAACCTTTTAGGATCACTTAATTATTAATTATCTTATTAATATTGAGCCGTTAATTATAGGTATTCATTATTTATTAGGGTTCCCTAATAATCGTTTGATATACCTACTATGAATGTTTTTGATAGTGAGCATCGACTTTTGAATCGATAAATAGTTATGAAAAAAAAAGCGTTGCTGTTTCTATTCAGATATAATAAACCTTTAGAAATCGAAGGCCTTAAATATTAAACAATATGTCTTCAAAATAAAACTAAATACTTGCTATATGACAAATTTTAGAGTAGCGTATAAGATAACTGATTTAATTAATTGGCCACACAGTATGATTCCCTTCGCGGATTGGTCAAATTCAGCGACACAGATTGGTTGAACCTTGCTTGTATTTGATTGGTCGAAGGCACGTATAGTCCATAGACTTCTTAATTAGTATTTATTTACGTTACGATTTACGAAAAATTTATTCGACAATTCAACTAACTTAGGTTATTTTAAGTCATACAAAATAATTAAAATTTCTTTGAATTAATTAGATTTGACATTATTATTAGAATGATAATATTGATCACATTGTAAAATACCAAGTTTAGTTATTAAACTAATTGCACTAGGTTAACTGTTACTTAGGTTTCTGTTATACTCATTCATTATATTATAATAATTTATAATTTATAATTTCATATAATTATAGAACATTATTGATAGTAAATGTATAGCTAGGTAGGTAGATATTTAAGTGGTTGGAATGGAGTAGATTAGGAGATATTTAGGATTTAACTTGTAAGAAGTAAAAAAACCTGGTATGTTATTTCAAATTTACAAAACCATGCCATTCTTTGGGTAATATTAATAAAATTGATTATACCCATCATATAGATATGTTTGACAAATTTGAAACTGATCAAATGGATTTGCAAATGGGGGGGTGATATTTATATATTTGTTTTGATAGTAAGGAATTTTAGAGAATTTAGACAACACATAGTCATATTATATAGTAGGTTAGGAATAGACACAGATTTGACTTCTATTAAAATATAGAAAAAAATATGTAAAGATTATTTTATTACATTATTATGAATCATTCATAACCTTTCAGTCAGGGAGAAGTTTAGCATACATATGGAACTAGTATAATATATGCTGAATAACACTAGTCAACATATTTTATTTGTAGAAGCAACAGCGTTGAACCAATTTCTATCAATTTGACCCAGCTTAACCATAAAAGGAACAAATAAACAATAAACTGCTGGCCCCGTACTAAGATCTGGGTGTGCCCAGCACACATGCTAGGCAAACGATAAAGTATGCTTATATAAATAATAACATGTTTTAATACATAGAGGGCCCCCAAGACTCAGGAACAAGTAATGTATGCCTGTACTGGAGATTGAACCCTAACACTGTTTAACAAGGCTGTCCCGTCCATGCCCATGCTTGGTTTAGGGTAAAATAAGAAAGTCATAAGAGAAGAGAAGATATTTTGTAATCCATGAACATAACAACAACGGGTTAGTGAATAGGAAAATAAGGTTAGCACACAACACTTATCACAATCATTCTATTAGCAGAAAGCCAGTCCGGGTTACTTGCAATGGTTTCACTTGTAGTAAAGTTATTGCTAGATTGGTTATTACTTCCAGGCAGATCAAACATAGTTTCAGCAGGTTAATGAACTCTAATATAACTGCAGGGGTGTCATTTCTCAATATTGCTGTAACAAAAGCAAAGTATTCCATTAGTTACTGAAAACAACATTAAGTAAACTTCATAACTAACAACCTTAGTTATTACTAGGAAGCCTAGAGGCTAGGTGTCTTTATTAGTAAATTTAAGGTCAGAATATTGCTATGTAACGGTTATAAGTATATCTCATAAATACATACAACAGGTTAAAATAATAAGAGAAGCTGAATGTATACTTACGTAATTGAGAAGTTCTCTCTAATAGATTGAAAAATAATCCAAGTTATAAACAGGCAAGAACACATTAGCATTTTGGTTCATATTCATTTCTTTCTCCATCTCCTTAGTGGCAATCTCAAGGCCTGGGCCAATATCATTTGCAAATATGTAGTTTCAGTACGTAAAACACGGAACCTCCGTTTATATTCACAAAACAATATTAGCAATAGTGTTGTTAACGAACAATACACAGCTGTCAAGTTATTAATTGTGTAGGTAGCGTCCACAGATAATAGGGGCATAAGGCGACCATCTTTGTCCGTTCAGAAACCTAAACACATTCAAGTAGGTAGATAAAGTTTAAGGCTACCGGACACATTAGTTCTGGAGTGCAATTAATAAAGGATTGAAAATGTAATAAATTTATTATAGTCAACCATCAATCATGTACATGTATTGTATTAATGTCGATAGATCATAGAAAATCGATAGATTTGAAAGAGACCAAAGGGTGCCAAAGGTGATGGACAAATTATGACAAGTACTTGGAATAGAAAGGTTTGATAATATAAAAAAAGGTACACAAGGTAAATAAACACTCAGGCGAAGGCATACTTGGAATTGAATTGAATACAGATGTTAATTGTTATTAGCTGCAAATTGGACCGTTAATGCATGTAATCTGTCAGTTGTAATAGGAGAATGTCAAAGGAGGGCGCGAACGGAAAAAGTTTGTGTTTATCAAACATAAAATGTATTTTTGTTTGGAATATTATAATCATAGGCTAGTAAAGGGAACTATAGTGCAAAAATAATTACACAGACCGGGAATACAACATGCTAAACATGGTAAACGTCATAAAAGGTTAGTTTATAAAGCTATTATCATTGAGGATTGATGGTATTATAATGTAAAAGTTGGTTCATGATAAATGCTATTTGGTACCCGATAAATACGCCAGACGTTGTGTATTTCTTCAAGACACTCTCATGCTAGATTCGCTGGGAGATATACATTCAGACGAAATGTATATATATATATATATATATATATATATATAGATACATATGGTCGGTTAAATTAGCAAACCTCGTAAGTCCATTTTTTGCGAAAATCGTTTTTTTATTGAATCGTGTAGCCAATCACCAAACGCATCGATCTATATATTACATTCAAACGTCAAATAAACCATTATTTAAAAAATCTACAAATAGAAAACCTCGTAACTTTAAACCGCCATATGCCGTAATTTTGTTTTTTGTGTCTCCTGTAAACTTGAGTCAAATGGACTTACGAGGGTTGCGAATTTAACCGACGATATATATATGGGTAGCATTTATCAAGGAAGGTATCTAGAATTGCAAAGAGGTATACACCGGACGTTGTGTAAACCTTGAAATATTTTCATGCTGGATTCACTAGGAGGAATAGTAGTAGTAGTAGGCTAAATGTTTAAATTTGTAACTATTATCAAATTTCCGCTTACTAAATATAAAGTATATACTATGAAACTTTTAGCAAGTCACTGAAACCTTACACTGATTCATATATTGAATCTAAAGCAGTAGGTATTGGTAGATATAATATTTTAAAGGTGGACTATTTAATTTGATATAAATAGGACAAATAAATTTTAAACGAAACATAAAATCTCAGTAACAATTCAAAAAAAAAAAATGTACAGAGATAATTAAGTATAAAAAAATAGGCGTTGTATTTTAATTGTTTGAGGATAGAAAAAAAAAAAGGGTTTTAGAATAAAGTGTTTTAACTAACTGGGGGTGGGAAACAAATAGTTGAGGTATTTGCTGGTGAGATTAACATGAGAAAGAGGGAGAGATTATAATTATGGTTAAGTTAATTAAGAAAATGACATATCATAATATGATGAAATAAATTAATGAATATTTTAGTCAATAGGAAGGGAAATTCTTAGTAAAAGAATTTGGTTATAAGAAATTTATAGGAACAAGTATCCAAATTTGGTTGTATGTTTGAATATTACAGGATCACAATTTCCTCAGTGTGAACAAAAAGAGTTGAATGATAGTGTGTTTCATGGTTTGAGATGAATACAGAGGTTGAAGTGTGAAGGTTGTAGGATAAGTAATGGTTGGACCATTATGGATATTCGTTGTTAAATTATAACCAGACTGGATTTGTCGATATCTGAACCTCTGGGGAGGGAAGTTATACACAATTAGCTGTCAAGAATTTATGTGCTAGGTTAAAATCGTAATTACGATTCGACCCATTGGAAAGGGTAGTTCTTGATATTTAATACTATACAAGTGTTGAAGGATTTAACAAAATTTACACACCTACTTTCAGTGATGGAAGGTTCAAAGTTAAAGGTTAAATAATAAAGATATTCTTGAGGAAGTATCTGGGTGTATTGACATACTTTATAGACACATTATTGAGTGTGCCAATATAGCTGAAGTTGAACTATTTAATTGTTGAAAGTAGCACAAGCACCAAGATTGAGAAGACAGATGACTAATTCTGTGGGAGTGTGGGTTGATTTTTGGTTTTGACTTTTGAAGATATTAGTACTTGCTTAACATTATATTAGTTTGCAGGTAGATTTTCCCGGAGGAATCTCTTATTCCGGGCAGTGGAAAAGAAATTTGAGTTCGGGCAATGTGAATGTACAGATTTCGATTGATTCCCAGGAGATTTATTACTAGAATACACTTATCTCACAAGTAAGTGCTACTTTTGCGAACTATTAAAATTAGAGGAAAATATCATCATAAGTTAATATTTTGAATCATAGAACCTAACCTCTGCCGGAAAGGTCGTCAGTTTGTCTTGTGATTGGTTAAATACACAACACATAAGCTTAGTGGTCGGAACAGATATCAACAAGTTTGGTTTCCCGTATTAGGTAAAAGGTAGAAAAGGTATTATTGAACATAATATAAATAAGGTCATTGATGATCTGACCATTAGATAACATTCTGAATCATGGACTTAAAAGGTTAACATGTAGGGAAGGTATTATCAATTTTTATGAGAGAACTCACCTGTTTCTTTTACCAGTGCAATGTTGGAATATGAACGCCAGTCGAGCAATGTGACTATAGTTCTAACTGAAATAGTGGAGTTTTTGAGGGTTTTGCAATTTACTAACACACATCAGGACAGATTGTCTAGATGAAAGTTCCATAGCAAGGAAAGAACATGATTCATGGTGTAAAGTTTAAGATAAACAATATTAAAATAATCATATACCTATTTCTAACTGATGAGTTTATCAAAGAATTGAGAATTCAAGTCTTTGAAATGGAAATCAAGTTAAAGGAAGTTTTCCTTTTCTTTTCCAATGTCTCTTACAGATAACATCAAAGATATTGTCTTGCTTAGACATTGTGGGGGTGGCTGTACTGGTACACAAGTGTAAATCCCAAGTTTAAAACTCATGTTGATCTCGGCAACAAATAAATAGCGATCGATAATATTTTCTTCATACGATTTAAGTATAGCGACCTCTCGAGAGAATCTAAGAAACTAATCTGGCGACTAGACTATTAAAATTGACATCTAGTGAAGGTTACGGGTACCCCTCAAGACACCTAGATGGCGCTGTTTTATGTATTCATACAACGCATGATAAACATCTGTTGACGATTTAATAATATTCAGATAATAAACAAATTTAATTCATTTATTTTCATAAAATAAATTTAAGAAAGGATTGCACAAATTCTTTTGTAGTGAGGGAATATTATTTATTAAAACCTAACAAAGAGTGTTCAGGTAACTGAAGTCAAATAAATAAAAAAAGATAGAGATAAATTCAAAGGAAAGTGAGCACTATTTGTTACTCGTTACGTTAGGTTTAACTTTGTACCGAAAGAGTTAAAACTATAAGTGCGGGAAAGTTAGCGCACCGACGCCTGGAGACTCACGCAGGTAACGCGAAAATTAGGAAATGGAATGCAAACGGAAATGGTCTCTAATAGTAGGTGATACGAATGATTTAGCATTGGTCTATGATGGCTCGAAAATCTCGTAGTACGCATGACGAGATAAATCTATATAAGGACCGACGGAGGATGGGAGCGTCACCTTTTTATACAGACTTCGAGGGGGTGAGTGTGGAAAATTGTCACTGGGTATTTGTATCGTCCATTTTGTCTCGTTTATTTTATTATTTTGTGCTCTGTGTTTAATAGGTGTTGATATATTTGTGTGTCGCTTTATGTAGCGTACAGGTATCGCTACAAGTTAACGAGAATCGCTAGCACGAAGATGGTTTAGCTCTAGTATTAAACAGTGTCTATGGGAATGTGTTATAATATGTGTTTGTGTACTTTTGGTTTGTTTTTATAAGTTTATTAACTCTATTTTGTTTTCCAGAACTCTGTAATGGCGCCTTTATTGGTAGCCAAGTACACAGAGCTCCAGGCAGCGTAATATTCGGAAAGGAAAACCTACGCTCACATTTTGGTTATGTTATGAGACCTGAAGGTGTCCACAATCAGGAAACGGATGGTTTCATCTCATTAACTGAGTGGGTCTAGAGGGTTCGTGTTACAAGGTCTCTGACGCCTTTATTCGGTTAGTCAGACAACGCTAGTGGTATTCCGTTTACTCTCTTCATAGGAATCCACGTAGACGAATCCGAACCACTTCTGGTAGTGGAGGTGGTACGTGGAATACCTCATTGCGTTGGCCCCCTTATCTATATATTTATATATCGACCACGTTAGGTATTATTTCCACCTGGAAGCCAACTAAAGGTTAGCAATAGCCGGCTGATGGGTCTTAGGACTACACACAGGAAACTTGGTTTTCCGAAGTCGTTATTATGTTAGGTCTTAGTTGGTCTAGATGGTTATTATTGCACCTGAATAGCCATACATCACTCACACGTTTAACGTAATCGTAAAAGTCGTAGGTATTGGACTTTTAGTTGCACTAAAACAATAGACCGATAGGAAGCTAGGGTTATTAGGTAGTTAGAAGTTCTTTCATTACACCGTGAGAGACTTATAAACACGTAACGTGAGTAGCTAGACGTATGTTGACAAGGTTTGTTTCACATCGCCGCTGTCGATGACGTAACAATCAAGATTATTGAAGTTGGTAAATATAAACTAGCATTTCAATTTCGGATTCTTAGAAATAAGTTATAAATATTTAGTGGTTATAATTAAGAAACGTCAAATTAGAATTAGGTAGGAAATAGTGTTTGAATAGTGTTGCGTTTGTATTCGGCCAAATTTTACTGGTATGCCTTTGGAGTTTATTTATTATAAAGGTTAAGGTAGACCTCCGTTAGAGCAAGTGGAAATCTAAGTGGACGTTTAGTAGATCACTAGTTGATAAAGGGATGCTAGTTGCCCGAGTGTGTAATAAACAAAACGTCGGAATTGGTACCCTTCAAGTTACAGTAAATTGCCATAATTTGTCCACACCAGGTTGAAGCTAAATAGGGCCGTTGAGATACGTACTGAGACATTACTAGGCAATAGGAATTGTATTTGTGGTCGGAAAATAGTTATATTTATTTATAAGATACTAGGAAAGCAAATAATACGAGGTTTACACAAACTATCTTTTGCATTAGCTAGGTCTAGGATCTGAGTAGTACTTACGGATTGGTCTGTTCTCTTTCAATTCATCGTTAACAGTTAGGGATGTACAGTACAAACCAAAGCTAAGGCTTTCCTGTTACTGGTTAAGGCCGTTCAGAGGGTCACTGTACTTACATGTTTGCTAGATGGTTCCACGGATCCTCTAACATAAATAAGCGATGTGTAGTTTGGGTACATTCCATCTTGTGAGGATGCTATGATAATTAGGGACTCCAGATAGTGATGCGACCAAAGGGCCACTAGACTAGACCAGTCTATTGATATAACAAGCCACTCGGAAGCTCACTGCACTGATTATGTGTGTTATTCTTAAACTTGATAAATCAATATCAGGTTATAGGGTCATTTGCCCATCTACTAAAACTACCTACTTGGTTAAAGGTTGTGATTGAATTACTGTGGAGCAGTACCCATATGTATGTGGATTTTACATACTTTATTTATAACTATAATAAGAAAGTTATTTGTCGAGAGATGGCATTTCTGAGAAAGGTTAATAATAGCTGTAAATTTAACAGTTTGTACTATGGTTATAGTGCTAAAAATGGCTATGAAAGTGATTTCATAACTCATGTTCTAGACCTGAGAGTTAAAGGTTAACATACCCATAATTTGGGCTACATTAGGTTTACTGTTGGTGTTTTGTTAAACATTGATAGCTATGATTATGAATTTTAGAGAAAGTCACCTAAGCTTTATTATTAGGAAATAATATGAGATACTAGTTTAACTTAGAGATGAGGTTAAAGAATTTATTTAGAGATCTGGACTGAACTTTATGATAATGTTTTGTCTTAATACAAATTCCAGTTGATGAATTTGAATCTAATTAATTATTCTAAAGGAGCTTGACCCTTGAGTTTGTTTCGGCATATTCTTCTCAATGGGGATCCTCAGGAAATGCTGGTAGAGTCAAAGTATAATATAGACTGGAACGAGTCTACAAGTATTAACACTAATATACTAAGTAATAATAGATATATTAGCGGGCGAGCTCTATAGCAATGGCCGAGAGCAGCAGGACGGGCGGTGGAGGTGCCCACTTTTTACCGCTAATATATATTTATCCTTTTCCAGTAGTGAAACAAGTAGTTACTAAACTTGTCTAGTGAAGCAACATAATTGTTCTATTTTGACTAAATCATTTTAATAGTAATCAAGATCTTCCTAGAGGATCTAATGGCTCAATTTAAGAATAAATTAGACATTCACTTGGTTACAATTAATTTAAGAGGTAGTTTAGTTTCATAATTTATAACAAGGAGTCCTTTCCCCAAGTATCTCTAAATAATAAGTTTAACCAGTAGGAAGAAGGTACTTAATTATTAATATAAGAAATAGTAATCTCTTGCTCATTAAAGTACTTAGGTTACTAGTCAGGTTCACAAAGTAGGGTTCCCAATACACTAGACGATCACGAGGCCAAATCACGATGTAGTATGTAGTATTGCGCAGAATGAAGTAGTAGTTAGTAGAAATGACGAGTGTAGGTTAGTTTGGTATATTAATAATTTAAAGATGTAGGCAAGACGCAATTTCTTCAGGGGGGGTTGTTACAATTTGGTGCCGTGACCAGGATTCGAAATCTAAATTAAGTTTAATATCGTATCATTTAAGGTGGTTTTAAACCACAATTTGTTGTCTGTGAAATGGATGATGAGCATGAGATTACTATTTATAATTTAGTTTTGAGATCATTTCGTAGGACGAATAACTAAACAACACAAATTTTAGATCAGTAATTTTTAATTCTGTTTTACAATAAGTTAGGTTATAACTATTATAGTCGCGAAGTTTTAGCTAAATCTATGGGTGAATCCTACACAGGGCCATCCGATTAGTTTCACTTTTGTTCTGAAAAACATGTTCACAATTTCACTAGAACGCGTCCGCGATGATATGAAGTGCCGAGTTCACAAATGCACCGTGTTTTCACTAAATCACAATTCGTACGCACGTATAACGCACCTTTTCACTTCAATGTTCGGTATTCAAATATTGGTAGCAATCACTAGGTTCATTTTATCCCCAAAGAGGATATAATCACTAAGTTTTATTTGTCTGTTAATTCTGTGATGCGCGTAAGATTAAGATTGTAGTACGTTCGTTTTCGTTATCATTACATAGTATAAAACAAAGTCGCTTGCGCTGTCTGTCCCTATGTATGCTTAAATCTTTAAAACTACGCAACGGATTTTGATGCGGTTTTTTTTAATAGATAGAGTGATTCTTAAGGAAGGATTATATGTGTACTACATTCCACGCGGGCGAAGCCGCGGGCGGGTCGCTAGTATAATACAAAATCAAGTTTCAGTCACAGATTAGATATAGGTGGTTTGGTTTCGTTTATTTGTGTGTCCACCACAGATAAAACTACAAACAAGAACGAATCAATTTAGAATGGATTGTATCGGAAAATCGAATTGTTTTAAATTTCATTTACGAGATATTTATCTAGGTTTGCAACCTTTTAGGATCACTTAATTATTAATTATCTTATTAATATTGAGCCGTTAATTATAGGTATTCATTATTTATTAGGGTTCCCTAATAATCGTTTGATATACCTACTATGAATGTTTTTGATAGTGAGCATCGACTTTTGAATCGATAAATAGTTATGAAAAAAAAAGCGTTGCTGTTTCTATTCAGATATAATAAACCTTTAGAAATCGAAGGCCTTAAATATTAAACAATATGTCTTCAAAATAAAACTAAATACTTGCTATATGACAAATTTTAGAGTAGCGTATAAGATAACTGATTTAATTAATTGGCCACACAGTATGATTCCCTTCGCGGATTGGTCAAATTCAGCGACACAGATTGGTTGAACCTTGCTTGTATTTGATTGGTCGAAGGCACGTATAGTCCATAGACTTCTTAATTAGTATTTATTTACGTTACGATTTACGAAAAATTTATTCGACAATTCAACTAACTTAGGTTATTTTAAGTCATACAAAATAATTAAAATTTCTTTGAATTAATTAGATTTGACATTATTATTAGAATGATAATATTGATCACATTGTAAAATACCAAGTTTAGTTATTAAACTAATTGCACTAGGTTAACTGTTACTTAGGTTTCTGTTATACTCATTCATTATATTATAATAATTTATAATTTATAATTTCATATAATTATAGAACATTATTGATAGTAAATGTATAGCTAGGTAGGTAGATATTTAAGTGGTTGGAATGGAGTAGATTAGGAGATATTTAGGATTTAACTTGTAAGAAGTAAAAAAACCTGGTATGTTATTTCAAATTTACAAAACCATGCCATTCTTTGGGTAATATTAATAAAATTGATTATACCCATCATATAGATATGTTTGACAAATTTGAAACTGATCAAATGGATTTGCAAATGGGGGGGTGATATTTATATATTTGTTTTGATAGTAAGGAATTTTAGAGAATTTAGACAACACATAGTCATATTATATAGTAGGTTAGGAATAGACACAGATTTGACTTCTATTAAAATATAGAAAAAAATATGTAAAGATTATTTTATTACATTATTATGAATCATTCATAACCTTTCAGTCAGGGAGAAGTTTAGCATACATATGGAACTAGTATAATATATGCTGAATAACACTAGTCAACATATTTTATTTGTAGAAGCAACAGCGTTGAACCAATTTCTATCAATTTGACCCAGCTTAACCATAAAAGGAACAAATAAACAATAAACTGCTGGCCCCGTACTAAGATCTGGGTGTGCCCAGCACACATGCTAGGCAAACGATAAAGTATGCTTATATAAATAATAACATGTTTTAATACATAGAGGGCCCCCAAGACTCAGGAACAAGTAATGTATGCCTGTACTGGAGATTGAACCCTAACACTGTTTAACAAGGCTGTCCCGTCCATGCCCATGCTTGGTTTAGGGTAAAATAAGAAAGTCATAAGAGAAGAGAAGATATTTTGTAATCCATGAACATAACAACAACGGGTTAGTGAATAGGAAAATAAGGTTAGCACACAACACTTATCACAATCATTCTATTAGCAGAAAGCCAGTCCGGGTTACTTGCAATGGTTTCACTTGTAGTAAAGTTATTGCTAGATTGGTTATTACTTCCAGGCAGATCAAACATAGTTTCAGCAGGTTAATGAACTCTAATATAACTGCAGGGGTGTCATTTCTCAATATTGCTGTAACAAAAGCAAAGTATTCCATTAGTTACTGAAAACAACATTAAGTAAACTTCATAACTAACAACCTTAGTTATTACTAGGAAGCCTAGACTGCCGTGCTAGTGTAAAAGGCGACTTTTCGACAAAAGACACTTTCGAGATAATCGCAAAAAAGTGACCGAAATCTTCATTTTCATATTTCTAGGTAATTTAAACAGATATTGAAATGAAACTTTTTGTGTCGGATAGACATTGTGTTTTACTAGTTTTCTACATAAGTAATGTATTTTTATTACCTACAGTTTTTTTTTTACACGCATTTTTTCCTTTTTGTTTAGTGGCCGATTAATAATTGCCACTAAAAAACAAGCAAAAAGGCGGTATATGAGCACTATACCGCCTTATAGGCTTGATTTTCCTTCATACGTCTTCATACTAAACTAGGGCTTGAACGTATCACAATAATGCTTAATTAAAAAGACGTATTTGCAACATACCGCCTTATTGCTTAGTACAAAATATTTTTTTAATAATTCTGATCTAAATAATAACGCCGAATAAAAGAAATACGTTTATCTTGTCTAGTACGCAAATCAAAAAAATATGGTTGGTTTTCGTATCGATCATTTTATATTTATATACTAGTCTAAAAAAACGTATGTCTTCAAAAGTCAGACGAAATACGGTTTTTTAATCTAGTACTACGATGAAAGGTTAGACTAATTGCTAATTAAAACCATCATAAATTCGGTACAAATATATTTGAAATAAGTAAACAAAAATTAACAGTTAAATCACAGGAAATATTATCTCTTCTAAGATTGGTGTCGTGTTATTAGTTATTCAATAAATCAACAATAATACTCTTTGATTCGTCTGTATGACGCACTGTTAATCAAAACTTCTTTTTTAATTATTTTAATTTAAACGTAATCAGTCTTATAAAGTAATTGAATTGCAATTTTGGGAGGACTTGCCAGAATCCAACCATGAAAAAATCGATGAATTATAGGTTAAAAATACTTAACCTATAATTCATCGACATTTTCTTGGTTGAATTCTGGCAAGTCCTCGCAAAATTTCAAGCTAAGAGCAGGCATTAATGGACCTAGTTTACGTACTAAATTCTGTTTTCTACTTGCGTCTGTCTATCCCTCGGAAGTGAGTGTGCGATGAAAGCCTCGGGCGATTTCCTTTTACTTTGGTAATTGTTTCTTTACTAAAATTAAACTCAATATATTCTCCTTGCAATAACCCTAATGTAGCCTAAGCACTTTTAAATAGAATTACTCAAATCCTGGTCCTCGTGGAACCAATTATAATAGCTAAAATTTTATTTTTATTTTATTTTTACCTAATTCCTACTACATCTATCTACCTAACCTAATAACTTAGTCACCATAAGTAACATTCCTAGTCTATAAAGCTTCCTATTCCTAACAACCTATTTTAAAAGTAAATTAGTTTTGGCATGTGATCGTCAAGTAATCTAATATAACCCAATAGTTGTGAACCTATAGTAACCCTAGAATTATTTAAGTCTTTGTTTTAAGTCCTAGCTATACTAATACTCTCTAGAATATTGATACCTAAATATTTACAATAATATGTGGTTGCCGGGTTAGAATAGTGCCACTCCATGTCTTCCCGTGGATGTCGTAAGAGGCGACTAAGGGAATAAAGGCTTGTAGTACTATTAGGCGATGGGCTTGCAACCTGTCACTAATATGCTGGTAAACATCTTAGCCTATTTATGCAAATTGTGGTTACTGAATTATCAACAACTTTTTAAAGTTGTAATTCTGTAGCTCTGCCTAGCCTACTCTGGGATTACAGGCGTGAAGGTATGTATGTATGTAGACTATAATTTAAAACTTATCTTACACTATCCTAGTTTATTTAATGACTCCTAACCACTTGAAATTCAACCTACGTACTAAGTTAAAGATAAAGTTAATATAATAATAAAAAATAATAATAAATAATAAATATCAGGGGACAATCTCACACCAATTGACCTAGTCCCAAACTAAGCTCTAGGCTTGTACTATGGGTACTAGACAACGATATAAATACTTATATAGAGAAATAAATACTTAAATACATAGAAAACATCCATGACTCAGGAACAAATATTCGCGCTCATCACACAAATATCTGCCCTTACCGGGATTTGAACCCAGGACCGCTCGCTTCGTAGGCAGGGTCACTACCAACTAGGCCAGCGCGTCGTCAAAAACAATATGTACCTATAGTAGATATAATTTATGAAACCGAAGTCTAGATTAAAGCAAATCTAAGAATTTAAAGGTTTTGTGGCCCCCTTAGGGAAGGAGGACCTTTACTTGTGGGAGGACCTTGTGCAGGGTCCGTCCGGGTTGGTACCACCATTCTTATCCATTAACCTACCGCCAAGCAGCAGTGTTCGCATTGTTGTGTTCCGGATTAGGGATAAGATAGCCGGTAAAATGACTAGCATGGAGGCATTCCATCTTAGTCCTCAGGGTTGGCAGTGCATTTGCAGTCTTGTGAATGCGAATGTCTATGGGTCACAGTTTCCACTTACCATTAGGTGGCCTGTGTGCTCGTTTGCCTTCCTATGCCATAGAAAAAATAAGGAGATCTCCTCCATACGCTCTGGGATCGCTATCCCTAGACCTTACTCTACCTCAATAGTCATCCTCCATAGACAGGTCAGACTCCTGGCCAATATCTACGATTAGTCAGTCAGTCGTATAGTAAGGGAAGAAAAGGGTCAAAATATAAATTGAGTGTTTAAAAACTCAATTATAAAGTAGATTATTTATCGTTCAATAAAGCGATAGTTATACCTACTATGTTATTTTTATATCATATAATATTGTGACTCAAGATTGATATTGCTTGCTTCACCTTTAAGTCTAAATTTGAGTTGAGTTTTGAAATGAGATGTTCAATTTCACTAAGTATCCATGTTTAACTTTTATAGTAAAACAGTGGGATACAGAAGTCATTTTGTCTTCTAGCTAGATTGAGTCCTCATGTTAGTAAAATATATTATGAAAACTAAACAGACAAATCTCACTATAGTCACTTTATCATTTACTGATATATTTGTTTTATGGTCTATAAAATATTCACTTTATAAAAGGACTTAACCATCTCTGTAAGCTAATTATTGATATTCTAGGTTTGCTTTATTTCCATAAAACTCTCCATAAAAACTTTATTATTTATTTGTATATTTGTATAAATGCATTATAAAAAAAGGACTTATCCATTTATTAATCCATTTCGAGGAATAGGGTTCTAAAGCCGTTCTGCATGATTAAGTTTTTGTTATATTTATTTATTTCGGACATTTCGACAAAAGTATATTTGACCGTGTGGTTTGACTTTCGTTTTTGGCTTGAAGCCCTTCCAGGTGTGTCTTACGGGTTAGGCGTAAACCGCTTGAAATAGTATGTTTTATTATACTATTACAATCACTTTTTATCGTAACTTATCATGTAATTCATCGATAAATGTCTGTTAAATAAATAAAGATATAAAAACAAAACTATTCGGTCAAATACAAAATTAATGAAATTGGTCTCTTAAAATTACCTTTTCTTTTGTATTAGATTATAAAAACCGTGATTTATTTTTTTGGTCTATCCCAATTATGTTAGTTCTCCAAAAAAATATATCAACAACTTATTTAAGAGTGCTTGGTAATTCTGTAGCTCTGCCTACCCCACTCTGGGAATGAAGGCGTGAGTTTATGTATGTATGTATGTATATATTATTAATTTATATATTTATTTTATTTATTTTTACTGTACTCAGGTAACAAATATTTAGAATGGTATTATGTAGTCAGTTTTATGATTTATCGTCAATTCGTCGTCCTCGTCTTTTCGCGTGATAACGGGCGCCAGCGCACACGCACCTTCATTACCCGTAACGTCACCGAACTGAAGGGCGCCCGAACGCGGGCACTCCCGTCCGCGGGGGGTATGTAGGAGATTGGGGATTATACGGTTTTATTAAGTAGCATGGGTCGACTGTGGATATTCGAATAGTAATCTAGCGTTAAAAACTACCTCTGTCCCAAGTAAAAATACCGTATCACAAAATAAAAGTTTTTTTAAACAAGTTTATCATTATTTAAAACTCGGCATTAACTAGACTAAAATACCGCAAAATACTGACATACGGTCTTTTTGTCTAGAAAACTCTGTTACGTTCATTTAGATTATGAGCAAATAGAAAAAAACATTTGAAATACTAAGTTAAAAGGCGGAAAAATATGTTATTCGTTCTTTTTACTTAGTAATCTGCAATTACGGCCTTATAGAGTAGTTCAACTTATTAATAAATAAAACCTACACCAGACAATAATGCGGAGTGTCTTGTTTTACGTCTTTCTAATGTAGTATTGTGTAGTTACCGCTTTATTGATTAGTATTTGCTGGAAAATAGTCTGTTATACGGCCTTTTTCCTTATCGTATCTTCGCAACCAAGCCTCTTATCGACAAACGGGTAAGATGGGTCGACGCGGCTTGTTCTCCATATCACGATGGTCATAACAACTCAATTTGGTCAAAATGTCGAATGATCGCCTTTTACACTAGCACGGCAGTAGAGGCTAGGTGTCTTTATTAGTAAATTTAAGGTCAGAATATTGCTATGTAACGGTTATAAGTATATCTCATAAATACATACAACAGGTTAAAATAATAAGAGAAGCTGAATGTATACTTACGTAATTGAGAAGTTCTCTCTAATAGATTGAAAAATAATCCAAGTTATAAACAGGCAAGAACACATTAGCATTTTGGTTCATATTCATTTCTTTCTCCATCTCCTTAGTGGCAATCTCAAGGCCTGGGCCAATATCATTTGCAAATATGTAGTTTCAGTACGTAAAACACGGAACCTCCGTTTATATTCACAAAACAATATTAGCAATAGTGTTGTTAACGAACAATACACAGCTGTCAAGTTATTAATTGTGTAGGTAGCGTCCACAGATAATAGGGGCATAAGGCGACCATCTTTGTCCGTTCAGAAACCTAAACACATTCAAGTAGGTAGATAAAGTTTAAGGCTACCGGACACATTAGTTCTGGAGTGCAATTAATAAAGGATTGAAAATGTAATAAATTTATTATAGTCAACCATCAATCATGTACATGTATTGTATTAATGTCGATAGATCATAGAAAATCGATAGATTTGAAAGAGACCAAAGGGTGCCAAAGGTGATGGACAAATTATGACAAGTACTTGGAATAGAAAGGTTTGATAATATAAAAAAAGGTACACAAGGTAAATAAACACTCAGGCGAAGGCATACTTGGAATTGAATTGAATACAGATGTTAATTGTTATTAGCTGCAAATTGGACCGTTAATGCATGTAATCTGTCAGTTGTAATAGGAGAATGTCAAAGGAGGGCGCGAACGGAAAAAGTTTGTGTTTATCAAACATAAAATGTATTTTTGTTTGGAATATTATAATCATAGGCTAGTAAAGGGAACTATAGTGCAAAAATAATTACACAGACCGGGAATACAACATGCTAAACATGGTAAACGTCATAAAAGGTTAGTTTATAAAGCTATTATCATTGAGGATTGATGGTATTATAATGTAAAAGTTGGTTCATGATAAATGCTATTTGGTACCCGATAAATACGCCAGACGTTGTGTATTTCTTCAAGACACTCTCATGCTAGATTCGCTGGGAGATATACATTCAGACGAAATGTATATATATATATATATATATATATATATATATATATATATATATATATAGATACATATATATATGGGTAGCATTTATCAAGGAAGGTATCCCTATCTAGAATTGCAAAGAGGTATACACCGGACGTTGTGTAAACCTTGAAATCTATATATTACATTCAAACGTCAAATAAACCATTATTTAAAAAATCTACAAATAGAAAACCTCGTAACTTTAAACCGCCATATGCCGTAATTTTGTTTTTTGTGTCTCCTGTAAACTTGAGTCAAATGGACTTACGAGGGTTGCGAATTTAACCGACGATATATATATGGGTAGCATTTATCAAGGAAGGTATCTAGAATTGCAAAGAGGTATACACCGGACGTTGTGTAAACCTTGAAATATTTTCATGCTGGATTCACTAGGAGGAATAGTAGTAGTAGTAGGCTAAATGTTTAAATTTGTAACTATTATCAAATTTCCGCTTACTAAATATAAAGTATATACTATGAAACTTTTAGCAAGTCACTGAAACCTTACACTGATTCATATATTGAATCTAAAGCAGTAGGTATTGGTAGATATAATATTTTAAAGGTGGACTATTTAATTTGATATAAATAGGACAAATAAATTTTAAACGAAACATAAAATCTCAGTAACAATTCAAAAAAAAAAAATGTACAGAGATAATTAAGTATAAAAAAATAGGCGTTGTATTTTAATTGTTTGAGGATAGAAAAAAAAAAAGGGTTTTAGAATAAAGTGTTTTAACTAACTGGGGGTGGGAAACAAATAGTTGAGGTATTTGCTGGTGAGATTAACATGAGAAAGAGGGAGAGATTATAATTATGGTTAAGTTAATTAAGAAAATGACATATCATAATATGATGAAATAAATTAATGAATATTTTAGTCAATAGGAAGGGAAATTCTTAGTAAAAGAATTTGGTTATAAGAAATTTATAGGAACAAGTATCCAAATTTGGTTGTATGTTTGAATATTACAGGATCACAATTTCCTCAGTGTGAACAAAAAGAGTTGAATGATAGTGTGTTTCATGGTTTGAGATGAATACAGAGGTTGAAGTGTGAAGGTTGTAGGATAAGTAATGGTTGGACCATTATGGATATTCGTTGTTAAATTATAACCAGACTGGATTTGTCGATATCTGAACCTCTGGGGAGGGAAGTTATACACAATTAGCTGTCAAGAATTTATGTGCTAGGTTAAAATCGTAATTACGATTCGACCCATTGGAAAGGGTAGTTCTTGATATTTAATACTATACAAGTGTTGAAGGATTTAACAAAATTTACACACCTACTTTCAGTGATGGAAGGTTCAAAGTTAAAGGTTAAATAATAAAGATATTCTTGAGGAAGTATCTGGGTGTATTGACATACTTTATAGACACATTATTGAGTGTGCCAATATAGCTGAAGTTGAACTATTTAATTGTTGAAAGTAGCACAAGCACCAAGATTGAGAAGACAGATGACTAATTCTGTGGGAGTGTGGGTTGATTTTTGGTTTTGACTTTTGAAGATATTAGTACTTGCTTAACATTATATTAGTTTGCAGGTAGATTTTCCCGGAGGAATCTCTTATTCCGGGCAGTGGAAAAGAAATTTGAGTTCGGGCAATGTGAATGTACAGATTTCGATTGATTCCCAGGAGATTTATTACTAGAATACACTTATCTCACAAGTAAGTGCTACTTTTGCGAACTATTAAAATTAGAGGAAAATATCATCATAAGTTAATATTTTGAATCATAGAACCTAACCTCTGCCGGAAAGGTCGTCAGTTTGTCTTGTGATTGGTTAAATACACAACACATAAGCTTAGTGGTCGGAACAGATATCAACAAGTTTGGTTTCCCGTATTAGGTAAAAGGTAGAAAAGGTATTATTGAACATAATATAAATAAGGTCATTGATGATCTGACCATTAGATAACATTCTGAATCATGGACTTAAAAGGTTAACATGTAGGGAAGGTATTATCAATTTTTATGAGAGAACTCACCTGTTTCTTTTACCAGTGCAATGTTGGAATATGAACGCCAGTCGAGCAATGTGACTATAGTTCTAACTGAAATAGTGGAGTTTTTGAGGGTTTTGCAATTTACTAACACACATCAGGACAGATTGTCTAGATGAAAGTTCCATAGCAAGGAAAGAACATGATTCATGGTGTAAAGTTTAAGATAAACAATATTAAAATAATCATATACCTATTTCTAACTGATGAGTTTATCAAAGAATTGAGAATTCAAGTCTTTGAAATGGAAATCAAGTTAAAGGAAGTTTTCCTTTTCTTTTCCAATGTCTCTTACAGATAACATCAAAGATATTGTCTTGCTTAGACATTGTGGGGGTGGCTGTACTGGTACACAAGTGTAAATCCCAAGTTTAAAACTCATGTTGATCTCGGCAACAAATAAATAGCGATCGATAATATTTTCTTCATACGATTTAAGTATAGCGACCTCTCGAGAGAATCTAAGAAACTAATCTGGCGACTAGACTATTAAAATTGACATCTAGTGAAGGTTACGGGTACCCCTCAAGACACCTAGATGGCGCTGTTTTATGTATTCATACAACGCATGATAAACATCTGTTGACGATTTAATAATATTCAGATAATAAACAAATTTAATTCATTTATTTTCATAAAATAAATTTAAGAAAGGATTGCACAAATTCTTTTGTAGTGAGGGAATATTATTTATTAAAACCTAACAAAGAGTGTTCAGGTAACTGAAGTCAAATAAATAAAAAAAGATAGAGATAAATTCAAAGGAAAGTGAGCACTATTTGTTACTCGTTACGTTAGGTTTAACTTTGTACCGAAAGAGTTAAAACTATAAGTGCGGGAAAGTTAGCGCACCGACGCCTGGAGACTCACGCAGGTAACGCGAAAATTAGGAAATGGAATGCAAACGGAAATGGTCTCTAATAGTAGGTGATACGAATGATTTAGCATTGGTCTATGATGGCTCGAAAATCTCGTAGTACGCATGACGAGATAAATCTATATAAGGACCGACGGAGGATGGGAGCGTCACCTTTTTATACAGACTTCGAGGGGGTGAGTGTGGAAAATTGTCACTGGGTATTTGTATCGTCCATTTTGTCTCGTTTATTTTATTATTTTGTGCTCTGTGTTTAATAGGTGTTGATATATTTGTGTGTCGCTTTATGTAGCGTACAGGTATCGCTACAAGTTAACGAGAATCGCTAGCACGAAGATGGTTTAGCTCTAGTATTAAACAGTGTCTATGGGAATGTGTTATAATATGTGTTTGTGTACTTTTGGTTTGTTTTTATAAGTTTATTAACTCTATTTTGTTTTCCAGAACTCTGTAATGGCGCCTTTATTGGTAGCCAAGTACACAGAGCTCCAGGCAGCGTAATATTCGGAAAGGAAAACCTACGCTCACATTTTGGTTATGTTATGAGACCTGAAGGTGTCCACAATCAGGAAACGGATGGTTTCATCTCATTAACTGAGTGGGTCTAGAGGGTTCGTGTTACAAGGTCTCTGACGCCTTTATTCGGTTAGTCAGACAACGCTAGTGGTATTCCGTTTACTCTCTTCATAGGAATCCACGTAGACGAATCCGAACCACTTCTGGTAGTGGAGGTGGTACGTGGAATACCTCATTGCGTTGGCCCCCTTATCTATATATTTATATATCGACCACGTTAGGTATTATTTCCACCTGGAAGCCAACTAAAGGTTAGCAATAGCCGGCTGATGGGTCTTAGGACTACACACAGGAAACTTGGTTTTCCGAAGTCGTTATTATGTTAGGTCTTAGTTGGTCTAGATGGTTATTATTGCACCTGAATAGCCATACATCACTCACACGTTTAACGTAATCGTAAAAGTCGTAGGTATTGGACTTTTAGTTGCACTAAAACAATAGACCGATAGGAAGCTAGGGTTATTAGGTAGTTAGAAGTTCTTTCATTACACCGTGAGAGACTTATAAACACGTAACGTGAGTAGCTAGACGTATGTTGACAAGGTTTGTTTCACATCGCCGCTGTTCATGACGTAACAATCAAGATTATTGAAGTTGGTAAATATAAACTAGCATTTCAATTTCGGATTCTTAGAAATAAGTTATAAATATTTAGTGGTTATAATTAAGAAACGTCAAATTAGAATTAGGTAGGAAATAGTGTTTGAATAGTGTTGCGTTTGTATTCGGCCAAATTTTACTGGTATGCCTTTGGAGTTTATTTATTATAAAGGTTAAGGTAGACCTCCGTTAGAGCAAGTGGAAATCTAAGTGGACGTTTAGTAGATCACTAGTTGATAAAGGGATGCTAGTTGCCCGAGTGTGTAATAAACAAAACGTCGGAATTGGTACCCTTCAAGTTACAGTAAATTGCCATAATTTGTCCACACCAGGTTGAAGCTAAATAGGGCCGTTGAGATACGTACTGAGACATTACTAGGCAATAGGAATTGTATTTGTGGTCGGAAAATAGTTATATTTATTTATAAGATACTAGGAAAGCAAATAATACGAGGTTTACACAAACTATCTTTTGCATTAGCTAGGTCTAGGATCTGAGTAGTACTTACGGATTGGTCTGTTCTCTTTCAATTCATCGTTAACAGTTAGGGATGTACAGTACAAACCAAAGCTAAGGCTTTCCTGTTACTGGTTAAGGCCGTTCAGAGGGTCACTGTACTTACATGTTTGCTAGATGGTTCCACGGATCCTCTAACATAAATAAGCGATGTGTAGTTTGGGTACATTCCATCTTGTGAGGATGCTATGATAATTAGGGACTCCAGATAGTGATGCGACCAAAGGGCCACTAGACTAGACCAGTCTATTGATATAACAAGCCACTCGGAAGCTCACTGCACTGATTATGTGTGTTATTCTTAAACTTGATAAATCAATATCAGGTTATAGGGTCATTTGCCCATCTACTAAAACTACCTACTTGGTTAAAGGTTGTGATTGAATTACTGTGGAGCAGTACCCATATGTATGTGGATTTTACATACTTTATTTATAACTATAATAAGAAAGTTATTTGTCGAGAGATGGCATTTCTGAGAAAGGTTAATAATAGCTGTAAATTTAACAGTTTGTACTATGGTTATAGTGCTAAAAATGGCTATGAAAGTGATTTCATAACTCATGTTCTAGACCTGAGAGTTAAAGGTTAACATACCCATAATTTGGGCTACATTAGGTTTACTGTTGGTGTTTTGTTAAACATTGATAGCTATGATTATGAATTTTAGAGAAAGTCACCTAAGCTTTATTATTAGGAAATAATATGAGATACTAGTTTAACTTAGAGATGAGGTTAAAGAATTTATTTAGAGATCTGGACTGAACTTTATGATAATGTTTTGTCTTAATACAAATTCCAGTTGATGAATTTGAATCTAATTAATTATTCTAAAGGAGCTTGACCCTTGAGTTTGTTTCGGCATATTCTTCTCAATGGGGATCCTCAGGAAATGCTGGTAGAGTCAAAGTATAATATAGACTGGAACGAGTCTACAAGTATTAACACTAATATACTAAGTAATAATAGATATATTAGCGGGCGAGCTCTATAGCAATGGCCGAGAGCAGCAGGACGGGCGGTGGAGGTGCCCACTTTTTACCGCTAATATATATTTATCCTTTTCCAGTAGTGAAACAAGTAGTTACTAAACTTGTCTAGTGAAGCAACATAATTGTTCTATTTTGACTAAATCATTTTAATAGTAATCAAGATCTTCCTAGAGGATCTAATGGCTCAATTTAAGAATAAATTAGACATTCACTTGGTTACAATTAATTTAAGAGGTAGTTTAGTTTCATAATTTATAACAAGGAGTCCTTTCCCCAAGTATCTCTAAATAATAAGTTTAACCAGTAGGAAGAAGGTACTTAATTATTAATATAAGAAATAGTAATCTCTTGCTCATTAAAGTACTTAGGTTACTAGTCAGGTTCACAAAGTAGGGTTCCCAATACACTAGACGATCACGAGGCCAAATCACGATGTAGTATGTAGTATTGCGCAGAATGAAGTAGTAGTTAGTAGAAATGACGAGTGTAGGTTAGTTTGGTATATTAATAATTTAAAGATGTAGGCAAGACGCAATTTCTTCAGGGGGGGTTGTTACAATTTGGTGCCGTGACCAGGATTCGAAATCTAAATTAAGTTTAATATCGTATCATTTAAGGTGGTTTTAAACCACAATTTGTTGTCTGTGAAATGGATGATGAGCATGAGATTACTATTTATAATTTAGTTTTGAGATCATTTCGTAGGACGAATAACTAAACAACACAAATTTTAGATCAGTAATTTTTAATTCTGTTTTACAATAAGTTAGGTTATAACTATTATAGTCGCGAAGTTTTAGCTAAATCTATGGGTGAATCCTACACAGGGCCATCCGATTAGTTTCACTTTTGTTCTGAAAAACATGTTCACAATTTCACTAGAACGCGTCCGCGATGATATGAAGTGCCGAGTTCACAAATGCACCGTGTTTTCACTAAATCACAATTCGTACGCACGTATAACGCACCTTTTCACTTCAATGTTCGGTATTCAAATATTGGTAGCAATCACTAGGTTCATTTTATCCCCAAAGAGGATATAATCACTAAGTTTTATTTGTCTGTTAATTCTGTGATGCGCGTAAGATTAAGATTGTAGTACGTTCGTTTTCGTTATCATTACATAGTATAAAACAAAGTCGCTTGCGCTGTCTGTCCCTATGTATGCTTAAATCTTTAAAACTACGCAACGGATTTTGATGCGGTTTTTTTTAATAGATAGAGTGATTCTTAAGGAAGGATTATATGTGTACTACATTCCACGCGGGCGAAGCCGCGGGCGGGTCGCTAGTATAATACAAAATCAAGTTTCAGTCACAGATTAGATATAGGTGGTTTGGTTTCGTTTATTTGTGTGTCCACCACAGATAAAACTACAAACAAGAACGAATCAATTTAGAATGGATTGTATCGGAAAATCGAATTGTTTTAAATTTCATTTACGAGATATTTATCTAGGTTTGCAACCTTTTAGGATCACTTAATTATTAATTATCTTATTAATATTGAGCCGTTAATTATAGGTATTCATTATTTATTAGGGTTCCCTAATAATCGTTTGATATACCTACTATGAATGTTTTTGATAGTGAGCATCGACTTTTGAATCGATAAATAGTTATGAAAAAAAAAGCGTTGCTGTTTCTATTCAGATATAATAAACCTTTAGAAATCGAAGGCCTTAAATATTAAACAATATGTCTTCAAAATAAAACTAAATACTTGCTATATGACAAATTTTAGAGTAGCGTATAAGATAACTGATTTAATTAATTGGCCACACAGTATGATTCCCTTCGCGGATTGGTCAAATTCAGCGACAC
This sequence comes from Acleris emargana, assembly GCA_927399475.2. Lineage (NCBI taxonomy): Eukaryota > Metazoa > Arthropoda > Insecta > Lepidoptera > Tortricidae > Acleris > Acleris emargana. Next base: position 18,408,060 of record OV656846.1, read on the forward strand.
AGATTGGTTGAACCTTGCTTGTATTTGATTGGTCGAAGGCACGTATAGTCCATAGACTTCTTAATTAGTATTTATTTACGTTACGATTTACGAAAAATTTATTCGACAATTCAACTAACTTAGGTTATTTTAAGTCATACAAAATAATTAAAATTTCTTTGAATTAATTAGATTTGACATTATTATTAGAATGATAATATTGATCACTTTGTAAAATACCAAGTTTAGTTATTAAACTAATTGCACTAGGTTAACTGTTACTTAGGTTTCTGTTATACTCATTCATTATATTATAATAATTTATAATTTATAATTTCATATAATTATAGAACATTATTGATAGTAAATGTATAGCTAGGTAGGTAGATATTTAAGTTGTTGGAATGGAGTAGATTAGGAGATATTTAGGATTTAACTTGTAAGAAGTAAAAAAACCTGGTATGTTATTTCAAATTTACAAAACCATGCCATTCTTTGGGTAATATTAATAAAATTGATTATACCCATCATATAGATATGTTTGACAAATTTGAAACTGATCAAATGGATTTGCAAATGGGGGGGTGATATTTATATATTTGTTTTGATAGTAAGGAATTTTAGAGAATTTAGACAACACATAGTCATATTATATAGTAGGTTAGGAATAGACACAGATTTGACTTCTATTAAAATATAGAAAAAAATATGTAAAGATTATTTTATTACATTATTATGAATCATTCATAACCTTTCAGTCAGGGAGAAGTTTAGCATACATATGGAACTAGTATAATATATGCTGAATAACACTAGTCAACATATTTTATTTGTAGAAGCAACAGCGTTGAACCAATTTCTATCAATTTGACCCAGCTTAACCATAAAAGGAACAAATAAACAATAAACTGCTGGCCCCGTACTAAGATCTGGGTGTGCCCAGCACACATGCTAGGCAAACGATAAAGTATGCTTATATAAATAATAACATGTTTTAATACATAGAGGGCCCCCAAGACTCAGGAACAAGTAATGTATGCCTGTACTGGAGATTGAACCCTAACACTGTTTAACAAGGCTGTCCCGTCCATGCCCATGCTTGGTTTAGGGTAAAATAAGAAAGTCATAAGAGAAGAGAAGATATTTTGTAATCCATGAACATAACAACAACGGGTTAGTGAATAGGAAAATAAGGTTAGCACACAACACTTATCACAATCATTCTATTAGCAGAAAGCCAGTCCGGGTTACTTGCAATGGTTTCACTTGTAGTAAAGTTATTGCTAGATTGGTTATTACTTCCAGGCAGATCAAACATAGTTTCAGCAGGTTAATGAACTCTAATATAACTGCAGGGGTGTCATTTCTCAATATTGCTGTAACAAAAGCAAAGTATTCCATTAGTTACTGAAAACAACATTAAGTAAACTTCATAACTAACAACCTTAGTTATTACTAGGAAGCCTAGAGGCTAGGTGTCTTTATTAGTAAATTTAAGGTCAGAATATTGCTATGTAACGGTTATAAGTATATCTCATAAATACATACAACAGGTTAAAATAATAAGAGAAGCTGAATGTATACTTACGTAATTGAGAAGTTCTCTCTAATAGATTGAAAAATAATCCAAGTTATAAACAGGCAAGAACACATTAGCATTTTATTATTATTATTATTATTATTATTATTTTATTTTAGACAGGCAGTTGGCACTGATATGTCTAAATCCTTGATTACTGCACGAATTGTTTGTTGTTGTTGTTGTTTGGTTCATATTCATTTCTTTCTCCATCTCCTTAGTGGCAATCTCAAGGCCTGGGCCAATATCATTTGCAAATATGTAGTTTCAGTACGTAAAACACGGAACCTCCGTTTATATTCACAAAACAATATTAGCAATAGTGTTGTTAACGAACAATACACAGCTGTCAAGTTATTAATTGTGTAGGTAGCGTCCACAGATAATAGGGGCATAAGGCGACCATCTTTGTCCGTTCAGAAACCTAAACACATTCAAGTAGGTAGATAAAGTTTAAGGCTACCGGACACATTAGTTCTGGAGTGCAATTAATAAAGGATTGAAAATGTAATAAATTTATTATAGTCAACCATCAATCATGTACATGTATTGTATTAATGTCGATAGATCATAGAAAATCGATAGATTTGAAAGAGACCAAAGGGTGCCAAAGGTGATGGACAAATTATGACAAGTACTTGGAATAGAAAGGTTTGATAATATAAAAAAAGGTACACAAGGTAAATAAACACTCAGGCGAAGGCATACTTGGAATTGAATTGAATACAGATGTTAATTGTTATTAGCTGCAAATTGGACCGTTAATGCATGTAATCTGTCAGTTGTAATAGGAGAATGTCAAAGGAGGGCGCGAACGGAAAAAGTTTGTGTTTATCAAACATAAAATGTATTTTTGTTTGGAATATTATAATCATAGGCTAGTAAAGGGAACTATAGTGCAAAAATAATTACACAGACCGGGAATACAACATGCTAAACATGGTAAACGTCATAAAAGGTTAGTTTATAAAGCTATTATCATTGAGGATTGATGGTATTATAATGTAAAAGTTGGTTCATGATAAATGCTATTTGGTACCCGATAAATACGCCAGACGTTGTGTATTTCTTCAAGACACTCTCATGCTAGATTCGCTGGGAGATATACATTCAGACGAAATGTATATATATATATATATATATATATATATATACATACAGTAACTCATTTGGCGTCAAGCATGTTGTGCATCATTACGACGTCCACCAGTTCTGCTTACATTTTTTATCATCTGTCGACGTATATTGCTTAGTTTTTTGATTTCCTACTCCATACGATACTTCATTTTCTTGCTCATTTATTTGCGGCTATATTCTTTTTGCAGTTAGGCCCAAACATTTTTGAACCCCATACAATAGTGAAGCTTTATTGGCCTCCTACGTATATCAATCTGATTTATCTATTGCGCGGATATTTTTACGTCCATATCAGACAGTTGGGATTTGAAAGTGCGACGTTGCCAGCATTGTGATTCGTTAATTTATACTTATCTCTTTCTTTCACGGAGTCTCGCAAAACGCATTGTCTATTGTAAAATAATATTTTTTTTATAGTTTAACGGTTGATCGCTATCTTATTTGGGCTATTCTAATTTTTTAAGTTTATATACTCGTACCAGATGTTACTACTGCTGTGGATCCAATCGTTCTTTCTCATCGCACAAAAAAACCCTAATATTAGCATGAGTTTATATAGGGGTTTTTCTAAGTTTAATTTGACTAGATTCAAAGAAAACTATTTTCTAGATTATTCTCAGCCTGAAATCACCCACTGCTGAGCGTATCTTCGAGTACCTACCTAAAATACTACCTTCGTCACTAGCTAGCCTCACTCAGGAGAGACCCGATCGAGCTGTGTTTGTCTTACCACAAAACAGTATTTAAATGGTACACCCAAAAAACGGAATTATCCACATATTTATTAATATTTTAAAAACATTAAACTTTTAAACCTCCCTTCGCTGTTCTCCTCTCTACAAGTTGCATTTCTCACCCGATTCTCGTGAAATTTTGTGACCAGGTTCGATAATAAGGTTTTTTTCAATATTCGACGTCCGATTATTTTTCTAAAGTAGTGATATACATATAATAGGTTATGTTCTCCGCTTGCCTAAAACGTAATATTCCTATGTGTCTACATAGTCTAATTCGCACATTGTATACGAGTAAATCGCCAACTCCCTAATTATCACTATGCATATTGCAAACATCGCTGTTGAACTAATCCGCGTTAAGACTTAGACTCATTAGGACTACGTCAACATTGAGACTTAACACGTTACACTGAGAGAAAAAATAACCTTATTTCAGGTTGAATCTACAAGTTTTAACGTTAAAATAGCACCAATTCGCTGTTTGGTTATACCAACAAGTTAGATATTGTTAATTCTTATTTGTTCATTTAACAAGCAGCTTAACTTGTTATTTCAACATTACATCAGGTAGAAGTTTTCCGATTATCTTAACATGATCAACTTGTTGTAACGACATTCCTAGCTTGTTGAATCTACAGGTTAGCTACCTATAAAATAACATGTCCGGCTCGTTAAAACAATATGCTCGACTTGTAAGACAAATAAGATCAAGTGACAAGCTAACTGTAGACTCAACAGGCTAGGCATGTTAAAACTATATACTGAACTTGTAAAAGTAACAAAATAATTTAACAAGCTAAGTGTACCTATATTCAACAAGTTAGGCATGTCAAAACAACATACCAAGCATGTCAAAATAACGTGTAGAGCATGTCGAAACTATCTGCTAAACTTGTAAGGCCCACTTGCGCGGACCAGAGTTAGCGTCTTAACCCGAGGTTAGGCGGCAAACCAAGTACAAAAGGAGTCGCTTAACTCTGGGTTAATGGCTAACTCTGGTCCGCGCAAGTCCGCCTAAGAGTAGCAAGATAATGTAACAAGCTAACTGTAAATTGGACAAGCTAGGCATGTTAAAACAACATGATGAGCATGTTAAAATAACGTGTCATTAGGCAAGCGGAGAATAAAGGGATTCATGTATACGGACGTCAAATATCGTACAGTATGAAAAGTATGCGTCAAACCGACATCCGTATATGTGTCGCGCAGCTTTGAAGCTATATACGGACGTCAGTTGACAGTATACACTATTCATGCCGCAACATATTCGACGTCCGAGTATTTTTCTAAAGTAGTGCCATAGATTCATGTATACGGACGTCAAATATCGTACAGTATGAAAAGTATGCGTCAAACCGACATCCGTATATGTGTCGCGCAGCTTTGAAGCTATATACGGACGTCAGTTGACAGTATACACTATTCATGCCGCACCACATTTCACGTCAGAGTATTTTTCTAAAGTAGTGCCATAGATTCATGTATACGGACGTCAAATATCGTACAGTATGAAAAGTATGCATTAAACCGACATCCGTATATGTGTCGCCCAGCTTTGAAGCTATATACGGACGTCAGTTGACAGTATACACTATTCATGCCGCACCATATTCGACGTCCGAGTATTTTTCTAAAGTAGTGGCATAGATTCATGTTTGGACGTCAAATATCGTACAGTATGAAAAGTATGCGTCAAACCGACATCCGTATATGTATAGCGCAGCTTTGAAGCTATATACGGACGTCAGTTGACAGTATACACTATTCATGCCGCACCACATTTCACGTCCGAGTATTTTTCTAAAGTAGTGCCATAGATTCATGTATACGGACGTCAAATATCGTACAGTATGAAAAGTATGCATTAAACCGACATCCGTATATGTGTCGCGCAGCTTTGAAGCTATATACGGACGTCAGTTGACAGTATACACTATTCATGCCGCACCATATTCGACGTCCGAGTATTTTTCTAAAGTAGTGCCATAGATTCATGTTTGGACGTCAAATATCGTACAGTATGAAAAGTATGCGTTAAACCGACATCCGTATATGTGTCGCGCAGCTTTGAAGCTATACACCGTGCCCGGGACGTACCCGAAGGATTTTAACCATCGATTCTAGACCCTATTTGGAGTATATAATGTGGTATAACATGTAGTTCAATAACGCATAATTTCCGAGATTTTTATTATGTAAAAAACAATTCAAAAGTTAATTTAATTTGAACTCTGTCACCTTAACTTAAAGCATTATTTACTACGTGGTTTGCGGCCTAACCTCGGGTTAAGACGCTAACTCTGGTCCGCGCATGGTGGGCCTTAGTGCCACTTGCACCATCCCACTAATCCGGGGTTAAGCGGTTAAACCGTTAACCCAGTGTCAAATTGTACTGTTAACCCTGGTAACCGGTTAACCCCGGGTTAGTGGAATGGTGCAAGTGGCGCTTAATGATATCAATAATGTTTTTTGTTTAGTTTATTTTAAGAGATTGTGCCCTCACTTGTGAAAATCAGGTGTTGGCCATCCGTAAATTATATAGCTATTAGAAGTCCGATTACATAATGTATACGCTTAATAGCACACCTAAATACAATACAAAAATATATATTTAATTATTATTTTATAATTATTTATGTTGGATCTCAAATAGGTGCCAAAGTCACATACATGTATATGCTTAATAGCACACCTAATAACATGGTTATTGGGTGTGCTAAATACAATACAACAATTTAATATCTAATACTTTCTTAAAATTAATTATGTTGGATCTCAAATAGGTGCCAAAGTCACATAGAGTAAATTATCGTTAATACGTTGAATAATACTAATTATTTTAAGTAATTTTTAGACATTGATTTTTTAAGTTTTATAAACACAGAAAACGATTTCAATTGTTTTTACCTGCCATAACTATAGGGTTACCCACCTGTCTATAATAAAATAATAATCTTAAATTTATGTGTGTTTATTTAATTATTTTTCCTTGTGACTATAGAAAAATACACGGATGTCGAATATGGTGCGGCATGAATAGTAGGTATATACTGTCAACTGACGTCCGTATATAGCTTCATGAATCAAGAAAGATTCATGTTGTAAACAGCAATATCATCAACGTACAACATAGATGAATTTCATCAATTTCTTAGTAAATAATGCTTTAAGTTAAGGTGACAGAGTTAAAATTAAATTAACTTTTGAATTGCTTTTTACATAATAAAAATCTCAGAAATTATGAGTTATTGGACTACATGTTATACCACATTAAATACTCCAAATAGGGTCTAGAATCTATAGTTAAAATCCTTCGGGTACGTCCCGGGCACGGTGTATACGGACGTCAGTTGACAGTATATACTTCATTCCGCACCATATTCGACGTCCGAGTATTTTTCTAAAGTAGTGCCATAGATTCATGTATACGGACGTCAAATATCGTACAGTATGGAAAGTATGCATTAAACCGACATCCGTATATGTGTCGCGCAGCTTTGAAGCTATATACGGACGTCAGTTGACAGTATACACTATTCATGCCGCACCATATTCGACGTCCGAGTATTTTTCTAAAGTAGTGGCATAGATTCATGTTTGGACGTCAAATATCGTACAGTATGAAAAGTATGCGTCAAACCGACATCCGTATATATGTATAGCGCAGCTTTGAAGCTATATACGGACGTCAGTTGACAGTATACACTATTCATGCCGCACCACATTTCACGTCCGAGTATTTTTCTAAAGTAGTGCCATAGATTCATGTATACGGACGTCAAATATCGTACAGTATGAAAAGTATGCATTAAACCGACATCCGTATATGTGTCGCGCAGCTTTGAAGCTATATACGGACGTCAGTTGACAGTATATACTATTCATGCCGCACCACATTTCACGTCCGAGTATTTTTCTAAAGTAGTGCCATAGATTCATGTATACGGACGTCAAATATCGTACAGTATAAAAAGTATGCGTTAAACCGACATCCGTATATGTGTCGCGCAGCTTTGAAGCTATATACGGACGTCAGTTGACAGTATACACTATTCATGCCGCACCATATTCGACGTCCGAGTATTTTTCTAAAGTAGTGCCATAGATTCATGTATACGGACGTCAAATATCGTACAGTATGAAAAGTATGCGTTAAACCGACATCCGTATATGTGTCGCGCAGCTTTGAAGCTATACACCGTGCCCGGGACGTACCCGAAGGATTTTAACCATCGATTATAGACCCTATTTGGAGTATATAATGTGGTATAACATGTAGTCCAATAACGCATAATTTCCGAGATTTTTATTATGTAAAAAACAATTCAAAATTTAAT